>CM039673.1:519889255-521139255 GCA_022496015.1 Hordeum marinum
GAATCCTACTAACAAGCATACTAACAAAGGGGTGTGTCAAGTGGGGAAACCCACTAGTCCCCTACACACACATACACTCTACTCACACCACTACAAGCACACACACCCATGCTCTATATATGCCCAAGGCATATGAGCACAAACACCACCAAGAACATAACACCCATGATGGGGGGGATGTTCAACCACACACACACACTCACAAGCCCATATGTGTGGGTGTTCATCCACACACATATGCACCCACACATATGCACAAGTGCATATATGTTCATACGTATGCTTAGGGCTACACTCACACCCACTACCACTCACATACACATGCACATATGCATACTCACATGCACACACACATACATAGGGCACACACACCACCCCTACACACACACTCAACACACATACACTCACATATGTGTGTATGCATGAAGCACACACACATATACACACACCACCTACACAAGCTCACATACTTACACATACACATCTACACCTACACATCCATACACATGTAAACAGGAAAGAACAACAAACATGTAGGTACTCTATCTACACACCCACATACATGCCAGATGCACAAAATGCATATGCATACACCTACATCTATATGTGCAAAGGACACACACATATACACATGACATACAAGCAAAACAAAACCACATGTTGTTTATAATCTACACACACATACATATGTAGAAAGGAAGGAAACAAAAGAGAAAAAAACAAAGAAAAACAAAATCAAACAAAAGGGGGAGGTTTCGGAGTCGAACCCAAGACCTCCTGGTCGTTCCCCGAGCCGGTTGCCACTCGGCTGCATGCGTGGACGTTAATAGGTTAGGGGATCTAGCCCTCTAATACAAACACACACATATGTTTTCTGACGAAACTAAACCACGTGCCAGAGCAACGGCGGCAAAGCAATGGCGACGACCAAATGGCGAACCACGGCGGATCCAGTGAGGAGAAACAACTGCGGGGCCTACGGGATGCTACAGAGTTCCAATCCCCTGCTCGCCATGCGACGAGGAGGGCGGAGGCAAGCCCCAAGGCTCTGCCTTGCGGACGCGACAATGGGCAGCTACGATGACGGTGCACTAGCTACGGCGACAGGAAGCATCACAGCGGCTCACCGAGGGGAAGGCGACGACGAGCCGGTCGAAACAAAGACGACGGAGGGGTCAGGGACGCGGCAACGACAAAGAGGAAGGAGCTGGCGACGACCCGCTCCTTGCGGACGGAGGCGATGCCAATTGGCACCGCGGGGAGGTGCTCCTCACCTCCTAGCGGTAGTAATGGAACGCGGGGAGAACCCCCGAGCCCCACGCCATCACCACCGGGGACAAGACCCACCGGAGACGCGGCGACGACGGCGACGATGACCGGCGACACTGTCTGAACCTCACTGCTCTCACTGAAACCTTACCTAACAGGGGGAAAGAAGAGAGGAGGGAGAGAGATGGAGGGGGAGAGATGGAGGGGGAGATGGGAGCTGCGGTGGCGTCAGGGAAGAGTGGAAACCTATCCGAGGGGGCACGCACGCCGAGGGGGGGCTGTATACCCACGGGTTGACGGCGACGGCGACGGAAAAGGGGGACGGCGGAGCCTCTCTCTCTCATTGAAGCCTGATGGAGGGGAACAGGAGCAGGTGATCGTCTCTCTCGAGCGTGCGGGGCCGCGGGAGAGGCAAAGCCCACCTAGCACTCTGTCTCAGAAACAAAACAAAGAAGGGTTTTTTTCACTTTTCAAAACACAGCCACACAAAACAAAACCCCTAGGAAAATATAAAGGATTTTTGGTGCAAATAAAATACTTTTGTAAAGAAAATAATATGCACTATTTAACAAAAATGTGAAGATGGTTTTTAGGACAAGTAATTTTAATACTTTTAAAAATAACAGCCCCTGTTATTTAAATCCCCTAATTACATAAATGCTCAAATCAATAAAAGGCCACCACTCACAAGCTCAAAACATATTAGGCTAGCACTGGAACATTTTTAAGCAATTTAATTGCAACTTAAATCTGTTTATAAAATAACATGGGAATAAGGCATTAGTTGGGGTTTTGTTGAAAAGCAAAAGAGAGGGGAGAGAAGTAGAGCTTGCACCCACGATCCTACCACATCACAACACATAACACAAGAACAAAACCAACCACACATACAAGGTCACAGGAAAAACAAACATGGCATGATGAATGCTATGATGCATGATGCAAGAATGCAAGACAACACAAGGATGACAAGTTGCAAATATACTCATTAAGCTCATGATACAATGTTCATCCAAAGATTACATGCCATAAAAGGTAGGGGCAGCACTTGGGCTGTCACAACTCTCCCACACTACAAGAGGATCTTGACCCGAGATCTAGGAACGAAAGAAGTCCGGAAATTCGGAATGGAGAAGGTCCTCGCATTCCCAAGTAGCTTCTTTGTCGGAATGATGAGACCACTTCACCTTGAGGAATTTGGTAGACTTGTTGCGAGTCTTATGCTCAGTTTCTTCAAGAATTGCAACTAGATGCTCCCGATAAGAGAGGTCTTCTTGGAGATCGATGTCTTGGAGGTCCATGATTCGCTCAGGAGTCTTGAAGCATCTCCAGAGCTGAGAAACATGGAAGACATCGTGCATGTTCGCAAAATTTGGAGGAAGCTCTAGTTGATATGCAAGACCACCTCTGTTGCCAACAACTTTGAAAGGACCAAGAAAACGAGGTGCTAGCTTCCCTTTAATTCCAAACCGCTGAGTGCCCTTCATGGGAGAGACTCTGAGATAGACTAGATCATCCACTTGGAAGGAAACATCCCAATGTTTGCTATAATAATAACTCTTCTGTCGGGACTGAGCTGCTTTGAGGTTCTCATGAATGACATGGCACATCTCTTCTGCTTCAGTGATCATGTCATTGCCAAATATCTGATGCTCACCGGTTTCAGACCAGTTAAGCGGGGTACGACACTTTCTACCATAGAGAATCTCGAAACGGGCCTTGCCTGAGCTAGCTTGAAAGCTATTGTTGTATGTGAATTCAACATATGGAGGGTAGTCTTCCCACTTCATGCCGAACAAAATCACACAGGCTCTGAGCATATCTTCAAGGATCTGATTGACTCTCTCAACTTGACCACTTGTCTGCGGATGGAACGCAGTGCTGAAACGGATCTTGGTAACCATAGCAGTTTGGAAGGACTCCCAAAACTTGGAAGTAAAGAGGCTTCCATGGTTAGAAGAGATGAGATGAGGTATACCAGGCAAAGACACTATCCTTGGTGTATACAACTCCGCAAGCTGAGCTACCGAGATAGATTCTTTGACTGGCAGGAAATGAGCAACTTTTAACAGCTTGTCGATAACCACAAAGACGGCATCGTTGCCTCTCTTGGACTTGGGAAACCCAGTGACGAAATCCATCTCCACATGATCGAATTTCCACTCTGGGATAGGCAAAGGCTGAAGAAGACCTGCTGGACATTGATGCTCCGCCTTCACTCTGCAACAAACATCACACTCGTTCACGAACTTTGCAATTTCATGTTTCATGCGAGTCCACGAGAAGGTTTGCTTGAGATCCCGATACATCTTGGAACTGCCTGGATGGATGGATAGAAGAGAATATGTGCTTCGTCCATGATAACCTTTCTGAGATCACCTGTTCGAACAACAAGACGGTCCTCAAAGAACAAGGTACCGTTTTCATCAATGCGAAAGCACTTATACTTCGGAATGCTCTTGGACACACCTTTCTTCACTTTTTTCACCATAGCGTCAAGAAGCTGTGCTTGGCGAACCTGATCTTCCAGAGTCGGAGAGAATTGAAGATTGACAAGAAATCCTTGCGGAATCATCTGAAGGTTGAGCTTGCGGAAGGCTTCACAAAGCTCGGGTTGAAGAGGCTTCAAGATGAGACTATTGCAGTATGCGTCTGCAATGACATTTGCTTTCCCAGGAGTATACTCAATGATTGGATTGAAGTCCTCAAGCATTTCGACCCAAAGAGATGACCGAATATTGAGATTGGGTTGAGTGAAAATGTACTTCAAGCTCTTGTGATCGGTGTACACCTCAACTGGTCTACCCAACAACAAATGCCTACAAGTCATTAGGGCATGCACAACTGCCGCCAACTCAAGATCATGAGTGGGGTAGTTCTTCTCGGCAAGCTTGAACTGACGCGAGGTATAAGCAACAATATTCTTGTCTTTCATGAGAACACCACTAAGGCCTTGGAGAGAAGCATCATAGAAAACTTGGAAAGGCTTAGACTGCTCAGGAGGAACAAGAACTAGAGCTAAGGTCAGTCTCTGCTTGAGCGTATTGAATGCTACATCACACTCAGGAGACCAAACATACTTGACACTCTTCTGGAGGAGATTGGACAGAGGCTTAGCAATTTGAGAGAAGTTCTGCATGAATCTTCTGCAATAGCTAGCAAGCCCGAGGAAACTCCGAAGCTGCTACACATTCTGACGAGGTTCCCACTTAAATATTGCCTCAACTTTCTCAGGTTGCACTTTAATTCGCTCGGCAGAGATGACATGCCCACGGTACACCACTTCATTGAGCCAAAACTCACACTTGGAAAACTTGGCATAGAACCGATGTTCCCTAAACTTGTCAAGCACAAGGCGGAGATGCTCTGCACGCTCTTCTTCGGTCTCCGAGAATACAAGGATATCATCCAGATAGACCAAGACGGATTCATTCTTGAAAGGAGAGAAAATGAAACTCATCTTTCTTGAGAAGGTTGGAGGAGAATTATCAAGACCAAACGACATGATGGTGTACTCATACGAGCCAAAACTAGTCCTGAAAGCGGTCTTGGGAATGTCTTCTTCGCGAATGCGAATCTGATGATAACCCATGCGAAGGTCTAGCTTCGACAAAACCTTGGCACCTTTCAGTTGTACAAACAACTCATTGATATTGGGAAGTGGGTATTTGTTTTCGATTGTCTTCTTGTTCAATGGCTGGTAGTCAACACAAATACAATCCATGCCATCTTTCTTCTTGACAAACAAAACTCCACAACCCCAAGGAGAAGAACTTGGTCTGATCAGACCTAGACGTTCTTGCTCATCTAGCTGCTTCTTCAACTCTTTCAGCTCTTTGGGGCCATGTTTATACGGGCGCTTACAGACCGGTTCAGTTCCGGGCTCGAGATCAATCATGAACTTGACTGGCCGGTGCAGAGGCATTCCTGGCAATTATTCTGGACAGACATCTTTATACTCACAAACCACCGGAATTTGAGAAATCGCCGAGATTTCACCCTTCTCATTAAGAGCAAAGAGATGGATTGTGTCATCGCGAGGTACGAATATAATCACATCTTCTGAAGGATGAGTCAGCTTGACTTCCTTTTCTTTACAATCAACATAAGCCTTATTTATAGCCACGAAGTCCATGCCCAAAATGAGATCAATACGGGAATTTCCGAGAACAACAGGAGAAGACAGAAAAGAATAATTTCCCATCTTGATAGAAACATCCGGAACCACCACATTTGAAGTCATCAATTTGCCAGGAGACACAACCCGGAAAGGACTAGGGAGGACTACCGAATTCAAATCAGGCTTCCAAGCAAAAGGTCTAGAAATGAATGAATGCGATGCACCAGTATAAAATAACACTTTTGCAGGAAAATCATTAACTGAGAGATTACCCATGATCACTTGAGAAGAATCCTCTGCCTCTGCTGCATTCACAATATTCACCCGGACTGACTTGGGATTATGTTTCACCATAGCATTGCCTGGATGTAACACCCCGTTACGCCTGGCGGGATCTAGACTAGCCCCACAGACCAACACTAGTCTTTCCTGCGCACTTTGTCTTCACTCATGCGCACCCGGGACCAACTTCCCGGTCGGTCACCCATCGTAGAATCGCTCCAAGCCAAGCACGCTTAACTTTGGAGTTTTTTTCGACTGGGCTCCCGGAAAAGAAGGAATTCCTTGTTGATATGAGTAGTCTATCATTCCTATTAAGCGAGGCTCTCACATACACCCCCACTTAAAGGAACCGACATCCTCGTCGGCCCATCAGGAACGTTAACTTTTGGCACACGTATGGACGTCCAGTCCGGCACATGTGCCATGCTGTGTGCCACGACGGGCCACACATGCCATGCGCCACATGCCCGTGCACCTGACCCATGCATGCCCGTGTAACCGCAAGGGTCGGCTTTGATACCAATTGTAACACCCCGTTATGCCTGGCGGGATCTAGACTAGCCTCACAAACCAACACTAGTCTTTAATGCGCACTTTGTCCTCACTCCTGTGCACCCTAGACCAACTTCCCGGTCGGTCACACATCCTAGAATCGCTCCAAGCCAAGCATGCTTAACTTTGGAGTTCTTTTCGAGTGGGCTCCCAGAAAATAAGGAATTCCTTGTTGATATGAGTAGTCTATCATTCCTATTAAGCGAGGCTCTCACACTAGAGGCTTGACAGGAGGAGGAGGGAGAAGACGCTGCTGGTTGCACTTGTTTGCATTGTGACTCTTCTGGCCACACTTGTGACAAGTCACCTCAGAAAGCGGACGAACATTGCCTGGAGGAGGAACAAGAACTGCCTTGGACGCCTAGGGTCTCTGCTAGTATCCCGGGTTGGGTGGGTGGGAAGAACCACGACCACCGAACTGCTTCTGCTGCTGAGGAGGACGAAACGAAGGAGGATTTCGCACCCAATACTTCTGCTGCTTGGGAACCATCTAAGAGCTAGAAGAAGACGAATAAGAATCCCTTGAACTCTTAATTGAGTTCTCCAACTTGAGTTGCGTTGCCTGGACCTTCAAAGCCATGTTGTAGAACTTATCAAACTCACGAGGCTCTTGAAGAACTAGGCCTGGCAGAAGCTCATCCTTGAGACCACCTTTGAACTAATAGATCATAGCCTTGTCATCTGGAACATCTTGCTTGGCATAAGGGGCTAGATTCTGGAACTCAACGTTGTACTGGTAGACAGACTTGCTTCCCTGCTTCAAGTGCCTGAACTTCTCACGCATCTCCTCGACAAAGCTTGTCGGAATGTAATGAGCCCTGAAGTCACGACAGAAATCGTCCCAAGTAACAACACGATCGCCCCTGGAATCCTTGTACTGCTGCCACCAATCAGCTGCTTGACCCTTGAGCTGGAACGATGCAAATCTGACAAAGTCCTCTGTCCTGACATTGCTGCACTCAAAATGCTTACTCATATCACGAAGCCAATCATCAGCATCCAAAGGCTGCTCACAACAGGTGAAAGACTTGGGCTGGCTGGCAAGGAACTGATTGAGTGTCGCAAACTAAGGCTGATTCTGAAAATTCCCTTGAAAACCTTGCTGACCCTACTCCCTTTGTTGCAACAGCCTACGAAACATTTGAGTGTTCGCATTGGTTGCGGCCATCACATCTTGCCAGGATTCTGGAGGAGGAGGAGGAGGAGGTGGTGGCGGCGGAGGCGGGGGTGGTGGTGGAACATCAGTCTGCTCCTCACCACGACCCGGATTGTTGCGAGTTGGTGGAGCCATCCTGAAGATGGACAAAACACATCATCACCGCATCGAAAAGATGAATCAACAGCTGAATCAAATGCTTGAAAGAAATTGAACAAATAACAACACAGCCTTCCTACTGAAAAATTAGTAAGAATGCTTCTTTGGTTTATGATAACATCATCAGATATTAGAAGCCACTTGCAATACACAAAAGTATTGAGCTAAGTGCTTGGAACAAATGTATATGCCCACATACATCTGAAGAAGATGATCCTAGATAACTACAAGATTTCCCACCTAAGAACTTCCGAAAACTTTCTGGTTATGCAATCGAGTGTGGGGGATACAAGGAGGAAATATCTCACACAACTAGCAATCCTACACCCCAACTATATCCATCCTTCAACACAAAACCAGAGTCTCTCGCAAATTCATCTAACTCGAATCCTCGAACTCACAACGATACTAAACCATGGTGGTACCCCAGACGCCTCCCCAGTACTGGGTGACTCCGACCTTATCTCCGAACAATCTCCGTCCTGAGATATCAAGGAATGTGAATGATAACGATGTGCCAACATTCCCTGAAGCTCGACTCCCCGGAAGTAATCAAGTCAGACAGGAGGCAACACGACAAAACCCTGTCACATCGGTATGATATAAACTCCAAAATACCCGCGTGATCCTAAAAAAAGTTTTGAGCGAGAAGAGGAGTAGAATCAAAATTCCCAAGTCGAATACCTCACCAGAGCATAGAAGAGGAGTAAAAAGAATCCTACTCTCCAGTATAACTAGTCACAAAATAGTTTTTATTAGACTCGACTCGGCCAAATTCGATCAAGCAAAGGCTCCAATGGTCGCATGGCTCTGATACCAACTGGTCACGCCCAAGATGCGCGCCTATCCATATTAAGGCACAAGGGCCTCGCAACCGATAGATGCATATCTTGCCGTTAGCAAGTATAGTATCATTGCATCATACATTACAGAAGGGATGAGTATACAAGTTTTGCTTACACTTGCCACATACTAAATTACAATTCCACACAGAGTTAAAATCATCAAGATGAAGACAGGGTCCGAATACGGACGAAATCAAACAATAAAACAGATGCAAATGACACTATCTTGCTATCCCAAAGATCACGACCATGGTCCTCTACTCATCCGGGTACGTCACATACATCCTGCCTCTTTCCTCGTCATATTCCCACTGGAGCTGGGTAAGATCATCTTGCACGTACTCATCTGAACTTGTACCTCGAGTGTTGTAGGAAACTGTGAGCCACAAGGACTCAGCAATCATGCGCTCGGGTGTCGAGACTATGTGTTTAGTTTGCAGCAGCACTAAGCATTTATGGTGGCTAACTTACATAACATGAACACAAATATGAGTGGCCTACGATGAGCGATCGACTCTAGTATGATCTCTATGAGATCCTGATCACTTACCTACGTCAATCATAACCCCACCATATTCTCTCTCGGATCATGTTCACAAGCAGAGACGATCACGGTTACTCACACAGTTGGTGTATTTTATTACAGTTTACTTCAAGTTTACTATAACCTGGTGTTAAACAAATATCGAAGTTGCCACATAACCGCGGGCAGGGCTTTCCGAAAGTTTTAACCCTGCAGGGGTGCTCCAACTAGTCCATCACAAATAACCACACTCCACGGGAATCGCCTCGACCACGGATCTCGTGGTCATCATCGGTAATTCCAAAGGAATTCCAACACCTCGAGAAAACCAGAAGAAAGTTAGAGTCCACACGCAGACACTCGATAAAGGTAAAACAAATCCACCAAGACCACCCGACGTGTCGACGAACCCGATAAGATCCGCGTATCTCGTTCTCAGGACACGACAGATAAGCTATGCGTACGGAGGCCTGATAGAAATCTCCAAAGTTGCCCTGGGTTGGCCCCGCACAGTGCTCTGGTTTGGACCAACACTCATGAGGAGCACTGGCCCGGGGTTTGATTAATTATCCACGGGGTTGCAAAGCCCTATGCAAATTTTATTAGTTCTTATCAAATGTAGTACCAATGTTGGGTCTTGCAAGACAAGTTTTAATCTCAACCGAATAAACAAGGAGATCCCCATAACAACCCCGAGCGTGTTAGGAGCGCTAAATATGGAAACATAACACCGATAACAAGAAACTATGGCGGTAACAGCAGAACAAATCACCTAGCAAAAGGCCAAGCCTTCCACCAATACCAAGATATATATGTGCATTAAAATAAATAATAGATAATATTGTGATATCCAAATCCATGTTATCACATGGAACAACCTGCACCTGCAACTAAGAACGCTATAAGAGGGGTTGAGCGGCGGTAACTTAGCCAATCAAAGGTTGCTAGGATGTGGAGGATTAAAGGCTATCATGGCAATTAGGAGGCTAATATAAAGTGGTAGGTAGCACAATTATAACTAAAAGCGAGAAACTAGCAAGCAAAAATAGTATCGGGACCTGGGTACGATCATCTAGCCTGTTGGTTTTTCAATGAAACAAGTAGCGGGATCCTCGTAGTGGTACTCTCCTGGGTCCTCATACTCAGTATCAACACTCGTGTCTACCCAAGAGAAACAACAACAATAAACATCCAACCAAGGTGCAATGCACAAGCAAGATGATCCATGATTCATTTATGAAGAATTTAACATGGCAATCCAAAACTAGTCATGTTTCACATGCAAAGTTTGTTTAGTAATGAATCTGGACAGAACCTCATGGTAAGTTGTTTAAACATGCATGAACATGGAAAATATGGATGCAGCATGCAAAATCGATAGAAATGCATATAAAGAACGCAAGAAACGGAGTTACGATTCTCACGATACGCTCACGACAAGGTACGAAGGCGAAAACACAAGACAACCAAGCTATGGGCTAATTCTTGGCATTCCAAGGTAGCCACTGCATAGGCAAACAAAAACCAACCACAATAGACTCAAAGATCAATCAATTCCATGGAGTATAGCTCCCACAAGGCACAAAACAATAAAACAAACAATCTGCCAGAAATAGCAACATGGCAACTTACACAGCCTACAACTTGAGCTACAGGAATCCTACAGCCACAAAACAAGATATTGACAGAAACTACATAACATATACATCAACTTACCCAACTACACAATCTGCATAGGAGGCACACATCAATAAGCATAAAGATATCAAGTTGACATGATGAAACAGTTTTCTGGGACTTGGTGAAAATTATAATTTTCTGGAATCTGAGTTAATAAAGTAGCATATTGACAGCAGAAGTTAAATATGTTAGAGAGCACCTCTTGGCATGAAAATTAACAGGATGGTAGTAGACAGCATCTACTCCAAATTACTAACACTGAGCATGAGCAGATGCTCAACATATAGCTAGATGTCACCCACTCTTCATGGCATAAAAATAACAGCAGATTCTCAGACTTAGAAATATTAGGCATGTTGAAAACAGAAACATCAAGTAGGCTACTTAGCAGCTTGTTTCCCACTTATATGGGTGATTCTTATGTTAAACAAATATACCATGGCAATCATTAATGAATCCTACTAACAAGCATACTAACAAAGGGGTGTGTCAAGTGGGGAAACCCACTAGTCCCCTACACACACACATACACTCTACTCACACCACTACAAGCATACACACCCATGCTCTATATATGCCCAAGGCATATGAGCACAAACACCACCAATAACATACCACCCATGATGGGGGGATGTTCAACCATACACGGACTCACAAGCCCATGTGTGTGGGTGTTCATCCACACACATATGCACAGGTGCATATATGTTCATACATATGCTCAGGGCTACACTCACACCCACTGCAACTCACATACACATGCACATATGCATACTCACATGCACACACACATACATAGGGCACACACACCAGCCCTACACACACACTCAACACACATACACTCACATATGTGTGTATGCATGAAGCACACACACATATACATACACCACCTACACAAGCTCACATACCTACACATACACATCTACACCTACACATCCATACACATGTAAACAGGAAAGAACAACAAATATGTAGGTACTCTATCTACACACCCACATACATGCCACATGCACAAAATGCATATGCATATACCTACATCTATATGTGCAAAGTACACACACCCACACATATACACATGAGCATCATGTAGATACACACACACTATACATACACATGTCAGGCAAGCAAAAGAAAACCACAAGCTGTTTATAATCTACACACACGTACATATATAGCAAGGAAGGAAACAAAAGAGAAAAAAACAAAGAAAAAGAAACTGAAACAAAAGGGGGAGGGTTCGGAATCGAACCCACGACCTCCTGGTCATTCCCCGAGCCGGTTGCCACTCGGCTGCACGCGCGGACGTTAACAGGGTAGGGGCTCGAGCCCTCTAATCCACACACGCACATATGTTTTCTGACGAAACTAAACCACACGACAGAGCAATGGCGGCAGAGGAACGGCGACGACCAAACGGCAAACCACGGCGGATCCGGCGAGGAGAAACCACTACGGGGCCTATGGGACGCTACGGGTTTCCAATAACCTGCTCGCCTTGCGACGAGGAGGGCAAAGGCAAGCCCCAAGGCTCTACCTTGCGGACGCGGCGATGGGCAGCTACGACAATGACGCACTAGCTATTGCGACAGGAAGGATCACGGCAGCTCACCGAGTGGAAGGCAATGACGAGCCGGTTAAAACGAATACGATGGAGGGGTCGGGGATGCGGCGACAACGAAGAGGAAGGAGCCGGCGATGAACCGCTCCTTGCGGACAGCGGCGATGCCAATTGGCACCGCGGGGAGGTGCTCCTCACCTCCTAGTGGCGGGAATGGAACGCGGGGAGAACCCCCGAGCTCCACGCCATCACCACCGGGGACAAGACTCACCGGAGACGCGGTGACGGCGGCGACGACGACCGGTGACACTCTCTGAACCTCACTACTCTCTCTGAAACCTTACCTGACAGGGGAAAGAAGAGAGGAGGGAGAGAGATGGAGGGGGAGATGAGAGCTGCGGTGGCGGCGGGGAAGAGAGGAAACCTAGCTGAGGAGGCACGCACGCCAAGGGGGGGCATATACCCACGGGGTGACGGCAACGCCGACGCAAAAGGGGGACGGCAGAGCCTGTCTCTCTCACTTAAGCCCGACGAAGCGAAACGGGAGCAGGTGACCGTCTCCCTCGAGCGGGCTGGGCCGCAGGAGAGGCAAAGCCCACCTAGTTCTCTCTCTCATAAACAAAACAGAGAAGTTTTTTTTTACTTTTCAAAACACAACCACACAAAAGAAAACCCCTAGGAAAATATAAAGGATTTTTGGTGCAAACAAAATACTTTTGTAAAGAAAATAATATGCACTATTTAACAAAAATATTAAGATGATTTTTAGGACAAGTAATTTTAATACTTTTAAAAATAACAGCCCCTGTTATTTAAATCCCCCAATTACATGAAAGCTCAAAACAATAAAAGGCCAACACTCACAAGCTCAAAACATATTAGGCTAGCACTAGAACATTTTCAAGAAATTTAATTGCAAGCTAAATCTGTTTATAAAATAACATGGGAATAAGGCATTAGTTGGGGTTTTGTTGAAAAGCAAAAGAGAGGGGAGAGAAGTAGAGCTTGCACCCATGATCCTACCACACATACAGGGTCACATGAAAATCAAACATGGCATGATGAATGCTATGATGCATGATGCAAGAATGCAAGACAACACATGGATGACAAGTTGCAAAAACACTCATTAAGCTCATGACACAAGGTTCATCCAAATATTACATGCCATAAAAGGTAGGGGCAACACTTGGGCTGTGACAGCCAGGTAGGGGGCGTGTCGAGGCATCCCCTCTCTCAGCGACTGTCAATCCCTGGTTCGGCAACTCCATGGCGGGCAAGATTATCGACGCCGGCCGGTCCTCGGCATGCGGTGGTGCCGGGACGCGCAGGGCAGGCCCCGCGGTTGCCTGTATCATTGGCAGATCGCATGCGCCCTCCTTAAACAATCATGTCAAGTAGTGCCTCCGCCACGTGGGAGCAGTCCGGCCGGAGCCCGAGATCACGCCGCCCCGAATGTGGTCGGAGATCGACATCGCCTTCGACCCCGACGATCACCCCAAGACGACGATGTCCGTCGGGGCGCTCCCCATGTTGTGCGCGCCCACCATAAGAGGTGTGGCTGCCTCTAGGACCCTCATAGATGGAGGCCTTTGACGCGTTGCACCTACGCTACAATCGACTAACGCCTTCAGGTCCCTTCACCAGGGTTGTCGAAGGATCCGTTGTCCCCGTGGGGCAGGTGCACCTCCACGTCACCTTCGGTACCCGCTCCAACTTCCGCACCAAGCAGGTCGCCTTTGGCGTCGCCCACATCCACCTTCCTTACAACGCAATACTCGGCTACCCCATGCTTGCCCAATTCATGGCGGCAACGCACTCGGGATACAACATCGTCAAGATGCTCGGGAGTGGTGGCATCTTCACCATCCAAGGAAGCGTCAACGATCCGTCCCGCGCGCTCAGGCTCACCTACAAGACGGCAACCGTGGCGTGCCTCAGTGCCGGTGATGCCGCGCAGGCCAAAGAGGACTCTGGGGGTGTTCTTGACATCGCGGGTGCCGGTGGACGAAGAAAACCCTGGTCCTACTTTCACGATCGGTGCCGACCTTTCCCTGGATCAAGACGAGGCGTTGGTGGCGTTCCTCCGTGCGAACAAGGACGCGTTCGCATGGAGCGCCTCCGACCTGGTGGGGGTCTCGAGGGACGTGATTGAGCACCACCTCATGGTGAGCCCGAACACATGCCCAGTCAAGCAAAAGGTGAGAAGGCAAGCTCCAGAGAAGGAGGCGTTCATTGCCCAGGAGGTCGGCAAGCTAAAGGAGGCTGGGGTCATCCGGGAGGTTTGCTACCCGGAATGGCTCTCCAACCAGGTGGTCGTCCAAAATAAGTGTGGGAAGGAGCGTATCTGCATCGACTTCACAGGCCTCAACAAAGCCTGCCCCAGGATCCATTTCCGATGCCACGCATCGACCAGATCATGGACTCCACCGCGGAGTGCGATCTCCTATGCTTCCTGGACGCCTTCTCGGGCTACCACGAGATCAAAATAGCAGTGGAGGACGTCGAGAAGACTGCTTTCCTCACCTCGTGCAGGGTATTCTGTTACATGTGCATGCCATTCGGGCTACGGAACACCGGGGCAACCTTGTTGAGACTGATGCACATCGCCTTGGGGCCGCAACTCGGTAAGAATCTAGCAGCTTATGTCCACGAGATTGTGGTCAAGTCCAAGGAGGCCAAGACCCTAATCGAGGACTTGGAGGAGACGTCTGCCAGCTTGAGGGAGGTAAACCTGAATCTCAACCCCGAAAAGTGCGTCTTCGGAGTCCCCTCGGACAAGCTGCTCGGTTTCGTGGTGTCGCACTAGGGGATTGAGGCGAACCCAGAGAAGATCAAGTCCATAAGCAAGATGAGCATGCCCTGGACCCTCAAGGAAAAGCAAAAGTTGGTGGGCTGCGTGACCTCCCTCCGACGTTTCATTCTCAAGCTTGGTGAACGGGTCCTACCGTTCTTCAAGATCATGAAAAGAAAGGGGACCTTCGAATGGACCCCGGAGGCAGATGCAGCCTTCAAGGAACTCAAGCAATAGCTCACGAGCCTGCCAGTGATGGTGGCGCCTCGCTCTCAGGGGCCATTGCTACTATACATGGCTGCCACCCCCACTCCGCAAGAGCTACATTGGTGGCGCTCAAGAAGGAGCGGAGCAACACTCGCGCCAGATCACCTGGCGCGGGCGGGCCCCAAAGCATGGAACAAGGGAACTCACAGGACCCCAAGAAGCCCATTTCTCCCAAGGCGGAGCTCCTAAGGCCACTGCCACTTTGGTGGCCCCCGACGCACACAACCCTCATGAGGCCCCACCTGCTCCAACGGCCCCTCAGGCACCTAATCCTCATGACGTCCCGACCGCTCCGGCGGTCCTCGGGGCGCCCAAGCCTCTTGAGACCGCCGCCGGACAGGACACCATGGAAGACCTCACCCTCGTCAAACACCCGGTCTACTACGTCAGCACGGTGCTACAAAACGCATGCTCACGCTACCCCATGCAACAAAAGCTCCTCCTAGCGCTCCTCGTCGCTTCGATAAAGCTGCACAATTACTTCCAAGGGCATCCCATCAAGGTCGTCTCCGCATACCCCCTGGAAAAGGTCTTGTGCAACCCCAACGCGATGGGAAGGGTTGCCAAGTGGAACATCGAGCTGCCATACGTACACTGTTCTGGGGGAGTTTTGTTTTATTATATTTTGCTTTTTATTTCGAGCATGGGACTGGGCATCCCGATACTAGCCACTTTCTCGTGGATGATAGTGAATCAACACATATCATGAGAATAACCCACCTAGCATGGAAGATACTGACAGCCTCCAGTCGCCACATGAGCGATTTGGGCATACAAAACAGAATATTTATTTGAAGGTTTAAAGTTTGCACATGCAAATTTACTTGGAACGGCAGGTAAGTACCGCATATAGGTAGATATGGTGGACTCATATGGAACAACTTTGGTTTTATTGAGATGGATGCACAAGCAGTATTCCCGCTTAGTACAAGTGAAGGCTAGCAAAGGACTGGGGAGCGACCAACTAGAGAGCGACACAGTCATCAACATGCTTTGATCTTAACCAACATTGAATGCAAGCATGAGTAGGCTATCGTGGAGGCTATGTTGATTTGTTTCAACTACATGCATGAACATGTGCCAAGTCAAGCCACTTGAATCATCCAGAGGAGGATACCATTCTATCATATTACATCACAACCATTTTAATGTGCATGTTGGCACTCAAGATGAAACATTATCCACTCTTAGGTAATTAAGCATTGCATGAATAACTATAATCTCTAATTATCATTGCAAGCATAATCATGAATACCTATATTCAACCCATAATGTACTGAATTCAGAACGATGAGCTAATCATATGTACAAAGGCAAGATAGGTTCAGTTCATACCAGCTTTTCTCCATCTCAATCTTTTCATCAAATATCATCATTATTGCCTTTCACTTGCACGACCGAACGATGTGAATAACAATAAGAGTGCTCGTGCATTGTGCTATGCTGGAATCTGCAAACAATAAGCCAAAGGAGAAGACAAGGCAATATGGGCTCTTTGTAAGATAAACAATAGTGCATATGAGATCCAGTCAACACATCATTGTGGTCTCCTCCTTACGACCAAAAGAAAATAAAGGAAAATTATTTACATGGGAAAGCTCACAACAAGAAAAAAGAAGAACGAGAAATCTTTTTGGGTTTTCTCTTTAATGCTACAACTAAGCAACTACGAAATAAATCTAGAACAATTTTTTTTTGTATTTTCCTCAAAGTTAAATAAACACACAAGAAGAAAGCATAAAGAAGAAAATAAACTACCATGGATAGTACAATGAAAAAGTATGAACATCGACAACTGAAATAAGTGTGTGAACATGAATGTAATGTCGGTGAGAAATACGTACTCCCCCAAGCTTAGGCTTTTGGCCCAAGTTGGTCTAGGGCCACGACTGGCCTGGATAATATCTGAAGTCAAAGTTGGGGTTGTACTAGGCTGTGGCGGCTACTGCCTGAACCACTGTAGTGTGAAGGCGAGCGGTTGCTGCATTTCCCTCGTACTCGTTTACCTCCTCTCTAGTTATAAAATATCTCTGATTTTCCTAAAAGTTAAAGAAGGCAGGAGCAGGAAGGCTAACATGGACAACACGTTGCCTGTCAAAAGTTAGTCGGTACTCGAGGGATTGTTTGTTTCTTTCAAGAAAATGATAGCGCACCGAAGCCTCATAATCAAGGAAAGCAGGGGGTAACTCAATGTCATTCTCTCTTATGGGAACCCCAAGATACTTAGCTACACGGGTGGCATAAATTCCACCAAGGAAATCTCCATCCTTAGCATTATGATGTAACCTCCTGGCAATAATAGCCCCCAAGTTATATCGTCTATCTACCATTACCGCACTCTTAAGAATACTCAGATCAGGTACACAAAGGTGACTATGCTCAAGCTTACCGTCAATACATCTACCTATGAAGAAAGCAAAATAATGTATAGCCGGAATGTGAATGCTCCCCAAAGTAGCTTGTGTAATAATTCTAGTTTCTCCCAACGTGAAGCTAGCAAGGAAATCATTATATTCATTTTTATGAGGATCGCTACGACTACCCCACTATGGAATTTTGCATGCATCATTAAAATCTTCTAGGTCCATGGTATAGGTCTTACATAAAGATCAAACAGAACAAAATGAGAATTGCGCCTAGATGAAAATTCAAACCTCCGCATGAAAGAATCAGTGAGTTGATAATATTGCTTGCATCGATCTTAAAAGGAATCCTCCAGTCCAGCATTCCTTATGTACGCATAAAAATCTTCCTTGAATCCGTCATTGTCCATGAATTGATCCGATGTCCATTCACAAGGCAGTACTCGACCTTCCCTGTGTAGTTCAAAATTGGGCTCACATAGCGCAAGTCTCGAGGCTTTCTTAGTGACAGAACCACCTTGGTACATTCTCCTCAACATCTTTTCTTTCTCTGAAAAATTTCTGAAATTTTTAATGAACGGAAATAAAGGTGAACAAAACTCAACAAAATTCATAGAAACTACTCCCTCGAGTGCCTAGAGACTATATCATGCATCAAAACTACTTGAGACCATACAAATTTGACATGCAAGCTCAAGAACAAGGTCACCCTAATAACAAAAATTTGCAATATAGAAGTCACTAGAACAAAAACTAATTGGACCATTTGAGGAGTCACATACTAATGAGCAATCCCCTAAAACAGTTTTTTAAATGGAGCTTTGAGCAAGGAGATCGAAAATGGCAGCAAGATGAGCTAGAACACGGGTTTGAGCAATGGTGGGGTTTTTTATGGCGGAAGATGAAGTGAATGGGTGCTGGAATAAGTGGAGGCGGCCACGTGGGACACACAAGCCACAAGGGGTAATGAAAACTCCCATGCCCACTATTGGACACGATGATCTTAGCAAGGAGGGTGAACCAGTTGATCAAAAAGTGTATCGATCAGTGATTGGTTCACTGCTTTATCTAGGTGCCTCATGTCCCGATATTAATCTTAGTGTGTGCATGTGTGGTAGATATCAAGATGCACCTGAAGAATGTCATCTTAAGGCTGTAAAACGCATTGTGAGATACTTGAAACATACACCCAACTTTGGCATTTAGTATCCCAAGGGATCCTCTTTTAATCTTCTAGGCTACTCCGACTCAGACTATGCCGGTAACAAGGTTGATAGAAAATCCACCTCGGGTACATGTCAATTTCTTGGTAGATCTCTTGTGTGTTGGTCCTCTAAGAAACAAAACTCGATATCTCTATCTACAGCCGATGCGGAATACATTGCCGCTGGATCATGTTGTGTGCAATTATTATGGATGACACAAACGCTTAAAGATTAGGGGATCTATGTTAAAAATGTTCAATTACTTTGTGACAATGAAAGTGCTATTAAGATTGGTCATAATCATGTGCAACAATCTCGAACCAAGCATATTCAAGTTTGACATCATTTCATTATTCATGACCATCTTGCCAAAGGAGATGTTAATCTTAAGCATGTTCGTACTAACAAGCCATTGGCCGATATCTTTACTAAGCCACTCGATGAAAAAGTGTTTTGTCATTTGAGGAGTGAGTTGAACATCATTAACGCTTCAAAGTTGAGGTAAGCTCACTCGGATGCTTGCAAGGGGATGCGCTTTATTAACCATTCCATGCTAATACTATCCCGAATATCATATCTTGGAATTCTATGCTCTCTTATCTTGCATCTAACCCCTTTGTAGGTACTCGGAAGATCAACACTCCACAAGATTGCCAAGAACTCATATCTTAAGCAATCTTGTCATGACCAATTATCCACAACATAGCTTTTATGATGGAAGGAAGAAGACAACAAAACATATCCTTGATAGATATATACCTCAATTGCTAAATCTCAATTGGTATTATGTCATTTGAGTATATCATGTTCTTCCTCACATGACTAACCCATGTAGGTGAAAAGTAATGACAACAACAAGGATTGCTCCCAACTCAAGATGACCTTCATCAACTTCAAACATCCTCATCAAGTTCACCTATAAGCTACGTCAACAACATTAGTCAAATGTATTTACTCATATCCTTGATATAGCTTTACTCCAAGACATGAGATAAAGCAACTCAAGCAATATGAAGACATTAAAATGCTTAATCAAAAAACGGTAACCCCATTTTGAACTTAATGATGAGTACGACCTATGATCCAGTATTCTTGCTTCACTCCTAAGTCAATATCCTCTTATATAGGTGACCTAGTCATCGCCCATCATCTAGTTAAGATCTTGTTTGGTTCATTTTCTATTGCAAGCTCTCTTGGAACCAATCAATTCTTCTCTAGTTGATATTCATTGTACAAAAAAAATCACATTTGCCAAGTTTCTGTTTTATGCCTTGGAGCCTCCAATACAAAGGATTCAGTTCTGCCGATTCAGCAGATGAGCTGCATAACATTATATCAGTACCATCAACAAATTTCTCTCAGAGCCACCGACTTTGTATCATATTTCAGCGTGTGTTTGTTGTTGTAAATATTTGTGTTCCTTCTGTGATTTCTCAATCCTTCGATCCCTTCTATAAAAAACCTAAACCCTAAAAACCATAAAGGAGGAGAAAGAAATACATTCAAGGATCCCTAACTCAAAGGAGGAGAAGTTCTGCAAATTCTAAGTTTATCGAATGGGAGAGAAATTATCTTCAGGGATTCCCTCATTTTCTCATGATTTCCATGTTCTATGAGTCCCTCTATGACGCTTGTTCTCAAGGATCCCTTCTTAATCAATGATCCCTGCATCTGACCCTATATCTGACCTTTCTGGAAATTAATGACAAAGGGGGAGAAATATACAAATCTTTGAAGCTAAAGGGTGTAGGATCAAAAGTAGGTCTAGAGGGGGGTGATTAGACTACTTGACCAAATAAAAGTTTTGCCTTTTTCCCAATTTTAAATCTTGGCAAGTTTTAGCATTCATAGCATATCAAGTAACATGCTACACATGCATGTCTAAGAGTGTAGCAGTGGAAAATAAAGACAGTGCACATATAAGTAAAGAGAGGGTTAGGAAATCAAACACAAGTGATGACACGATGATTTTTCCCGTGGTTCCGATAGGTGGTGCTATCGTACGTCCACATTCATGGAGTCTTGAACCCACGGAGGGTAACGGTCGCGAGAGTCCACGGAGGTCTCTACCCTCGGAGGGTTCCATGAAGAAGCAACCTTGACTATTCCATGCGGCTTCCGTCCACGGAGTACTAGCCTCACTATGGGTAGATCTTCACAAAGTAGGCGATCTCCTTGCGCTTACAAACTTCTTGGTTCACTCCACAACACGAAGTAGGAGGCTCCCAAGCGACACCTAACCAATCTAGGAGGCACCACCCTCCAAAAGGTAATAGGCTCGGTAATGACGATGAACTCCTTGCTCTTGTGCTTCAAGATGATAGACTCCTCAACACACAATCACTCTCTCACAGATTTGGCTTGGTAGAAGAGATGGGATTGGTGGAAAAAAACTTGGGGAGGCTAGAAATCAAGATTCATATGGTTGGAGTGGAAGATCTTGACCTCAACACAAGGGTAGGTTGTTCTCTCTCAGAAAACTGAGTAGGATTGGTATGGAATAGTTCTGAGTGCTTCTCTTTCGAGTAGATAGTGGTGGAGGGGTATATATAGGCATCCCCAAAAATCCAAGCGTTACACACAAAATGACCAACTTTGTGACACCGGTGTGTAAATCTCGGTGGTACCAAAGTGACCAAAAGTGGTAACTTTTGAATCTCGGAGGGACCGATATAAGATTCTCAGTTGGACCGATAAGGTGACTAACGGTCAGATTTGCCAAACTTGGTGACGCTGATTCACCATTTTCGAACGGACCGAAAATGTGAACTTGCATAACCGAAACTTGGCAACCCAACTCTATGGCACCGAGAGTAGTGTCGGTTGCACCGAAGTGTTGGGGTTTGGCTAAGTCTATATAGGGTTTGGAATTGGTGGCACCGGGATAGAAATGTTGGTTGCACTGATTTTGCATATTTGGCTTTGGACAGACTTTGATGGGAGAGTTTGTGGATGTTTTGGTGACTATCACTTGTGCACGTTTGAGCATATTGTTCACCAACAAAACCTTACCCCCTTTCAATACTATTGGCTTTCCATGGACTCAAAGTGATTTCTCACAAATTTAAAATGCGGAGTCCTCTTGCTTGAAGCTTGGCCAACCTATTTCATTGCATCTTGGGCTAATTCCACAATCCTTTGGCCATCCCTATCATTGAACTTTTCCTGAAATATAGTTGGTGGAAACATTAGTTCAATGACTTATATGTTGTTATTGATTACCAAAACCATCAAGGGAGAAAATGTGCTTTCAATCTTCCCCTTTTTGGTAATTGATGACAACATATAGGTCAAAGCTTCGACAAAGATATAATCATGGAATATAATCGTCGCTTTGAGAAGTATGTGATAAGGAAGAGCTCCCCCTAAATTAGTGCATTATTTTACATTTGCGTTTGAATGCAAATTCACAATCGATTAGGTACATGGGTCACTTCTTACATGTCACATACCACTTGGTGGTGTGCGAGAGTAATTGGAATGAACATCGTAGCACAACACAATCAAGCAAAGATGAATGATCATCACATAAGCATTAAGATGATAGGAAATAGTAGCATCACACATTGAAGCGTATGATTAAACATCATCAAACGTATCATCAAACAACCAAAAGCAATTGTTTTTGAAAACAAGCAACAAAACACCAAACGCTCTCTCACTCGAAGCCTAAAGATCTATATACACTTCTCTCCCTTTGGCAACAAATTACCAAAAAGTTCAAAGGCATATATCTAAGCGTTCTTGGGCGGATCTCCTCCTGTTGTTGATGAAGGAGTCGAGAGAACGGCGTCGGTGAAGATCTCTGCAGATGTCGTGGATGGAGCTGGAGTGGACACAGGAGGAACTCCACCTGATGGAGCAGGAGCTATGCTGATAGTAGCAGGAGCTGATGAAGAGGGCCTCGAGTCTGGTACAGGCACTGTGGCTGATCTGGCCTGAGTAGTGAAGTGAGTGTTCAGCCTGAGAGGTGATCCATCCTCATCATCGTCATCATCATCATCATCATCATTAGAAGAAGAAGAAGAAGTAGAAGAGACCCGAGGTATGTGATGGAGTCAACTTCCTTCTCAAGCTCTACGACTGTCTTAGTCACTTTGTCCACCTTGTCACCCACTAGTAGAAAACAGACCTTTCGTCCCGAGTTTTAGTCCTGGTCTGGTCACGAACCAGTACTAAAGATGGTATTAGTCCCGGTTTGTGCCGGCTACAACGGCTAGGACCAGGGCGACCTTTAGTGCCGGCTCGTGAGGGACCTTTAGTACCGGTTCGTCTCACGAGCCGGTACTAAAGGGGGTGTGGCAGGGTTTTGGTCAGACATGGGCCCTGCTTGCACCTTTAGTATCGGCTGGTGTCACCAGCCGGTACTAAAGGGCAACCTTTAGTACCGGCTGGTGACACCAGCCAGTACTAAAGACTTCCTACATATACATCCGTCTGCAGCCGATCGAAAGAGCTCTATTTTCTCCCCTGTTCTTCTTCTTGCTCGAAGCTCATCCTCCATTGTGCCAAGGATTTGTCAAGATTTAAAGGCACCCCATCTATCCAAGTGTTCGTAAAGGTTAGCAACTTTGCTCCTTCATCTCTTGCTAGATTAGCTTGTGGTATGCTCAAAGATATGTGATATGTGATTTGTGGGAGTTTATTTGATTTATATCCAATTTGAGCTCAAATTAACTTGTTAGGTTGCATATGTGTAGGTGTGGTTTATTTGGTGTGCCTTCCCATCATCCCCGGCCATCCTGACCACCGTCCATCGTCTGCACCGTCTCTTCGCGGCATCGGCCACCTTGGTGAGCCTCTTGTTCTTCTTAAAATCTTTAAAAAAAATTACTTGTATGATTTAGATAACTGCGTGTATGATTTACTTACTTGTATTATTGTTAGTTATTCTATAGTGTAATGGTTATGGTATCCTCCCACGTCAGCCCTCGTCCAGTCTATGATTCTGATGTGGTATGTCGTTAATTATCTTTTATAACTATTTCACACATCATCTAATGTCTATGAAAATTAATTATGCCACCAAATTGACGTAGATATTTTTATCTATAGGAAGTAGTTGAACCAGAAATTCCAACCGACTATGCAATTCTGCTCGAGAAATTAACGCAAGCTAAAAAAGAAATTGATCATTTTAAAGAAAAATTGAAAAGAACTGAAGTTGAGAAGATGGGATTGGAGTTGCATGTAGCCGATATCGTTGATGATCACAAGAACAAGATGGTTGGAATGCGCTTGAAGGTTAGAAAGATTAGAAAATATTCCATTGATAAAGAGGCTTGGTATCATTATGCTGTTGGCTCAATTGTTACTTTAGTTGTGATTATGATCGCATTTGTTGTTGTATTCACATGTTTTAGATAGTTGGTGTTGTTTTATGAGATGTATATGTATGAAATATAAGTATCCTTTATTTGCAGTAATAAGATTTGGTCACTGCTAGCTCTACTTTTGGTTGTAATGTGATGATGAAGTTGTATTAATTTGGTCACTTCGATGTTGTGTAGTGAACATGAGCCGACAATGGATGTACGATGACCGACTAAGTCCAGGATTTCTTAATGGCCTGCATGATTTTATTCGTGTGGCTGAGACAAATAAGCAGAATGGTTTCATGTGTTGTCCATGTCATGACTGTAAGAATGATAGAAATTACTCTAACTCAAAAACCCTTCACTACCACCTGCTGAAGTCCGGTTTCATGTCCGGCTATAGCTGTTGGACCAAGCACGGAGAAAGAGGGGTTATAATGGAAGACAATGAAGAAGAAGAGGATGATGACAACTATCCTTTCTATGATACAACAATGGGGGAAGTTGAAGAAGAGGCATCAATGGGGGAAGCTGAAGAAGAGGCATCAGATGAGCCCGCTGATGATTTGGGTTAGGTCATTGCTGATGCAAAGAGAAACTGCGAAAATGATAAGGAGAGGTTGAAGTTGAAACGCATGTTAGAGGATCACAAGAAATAATTGTATCCAAATTGTGAAGATGACCAGAAAAAGTTGGGTACCACGCTGGAATTGCTACAATGGAAGGCGAATAATGGTGTAACTGACAAGGGATTTCAAGAATTGCTGATAATGATAAAGAAGATGCTTCCAAAGGATAACGAATTGTCTGAAAGTACGTACGAAGCAAAGAAGGTTGTTTGCCCTCTAGGATTAGAGGTGCAGAAGATACATGCATGCCCTAATGACTGCATCCTCTTCCGCGGTGAGGAGTACGAGAATTTGGATGCATGCCCGGTATGCGGTGCACTGCGCTATAAGATCCCCTGCGATGACCCTAGTGATGTGGAGGGCGAATGCCACAGGAAGAGGGTTCCTGCCAAGGTGATGTGGTATGCTCCTATAATACCACGGTTGAAACGTTTGTTCCAAAACAAAGAGCATGCCAAGTTGTTGCGATGGCACAAAGAAGAACGTAAGAAAGACGGGATGTTGAGAGCACCCGCTGATGGGTCGCAGTGGAGAAAAATCGAGAGGGAGTTTGAGGACTTTGCAGCTGACGCAACGAACTTATGATTTGGTCTTAGTACAGACGACATGAATCCTTTTGGCGAACAGAGCTCCAGTCACAGCACCCGGCATGTGACTCTATGTATCTACAACCTTCCTCCTTGGTTGTGCATGAAGCGGAAGTTCATTATGATGCCAGTGCTCTTTCAAGGCCCTAAGCAACCCGGCAACGACATTGATGTCTACCTAAGGCTACTAGTTGATGAACTTCTATAGTTGTGGAAAAAACCAGGTGTGCGTGTGTGGGATGCGCACACAAAGAAGGAAATTTACCTACGAGCGTTGCTGTTTGTAACCATCAATGATTGGCCTGCTCTTAGTAACCTTTCAGGAGATACAAACGAGGGATACAATGCATGCACGCACTGTTTAGATGATACTGAAAGTATATATTTGGATAAATGTAAGAAGAATGTGTACCTGGGACATCGTCGATTTCTACCGATCAAGCATATCTTAAGAAAGGCAGGCAACCATTTCAAAGGTGAGCCAGATAACCAGAAGAAGCCTGGCCTCCGTACTGGTGAATATATATTTGATATGGTCAAGGATTTACAGGTAATCTTTGGAAAGGGTCCTGGCGGACAATCTGTTCCAAATGACGCCAACGGACGCGCACCCATGTGGAAGAAGAAATCTATATTTTGGGAACTTGAATATTGGAAAGCCCTAGAGGTCCGCAATGCAATCGACGTGATGCATGTGACCAAGAATCTTTGTGTGAACCTACTAGGCTTCTTGGCCATGTATGGAAAGACAAAAGATACACCGGAGGCACGGGAGGACAAGCAAAGAATTAATGAAAAAGACGGCATGCCTCCAAAGCAGTATCAAGGTCCTGCCAGCTACGCTCATACGAAAGAAGAGTAGGAAATCTTTTTTGAATGCTTGCTCTGTATCAATGTCCCGTGTGGCTTCTCGTCGAATATAAAGGGAATAATAAATATGGCAGAGAAAAAAATTCAAAATCTAAAGTCTCATGACTGCCACGTGATTATGACGCAATTACTTCCGGTTGCACTTAGGGGGCTTCTATCGACAAATGTTCGATTAGCCATTGTGAAGCTATGCGCGTTCCTCAATGCAATTTCTCAGAAGGTAATCGATCCAGAAATCCTACCAAGGTTACAGAAGGACCTGGTCCAATGTCTTGTCAGTTTCGAGTTGGTGTTCCCTCCATCCTTCTTCAATATTATGACGCACGTTCTAGTGCACCTAGTCGAAGAGATTAACATTCTGGGTCCTGTATTTCTACACAATATGTTCCCCTTCGAGAGGTTCATGGGAGTCTTAAAGAAATATGTTCATAACCGTGCTAGGCCAGAAGGAAGCATCGCCAAGGGATATGGAACAGAGGAGGTTATTGAGTTTTGTGTTGACTTTTTTCCTGACATTAAGCCAATTGGTCTTCCTGAATCGCAGCATGAGGGGAGACTGGCTGGAGAAGGCACATTAGGAAAGAAAGAAGCAATAAATATGGACGGGCATTCTTTGACTCAATCACACTACACGGTTCTACAAAATTCCACCTTGGTGACTCCATATATGGAGGAACACAAGGATATTGTACGGTCCAAGAACCCGGAGTAGTCTACCCCCTGGATTGAACGTAAACACATGGAGACTTCTGCCAGTTGGTTGCAAACAAAGCTCATCAATGACAACGATGTTCCAGATGAACTGTACTGGTTGGCCGAGACACCAAGTTCGACTGTAACGACTTTCAAAGGGTACGAGATAAATGGGAATACATTTTACACGATCGCCTAAGATAAGAAGAGCACCAACCAAAATAGTGGTGTCCGCTATGATGCAACCAACTTTGAAGACACATATATGGTTACATAGAGGAGATATTGGAACTTGACTATGGACCTGATCTTAAGGTCCCTTTGTTTCGGTGCAAATGGGTCAAATATACTGGAGGCGGGGTACAGGTAGACCCGCAGTACGGAATGACAACAATGGATCTCAACAATTTTGGATACACAGACGACTCATTCGTCCTAGCCAATGATGTGGCTCAGGTTTTCTATGTGAAGGACATGTCTAGCAAACCGAGGAGAAAAAAGATAAGGAAGCGAATACATCATACAATGAGGCAAAGCACCACATAGTTCTTTCAGGGAAAAGAAACATTGTGTGAGTGGAGGACAAGACAGGCATGTCCGAAGATTATGAAAAGTTTCATGAAATCCATCCCTTCAGAGTGAAGACTGACCCAAGCATCATGTTAAATGATGAAGATTATCCATGGTTACGGCGCAATCAGAAGAAAGGGACAAACACGTAGAAAAAGTCTTACACCGCGAGATCCCACTCTGGGATGTGACCGGCTTCACCGTCATCACTTTCTATATATTTATGTGAAGGACATGCATGCATTTCCTAGCTTGCATGGTATATCTTTGTAACAGTTTGTACATGAAGTGCATCCAGTTTTTGTCGTAACCCTCTCAACTGTCTAGAAGTTGCTATGTGGGTGAAATTATGATGTCATGCCAAGTTACAACCTTTTCCAAGTTCATTTGTACTGCTTTTCAAATTCAGGGTCATTTAGCTCAAAATAAATCATTAAATGCATGAAAAATATCAAATGAAGTCAGAAAGGGTTGAAAATTGATGATGTGCCTTTGAATGGTGCATATTGAACACACAAAAAGTATGGAGTTAAAATATGTTATTAAAAATGAAATCCCTTTGTAATAGATGAGTTTTCGTCCGAAACCCTCATACTTCTTATGAGATTGTCCAGTTTTACACGAAGTGCATCCAGTTTTTGCTGTAACCCTCTCAACTCTCTAGAAGTTGTTATGTGGGTGAAATTATGATGTCATGCCAAGTTACAACCTTTTCAGAGTTCATTTGTACTGCTTTTCAAATTTAGGGTCATTTAGCTCAAAATAAATCATTAAATGCATGAAAAATATCAAATGAAGTCAGAAAGGGTTGAAAATCGATGATGTGCCTTTGAATGGTGCATATTGAACACACAAAAGTATGGAGTTAAAATAAGTTATTTAAAATGAAATCCCTTTGTAATAGATGAGTTTTCATCCGAAACCCTCATACTTCTTATGAGATTGTCCAGTTTCACATTAAGTGCATCCAGTTTTTGCCGTAACCCTCTCAACTCTCTAGAAGTTGCTATGTGGGTGAAATTATGGTGTCATGCCAAGTTACAACCTTTTCCGAGTTCATTTGTACTGCTTTTCAAATTCAGGGTCATTTAGCTCAAAATAAATCATTAATGCATCAAAAATATCAAATGAAGTCAGAAAGGGTTGAAAATTGATGATGTTCCTTTCAGTTGTGCATATTGAACACACAAAAAGTATGGAATTAAAATAAGTTATTAAAAATGAAATCCCTTTGTAATAGATGAGATTTCGTCCGAAACCCTCATACTTCTTATGAGATTGTCCAGTTTTTACACGAAGTGCATCCAGTTTTTGCCGTAACCCTCTCAACTCTCTAGAACTTGTTATGTGGGTGAAATTATGATGTCATGCCAAGTTACAACCTTTTCAGAGTTCATTTGTACAACTTTTCAAATTCAGGGTCATTTAGCTCAAAATAAATCATTAAATGCATGAAAAATATCAAATGAAGTCAGAAAGGGTTGAAAATTGATGATGTTCCTTTCAATGGTGCATATTAAACACACAAAAAGTATGGAGTTAAAATAAGTTATTAAAAATGAAATCCCTTTGTAATAGATGAGTTTTTGTCCGAAACTCTCATCCTTCTTATGAGATTGTCCAATTTGTACACGAAGTGCATCAAGTTTTTTCCGTAACCCTCTCAACTCTCTAGAAGTTGCTATGTGGGTTAAGTTATGATGTCATGCCAAGTTACAACCTTTTCAGAGTTGATTTGTAATGCTTTTCAAATTCAGGGTCATTTAGCTCAAAATAAATCATTAAATGCATGGAAAATATCAAATGAAGTCAGAAAGGGTTGAAAATTGATGATGTGCCTTTGAATGGTGCATATTGAACACGCAAAAAGTCTGGAGTTAAAATAAGTTATCAAAAATGAAATCCTTTGTAATAGATGAGTTTTCGTCTCAAACCCTCATACGTCTTATGAGATCGTCCACTTTTTAGACGAAGTGCATCCAGTTTTTGTCGTAACACTCTCAACTCTCTAGAAGTTGCTATGTGGGTGAAATTATGATGTCATGCCAAGTTACAACCTTTTCAGAGTTCATTTGTACTGCTTTTCAAATTGAGAGTCATTTAGGTAAAAATAAATCATTAAATGCATGAAAAATTTCAAATGAAGTCAGAAAGGGTTGAAAATTGATGATGTGCCTTTGAATGGTGCATATTGAACACACAAAAAGTATGGAGTTAAAATAAGTTATTAAAAATGAAATCCCTTTGGAATAGATAAGTTTTCATCCGAAACCCTCATACTTCTTATGAGATTTTCAAGTTTTACACGAAGTGCATCCAGTTTTTGCCGTAACCTATCTTAACTCTCTAGAATTTGTTATGTGGATGAAATTATGATGTCATGCCAAGTTACAACCTTTTCAGAGTTCATTTGTACTGCTTTTCAAATTCAGGGTCATTTAGCTCAAAATAAATCATTAAATGCATGAAAAATATCAATGAAGTCAGAAAGGGGTGAAAATTGATGATGTGCGTTTGAATGGTGCATATTGAACATACAAAAATTATGGCGTTAAAATAAGTTATTAAAAATGAAATCCCTTTCTAATAGATGAGTTTTCATTCGAAACCCTCATAGTTCTTATGAGATTGTCTAGTTTGTACACGAAGTGCATCAAGTTTTTGCCGTAACCCTCTCAAATCTTTAGAATTTGCTATGTGGGTGAAATTATGATGTCATGCCAAGTTACAACCTTTTCAGAGTTCATTTGTACTGCTTTTCAAATTCAGGGTCATTTAGCTCAAAATAAATCATTAAATGCATGAAAAATATCAAATGAAGTCAGAAAGGGTTGAAAATTGATGACGTGCCTTTGAATGGTGCATATTGAACACACAAAAAGTATGAAGTTAAAATAAGTTATTAAAAATGAAATCCCTTTGTAATAGATGAGTTTTCCTCCAAAACCCTCATACTTCTTATGAGATTGTCCAGTTTTTACACGAAGTGCATCCAGTTTTTGCCGTAACCCTCTCAACTCTCTAGAAGTTGCTATGTGGGTGAAATTATGATGTCATGCCAAGTTACAACCTTTTAAGAGTTTAGTTGTAATGCTTTTCAAATTCAGGGTCATTTAGCTCAAAATAAATCATTAAATGCATGAAAAATATCAAATGAAGTCAGAAAGGGTTGAAAATTGATGATCTGCCTTTGAATGGTGCATATTGAACACAAAAAAAGTATGGAGTTAAAATAAGTTATTAAAAATGAAATCCCTTTGTAATAGATGAGTTTTCGTCCGAAACGCTCATACTTCTTATGAGATTGTCCAGTTTTACACGAAGTGCATCCAGTTTTTGCCGTAACCATCTCAACTCTCTAGAAGTTGCTATGTGGGTGAAATTATGATGTCATGCCAAGTTACAACCTTTTCAGAGTTCATTTGTACTGCTTTTCAAATTCAGGGTCATTTAGCTCAAAATAAATCATTAAATGCATGAAAAATATCAAATGAAGTCAGAAAGGGTTGAAAATTGATGATGTGCCTTTGAATGGTGCATATTGAACATACAAAAATTATGGCGTTAAAATATGTTATTAAAAATGAAATCCCTTTCTAATAGATGAGTTTTCATTCGAAACCCTCATACTTCTTATGAGATTGTCCAGTTTGTACACGAAGTGCATCAAGTTTTTGCCGTAACCCTCTCAAATATCTAGAATTTGCTATGTGGGTGAAATTATGATGTCATGCCAAGTTACAACCTTTTCAGAGTTCATTTGTACTGCTTTTCAAATTCAGGGTCATTTAGCTCAAGATAAATCATTAAATGCATGGAAAATATCAAAGGAAGTCAGAAAGGGTTGAAAATTAATGACGTGCCTTTGAATGGTGCATATTGAACACACGAAAAGTATGGAGTTAAAATAAGTTATTAAAAATGAAATCCCTTTGTAATAGATGAGTTCTTGTCCGAAACCCTCATACTTCTTATGAGATTGTCCAGTTTGTACACGTAGTACATCCAGTTTTTGCCGTAACCCTCTCAACTCTCTAGAAGTTGCTATGTGGGTGAAATTATGATGTCATGCCAAGTTACAACCTTTTCAGAGTTCATTTGTAATGCTTTTCAAATTCAGGGTCATTTAGCTCAAAATAAATCATTAAATGCATGAAAAATATCAAATGAAGTCAGAAAGGGTTGAAAATTGATGATGTGCCTTTGAATGGTGCATATTGAACACACAAAAAGTATGGAGTTAAAATAGGTTATTAAAAATGAAATCCCTTTGTAATAGATGAGTTTTCATCCGGAACGCCCATACTTCTTATGACATTGTCCAGTTTTACACGAACTGCATCCAGTTTTTGCCGTAACCCTCTCAACTCTCTAGAAGTTGCTATGTGGGTGAAATTATGATGTCATGCCAAGTTACAACCTTTTCAGAGTTCATTTGTAGTGTTTTTCAAACTCGAGATATCAATATTTCAAATGCCATATTTAATCAAATTATCTTATATAGCAGTTGAAGTTGTTCAAACATGCATGGAAATGCCATAAACAGATTTTGTATATTTTTCTGATAGTTTTTCATATATTATTTATTCCCATTGGAGTCCTACGTTTTTTCTATGATTTTCTAAAGTTTACAGGGTTTTTCTGAAAATAATAACTAATATTTAATTAAAAAAACCCTTTTAGTACCGGTGCTAGCCAGGCACCGGTACTAAAGCTCCACCGCCCCCGCGCTCTTTTGGCAGGACCTATAGTACCGGTGCGTCACTAGCACCGATACTAAAGACCCTTTAGTACCGGTGCATGCCACGCACCGGTACTAACGGTCCACCGCCCCTGCGCTCTATTGGGAGGACCTTTAGTACCGATGCGTGGCATGCACCGGTACTAAAGGGTCACCGGTACTAAAGGTCTTTCTGGTATTAAAGGGGGACTTCGTCGTCCCGGGCCGAGCAACGCATGGGGAGAGCTCAAGTTGTACCGCCAGGCTGCCGAAATCGCCATTGCCGTCGCCCTCGCCGCCGTTGCCCTTACCGCCGTTGCCCTCGCCGCCGTCGCTCTCATCGTCGTCGCCCTCGCCGTCGTCACACCACCACCGCGCCAGTGCCGTCGCCCTCACCACTGCCGCCGTCGCACCACCACCACCGTCGCCCTCACCACCGTCGGTCGCGCCGCCGTCTCCCTCACCACCGCCGCCGTCGCCCTTGCCACCGTCGCCCTTGCCACCGTCGCCCTCGCTGCCGTCGCCCTTGCCGCCGTCGCCCTCGCCGCCATTGCTCTCGCCGTCGTCGCCCTCGCCGTCGTCGCACCACCACCGCGCCATTGCCGTCGCCCTCACCACCGCCGCCGTCGCACCACCACCGCCGTCGCCCTCGCCGCTGTCGGTCGCGCCACCGTCACCCTCACCACCGCCGCCCTCGCCCTCGCCACCGTCGCCCTCGCCGCCATCGCCCTCGCCGCCATCGCCCTCGCCTACCCGGACGCCGCCCCTCGCCGCCCTCGCCCTCACCATCGCCGTCGTCGCCCTCGCTGTCGTCGCCCTCACCATCGCCGCCGTCGCCCTCGCCGCCGTCGCCCTCGCCACGGTCGCCCTCGCCTACCTGGACGCCGCCTGTCGTCGCCGGTCCCGTCGCCACCGGCCCGCTCAGTCTGGCCGCCACTCCGTGATCCCATTGCCCCCGCCCCGAGCCCGTCGCCGACGCCACCTCTGGGTCAGGAGGCTAGGTGAGATCTCCCGGCCGACCCCTCTCCCTGAAGATCGCCCCGATGATCGCCAGACTAGTGTGTAGATGCTAGGGTATCTAGGGTCCCTCGACGTCGAACCCCGACACCCCGACACGACATCCCCGACACCCGACCCCGACCACGACACAACACCCCTATTTAGTTAGTTAGTTAGTTAGGTTGTCAGGTTATTAGGATATGTGTTAGTTTAGGTTTAGTTTAGGTTTAATTTAGTTTATGTTTAGTTTAGTTTTAGGTTTAATTTAGTTTGGATCCTAATGCGTGTGTGACTTTCGGTCTGTCATCGATCCTAATTTAGTTTAGGGTTTCATGTGTGTTCTTGATGGAGGAATCCTGACTGTTGTCGTGGGGGCGCTTCCTCTTTCTCCTCTTCTTTGCGATATACTCATCGATATATTGTGCAAGAAGAGGAGAGGGGAAGCGTCCATCACCGCCGGTCGAACTTATTACTGCGAGAGAGTGTCCACCAACATATATACACCATCGTATCAATGTGAGAGAGTGCGCACCAACACACCATGAGATATGTGAGCGTTATTTAAGGAAAGTCTCGATAGACCGATAGTCACACACGCATTAGGATCCAAAGCGTGCTGTAATTCTTGATTTTGCTAGATGCTAAGTGTTAATTTTGCTAACTGTTAATTTTGTTAAGTGATAATTTTGTTAAGTTTTATTTAATTTTTTTTCATAATTAAGTGTTTCTTCTCGACGTCGACGATGCCGATCTCGCATCCTCGTCGTTGAGTCGCCAGAGGAAGTCACTTGCTTGAGCCGAGGGACTGGGCTCCGTCGGGCTGGTACTGGGAGGTGCTGCCTTCCGGGCGGCGCAACTTGGTGAGGAGCCAGCCCGTCGTCGACCCGGAGGTTTTGTGGCGGCGGCCGCATGGGCCAAAGACGATCGAGAGGCTTGAGTCCCCCGTGGAGGTGGTACGGTACCATGTCAGCAAGGAGCATGAGCACGTCCGACGCTACATGGCAGCTTTGGAGGCCAGGTCCGACAATGTTGGAAATATGGCCTAGAGGCAATAAATAAAGTGTTTATTATTGTATTTCCTTGTTCATGATAATCGTTTATTATCCATGCTATAATTGTATTAATTGGAAACATGGATACATGTGTGGATACAAAGACAAACACAATGTCCCTAGTATGCCTCTGGTGAACTAGCTCGTTGATTGAAAGATGGTTAAGGTTTCCTAGCCATGGACATGAGATGTCATTTGATAACGGGATCACATCATTAGGAGAATGATGTGATGGACAAGACCCAAACTGCAAACATAGCTTATGATCGTGTCAGTTTATTGCTACTGTTTTCTGCATGTCAAGTATATGTTCCTATGACCATGAGATCATGCAACTCACACATATCAGAGGAGTACCTTGTGTGTATCAAACGTCACAACGTAACTGGGTGACTATAAAGGTGCTCTACAGGTTTCTCCGATGGTGTCTATTGAGTTGGCATGGATCAAGACTGGGATTTGTTACTCCGTGTGATGGAGAGGTATCTCAGGGCCCACTCGGTAATACAACATCACAATAAGCCTTGCAAGCAATGTGACTAAGTGTTGGTCACAGGATCTTGTATTACGGAACGAGTAAAGGGACTTGCCAGTAACGAGGTTGAACTAGGTATGGAGATACCGACGATCGAATCTCGGGAAAGTAACATACCAAAGAACAAAGGGAACATCATACAGGATTAACTGAATCCTTGACATAGAGGTTCAACCGATAAAGATCTTCGTAGAATATGTAGGAACCAATGTGGACATCCAGGTCCCGCCATTGGTTATTGACCGTAGAGGTGTCTCGGTCATGTCCACATAGTTCTCGAACCCGCAGGGTCTGCAGACTTAAGGTTTGGTGACGTTTTGGTAGTATAGAGTTATGTATGGTGGTGACCGAAGTTTTTTCAGAGTCCCGGATGAGATCCTAGACGTCACGAGGAGCTGCGGAATGGTCCGGAGGTAAAAGATTCATATATAGGAAGTCCTATTTTGGTCGCTGGAAAAGTTTCGGGCTTATCGGTAGTGTACCTAGAGTGCCGGTAGTGTACCGGGAGACCTCCAGGTGGGGTATTTCGACCCAATAGGCTTCATGGGCTATGGGGGAGTGAATATCAGACCTTAGTGTGCTGGTGGAAACTCCCACACAAGGCCCATGTGGCTGGAGAAGAAAACCCAAAAGGAAAAAGGTGGAAAAAAGCAAAAAAGGGAAAAAGGATGAATCCAAATCCTACTAGGAGTGGAGGAGGTGGACTCCTCCTCTCCTAGTTCGGCCGAAGACTAGGAGGCTTCGAGGCCAAGCTGCCTCCTCTCCTCCTCTCCTCCGATATATACTGGTGGTATTGAGGGTTTTTGCGCATGTTTTTTCAGCCACGTGCTACCCGTTCCTCCAGTGCATAGTTTCTCCTCTAGATCAGTTTTCAGCAGTTCTTAGGCGAAGCCCTGCCGAAATTGCTCCACCACCATCGCCGGAGCGCCGTCAGGCTTCCGGAGAACTCTTCTTCCTCTCCACTCCTTCTTGCTAGATCAAGACGGTGGAGATCGTCATCAAGCTGTACGTGTGCGGAACGCGGAGGTGACGTCCGTTCGGTGCTAGATCGGAAGGATCGTGATCAAGTTTGTGAGACAGATCGTGATCAAGTTCGTGGGACGGATCGTGATCGGATCGCGGGAGGGATCATGATTGGATCGCGGGATAGATCGTGATTGGATCGAGGGACGCACGGCGATTTGGATCGCGAACACGTTCGACTAAACCAATCGCGGTTCTTAACGCTTCCCGCTCAACGATCTACAAGGGTATGTGGATCGACTCTCCCTCTCGTAGATGCTTATCACAATGGATAGATCTTCATGTGCGTAGGAATTTTTTTGTTTTCCATGCAACGTTCCCCAATAGTGGTATCAGAGCCAGGTTTATGTGTAGATGAGATCTCGAGTAGAACACAAAAGGTTTGTGGGTGTTGATGCTTAGATTCCTTCCTCCCTTGGTCAGATTTTGGTTCAGCGGTATTGTGAGATGAAGAGGCCCGGACCAACATTACTCGTACGCTTACGAGAGACCGGTTCCCTCGACGCAACTTGCTGCCTAGATGGCTTGCGGGTGACAGTTTCTCTCACTTTAGTTGGATCGGATTCGACAAAGGTGGTCCTTGAGAAGGTTGAAAAGCAAATTATGTATCACCGTTGTGGTTTATGCGTAGGTGAGAATCGTTCTTGCTAGAAACCCGTAGCAGGCACGTAAAACGTGCAACAACAATTAGAGGACGTCCAACTTGTTTTTGCAAGCTATGTTGTGATGTGATATGGCCAATTACATGATGTGATATACGTGATGTATGAGATGATCATGTGATGTATAGAATTTCACGACTTGCATGTCGTTGAGTACGGCAACCGGCAGGAGCCATAGGGTTGTCTTTAATTATTGTATGACCTGCGTGTCAATCATTAAGCGCTATGTAATGCTTTACTTTATCGCAAAACGGTAGCAATAGTAGTAGAAGCATGCAGGGCGTGACAAGCCTCGATGGCGACACGTTGATGGAGATCAAGATGATGGAGATCATGGTGTCGTGCCAGTGATGATGAAGATCATGCCGGTGCTTTTAAGATGGAGATCTAAAGCACAAGTTCATGGCCATGTCATGTCACTTATGAATTGCATGTGATGTTAATCCTTTTATGCACCTTGTTATGCTTAGTACGACGGTAGCATTATAAGGTGATCCCTCACTTAAATTTCAAGACAAAATTGTGTTCTCCCCGAGTGTGCACCGTTGCGAAAGTTCATCATGTTGAGACACCACGTGATGATCGGGTGTTATACACTCTACGTTCACATACAACGGGTGCAGGCCAGTGTTGCATGCGCAGAACACTCGGTTTAAACTTGACGAGCCTAGCATGTACAGACATGGCCTCGGAACACAAGAGACCGAAAGGTCGAACATGAGTCATATAGTAGATATGATCAACATAATGATGTTCACAATTGAAGCCACCTCAACTCACATGATGATCAGACTTGAGTTGGTGGATTTGGAACATGTGACACTCACATGACCTGAGGGATGTCAATTTGAGTGGGAGCTTTAGTAATTTGATTAACTAAACTCATTATCTTGAACAATAGTCTAAGTGAACTTTGCATATTTATGTTATAGATCAATGGCTCACGCAGTAGCACCCCTGAATTTTAATGCGTTCCTAGAGAAAGCTAAACTGAAAGATGGTGGAAGTAACTTTGTTGACTGGGCCCGTAATCTGAGGATTATCCTCACGGCTTCCCGGAAATCATATGTCCTTGATGCACCGCTTGGTGACCAACCAGAAGACATGACCTACGAAGACGTTAAGAACGCTTGGGAGGCACGTACTGGAGATTACTCAATAGTTCAGTGTGCAATATTGTATGGCTTAGAACCGGGACTTCAAAGATGTTTTGAATGTCATGGAGCATATGACATGTTCCAGGAGTTGAAGTTTATCTTTCAGAAGAATGCCCGGATCGAGAGGTATGAGACCTCCGATAAGTTCTATGCTTGCAAGATGGAGGAGAACGTGTCTATCAGTGAACATATACTCAGAATGTCTGGGTATTTGACTCGTCTAGCGGAGTTGGGAATTTCTCTTCCGCCAGAGGCGATCACTGACAGAGTTCTTCAATCACTGCCACCTAGTTACAAGAGCTTTGTGATGAACTATAACATGCACGGGATGAACAAGTCAGTCGCCGAGCTGTTTGCGATGCTAAAAGTCACTGAGTCTGAAATGCAGAAAGAACATCAAGTGTTGATGGTCAATAAAACCACTAGTTTCAAGAAAAATGGCAAAGTCAAGGGCAAGGGCAAGAAGGGTAAAACCAAGAAGGATGGCAAAGCAGTTGCTACTCCTGCAAAGAAGCCCAAGCATGGACCCAAGCCAGAAAGTGAGTGCTTTCATTGCAAAAGTAACTGGTCACTGGAAGCGGAACAGCCCAAGTACCTGGCTGACAAGAAGGCGGCCAACGACAAACAAGGTATATATGATATACATGTTATTGATTTGTACCTTACTAGCTCTCGTAGTAGTGCCTGGGTATTTGATACCGGTTCGGTTGCTCACATTTGCAACTCAAAGCAGGAACTACGGAATAAACGAAGGCTGGCAAAGGACGAAGTGACGATGCGCGTGGGAAATGGTTCCAAGGTTGATGTGATCGCCGTCGGCATGCTCTCTCTTCGATTACCATCGGGATTAGTGATGAACCTGTATAATTGTTATTTAGTGCCTGCGTTAAGCATGAACATTATATTTGGATCTTGTTTATAGCGAGACAGTTACTCATTTAAATCAGAGAATAAAGGTTGTTCTATTTATATGAGTAATATCTTTTATGGTCATGCACCCAATGTTAGGGGTTTATTCATATTGAATCTTGATAGTGATGACACACATGTTCATAACATTGATGCCAAAAGATGTAGAATTGATAATGATAGTACCACTTTCTTGTGGCACAGCCGTTTAGGTCATATTGGTGTAAAATGCATGAGGAAGCTCCATGCTGATGGACTTTTGGAGTCACTTGACTTTGAATCACTTGACACATGCGAACCATGCCTCATGGGCAAGATGACTAAAACGCCGTTCTCTGGAAGAATGGAACGGGCGAGTGACTTATTGGAAATCATACACACTGATGTGTGCGGTCCAATGAATGTTACAGTGCGTGGTGAATATCATTATTTTCTCACCTTCACTGATGACTTAAGTAGATATGGGTATATTTATTTAATGAAACACAAGTCTAAAACGTTTGAAAAGTTCAAGCAATTTTAGAGTGAAGTTGAGAATCATCGTAACAAGAAGATTAAGTTCCTGCGATCTGATCGAGGAGGTGAATATCTGAGTTACGAGTTTGGCAGTCACTTAAGACAGTGTGGAATTCTTTCACAGTTGACACCACCCGGAACACCACAGCGTAATGGTGTGTCCGAACGTCGTAATCGAACCTTATTAGATATGGTGCGTTCTATGATGTCTCTTGCTGATATGCCACTATTGTTTTGGGGTTATGCATTAGAGACAGCTGCATTCACCTTAAATAGGGCACCATCAAAATCCGTTGAGACAACGCCATATGATCTGTGGTTTGGCAAGAAGCCAAATTGTCGTTTCTTAAAGTTTGGGGATGTGATGCTTATGTCAAAAAGCTTCAGCCTGAAAAGCTGGAACCCAAAGTGGAAAAATGCGTCTTCATAGGATACTCGAAAGAGACAGTCGGGGTATACCTTCTATCTCAGATCCGAAGGCAAAGTGTTTGTCGCTAAGAACAGAACATTTCTTGAGAAAGAGTTTCTCTCGAAAGAATTGAGTGGGAGGAAATAGAGCTTGATGAGGTTATTGAACCTTTACTTCAACCAGAAAGTAGCGCAGCGCAGAAAGATGTTTCTGTGGAACCTACGACGATAGAAGAGGAAGTTAATGATGATGATCATGAAGCTTCGGATCAAGCAGCTATTGAACCTCGTAGGTCGACAAGGCCGCGTACTACCCCTGAGTGGTATGGCAACCCTGTCTTGGAGGTCATGTTCTTGGACAACAATGAACCTATGAGCTATGGAGGAGCAGTGATGGGCTCGGATTCCATGAAATGGTTAGAGGCCATGAAATCCGCGATGGGATCCATGTATGAAAACAAAGTATGGACTTTGGAAGTATTACCTGAAGGGCGAAAGGCCATTCAGAACAAATGGATCTTTAAGAAGAAAACAGACGTGGACGGTAATGTCACCGTCTATAAAGCTCGACTTGTGGCAAAGGGTTTTTCACAAGTTCAAGGAGTTGACTACGATGAGACTTTCTCACCCGTAGCGATGCTTAAGTCTGTCAGAATCATGTTAGCAATAGTTGCCTATTTCGACTATGAAATTTGGCAGATGGATGTAAAAACAGCGTTCCTCAATGGTTTCCTTGAGGAAGAGGTGTATATGATGCAACCCCAAGGTTTTGTCGATCAAGAGAATGCTGACAAAGTTTGCAAACTCCAGCGATCCATTTATGGACTGGTGCAAGCATCTCAGAGTTGGAATAAGCGCTTTGATGAGGTGATCAAAGCGTTTGAGTTTATACAAGTTTACGGAGAAGCTTATATTTACAGGAAAGTGAGTGGGAGCTCTATAGCGTTTCTAGTATTATATGTGGATGACATATTGCTGATTGGAAACAATATAGAAATGCTGGAAAGCGTGAAGAAATATTTGAACAAGAGTTTTTCAATAAGCTTCTTTCATATTAGGAGAAGCTGCTTTCATTTTAGGCATTAAGATCTATAAAGATAGATCGAGACGCTTAATAGCACTTTCACAGAGCACATACCTTGATAAAGTTTCGAAGAAGTGCAAAATGGAACAGTCCAAGAAGGGGTTCTTGCCTATATTACAAGGTGTGAAGTTGAGTAAGACTCAATGCCCAGTAACTGCAGAAGATAGAGAAAAGATGAGTGTCATCCCCTATGCTTCAACCATAGGCTCTATCATGTATGCAATGTTGTGCACAAGACCCAATGTCAGCCTTGCCATAAGTATGGCCGGAAGGTTTCAAAGTGATCCTGGAATGGAGCACTGGCAAGCGGTCAAGAATATCCTTAAGTACCTGAAAAGGACTAAGGAAATGTTTCTCGTTTATGGAGGTGATGAAGAGCTCGTCATAAAGGGTTACGTCGATGCAAGCTTTGACACTGATCCGGACGACTCTAAGTCGCAAACCGGATACGTATTTATTCTTAACAGGGGAGCGGTAAGCTGGTGCAGTTCCAAGCAAAGCGTGGTAGCTGATTCTACGTGCGAAGCGGAATACATCGCAGCCTCGGAGGCGACGAAGGAAGGTGTCTGGATGAAGCAGTTCATGACAGATCTTGGAGTAGTGCCGAGTGCACTGAATCCAATGAACCTGTTCTGTGACAACACTGGTGCCATTGCTCTGGCCAAGGAACCAAGTTTTCACAAGAGGACCAGACACATAAAGCGACGCTTCAACTCCATCCGCGATTACATCTTGGAGAAAGACATAAATATTTGCGAAGTGCACATGGATCTAAATGTTGCAGAACCGTTGACTAAACCTCTTCCAAGGGCTAAACATGATCAACACCAGAACTGCATGGGTGTTTGAATCATTACAATGTAAATCACACAGTGATGTGAACTAGATTATTGACTCTAGTGCAAGTGGGAGACTGTTGGATATATGCCCTCGAGGCAATAAATAAAGTGTTTATTATTGTATTTCCTTGTTCATGATAATCGTTTATTATCCATGCTATAATTGTATTAATTGGAAACACGGATACATGTGTGGATACATAGACAAACACAATGTCCCTAGTATGCCTCTAGTGAACTAGCTCGTTGATTGAAAGATGGTTAAGCTTTCCTAGCCATGGACATGAGATGTCATTTGATAACGGGATCACATCATTAGGAGAATGATGTGATGGAAAAGACCCAAACTACAAACGTAGCTTATGATCGTGTCAGTTTATTGCTACTGTTTTCTGCATGTCAAGTATATGTTCCTATGACCATGAGATCATGCAACTCACACATATCGGAGGAGTACCTTGTGTGTATCAAACGTCGCAATGTAACTGGGTGACTATAAAGGTGCTCTATAGGTGTCTCCGATGGTGTCTATTGAGTTGGCATGGATCAAGACTGGGATTTGTTACTCCGTGTGACGGAGAGGTATCTCAGGGCCCACTCGGTAATACAACATCACAATAAGCCTTGCAAGCAATGTGACTAAGTGTTGGTCATGGGATCTTGTATTAAAGAACGAGTAAATAGACTTGCCAGTTACGAGGTTGAACAAGGTATGGATATACCGATGATCGAATCTCGGGCAAGTAACATACCGAAGAACAAAGGGAACATCATACGGGATTAAATGAATCCTTGACATAGAGGTTCAACCGATAAAGATCTTCATAGAATATGGAGGAACCAATGTGGACATCCAGGTCCCGCCATTGGTTATTGACCGTAGAGGTGTCTCGGTCATGTCTACATAGTTCTCGAACCCGCAGGGTCTGCACACTTAAGGTTTGGTGACGTTTTGGTAGTATAGAGTTATGTATGGTGGTGACCGAAGTTTGTTTGGAGTCCCGAATGAGATCCTCGACGTTACGAGGAGCTCCGGAATGGTCCGGAGGTAAAGATTCATATATAGGAAGTCCTATTTTAGTCGCCGGAAAAGTTCCGGGCTTATCGGTAGTGTACCGGGAGTGCCGGTAGGTTACCGGGAGACCTCTGGGAGGGGTATTTCGACCCAAGAGGCTTCATGGGGTGTGGGAGAGTGAATATCAGCCCTTAGTGGGCTGGTGGAAACTCCCACACAAGGCCAATGTGGCTGGAGAAGAAAACCCAAAAGGAAAAAGGTGGAAAAAGGCAAAAAAGGAAAAAAAAGGATGAATCCTAATCCTACTAGGAGTGGAGGAGGTGGACTCCTCTCCTAGTTCGGCCGAAGCCTAGGAGGCTTGGAGGCCAAGCTTCCTCCTCTCCTCCTCTCCTCCTATATATACTGGTGGTATTGAGGGTTTTTACACAAGTTTTTTCAGCCACGTGCTACCCGTTCCTCCAGTGCGTAGTCTCTCCTCTAGATCGGTTTTCAGCAGTGCTTAGGCGAAGCCCTGCCTGAATTGCTCCACCACCATCGCCGGAGCGCCGTTAGGCTGCCGGAGAACTCTTCTTACTATCCACTCCTTCTTGCTGGATCAAGACGGTGGAGATCGTCATCAAGCTGTACGTGTGCTGAACGGGGAGGTGCCGTCCGTTCGGTGCTAGATCGGAAGGATCGTGATCAAGTTCGTGAGACAAATTGTTATCAAGTTCGTGGGACGGATCGTGATCAGATCGCGGGACGGATCGTGATTGGATCGCGGGACGGATCGTTATTGGATCACGGGACGCACGGCGATTTGGATCGCGAAGACGTTCGACTACACCAAATGCGTTTCTTAACGCTTCCCGCTTAGCGATCTACAAGGGTATATGGATCCACTCTCCCTCTCGTATATGCTCATCACCATGGATAGATCTTCGTGTGCGTAGGAAATTGTTTGTTTCCCATGCAACGTTCCCCAACAGACAATACCTGGCAGATTGTTCAGGGATCTCATTGGAGCTATGTTCCTGTGCTAGTTCCTTCTCTTTGGGTGTCCACCGCCTGCCCCGATATCCGTCGGGCGCTAGGGTTCTAGCTAGATCGATATATTAGCTAGCTACTATTATGATGTATTAGCTAGATCGATGGAGATTAGCCGATGTATTGAAAATTATCCAAGATTATGCAAATGAGATCTTTTCTAAGAACTATACTATATATGTATTCGATGATGCATTATTAATTTACTATCAGTTATTTTGCTTCTTGAATGCATGCTAATTTAAATACAATTTTTTTTATCTATATTATTATGTACTAGTTATTAAGCTATGGACAATACCGGTAGAGCTCATGAAGAGGACATCTTCGACATGATACGCTCCTCCGAAAACCCAGCGGACCTTCGAGGTGAATCACATGATCATGATGATGGCTCACAATATCTGAACGATCACGGTGATGGATGTGAGACCGAGGAAGAACAACTTACATTCCAAAATCCGGAACAACCAACAATGTTCGACGAGGTATATACACATCCATTAGCCTTTGGTGATCATTACATGTGTATTAATTGATTTGTATATATATATATATTAACAAATCTTTCTTATTTTAATTATTAGCCCTCCGGATCAACCAATCTAGTAGAAATGTACGAGGCGCTGCCAAAATATTGGATGGCAATGTAAAGCTCAATCTTGATGCTTTCAAACATAATGGCGAACCGACTCACCCTGAAGCCAATGCCAAGACATTTGTGCGTCAATGCGGAGTGGTTGTTAGGGACGGAGTCCCGATCACAATGCATGAATGGATTCAGCCAAAGGAACAAAAACCCGGAGTGAATTATGTCAATACAAGAATTAAAAATGCCCTTTGGCGAGAGCTCATGGAGCATTTCACCCTACCAGATTCTCTCACGGAGCGTCAAAGGAACAAAGTCAAGGAGTTTGCTCTCCATAAGATGGCCGACGCGTTCCAGACTTGGAAGAAAAGATTATGGACCGAGTACAACGCTAGAGGCAAGAAGGCGCCCAAATTCAAAGGAATATACGAGAAAGTAAGGGATCACTAGGACGCATTTATCGAGTACAAGACATCGATAGCTGCTATGGAGAAGTCGGCAAAGAATAAGATAAATGCTGAGAAAAAGTATCACCATAAACTAGGGACAGGTGGATACAAGTCAGCCATTCCTAAGTGGGATGCATTAGAGAATAAATGCTTGCTGAAGGGATCACTCCAGTAACCTTCAACTGGCCCAAGAGGTGCAGGAATTGGTTTTTTGCGCATGGGGGAAAGTTGGACCCAGCCACAGGGAAGATTATTGCACTGGCTAGTCTGAAGCATGCATCAGATGAGTTGATTCAAGCAATAAAAGTTGCCCAAGAAGGACGGTTTCACCCCGATAGAGAGAACGACGAGCTTACACGCGCCCTTGGGAATGCCGAACACACAGGACGAACACGAGGTACGGGCATTGTTCCGTGGTACGAGGGGTTTTCGGGATGGGAGGACAGTTATAAAAGCCATTTGAGAAAAAAGAAGGTGGAAGCATACCGACTTTCGAAGTTGGAACAGAAGTACGAGCAGCAGTAGCTGCAGATACAAGTACTGACCCAGCAAAGGGAAACTCCGCAGTAGGAGGCAGGGGAAGAACCCGTCCCATCTACAATGCAGAAAAGCAGCGTGGGTTCCATGGGGCACCGCTGGGTCACACCCCCGTGGATGATATCACTGAGAAGACATCTTGTGAGCTAATCCAGAAAATGAATAACATACCCATGCGGGTCGCGACGGGCTATGCTTTACCAAATACACCTGATGTTCTCTGGCATTGCAATCTGGTTCCAGCTGGGTATGCTCGTGTCGCGGTGGACGCAATAGAGGCGGGATATGATGAACTATTGCTTGACATCCCTGGAGGTGAGGGGGAGTCCACATTGGCAGAAGCCGGTCGTGGTCTCATTCTATGGAGTAAGGACTGCATCGTCTTTCCACACTCGGCGCTAAGGCCACCGGCTCCTCCGAGTATCGATGTCCAGCGTGAGGGATCCCAGCCAGAGGCATCGCAGCGCCAGCAATCCTCCCCACCTCGCCAGCAGTCTTCCCCACCTCGCAAGCAGTCACCTCGGCAACAGTCACCTCGCCAGCAGTCCTCCCCACCTCGAGCTCCCCCACAGTCATCCCCACCTCGAGAAGCGTCCCACCTCGCCAGTAGTCCTCCCCACCTCTCCATGAGAAGTCCTCCCAACCTCGGGACGGAGCATGACGCGAGTCCATATCATCATCGATATCGATCTCCGCCGCGTGAGCCGACTCCACCCCGGCAGCGGTCCCACCAGTAGGGCTCCCAAAAGAGGAAGGCCACCAGCAGTCCTCTTCGGAAGAAAGCAAAGAAGAAACCTGAGCCTCCGGCCAAAAGGAAGCTGCCTTATGACATGACACAGGAGGAAAATAAAATTGAATGCGATCTCCAAGTGAAAGCCTTTTTTGCGAAGAAGACCGTGCCGCCAAAGGAGGTAATACCCAAGGAAGTCCAAGAGCACTTTATGGAACACTTTATTGATCGACCCCCGACATATATCGAGCGTATGCTGACAAACTATGACCGACAGATTCAGAAGGCAAGTGAGCAGAGAAGTCGGCCAAGCCCAAGGAAGAAGTCGGGAAGTACGGCATCAACTAGCGGGAAAACAGTTCCCCAGCTTGGAGAACAATCCAAGCAATCGATCTCTCCACTCAAGGTGAGTACCAATCCAAGCAAGCAACCTATCCAACCAGTCGATGTGCAAGGAAACCCAATCGACCTCGAAGTACTAAAGGCTGCAGGTCTCACTCTTGACCAAATCCTTCGCACCGAGGAAATCCGCGGGTACGATGTAACCGAGTACGCAATGCAATATGCCGTCGGAAAACCACTTGTCACACCAGAGCAGTACAAGGAACTACCAACTGCGATGCGACGGTTGCATGATTGGTACATGCGTGAAGCAAAGCAAGGGGAGACGGCGGTCATGGTCAAAGTAAGGAAAGAGCATTACGTCAATGCATGTGACATATGTCTTGAATTCTCATAACTTTTCCAGTTATACCACATGGACTCTATCGACAAAACTCTCATCAGTTGCTATTGTATGTAAGTGATTTATATCTGTAGTAATTTAAGTCTCTAGCTAAGATATCATTTATTGGCTTATCCTCACTATATATGTTCTTTTCTACGCTATTATGCAGATTGAAGATGTGGGAATTGAAACAAGAGGGAATCGATGACATTGGGTTCATCGACCCAAGTACCGTTAATGGTCATGTGGTAAAACATTATGCCACGGACACAGAAGATCTCTTGGAAAATTTTCTAGAGGCAATAATGAATACCAACAAATCTACTATAATATTTCCTTACAACATGGGGTGAGTGTTTACTCTCTTGTATACTACAAATTCTATTCTTGCTTACTAGCTTGCTGTCAAGTGTAGTTGATGAGTTATATGCGCATCCCTGCTTAATTATATAAACTTCTGCGCAGAGACCACTATATCCTCCTATATATTATCCTTGCGGATGGACTTGTTCAAGTGTACGACTCACTAGATACACCAGAACAATCATACGTGGACTTGTATTTTACGATAGAACAGTAATTTCAATCTTTATCGACCTCGCTTTCTTTCATTATTTCCTGATATCAAAAGTAATTATAATAACTCTTTCATTCTTTTTCTTTGCCGGGTAGTGTTTGGAAAAATATGATAGAAAAAAACCATCACGGTCGTCAATGGAAACCGAAGCTGAAGTGGAAAAAGATGCAGGTAATTAAGTAGTACTACTAGGTCCGCGCATCTCATTAATTCTATTTTCATTACCATTATCATGCTCGATTATTAATTATCTTATTCAATTCTATTCTTTTGCAAAGTGCGCGAAGCAGCCACAGGGGACAAATTTATGTGGATATTTGCTCTGCGAGAACATTCGCATCCAGACCGAAAGTCATATACGTCGCAGAGCAGCAAGTGAAGACAACTCCAGGTTTGGCAGATGATGTCGAAGCTCTCACCCGAGAAACGCTTTGTAGCACTTCAAGAGGAATTTGCGGCATTTCTTCTTCAACATGTCATTCATGTAAATGGAGAGCACTATTCCTTACTGCCGCCTCAATAATGCCAGCAAATCAGTAGTAGAGAACTAAGATTTCACCGGAGCACTAGCTAGCTAGTCCCGGCCGGGTTTTGGGCCTTAAGTTAATTATAAGTCCCGAATTTATGGATGTGTAATTCCATTTGTATATATATACTGTGTATGAGATATTGTATATTATATTACATATATATATGCTTGAACTTGTGTACTGTTTACAGTATGTAGCACCGTAAAATAAATTTGAAATGAATGGAAAACACAAAAAATAGAGAGGAAAATTAAAACCTAATTAAAAGCTAAAACAAAAAAACAGAAGACTTAGTACCGGTTGGTATCACCAACCGATACTAAAGGTCTTCCACCACCAGTCCACGCAGGCAGCCACGTGGAGGGCCTTTAGTACCGGTCTGTGTTCCAACCGGTACTAAAGGTCTGGAAATTTAGTCCCGACCCGTTAGTACCGGTTGGGGAACCGGTACTAAAGGTCCATCCGGCCCGGGACTATAGGCCTGTTCTGCACTAGTGACGAAGAGTCTTAATCCTTGTCTTAAAGATCCTCACAAGACTATTCTGGTTGTCTAGAATCCCCTTGATATCCTTCTGCGTACCCTGAACTGCTGAGATCAAAAGACCCATTTGCTCGTTTCTGGATCTGGGGCTGGAGCACCAGCGGCTCAAACTGCTTCTGCCTCTACATGTGCTGTAGCAGATGTGGGATGATCTGGGTCCATCACCACAACGTTATCCTGGAGATCTAGATGTAGGGACAGATGTGGACGATATAGAGCAAAAAATGTGCTTCTCTAACTAAGAGTTGATAAGCATCTGGATGTAGGGTGCATAGCAGCAAGAGCGCCTTTGATCACCAGCAACCCTCTTGATTGTCTCAACAATCAAATCCATGACTCTAGTCCCAGTATGTCCGTCAAGGTGGATTAACATGTTGATGGAGTAGCCTCGGATCATCTCGTCATCTCCTGACTTGGGCATCAAGGTATGCCTCAGAATAGTGTTCATGGTACGGAGGCCTGCTTGCAGATAGTAGATAGATCCTAGCTTGTGAGATTGCACTTTGTCTGCGGGGATAGGAGTATACATATCCTTCAGGGCATTGTGACTCGCCTTGGATTCTGAGTATACATCCAGATCACCATCCTGAACATCTGGAACTCCTAGAAGTGTAGCCCAATCCTCAACAGTGGATTCATACCTTGCTCCTTCAGTCATCCATACAATTCTACCATCTCCGTAGAAATGTGCAGTGGAGTAGAATTGCATGATCATCTCATCATTCCATGCAGTAAGCTCTCTACCAATGAACTCATCCAGATCAATGCAGTGGAAATTATCTTGGACACTTGGAAAATAGTCCTTATTCTCCTGAATGAATTTTCAATCAACATATCTCATATCGCTAACAGTTGGGCTCTTGTCAAGCAGCATTGTCTCATAAAATTCATGTTGCTCTCTGGTGTAGAACATGTAGTCAACAACAGTTTTCTTCCTCTAGGCATAAGGATCTATAGCTCTCCAAGCTCTCAATCCTAAGTCTTTACTCGTCTTCATGTCTTCAGCAACTAAGTTGCTGCCATCATGTACTGGAAGATGTGTTCTGAGTTTCATCAAAGTAGTCAAGTCATCATACTCTTCAAGTCTGGAGGCAGTTCCCTTGTTCTTTTCAGAAGCTGGAATGTCTCTAGTAGTCATCTTGGACTTCTTTGCAGCAGCCTTCTTGGATGTAGGCTTGGTGCTCTTGGAAGTGCAAGACTTTGGCAAAGCATCAGCCATAATCTTCTTGGCCTTGTTCTTGTGAGGAGCCTTTGCAGCTGGCTCATCCTCCTCTTCCTCAGCAGCAGCACCAGCAGCCTCCTCTGGATCTTCATACATGGAGGTAAGCCCGCCAATCACATGGATAATCCTTTTTCCGGACTTCTTCTCCCCTGCCTTCTTAAGCAATGAATTCCTTGGGGGATCTATAGTCATTGTGGCCCTAGCACTCTTAGGTGCTCTCATAGCTTCAGAAGGTGCATATACTTTGCTAACCACCCTCTTGGAAGAGGTGGCTTCATTAGCAGATTTCTTGGCAGCCTTTTCTTGCTTCTTGGCAAGAATCTCCTAGGGAATAAAGTGTGAATCTTCTTCATCAAAATTTAGCTTCTTCCTTATCCTAGTGGAAGCCTTTGGCAACCCATGGGAGCTGGGGGTGCCTGGATCTGAAAAAGAACTGGGCTCTGGGCTTGTGCCTGAACTCATATCAACTCCCTGCTCTGCGAAATTTTGACTGTCCTCAGCATCTGACATACTGAACCAGTGAATAGAGTGTAGGAGAGCATAAGTAGACGAGTCATCACAAAATGAGACTAGATTTTGAAAGTTTGAACAATAAATTTTCAAGGTTTTTGCATTCTGTCAAATAAATATCGGTACAGCTGAAACAACATTTTCGGTGCTATCCAGACAGACTGTCTCTCTTAACCGAACCTTGGCACCATTTTTGGTCAGACTGAAAACAGGTACTCAGTTCCACCAAACAGTTCTCAGCGTCACAGAAATACACATCGATGAGACTGATATGTTAGTTTCGGTTCCACCTAGATTTATCGGGCGGACGGCAAAACCCTAGAAAATTCACCATTCGCTAGACTATAGAAGTTTTGAGTGGACAGGAGTACATGCAAACAGTGGCTTATTGATAAACTTGAATCTAATCTGCAAGAATCGGACGAGGAGCGCAAAAGAGGTCGAATCCATACCCTAACTTGGTGCGGATCCGCTACGGCGGCGACGATGAAGAGGATTTCGTCAGTGGCGGTGATTCCAAGCGGCGGAGGAGCACAGGGAGACAAGGGCGATGACTAGGGGTCTCGAAGGCGGCAGCTTAGGGTTCTGAGGCGCGACGGTTTGAGGATGAAATTCAAAGCGTTAGGGTCCACAGATTATATACCCTTCAGTGTCGGTGGCATCGTTTCTAACTTTTCAGTGTCACCGAGTTCATCAACTGTCAGTTGACAGGGAAACTCTGTGTAGCCGAGAAGATGGAATCGGTGGTACCGAGATTGAAAACTAGATCAACCCTAAGCATTAGGTGAGACCGAGATTTTGTGGTTCGTTCCACCGAGATGCACTTGGGAGGTTTTAATGGTCAGTCCTTGTCGATACAGAACTCCGAGTGCTCCACACATAGAGCGATCGAAAAGAACTTGTTCAAATTTTGTGATGCAGCATGAATAGAGTACGAGGTGAGAAAGCATATATAGCTAAAGAGGTGTTCCTAGGCATTCTTGTATATCCAATTGGCAAAAGATAAATCAAAAGCCAAATAGCAACAATTGGATATCCTCGAACGAGTAAATAAATGCAGACCAACATGCTCACAAGTAAGATGTCAAATGAAATCATGGCAAAGATGCACAAACACTCTAGCATCTAACAAGCACTTGGGCGATGATGAAGTCATCTATATATGAGTATTTGACTTAGGAGCCAAGTAAGAGTACTTGATCATAGGTCCTACTCATCGTTTAAGCACAAGTGGGGTTACCACTTTTACATAAAGCATTTAATGTTGTCACATAATAAGAGATGCTTTGACTCAAATCTTAGAGTAAAGCTCCCCCTTGATGTGACATCCCCCCATAAGAGGGATAAACTAACCTTGGGTTTTGTCGATGAAGACTTCATGTTGGTGAGGTAGTGGAGTTGGGAGCATCCTTGTTGTTTCCTTAGTCTTGTCACCTACATGGGTTAGTCCCAACACACAAGAGACAAATACAAGGATATCTATGGACATGGAGTGCAAAGAATGTGTGATGATGTCCATTGATTTGTTGAATACCTTGTGCCTTGCTTACCTTTGAGGGAATGTGTGACTCCTTGATCTATTGCATAGGGTTGATGTTGATTGCAAATAGATCTTGCCAATAATGAACATGAGTGAATTTCATTGGCGGAGTCACCCCTCAAGAACTCTCTAGTTCTTCTTCTTGGGAACCCACATCACGTTGATGGGGATCCTTGGTGTTGAAGTAGCAGTTGTGGAAGTTGAGCTTGTAGTAGCCTTGGGAATCCACTTCACCAAAGATTGCGGCTTATCTTCATATGAGTCAAAGTCCTCTTGGAGCTTGTTCTTGCCCTTGATCTTGTGTTCTTGTGGTGGAAGGTCATCTTGAGTGTTTGTACCATTGGGAAGAGTATTTTAATACTTATCCTTTTGAGGAACAAACTTGGGGTTGGGGTATTGACCTTCTTTCCATTCAACTCCATTTGCATTGAAGTAGCCAACACCACGATTCTTCCGGTATCCTCCATGCTTGCGTACAATCTCATCAAATTGTTTGTACCCTTCAAGACCCTTGTAGGTACCTTTCTCCATAATCCCTTTCAATAAAGCATTTTCTTGCTCAAGTGTAACTTGGCTAAGAGAATCATCATTAGTGGAATCAATAGAACTACTAGGAGCAACATCATTGGGTTTAGCATTTTTATTGTTGCTACTAGATGAAGAACCTTTATTTCCTCTGTTACTAGTTATCTTAGATTTGACTTGTGGCATGAATGTAGACAAGAGTAGTCGTTTGGCAAGATAAGATGAAGTCTTCTTTTGGAGATCGTCATTGATAGCTTTAAGAAATACATGTTCTTGCTCCAAATTGAGCTTCTCGAAGCGTAGCTTCTCAGGAGTTCTTACGAGCTCTCTATAATCTTCAAGAGTAGATTCATGGGCTAACTTAAGAGTGTTGAGTTCTTTAGTTAGTTCTTCTATTTTCATCTTATCATAGTCAGTTGACCTATCTTGACTAGCATGAGAAATATCAAGTTCATTATGATTAACATCACTAGTTTTACCACATAGCAAGTCATCATCATAATGCAAATCATCTTCATCACTATCGAAATCAAGATATTCGGGGTGTGCTACCTTGGGGCCTTTAGCAATAAAGAAATTTCCACCTCCTTCATTTGGTGAATCAAATAGATCATAGGAGTTGGTTGTCACTAGTGCAATTTCGGCAACACCATCATCTTGACTATAGTCGGAGTTTGGGTGATAGATTCTCTCGGAGTGTTGTCGGAGTCGGAGCCGGAAACCCATTCACCAACATGAGCTTGATGCTTTCTTCTTGAGTAGCTCTTGGTGTACTTGTCCTTCTTCTCCGTGTCCCTACTTCTCCTTGACGGTCTTCGTTCATAACGATCATCTCTACTACTTCTCTCTCTTCGAGGTGATTCCTCTCTTGAGCTTCGTCTTCTAGATTCATCTCCTGTAGGAAGCCATGCACTCATTGGAGTAGTGTCCGGGCTTCCCACAATTGTAGAAGTTTCGGTCACGACTGGACAAACACTTCTCTTCCTCTCTTGAGTTGGAGCTGCGATGTTTGCTTCTATTCTTGTAGTACTTGTTGAATTTCTTGACCATGAGGCTTATCTCTTCATTTGTCACAAGGTTGTCGCTTTAGGTAGCGGGAGAATCCCTTGTGGATTTGTAAGGACCGCTAGACTTGTGATGAATCTCTTCCTTGTCTTTGAGTGTCATCTCATGAGCAACAATTCTACCAATCACTTTCGTTGGTTTGAGATCTTTGTAGTTGTCCATCATTTGGATCAAAGTGCACATGGTGTCATATCTTCTTGATGATGAACTTGTTAGTCATTTCTTTGCTTCCTAAGTCGGCAATCTCATTGGTGATGAGAGCTAGCCTAGAGTACATTTCAGCGACTCCTTCACCATCCTTCATCTTGAACTTGGCAAGTTGACCTTGAAGAACATCTAACTTGGATTCTCTCATAGACTCAGTTCCTTCATGCATATCTATTGGGGAACATTGCAGGGGAAACAAAAAAAAATTCCTACGTGCACATGTATCTATCCATGGTGATGAGCATCTACGAGAGGGAGAGTGGATCTACGTACCCTTGCAGATCGCTAAGCGGGAAGCGTTAAGAAACGCGGTTGGTGTTGTCAAACGTCTTCGTGATCCAAATCGCCGAGCGTAATGCGATCCAATCATGATCCGTCCCACGATCCAATCATGATTCATCCCGCGAACTTGATCATGATCCGTCCCACGAACTTGATCACGATCCTTCCGATCTAGCGCCGAACGGACGGCACCTCCGCATTCAGCACACGTACAGCTTGATGACGATCTCCGCCATCTTGATCCAGCAAGAAGGAGCAGAGAGGAAGAAGAGTTCTCCAGCAGCATGACGGTGCTCCGGCGATGGTGGTGGAGCTATTCCGGCAGGGCTTCGCCTAAGCGCTGCAGAAAACCGATCTAGAGGAGAAACTATGCATTGGAGGAACGGGCAACACGTGGCTGAAAATTCTGTCCAAAAACCCTAAAACCTCCAGTATATATAAGAGGAAGAGAGGAGGAGGCTTGGCCCAAGGTCCAAGCCTATAGGAGTCGGCCGAACCAGGTGGGAGAGGTGGAATCCACCTCTAATCCTAGTAGGACTAGGATTCACCCTATTTTTGCCTTTTTCCCACTTTTTCTCTTTGGGTGTTTTCTCCCTAGCCGCATGGGCTTTGTGTGGGAATTCCACCAGCCCACTAAGGGCTGGTATTCACTCTCCCATAGCCCATGTTGCCTCTTTGGTCGACATGCCGCTCCCGATGGTCTCCCGGTACACTATCGGCACTCCCGGTACACTACCGATGAGCCCAAAACTTTTCCGGCGTCCAAAAAGGACTTCCTATATATCAATCTTTACCTCCGGACCATTCTGGAGCTCCTCGTGACATCCGGGATCTCATCCGGGACTCTGTACAACCTTCGGTCGCCACCATACATAACTCTATACTACTGAAACGTCACCAAACCTTAAGTGTGCAGACCCTGCGGGTTCGAGAACTATGTAGACATGAACAAGACACCTCTACGGTAAATAACCAATAGCGGGACATGGATGCCCAAATTGGTTCCTACATATTCTACGAAGATCTTTATCGTTCGAACCTCTATGTCAAGGATTCAGTTAATCCCGTATGATGTTCCCTTTGTTCTTCGGTATGTTACTTGCCCGAGATTCGATAGTCGGTATCTCCATACCTAGTTCAACCTCGTTATCGGCAAGTATCTTTACTCGTTCCCTAATACAAGATCCCGTGACTAACACTTAGACACATTGCTTGCAAGTCTCATTGTGATTTTGTATTACCGAGTGGGCCCTGAGATACCTCTCCATCACACGGAGTAACAAATCCCAGTCTTGATCCATGCCAACTCAACAGACACCCTCGGAAATACTTGTAGAGCACCTTTATAATCACCCAGTTACGTTGCGACGTTTGATACACACAAGGCACTCCTCTGGTATCTGTGTGTTGCATGATCTCATGGTGAACATATACTTGACATGCAGAAAACAGAAGCAATAAACTGACACGATCATATGCTACATTTGTAGTTTGGATCTTGTCCATCACATCATTATCCTAATGATGTGATCCCGTTATCAAATGACAGCACATGTCAATGGTAAGGAAACCTTGACCATCTTTTATCAATGAGCTAGTTAACTAGAGGCATACCAGGGACAAAGTGTTGTCTATTTACTGACACATGTAATGTGTTTCCAATTAATACAATTATAGCATGGATAATAAACGATTATCGTGAACAAGGAAATATAATAATAAACACTTTATTTATTGCCTCTAGGGCATATTTCCAATAATCTCCCACTTGCACTAGAGTCAATAATCTAGCTCACATCACTATGTGATTTACATTGTAATGAATCGAACACCCATGCAGTTCTGGTGTTGATCATGTTTAGCCCTTGGAAGAGGTTTAGTCAATGGGTGTGCAACATTCAGATCCGTGTGCACTTTGCAAATATTTATGTCCTTCTCCTCAATGTAATCGCGGATGGATTTAAAGCGTCGCTTTATGTGTCTAGTCCTCTTGTGAAACCTTGGTTCCTTGGCCAGAGCAATGGCACCAGTGTTCTCACAGAAAAGGTTCATTGGATTCAGTGCACTGGGTACTACTCCAAGATCTGTCATGAACTGCTTCATCCAGACACCTTCCTTTGCTGCCTCCGAGGCTGCGATGTACTTCGCTTCACATGTAGAATTGGCTACCACGCTTTGCTTGGAACTGCACCAGCTTACCGCTCCCCCGTTAAGAATAAATACGTATCCGGTTTGTGACTTAGAGTCATCCGGATCAGTGTCAAAGCTTGCATCGACGTAACCCTTTACGACGAGCTCTTCATCACCTCCATAAACGAGAAACATTTCCTTAGTCCTTTTCAAGTACTTAAGGATATTCTTGACCGCTGCCAGTGTTCCATTCCAGGATCACTTTGAAACCTTCTGGCCATACTTATGGCAAGGCTGACATCGGGTCTTGTGCACAGCATTGCATACATGATAGAGCCTATGGCTGAAGCATAGGGGATGACACTCATCTTTTCTCTATGAAAGTGCTATCAAGTGTTTCGATCTATCTCTATAGATCTTAATGCCTAATATGAAAGCAGCTTCTCCTAGGTCCTTCATTGAAAAACTCTTGTTCAAATATTCCTTCACGCTTTCCAACATTTCTATATTGTTTCCAATCAGAAATATGTCATCCACGTATAATATTAGAAACACTATAGAGCTCCCACTCACTTGCTTGTAAATACAAGCTTCTCCATAAACTTCTATAAACTCAAACGCTTTGATCACCTCATCAAAATGCTTATTCCAACTCCGAGATGCTTGCACCAGCCCATAAATGGATCGCTGGAGTTTGCAAACTTTGTCAGCATTCTCTGGATCGACAAAACCTTCTGGTTGCATCATATATGCCTCTTCCTCAAGGAAACCATTCAGGAACGTTGTTTTGACATCCATCTGCCAAATTTCATAGTCGAAATAAGCAGCTATTGCCAACATGATTCTGACAAACTTAAGCATCGCTACGGGTGAGAAGGTCTCATCGTAGTCAACTCCTTGATCTTGTGAAAAACCCTTTGCCACAAGTCGAGCTTTATAGACGGTGACATTACCGTCTGCGTTTGTCTTCTTCTTAAAGATCCATTTGTTCTGAATGGCCTTTCGCCCTTTAGGTAATACTTCCAAAGTCCATACTTTGTTTTCATACATGGATCCCATCTCGGATTTCATGGCCTCTAACCATTTCTCGGAATCCGGGCCCATCACTACTCCTCCATAGCTTGTAGGTTCATTGTTGTCCAACAACATGACCTCCAAGACAGGGTTGTCGTACCACTCAGCAATAGTACGCGGCCTTGTTGACCTATGAGGTTCAATAGTAGCTTGATCCGAAGCTTCATGATCATCATCATTAACTTCCTCTTCTACCGTCATAGGTTCCACAAAAACATCTTTCTGCACTGCGCTACTTTCTGGTTGAAGTAAAGGTTCAATAACCTCATCAAGCTCTATTTTCCTCCCACTCAATTCTTTCGAGAGAAACTCTTTCTCAAGAAATGTTGCGTTCTTAGCGACAAACACTTTGCTTTCGGATCTGAGATAGAAGGTATACCCGTCTGTCTCTTTCGGGTATCCTATGAAGATGCATTTTTCCGCTTTGGGTTCCAGCTTTTCAGGCTGAAGCTTTTTGACATATGCATCACATCCCCAAACTTTAAGAAACGACAACTTTGGCCTCTTGCCAACCACAGTTCATATGGCGTCGTCTCAACGGATTTCGATGGTGCCCTATTTAAAGTGAATGCAGCTATCTCTAATGCATAACCGCAAAACGATAGTGGCAAATCTACAAGAGACATCATAGAATGCACCATATCTAATAAGGTTCGATTACGACGTTCGGACACACCATTACGTTGTGGTGTTCCAGGCGGTGTCTATGGTGAAACAATTCCACACTGTCTTAAGTGACTGCCAAACTCATAACTCGAATATTCACCTCCTCGATCAGATCGCAGGAATTTAATCTTCTTGTTATGATGATTCTCATCTTCACACTGAAATTGCTTGAACTTTTCAAACGTTTCAGACTTGTGTTTCATCAAGTAAATATACCCATATCTACTTAAGTCATCAGTGAAGGTGAGAAAATAATGATATCCACCATGCGCCGTAACATTCATTGGACCGCACACATCAGTATGTATGATTTCCAATAAGTCACTCGACCGTTCCATTGTTCCAGAGAATGGCGTTTTAGTCATCTTGACCATGAGGCATGGTTCACAAGTGTCAAGTGATTCAAAATCAAGTGACTCCAAAAGTCCATCATCATGGAGGTTCCTCATGCGTTTTACACCAATATGACCTAAAAGGCAGTGCCACAAGAAAGTGGTACTATCATTATCAACTCTACATCTTTTGGCATCAATGTTATGAACATGTGTGTCATCACTATGAAGATTCAATATGAATAAACCCCTAACATTAGGTGCATGACCATAAAAGATATTACTCATATAAATAGAACAACCTTTATTCTCTGATTTAAATGAGTAACCGTCTTGCAATAAACAAGATCCAGATATAATGTTCATGCTTAACGCATACACTAAATAACAATTATTCAGGTTCATCACTAATCCCGATGGTAATCGAAGAGAGAGCATGCCGACAACGATCACATCAACCTTGGAACCATTTCCCATGTGCATCGTCACTTTGTCCTTTGCTAGCCTTCGTTTATTCCGTATTTCTTGTTTTGAGTTGCAAATGTGAGCAACCAAACCGGTATCAAATACCCAGGCACTACTACGAGAGCTAGTAAGGTACGCATCAATAACATGTATAGCATATATAGCTTGTTTCTCGTTGGCCGCCTTCTTGTCAGCCAGGTACTTGGGGCAATTTCGCTTCCAGTGACCAGTTCCCTTGTAATGAAAGCACTCAGTTTCTGGCTTGGGTCCTTGCTTGGGCTTCTTTACAGGAGTAGCAACTGCTTTGCCATACTTCTGGGTTTTACCCTTCTTTCCCTTACCCTTGACCTTGCCATTTTTCTTGAAACTAGTGGTTTTATTGACCATCAACACTTGATGTTCTTTCTGGATTTCAGACTCAGCGACTTTTAGCATCGCAAATAGCTCGGCGACTGACTTGTTCATCCCGTGCATGTTATAGTTCATCACAAAGCTCTTGTAACTAGGTGGCAGTGATTGAAGAACTCTGTCAGTGATCGCCTCTAGCAGAAGGGCAATTCCCAACTCCGCTAGACGAGTTGAATACCCAGACATTCTGAGTATATGTTCACTGATAGACCCGTTCACCTCCATCTTGCAAGCATAGAACTTATCGTAGGTTTCATACCTCTCGATGATGTTCAAAACGTCTTTGAAGTCCCGGTTCTAAGCCATACAATATTGCACACTGAACTATTGAGTAATCTCTAGTACGTGCCTCCCAAATGTTCTTAACCTCTTCGGAGGTCATGTCTTCTGGTTGGTCACCAAGCGGTGCATCAAGGACATATGATTTCTGGGAAGCCGTGAGGATAATCCTCAGATTACGGGCCCAATCAACAAAGTTACTTCCATCATCTTGCAACTTAGCTTTCTCTAGGAAAGCATTAAAATTCAGGGGTGCTACTGCTCGAGCCATTGATCTACAACATAAATATGCTAAGTTTACTTAGACTATTGTTCAAGATAATGAGTTTAGTTAATCAAATTACTAAAGCTCCCACTCAAATCGACATCCCTCAGGTCATCTGAGTGTCACATGATCCAAATTCACCAACTTAAGTCCGATCATCACATGAGTTGAGGTGGCTTCAATGGTGAACATCTCATGTTGATCATATCTACTATATGACTCATGTTCAACCTTTCGGTCTCTTGTGTTCCGAGGCCATGTCTGTACATGCTAGGCTCGTCAAGTTTAATCCGAGTGTTCTGCGTGTGCAACATTGGATTGCACCCGTTGTATGTGAACGTAGAGTCTATCACACCCGATCATCACGTGGTGTCTCGAAACGACGAACTTTCGCAATGGTGCACACTTGTGGAGAACACAATTCATCTTGAAATTTAAGTGAGGGATCACCTTATAATGCTGCCGTCGTCCTAAGTAAAACAAGGTGCATAAAAGGATTAACATCACATGCAATTCATAAGTGACATGATATGGCCATGAACTTGTGCTTTTTGATCTCCATCTAGAAAGCACCGGCATGATCTCCATCGTCACCGGCATGACGCCATGATCTTCATCATCTTGATCTCCATCAACGTGTCGCGATCGGGGTTGTCGCGCCCAACATGCTTCTACTACTATTGCTACCGTTTAGCGATAAAGTAAAGCATTACATAGCACTTAATGATTGACACGCAGGTCATACAGTAATTCAATACAACCCTATGGCTCCTGCCGGTTGCCATACTCATCGACATGCAAGTCATGATAATCTATACATCACATGATCATCTCATACATCACATATATCACGTCATGTAATTGGCCATATCACATCACAACATACACTGCAAAAACAAGTTAGACGTCCTCTAATTGTTGTTGCATGTTTTACGTGGATGCTACGGGTATCTAGCAAGAACAATTCTCATCTACGCAAAAACCACAACGGTGATACACTAGTTGCTTTTCAACCTTATCAAGGACCGCCTTTGACGAATCCGATCCAACTAAAGTGAGAGAAACTGGCACCCGCAAGCCATCTATGCAACAAGTTGCAGTCGAGGGAACCGGTCTCTCGTAAGCGTACGAGTAATGTTGGTCCGGGCCACTTCACCTCACAATACCGCTGAACCAAAATCCGACCAAGGGAGGAAGCAATCTAAGCATCAACGCCCACAAACCTTTTGTGTTCTACTCGAGATCTCATCTACACATAGACCTAGCTCATAATGCCACTATTGGGGAACGTTGCATGGGAAACAACAAAATTCTAACCCGCATGCAGATCTATCCATGGTGATGAGCATCTACGAGAGGGAGAGTGGATCTACATACCCTTGTAGATCGCTAAGCGGGAAGCGTTAAGAAACGCGGTTGGTGTAGTCGAACGTCTTCGCGATCCGAATCACCGAGCATCCCGCGATCCAATCATGACCCGTCCCACGATCCTATCACGATCCGTCCCGCGAACTTGATCATGATCCGTCCCACGAACTTGATCACGATCCTTCCGATCTAGCGCCGAACGGACGGCACCTTCGCGTTCAGCACACGTACAGCTTGATGACGATCTCCGCCGTCTTGATCCAGCAAGAAGGAGCGGAGAGGAAGAAGAGTTCTCCGGCAGCATGACGGCGCTCCGACGATGGTGGTGGAGCTATTCCGGCAGGGCTTCACCTAAGCGCTGCAGAAAACCGATCTAGAGGAGAAACTATCCACTGGAGGAACGGGCAGCACGTGGCTGAAAATTCTGTCCAAAAACCCTAAAACCTCCAGTATATATAAGAGGAAGAGAGGAGGAGTCTTGGCCCAAGGACCAAGCCTCTAGGAGTCGGCGGAACCAGGTGGGAGAGGTCGAATCCACCTCTAATCCTAGTAGGACTAGGATTCACCCTATTTTTGCCTTTTTCCACTTTTTCTCTTTGGGTTTTTCTCCCTAGCCGCATGGGCTTTGTGCGGGACTTCCACCAGCCCACTAAGGGCTGGTGTTCACTCTCCCACATCACATGTTGCCTCTTGGGTCAAAATACCCCTCCCGATGGTCTCCCGGTACACTACCGATGAGCCCGAAACTTTTTTAGTGACCAAAATAGGACTTCCTATATATCAATATTTACCTCCGGACCATTCTGGAGCTCCTCATGATGTCCCGGATATCATCCGGGAATTTTGAACAACTTTCGGTCGCCACCATACATAACTCTATACTACCGAAACGTCACCAAACCTTAAGTGTGTAGACCCTGCGGGTTCAAGAACTATGTAGACATGACCGAGACATCTCTATGGTAAATAACCAATAGCGGGACCTGGATGCCCATATTGGTTCCTAGATATTCTATGAAGATCTTTATCGGTCGAACCTCTATGTGAAGGATTTAGTTAATCCCGTATGATGTTCCCTTTGTTCTTCGGTATGTTACTTGCCCGAGATTCGATCGTCGGTATCTCCATACCTAGTTCAACCTTGTTATTGGCAAGTCTCTTTACTCGTTCCGTAATACAAGATCCCATGACTAACACTTAGACACATTGCTTGCAAGGCTCATTGTGATGTTGTATTACCGAGTGGGCCCTGAGATACCTCTCCGTCACACGGAGTAACAAATCCCAGTCTTGATCCATGCCAAGTCAACAGACACCCTCGGAGATACCTGTAGAGCACCTTTATAGTCACCCAGTTACGTTGCGACGTTTGATACACACAAGGCACTCCTCTGGTATCCGTGTGTTGCATGATCTCATGGTCATAGCAACATATACTTGACCTTCAGAAAACAGTAGCAATAAACTGACACGATCATATGCTATGTTTGTAGTTTGGGTCTTGTCCATCACATCATTCTCTTAATGATGTGATACCGTTATCAAATGACATCACATGTCAATGGCTAGGAAACCTTGACCATGTTTGATCAATGAGCTAGTTCACTAGAGGCATACCAGGGACAAAGTGTTGTCTATTTACCCACACATGTAATGTGTTTCCAATTAATACAATTATAGCATGGATAATAAATGATTATCATGAACAAGGAAATATAATAATAAACACTTTATTGATTGCCTCTAGGGCATATTTCCAACAATATCAACCAAAGTATCCCAAATCTCTTTCGCGTGTTCAAGACAGCTGATTTTGTTGAATTCTTTAGGGCATAGGTAGTTGAAGAGAATGTCACATTCTTGAGAATTGATTTGCAACATCTTTAATTCTTCTGCAATCGCTTCACAACCTGGTTCCTTTCCTTCCGCAAAGAATTGACCTTGCAAGCCAACATGAACAACAGCCCAAACGGCAGGATTATGACCAAGCAAATGCATTTTAATTTTATTCTTCCAACTAGCAAAATTAGTGCAATCAAAGTACGGACCTCTACGGTGGTAATTTCCCTCACTAGATGCCATACTTCTCCTAGGTTGTGAAACTAATGCAATGGAGACCAAAGCTCTGATACCACTTGTAGGATCGGAAGTAGGTCTAGAGGGGGGTGATTAGACTACTTGACCAAATAAAAGTTTTGCCTTTTTCCCAATTTTAATTCTTGGCAAGTTTTAACATTCATAGCATATCAAGTAACACCCTGCACATGCATGTCTAAGCGTGTAGCAGCGGGAAATAAAGACATTGCACATGTAAGTAAAGAGAGGGATAGGAAAGCAAACACAAGTGATGACACAATGATTTTTCCCGTGGTTCCGATATGTAGTGCTATCGTACGTCCCCGTTCATGGAGTCTTCAACCCACGGAGGGTAATGGTCGCGAGAGTCCACGGCGGGCTCTACCCACGGAGGGTTCCATGAAGAAGCAACCATGACTATTCCATGCGGCTTCCGTCAACGAAGAACTAGCCTCACTATGGGTAGATCTTCACGAAGTAGGCAATCTCCTTGTCCTTACAAACTTCTTGGTTCACTCCACAACATGAAGTAGGAGGCTCCCAAGCGACACCTAACCAATCTAGAAGGCACCACCCTCCAAAAGGTAATAGGCTCGGTAATGACGATGAACTCCTTGCTCTTGTGCTCCAAGATGATAGAATCCTCAACACCCAACCACTCTCTCATAGATTTGGCTTGGTAGAAGAGACGGGATTGGTGGAAATCAACTTGGGGAGGCTAGAAATCAAGATCCATATGGTTGGAGCGGAAGACCTTGACCTCAACACAAGGGTAGGTGATTCCCTCTCAGAAAACTGAGTAGGATAGGTATGGAATAGTTCTGAGTGCTTCTCTTTAGAATAGGTAGTGGTGGAGGGGTATATATAGGCATCCCCCAATAATCCAACCGTTACACACAAAATGACCAACTCGGTGACACCGATGTGTAAATCTCGGTGGTACTGATGTGACTAAAAGTGGCAACTTTTGAATCACGTAGGGAACGATATATGATTATCGGTTGCACTGACAAGGTGACCAATAGTCAGATTTGCCAAACTTGGTGACGCCGATTCTCCATTTTCGGACGGACCGAAAATATGAACTTGCATAAAAAAACTTGGCAACCCAACTCGGTGGCATCGAGAGTAGTGTCGGCTGCACCGAAGTGTTAGGGTTTGGCTAAGTCTGTCTAGGGTTTGGAATCGGTGGCACCGGGGTAGAAATGTTGGTTGCACTGATTTTGCATATTTGGCTTTGGACAGACTTTGGTGGGAGAGTTTGTGGATGTTTTAGTGACTAACACTTGTGCATGTTTGAGCATATTGTTCACCAACAAAATCTTACCCCCTTTTAATAGTATTCTCTTTCCTATGGACTCAAAGTGATTTCTCACAAATGTAATATTTAGAGTCCTCTTGCTTGAAGCTTGGCAAACATATTTCCTTGCATTTTGGGGTAATTCCACAATCCTTTGGCCATCCCTATCATTGAAATTTTCCTTAAACATACTTGGTGGAAACATTTGTTCAATGACTTATATGTTGTTATTGATTACCAAAACCACCAAGGGAGCAAATGTGCTTTCAAAGGGGGAGATACGTGATTATGCAAAGGGGGAGATATAATTTACGGGGAGAGGAGAATATCAAATGTTTATACTTATATAAACAATGGGAGAATACCAAAGTAGGGGGAGAAAATATGTTTTGGAGAAAGATGTATTTATTTCATTTGATTTTTCATGCTAGGATATTCTCACCTTATCCAATCCTAATATCTACATGCTAAGATTTAGGGGGCGATGATGTCCTAAATTTTTCATATCTAGGGGATAAACTTCTAAATGATCTTGGAGACATATCAACTCTTGAGGAATACTATCTTATATATGTTCTCCATGTCTTGGTGTTTACTTTTGAGTTCTATCTCTTTTTGATTGGTAGAATACTCTTGTGTTTCCGAACATTCTTTTCTCAAGTGTATTTATACTACTAGAATGCTGAAGAACTCAAGGTAAGTATATGCATCATATCTTTGTTCAAGATGATCTCTTGCTTCTTGCACATATTGTTTGCAAGAGTGAAGTCTTGAACAAGGATACACCTCATTCATATATAGTTGATGCATAAGGCCAAGATACACATGAATGCTTATAACCCTTCTACTACATGTGTGTCCATGCATTCCAAAGCAACTATCCTTCAATGGGATTGCAAACATTTAGGGGGAGCAAGTCTTAGTCATGTGTCTCTCAAAGACTTCATTATATACATGCATATCTTTATTTGAAGCTTTGATTGTATGTTGTCATCAGTTACCAAAAAGGAGGAGATTGAAAGCACAATGTGCTCTCTTGGTGGTTTTGATAATTCATGACAACATACATTGTCTCTTCGACTAATACTTTCATTTAGTGTATTTAAGATAAAGTCCATAGAGAGAGATGGGTTGGCAAAAAGAAGTGTGGAGAGTATCCCCATGAATAAGGAGAAGGAATACCATTGGCAAAACTTCAAGCAAGAGGCTCTACATTTTACTTTGTGAGAAATCACTTTGAGTCCATAGGAAAGCCAATACAATTAAAAGAGGGTAAGGTATTGTTGGTGAACAAAATGCTCATACGTGCACAAGTGATAGTAACCACATACACCCACAAGGTCTTCGAGAAAAGTCTGTGTAAAGCCAAATATCCAAAATTGGTGCAACCAACACTTTCCACTCATTGCCACCGATTCTCGGCCTCAGACAGACTCAGGCAGACCCTAGCCTTTCGGTGCAACCGCTTCCATTTTGGTGCCACCGGTTTGGGTTGCCAACTTCCTGTTATGCAAATTCACAAAATCGGTCCCATTGAGTTTGTTGAATCGGCGTCTCCGAGTTTGGAAATCTGACCGTTGGTCACCTTATCGGTGCAACTGAGTTGGGTGTATCGGTCTCACCGGGATTCAAAAGTTGCTACATTTGTGGCAACTCGGTACCACCAAGATTAACACATCGACCGAGTTTGACTTATTAGATGTAATGATTGGATTTTTGGATATGCCTATATATACCCCTCCACGACCACTCACTCGAGGAGAAGCACTCAGAACAGTTCCCCACTCATACCTACTGATTTTCTGAGAGAGAACCACCTACTCATGTGTTGAGACCATGCCATTCCATTCCTACCATATGAGTCTTGATATCTAGCCTAACCAAGTTTGTTTACACCCAATAAATCTCTTCCACCATACCCAAATCCGTCAGAGAGTGATTGTGTGTTGAGGAGTATATCATCTTGAAGCACAAGAGCAAGGACTTCATCGACATTATCGAGCATATTAACTTTTGAAGTGTGGTGCCTCCTAGATTGGTTAGGTGTCTCTTGGGAGCCTCCTACTTCGTGTTGTGGAGTGAACCAACATGTTTGTAAGGGTAAGGAGATCACCTACTTCGTGAAGATCTACCCTGAGTTAAGCTAGTCCTTCATGGACGTAGGCCATCATGGTATAGTCAAGGTTGCTTCGTCGTGGAACCCTCTATGGGTGGATCTCTCCGTGGACTCTCAAGACCGTTACACTCCATGGGTTGAAGACTCCATAAAAGTGGACGTACGACAGCACCACCTATCGGAACCACGGGAAAACTCTCCGTCTCCTTCATGCGTCGTGGAAGTTCCCCCTCGTATTTTCTTGGTCAAAAGACCTTAATTACCAGCAGATGGGCACCGGAGGTGAGCTGGGCTGACCACAACCCACCAGTGCGTGCCTAGGGGGCCTCATGCGACTTCTTGTCTTGTGGTCACCAGGTGGCCCCCTCCGGTACTTATTTTTTGTAGTATTTTTTATATATTCCAATATAATTCTCCATGAATTTTCATGTATTTTGGATATGAGCAGAATAGGTGTCTCTGTTATGCTTTTTCAGGTCTAGAATTCCAACTGCCGGCATTCTCCCACTTTGTATATACTTTGCATATTATGAGAGAAAAGGCATTAGACTCCATCAAGAATTATTATGCATAAAAACATTATAAATAACAGTAGGAAATAATGATGTGAAATGGATGTATAATTCCGTTGTTAGCCTTTGTGGAGTTAATTAGCGGGCGTGCTTAGTCCCTAATAATGACACCACGTCATCTTCCCCGGACTTGGTCGGCGACGACCAAACCGACAACGGAGATGCACCAGAATAGCGCTAGGAGGGTATCGGAGGGGGCCCTCACTCGCGTGCATCCAGTCGAAGCAGCTGGTCCAGGGACGACCGAAGAAGACGCCGGCATCGACCTCCGTGGCGGCCGGGCTCGGGCTCGAGCAGCGCAGGAGTTGCGGTGGATGAGCAGGACTAGGTGGGGGTGAGCGGCGGAGCATGATGGGGACAGAGGGAGGGGGATGCCTAGGCCTTACCGGCGTTTTTGAGGAGACGGGCAGCGAGGCTCGGAGGAGACCTGCGAGGAGGAGGTCGGAGACGAGGAGCAGCCACGAGTGGATCGTCGGAGAAGTTGGGCAGCCTGACAGCGTCAAAGTGTTCGTTCTGCCGAGAGGTGGCTGGCACCTGGAAACTAGGCGGAGTTATATACCCGCAACCTTTAGTCGTGGTTCATGGCTGGAGGCGGGACTTAAGGATCTTTAGTCCCAGTTTGTGGCAGTAATTGGGACTAAAGATCAAAATTCCGCAAGAGAGCTAACCTTGAGTACAGGCTCCGGCCACCAACTGGGACTAAAGGTCAAGTTTTTGGCAGATCAAATTCTGTGCGGGAGAAGGAACCTAGTCCCAGCTGGTGGTTGCAACTGGAACTAAAGGCAATTCTTCATAATTAGAGCTTGATAATAGATTTCAAATTGATTCTTTTTATGTAGAAAACTTTAGGTAAAACCTTAGAATATTTAGAGTTTTCAACAATTATAAACTTTCTCTTAGTGCCAGTAGTTTTCAAATTTGAATAGTTCAAATTTGAATTCTTTAAAATTTGTGTGAATCACTAGTTTGTGAATAACTTTAGTTTAAAATTATATTTTTGAGTGATTATTTTCCTTGTTGTTTAATAATAGTGTGTTTTATCAGTATGTTTAATTTGGGAATTTCTAAGATATTTGAAATAGTTTTTTTAATCAAGAACATATTTTGTTTATCATTTTTAGTTTTATACCTTTTTCCTTTGTTTTAATTATTTTAGTTTCTGTTTTCTTGTTATTCTGTTGTGAAATTATATTATGTTTCTGTTAGTCACCATGAGGAGTCTTCTTTTTCATTTTGAAGAAATTATTTGAAAAAAATCAATTTTACATATTGAAATTAATTCTTGTAAACTACATAACAATTTGAAAAATAAACCAAATGAGTTGATTCAAATTTATGTGGATTCATCTTGAAGATTTCTATCAACTACTATAATTTTGACAAGAAGCTGAATAATTAATTTTGCACTTATTAACTAAATATTGTAATTGAAGACATTATTTTAAACTTTCAAAGTTCATATCTTAAGTTTTGTTAAGCCAAATGGAGCAACTAAGATGTAACTGAAGACATAATTTCATTGACTAACTCCTTTGTATAATTAAAATACTAAAAGGACAGGAATAATTCCTAAATTTGAAAATTCATAACTTAATAAATAATTATTTAAAAATCATGTTTGAAATGCCAAAATGCCCTAGCTCTTATAAAGATACCGGTGTTAGAAGGGGTAGCAAAGTGAAACTTTTTGCTTGCTTGTGTTATGATAACCCCTAGGAATACCCAAAACACATGTATACCCTAACTCTTACAAAGATTCCCTCTGGTTTGTCCGAAGTGGGACTTTCCAGCTATAAGTCTGGAAACTCACTAGAGAGAAAAGTGATGATGTTGAAGTCGGTCACATCCCAGAGTGGGATCTTGGGGTATAAGACTTTTTCTTCTCGTATGTACCTTTCTTATGATTGCACCATAACCATGAAAACTCTTCATCATTTAACGGGATGCTTGGGTCAGTGTTCACTTTGAAGGGAGGAATTTCATCAAACTTATTATAATCTTTTGACATGTATGTCTTGTCTTTCACTCTCACCATATTTATTTTCCCTAAAAGAACTATGTGGCACTTTGGCTCATCGTATGATGTATTCACTTCCTTATCTTTTCTTTTTCTCGGTTTGGTAGAAATGTCATTCACATAGAAAAGCTGAGCCGCATCATCAGCTAGGACGAATGGTTCATTTGTGTACCCAAGATTGTTGAGATCCACTTTTTTCATTCCGTACTGCGGGTCTACCGTTACCCTGCCTACTGTCAGATTGACCCATTTGCACCGAGACAAAGGGACCTTAAAAGAATGTCCATAGTCAAGTTCCCATATCTCCTCTATGTAACCATAACATGTCTCCTTTTTTCCATTGTTGTATGTTGCATCAAAGCGGACATAGCTATTTTGGTTTTTTCTCTTTTTATCGTGGGCGATTGTGTAAAATGTATTCCCATCCATCTCGTACCCTTTGAAAGTCAATATAGTCGAAGATTGTGACTTGGCCAACAAGTACAACTCATCTCCAATAGTGGTGCTATTTATGAGATGTGTTTGCAACCAATCACCAAAAGTCACCATGTGTGTACGTTTAATCCAGGGGTCAGACTGCTCCGGGTTCTTGGAGCGTACAATATCCATGTGTTCCTCGATATACGAAGCCACCAAGGTGCAATTTTGTGGAACTATGTAGTGTGCTTGAGTGAAAGAATTCCCGTCCATACTTATTACTGATTTCTTTCCTAGCATGCCTTTTCCACTCAGTCTCCCGTCATGTCGGGATTGAGGAACACCAATCGACTTAAGGTCAGGAATAAAGTTAACACAAAACTCAGTAACCTCCTCTGCTCCATAGCCCTTGGAGATACTTTCTTCTGGCCTAGCACGGTTATGAACATATTTCTTTAAGACTCCCATGAACTTCTCAAAGGGGAACATATTGTGTAGAAATACAGGACCTAGAATGGCAATCTTTTCGTCTAGGTGAACTCGGACATGCGTCATAATATTGCAGAAGGATGGTGGCAACAACAACTCGAAACTTACAAGTCATTGGACCAAATCTTATGTAACCTTGGTAGGATTTATGGATCGATTACCTTCTGAGAATTTGCATTGAGGAACGCACATAGCTTCACAATGGGTACTCTAAGAGTTTTAGCTAGAATCCCCCTCACTGCAACTAGAAGTAATTGTGTCATAATCACGTGGCAGTCCTGCGACATTAGGTTTTGGAATTTTTTTTCTCTGACATATTTATTATTCCCTTTATATTCGATGAGAATCTAGATAGGAGCTTCATACTGCTCAGGCATTCAAAAAATATTCCCTTCTCTCATTTGGTTAGAGCGTAGCTGGCAGGACCTTGATACGTTCATACGTTCATACGTTCCTGGCCCTATCGTGCCTCTGGTGTATCTTTTGACTTCCCATAACCGTCCAAGAAGCCTAGCAGGTTCACACAAAGACTCTTCATCACGTGCATCACGTCGATTACAGAGCGGACCTCTAGGACTTCCCAATCGGGTAGCTCCCAAAATATAGATTTTTTCTTCCACATGGGTGCGTGTCTGTTAGCGTCATTCAGAAGAGATTGTATGCCATGACCTTTTCCAAAGATTACTTTTAAATCCTTAACCATATCAAATATGTCATCACCCGTACGGTGGCCAGGCTTTTTTCGGTGATCTGCCTCACCTTTGAAATGCTTGCCTTTCTTTCTTAAGAGATGCCTGATCGGAAGAAATCGACGATGTCCCAGCTACACAGTCTTCTTGCATTTATTCAAATATATACTTTCAGTCTCATCTAAACAGTGTGCGCATACATTGTATCCCTTGTTTGTCTGTCTTGAAAGGTTACTAAGAGTAGGCCAATCATTGATGATTACAAACATCAATGCTCGTAGGTCAAATTCCTCATGTTTGTGTTTATCCCACACACGTAAACCTTTTTTATCCCACAACTGTAAAAGTTCTTCAACTAATGGCCTTAGGTACACATCAATGTAGTTGTTGGGTTACTTAGGGCTTTGGATGAGCACTGGCATCATATTGAACTTTCGCTTCATGCACAACCAAGGAGGAAGGTTGTAGAAACATAGTGTCATGGGCTAGATGCTATGACTACACCTCTACTCCCCCAAAGGGTTCATGTCATCTGTACTTAGAGCAAACCATAAGTTCCTTGCGTCATCTATAAAGTTTGGGAACTCTCTCTTGATTTTTCTCCACTACGACCCATCAGCGGGTACTATCAAAATCGTGTCTTCTTACGGTCTTCTTTGTGCCATCACAAGAACTTGGCATGCTCTTTGTTTTGTGACAAACGTTTCAACCGCGGTATTATAGGAGAATACCACATCACCTAGGCAAGAACCCTCTTCCTGGGGCGCTCGCCCTCAACATCACCAGGGTTATCATAGTTGATCTTATAGAGCAATGCACTGCATACTGGGCATGCATTGAAATTCCCATACTCCTCACTGCGGTAGAGGATGCATTCATTAGGGCATGCATGTATCTTCTGCACCTCTAATCCTAGAGGGCAAACAATATTCTTTGCTTCGTAATTACTGGCGGGCAATTCGTTATCCTTTAGAAGCATCTTCTTTATCATTATCATCAACTTTTCAAATCCCTAGTCAAATACACCATTCTCTGCCTTCCATTGAAGAAATTTTAGTCTGGTACCCAACTTTTTCTTGTCTTCTTCACAATTTGGGTACAAAAATTTTTTGTGATCGTGTAACATGCGCTCCAACTTCAACCTCTCCTTTTCACTTTCACAGTTTCTCTTTGTATCAAAAATGGCCCGACCAAGATCATTAGCAGGCTCATCGGATGCCTCTTATTCAGCTTATCCCGTTGTAGTACTATCGTATTTAGGGAACCTAGGATAGTTTTCATCATCCTCTTCTTCTTCATTGTCTTCCATCATAACCCATGTTTCTTCGTGCTTGGTCCAACACTTACAGCCGCACATGAAACCGAACTTGATCAGGTGGTTGTGAAGGATTTTTGAGGCGGAGTAATCCTTATCATTCTTATAGACACCACATGGACAATGCATAAAACCATTCCGCTTGTTTGCCTCAACCACATGCATAAAATGATGCAGGCCATTAATGAACTCGGGAGAGCATTGATCATCGTACATCCATTGCCAGCTCATCTTCATTACACAACATCGAAGTGACCAAATTAATACAAGTTCATCACATTAAAACCAAAGTAGAGTAGTGAGGAAAATTTACTACTGCAAAAATATAAACATAAAATTCATACATACTTCTCATAAAACAACATACAACTATCTAAAGTATTTAAATGCAAGAACAAATGCGATCAAAATCGCAACTAAGGTAATAATTTATCCAACAACATATTGATACCAAGCCCTTTATTAATGGCATATTTTCTAACATTTCTAATCTTCGAGCGCATTGCATCCATCTTGATCTTGTGATCATCGACGACATCGACAACATACAACACCAATTCCATCTTCTCTTCTTTAATTCTTTTCAATTTTTCTTTCAAATAATCATTTTCTTTTTCAAGTAAATTTATCTTCTAGACAAGAGGATGGGTTGCAATTTTCAGTTCACATACCTCCTAGGTAAAAATATCTATTTCATCTTGATGGTCATAATTGTCATAAACATGAAATGAAACAAATAGTTATAAAAGAAATATGCCACATCCGAATCATAAACCGGAAGAGGGCCAACGGGGTCGGATATCAAAATCATGGCACTATATATAAGAAACAATCATACAAGTAAGAAAATTATACAAGTAACTATCTAAATCATACAAATAAGATTTTTTATAGAAGGATAAGAACAAGAGTCTCATCAAGGTGGTGCTGGCGACGTATGGGACAGCGTGGGCGATCGACGATGGTGAGGAAAGGGACGGAAAGGCACTAAGTAAACCACACATACACAGATGCAAACTAAGAAGTTGATTTGAGCTCAAATTGCATATAAATCTAACAAACTTCTACATAATTACGCCCAAATTAAAACCTACAAATCACTATACTTATAGAGCATGAAACGTGCTAAAATATCAATGAGAGATGAAAGGATGAAGTTGCTAACCTTTTAGAACCCTTGGATAGATGGAGTGCTGCCAATTTTGACAAATCTTGGCAAAAATGGAGGATGAACTCAAGCCATGGGGAAGGAAACAGAGAGGAGAGAAAGCTTGGACTCAGCTGGACAAAGCAGCTTTATATACGGAAGACTTTAGTCCCGGTTGGATATACCTACCAGGACTAGAGGTCTATCTTTAGTCCCGATGGGTGATAGCAACCGGGACCAAAGGGGCTCGCAGGGCCCCATCCTACCGCAACTCCTTTAGTCCCGGTTGGTATCACCAATCGGGACTAGAGGTCCCATTTGAACCGAGACTAATGCTTGTCGTGGCCCCGTCCTCTCCTAGCTGTTGGAACCGGAACTAATGCTCACATTAGTCTCGGGCCCAAACCCAGTCGAGACTAGAGCTCTTGACGAAAGGTTTGCTTTTTACTAGTGGGGTAATCTATGCATATGGATTGATACACATTCTTGTACTACTTTCTATGATAGAAATCTTGTGGTACTTTTTGAACTTCTTCGTGTTGGATTGAATATGATGAATCTGAAATTGTTTGATGCATGTCGAATAATTAACCCATGGATACTTGAGGTGACATTGGAGTATCTAGGTGACATTTGGGTTGGTTTATGTGTATCATAGGTGTTATTCTGGTAGGAACTCTAGGGCTGTTTAGGACACTTATAGGAATAGCTAAATAGATTAATCGAAAATAATAGCTTTGAGGTGGTTCTACTACCTAAAACATTTTCATCTTATGTTCTCTGCTAGATATGAACTTTGGAGTGATTCTTTGTCTAATGTTGAGGGATGATCATATGATTCTATTATGTTAGAATTGTTGAGAGATTACACTAGTGAAAGTATGAACCCTAGGTATTATTTCCAAGCATTTATACAACATTTGCTTGTTGTTTGCTACTTCCTACCTTGCTATTTTTATATTCTTTAATTACAAAAACATATATTTACTATCCATATTGCACTTGTAGCACCATCTCTTCGTCGAACTAGTGCACCTATACATTTTGTCATTGTATTGGGTGCACTAGGACACAAGAGATTTCTTCTATTTGATTGTTGGGTTGCTTCAGAGGGACCATTTTCATCCTACACCTCCCATGGATTGATAAACCTTAGGTCATCCACTCGAGGGAAAATTGCTACTGTCCTACAAATCTATCTTCTGGGAGGACCAACAGAGTCTAGAATAATAAAGTTGTGTAGTAGACATCATGCTTCCATCCATAAGGAATTTCTGTAGTCGGACTCCGTTGACTGCCGGATCTAACACCAGCGCTTGCCGCCCAGGGGTTAGTATGTGGGCTAGGTGATATGGCTAATCGAAGGTAATGTGCATCTTGGCCTAGTCCAGGTATTTTGTGACAATTGGAACTGCCATGTTGTACTCTCGGTTTATCACCTTCAGTTGGATCTTGCTTTTCACGTCGATGAAAATCAATTGGAGTTTCTTGACGTTAGCGTACTCGGGGGCTTCCTCTCCCTCTTCATCATTGTTATTCTTGCTCCCGTGGGGTTTTCCTAGCATCTCCTACTTGAGCAGACGACACTCCCAAGTGGTGTGCTTTGGCAGTATGGGGTTGCCATCTTCATCTATCTTGGTGTGAATCCGGCAGGGCTTATTCAAGATGTCACCCTCGGGTCGCTATTCTTGTTGGCCGCCCAATCCTTGTTTTGCTTCTCCTTTCCCTTGCTCTGGACTTGCCCGGACACAGCTGCAGCTTCCGTCTTGCTTAGGGACTCGGCTTTCCATTTTTTTCTATTTGTCCATCTTCCCCCGCGGCCAAGGGGCTTAGGAGACGTGGCTTTTTTTGCTCCTAGGGAGTCTTCTTCTACGTCATTGGCATACCGACTAGCGATTTCCATGGCCCGACTGCGGGATAGAACATCACACCGGCCGACCTTCAAAATGAGCTCGTTGTACAATTCTCACCAGAGGACTGCCTTCAAGGTAGAGATAGCTTGATGCTCCGTAACATTATCCACAATGTTGTGCAAGGTGGTCCAACATTGGATATACTCGTGAAGAGTTTCGTTGTTCCTTTGCACACAGTGTCGCAATTCAGTCTGTCTGTCCGGGCGCTTGTAAGTGCTTGTGAATGTCTTGACAAATACTCGGGCTAGGTCTTCCGAGGTGTAGATACTATCAGCGGGCAGTTGATTCAACCACACCCTCGTTGATCTTTCCAGCATGAGGGGCATGTGTTTCATCGGAACAAAATCATTGCTTCCGCTGATCTGGACGACCACTCACTAATCTTCCAACCAAGTCTCCGGCTTTGATTCACCATTGAATTTGCCGATCCACGTAGCCAACCGGTAGTTTGAGGGAATTTGAGCCTCCCAAATGTATTTGCTGAAACACTCAAGGCTAGAAATGCCACGACCACTTGGACGTTCTCGACTGGCTCTGTCCCTGTCAGCCACGCCCTAAGCAATGATGGATGTGGCGTTGGGTGAGGGTTCTTGGAAGTCTCTATCCTCCTAGTCCCTACGCCAAGCGGGACTGCACCTCCGATCGTCCCCGTATGGCCGCATTTCATTGTAGGACTAGATTTTGTAGGTGAAATCCCTTAGAGGGGGCATCCTAGAGCGACGGGTTTCATCGCGCCTGCGGTCTCCAAACTGGTCTCTCGTAGGAGGAGAACACTGATGACTCCCCGGTGCAAGCGGACTGTGAGCTGACTGCACCATGTCCGCTCGAACGGACTTGCTGTAGATGCGGTCATACACTTGGGACACTTCTGAATTCTTCTCTAGGGTCGTCACCATTAGGTCTTAAATCCGTCGAATGCCTTCTCCCACCGCCGAGTCAGGCGGCTGAATGGAGTCAGCAATCCGAGTCGCCTCGGAGGGCACATCACTTGATAATTGTGATTGCCATATTTCAAAAACAATCGCCTGCGGTGCCGACTGCAGCTAGGTTGCTCCGAGTTGCACAGTTGTCGAGTGACTTCTACAGCCTCTCATCTCGCTCGTGCTCGGCCAGAGTGTCCTCATGCGTGGCTTCCACTTCAATTTTTTCTGCGATCATGCCAGTGATTGGAGTGAGCAAGATGTGCTCGTTCCTCTACCTAAGTTCCTCCCGCTGATCCCGAGTGAGAGGCTAGAGAACTTTAGGCTTCATCGGCATTCTTGTCGTGGCCGTCTTCGCCTTGCCCGCGGGAGCTTCCTGCGAAGAACCCATGGGGTACCCCTGCTGTGCCTGCCATCAGAATCTCCACAGCAGGCTCATTGCTTTTACAGTCGGCCTTGTCGAAGGAGACATCGTGAGATCGTTGGAGTCGATCATGGCCACATGCTCGACCGTGGTCTGAAGATCCATGGTGTGCTTGATCCAGCACTAGAGCCATGACCGCTTGTAGCACTTGCGACGGTGTCCAACACTCCAACCGAAAGTAGTGGTGCTGCGCGATGTGGCTTGAGACTGCGTTGGTATTTCCCCAAAGAGGAAGGGATGATGCAGCACAGCGACGGTAAGTATTTCCCTCGGTTATGAAACGAAGGTATAAATCCGTAGAGAAAGATCACACACCCACATAGACATCACCTGTGGACAAATTACAAATACTTGCAACGTGTCGGTAAGAGAGGTTCTCAAGCTCTCAATGGTAAAAAGATAGATTAGGGAATGATAGTTTTGGCAAATAGATGTTTGCAAGAACACAGAATAAAATAAGTAAACAAAGAGTGCAGCAAGGTATTTTGGTTTTTTTGGATTCATAGGACTAAAAACAAAAAGGCAAAATAGTAGATCACAAAGCAATATGTTGGAAAAGTAGACCCGGGGTTCGTAGGTTTCACTAGTGGCTTCTCTCATGAGTATAGCTCACGGTGGGTGAACAAATTATTGTTGGGGAATTGATAGAAGATCAAATAATCATGACGATATCCAGGCAATGATCATTATATAGGCATCACATCCAAGATAAGTAGACCGAAACGACCCTGCATCTACTTCTATTACTCCACACATCGACCACTATCCAACATGCATCTAGTGTATTAAGTTCATGGGAAAATGGAGTAATGCATTAAGAACGGTGACATGATGTAGACAAGATCTATTCATGTAGGAATAGACCCAATCTTGTAATCCTTAATGGCAATGATACATGAGTGCCTTGCTGTCCCTTTGTTCACTGGGAAAGAACGCCACAAGATCGAACCTATCACAAAGCACCTCTTCCCATGGCAAGAAAAATCTATCTAGTTGGCCTAACTAAACCAAAGATTTGAACAAGAAATACGAGACTATAAGTAATCATGCAATTAAGAGATAAAAGAAGACTCAAATCATATTCATGGATAGAAACTGATCATGAACTCAAAATTCATCGGATCCCAACAAACACACCGCAAAAGTCATTACATCAAATAGATCTCCAAGAGACCATTGTATTGAGAACCATAGAGAGATAGGAAGCCATCTAGGTACTGCCTACAAACCCGTAAGTCTATGGTGGACTACTCACGCATCATTGGAGATGCACCTATGATGAAGATGAACCCCTATGTGATGGTGTTAGATTGGATCTCGAGGTTCTGGAACTTGCGGCGGCTGGAATTGTGTTTCGTTGGCTCCCTTGGGGTTTTCTGAATATTTGTGAATTTATAGGATCGATATTCAGTGAAGTGGGGTCCTGAGATTGGCACCACCCACCATGCTACGCCAGGGGCCTCTAGCACACCCTAGTGGTTGGTGGGCTCCTTGGCCCCCCTCTCTGGTAGGGGTTTGGCCTATCTAGGGTCTTCTAGTCTAAAACAAATCCCCAAAATATTCAACATGTTTGGGCTCTGTTTCGTACTAATTTTCTGCGAAGTAAAAAACAATTAAAAACATGAACTGGCACTATGGCACTATGTCAACAGGTTAGTCCCGGAAAATGAAATAAAGTTGCTATAAAATGATTGTAAAACATCCAAGATTGATAATATGACAGCATGAAACAATAAAAAATTATAGATACGTTGGAGACGTATCATCATCCCCAAGCTTAATTCCTACTCATCCTCGAGTAGGTAAGTTATAAAAACCAGAACTTTTGATGTGGAATGTTGCCTAACATGTTCATCACATTTTCTTTTCTTTGTGGAATGGACATTTGGACTTTTAGATGGTTCAAAGCAATACTCTAGTTTTGATGAAAACTTTAACAGTCAAGCATATCAACAAGCAACCATGTCTTTCCATTCTACACTACTGGAAACAACATCTTTGCCGTCAGCCAGTTCTTTGCCATCAGCTGGCGGACGACAAAGAAGCTCTTTGCCATCCGTTTCCAGAAAACGGACGGCAAACAACTAGCTGACGGCAAAGATGCTCTTTGCCATCAGCCACTTCTTTGTCGTCTGCTAGCAGACGGCAAAGAAGGTTTGTCGTCAGCTAGTGGACGGCAAAGAGGGAGGTTCCCACTGATGAGCCGCTTACAACATAACCTAACAGCCCCCTCTTTGTCGTCTGCTAGCGGACGGCAAAGAGGGGACTTAACTAACGGCAGCACCCCACCCCGGCCCACCTCTCTCACTCTCCCTCTCCTCCCCGCCGCCCACCGCACGCGTGCTGCCGCCCCGTCGCCCCACCACCCCGTCGCCCCACCGGCCCACCGGCCCATCGTCCCATCGCCCCCCGACGCCACCACCGCCCTGTCGCCCCCACTGCCGCGACCGGTCTGCTCTGCGCCCCACCGCCCAGGAACCTTGTGGCCCCGTCGCCACCGCCGCCCGTCGCCCGCTAGGGCCGCCCGCCACCCGCGTCCGCCGCCCCACCGGCCCGGCCGGTGCCCTATGGCCCCCCTGCGCCCCCTCCGGCCCTGCCACCCGCCGCTCCAAGGCGCCCGAGGGCCCCTGTCCCCGCCGCTCGGCCGCCACCGCCGCCCCTGCGCTCCCCGGCCCTCCCCTGTGCTCCCCGGCCCTTCCCGGTGCTCCCTGCCTCTCCCCGGCGCTCCCCCGACCCTCCCCGATGCCCCCTTGCCCCGCCCCTCTCTATTAAGCTCTTCCCCTCCTCTTATTTCTATTTTTTGTCTTGGTTTAGGTTTAGATTATTAGGTTAGTGTTAATTAGGTTCATGTTAATTAGGTTAGTGTTTGTTTAGGTTAGTGTTAGTTAGGTTAGTGTTAGTTTAGGTTTATTAGGTTAGTGTTAGTTTAGTTTTATTCGGTTAGTGCATAAAGAAGAATAAGAAGAAGAAGATGAGGAGGAGGAGGAGGAGAAGACGAGAAGAAGAAGAAGAAGAAGAAGAAGAAGAAGAGAAGAGCCCCCGGTCCCCGACGCCACTAAGCCCCAACCTCCGACGCCACCGACCCTCGACGCCACCGACCCCGACGCCCCGGACCCCTGACCCCCGACCACCGACACCATCGACCCTCGACCACCAACGCCACCGGCCCCCGACACCACCGACACCCCAACACCCGACACCCCGACACGGCACCCTAGACCCCGACATAGCACCCCTACCCCGACACGAGACCCCCGACACCCCGCCCCCGACACGACACCCCCGACACTCCGACCCGAAAAAGGTGCTCTTCGGCCTTCCAGAGGCCGACGGGTCATATATTTGTGAATTATGAGTTAGGTCATATATTTTTTGATTTTGTTATACAAAACAACATATTTATGTTGATTAGGTGGATTTAAATTTGCAGTTGTTTCGTCACTGCGAGGGTCTGGTGTTCGACGACCTCCCCGTGCGTTTGACGAGCTCCGCCCCTGCGTTCGTGGGTGAGCACAAATGACATCTCCTCCTCCCCCTTCATTTCCTCTGTTCCGTTCTTCGTGCCGATGAAACTTGCTAGCTATAGGTGTCTTCAATCATTAGTATGTGTGACCACTATGCGTCTCTTGTTCGAAAGGGTTACATCTATAAATATGCATTCATTAGCATATTTATAACCATGATTCTTTTGAATTGTCCAACGTTATCCATGGACAGCCCAGTATGTGTAGATTGGGTTCGTTTCCCATATGCTCTGCTCAGGATCCGATGAAGAATATCGTTAGTGCCTCCCTATTGTTCTCCGGGTACACATCCTCTCTGCTTATTGCCGAGACGTGTATCAGGAGAACAGCAGGGAGGTGCTACTGAAATTGTGCGTCGGATCCGGAGCGGAGCATAGGAAAACGAACCCAATTTACACATACTCAGGTGGGATTAGGACCTATCTTTACCTACTAGCGTCTAGGTTGCATCGACGTAATAGAACTGACAAACTTTATTAACTGATGAATATGGTTTGTTGAATTATGTATATATTTTTTGTGTGTCCAGTAGCTAGGCAAGATGAGTGATCGTGGTTGGATGTACACCGGTCACACTAGTTAGAAAGACATGACCCGTGAATGGATAGAAAAACCAAGGAGTTTGTGAGAGTCGCATTTGCAAATGGACAGATAACAACCTGGTGCCCTTGTGTCGATTACGACAACTTTAAGAAGAAGTCATAGTTTGAAATGATCGAACACCTACAGAAGTGGCGTTTTATGCCTAATTATACGGTCTGGACATTTCATGGTGAGTCGGCCAATGTGCCAGAGTTGAGGTGGTTCGTCGTCACACCGACGAGCATGGTACCGGGATCAAAGACATGGTGCATGACTTTGATGATGCTCAGGATTCAGACGATGAGATGGAGCAATCTGCAAAGGCCTTTTATGAAATGTTGGAGTCTTCAAAACGTCCTCTCCACCAGCAGACTGAGCTTTGTCAGCTGGATGCCATCACACAAGTAATGGCTCTAAAGCCTCAGTTTAACCTGGGCAGAGAATGCTACGACGCGATGATGATGATATTTGGATGCTTTCTACCCAAAGGCCATGTATTGCCAGCCAACCTGTATCAGTCGGACAAAATCCTACGTGCGCTTAAGATGCCCTATGAGAAGATAGATGCCTGTGAGAATGGATGTGCCTTATTTAGGCTTGAGTATGCGGGCTTGAACTATTGCCCCATTTGCAATGCTTCCCGGTATGTTCTGGTACCAAGACTTCAATGTATTTTCATGATCGAAGAGATGGCCACACAGATGACGTGACATAAATTGGGAAAAAGAACAGAACTAGATGCATATGGGAATCCGATGTTGGGACATACTTCAGACGCTTTTGCGTGGAAAGACTTCGATGCATTACATAAGGATAAAGTGGCAGATCCAAGGCATCCTCGAGTCGCCATCAGCATGGATGGGTTCAATGTGTATGGTATGACGGCAGCACAATACAGTTGTTGGCTTGTATTTTTCATTCCACTCAATCTCCCCCCTAGAGAGATTTTGAAAACAAACAACATTTTCCTGGCGTTGATAATTCCAGGGCCCAAATATCCGGGGTGGGATATGAATGTGTACATGTAGCCGGTTAAGGATGAATTGCGAAGCGTGAGATAATGGGATCAAGACATATGAAGCCGCTACCAAAAAGAACTTCAAAATGCATGTGTGGTACATGTACTCATCGCATGACTTGCCGGCGTATGCGCTATTCATTGGCTGGTGTGTGCATGGAAGCTTTCCATGCCCCATATGCAAGGAAGCTCTTGAGTCCCATTGGCCGCAGGCGGGTCACAAGTTTTCTTGCTTCCAGATGCATAGACAATTCCTGGATCCTGACCATAAGTTCAGAAAAGACAAGAAGAATTTCATCAAAGGTAGAGTTGTCAAAAACACTACACCACCTGCGTTGACAGGCCAACAGATCCTGGATCAGATAAACGCTCTCGAGCCGGATCCAGATCGTTCAGGGTATTTCAAAGGGTATAATACGGAACACGCCTAGACTCACAAGATATGTTTGTGGGATCTGCCTTACTTTAAAGACCTCCTTTGCCCACACAACATCAACGTGATGCACACTAAAAAGAATATTGCGGAGGCCCTTTTTGGTACATTGTTTGGCATAGAGGGGAAGTCGAAGGATAATCCTAAGGCTAGAGTCGATCCAGAGGCTCTATGTGATAGACCGTTACAAAAAATTCGACAACCGAAAGGAAACAAGAATTGGAGGAAGCCAAAGGCATGGTTCAATCTTGGAAGGCCAGCTATGAGGGAAATGATCTTGTGGGTGAAAATGCAGTTGATGTTCCCCGATGGGTATGCAGCGAATCTAAAGAGGGGAGCTAGTGGCCATGATGATGGTGGCGAGGAAAACTTGTCTGAGGACACCTATAGCGAGGGTGAGCTGGTTGAGGAGGGCAAGAAGGTCTATCATCGTGGTTGTACAAAGCTCCCGCCCGTGCCGACGATCCGTGATCAGAGGTGGTTGATTGCACCTAATGCGGAGAAGTAAGTGCATTTACTCTTTTCTAACCTTTTGCCTTCATGTTTCTGCAAATTGATATCTAATGTGTATGCCTTGTCATACTGTAGGGGTTGGAAACACGAGCGTGGTGTCCGCAGGCCCTACCAGTTCCTTGGTGTGCTTCTCTGGCACCACTTCCCGAGGAAGGTCCAATTGCCCGGTGAGGATGAGGTTCCACAGGTAGCACTGACCTGGGAGCTGTACATGGCTGCCCCGGCCCCACCGGAGGAGATGGTCGATAGTGTCTTGTGCGAGACTGTGGCTAACATTGTGATTCGTTGCTTTTGGGTAATTTCTCCTTTACAGAATTAAAAAATCAAAAGCACCTAGTGATTGTACTAATCAGTGTTGTCTTGTTTGATTGCAGACCTTCTACAGGTGTCTTGAGGAAGATGAGGAGAAAGCGGTTGTTGTTCTCGAAGCCGAGTGCAAGCCCCTACTTGAGAACTTACGGCATGAGGCTCGGGTGCAGGCTATTAGAGACTACTACGCCTCGACTAACATTAAGATGGCCAAGAAGAAGTGCCGCAAAAATTATCTGAGTAAGGAGAAGTTAATGAAGGTAATTATCTATTCTTAAGGCTTTGTACTTAGTTTCCATGATTTGATTCGTAGGCGTAGCGCTGAAATTTCTCTTGTTTAACTTAGGTGCCCCCGAGATGGTGTGCGGATAGGATGGACTGTTGGGAGGCATTGGTGGATGAGTGGTGCTCTGCCGAATGGCTAGCCGAACACAACAAGGCCAAGGATAAGCGTGCCCAAATGAGAGGTGTGCCACACCATCAAGGGAGCTCCAACCTGTTTGAGTATGGGGATAACTAGGTATGTGGTTTGCTTCATGATTCATGCAATTTCATTCTTCATGCTAGCTTGAGCCCTTAACTAATATTTTGTTCCTATCTTTTAGGCGCGAGAAAACAAGAAGGAGGTGCCACCTTTCTTCGACCTCTGTGACATGGCCCATACCGCCTCGTACAAGAAGGCCAAGGCATTCTCTGAGGATGACCTCGATCATCCAGAGAGCTTCAGCAACATCTCCTCCCACAACAAGCTCGTGAGGTATAGAGATGAGGGGAAGGCGGGGACTTCAACCCGAGCCAGAGTCCATTTGATCCAGAGCTCGTGATGATATCTGGTGGCGGGAGGCCCCATGGCTCGATAGCCATTGGGGATGGACTGATACGTTGTCCTAGAACTCTCCTGAAGATCAAGAGCGCTAGACAAGCTCTAATCCTGAGATAAGGCCTCGTCCATGGCCAATGGATCTCGCCACTGAGGCTAGGTCCCAGGAGCTTCTGGCAGAGGCAAACAGGCACGCGGCATAGAGGGAGAGGGACATGTAGGAGAGGATGGCTAGGCTGTTGGAGGAGGAGACGAACCGGAACGACGCGTCTCACTGGGCCCTATACGAGCTCCTCGTGGTAAGTTTCTCCTCCATATTAGCCAAATCATGCATGTAATGTTCGTTTCATCACTAACTAATATGAATGACTCGTGAAAACAAAATGTGCAGACCGTGTGCCAGAACAATGGTCAGACCCCTCCGTCAATGCCCCATATTGCTATAGCACCCAAAGTGAGTTTCATTTTAATGGTCATTAGTTACTAGTATTCACATTTGAGTTGCATCATGCTAAGGAGACATTGCAAATGATCTTTCATGCAACGTGCCTCCCAACAAGCATCGACCGATCCTTCTGCGTCTACCGCAACCCTGACCGGTCCTTCTACGTCTCACCCTAGCGCAAACCCAACCAGTCCTTCACCTCCATGATGATGGTAAGTTTTCCCAAGTGTTTTGCTTAACAAATGCATACTTAGCTTAAGAAATGACCTACTTAGCTCCAAAATGACCTATACTTAGCTTATTTTCTTGAAAAATGACATAATAACCTTACTTACCTCCAAAATGATATATTCTACCTAGGATAGCTCAATAATGATCTATAGCTAGCTTAGCTAGTTCATTTATGACATAATTAGCTCACTTAGGTACAAAATGGCATAACTACCTAGGATAGCTCAATAATGATCTATAATTAGCTTAGCTAATTCATTTATGAAGTAATTAGCTCACTTAGGTAAAAAATGGCATAAACCTTGGTTTAGCTCCAAAATGACCTATACTTAGCTTATTTTCCTCAAAAATGACATAATAACCTTACTTACCTCCAAAATGATATATTCTACCTAGGATAGCTATAAAATGACCTAAACTTAGCATTTTTCCTCCAAAATGACTTGATATGCTTAGTTAGTTAGAAAATAACATAACTACCTAGGATAGCTAAATAATAATCTATACTTAGCTTACCTAGTTCATTTATGACATAAATAGCTTACTTATGTAAAAAAATGTTATAATAACCTTGGTTTAGCTCCAAACTATCATATAATTAGTTTATTTTCCTCCAAAATGACAAAATAACCTTACCTAGCTCCAAAATAAACCGATTTTAACTAGGATAGCTCTAAAATGACCTACACTTACCATTTTGTCCTCCAAAATGAATAAATATGCTTAGTTAGCTAAAAATTTGCATAACTACCTAGGTTAGCTCCAAAATGACCTATTTACCTATCTTAGCTCTAAAATGACCTACCCAGTTAGCATTTTACCTACCTTAGCTAAAAATGGCATTTTTACCTACCTTAGTTAGAAGAAGAAGAAGATAAAGAATAGGAGAGGATAAAAAGAAAGAGAAGATAAATTCTACTTCTTCTTTTCTTCTTATTTTTCTTCTTTTTCTTCTAGCTACCCTTCTTCTTCTTCTAACTTTCATCTTTCCTAATTTGCAGATTTGCTATAGATGAGGAAGCTTGCATTGCTGGATTGTACTCTTCTACTTGTGCTTCCTTTTTGTTTATGTAAACTTGTTGGAAACTTGTTTTGGATATGTATGTATGGATATGTTGTTGGAAACTTGTATGTTGGATATGTTGTTGGAAACTTATTGTTGGTATGCTTGTTGAACTTATTTTGAAATGTGTATATATATGTGAAATTCTGTCAAATTGAACGAATTTAAGAAAAATAGAAAAAACAGGGGTTATATAGCAACTTTGCCGTCTGCTGGCAGACGGCAAAGCTGCCACGTGGCAGCTACCTGTGCAAACTGGGGTAGCACTAGGCTGGCTTAGGTGCTTTCTTTGCCGTCCGCTGGCAGACGGCAAAGACCTAAGGTCTCTGCCATCCGCTGGCGGATGGCAGAGGCCTTAGGTCTTTGCCGTCTGCCAGCAGACGGCAAAGCACGCCGTTAACCCCTTAATGGCCGTAAGCTGCCACATGTGCCGTCCACGGTTTTTGTCGTCCGCTGGCGGATGGCAAACACCTAAGGATCTTTGCCGTCCGCCGGAAGACGGTAAAGCGCCCTTTACCGTGGCATATTCAGCCGGGTTGTTTGCCGTTTGCTGGCGAACGGCAAAGCCTTTGCCGTCCGGCATGCATGCCTTTGCCGTCCGGGATGGCTAACGGCAAAGTAGCTGATTCCTACAGTGCTAGATACATCATAAGTGATTCCAAAACAAAAAATGAAGTTTATTCCTTTTTCGACCATACTTTCATTTTCCATGACTAGCCGAATCAACGGTTGCCTTCCGTACCAACACTTTGCAAGGAATGTATTGTTTGACAACATAAAGTAAAAAAATCTTTCTTTACATTTCAAGACTGGGCATCCCTATTACCATTGTACTCTCGTGCAATGACAAGTGAATAAACACTCATCTTGAGAATAACACATCTAGCATGGAAAAATATCGGTCACCCCTACCGTTTCGTGAGCGGTACGAGCACACAAAAGGGAAAATTTATTTTGAAATTTAGAGATGGCACATACAAATTTCCTTGGAATGGCATGGAAATACCGTATATAGGTAGGTATGGTAGACTCATATGCCAAAACTCGGTTTAAGGATTTTGGATGCACAAGTAATATTTCTAGTTAGTACAAGTGAAGGCTAGCAAATAGATTGAGAAGCATCCAACCAAGAAACCAAAAATCACATAAGCGAGCATTAAGCATAACTAACACCAAATAATGCACCATAAGTAGGATGTATTTTCAGAGCACAACTATTGACCTTTGTGCTTGCATAGGGAATCACAAACCTTAACATCAACATTCTTACTAAGCGTAATTACTCACTAACATAACTCACATATTACTATCATCATGTCTCAACTATTACAAAGAATCAAGTTTTATTTGTCCAATGGTCTTCATGAATTTTTTTTATTATATCCACCTTGAATATCTATCGCTTTGGGACTAGTTTCATATATTGCAATTGCTTTTGACAAACTCACAAGGATATAACTGAAGAACATGAGCATACAAGTTTCATCTCTCAAAGTAATATAAGTGAAGCATGAGAGGATCATTCAAAATTACTAACTCTCATATTAATATAAGTGAACCATGAGAGAAGTTCTTCAAACATTTAAAAGCACAGCATGCTCAAAAATATATAAGTGAAGCACTAGAGCAATTCCTTTGCTCAATTGATTTAAGTGAAGCATAAAGAGCAACTCTAGTAAATAGTAGCATAATTTTGTCTCACTCAAATAGGTGTGTGCAGAAATTATAAAAAGAAAATAAAGAAAAGATACAAGACGCTCCAAGCAAAACTCTTGACATGTGACAAATAAAAATATAGTTCCAAGTAAAATACCGATGGTTGTTAGAAGAAAGAGGGAATGCCACTCAGGGCATCCCCAAGCTTACTTGCTTGTTACTCCTTGGATATTATCTTGAGATGATGTAGCATCCCCAGGATTAGGCTCTTCCTAGTCCTTATTCCTTCATCCATCATGATCTCGCCCAAAACTTGAAAACTTCAATCACACAAAACTTGACAAAATTTTCGTGAGATCCATTAGAATAATAAAGCAAATTACCACATCAAGTACTATTGTAAACCCATTCATATTTTATTATTGCATTATATCTACTGTATTATAACTTTACCATGACTTATACCTCCCGATACAAGCCATAGATCCATCAAAACAAGAACACAATGCAACGAAAACCAAATCTGTTTCGGACAGAATAGTCTGTAGTAATATGTACTCTACCCATACTTATGTACCTATAACAATTCTGCAAAATTAGGACAATGTAAATCATTTGTATAGAAATATTTTTTACAATTTATCTCACTATCATGTTGCAGTAAAAAATCAATAATTCTTGCATTGGAGACAAAGTTTCTGTTTCAGATTCGGCATTGTTTCTATTTATCTTATGAATTGTCCTACAGGATTTACTTGGCACGAACACTAATTGAAACATAAAAACACAATCATAATAGAAGCATAATTGTGTAAACACTCAAAAACAAAAAGGAAAAGATAAAAGTAGTTTATTCATTGGGTTGCCTCCCAACAAGCTCTTTCTTTATAGCCATTAAGATAGGCTTGAGATTTCAATGATGCCCTCATGAAAGATAATAATAGAAACACAAAGAGAGCATCATGAAGCCCCTTAACTCTAACATACTTCCAATTCATATGTATTTTATAAGCAAACAAATTATCAAGGAAAGCAAAAACTAGCATATGGAAGGAAGAGTGACAATAGCGATCTCAACATGAAAAGAGGTAATTTAGTACCATGAAAATTTCTACAACCATAATTTCCTCTCTCATAATAATTACATGTAAAATCATAATCAAATTCAGAAATATAGCTATAATAAACAACACTCTCTTTATGATCAACATGTATAATTTTTTTACCATCTTCCAAAATAGTGGAATTATCATCAACTAAAGTTATGACCTCTCGAAACCCACTTTTATCATAAAATTCATAAGACTGAACACTCTCCAAATATGTGGGATTCTTTTTACCTAAAATTCACGCTCTCCCAAACCCACTTTCGATGTTATTGCAAATATTATTACCAATAACATATTCATCATGAGGCTTAAATAAATTTTCAAGGTCATAAGAAGCATTATAACCCCAATCATGATCATTGCAATAAGAAGTTGACATGACAAAATTATCATCCCAAGATTGTAATTTTCCATATCATTAACATAATTGAAATTAATAGAGTTTATAGTATTGCAATCATGCTTTTATATTAAGCATATATCATGAATCACCTTATAAATTTCTTCTTTTAACACTTCATCAAAAAATTCAGATTCATGATTTTCAAACAAAACTTCATAGAGATGATCAAGTGCGCTCAACTCACTAGCAATTGGTTCATCATAATTTGGTCTTTTTAAAAGATTAGCAAGTGGATGAGGATACATATCAACATATTTTTATCAAGCAAAGATGCAAGCGAGTAGAAGGCACATGGCAACACAAGCAAAGATAGCAAACAAGAGATCTGACGAGAAAAAGGCAAAAAAAAGAGCGTGCTTATAACGGCATTTTTTTGTGAAGTGGTCGAGATGAAAACGAGAGGCAAGTGGAAAATAATGTAAATTGCAAGGATTTGAGATTTGTGATTAGGAACCTGGTAGATGTTGATGACGTTTCCCCGGCGCCCAAGATTGGCACGCTGGAGAGAGTGCTTCCTCACCGGTAACGGCGCCAGAAATTCCTTTGAAGTGGCTTGAGACTGCATCGCTATTTCTTGAGAGAAGAAGGGATGATGCAACAAAGCGACAGTAAGTATTTCCCTCGGTTATGAAACCAAGGTATATATCTGTAGAGGAAGATCATGCACCCACGTAGACAGCACCTGCACACAAATTAAAAATACTTGCAACCTGACGCGTAAGAGAGGTTGTCAAGCTCTCAATGATAAAAGGATAGATTAGGTAATGATAGTTTTGGCAAATAGATGTCGCAATAACACAAAATAAAATAAGCAAACAAAAAGTGCAACCAGATATTTTTGTTTTTTTGGATTAATATGACTGAAAAAAGGCAAAATAGTAGATCGTAAAGCAATATATCGGCAAAGTAGACCTGGGGGACGTAGGTTTCACTCATGAGTATAGCGTACGGTGGGTGAACCAATTATTTATGGGAAATTGATAGAAGATCAAATAATCATGACAATATCCAGGCAATGATCATTATATAGGCATCACGTACAGGATAAGTAGACCCAAACGATTTTGTATCTACTTCTATTACCCCACGCATCGACCGCCATCCAGCATGCAACAAGTGTACTAAGTTCATGGGGAAAATGGAGTAATGCAATAAGAACGGTGACATGATGTAGACAAGATATATTCATGTAGGAATAGACCCCATCTTGTTATCCTTAACGACAACGATACATGCATGCCTTGCTGCCCCTTCTGTCACTAGGAAAGAACACCGTAAGATCGAACCCATCACAAAGCACCTCTTACCATGGCAAGAAAAATCGATCTAGTTAGCCTAACTAAACCAAAGATTCTAAGAAGAAATTTTAGGCTATAAGTAATCATGCAATTAAGAGAAAAAAGAAGACTCAAATCATATTCATGGATAGAAACTGATCATGAACTCAAAATTCATCGGATCCCAACAAACACACCGTAAAAGTCATTACGTCAAATAGATCTCCAAGTGACCATTGTATTGAGAATCATAGAGAGAGAGTAAGCCATCTAGATACAGTCTACGGAACCGTAGGTCTGTGGTGGACTACTCATGCATCATTGGAGAGGCACCTATGATCAAGATGAACCCCTCCGTGATGGTGTTAGATTGGATCTCGAGGTTCTGGAACTTGCGGTGGTTGGAATTGTGTTTCGTTGACTCCCCTAGAATTTTATGAATATTTGTGAATTTGTAGGCTTGATAGTCAGTGGAGGGGGCACCCTGGGCCCCCTCTCTGGTAGGTGTTTGGCCCATCTGGGGTCTTCTTGTCCAAAAGAATTCCCAATTCAGGACGTTTGGGCTCCATTTGGTCTGATTTTCTATGAAGTAAAAAAAAGCAAAAAACAGCAGATGGCACTTTGGCACTATGTTAATAGGTTAGTCTCAAAAAATGATATAAAGTTTCTATAAAATGATTGTAAAACATCCACGATTGATAATATAACAGCATGGAACAAGCAAAAATTATAGATACATTGGTGACATATCAATGCGCAGTACGGAACCAATGGCTGTCGGAGTAGGAATCCGAACGAAGTTGTATGGAAGTGCGTTGCGCTGCGGGCATGTAGCACATCCATGTCTAGCAGATCTTCCTTCAACTTCATAGAGTCGTCGGAGATGAATATGAGGAAAACAAACATAATCTCTCTGCCTAGGGTCATCATGATGACTGGTAAATCTCCACATGCGCCGGAAATCGCTGGATGCGCAACCACATGGTGGGCGCCAACTGTCGAGGGAACGAGCCTAAAAATGAATACTAGGAGTACGAATGAGGATAGAGCCTGGCTACGGCATAGGTGTCTCACTCGGATTTAGCGAGTCTGGGGCCCTCTCAAAGAGGTAAAAAGCCTACATCTCATGCCCGGAGGCTCTGTGTTTTCTCTGGGGGTGTCTGATTACAAAGAATGTTGAACCCTTGTTCAGGAGCTCGTACGTGGACTATATAGAGTTTTCCAGGACTTGTCAAGTGTCATTATAAGGCAATTAATGCGAGAAACTATGGGAGTTATTAGAAAATGCAGCCCTAACTATGGCTCTTACTAGTAACGCTAGCCATGACTCCACTTCATATATGATGTTAATCCCTTGGATGTTGCATCTCCCATGTTGAAAGCCCATTTGCTACCTTGGTGGTTTTGATAATTCATGACAACATACATTTTCTCTTGGACTAATACTTTTATCTAGTGTCCTTTAGATAAAGTCCGCAGAGAAAGTTGGCTAAGGAGTGTGGAGAGTATCCCCAAGAATAAGAAGGAGAAGGAATAGCATTGGAAAATCTTCAAGCAAAGAGGACTCTACATTTTACTTTGTGAGAAATCACTTTGAGTCCATAGGAAAGCCAATCCTATTAAAAGGGGGTAAGGTACTGTTGGTGAACAAGATGCTCAAACTTGCACAAGTGATAGTGACCAAAAACAGCCACAAACTCTACCACAAAATTCTGTCTAAGCCAAACACCAAAATTGGTGCCACCAAGTTTTCCATTCGGCCCTACCGATTTCCATCCCAAGACACACCCAGCCAAACCCAACCTTTTAGTGCAACCGATTCCGAGTCAGTGGAACCGAGTTTAGGTGGGAAACCTATGGATGTCTGACTACACCTATTCGGTGTTACCGAATTTGTTGTATCGGTGCCACCGAGTTTTGCCATCTGACCGTTGCCCACCTTTCGGTGTCACCGAGAATTCTATATCGGCCTCACCGAGATTCAAAACTTGTCACCTTTGGATCACTTCGGTACCACCGAGATTCACACATTGGTGTCACCAAGTTGGTCACTCTTGGTGTAACTATTGGATTTTTGGAGATGTCTATATATACCCCTATGAGTCTTGATCTCTATATGATTTTTGGAGATGTCATTCCATTCCTACCATATGAATCTTGATCTCTAGCCTCCCCAAATTGCGTTCCACCCAATCAATCTCTTCCACCAAAGCCAAATCTATCAGAGAGTGATTGAACATTGAGGCGTCTATCATCTTGTAGCACAAAAGCAAGGAGTTCATTGACATTATCGAGCCTGTTACCTTTTGGAGGGTTGTGCCTCCTAGATTTGTTAGGTGTCACTTGGGAGCCTCCTACTTCGTGTTGTCGAGTAAACCAAGAAGTTTGTAAGGACAAGGAGATTTCCTACTTCGTGAATATCTACCCCGAGTTAGGCTAGTCCTTTGTGGACGTAGGCCATTATGGTATAGTCAAGGTTGTTTCTTCGTGGAACTCTCCATGGGTAGAGCCCTCCATGGACTCTCGCGACCGTTACCCTCAGTGGGTAGAGCCCTCCGTGGACTCTTTTAACTGTTACCCTCCATGGGTTGAAGACTCCATAACCGTGGGCGTACGATAGCACCACCTATTGGAACCACAGGAAAAATCTCCATGTCCCTCATGCGTCTGATCTCTCTGTATCAACTCCTTATTTCCTTGTGCAATGTATTTAGTTTCCACTACTGTACTTGATGACTTGCATGTGTAGGGTGTCCTAGACTTGCTAAAATTTCTAAATTCTGCCAACACTTAACTTTGCACCTTGTGTAGATTTTAATTTGTTCTAGTAGTCTATTCACCCCCCTCTAGACATACTCTTCTAGTGATCCCATAATTGGTATCAGAGCATTGGTCTCCATTGCTTCGGTTTCAACACTGGGAGGAAGATGGATGTGCCTAGTGTGGAAAGTTTGATTTGTAGAAGGGCCATTCTTGATGGAGAGTACTATAGTCAATGGAAGAATGGTATGATTGATCTATTTGACAAATTCCATTTGAGAAAACATATTGCAAATCCTTATGTGTTCCCCATGGATGAATTACATCCCACATACGAAGAGGAAATTGACATGATTGGTAACCTTCGAACTGTCAATCTTATTGTTAGAGGTTTACCAAGATTTGTGCTTTCTCAATTGAAGAATTTTTCATGTGCTTATACTTTTTGGAATGATTTGGATAAACGATATCACAATCTTTCATTAAGTAATCTTGATGGAATTCTTCATAAAAAATTTGTTGCTTTTCACAAAATGAAGCCTAGTGATCCAAACTTTGATAAATTCCTATTTGAGCTCCGTGATCTTATGTGTGCTAAAGGAGATGACACTACTATCAACAACATCATTGTAGAAGCCATTCGCATTCATAAGCTTGAACATTGTCATGGTTACAATACTAACGAGTCTCTTGGTTTCTATGACGAGGAGATTCTACCTAATGATGACAATGAAGAACATGGCTACTATGATGAGGATGTGTTGTTTGACATTGAGCATGAGAAGATCATGAGGAAACTAAGTCTCACGACAAATCTTAGAGATTAGGTGTCTAGAGGAAAAGAGTGGATTTTTGACAGTGGATGCACAGACCACATGACTGGAGATAAAGACATGTTCCAAGAGATCATACCTAATCAAGGACGTCGGAGGTACGTGACCTTTGGATACAACTCTAAGGGTAAGGTACTTGGCCTTGGTAAGGTGGACATATCTCATGATAGCTCTATTCAAAATGTCATGCTTGTTGAACCCCTTGGCTGCAATCTTCTTTCCATATCTAGACTAACAGACTTCAGTTTTAGTGTGCTATTTACTAAAGTAGATTGCCAAGTGTTTCGTCACGATAATCATAAAACTGTCTTTACCGGTATACGTAGAGGTGATCTATACATTGTCGATTTCACTAACAAGGCCCACCTAGTACTTGTCTTGTTGCAAAATCATCTAAAGGTTTGCTATGGCATAGAAGGCTGGGACATGTAGACATGCGCAATCTAGATAAGCTTATTAAGGGCGATCACATTCTTGGTGTTAAAGATGTTATCTTTGACAAAGATAGGCTTTGTAGCGCTTGTCAAGCAGGAAAGAAAGTAGGTGGAAGTCATCCGGTGAAAAACATTAGGAGTTTATGACTACTAGGAGACCACTCGAGTTACTTCATATGGATCTTTTTGGTCCCAATGCTTACAAGAGTCTCGGTGGAAACTCTTATGGTCTAGTTATAGTTCATGATTATTCTAGATTTACATGGGTATTCTTTCTTGATGATAAGTCGCAAGTACAAGAGATCTTCAAGAACTTTGCACGCAAAGCGCAAAATCAATTTGAAGTGAAGATAAAGAACACCCATGTGGATACCTTTCTTGACGAAGAAGGTGTCTCGCATGAGTTCTCGCCTACCTACACACCTCAACAAAATGGAGTTTTTGAGAGGAAGAACCGCACCCTCATTGAGATGGCAAGAACGATGCTTGATGAATACAAGATACCAAGACATTATTAGGCAGAAGCCGTGAAAACAACATGTCATGACAGAAACCAACTCTACTTGCACAAGCTTCTCAGTAAAACGGCATACGAGCTACTGACCGGTAACAAACCCCAAGTTGGACACTTTAGGGTATTCGGCTCTAAGTGCTACATTCTTGATCAGTATCGTCGTGCTAAATTTGTTCCCAAATCGCATGAAGGTTTCCTACTTCGTTACAGATTGAACTCTCACATCTACCGTGTCTACAACAACTTCACGCGAAAATTTGAAGAGACGGTAGGTGTGAAGTTTGATGAATCTAATGGCTCGCAGGTCAAAGATTTGACAAATGATGTAGGAGATAAGGATCATCCGGGAGCTATACAAGACTTGCACATCGACAAGATTCGTCCCATGGAGGTGAAGGAAAGAACTTCATCAACCCAAGTGGAAGCTCCTACTTCGGATCAATGCTACCGACAAAACAACATGGAAGCATCCACAAGCGGTACACGGCGAGATGAAGAGGAAGAGGATGTACATCATGAAGATCCATCACAACCTCCTTCACCTCCACCTCAAGGAGATGACCACTTCGGCAACAACGATGATGAAGAAGAAGCTCCACCATCCAACAAACAAAAGCTACCCCAAGTTCGAGCACAACTGACCAAGAACGATACCCTAAGACAAGTCTTTGGTGATATACAAACAGGGAGGATCACTCACTCTAAAACTCGCTTAGCTAACTTTTGTGAGCATTATTCTTTCATATCTAGCATTGAACCTTGAAGGGTCAACAAGCTCTTGAAGACGCAGAATGGGTAAACACCATGCATGAAGAGCCCTTCAACTTTGAAAGGAACAAAGTGTGGACACTCATGGAGAAGCCCAAGGACGAGAAAAACATCATCGACACAAAGTGGGTGTTTCAGAACAAGCAAGATGAAGACGGTCAAGTTGTACGCAACAACGATCGTCTCGTAGCCCAATGCTACACAGAAATCGAAGGTATGGACTATGGTGAGACCTATGCCCCCGTCGCTAGACTAGAAGCTATTCGAGTTCTTCTTGCTTATGCCAATCACCATGACATCACTCTTTACCAAATGGATATTAAAAGTGCATTTTTAAATGGAGAAATAGAGTAGGAAGCCTATGTTAAACAACCTCCTGGATTTATAAATCCTAAGAAAGCTAACCACGTTTACAAACTTCGCAAAGTTTTATATGGTCTTAACAAAGCTCCTCATGTTTGGCATAAATGTCTCACAGAGTTTCTTATTAAAAAGGTTTTGAAATTGGTAAAATTGACGCAACCTTATTCACAAAGAGAGTTAATGGAGAATTATTTGTGTGCCAAATTTATGTGGATGATATTATCTTTGATATACTAACCCACAATTTAGTGAGAAATTTGGAAGGTTAATGTGAGAGAAGTATGAGATGTCTATGATGTGTGAGCTAAAATTCTTTCTTGGTCTACAAATCAAGCAAATGAGAGAAGGTACTTTCATCTCTCAAACAAAGTACACCAATGACTTCATCAAGAAGTTCAACATATAAGAGTGCAAAGGTATGAAAACTCCCATACCCACTAGCAGACACGATGATCTCACTAAGGAAGGAGAACCGATTGATCAAAAGGTTTATCGATCAATGATTGGTTCATTGCTATATCTATGTGCCTCCCATCCTGATATTATGCTTAGCGTGTGCATGTGTGCCCAATATCAAGCTGTACCTAAAGAATGTCATCTTAAGGTTGTGAAACGCATTGTGAGATACTTCATACATACACCAAATTTGGCATTTGGTATCTCAAGGGACCATCTTTTAATTTTGTTGGCTACTCCGATTCGGACTATGCCAATGACAAGGTTGATAGAAAATCCACCTCGAGTATATGTCAATTTATTGGTAGATCTCTTGTGTCTTGGTCCTCCAAGAAAAAAACTCGGTATCTCTATCTACCACCGAAGTTGATTATATTGCTGCCAGATCATGTTGTGCTCAATTGCTATGGATGACACGGACGCTTAAGGATTATGGAATCTATGTGAAGAAGTTCCCATTATTTTGTGACAATGAAAGTTCTATTAAGATTGGTTATAATCCCATGTAACATTCTCGAACCAAGCCTATTCAAGTTCAACAACATTCATTCGTGACCTTGTTGCCAAATGGGATATCAATCTTAAGCATGTTCGTACTAACAAGCAATTGGCTGATATCTTTACTCACTAGTAGAAAACGGCCCATTTGTCCCGGTTCCATAGGCCCAATAGCCCTGGATCTAGAACCGGGACTAAAATGTCAAGACTAAAGCCCCAAACCTTTAGTCCCGGTTTGCTTACGAACCGGGACAGACGGGGCTCCACGTGGCCTTTGTGGGGAGTCCAGGCAGGAGGACCTTTAGTACTAGCTGGGGCAGGAGCTGGGGGTTTTGGTTTTTTTAAGGGGGGGGTTAGGGGGTTTTGGAGGGTTAATTTAGGGGTTTCATATTGTGCTAGCTAGCTAATAGAGAGAAGTGTCCTTTCTTCCTCCATTCTTAGTCGACGCTAGCTACTATTGAGAGAACTCGACACGCTAGCTAGTAAGCAAATGAAGGAACCATCAAGTACACAAGATCGTCATGAACATATATACAGAGAGAAGTGATCGACCCCTCTTTCTCTGAGTGATTGGTCGAACAACAAGTTTTCGTATATCTAACCGACGCTACTAGCTACATATATACAATATAAGATCTCTTAAAGTCCCTAAGATCCAATCACAAATCCACATAGTATTCTCCATCGTTAGGTATGACATGGTCAAGAAAGAACCCCACCAATTCCTCTGGAATTGCTCGTATGCAATCATGTGATAGGAGTTCATCCCGCATCTGCCAGATCTAATTTACAGAAAGGGGTCAATACATGCATATATATGAACAAAAATCAACACAATTGATGGTAACGTAATATATAAAATAAAATTGTGAATATTATTTACGTACTTCAAATTGTTTATCAGAGAATCCCCGCTCACAGGTCGAGTGGCGAATGAATTCGCATACGTAGTATCCACATAAAATAGTCCCTTCTTCCTGGTACAAGCACTTTACAAGAATAGAGTTCAATCAAACTGATAAGAAAGCATGTAATGATATATTGAAGAAATTTTGAATCAATTAGAGATGCGCGGAACTAGATAGTACTACTTACTTTGGGGTTCGTAAATCACAACTCTTCGTTTAGACCAGGAACCTTTCGGGTGAACTTCTTCCAAACCCTCCCAGACAATGAAAATGATTATTTGATATCAAGAAATTAACGAAAGTTGCATGCTAATATGGTCCCGGTATTGAATGAACTTAATTCTTGAGCATTGCAGTCATGTCCGCATAATTCTCGGGATCTTTACGTCTCGAGTCTAAGACAGATACTAATGCCCCGTCAAGCTAAATGGATAGCAGAATATAGTAGAAACTGCACACGCATATATAACTCATCAATTACATTACTTAACCTCGAGTAAGCGAACCCGAGTATACAGAGAAGACAGCAACACTCACTTGAAGTTGTAAGGAAAGAGTATTTCCCTTTTGTTTTGATGTGTAAAGAATGACTTTAGCAAGTTCTTCTCAATCGCTTTGGTTTCATTTTGTATCGATCGTTCATTTGCGGCATCTGGTCTAGTGAACCCAACGTCGAAGATTCCTTTTTTTGCATTCGACGATCTTCACTCTGCATAATATAGTGATGATAGTTATATATGCATGCAATGAACGAGCTGAGCTGGAGACTTAACTATGGAAGTAATACTTACAGACAGTAGGCAGTCATGAGTTGTTTATCGAGGGCTTGTTGATTGAATAATTAAAATAACTCCACAAATTCAATAGGCATCACATTGAGTCCAATGAATTCGTGCTCTGGTTTCACTACCACATACATAGTGTCTCTCCCAGACTCCCTGCATGTTTTCATGTACCACTCATGCAATTTGTACATCATCGTTGTTAGAGGAGGATTATCAGGTTTGACGAGAGGCTTCCCGTGCACGTATTCGTTTTCTTCTTTAGTCACCTCAGCCGTTTCAAAATATACATCATCCCCCAAGTAATCACATAGTTTGGTACCGGGAAGTAGCATCGGATGATCAATATCGCTAGACACCTTGAGCGGGAGGCACGATTGCTGCTCCTGTTTGCCGAGCTGGGGAATTGTTTTCCCACTTGTTCGTTCTTTGGCTCGGACAGCAATAGAAGTACTTCCTGACCGTTGCGCTTCATATGTCTTTATAATATAGCGGTCATAGTTTTATGGCAGCGGAGGTGGTTATGGTCACTTCAGGGCATCTAGAGTGCGCTTTGCTTTCATCGGATCTACCGTTTCCTTCGGAGGTGGCTGTTTCCGTGCAAAATGGGCCTTCACTTCGGCTTTACTAATGTCAGCACTTTCTTTGTCAGTGCTCTCGTATGGTAACTGTGTAACAGGCTTGAGGCTTGGACCAAATTTGATTTTTTTCCCGCCTATTGTACTGCTAGCCGCCGGAGCAGCGGCGGCATATCTTTTCTGTCGTGGACGAGGCGGAGTGGCCTGACGCGTAGGAGGAGGAGGTTGAGTGGCCTCACGCACCATAGGAGGAAGAGTGGCCTCACGCGCCGGAGGAGAAGGCTGAGTGGCCTCACGCACCAGAGGAGGCGGACTGCTCTGACGCATCGGAGTAGGTGGACGGCCCTCATGCGCCGTAGGAGGCAAAGTGGCCTCACGCGCTGGAGGAGGCGGACTGCTCCGATGCGCCGGAGTAGGCAGAGTGCCCTCATGCGCTGGAGGAGCCGTAGAAGGCGGCGGGGTGCCCTGATCACTCATCGAAGGAGGAGGAGGAGGAGGAGGCAGAGTGCCCTGGCTCGCTGGAGGAGGAGGAGGAGGAGGAGGAGGAGACATCCAGTTTGGAAGCTTGATGTATTCCTTCCGCCATAGACATGTACTCCTCGGAGCATGAACCAGCTGATTCTCCCCTTGACCTGAACGGTGGTCAAATTCGAGCTCCTCAAATCCCTCCATTACTTCATCCACCGTCACAACAGCATAGCCATGTGGAATCGGATTGCGGTGAAAAGTTCCGTTGGGTTGAGGAGGTGCAACATAGCTGACAGCCGCCTTGAAAGTGAGGTTCCGAAATTTCATCATAAGCTCCCAATGTTGAACCCCCGTGATAGTATCCACATTGTAGCTAAGATCCATGAAGTCAGGCTGAACGAGCTCCATGGAAGCCACGCTGCTTCTTCGCTGAGATGGCGGGGTAGCTTCTGGGGTAGCTTCGTGCCGCTAAGATGGTTGGCCGGCAGATCACTGGCTCTCAAGTTCCTCTAGCTTTTCTTGTCTTGCATTAAGCTTTTGCATGTCTCTCAGCTCCGCTTTCCTCTTTCTCTGTCGGCTTATGTAACCGCCTACTTTAGGAAACCCAACCTTCCACGAAACGGAGCCTGGTGTGCCTCGTGTTCGTCCAGGGTGCTCGAGATTCTCGAGGGCCTCAATCATCTCATCCTTCTCTCTGTCGGGAATGAACGTCCCTTCCTGCACTGCGGTGATATACTTCTGAAGCCTCTTGACAGGTACTGCAAGTTGCTCATTCATCGAACGACACTTCCCTGTTTCAGGGTCCAAAGTTCCCCCAACCCCGAAGAACCAAGTCCTTGAACGGTCTGGCCAGTTCAATGTCTGTGGTTCGACCCCTTTAGCAATCAGGTCATTCTCAGCTTTGTCCCACAACGGCTGGGATTTGAGGTAGCCACCTGACCCCATGTGATGCTGATACTGCTTCTTTGCAGCATTGTTCTTGTTTGTCTCACACATTTTCTTACTCTTGTGTAATGTCTTGTAGGCCACAAATTCGGGCCACTAATCTCTTATCTTCTCAAATCGGCCGATGAATTCTGGAGTCTTCCCTTTGTCGACAAACTTTGATTTTAACTTATTCTTCCACCACCTGAATAGATCTACCATCTTCTTAAGAGCACACGCCATGACCAGTGGCTCTATAACTGGGTTATTCGGATCCTCCTCTGGCGGTAGGGTGAAATTTGCCTTCAGCAAGGTCCAAAGATCATCTTTCTATCTATCGGTGACATAAGAAATTTCAGGGTTGTTGTCCTTAGGCTTATTCCATTGGTTTATTTTGATCAGGATGATGTCCCTAACAATATCTCCCCACTAAGCCGCACATGCATCCTTGGTCCGCTTTGGTTCGATCGGTAGGCCATCGTCCACAAGTGATGTGATCATGAACCTTTCTTCCTTAGCCAACCTTCTCTTCGGGCCTCGTCTCGTTACTGAAGTTTGGCTCGATTCGGAGGGCTATAAAAGAGGAAATAAGAGTTAATATATGTACATACCAATTATTGCATCAATTAGCTAGTCAGCACGTGCTCAATTAATATATATATAACTCGTCGAACTTTGCAACATCTCCCTCCTTCGTTCGATCACCGGTGCCATTACCATGGTCGCCTTGTTCCTACGGCATTCGGTGACCAGAGCCATCATGATCATGTCCTTCCTCCTCCATTGTTTGATCACCGGCGCAGTAATCCTCTCCTTCAAGACCATCGGTGTTGTTGAGAAACGACAAGACAGCATCAAGACCGCCTCAGATTATGTCCCCCAACAACTGTTCTTGTTCCAAGTCTCTTTGATCCATAGTTTATATAAATATTAAAACATGGCAATTAATATACAAACATGACAGATCGATATATTAGTAGCAAACATAGACCTAGTGGCAAACATAGGGTTAGGGGTGGCCTCGACACTTCTAGGGTTTGGTCGGGCGAGAGGGGGTTGATCTACGTCCCCCCTCATGTTGACGAGTTACGAGAGTTTTCTATGAACAAAAAAACTACCTATCACATGACAGTCAGACGTCCGGATTGCCTATCTCATGAATGTCAAACAAGGGATTCTCTTAACCTTTAAGGGATTTAACAAAATGGCACCATTGTGGATGTGCAGAAAATGGTCCATATTTTTCCTGATCTCATCTACCCTTCTATATGTCATGTTGTCTAGTGTCAAAGGATTCAAGAAAATCATGGCTTCATCATTAACCGAAAGTAACAGACGCATAATGCTATGAAGCTCTCCAAAATTGTTTTGGAACGGAGTCCCTAATAGGATAATTAGCTTTTTGGTACGAAAGTTCAGCAAGAGCCTTCCGAATATCGCTATTTGGAAGGCCTTTGCTGAAATTCGTACCAAAAAGCGAATTATTCTATCCGGAACTACATTCCAAAAAAAATTTGAAGAGCTTCGTAGCATCATACGCCTGTTACTTCCGGCTAATGATGAAGCCATGGATTTCTTCAATACTTTGACAAATAATATGACATATATAAGAATATATATATATATGAGATCAGAAAAATGGATCAACTTGTGCACATCCATAATGGGGGATTCTTGATAAATCTATGCTACCGGAATTTTCTATATGAACAAGTTATCGGAGAGGGGGGTGTTAGGGAACGTTGCATGGGAAACAAAAAATTTCCTACGCACACACAAATCTATCCATGGTGATGAGCATCTACGAGAGGGAGAGTGGATCTACATACCCTTGTAGATCGCTAAGCGGGAAGCGTTAAGAAATGTGGTTGGTGTAGTGGAACATCTTCGCGATCCAAATCGCCGAGCGTCCCGCGATCTCATCATGATCCGTCCCGTGATCCAACACGATCCGTCCCGCGAACACATCATGATATGTCTCGCGAACTCATCACGATCCGTCCCGCGAACTCATCACGAACCGTCTCGCGATCTTGATCACGATCCTTCCGATCTAGCGCCGAATGGACGGTTCCTCTGCTTTCAGCACATGTGCATCTTGATGACGATCTCCACCGTCTTGATCCAGCAAGAGGAAGTGGAGAGGAAGAAGAGTTCACCGGTAGCGTGACGGCACTCCGGCGATGGTGGTGGAGCAATTCCGGCAGGGCTTCGCCTAAGCACTGCGGAAATCCGATCTAGAGGAGCACCGGTGGAACGGGTAGCACGTGGCTGTAAAATCAAGTGAAAACACCCAATACCACCAGTATATATAAGAGGGAGGGAGGAGGAGGGCTGGCGCACAAGGCTGCCCTTGCACAAGGAGGAGAGGAGGAATCCTCCTCCAATCCTAGTAGGACTAGGATTCCTCCTTTCCTACTTGGAATCTCTTTCCACCTTGCGTTTTTTCTTTATCTTTCAACACCAGCCGCATGGGCCTCTTAGAGGACTTCCACCAGCCCACTAAGGGATGGTTTCCACCCTCCCACAGCCCATGTAGCCTCTTGGGTCGAAATACCTCTCCCGATGGTCCCCCGGTACACTCCCGGCACTCCCGGTACACTATCGATGAGCCCGAAACTTTTTTGGCGACCAAAATAGGACTTCCTATATATCAATATTTACCTCCGGACCATTCCGGAGCTCCTCGTGACGTCCGGGATCTCATCCGGGACTCCGAATAACCTTCAGTCACCACCATACATAACTCTATACTATCGAAACATCACCAAACCTTAAGTGTGCAGACCCTGCGGGTTCGAGAACTATGTAGACATGACCGAGACACCTCTACGGCCAATAAGCAATAGCGGGACCTGGATGACCATATTGGTTCCTACATATTCTACGAAGATCTTTATCGGTCGAACCTCTAGGTCAAGGATTCAGTTAATCACGTATGATGTTCCCTTTGTTCTTCGGTATGTTACTTGCCCGAGATTCGATTGTCGGTATCTCCATACCTAGTTCAACCTCGTTACCGGAAAGTCTCCTGACTCATTCCGTAATACAAAACCCCTGTGAATAACAATTAGTCACATTGCTTGCAAGGCTCGTTGTGATGTTGTATTACCGAGTGGGCCCTGAGATACCTCTCCATCACACGGAGCAACAAATCCCAGTCTTGATCCATGCCAACTCAACACACACCCTTGGAGATACCTGTAGGGTACCTTTATAGTCACCCAGTTATGTTGTGACATTTGATACACACAAGGCACTCCTCTGGTGTCAGTGAGTTGCATGATCTCATGGTCATAGGAACATATACTTGACATGCAGAAAACAGTAGCAATAAACCCACACGATCATATGCTACGTTTTTAGTTTGGGTATTGTCCATCACACCATTCTCCTAATGATGTGATCATGTTATCAAATGACATCTCATTTCCATGGCTAGGAAACCTTAACCATCTTTGATCAACGAGCTAGTCCATTAGAGGCATACTAGGGACATGGTTTTGTCTATGTATACACACATGCATCTAAGTCTCCAATCAATACAATTATAACATGGATAATAAACGATTTATCATGAACAAGCAAATATGATAATAACTAATTTATTATTGCCACTAGGTCATATTTCCAACAGTCTCCCACTTGCACTAGAGTCAATAATCTAGTTCACATCACCATGTGATATGCATTGTTATGAATCTAACACCCAATGAGTTCTGGGGCTCGATCATGCTTTGCATGTGACAGAGGTCTTATAGTCAACGGGCCTGCGACATTCAGATCCGTGTGTACTTTGCAAATCTCTATGTCAAACCATAAACACTGCTACCGCACTCCACTTGGTACTATTCCAAATGGCTGCTCCACTATATGTATCCAGATTGCTACTACGGGTCATCCGGATTGGTGTTAAAGCTTGCATCGACGTAACTCTTTACGACGAACTCTTTATCACCTCCATAATCGAGAAACATCTCCTTAGTATTATAGTTACTAAGGATAATCTTGACCGCTCTCTAGTGATCCACTCCTGGATCACTCTTGTACCCCTTGACGGACTCATGGCAAGGCACACACAGGTGCGGTACACAGCATGGCATACTATACAGAGCCTATTAGTTCATCAAAGTGCATATTCCAACTTCGACTTTGATCACCTCATCAAAGTGCATATTCCAACTCTGAGATGCTTGCTTTAGTTCATAGAAGAATCACTGAAGCTTGCACACCTTTTAGCATCCATAGGACTGACAAAACCTTCTAGTTGTATCACATACAACCTTTCCTCAAGTAAATTGTTAAGGAAATGATGTTTTGATATCCATGTGCCAAATTTCATAATTGAAAAATGCAGCAACTGCTAACATAATTCCAATAGACTTTAGCATCGCTACGAGTGAGAAAGTCTCATTGCAGTCAACTCCTTGAACTTGTCGTAAACTTCTTTGCAACAAGTCGAGCTTTACAAATGGTGACATTTACCATGAGCGTTTGTCTTCATTTTAAACATCCATTTTGTACTCAATGACCTGCCGTCCAACGAGCAAGTCTACCAAAGTCTACACTTGGTTTTCGTACATGGATCCTTTCTCGCATTTCATGGCCTCTAACCATTTGTCGAAATCCGGGCCCATCATCGCTCCTCCACAGCTCGTAGGTTCATCGTTGTCCAAAACTTGACCTCTAAGACAGGGTTGCCGCACCACTCAGGAGCAGTACACGTCCTTGTCGACCTACGAGGTTCGATAGTAACTTGATCCGAAGCTTCATGATCATCATCATTAACTTCATCTTCAACTAACATAGGCTTCACAGAAACAACTTCATGTGCTGCGCTACTCTCTGGTTGAAACAGAGGTTCAATAACCTCATCAAGTTCTATCCTCCTCCCACTCAATTCTTTCAAGAGAAACTTTTTCTTGAGAAAGGACCCAGTTTTAGCAACAAACATTTTATGCTTGGATCTGAGATAGAAGGTTCACCCAACTGTTCTTAGGGTATTCTATGAAGATGCATTTGTCCGCTTTGGGTTCGAGCGCATTAGGTGAAAACATTCTCCACCCAAGCGTCCCAGCCCCAAACATTAAGAAATGACAGCTTAGGTTTCTATCAAACCATAATTTACATGGTGTTATCTCAACGGATTTAGATGGTGCCCTATTTAAAGTGAATGTAGTTGTCTCTAATGCATAACCCCAAAATTATAGTAAGAAAACGATAAGAGACATCATAGCATGCACCATAGCCAATAGAGCACGACTGTGACGTTCGGACACACCATCACACTATGGTGTTCCAGGTGGCGTGAGTTGTGAAACAATTCTAACATTTTCTAAAGTTGTATGCCAAACTCGTAACTCAAATATTCACCTCCACGATCATATCGCAAACATTTTTATCTTGTTGTCACGATGATCTTAAAACTTCACTCTGAATTTGCTTGAACCTTTCAAACGATTCAGACTTGTGTTTCATTAAGTAAATATACACTATATCTACTCCAATCATCAGTGAAGGTAAGAAAATAACGATATCCACCGCACACTACAAAACTCATTGGATTGCATACATCAACATGTATCATTCCCAATAAATCACTTGCTCGCTTCATCAAAACAGAAAATGGGCTCCTTAGTCATCTTGACCAAGAGGCATGGTTCGCATGTCTCAACCGATTCGAAATCGAATGAGTCCAAAGATCCATCAGCATGGAGTTTCTTCATGCGCTTTATACCAATATGACATTTAGCGGCAGTGCCACAAGTATGTGGTACTATCATTATTAACTTTGTATCTATTTGGCATCAATGTTATGAACATGTGTATTACTACGATCAAGTTTCAACAAACCATTCTTACTGGGTGCATGACCATTGAAGGTATTATTCATGTAAATAGAATAACCATTATTCTCTAACTTAAATGAATAACCGTGTTGCAATGAACATGATCTAATCACGTTCATGCTCAATGCAAAAACTGTTGGGGAACGTCGCATGAGAAACAAAAAATTTCATACGCACACGCAAACCTATCCATGGTGATGAGCATCTACGAGAGGGAGAGTGGATCTACGTACCCTTGTAGATCGCTAAGCGGGAAGCGTTAAGAAACATGGTTGGTGTAGTCGAACTTCTTCGCGATCCAAATCGCCGAGCGTCCCGCGATCCAATCATGAACCGTCCCACGAACACATCATGATCCGTCCCGCGAACTCATCACGATCCGTCTCACGATCTTGATCACGATTTGTCCCGCGAACTCATCACGATTCGTTCCGTGATCACATCACGAACCGTCTCGCGATCTCGATCACGGTCCTTCCGATCTAGCGCCGAACGGATGGCACCTCCGCGTTCAGCACACGTGCCGCTTGATGACGATCTCCACCGTCTCGATCCAGCGAGAGGAGGTGGAGAGGAGAGAGAGTTCACCGGCAGGGTGACGGCGCTCCGGTGATGGTGGTGGAGCAATTCCGGCAGGGCTTCGCCTAAGCGCTGCAGAAAGCGATCTAGAGGAGAAACTATGCACCGGTGTAACGGGTAGCACGTGGACGGAAATTTTGTCCAAAAACCACCCAACCCACTAGTATATATAGGAGGAGAGGAGAGGAGAGGCAGCCAAGGCCTTTGGGTCGGCCTAAATAGGAGGTGGGAAGCAATCCTACTTCACCTCCAATCCTAGTTGGAGTAGGATTGCCTCCTATTGGCTGATTTTCCACTTTTTGTTTTAGGACTTTCTCTCCTGCGCCATGGGCCTTTGTGGCTGTTTTCCCAGCCCACTAACGGCTGGTTATTATTCTCCCACAGCCCATGGACCTCTTGGGGTCGAAATACCCCTCCCGGAGGCCTCCCGGTACACTACCGGCACTCCCTGTACACTACCGATGAGCCCGAAACTTTTCTGGAAACCAAACTGGGACTTCCTATATATGAATCTTTACCTCCGAACCATTCCGGAGCTCCTCGTGACGTCCGGGATCTCATCCAGGACTCCGAACAAACTTCAGTCACCACCATACATAACTCTACACTACCGAAACGTCACCGAACCTTAAGTGTGCAGACCCTGCGGGTTCGAGAACTATGCAGACATGACCGAGACACCTCTACGGTCAATAACCAATGGCAGGACCTGGACGTCCACATTGGTTCCTACATATTCTACGAAGATCTTTATCGGTCGAACCTCTATGTCAAGGATACAGTTAATCCCGTATAACGTTCCCTTTGTTCTTCGGTATGTTACTTGCCCGAGATTCGATCGTCGGTATCACCATACCTAGTTCAACCTCGTTACCGGCAAGTCTCTTTACTCATTCCATAATACAAGATCCCGCAACTAACAATTAGTCACATTGCTTGCAAGGCTTATTGTGATGTTGCATTACCGAGTGGGCCCCGAGATACCTCTCCGTCACACGGAGTAACAAATCCCAGTCTCGATCCATGCCAACTCAACAGACACCATCGGAGATACCTGTAGAGCACCTTTATAGTCACCCAGTTACGTTGCAACGTTTGATACACATAAGGCACTCCTCCGATATCTGTGAGTTGCATGATCTCATGGTCATAGGAACACATACTTGACATGCGGAAAACAGTAGCAATAAACTGACACGATCATATGCTACGTTTGCAGTTTGGGTCTTGTCCATCACATCATTCTCCTAATGATGTGACCCTGTTATCAAATGACATCTCATGTCCATGGCTAGGAAACCTTAACCATCTTTTGATCAACGAGCTAGTCTATTAGAGGCATACTAGAGACATGGTTCTGTCTATGTATCCACACATGCATCTAAGTCTCCCATCAATACAATTATAGCATGGATAATAAACGATTATCATGAACAAGGAAATATGATAATAACTAATTTATTATTGCCTCTAGCGCATATTTCCAACAGTCTCCCACTTGCACTAGAGGCAATAATCTAGTTCACATCACCATGTGATTCGCATTGTTATGAATCTAACACCCAACGAGTTCTGGGGCTCGATCATGCTTTGCATGTGAGAGAGGTCTTATAGTCAACGGGTCTGTAACATTCAGATCCGTGTGCACTTTGCAAATACCTATATCAAACTGTAAACACTGCTACCACACTCCGCTCGGTACTATTCCAAATGGCTGCTCCACTATACGTATCTAGATTGCTACTACGAGTCATCCGGATTAGTGTTAAAGCTTGTATCGACGTAACTCCTTACGGCGAACTCTTTATCACCTCCATAATCGAGAAACATCTCCTCAGTCTCTTAGTTACTAAGGATAATCTTGACCACTATCCAGTGATCCACTCCTGGTTCACTCTTGTACCCCCTGACGGACTCATGGCAAGGCACACACAGGTGTGGTACACAGCATGGCATAATATAGAGCCTATGGCTAAGGCATAGGGGACGACGTTCGTTCTTTCTCTTTCTTCTGTCGTTGTCGAGCTTTGAGTCTCACTCAACTTTCACACCTTACAAATCAGGCGAGAACTCTTTCTCTGACTGATCCATTTTGAACTCTTTCAAAATCTTGTCAAGGTATGCACTCATTGAAAGTCTCATCGAGCATCTTGATCTATCTCCATAGATTTTGATGCTCAACAATTAGGTAGCTTCATCCAGGTTTTCCATTGAAAATCACTTTCCAAATGACCGTTTTATGCTTTCCAGAAACTCTACATTATTTCTGATCAACAATATGTCATCCACATATACTTATCAGAAATTCTATAGTGCTCCCACTCACTTTATTGCAAATACAAGTTTCTCGTAAACTTTGTATAAACATCAAAACTTTGATCACCTCATCAAAGCGTATATTCCAACTCCGAGATGCTTGCTTCAGTCCATGGAAGGATCATCGAAGCTTGCACACCTTTTAGCATCCTTAGGCCTGACAAAACCTTCTGGTTGTATCACATACAACCTTTCCTCAAGTAAACCGTTAAGGAAACGATGTTTTGACATCCATCTGCCAGATTTCATAATTGAAAACACAGCAACTGCTAACATAATTCCAAGAGACTTTAGCACCACTATGAGTGAGAAAGTCTCATCATAGTCAACTCCTTGAACTTGTCACAAACATCTTTGCAAAAAGTCGAGCTTTACAAATAGTGACATTCACCATCAGTGTCTGTCTTCATTTTAAAGATCCATTTGTACTCAACGACCTACCATCCAACGAGCAAGTCTACCAAAGTCTACACTTGGTTTTCATACATGGATCCTATCACGGATGTCATGGCCTCCAACCATTTGTCGGAATCCGGGCCCATCATCGCTTCTCCATAGCTCATAGGTTCAACGTTTGTCCAACAACATGACCTCCAAGACAGGGTTGTCGTACCGCTTAGGAGTAGTACACATCCTTGTCGACCTACGAAGTTCGATAGTAACTTTATCCTGAAGCTTCATGATCATCATCATTAACTTCCTCTTCAACTAACGTAGGCTTCACAAAAACAACATCCTGCGCTGCGCTACTCTCTTGTTGAACAAAGTTTAAACAACCTCATCAAGTTCTATCTTCCTCCCACTTAATTCTTTCGAGAGAAACTTTTCCTCGAGAAAGGATCCGTCTTAGTAACAAACACTTTTCACTTGGATCTGAGATAGAAGGTTCACCCAACTGATCTTAGGGTATTCTACGAAGACGCATTTGTCCGCCTTGGGTTCGACCTCATTAGGTGAAAACATTTTCCACACAAGTGTCGCAGCCCCAAGTATTAAGAAATGACAGCTTAGGTTTCTATCAAACCATAATTCACATGGTGTCATCTCAACGGATTTAGATGGTTCCCTATTTAAAGTGAATGTAGTTATCTCTAATGCATAACCCCAAAATTATAGTAGTAAAACGACAAGAGACATCATAGCACGCACCATGTCCAATAGAGCATAACTATGATGTTCGGACACACCATCACACTATGGTGTTCCAGGTGGCGTTTAGTTGTGAAACAACTTTCACATTGTCTTAAGTTGTATGCCAAACTCGTGACTCAGATATTCACCTCCACGATCATATCGCAGTCATTTTTATCTTCTTATCACGATGATCTTTAAACTTCACTCTGAATTTCCTTGAACCTTTCAAACGATTCAGACTTGTGTTTCACTAAGTAAATATACTCTATATCTACTCAAATCATCAGTGAAGGTAAGAAAATAACGATATCCACTGCACGCTACAAGACTCACTAGATTGCATACATCAACATGTATCATTTCCAATGAATCACTTGCCCGCTCCATCCAACGGGGTCCTTTAGTCATCTTGCCCAAGAGGCATGGTTCGCATGTCTCAACCGATTCGAAATCGGATGAGTCCAAATATCCATCACCATGGAGTTTCTTCATGCGCTTTATACCAATATGACATTTTGCGGCAGTGCCACAAGTATGTGGTACTATGATTATTTAACTTTGTATCTTTTGACATCAATGTTATGAACATGTGTATTACTACGATCAAGATTTCAACAAACCATTCTCACTGGGTGCATGACCATTGAAGGTATTATTCATGTAAATAGAATAACTATTATTCTCTGACTGAAATGAATAACCGTATTGCAACAAACATGATCTAATCATGTTCATGCTCAACGCAAAACACCAAATAACATTTATTAAGGTTCGTCACTAATCCTGAAGGTAGAGAGAGCGTGCGATGTTGATCACATCAACCTTGGAAACATTTCCAACACACATCGTCACCTCACCTTAGCTAGTTCTCCGTTTATTCCGTAGCTTTTATTTCGAGTTACTAACATTTAGCAACCGAACCGGTATCCAATACCCAGGTGCTACTAGGAGTACTAGCAAGGTACACATCAATAACTCGTATATCAAATATACTTCTGTCGATGTTGCCAGCCTTCTTATCTACCAAGTATCTAGGGTTTTTCCACTTCAGCGACCTCTCACCTCATAATAGAAGCACTTAGTCTCGGGTTTGAGTTCAACTTTGGGTTGCTTCACTGGAGCAGCAACTGACTTGCTATCCATGAAGTTTCCCTCCTTGCTCTTGCCCTTTTCGAAACTAGTGGTTTGATTAACCATCAACACTTGACGCTCCTTCTTGATTTCTACCTTCACGGTGTCAAACATCATGAACAGCTCAGGGATCAATACTTCTATCCCTGGTGTATTATAGTTCATCACTAAGTTCTAGTAGCTTTAGTGACAGTGACTTGGAGAACTATCTCAATCACTATCTTATCTGGAAGATCAACTCCCACTTGATTCAAGCGATTGTAGTACCCAGACAATCTGAGTACATGCTCAACGATTGAGCTATTCTCCTTCATCTTACAGGCAAAGAATCTTGTTGGAGATCTCATATCTCGCAACACAGGCACGAGCCTGAGATCACAATCTCTGCTCCTAGAACATCTCATATGTTCCGTGACGTTCAAAACGTTTTGGAGCCTCAATTCTAAGTCGTAATGCATGACGCACTAAACTATCAAGTAGTCATCGAAACGTGCCTGTCAGATGTTCACAACATCTATAGATGACGCTAGAGGGGGTGGCGCACCGAGCGGTGCATTAAGGACATAAGCCTTCTGTTCAGCAATGAGGACAATCCTCAGATCACGGACCCAGTCCGCAATATTGCTACCAACATCTTTCAACTCTATTTCTCTAGGAACATATAAAAATTTAAGGGAGCTACAGCGCGAGCTAGTAATCTACAACATAATTTGCAAAGACACTTTGACTATGTTCATGATAATGAGTTCAATTAATCATATTACTTAAGAACTCCCACTCAAATTGACATCCCTCCGATCATTCGAGTGATACATGATCCAAATTCAGCAACTCAAGTCTGATCATCACGTGAGTTGAGGTAGCTGCAATGGTGAACATCATTATGTTGATCATATCTACTATATGACTCATGTTCGACCTTTTGGTCTCTCGTGTTCTGAGGCCATGTCTATACATGCTAGGCTCGTCAAGTTTAACCCGAGTGTTCTGCGCGTGCAAATCTGGCTTGCACCCGTTGTATGTGAACGTAGAGTCTATCACACCCGATTATCACGTGGTGTCTCAACACGACGAACTTTCGCAACGGTGCACACTCGGGGAGAACACAGTTCATCTTGAAATTCAAGTGCGGGATCACCTTATAATGCTACCGCTGTACTAAGCAAAACAAGGTGCATAAAAGGATTAACATCTCATGCAATTCATAAGTGACATGATATGGCCATGAACTTGTGTTTAAGATCTCCATCTTCAAAACACCGGCATGATATCCATCGTCACTGGCACAACACCATGATCTCCATCATCTTGATCTCCATCAATGTGTTGTCATTGGGGTTGTGGCGCCAGCCCTGCTTCTACTTCTATTGCTACCGCTTAGCGATAAAGTAAAGCATTACATAGCGCTTAATGATTGACACGCAGGTCATACAATAATTAAAGACAACCCTATGGCTCCTGCCGGTTGCCGTACTCAACGACATGCAAGTCGTGAAATTCTATACATCACATGATCATCTCATACATCACATATATCTCATCATGTAATTGGCCATATCACATCACAACATACCCTGCAAAAACAAGTTAGACGTCCTCTAATTGTTGTTGCATGTTTTACGTGGCTGCTACGGGTATCTAGCAAGAACGATTCTCACCTACGCATAAACCACAACGGTGATACATAGATTGCTTTTCAAGCTTCTCAAGGACCGCCTTTGTCGGATCCGATCCAACTAAAGTGAGAGAAACTGTCACCCGCAAGCCATCTAAGCAACAAGTTGCGGTCGAGGGAACTGGTCTCTCGTAAGCGTACGAGTAATGTTGGTCCAGGACGCTTCATCTCACAATCCCGTTGAACCAAAATCCGACCAAGGGAGGAAGCAATCTAAGCATCAACGCCCACAAACCTTTTGTGTTCTACTCGAGATCTCATCGAACCATCAACCTAGCTCATGATGCCACTGTTGGGGAACGTCGCATGGGAAACAAAAAATTTCCTACGCACACGCAAACCTATCCATGGTGATGAGCATCTACGAGAGGGGGAGTGGATCTATGTACCCTTGTAGATCGCTAAGCGGGAAGCGTTAAGAAACGCGGTTGGTGTAGTCGAACTTCTTCACGATCCAAATCGCCGAGCGTCCCCCGATCCAATCACGAACCATCCCGCGAACACATCATGAACCGTCCCGCGAACTCATCACGATCCGTCTCATGATCTTGATCACGATCTGCCCGCGAACTCATAACGATCCATTCCGTGATCACATCACGAACCGTCTCGCGATCTCGATCACGGTCCTTCCGATCTAGCGCCGAACGGACGGCACCTCCGCGTTTAGCACACGTGCAGCTTGATGACGATCTCCACCGTCTCGATCTAGCGAGAGGAGGTGGAGAGGAGAGAGAGTTCACCGGCAGGGTGACGGTGCTCCGGTGATGGTGGTGGAGCAATTTCGGCAGGGCTTCGCCTAAGCGTTGCAGAAAACCGATCTAGAGGAGAAACTATGCACCGGTGTAACGAGTAGCACGTGGCCGGAAATTCTGTCCAAAAACCACCCAATCCACTAGTATATATAGGAGGAGAGGATAGGAGAGGCATACAAGGCCTTTGGGTCGGCCGAAATAGGAGGTGGGAAGCAATACTACTTCACCTCCAATCCTAGTTGGAGTAGGATTGCCTCCTATTGGCTGATTTTCCACTTTTTAATTTTGGACTTTCTCTCCTGCGCCATGGGCCTTTGTGGATGTTTTCCCAGCCCACTAAGGGCTGGTTATTATTCTCCCACATCCCATGGACCTCTTGGGGTCGAAATACCCCTCCCGGAGGCCTCCCGGTACACTACCGGCACTCCCGGTACACTACCGATGAGCCCAAAACTTTTCCGGAAACCAAACTGGGACTTCCTATATATGAATCTTTACCTCCGGACCATTCCGGAGCTCCTCGCCACGTCCAGGATCTCATCTGGGACTCCGAACAAACTTCAGTCACCACCATACATAACTCTACACTACCGAAACATCACCGAACCTTAAGTATGCAGACCCTGTGGGTTCGAGAACTATGTAGACATGACCGAGACACCTCTACGGTCAATAACCAATGGCGGGACCTGGACGTCCACATTGGTTCCTACATATTCTATGAAGATCTTTATCGGTCGAACCTCTATGTCAAGGATTCAGTTAATCCCATATAACGTTCCCTTTGTTCTTCCGTATGTTACTTGCCCAAGATTCGATCGTCGGTATCTCCATACCTAGTTCAACCTCGTTACCGGAAAGTCTCTTTACTCATTCCGTAATACAAGATCCTGCAACTAACAATTAGTCACATTGCTTGCAAGGCTTATTGTGATGTTGCATTACCGAGTGGGCCCCGAGATACCTCTCCGTCACACAGAGTAACAAATCCCAATCTCGATCCATGCCAACTCAACAGACACCATCGGAGATACCTATAGAGCACCTTTATAGTCACCCAGTTATGTTGTGACGTTTCATACACACAAGGCACTCCTCTGATATCTGTGAGTTGCATGATCTCATGGTCATAGGAACACATACTTGACATGCGGAAAACAGTAGCAATAAACTGACACGATCATATGCTACGTTTGCAGTTTGGGTCTTGTCCATCACATCATTCTCCTAATGATGTGACCCCGTTATCAAATGACATCTCATGTCCATGTCTAGGAAACCTTAACCATCTTTTGATCAACGAGCTAGTCTATTAGAGGTATACTAGGGACATGGTTTTGTCTATGTATCCACACATGCATCTAAGTCTCCCATCAATACAATTATAGCATGGATAATAAACGATTATCATGAACAAGGAAATATGATAATAAATAATTTATTATTGCCTCTAGAGCATATTTCCAACAAAAACACCAAATAACATTTATTTAGGTTTGTCACTAATCTCGAAGGTAGAGAGAGCGTGCGATGTTTGATCACATCAACCTTGGAAACATTTCCAACACACATCATCACCTCACACTTAGCTAGTATCTGTTTATTCCGTAGCTTTTACTTCGAGTTAATAACATTTAGCAACTGAACCGGTATCCAATACCCAGGTGCTACTAGGAGTACTAGCAAGGTACACATCAATAACACCTATATGAAATATACTTCTGTCGACTTTGCCAGCCTTCTTATCTACCAAGTATCTAGGGTTGTTCCGCTTCAGCGACCGTTCTCCTCATAATCGAAGCACTTAGTCTCGGGTTTGGGTTAGACTTTGGGTTGCTTCACTAGAGCTGCAACTGACTTGCTATCCATGAAGTTTCCCTCCTTGCTCTTGCCCTTCCCGAAACTAGTGGTTTTGACTAACCATCAACACTTTGACGCTCCTTCTCGATTTCTACCTTCGCGGTGTCAAACATCACGAATATCTCAGGGATCATTATTTCTATCCCTGGCGTTTTATAGTTCATCACCAAGTTCTAATAGCTTTAGTGCCAGTGACTTGGAGAACTATATCAATCACTATCTTATCTGGAAGATCAACTCCCACTCAATTCAAGCGATTGTAGCACCCAGACAATCTGAGCACATGCTCAACGATTGAGCTATTCTCTTTCATCTTACAGGCAAAGAATCTTGTTGGAGATCTCATATCTCGCAACACGGGCACGAGCTGAGATCCTAATTTCAGCTCTTAGAACATCTCATATGTTCCATGACGTTTCAAAACGTTTCGGAGCCTCAATTCTAAGTTGTAATGCATGACGCACTAAACTATCAAGTAGTTATCAGAACGTGCCTGTCAGATATTCACAGCATCTACAGCCAACGCTAGAGGGGTTGGCAAACCGAGCAGTGCATTAAGGACATGAGCCTTCTATGCAGCAATGAGGACAATCCTCAGATCACGGAGCCAGTCCGCAATATTTCTACCATCATCTCTCTCAACTCTATTTCTCTCGGAACATATAAAATTCAAGGGAGCTACAGCGTGAGCTAGTAATCTACAACACAGTTTTGCAAAGAACCTACTCACTATGTTCATGATAATGAGTTCAATTAATCATATTACTTAAGAACTCCCATTCAAATTGACATCCCTCCGGTCATCCAAGTGATACATTATCCAAATTCACCAACTCAAGTCCGATCATCACGTGAGTTGAGGTGGTTACAATGGTGAACATCATCATGTTGATCATATCTACTATATGACTCATGTACGACCTTTCGGTCTCTTGTGTTCCGAGGCCATGTCTGTACATGCTAGGCTCGTCAAGTTTAACCCGAGTGTTCTGCATGTGCAACACTGGCTTGCACCCGTTGTATGTGAACGTAGAGTCTATCACACCCGATCATCACGTGGTGTCTCAACACGACGAACTTTCGCAACAGTGCACACTCGGGGAGAACACAATTCATCTTGAAATTTAAGTGAGGGATCACCTTATAATGCTACCGTCATCCTAAGCAAAACAAGGTGCATAAAAGGATTAACATCACATGCAAATCATAAGTAACATGATATGGCCATGAACTTGTGCTTTTGATCTCCATCATGAAAGCACCAGCATGATCTCCATCGTCACCGGCATGACACCATGATCTCCATCATCTTGATCTCCATCAACGTGTCGCCATTGGGGTTGTCGCGCCCACCATGCTTCTACTACTATTGCTACCGTTTAGCGATAAAGTAAAGCATTACATAGTGCTTAATGATTGACACGCAGGTCATACAATAATTAAAAACAACCCTATGGCTCCTGCCGGTTGCCTTACTCATCGACATGCAAGTCATGATAATCTATACATCACATGATCATCTCATACATCACATATATCACATCATGTAATTGGCCATATCACATCACAACATACCCTAGAAAAACAAGTTAGACGTCGTCTAATTGTTGTTGCATGTTTTACGTGGCTGCTATGGGTATCTAGCAAGAACAATTCTCATCTATGCAAAAAACCATAACGGTGATACACTAGTTGCTTTTCAACCTTCTCAAGGACCGCCTTTGTCGAATCCGATCCAACTAAAGTGAGAGAAACTGGCACCTGCAAGCCATCTAAGCAACAAGTTGCGGTCGAGGGAACCGGTCTCTCGTAAGCGTATGAGTAATGTTGGTCCAGGCCGCTTCATCTCACAATCCCGTTGAACCAAAATCCGACCAAGGGAGGAAGCAATCTAAGCATCAACGCCCACAAACCTTTTGTGTTCTACTCGAGATCTCTTCTACACATAGACCTAGCTCATGATGCCACTGTTGGGGAACGTCGCATGGGAAGCAAAAAATTCCCTACGCACACGCAGATCTATCCATGGTGATGAACATGAGGGAGAGTGGATCTACATACCCTTGTAGATCGCTAAGCGGGGAGCGTTAAGAAACGCGGTTGGTGTAGTCGAACATCTTCGCGATCCAAATCGCCGAGCGCCCCACGATCTCATCACGATCCGTCCTGCGAGCCAATCATGATCCGTCCCGCGAACACATCACGATCTGTCTCGCGAACTCATCACGATTCGTCCCGCGGACTCATCACGAACCATCTCGCAATCTTGATCAAGGTCCTTCCGATCTAGCGCCGACCGGACGGCACCTCCCCATTCAGCACATGTGCAGCTTGATGACGATCTCCACCGTCTTGATCCAGCAAGAGGATGTGGAGAGGAAGAAGAGTTCACCGGCAGCGTGACGGCGCTCCGGCGATGTTGGTGGAGCAATTCTGGCAGGGCTTCGCCTAAGCACTGCGGAAATCCGATCTAGAGGAGCACCGATGGAATGGGTAGCACGTGGCCGTAAAATCAAGTGAAAAACACCCAATACCACCAGTATATATAAGAGGGATGGAGGAGGAGGGCTGGCACACAAGTATGCCCTTGCGCAAGGAGGAGAGGAGGAATCCTCCTCCAATCCTAGTAGGGCTAGGATTCCTCCTTTCCTACTTGGAATCTCTTTCCACCCTGCGTTTTTTTCTTTCTCTTTCAACTCCAGACGCATGGGAATCTTAGAGGACTTCCACCAGCCCACTAAGGGCTGGTTTCCACCCTCCCACAGCCCATGTAGCCTCTTGGGTCGAAATACCTCTCCCGATGGCCCCCGGTACACTACCGGCACTCCTGGTACACTATCGATGAGTCCGATACTTTTCCGGCGACCAAAATAGGACTTACTATATATGAATCTTTACCTCCGGACAATTCCGGAGCTCCTCGTGACATCCGGGATCTCATCTGGGACTCTGAACAACCTTCGGTCGCCACCATACATAACTCTATACTGCTGAAACGTCACCAAACCTTAAGTGTGCAGACCCTACGGGTTCGAGAACTATGTAGACATGACCGAGACACCTCTACGGCCAATAGGCAATAGCGGGACCTGGATGACCATATTGGTTCCTACATATTCTACGAAGATCTTTATCGGTCAAACCTCTATGTCAAGGATTCAGTTAATCCCGTATGATGTTCCCTTTGTTCTTCGGTATGTTACTTGCCCGAGATTCGATCGTCGGTATCTCCATACCTAGTTCAACCTCGTTACCGGCAAGTCTCTTTACTCGTTCCGTAATACAAAACCCCTATTACTAACACTTAGTCACATTGCTTGCAAGGCTTGTTGTGATGTTGTATTACCGAGTGGGCCTTGAGATACCTCTCCATCGCACGGAGCAACAAATCCCAGTCTTGATCCATGCCAACTCAACACACACCCTCGGAGATACCTATAGAGTACCTTTATAGTCACCCAGTTACGTTGCGACGTTTGATACACACAAGGCACTCCTCTGGTGTCAGTGAGTTGCATGATCTCATGGTCATAGGAACATATACTTGACATGTAGAAAACAGTAGCAATAAACTGACATGATCATATGCTACGTTTGTAGTTTGGGTATTGTCCATCACACCATTCTCCTAATGATGTGCTCATGTTATCAAATGACATCTCATGTCCATGGCTAGGAAACCATAACCATCTTTGATCAACGAGCTAGTCCATTAGAAGCATACTAGGGACATGGTTTTGTCTATGTATCCACACACGCATCTAAGTCTCCGATCAATACAATTATAGCATGGATAATATACGATTTACCATGAACAAGGAAATGTGATAATAACTAATTTATTATTGCCTCTAGGGAATATTTCCAATAGTCTCCCACTTGCACTAGAGTCAATAATCTAGTTCACACCACCATGTTATACGCATTGTTATGAATCTAACACCCAATGAGTTCTGGGGCTTGATCATGCTTTGCATGTGACAGAGGTCTTATAGTCAACGGGCCTGCGACATTCAGATCCGTGTGTACTTTGCAAATCTCTATGTCAAACCGTAAACACTGCTACCGCACTCCACTTGGTACTATTCCAAATGGCTGCTCCACTATATGTATCCAGATTGCTACTACGGGTCATCCGGATTGGTGTTAAAGCTTGCATCGACGTAACTCTTTACGACGAACTCTTTATCCCTCCATAATCGAGAAACATCTCCTTAGTATTTTAGTTACTAAGGATAATCTTGACCGCTGTCCAGTGATCCACTCCTGGATCACTCTTGTACCCCTTGACGGACTCATGACAAGGCACACACAGGTGCGGTACACAGCATGGCATACTATACAGAGCCTATGGCTAAGGCATAGGGGACGACATTCGTCCTTTCTCTTTCTTCTGCCATTGTCGAGCTTTTAGTCTCACTCAACTTCACACCTTACAAAGCAGGTGAGAACACTACTCTCTGACTAATCCATTTTGAACTCTTTCAAAATCTTGTCAAGGTATTTACTCATTGAAAGTCTCATCAAGCATCTTGATCTATCTCTATAGATCTTGATGTTCAAAAATTAGGTAGCTTTATCTAGGTCTTCCTTTGAAAAACTCTTTTCAAACAACCGTTTATGCTTTCCAGAAATTCTACATCATTTTCGATCAACAATATGTCAACCACATATGCTTATCAGAAACTCTATAGTGCTCCCACTCACTTTATCGTAAATATAAGTTTCTCATAAACTTCGTATAGATTAAAAAACTTTGATCACCTCATCAAAGTGCATATTCCAACTCCGAGATGCTTGCTTGAGTTCATAGAAGAATCACTGAAGTTGCACACCTTTTAGCATCCTTAGGACTGACAAAACCTTCTGGTTGTATCACATAGAACCTTTCCTCAAGTAATCCGTTAAGGAAACGGTGTTTTGATATCCATCTGCGAGATTTCATAATTGAAAAATGTAGCAACTGCTAACATAATTCCAACAGACTTTAGCATCGCTACGAGTGAGAAAGTCTCATCGTAGTCAACTCCTTCAAGTTGTCGTAAACTTCTTTGCAACAAGTCCAGTTTTACAAATGGTGACATTTACCCTGAGCGTCTGTCTTCATTTTAAACATCCATTTTGTACTCAATGACCTGCCGTCCAACGAGCAAGTCTACCAAAGTCTACAATTGGTTTTCATACATGGATCCTTTCTCGGATTTCATGGCCTCTAACCATTTGTCGGAATCCGGGCCCATCATCGCTCCTCCATAGCTCGTAGGTTCATCGTTGTCCAACAACTTGACCTCTAAGACAGGGTTGCCGCACCACTCAGGAGCAGTACACGTCCTTGTCAACCTACGAGGTTTGATAGTAACTTGATCTGAGTAAATGGCGGGGTTGAGGAGTGGCGGCGGCGGCGTTGGTGTTAGAGACGTCGGGGGCGATGCCGGGCTCGGGGGGGCGGGGAGGAGTAGAGACGGCGGATCGACGACGGGTGACGACAAGGTCAACGATGGGCGATAACAACTACGAGGGCGACGGCATGGGCGGTGTCGGGGCAGCCTGGTGGCATTGATGTCGTCGGCGTCAGCGGGGCCGGTGGTGAGATGAAACTGAAAATTTCGAAGTGTTGGCTTATATAGCCAGAGAATTGGTCGGTTGGTGGCACCAACCGGGACCAATGCCCCCTTTAGTCCTGGTTGATGCCACCAATCGGGACCAAAGGTAAGTTTTCAGCAGCCCAAACAACGGGAATCAGGGACCCTCGGTCCCAGTTGGTGACACCAACCGGGACTAAAGGGTGGCATTGGTCCCGGTCGGAGCCACCAACCGGGACTATAGGTCTCTCCGGCCCTCAGCCACAACTTTAGTCCCACCTTGCTAGTCAGGATGGACTCGTAGTGGTTTCTTAGCATAGATACCACTGCACTCTCGGGCTCCTCTCTAAAGCAGGCAGAACATGCCTATCTGTCGCCCTATTGGGCCTGCTAGCACTGCGGGCCTGAATCCTGGCCCATTTCTAGGGTTTCTAGTCGTATGCATGCTGTGGTGCCTAGTAGCCGGGCCTTTTTTATTTTTTCGCATATATGATGTTTTAAAAAAATATTATTTTTTGCATACGTTATTTTTAGTTATATAATATTAAATGCATAAATTTTATATAATTTTAGTTGCATAGGTTTTATTTTGTATTGATTGTTTTTAGTTGATTCCTTTTGCTATTAGAGTTTTATAAAAGCTATTTAGTTTCTATTAAATCTTGTAACAAAATATACTTTATGGAAATTACAGAGTTTTATGAAATATACTTTGATAATTTTAGTTGCAAAAATTTTATACAATTTTAGTTTCAAAAATACTAGAGGTTTATAAAAGCTTTTTAGTTGATTCCTTTTGCTATTAGAGTTTTATAAAAGCTTTTTAGTTAATTCTTTTTGCTATTGAAGAATATTATAGTTTTGTTATAGTTGATCATAACAGAATATTTTAATTGGTTATTTTTAGTTCATTCTTTTTGCTACTAGAGTTTCATAAAAGTTTTCTACTTCATTCTTCTTGCTATTAGTTCATTCTGACTTCATTTTTTTGAACTTATTTGGGCTCCAGACTTTTTGTGTATTCAAAATGAACCATTCAAAGCCACATCATCAATTTTCAACCCTTTATGACTTGATTTGGTATTTTTCATGCATTTACTGATATTTTTGAGCTAAATGACCCTAAAATTGAAAAGCACTACAAATGAACTCTGATAAGGTTGAAAGTTGGCATGGTATCACCATTTGACACACATAGCATGTGCTAAAAAGTTGAGAGGGTTACGGCAAAAACTGGATGCACTTCATGTGCAAAATGGACAATCTCTTTCGAAGTATCAGGGTTTCAGACGAAAACTCATCTGTTACAAAGGGACTTCATTTTTTGAACTTATTTGGACCCTAGACTTTTTGTTTGTTCAAAATGAACCATTCAAAGCCACATCATCAATTTTCAACCCTTTCTGACTTCATTTGGTATTTTTCATGCATTTACTATTTTTTTGAGCTAAATGACCCTGAAATTGAAAAGCACTACAAATGAACTCTGAAAAGGTTGAAAGTTTGCATGGTATCATCATTTGACCCACATAGCACGTGCTAAAAGGTTGAGAGGGTTATAGCAAAAACAGGATGCACTTTGTGTGCAAAATGGACAATCTCTTGCGAAGTATCAAGGTTTCGGACAAAAACTCATCTGTTACAATGGGATTTCATTTTTTGAACTTATTTGCACTCTAGACTTTTTGTGTGTTCACAATGCATCATTCAAAGACACATCATCAATTTTCAACCCTTTATGACTTCATTTGGTATTTTTCATGCATTTACTGATTTTTTTGACCTAAATGACCCTGAAATTGAAAAGCACTACAAATGAACTCTGAAAAGGTTCAAAGTTGGCATGGTATCATCATTTGACCCACATAGCATGTGCTAAAAATTTTAGAGGGTTACGGAAAAAACTGGATGCACTTCGTGTGCAAAATGGACAATCCCTTTCGAAGTATCAGGGTTTCGAACGAAAACTCATCTGTTACGAAGGGATTTCATTTTTTGAACTTATTTGGACTCCAGAATTTTTGTGTGTTCAAAATACACCATTCAAATCCACATAATCAATTTTCAACCCTTTATGACTTCATTTGGTATTTTTCATGCATTTTCTGATTTTTTGAGCTAAATGACCCTGAAATTGAAAAGCACTACAAATGAAGTCTGAAAAAGTTGAAAGTTGGCATGGTATCATAATTTGACCCACATAGCATGTGCTAAAAGTTGAGAGGTTTACAGCAAAAACGGGATGCACTTCGTGTGCAAAATGGACAATCCCTTGCGAAGTATCAGGGTTTTGAACGAAAACTCATCTGTTACGATGGGATTTCATTTTTTGAACTTATTTGCACTCCAGACTTTTTGTGTGTTCATAATGCACCATTCAAAGCCACATCATCAATTTTCAACCCTTTATGACTTCATTTGGTATTTTTCATGCATTTACTGATTTTTTTGAGCTAAATGACCCTGAAATTGAAAAGCAGTACAAATGAACACTGAAAAGGTTGAAAGTTGGCAAGGTATCATCATTTGACCCACATAGCATGTGCTAAAAGTTGAGAGGGTTACGAAAAAACAGGATGCACTTCGTGTGCAAAATGCACAATCTCTTTCGAAGTATCAGGGTTTTGGATGAAAACTCATCTGTTACAAAGGGATTTCATTTTTTTGAACTTATTTGGACACCAGACTTTTTGTGTGTTCATAATACACCATTCAAAGCCACATCATCAATTTTCAGCCCTTTATGAGTTCATTTGGTATTTTTCATGCATTTACTGATTTTTTTGGGGGGGGGGGCTAAATGACCCTGAAATTGAAAAGCACTACAAATGAACTCTGAAAAGGTTAAAAGTTGGCATGGTATCATCATTTGACCCACATAGCATGTGCTAAAAAGTTGAGAGGGTTATGGCAAAATGGACAATCTCTTTCGAAGTATCAAGGTTTCGGACGAAAACTCATCTGTTACAAAGGGATTTCATTTTTTGAACTTATTTGAACTCCAGATTTTTTGTGTGTTCAAAATGAACCATTCAAATCCACATCATGAATTTTCATCCCTTTATGGCTTCATTTGGTATTTTTCATGCATTTACTGATTTCATTTCGTATTCTCACAGACAGTACATGGACAATGCATAAAACCTTTCTGCTTGTTTGCCTCAGCAGAAAGTATAGTAGTGATCAAAATAAATACAGAATGTTTATACATAGTTCTCATTATATAACAACATAATGCTCTCTCGAGCATCTAATTAAAACATACATTGAAACTATGTAAAAAAAACTTAAATGCAACAACAAATGCGATCATAACCGCAACTAAGGTACCAATTGATCCAACGGCATAATGATACCAAGTCTCAGTATGAATGGCATATTTTCTAATCTTTGTAATCTTCAAGCACATTGCATCCATCTTGATCTTGTGATTGTCGACGACATCAGCAACATGCAACTCCAACTTTATCTTCTCCTCTTCAACTCTTTGTAATTTTGTTTCCAGTGATTGTTTTCTTTTTCAACCAAATTTAACTTCTCGAAAAGAATTTCTATCTGGGTTAGAATTTTTGGTTCACATACCTCCTAGATTAGAAAATCTATGGCACGTTGGTCGGCATAATTGTCATAAACACTAAATAAAACAAATAGTTATAAAAGATAATATATCCCCATCTGAATCATAGACAGGACGAGGGCCGACAGAGGCGGATAGCAAAACCATCGCACTATATAATCACAAACAATAATAAAAGTAAGAAAATTACACAAGTATCTATCTAAATCATACAAGTAAGAACTTTTTATTGGAAATATGCCATAGAGGCAATAAATAAAGTTTTTATTATTGTATTTCCTTTTTCATGATAATCGTTTATTATCCAAGCTATAATTGTATTAATTGGAAACATGGATACATGTGTGGATACATAGACAAACACAATGTCCCTAGTATGCCTCTAGTGGACTAGCTCGTTAATCGAAAGATGGTTAAGGTTTCCTAGCCATGCACGTGAGATGTCATTTGATAACGGGATCACATCATTAGGAGAATGATGTGATGGACAAGACCCAAATTACAAATGTAGCTTATGATCGTGTCAGTTTATTGCTACTATTTTCTCCATGTCAAGTATATGTTCCTATGACCATGAGATCATGCAACTCACAGATATCGGAGGAGTGCCTTGTGTGTATCAAACGTCGCAACGTAACTGGGTGACTATAAAGGTGCTCTACAGGTGTCTCCGAGGGTGTCTGTTGATTTGGCATGGATCAAGACTGGGATTTGTTACTCTGTGCGACGGAGAGGTATCTCAGGGCCCACTCGGTAATACAACATCACAATAATCCTTGCAAGCAATGTGACTAAGTGTTAGTTATGGGATCTTGTCTTAAGGAACGAGTAAAGAGACTTGCCAGTAACGAGGTTGAACTAGGTATGAGGATACCGACGATCGAATCTCGGGCAAGTAACATACCGAAGAACAAAGGGAACATCATACGGGATTAACTGAATCCTTGACATAGAGGTTCGATCGATAAAGATCTTCATAGAATATGTAGGGACCAATGTGGACATCCAGGTCCCGCCATTGGTTATTGACCGTAGAGGTGTCTCGGTCATGTCTACATAGTTCTCGAACCCGCAGGGTCTGCACACTTAAGGTTTGGTGACGTTTCGGTAGTATAGAGTTATGTATGGTGGTGACCGAAGGTTGTTCGGAGTCCCGAATGAGATCCCGGACGTCACGAGGAGCTCCGGAATGGTCCGGAGGTAAAGATTCATATATAGGAAGTCCCGTTTTGGTCGCCGGAAAAGTTTCGGGCTCATCGGTAGTGTACCGGGAGTGCCGGTAGTGTACTGGGAGACCTCTAGGAGGGGTATTTCGACCCAAGAGTCTACATGGGCTGTGGGAGAGTGGAAACCAGCCCTTAGTGGTCTGGTGGAACAACCACAAGAGTCCCATGCGGCTGGAAGAAAAAAAAACAAGAGAAAAAGGTGGAAAAAAGGCAAAATAGGTGAATCCTAGTCCTACTAGGATTGGAGGTGGACTTCACCTCCTCCACCTCCTTTTGGCCGAAGCCCTTGGCTTGGGAAGCCAGGTCTGCCTCCTCTCCTCTCTTCCTCCTATATATACTGGTGGTATAGAGGGTTTTTTCACAAGAATTTCAGCCACGTGCTACCCGTTCCTCCAGTGCATAGTTTCTCCTCTAGATCGGATTTCTGCAGTGCTTAGGCGAAGCCCTGCTAGAATTGCTCCACCACCATCGCCGGAGCGCCGTCAGGCTGCCGGAGAACTCTTCTTCCTCTCTGCTCCTTCTTGCTGGATCAAGACGATGGAGATCGTCATCAAGCTGTACGTGTGTTTAATGCGGAGGTGCCGTCCGTTCGGTGCTAGATTGGAAGGATCGTGATCAAGTTCGTGGGACGGTTCGTGATCAAGTTCATGGGACGGATCGTGATCGGATCGCCGGACGGTTCGTGATTGAATCGCGAGAAGGACCGTGATTGGATCACGGGACGCACAGCGATTTGGATCACAAAGATGTTCGACTACACATACCGCATTTCTTAACGCTTCCCGCTTAGCGATCTACAAGGGTATGTAGATCCACTCTCCCTCTCGTAGATGCTCATAGCCATGGATAGATCTACGTGTGCGTAGGAAAATTTTTGTTTCCCATGCAACATTCTCCAACACTTTTTTTGTTTTACAAAGAAGATAAGAAGAAGAGGCTAACCACGGCGGTGCCGGCGCCGAGATGGCCGCTGGTGATCGACGGCGGTGAGGACGGGGACGGGACAGGACGGACCGCCAAACCTAGATAAATCTTTGAGTAAAATGGAGCTTGGACAAGGAGCTTCGAGAGGAGAAAGCTTAAGTGTGGCTTGGGCATTTCATTGAACACCTCATGTGCATAGGAGGTGAGCTAGAGCACAACAAAGCTCTCCCACGGTTGGCCAAAAAAACACAGCAGTGCACTAGTCTGGTCAAGGGTGGGGGGTATATATAGGCCAACCTTTGGTCCCGGTTTGTGGCTGGAACCGGGACTAAAGGACCACATTTGGTCCCGGTTCCAGCCACAAACCGGGACCAATGGCTGTGGTCCAGGGGCGAGGCCCATTGGTCACGGTTCGTGTCTGGAACCGGGACAAAACGGGACAGACAAATAGGGACCAATGGCCCACGAGGCCCGGTCGGCACCCTGGCCTCACGAACCAGGACCGATGTCGCCATGGGTCCCGGTTCGTGAATGAAATGGGATTAATGGATTTTCAGGCCTGGACCGATGCCCTGTTTTCTACTAGTGACTAAGCCACTTGATGAAAAAGTGTTTTGTCATTTGAGGAGTGAGTTGAACATCATTGATGCTTCAAACTTGAGCTAAGCTCACTCGGATGCATGCAAGAGGATGAGCTTTCTTAACCATTCCATGCTACTATTATCATGAATATCATATATCTTGGAATTCTATGCTCCCCTCTATTGCATCTTACCCTTTTGTACGTACTTGGAAGAACAACACTCCACAAGATTGCAAACAACTCACATCTTAAGCTATCTTGTCATGACCAAGTATCCACACCTCTCTTTGATGATGGAAGTAAGAAGACAGCAAAACATATCCTTGACATATATTTCTCAATTGGTATCAATTCACATTTGGTATCATGTCATTTGAATATATAATGTTCTTCCTTGTGTGACTAACCTATGTAGGTGAAAAGTGAACAAAAACAAAAAGGGATTGCTACCAACTCAAGATGGACTTCATCAACTTCAAGCATACTCATCAAGTTCACCTACAAGCTACGTCAACAACATCTGTCAAATGTATGTACTCATATCCTTGATATAGCCTTACTTCAAGTCATGAGATAAAGCAACTCAAGTAATATGAATACACTAAAATGCTTAATCGAAAAATGGTAACCCCATTTTGAGCTTAGCGATGAGTATGACCTATGATCAAGTATTCTTGCTTGACTCCTCAAGTCCATATACTCTACCATAGGTGACCTAGTCACCGCCCATCATCTAGTTGTAAGAATTGAATGGAAAAATCTTCTTTTATTGCTCTTTGACATTTCTATTAAACTCTAGCCTAGATGAAAATTCATTGCAATCTTTGAGACACATTTGATGCTCTCTGAAAAAATCCATTTACAAAGTTGCCACGTTTCTGTTGTCCAACTCAGAGTCTTCGATCAAATTTTCTCGGTCTTACCGATATTGCAGTCCTACTGTAGAAACACATATCGGTGCCACCGAAACTTTTCCTCGGAGCCATCAACCTCTATGCACTTTCTCTGCTCTATTTTACAATTAGCTCAATGATTCCAAAGATGTAGGGGGAGAAACATCAATAGATATAATCTCAAATAATCAAGGATCCCTACATCAAAGGAGGAGAAAATCTTAAAGGTTTTTCAGATCTTAAAGTAGAGAAGAATAGATTTCAAGGAACCCTTTCTTAATACTCTCAATGACCCTTTATCTCTAGGATCCCTTCCCATTCAATGATTCCTTTTGTCTATCCCTTATATGACCTTTTTGGAAATTAATGCCAAAGGGGGAGAAATATCAAAGCTTCAACGCTTATACTCATACCAAAGGGGGAGACATTCGTACCAAAGGGGGAGATACATATCTAAAGGGAAGAATATCTAAGCATTCATGCTTTAAGGGGGAGAGATGATCATGAAAAGAAGAAGTGTAACTTTATCATATAAAGGGGCAGAAATATCGAGGATCCCTTATCACACAAGCACTTCTTAAGGAGAGATAGAGAGCAAGTTGAATTTGATTCTTATATTTGGGACTTTTCTCAGCCCTACCTACTCGCAAGAAATCATTTCTTATATGTCCTCCATATCTTGGTACTCTTGGTTCCACTTGCATTTGCACTATCAAATACACCTGTGTTTCCTAATATTGTTTTCTCAAGTGTGCTCCTATTGTTAAATGCTCAAGGACCTCAAGGTAAGTATATGCATCATATTCCTGTTCAAGATGACCTCTTGCTTCTTGCACATATTGTTTGAAAGAGTGAGTCTTGAACATGAAACCATCTCGTTCACATATATTCGATGCATATTGCCAAGATATGCATGACTATTCATGTCCTTCCTACCATGTTTGTTTTCATGCATTCAAAAGCAACTATCCTTAAAATGAATTGCACACATCTATGGGGAGCCTGTATCAGTCTTGTATCCTTCAAAGTCTTCACATATTCTTGAATAAATTAAATTCAAGCTTTGATTGTATATTGTCATCAATTACCAAAAAGGGGGAGATTGAAAGCAAATTTTCTCCCTTGGTGGTTTTGATAATTCATGACAACATACATTGACTCCTGGACTAATACTTTTATCTAGTGTATTTCAGATAAAGTCCACAGAGAAGGTTGGCTAAGGAGTGTGAAGAGTATCCCCAAGAAGAAGAAGGAGAAGGAATAGCATTGGCAAAGCTTCAAGCAAAGGACACTACATTTTACTTTGTGAGAAATCACTTTGAGTCCATATGAAAGACAATACTATTAAAAGGAGGTAAGGTCCTGTCGGTGAACAAGATGCTCAAACGTGCACAAGTGATAGTCACCAAAAACACCTACAAACTCTTCCACAAAATTCTATCTAAGCCAAACACCAAAATCGGTGCCACCAAGTTTTCCATTCGGCCCTACCGATTTCCGTCCCAAGATAGACCAAGCCAAACCCTACCTTTCGGTGCAACCGATCCCAAGTCGGTGGAACCGAGTTTAGGTGGCAAACCTATTGATTTGTGACTAGACCAGTCGGTGCTACCAAGTTTGTTGTATCAGCGCCACCGAGTTTTGCCATCTGACCGTTGCACACCTTTCGGTGTCACCGACAATTCTTTATCGGCCTCACCGAGATTCAAAAGTTGTCACCTTTGGATCACTTCGGTACCGCCGAGATTCACACATTGGTATCACCAAGTTGGTCACTTTAGGTGTAACGGTTGGATTTTTGGAGATGCCTATATATACCCCTCCACCACCACTCACTCGAAAGAGAAGCACTTAGAACAGATCCCCACTCATCCCAACTGATTTTCTGAGAGAGAGCCACCTACTCATGTGTTGAGATCATGCCATTTCATTCCTACTATATGAATCCTTATCTCTAGCCTCCCCAAGTTACGTTCCACCCAATCAATCTCTTCCACCAAAGCCAAAAATGCGAGAGAGTTATTGAGTGTTGAGGAGTCTATCATCTTGAAGCACAAGAGCAAGGAGTTCATCGACATTACCGAGCCTATTACCTTTTGGAGGGTGGTGCCTCCTAGATTGGTTAGGTGTCGCTTGGGAGCCTCCTACTTCATGTTGTGGAGTGAACCAAGACGTTTGTACGGGCTAGGAGATCGCCTACTTTGTGAAGATCTACCCCGATTTAGGCTAGTCCTTTGTGGACGTAGGCCATTATGGTATAGTCAAGGTTGCTTCTTCATGGAACCCTCCGTGGGTAGAGCCCTATGTGCACTCTAGCGACCATTACCCTCTGTGGGTTGAAGACTCCATACACGTGGACGTATGATAGCACCACCTATCGGAACCATAGGAAAAATCTTCGTGTCCCTCATGCGTTTGATCTCTCTATCTCAACTCCTTATTTCCTTGTGCAATGTCTTTCTTTCCGCTGCTATACTTGATGACTTCCATGTCTAGGGTGTGCTAGACTTGCTAAAATTGCTAAAATCTGCCAATAGTTAACTTTGCACCTTGTGTAGATTTTAATTTGTGCTAGTAGTCTATTCACCCCCTATAGACAGACTCTTCTAGTGATCCCACACATGTAATCTTCTTTGTCTGAGTGTTGGCGTCTGGTCGATTGGTTGGAAGACGTCTGAGTGACTCTATGGGTCTGAGTGGACCTGGTGTATGCATCTGTAGTCCTGAGACTTCAATGGCTATGAGGGGACCTAGATGGGTCCTGGATGTGTGTTCCATGACCTACCACTAGTAGGTGACCCCATCAGTGGTTGGAAGCATTATCACACCGGTGCCAAGGCATGGGGATGAATGAACAGAGTTTTTGGTGGCATGGGAGGTGGCGGCGGCGTACCTAGGGTTCCACGGTCCCACGGGGCTTGATCGATCCCCTCCTCTCTCTATCTCGCGTAGGTCACCAGATCCCACACCTCCGGTGGATCAAATCGACTGATGCACACCTACTACTCTCATGCATGCCTCGCATTGGGAGTCAATTAAACAGGCGAGTCCTCTATGCGCATCGTATCGACATTTTTTTCCATCGGGTTGAAACCCAAACGCGTCACTACTTCGATGGATCCCCCAAGTGGTTGATTGCGCAGGCAGACGGCCCAGTGCACCAGAGGCCTTCATTTCAGCCTTTGGAGTAGCATCCACATGACAGTTCGACCTAATTATACAGTGTAGGACAAATTGCTTTACAGAGTAGATCCGGCAGCAAAAAACACTTAGATCCCGAAAACGGACGGTCCAAAACAAAATCGCTGAGAGACCTTGGTTTAGGCTCAATTTTTTTGTCCCTAATAACAATCGGCCTATTCCAGCCCTAAGATAATCGGAATGAATCAAATCAGATCATTCTATTTCTTAACCTTCCGTGTTTGCTCATATGGAACCAATGCCCCTTTGGCAATCTGCGCGAGATAGGCTTCCTTTTGCTCCCGAACTTAAAAAACATCATGACCCAGGCGACAACATATGTGTCCTATGTAGCGAATTGGAGGATACCAATCACATATTTTTTTAATGTGCCATAGATAAATTTCTTTAGAGTGTCATCGGGCTTTGGGGGTGCAGGGACAAGGCTCTAGGCTCAATTGGAGGAAATTAACTTGGGCACCCTACACTTGTTGTAATACACTTACTATTCATGATGCTACCCCTATCATCCCGATGGCTATATCTTCAAATGGTCTATATCTTTTTTATGTTGTGTTTGCGTCTCAGAAAGAAAGAGGATAAGGAGGTGGCAAGAGGGAAGTTGTACAGAACTAGAGCTATTCACTCCATCAACGGACAACATATTTTTTCTGATTTTCAAATCTTTGAATTATTTGACAACTTAATCTCTAATCACCCCTCCTCACTGCACTTGAATTATTTGACAATTTAATCTCTAATCACTCCTTATTCCAAATCGTCTAACTTCCCGGCCGGTCACCCATCCTCTCACTGCTCCAACCCCAGCACGCTTAACTTTTGAGTTCTATCACCCTTAGAGCATCTCCAGCCGTTGGCCCCCCAGGAGGCACAAAAATCGCCACCTGGGGGCGAGCCAGCGGTAGAATTGGCGCTGGGGGTGGTTGGGCATCCAGCCGTCGCCCCCAGGTGCCGATATTGGCCCATTCGCGGCCGCTTTTCGGCCCAGATAAATAGAAAAATGGCCCGATATCGGCGAGAAACGGCCCATAGTCGGCGTGGTTTGGCGTTGAATTCTCACATAAATAAAAAATTATCACATAGTTCATCACAGAAAATCAAATAATTCAACAAAATAGTGCAACAACAACAAATAATTCAATACAAATTATATATAGTTCAACAAATAAAAACTCATATGTCATCACGCGTCGAGCTAGGCGTTGTCCTTGATCCTCCATAGGTGCTCCACCAGATCCTGTTGCAGTTCATGATGCACCTATGGGTCTCGGATCTCCTGACGCATACTGAGGTAGGTAGTCCATGTTGCGGGTGGCTGGTGATCAACTTCGACTAGTGGATCCTGCTCGCTCTCGATGATCATGATGTGCAAGATGACAAAGCAAGTCATGATCTCCCACATTTGATCTTTCGACCAGGTCTGAGCAGGGTACCGGACAACAGCAAATCGAGATTGGAGCACACCAAATGCCCGCTCAACATCCTTCCTGCAAGCCTCCTACACCTTGGCAAAGTGGGACTTCTTGCCTCCTGGCACAGCGTTTGAGATAGTCTTGACAAATGTAGACCATCTCAGATAGATGCCATCATCTAGGTAGTACCCCTTGTTGTAGTGCCGCCCATTGACCTCGAAGTTCACCGGAGGAGAATGACCTTCAACAAACTTGGCAAAGACAGGGGAGCACTGCAGCACATTGATGTCATTGTGAGTTCCTGGCATACCAAAGAAGGAGTGCCAAATCCAGAGGTCCTGTGTGGCCACCGCCTCAAGTACCACACTGCAACTGCCTTTGGCGCCTTTGTACATCCCCTGCCAAGCAAATGGGCAGTTCTTCCATTTCCAATGCATGCAGTCGATGCTTCCAAGCATCCCAGGAAATCCTCTTGCTGCATTCTGTGCTAGGATCCGAGCAATGTCTTCTGCATTAGGTGTTCGCAAGTATTGCGGTCCAAACACTGCCACCACTGCCCGACGGAACTTGTAGAAACACTCAATGGTGGTGGACTCGGCCATGCGCCCATAGTCGTTGAGTGAATCACCGGGAGCTCTGTATGCAAGCATCCTCATCGCTGTCGTGCACTTCTGGATTGAGGTGAATCCAAGTTTGCCAGTGCAATCCTTCTTGCACTTGAAGTAGCTGTTGAACTCTTGGATGGAATTCACAATCCTGTGGAAAAGCTTCTGGCCCGTCCGGTAACGGCGCCGAAATGTTTTGTCGCCATGAAGTGGAGCGTCGGCGAAGTAGTCGGAGTAGAGCATGCAGTAGCCTTTGAGACGATGCCGGTTTTTTGCTTTCATATGCCCCGGCGCCGAGCCACCTCGCCGCGGCTTTTCATTGCTTGCCAGCAGGCCGGCGAGGACGGCGAGGACCATGAGATGTTCCTCTTCCTGGACGTCTGCCTCAGCTTCCTCCTCTAGCAGCGCGGCGAGCGCTTCCTCGTCGTCCGAGTCCATTGCCGAGGCAGGCAAATCGCCGAACACCTTGTGGGTGTGGTGGGCGCGTACCCGCCACTACACTGCCCCTCCGAGGCCGGGAAACGCCAGAAAAATCGCCCAGCTGGTGGCGGAGGGGCTGTCTCGGCGAAACCTCTGCTCTTTTTCCGGCGGGGATGGGCTACCTAGCGGTGGCGGGGCGGTAGGCAGCGCCGGGATCAGCCGGTTGGCGGCCGAGCGCGCAGGGGGGAGGCGAATCTAGAAGAAAGACTTGACTTTTCGCTTGACGGTGTGGGCCAGACGTGCTTTTCCCTTGCGCTAGAGGCCCCGAGCGCCCCCAGTGCGCCGGGTGCGCCCTGCGAGCGCCGGGCCCAAAAACGGGCCAAGCCGACGGATTTCGGCGTCCTGGGGGCACGAATGGGGCCTTTTTTCGGCGCCGACGCCGAAAAAGTTGCCTGGGGGGCCTGTTGGGGGCGCGGCTGGAGATGCTCTTAGTTTCCAAGTCTGCACTTGTTGTTTTTTTGACAATAGTAAGCTATCAATCCTATTAACCCTTAGGTCTTGATGTCACATAATTAAAAAAAATTAATTCCAAACAATTATTAAAATAAACAACAATGATTAATTTAAAAACTTCAAAAAACACAAAAAATTCGAAAATTCTCAAAAAACAAAAAAAACAAAAATAAAAAGTTCAAAATAAAATAATTAATAATATTGAATTTCAATGAAAATAAAATAAGTATTAATATTATTATATTCATTTTTTCCATTTATTCATTTAATATGACATAATTAATATCTTTAAATCTGTAAATCGAAATTCGACAAATATATCCATTATTATCAAAAAAATATGAGGAATCCAAATATGATATCATTTAATTTTTTAAATAAAATTAATGTTTCATAACACTTTTTTCGACATCGTATGCAAAAGTTATAGTCGTTTTACTTTTTCATCACACTTTTTTTAAACTTGTTTCAACTCCACACTTCTTGTGCCTCCAACATGCACCATCCAAAGCCACATCATCAATTTTCAATCCTTTCCCACTTCATTCGCTATTTTTTATTCACTTATTGATTTTTTTTAGCTAGATGACCCCGAAATTGAAAAACACTACAAATGAACACTGAAAAGGTTGAAACTTGGCATGGTATCATCATTTCACCCACATAGCATGTGCTAAAAAGTTAATAGGGTTACGGTAAAAACTAGATGCACTTCGTGTACAAATTGGACAATGTCTTTTGAAGTATCAGGGTTACGGACGAAAACTCATCTGTTACAAAGGCATTTCATTTTTTTAAACTTATTTCAACTTCAGACTTTTGGTGCATACAACATGCACCATCTAACATGTACCTACGAGCAAAAGAAATTAAATTAAAAACAAATTTTAAACTCTAGTTATTCACAATCTAGGGTTTGAAGGGAATTTGAACAAATTCAAATTTAAACCATTCAAATTTGAAAACTAATTACACAAACACAAACTAGACAAAAATTTGAATCTAATGCAAAAAGAATCACTCAAAAACATTAAATATCCTAAAAGATATAAGCAATTTAAAACAGAAACTAAAAACAGAAAACAAATAGAAAAAAGAAAAAAGAAACTTTCAAAACCCTTTAGTCCCGGTTCGTATCTTCAATCGGGACTAAAGGTCTAGCCTTTAGTCCCGGTTCGAGACACCAACCGGGACTAAAGGGACCGATACCCTTTAGTCCCGGTTGGTGTCTCCAACCGAGACTAGCCCCAACCCCTTTAGTCCCGGTTGGTGTATCCAACCGAGACTAAAGGCTTCACCTTTAGTGGAGACACCAATTAGGACTAAAAGGTATCGGCCCCTTTAGTCCCGGTTGGTGTCTCCAACCGGAACTAAAGGTCTCATTTGAACCAGGACTGATGCCCGGCCGACGCCCTAGCCGCTCGAACCGGGACTAATGATCACATTAGTCCCGGTTTGTAATGCAACCGGAACTAATGTGTAGATCGAGTTGTGATGAAAGCCCTGTTTTCTATTAGTATCCTTGTGTCAACAGTACAATTAAAAAAACTGATTTTTTGTGTGGCATACTTTAAAAAATGTTATGTATGTAAAAATTCATTACTAGATCATATTCATGAAAGCCATGGACTAAAAAAACCAGAGCTCCAGAATGCGTTTGAAAGTAACATTTTTAGAGCATCGGTTTTGTTATTTTTACTACACCTTTCATCAATGTAATTTCGTGATAAAATTTTGCATGCACAACAAACATTTCTTAAAGTATACCACAAAAAATTCAGAATGTTTAAAAAAATTATTGTTTACACCAGGAGTATTTGCGCCAAGGAAAACTGCACATCTGTATATTCAGGTCTATAAATTTGCTCTTGGAGCTCTGGCTTGTAATATTAATACTCAGGTTTTACGTTTGTCAAACAGTATACTGTCATGATTTGTGGCTTAGTCCCTTCTTTAATATAAAATACGCATACTTGTACGTATTCTATAAAAAAAATCATTGGTGGCTCGGTTAATTTAAAGTTGGACGCTTCTTGTTACTGTTTCCTTCAAAAAGGAGGCACGTTTCCATGTTTGTGTTTTTCTTATTTCTACGTTTTACCAGTCCAACAAATCAAAGAGGTACTTATTTCTAGAACAAAAATACAGTCAGTATTTTATAACATGACCGTAAACTCAGCATAGCTAAAATGCTTTTTTTGAACACATTACAAAGGCAAGCGTTCATATACACGTGCACACACTCATCCCTATGATCGCATACACGTACACCCTACCCCTATGAGCATCTCCGAAAGACTGAGCCGGCATATCATCTTGAAATGTATGAAGTTACCGTAGGCATCCCGTCGGCGACGAAAACGTCTCCTTCCACTGAATGTGCATCATCAGAGATTCTGAAATAAATTTAGGAATAATGTAAGCATCAGGATTTAAACCCTGATGGACTAAAAATATCAATGTCCCTCTTACCATCCAACCATAGGTTGGTTTGCAGCTAAAAAATGTTATGTTGCTTGTGTTGAAACCAGGCTAGGTTCAAGTGCTTGACTTATCATGGGTGTTCACCTTATCTTCAATTGATTCCATGCATTCCGGCACGTGAACTTAACGTAACTCCGAATTTTTTAGCACATACCGTAACTCAGACAATTAGGTTACTTGTGTTGAAACTAACTCATCCAGGTTCTTTGATCAAGAAAAAAATCATCCAGGTTCAAGTCCCTCACTTGTTATGGGTGTTCGGTTTTTTTTTCTGAATTAAGTCACTTGTCATGGATGTTCGCATTCTTTTGAATTAAGTAGCTGCCTTATCATGGGTGTTTGTATTTTTCTGAATTTATTTCAGCCATTGCAACAACGTGAGTTCTGTTGGCTAATTTATTTCAGGCAATTCTAAGATGTACAATTTAGTAGGAGACAACGTTCTCATCGACCGCAAAGATCTTGCGTGTAGTGAGTGTTTGCGTTCGTACTTGTTTTTTATTCTATCATGACTTGCAAAAGAAAGTAATATCAGGTATGTAACGTGTTCCCAAAAAATTCTTGCATGACTTTCAAAAGAAAATTATTCCATTGCAGAGGTAAAAACAAAATAATAATACGAAAAATCAAACATGCTGCAATTTACGCAGCCCGGCCGCCGGAGATAATCCTTTTTGAATGAAAGGAAACAAAACTGAAAGCGAATGTAACACGTGGTTTGATTCGTAGAACTCAACATAAAAGACACCATGGTTCAAACATACGACAAAATAGATAGTAAGATGAATCTCTTTTTTTTGAGCTGGAAAAACACTTTCCATAACTTAACCACGCACAGCAGATTCGCTGGCAACCAAATCAAGTACATAATCTGGGGCGTAGTCCTTCCACCAGGTGCAGGGCACACCAGCCTTATAGCCAAAGTCTGCTAATACATGGGCCACCCTATTACACTCCCGTCTAACAAAACGAAAATCAAAAGCATCAAAAGACGCATGACACAAACTGCGTGCCTCTTAGCAGGACGCCGATGTTGGACAGGTCATACTCGCCGGAGTTCAAACCGTTGACGAGTTGCAGCGAGTCTGATTCGAACAGATAGTAAGATGAATCTAGATGAGGACACCTACTCTCGCATAAGAAATCTAACACCGGACAGTATCGATACTTATGTAGATGCCGCACAGGGCATAGCAATATCCCGCGAAGAGGTGCGTCCTAGCTACGCAGACATAAGTGCAGAGCAACGGACGCTCCACCATCCATATGCTCAAAGAAATTGACCATATCCCCCGTCCTCCAGCTCGAGCTCCTCGGGGGTGCTCTCGGCGGAAAACAGGGAGCCGTCGATCATGAAGAAACCCGTGTCGTACGTTACCTCCGCCTTGTGGTACCACACGTCCTGGAGGACCTGAAGCTTGTCGTCCATCCTCATGGTGTGGCGGATGGAGCGCTTCTGGCCAACCACCTTGAGCGTGATCCACAGAGGCACCTCCTTCTCTTTCTCCTCCTTCCACTCCTTCTCTTCCTTCTCTTTCTCCTCCCACTCCTCCTCTTCCTTCTCTTCCTCCTCCACCTCCCACTCCTCATCTTCCTCTGTAGTCGAGTCCTCCTGCCAGTCCCACCGACGCCTAGTCCTCCTAGGCATGGTTCCGGGTTTAGTAGTTATGTGCGGTGTTTTTGTTCTGAAGTTCTTGCTAGGCAGGGGAAGTGATTGCTGTAACGAAGATCAAGTGTGCGTTTATTGCTAGGCAGGGTGTGTTTGGTAGTATTCCCAACCTAGTGTGATTGTTTTTCTCTGATACATGTTGAGTGTAGTCATGTTGAATACATGCATTTGATGTTATTTGGTAGCGATGTATGTGCTAAGACATGCTAAGTTGAGATTCTGTTTGGTAGCTTGCATCTGTTTAGACATGTCGGTCGATACTGTAGCAACCGGTATTTTTAAACAAGTGAACAAAATATTTCAAAATTGTGAAGAAAAATTGAAACATGAAAAATAACATTTTATGAAAATTTAAACATTTTTTGAATTTCTGAAGTTTTTTAAAAAAACTGAACATGATTTTAAATATTGATATTTTTAAAATTTTAAACAAAATTTCAAAATATAAACATTTTTAAAAAATCGAAAATTTAGAAAAAACATTTTTTAGAATTGAAACAAAATTTGGAAATTCAGACAAATATGAATACATGTACATTTTTGAAAATTTTAACATATTTGAAAATCCAGTCATTTTTTGAAAATTTGCACAAATTTTGGAAATCTGAATATTTTTTGGTATTCTGAACATTTTCTGAAAATTAAATTATTTTTTAGAAATTCTTAACATTATTTGAAACACATTGTCTTTCGTTTCGTTTATGCATGCTGACCAGTAAACGACTATTGGGGTGTTTTTTCTTCATTTGCATGCTAAAAGGATATTTGGACTGAGATCATGTTGACGAGGCCCTATACAGAATACCAAAAACTCAAAAATAAATCAAGTAGGAAACTGTTTAGTCCATGCATCTTTCATGTATTCTACCAAACATACCCATAGTAAATGGTTTTGATTGGCCAGTAGCAAAGTGAAAGCGAAGAGATAAATGATGAAAAGGAGTGCAGGGTCACTGACTCGGCGTGTGGCAGTGAGCCTTCCAAGTGAGGCAACTGGCTCCATCTTTAACGGGGATTTTCCACAGCGCCTTGCGTACAAAGCCGTATTCAGCACCTCCGCGAAGTTACAACACCGCCTCGTAACATGTCATCTACTACCGCTAAATGCGGATAAATACTCATCCCTTTGCCAAATCTAGTACTCGTGTTTGAATTATGAAGATGTTTCATTTAAATAAACCTACCCAACTGAGTTCACGAGCAGATTGTTCAGGCTAATGAAAAGAATGAAGAAGAGATTTATCGTTATTTAATAGCAGATCCATGCACATAGCCAGCGTCGCCAATAGGGTAAAAAATAGCTCATTAATAAAAAGGTAAAGAATTGCAGTAGATAGTAGCTCCTAGACTGTCAAACATGTCCCAGCCCACCTGTGATATGTACAACACGGCAGGTGTCGTGATTCTTCGGCTATTGGTCAACGGTCTGCGGCGGGTGCAGAGTAGTAACAGCAAAGCTGCACGCCAGTCTTTACGTTGTGCCGTCGCGTCGTCATTTTATTTATATTCTTTTCGTCAGAGGTCCAAATCGTTTTTCTATTTTCTTTAACACGGCACAGTGGCATATGCCAACATGCATACACTACGCGAGATATTGAAAAGCAATTCCAACCGAACGAGCCAAAGGACGCACGTCTTTTGTTCGTTTGAATCGGTCTGTCCATCTTCTTCTTTTTAGATGGATCGGCCGGTCGTCCAACACGTGGACCTATTTTGTGTTCGTAATTTTTAGTTTTTAAATAATAAGACCCGCGGCCATATTATTCTAGGCAGCTTTCGTGTCGGTGACATGCCAGCGGCCGGCAAACACATGCTAGCGATCACGCCAAATAGTTGTAAAAACACATAAATATGACAGTTATTACAAACCAAATGAACATTAAATTATTTTAAAATACATTTCAAAGAATAGAATATCGATACTTCTACTGGTTGCCAACATGAACCCACATGTGCTCCACCAAATCATTTTGCAGTTGCCTGTGAGTCCGCCAATCACATATCTCATGATGAAACTCCACGAACTGTGCAAACATTGCTGGGTCGGCATGCTGAGGCTCAACATTGATACCCTGAAACTGAAACCCCTGGTCGTAGAGGCGTTCTGGACGCTCATCCTCTACGATCATGTTGTGCATGATCACACAAGCAGTCATCACCTTCCAAAGCTTCTGTGTGCTCCAAGTTCTTGCAGGGTGTCGGACAATGCCACATTAAGATTGCAGAACACCGAAGGCACGCTCAACATCCTTCCTAGCACTCTCTTGCTCTTGGACAAATCTCTTTTTCTTCTCTCCTTGGGGGTTGGAGATTGTCTTGACAAGAGTTGTCCACTCTGGATAGATACCATCAGCTAGATAATATCCCTTGTCGTAGTGGTGGCCATTGATCTCAATATTGACCTATGGGGCATTGCCTTCAGCCATCCTAACAAACATTGGAGACCGCTGGAGCACATTGATATCATTGTGAGATCAAGCCATACCGAAAAAAGAGTGTCAAATCCAGAGATCTTGTGAAGCAACGACCTCAAGTATTACAGTGCATTTTCGGACATGACCTTTGTACTGCCCCTGCCAAGCAGAAGGGCAGTTCTTCCACTGTCAGTGCATACAGTCTATGCTACCAAGCATCCCAGGAAACCCCCTGCTGGCATTCATCGTCAACAACCGCTCTGTATCAGCAGCATTTGGGTCTCACCAGTACTCCGGGCCAAACACAACTATGACAGCCTTGCAAAACGGTACATGGACTCAAGGCAGGTGGACTCACTCATCCGGACATACTCATCAATGAGATCACCGGGAACTCCGTATGCAAGCATCCGAATGGCGGCAGTGCATTTATGGTAAGAGGAGAAACCAAGATTTCCAAGTGCATCTCTCTTGCACTCGAAACACTTATCATACTCCACAAACCCCTCCTGAATACGACTGAACACATGCCTAGCCATACAGAAAGACGCCGGAACATGTGATGTTTGTAGAGGGGACTCGGGGTCTCGAAGTAGTCATTCCAGAGTAGGACACAACCACTCTCCCGGTTGCGATTCAATGTCGGTGTATGCCCCGGTATAGAGCCCCCTAAACATAGGCCACTGCCTACCGAGGTGGTCATCGATGGCCAAGGCGGCTGCCACGATCTTGTCGTCGTCGGATGAAGAATCATCCGAGTCCATAAGAACATTGTAAAAAAAGAACTCATCGTTGGAGTCCATTTGTACCTTTGGGCAAACTGTCGAACAACTTGCGGGTGTCGTGGTAGAAGCCGGCGAAGTGGACGGTGGCGGCGTGGAGGGAGGCTGCCGGGGTCAGCGGAACAGGGCGTCGGCATGGGAAGGAGGGGCGGCGTCAGCGTGGGGAAGAGGGGCATGGATGGCTGGCGGCGTCGGCGAAAAGTGGGCGACGGCGGTGGGAGGCGGAGGCGGCCTAATGGAGGGGGGCGAAAAGAGGATAGAGGAAATGGTGTTGTGCTGCAAACATGCGGGCCAGATGGAGGACAAGGGCGGACGATGCGAGCGGCCAAAATTTGGGCGGCAAATGGGTCGTGGTAGGACAAAAAATGGACGCACGGCCGTTTGGGTCGGCGCGTTGGGCAATCTTTTCTGTCTGCGGCGACCCAAACGGATGCGGGCGGACGAAATGGGTCGGCTAGTTTGAGTTGCTCTAATGAGTTTGACGAATTCACGATAAATGTCTGGTAGTCGACCAAGTATAATAGACTATTTAGACTCATTGTACTAGTATCATATTGTATGATACTAATATATAATACAACATCTCTAATGCATAGTATCAAAAATATGTTAAAGCATCTGCAACGGTTTTTTTGTTAAGTTGTTGGTAAAACTGTCCACGTCAGCATACAACACAACGTGCAAACTCTTCAATGAACCGTATGTTAAATTGTTTGTAATTGAGAGAAATAATATAGTAGAAGCATTAAATTACTAGAGAAAGCACATGATCATTAGTGAAACACATCTTTCTAACTGTAGATGATGCTTCGCTTGCAAGCACATACATGAAGAAAGATCTTAAAACTGCGATAGCACCTACAACCAACAAAGTATAACACAAGTAAAAATTCCTCCTCCCTCGCCGCCGCCTAAGGACGTGGCCGGGAAAAGCATGACTGATGTGGGCGGTGGCGGGGCGTTTCGCCTTCTCGCGCAGGGCCTTCGTCACGGGACGACATGCCTGGGCCAGAACACCATGATGGCGAGGGTCGCGGTGGTGTCGCGGCGGATCCCCACGACAGAGTCGTTCGGGATCGGCGTCACACGAAATGCTTCAAGGTGGTGGATCGTGCAGGCGAGGGGATGGTGGCAGATTTGGAAATATGCCCTAGAGGCAATAAATAAAGTGTTTATTATTGTATTTCCTTGTTCATGATAATCGTTTATTATCCATGCTATAATTGTATTAATTAGAAACATGGATACATGTGTGGGTACATAGACAAACACAATGTCCCTAGTATGCCTCTAGTGAACTAGCTCGTTGATCGAAAGATGGTTAAGGTTTCCTAGCCATGGACATGAGATGTCATTTGATAACGGGATCACATCATTAGGAGAATGACGTGATGGACAAGACCCAAACTACAAACGTAGCTAATGATCGTGTCAGTTTATTGCTACTGTTTTCTACATGTCAAGTATATGTTCCTATGACCATGAGATCATGCAACTCAAAGATATCGGAGGAGTACCATGTGTGTATCAAACGTCCCAACGTAACTAGGTGACTATAAAGATGCTCTACAGGTGTCTCCGAGGGTGTATTTTGAGTTGGCATGGATCAAGACTGGGATTTGTTACTCCGTGTGACGGAGAGGTATCTCAGGGCCCACTCGATAATACAACATCACAATAAGCCTTGCAAGCAATGACTAAGTGTTAGTTATGGGATCTTGTATTACGGAACGAGTAAAGAGACTTGCCAGTAACGAGGTTGAACTAGGTATGGAGATACCGACGATCGAATCTCGGGCAAGTAGCATACCGAAGAACAAAGGGAACATCATACGGGATTAACTGAATCCTTGACATAGAGGTTCGACCGATAAAGATCTTCATAGAATATGTAGGAACCAATGTATACATCCAGGTCTCGCCATTGGTTATTGACCGTAATGGTGTCTCGGTCATGTCTACATAGTTCTCGAACCCGCAGGGTCTGCACACTTAAGGTTTGGTGACGTTTCAGTAGTATAGAGTTGTGTATGGTGGTGACTGAAGTTTGTTTGGAGTCCCAGATGAGATCCCGGATGTCACGAGGAGCTCCGCAATGGTCCAGAGGTAAAGATTCATATATAGGAAGTCCTGTTTTGGTCGCCGGAAAAGTTCCGGGCTTATTGGTAGTGTACCGGGAGTGCCGGTAGTGTACCGGGAGACCTCCGGGAGGGGTATTTATACCCAAAAGGCTTCATGGGCTGTGGTAAAGTAATAACCAGCCCTTAGTGTGCTGGTGGAACAACCACAATAGGCCCATGTTGCTAGAAGAAAGAAACCCAAATGAAAAAGGTGGAAAAAAGGCAAAAAGGAGGAATCCTAGTCCTACTAGGAGTGGAGGAGGAGAGTCCTCCTCCACCTCCCAGTTCGGCCGATGCCTCCAAGGTTTGGAGGCAAGGCTGCCTCTCCTCCTCCCTCCCTCCTATATATACTAGTGGATTTCTAGGGTTTTGCACTAGTTTTTTCAGCCACGTGCAACCCTAATCTCTAGTGCATAGTTTCTCCTCTAGATTGGATTTCTGTAGTGCTTAGGCGAAGCCCTGCCGGAATTGCTCCACCACCATTGACGGAGCACCGTCAGGCTGCCGGAGAACTCTTCTTCCTTTCCACTCCCTCTTGCTGGATCAAGACGGTGGAGATCGTCATCATGCTGTACGTGTGCTGAGCACGGAGGTGTCGTCCATTCGGTGCTAGATCGGAAGGATCGTGATCAAGTTCGTGAGACGGATCATGATCAAGTTCATGGGATGGATCGCGGGACGGATCGTGATTGGATCGCGGGATGGATCGTGATGGGATCGCGGCACGCACGGCGATTTGGATCGCGAAGACGTTCGACTACACCAATTGCTTTTCTTAACGCTTCCCGCTTAGCGATCTACAAGGGTATGTAGATCCACTCTCCCTCTCGTAGATGCTCATCACCATGGATAGATCTGCGTGTGCGTAGGAAATTTTTTGTTTCCCATGCAATGTTCCCCAATAGTGGCATCATGAGCTAGGTCTATGTGTAGATGAGATCTCGAGTAGAACACAAAAGGTTTGTGGGCGTTGATGCTTAGATTGCTTCCTCCCTTGGTCGGATTTTGGTTCAGCGGTATTGTGAGATGAAGCGGCCCGGACCAACATTACTCGTACGCTTACGAGAGACCGGTTCCCTCGACGCAACTTGTTGCCTAGATGGCTTGCGGGTGGCAGTTTCTCTCACTTTAGTTGGATCGGATTCGACAAAGGCGGTCCTTGAGAAGGTTAAAAAGCAAATTATGTATCACCGTTGTGGTTTATGCATAGGTGAGAATTGTTCTTGCTAGAAACCCGTAGCAGCCACGTAAAACATGCAACAACAATTAGAGGACGTCTAACTTGTTTTTGCAGGGTAAGTTGTGATGTGATATGGCCAATTACATGATGTGATACATGTGATGTATGAGATGATCATGTGATGTATAGAATTTCACGACTTGCATGTCGATGAGTACGGCAACCGGTAGGAGCCATAGGGTTGTCTTTAATTATTGTATGACCTGCGTGTCAATCATTAAGCGCTATGTAATGCTTTACTTTATCGCTAAATGGTAGCAATAGTAGTAGAAGCATTGTCGGCGCGACAACCCCGATGGCGACACGTTGATGGAGATCAAGATGATGGAGATCATGGTGTCATGCCGGTGACGATGGCGATCATGCCGGTGCTTTCATGATGGCGATCAAAAGCACAAGTTCATGGCCATATCATGTCACTTATGAATTGCATGTGATATTAATCCTTTTATGCACCTTGTTTTGCTTAGTACGACACACTACTAGGAAAAGGCCTGCTAGTGGCGCACCTGTTTTGGCAACTAATGGCGCACTACAGGTGCGCCACTAGCATCACGCCACTAGTAATTAATACTAATGGCGCACCCCTGGTGCGCTATTAGTATACCAGATACTAATGGCGCACCAGGGAGTGCGCCATTAGTATATCACACGGTGCGCCATTAGTATGCCTCCTAGGGGGCCATATTTACCTTGTGCTCTGGCTTACTAATGGCATACTTGTAGATGATGCGCCACTAGTGTGCTTACTGCACTGCGCCACTAAAGTGTAGAGTGGTGCGCCACTAGTATGAATATTAGGGATTTTTTTCTTTTCTAATATTTGCACAGGTTACAAAACATATTACTGCACAGAATATAGACAGCACAACATATAAACAGAAGATTTATCAAATACAATAGAAGATTAGTCTCTGAATACAATTCATCATATTAGTCTCCGAATTTAAAATACCGAACAAAGTTAGAACATTACAAGTCTCGAGACCGCGACTAGCGAGTTTGTCTTCACATTACAAGTCGATATTGAGCATCTAAACTACCATCACATAGAAGAGAGTTGCGGTCATCACGATGAGCATCATCGCGATGAAACTGGTCTTCATCCCGTTCCTCCAACGCTCCCTCGTCTCTCCCGCTAGATAGCGCGCATATCTAGCTTCCACCTCCGCCCTAGTGGTGTACCCTTTGTAACTGTTACTGCTGAAACGGTGAACCTGTCTCCGACACTCCTCCCAGTCGTCGTAGACTCCGGGAACCTTACCCTTGTACACGACATACGACGGCATCTCTATGCACTAGCCAAACAAAACGTTAGTAGCAATTCACAGACAATACATAAGTAATATATAAGTATGCAACAAAAGGATCGGAAGAGAAAAGCAACACATTAATAGCACGATTCATGGTCCTACTAATAAATAGGATCGATTACATATAAGTTGAACGACTGTCCAAACCAATGAGACATACAAGTTCGTTAAAGTTTAATATTACAACATGAGCCAATCGACATTTCAGAACTACATAGCATCACTACTTTTGACTCGACTCAGGGACTGGAGCGTGGATGAAGCCGCCGTCTTTCGTGATGGTCATGAAATCGCGGGCGTTGTTAGCCTGCATTTGTAGCGTTGTTTCTATCTCACTGTTGGACGGTTGATATCTGAGGTAGAACTACCCCGAGGTACGAAGGACATCTTGATGGATGATTTCCGCAAACTCCGACTAGATGCGATAAAATTCTTGTCTGATGTCTGCGTCCTGGATTGCCGACAAGCGTGTGGCCCAATCTTTGAGATTATTTGGTAGCAGAAGGTGATGCTGGTCCCGTACGATCGCCCGCATGTGATGGAGGGTGTAGTAGGCATCCTTCTGACTGTCAGGCGGCTGCTTGACACAGGGGAATGTCGTATTGTGGGTGAACACGTGCTTGCCGTACCTACGAATTGTCCTGCGGAAGGTGCCTCCAGATCTGGCGTAGCCGGGGAGAACATCATCAAGAACTTTCTTGATATTTGTGTAGTCTTTCTTCGACTGGCGGTCCGAGTCGAAATACGTGGCCATGGAATATTTCGGGCTTAAGAGGATGAGTGTGCAATGTGTGTCACTGCACAAAACACGGAATGTTAGAAAAAAATGAACGATCGAAATCTAAGAAATCATATGTTACGGGGCGGTGAGGGGATGACTTACTCGGGAAAGTAAGGCACGAGGAAGTTATCCTTATCTGGGTTTGCTAGAATGACGCCTTCGAGGTGTGAACTCGCGACTTGCCGATCCCCAGCGCTGCCCAAGATCTTGGCACGCATGTAGAAGGGGTCGACTATCACGATGTCCGGGGTCTTGTCTCTAATGATCCGCATCTCCATACTCAGCGAAAATAGCCGAACGAAGGTGTAGTGTAGCGGATGAAGGTTAAACATAGCGAAGATGTCATCAAACCACAGTACGATCGCACCCCCGATGGTGCTATCCACAAAGCCCTTGCCCTCTGGCACCTTGGCCACGAAAACCAGGTATGCCACATCATTCTCGAAGAGACGCCGCTTCTCCAAAGAAAGAACACTGTCATGCAGACTCCACATAGCACTGGTTGCAGCATTGAGCAGATTAGTCGGTAGCATCGGCCTACCTGCCACATGCACCCTCCTCGAGATATCCTTAGGTGAAGGTGGCCCGTCCTGAGCACGGATCGTACTCGGTGCCGGCTGGCTCGTACAGCCCTTGTTATTCTTTCTTTTCTGTCCCTTCTTCTTCTGCTATAATGGGATCGAGTTCTTCTCACAGACCGCCTTCTTGAGTGTGTTGGGGCTGATAATATTTCGCACCTCGGCTATCTGAGGCTCGGTGAAGGCAGCAGCTGGAGGCGTCTCCTGAGAACTGAACGCCAGACGACGCCTGTTGAAATTGGGTTTCTCCGCGGTACCAGCTAGATCGCAGTCGTCTTTTGCAGGGTTGGGTTCTTGAGAAGGAGGCCCGAAGAATTCGTCACCGTAACCATGTTCGGCAAAGTACTTATCGACCTTGGTAAATGTACCATCATCGTCGTCGTCGTCGTCGTCCGGATCTTGTGCCATGTGCATGTCCGGATCCTGTGCCATATGCATGTCCGGCATGTCCGGTAGCGTTGCGGCGGTCTTGCCATGGCTTGGCGCCGGCACGACTAGCGGTGTTGTCTTTGGGGTGGTGTCCCCCCCCCCAAACGAATCTGGCTCTTCGGCCAAAGAAGGGGCCAGCTTACGCAGGCGCTAAGGGTCATCACATCATCTTCGTCGGCCCCAACGGGTTGAATCGGAGGTAACAAGTCGTCGCAGCCTGGCAGCACCCGAACTAGCTCAACCCTATACACGGTGGGTGGCATCGCATTACCGTGGAACACGTGGTTGCCTGGTTGAACGATTTTGCCCTTGGCGACATCGATCAATTCGCCGCCCACGAAGTGCAGGAGAGTGCATGGAACGTCGGCGGCGCCCTACGAAAACATGTAGGGCATCAGGGATGCCCAGTCAAAGGCAAGGAGATGAAGTCATCAACCGAGAGGCTTAGTTACCGTGATGGCGTCGAGCTCGACTAATGTCGAGGCACCGCCAATGGCGGGCGTGCAATTGACGGAGTGGCCGCTTGTTGCCGAGGTGGCGGCCGGCGTACACCCGGGTGCATTAAGCTCCAATGCCTGTGCCGGCGCCGGAGACACCAATACCGCCTCCACCGGAGACACCAATGGCGCCGCCTGCGCGTTGTGCGAGTTGCTGGCCGTGAAGCTGGGAACCGAGGGCGGCCCCTGTTGGCCGTCCGCAATCCACGTCTGCAGACCCTGAATCAAGGTAGGCACAATGGCGGTGAGCGTCGTTCCCAGTTGTTGTTGCACTTGCTCTTGGACCATCTCTGGAATCCGCGCCACTTGTGCCTTGAGTTCTTGAACCTCGCGCGACTAGCTTTCCGAGCTGGTCTTTCTCTCCTTTCGCACACCAACGTTATAGTATGGCGACCATTTTGTGGACAAGCCTTTGCCGGCCACACGACCAGCTGACGACGGCTTACTGAACTTATCCTTGTTTTTCATTACGTTCAACGCCCTATTTAAAGTGTTGTCCCAAGGGGAGCTCTGAGACGACCCTGCGCTAGTGCTTTCAGTCTCCTGCGGAAGGAATGTGAACCATTTAGAAATTTGGCTTCATTAATTAGAATGCAACCATATGTAGCTAATTACGCGGGGGTGTATTCCTTACCAGAACACGCTCAAGCGCCTTGGTCTTCGCATCCGTGGTAAGCTCCTTGGTTACCGGGTCCACCTTGTACCGGGCCCTGACATAGTTCCCGGTCTGCTTGTCATGGTATTTCTCGAAGCGGGACGGTAGGCCTTGCTCGGCACGCTCCGCGTCCTCCTTGTCCCATATAGGATCTGCCACTCTGTAACCGCCGAGACCGAGTTGGTGGACCCCTAAGTTCAAGTCCCGCATATCTTTCCCCCACTGACTTGATTCCACGGTTGCGCTGCTCTCGCACTTGATCTTGAACTCCTTGTAGTCATCTTCGCTGATCGAAGGATTTTTCGCCTTGGTCTTCTCATAACTATCACCTTTGTCAATCATTTTCTTCACCACGCTTCTCTAAGTAGACAGGGTCGTGCTCATCTTCGTGAGGACGGCACTGTTCACTTTATTCCGTGAGAGGCGTGTGTTTGCGATGTCATCGGGGAACTTGTATCGTTTGTGCAGCTTCGGGAAGAGGAGGCTGCGCAAATTCCCTCGGTCAGGATGCCTTAGGTTCTTGCTGTTGATCGAGACGGTGCTCCGGAGAATGCACCCGAGCTGAACCAAGTATCCCTTGACTAATTCTTTGGGCGCCGTTGGATGCCCCTCGGAGGACACTTCAGTAAATTCCTCCTTGACGGTGCCGAGCACGTTCGGGCGCCGGTCCTTCCGTTGCCTCTTGGGTTGGCTGCCATCTGTGCGTGCGCTGCCATCATTAGTGGTGGAATCCTCGACGGCACCATCAGTGGTGTCATCCCCGGCGCCACTAGGGGTTGTGTAGTCGGGATCTGTGTCTTCCGCGGCGTCCTCATAGCGGTGAGGTTGTTCCTCCATCTCCTGGGACAGCTCCCAGAATGCCTTGCCTGAACCGCCGGCCTCATCGTTGTGGGACATGTTTCGCTCTAAATAGGAAAAAAGTTTGGTCAAAAAGTTGGTTATTGTCAAGGGCCTACAAAACTGAATTTTGGAAATCTACAGAATGAACAAGCTAAGGGCTGCAAATGCCCGCAAGGCTTCAAGGGTGACGGCATAATGGCTCAGTGTTATTTAAGGGTTGGTTTGTGAGGAATATCATGGTCTCATCATTTAGGGCTTGTCGACACCGAGGCATCCTAAGATAATGCTGCTCAAGATTCAAGGCCGGAAGGAGGGCACGGTCCAGGTATATATGTATACAATATTTGTTGATAATAAGAAGTTGTTCAGGTGACAATGTGTGTACTGATTTTGTGGTTGTGTTGCGGACGTAGGTGGTCAGAATGATCGAACCACAGAATCACCCATTGGAGCTAAGTGGCAAAGCAAATATTTTCAAAAAGTATGAGAATATGATTTGCATAACAAGTGACAGAAATGTGTGGTTTGTAGGGCGGAGTTGCATTACTTCAATTGCTGGTTTTGGAGGGCAAAGCATTGTTAAATGGTCTAAGAGCCGGAAGAGCAACAAGAGGGCAAAACGAGGAAGGAATAAGAAGAGGAGGAAGGTTTGGTTCTCAAACATTGTTGAGACAATCTGTCCAATCGAAAGCTCAGAAACTAATGACACAAGCAGTGACAAGTATGTAAATAACATTTGTCCAATTAATTATAGTGTTTTTATTTCATTGATGGAACTGTGTGACAATTCAAGGGTGTAGTATGACAGCCTTTACAAGTTTAGGTGCATGTGGACAGAGCAGAGTAGGGAGAAAACGACTAGGGGAATTCAAACCCCGGCCCATGCATTAGTCGCAAGTACCCCATATGTCCTATTTTTAGCAAAGTCATGCTAAAATTCACGGAAAATTTCAGCATGAGCTTTGCTGAAAAAAGGACATATGGAGTACCCAAATTTGCCGGAACGTAAGTTAATGGACATTCCAGCAAACTCAAGGGCCTCTCGGGGTACCTGCAAAATCATTATCCAATGAAGGAATTGCGCCGCACACTGTTGCCTCACACTGCTACCAAAATCATTATAGGCATGCTGAATGCACGCTGCGGGTGTGTCACCTCGGATCATATACTTGCATATAAGGGGAGAAAGGCGAGTGAAGTCACCTCGGCAACAAGGAAACCCGCCGCAGCTTCTCCTTGGCCCCCTTCACACAGCCAAATGAGAGCAAACTGCACAAAAGACACGAATCAGATGCGGAGCAAACTACGTATTAGTGATATCATTAGTATAGCTGGTTAGACATGCATCTGATTAACTCTTGCTGGCGATGCAGACCAAGAATTCAAAAACTTGCAAGCTTAGAATTCACGAAATAAAGTACCCCATCTCTGCAGCCATCTATCTGGCTAACTAATTCCAAAATAAAACAACGCAAGGTTGGACTGGTTAGCTTCTCTGTAGTACTACAGATCCAACTAGTAATCTTGGTAATACTGCACCCCATTCTTATATCTATCTATCTGACCAACGAGTAATTGATCTGCTAAAGAGAGGTTCTATGAATTGTATGATATCGTCGTGGAGGCAGACGTGGTTCCGGCAGTGGGAGCAGCTGTACACCCGCGGCCCGACCAATTCTGCCATCTATAAATCTCCTGCATATTACCAATCCGATTCGACCGAATTATGTCTCCATCTATAAATCTCCTGCATATTTGAAACGAAAATCCAAGAAATTAACCATTGCAGGCTAATTTGTTATGACGATGATTCTAGTTGAGCGAGCTGGCAGTTAATGATGGATCATGAGGAGACGAGTGTAAGTGACCCATGACCAATCACCATGAATATTTGTCAGTCGCCATCTTCTTTGCATTCTTGATGGCTTCAAGCATACCCATACAGTAATATACAGATGATACAAAAAAATATCGCCGGTAACAATCCAGAGGCCGTTTCTTTTCGCTGTACATGTTTGTTTTGTTTTGTGCATGGACTAGTGAAAAATCAGTGGTGGTGAACAACTGAATAAGCCTCTGATCTGATTGAAAGAGGCCAAGAAGCATACATACACATACCTTGGTTGCCACCTGACCGACCAGGAGCTCCTTGGGCACTCGGCGGTGGCGCGCAGATTGGACGCGGCGGCGGTGGCCAGCAACGGTCGAAGGAAGGCCGGTCGGCCGGGAAGGAAGGAAGGGGAATCGAGGGGAATACCTAGCTTGGTTGGCTGCTTGCTTGTGCTAGAACCAAATCGGGTAATTGGTCGGGCCGCGGGTGTATATCTGCTAAAGGCTGGCGGTCGCGGGAGAGGTGGGGATGGGAAGCGGCGGCCACCAGAGAGTGGGGCGAGTGGGGGGAGGGGGCGAGACGTGCGGCGGCGGCGAGAGGAGGGTTGCGGGGGCGAGAGGAGGCCGACAGGGCGAGGTGGGGAATAGGTATTAGGTAGGGGTGCTAGCAATGGCGCACTGGGAGGGGTGCGCCATACATACAGATAGCAATGGCGCACCTCCCAGGGGTGCGCCATAAGTATATCCATAGCAATGGCGCACCACTGAGGGGAGCGCCATAAGTAACTTTTTTTTAGTTGCGTCTAATAATTTTTTATTTGTTATTCGAAAAAAATTATGAATATGAAAATATTTATGAATATGAAAAAATATCATCAATTTTTTTATTTGAAAATATCATCAAATTTGTTATTTGAAAATATTTGAAAAAATTCATAAAAATTGGTATACCAATGGCCGGCGCACCTCCTAGGGGTGCACCTTCAATATTTTTTTGGATTTTTAGTTGCATTCATTTGTGAATTGGTAAAACATTTATGAATATGAAAACATTTATGAATACAATCGAGAAATGAAGGCTGCAATTTAAATACAATCGATCTTAGCTAGCTATCTGTTCACAATCTTCTTGACCTTATTTTTCGCAAATGGAGTTCTTCTTTTGAACGGACGTCCTTTAGGTAGGGTGGTCCTGCTTCTTCTTGTGGTGTATGCTGGTACTTCATCATCGTCGTCATGTTCCATCTTCGGGTCGCCGTACTTGTCGAAGTCTTGCTCATTGGCGACTCCATCCATTCCGATGATCTTCCTTTTGCCTCTCCTCACGACAACACGACTGGGCTTTGACGGGTCGGTAATGAAGAAGCATTGGTCCACTTGGGAAGCCAGTACCCATGGCTCATTTTTTGCGGTGGCGTTTGCGTCTGCGGTCTTGGATTTGGCTTCGGGTATAACCATGGTGGTGAAATACCGGTCTTCTTTTAGGACGCTCTTGGCCCATCTGACACGGAACATCGGGACCTTCTTTCCAGCGTGGCTCAGCTCCCAGATCTCCTCGATCCTTCCGTAGTATCTGTCCTTGTCGTTACCAGTGTAGGATTCCATTGTTACCCCGGAGTTCTGATAACCATCGCTCTTCATGTCCTTTCCCTCGGTGTAGAATGTGTAGCCGTTGATATCGTACGCCTCATACGTCATCAGGTTGTGCTCGGCGCCCTGTGATAAGGCGAATATGAGTTGTTCTTCCGCGGAAGAATCCTCATGCAAAGGGTATGACAGAAGCTTCTTCTTGAACCAACGCGTGAAACATGAGTTGTGCTCTTTGATTATATCTCCGTCCGTCCTCTGTTGGCCTCGGTCATTGTACGTCTTCTAAATAAAGGTTTTGTGCTCTACCACCCAAGGATCGACCACGTCTATGTGTTGTAGCGCGACTAGGTTTGCTCTTTCAAAGTCGGCGAGTCGACCCTCAAAGTCGACATGCATTTCGTGGCGACCCTCACGGTGACCCCATCCAGCGAGCCTGCCGAGGTGCCTGTTGACGGGCAGACTAACGGGGTTCTCGATGCCTAGATAATTCGTGCAGTAGGAGATGCACTCTTCGGTCAGAAAGCCCCTGGCTATGCTTCCCTCTGGACCTGACATGTTGTGAACGTATCCTTTGATGACACCATTCATCCTTTCGAACGGCATCATGCTGTGCAGGAACGTCGGCCCGAGTTGGATGATATCCTCCATGATATGGACCAGCAGATGCACCATAACGTCGAAGAATGCGGGCGGGAAGTACATCTCAAGCTCACATAGTATCACCACAATCTCTTCTTGTAGCCTTCTGAGTTGCCTCATGCCAACCGACTTCCGAGAGATGACGTCGAAAAAGTTGCATAGGCCAAATAGCGTTTCACGGACGTGCGCGTCCATGATCCCACGGATTGCAACTGGAAGTATCTGCCTCATCAGCACGTGACAGTCGTGAGACTTCATCCCGCTGAACTTCTGCTTCGCTGAGTCTAGGTATCTGCTTATCTTCCCCGCGTAACCGTAAGGAAGTTTTACTCCTACGAGGCAGGTGAAAAACTGATCGATCTCTTCCTGACTTAGAGTGAAGCACGCGGGAGGTAAGTCATTTCTGGTCTTCTTGGCCTTTTTGCCTTTGCAACGACTTCCCGTGTCCTGCTTCGCCTCATCATCATCATCATCATCATCATCATCATCATCATTATTAGCGTGAAGCTCCTCCCTGATGCCCATTGATTTCAAGTCTGCCCTTGCTTTAGGCCCATCTTTGGTCCTCTCTGGCATGTTGAGAAGGGTACCAAGCAGACTCTCGCACACGTTCTTCGTGATATGCATGACATCAAGGCTGTGAGGCACACGAAGGATCTTCCACTACGGCAAGTCCCAGAAAACAGACCTCGTTTTCCATACCTTCAGCAGCGGCTCTGGCGCCTTTCGCTTCTTTCCCGGCTCTGGCGCCTTTCCCGGCTCTAGCGCCTTTCCCGGCGGTGGGCACTCTTTCCAATTTTTCAACAGCTTGTCTATTTCCTCGCCGCTCCTCGTACGTGGGCGTCTTCGGGGTTCGGTTTCACCATCGAACAGATCCTTGCGTTTTCTCCATGAGTCATCGTCGCGAAGCCACCTTCGATGTCCCATGAACACGGTTTTCGAAGACCCAGGATCTCTATCTAGCTGGCGATACGTTGTGTCATCCAAGCACCTGACGCATCCAGAAAATCTGTGGACCACCTGCCCCGCGACATATCCGTAACCGAGATAGTCGTGCACCGTCGTGAGCAGTGCGGCTCTCATAGGGAAATATTCTTTCTTGTGGCGTCCCACGTATTGGCTGGCGTTTTCCACAGCGTGTCTAGCTCCTCTTTCAGCAGCCCCAGATACAGATTGATGTCGTTCCCTAGTTGTTTCAGCCCTTCAATTAGCATACTGATGTGAATGTACTTCCTCTTAATGCACAACCAGGGGGAAAGGTTGTACATCCACACAAACACAGGCCAGGTGCTATGTGTGCTTCTCTGGCTGCCAAACGGATTGACTCCATCGGTGCTCGCGCCCAGCACGATGTTCCTTGGATCATTCCCAAATTCTAGGTGTTCGAAATTCAACGCTTGCCACTGGCTCGCATCCTTAGGGTGACTCAGCATCTTGTCTTTTTTATTTATCTCCGGATCATTTGCGTCATCTTCTCGCTTCTTCTCCTCCCTATATGGATGCCAACGCAGGAGCTTTGCTACCTTAGGGTCCGTGAAATACAGCTAGAGACGAGGAGTGATCGGAAAGTACCACACCACTTTTCGAGGAGCTTTCTTCCTCTTCTTGTATCGAGTGACGCCGCACACCGGACATATGGTAGACTCCGCGTGCTCGTCCCGATAAATGATACAATTGTTCATGCACACATGGTATTTCACGTGCGGTAAATCCAAAGGACACACAATTTTCTTCGCCTCCTTGAAACTGGTCGGGCACTTGTTCCCCTTGGGAAGACGTTCATGCCAGAATGACATGTTCTCGTCGAAGCCCATCGATGGTCCATCATCGCCTGCTCCGGCATCTTCATCTTCATGATCATGCCCTTCGTCTGCTCCGGCATCTTCCTCATCATCATGTACGGCATCTTCTACATGATGAATGTGTACTGCATCTACTTCGTGATCATGTCTTGGAGATTCTTCGTCTTCTCGCCCGCCCTTGCCTCGGTTGTCTTGCTCATGCCCTTCCTCATTTCTTGCCCGGCCCCCATGGACGACTTCATAATCATCTTCATCACCTTGCCACCGATAGCCATCCATGAAACCACGCAAGAGCAGGTGGTCCCGCACCTGTATGGAATCCAGGTCCATAAGGCTCCTCAGCTTGCATCTTTGACACGGACATCTTATCTCTGTCTCGTTCTTTTGAAGCATCTCGGCCTTCGCGGAGCTCAAAAACCTATTCACGATGCCTTCGGTCATCGTGCGGACCATGGTTGCCTGCGGGGTAGAGCAAAACGATATTTTAGAACCAAGAAAAAATTTGGCATGACTTTGCCTAAAAATAGGACCAAAAAGAACGCATAGTGCCAAATTCTCGCCGAAATGGAAATGAATCAACATTCCGGCAAAATATTGGCAACTATCGCATTTCAAATACCGGTACCTACAAACACAAACATATATGCAACACCACAAACATATGCAACACCACAAACATACATAGATCTAGCTAGGCCATAAAAAGTGCATGTGCACGTTGTTGGAGGGAGAAAAAAGTAGATCTACAACATAAAGAAAGCTTTCCCCTTACTTACCTATCAAAAAAGGTAATTTAACCACTTAATTTGGATGAATCTATGGTGCAAATGAGGTGAGGAGGAGGAGGCAGCCGAGACAAGCTTGGAGGAGGAGGTGGAGAGAATGAAGTGGGAAAAGTGAGTGTGGTAGGTGGCTGTCCAAAATATCTAGCTGGTCCCAGGTTACTAATGGCGCACCACCTACAAATGCGCCATTAGTAACCCTGGTTACTAATGACGCACAAGTTAGGTGGTGCACCATTACTAGTTTTGCAAAAATAAAAATAAAAAAAATGTTAGTAGTGGCGCACCGTGTGTGTGGTGCGCCATTACTAGTTTGAACTAGTAATGGCGCACTATAGACTGGTGCGCCATTACTAGTTATGAAAAAAAGTAAAAAAAATGTTAGTATTGGTGCACCGGGTGAGTGGAGCGCCATTACTAGTTATAACTAGTAATGGCGCACTGTGCCCTGGTGCGCCATTACTAGTTTTGAAAAAATAAAAAGAAGTTTGTTAGTAGTGGCGCACCGTGGGTGTGGTGCGCCATTAGTGTCCATCACACTAATGGCGCACCAACACATGGTGTGCCACTGCTATATAGTAGTGGCGCACCACATGTGTGGTGCGCCATTAATGTCCATATTATCTATAGCCCTTTTCCTAGTAGTGATGGTAGCATTATATGGTGATCCCTCACTTAAATTTCAAGATAAATTGTGTTCTCCCCGAGTGTGCACCGTTGCGAAAGTTCGTCATGTTGAGACACCACGTGATGATCGGGTGTGATAGACTCTACGTTCACATACAACGGGTGCAAGCCAGTGTTGCACGCGCAGAACACTCGGGTTAAACTTGACGAGCCTAGCATGTACAGACATGGCCTCGGAACACAAGAGACCGAAAGGTCGAACATGAATCATATAGTAGATATGATCAACATAATGACGTTCACCATTGAAACCACTTCAACTCACATGATGATCGGACTTGAGTTGGTGGATCTGGATCATGTGACACTTAGATGACCAGAGGGATGTCAATTTGAGTGGGAGCTTTAGTAATTTGATTAACTAAACTCATTATGAGCTCAATGTGACTAAGGAGTTAGTCACGGGATGATGTATTACGGAACGAGTAAAGAGACTTGCCGGTAACGAGATTGAACAAGGTATGGGGATACCGACGATCGAATCTCGGGCAAGTTCTGTACCGATAGACAAAGGGAATTGTATACGGGATTGATTGAATCCTTGACATCGTGGTTCATCCGATGAGATCATCGTGGAGTACGTGGGAGCCAACATGGGTATCCAGATCCTGCTGTTGGTTATTGACCGGAGAGGTGTCTCGGTCATGTCTACGGGTCTCCCGAACCCGTAGGGTCTACACACTTAAGGTTCGATGACGCTAGGGTTATAGGGAAATAGTGTATGTGGTTACCAAAGGTTGTTCGGAGTCCCGGATGAGATCCCGGACATCACGAGGAGTCCCGGAATGGTCCGGAGACGAAGATTGATATATAGGAAGTGAGGTTTTGGATACCGGAAGTGTTCCGGGTGTCTCCGGTAGTGTACCGGGACCACCGGAAGGGTTCCGGGGGTCCACCAAGTGGGCCCACCTGCCCCAGAAGGTTCCGTGGGCCAAGAGTGGGAGGGAGCCAGCCCCTAGGTGTGCTGGTGCGCCTCCCACCCTAGCCCAAGGCGCAGCAAGGGTGAAGGGGCAAACCCTAGGCTTAGATGGGCCTTAAGGCCCACCCTAGGGCGCCTCCACCTTTCCCTGACCTGGCCGCCGGCCAGATGCCATCTGGTGGCTGCCGCCAGCCCCTAGGGTGGAACCCTAGGGCGCAGCACCACTCCTCCCCTTCCCCTATATATAGTGGAGGTATTTGGGGCTGCATAACACACGAGTTCATCTCCTCCCTGGTGCAGCCCTACTCCTCCCTCTCCTCGTTCTCCGTAGTTCTTAGCGAAGCTCTGCCGGAGTACCACGCAGCTCCACCGCCACCACGCCGTCGTGTTGCCGGAGATCTCCCTCAACCTCTCCTCCCTCCTTGCTGGATCAAGGCGTAGGAGACGTCACCGGGCTGCACGTGTGTTGAACGCGGAGGTGCCGTCCGTTCGGCACTTAATCGGATCTACCGCGATCTGAATCGCTGCGAGTACGACTCCATCAACCGCGTTCTAGCAACGCTTCTGCTTAGCGATCTTCAAAGGTATGAAGATCCAATCTCTCCCCGCTCATTTGCTGGTTTCTCCATAGATAGATCTTGGTGACACGTAGGAAAATTTTGATTTACTACTACGTCTCCCAACAGTGGAATCAGAGCTAGGTCTATGCATAGAATCTATGCACGAGTAGAACACAAAGCAGTTGTGGGCGTCGATTTTGTTAATATGCTTGCCGTTACTAGTCTTATCTTGATTCGACGGTATTGTGGGATGAAGCGGCCCGGACCAACCTTACACGTACGCTTACGTGAGACCGGTTCCACCGCCTGACATGCACTAGTTGCATATGGTGGCTAGCGGGTGTCTGTCTCTCCCACCTTAGTCGGATTGGATTCGATGAAAAGGGTGCTTATGAAGGGTAAATAGCAATTGGCATATCACGTTGTGGTTTTGGCGTAGGTAAGAAACGTTCTTGCTAGAAACCTATAGCAACCACGTAAAAACTTGCAACTACAAATTAGAGAACGTCTAACTTGTTTTTTTGCAGCATATGCCTTGTGATGTGATATGGCCAGAAGGATGTGATGTGATGCATTGTGATGTATGAGATTGATCATGTTCTTGTAATAGGGTTCACGACTTGCATGTCGATGACTATGACAACCGGCAGGAGCCATAGGAGTTGTCTTATATTATTGTATGACCTGCGTGTCAATCATAAACGCCATGTAATTACTTTACTTTATTGCTAAGCGTTAGCCATAGTAGTAGAAGTAATAGTTGGCGAGACAACTTCATGAAGACACAATGATGGAGATCATGATGATGGAGATCATGGTGTCGTGCCGGTGACAATGATGATCATCGTGCCCCGAAGATGGAGATCATAGGAGCAAGATGATATTGGCCATATCATGTCACTATATTGATTGCATGTGATGTTTATCATGTTTACATCTTATTTTCTTAGAACGATGGTAGTAAATAAGATGATTTCTCAATAAAATTTCAAGAGAAGTGTTCACCCTAACTGTGCACCGTTGCTAAGGATCGTTGTTCCGAAGCACCGCGTGATGATCGGGTGTGATAGGTTCTAACTTTCGCATACAACGGGTGTAAGCCATATTTACACACGCGAAACACTTAGGTTGACTTGACGAGCCTAGCATGTACAGACATGGCCTCGGAACACGGAAGACCGAAAGGTCGAACATGAGTCGTATAGAAGATACGATCAACATGAAGATGTTCACCATGGATGACTAGTCTGTCTCACGTGATGATCGGACACGGGCTAGTTGACATGGATCACGTATCACTTGGATGACTAGAGAGATGTCTATCTAAGTGGGAGTTCATTGAATAATATGATTATGTGAATTTAATTATCATGAACTTAGTCTAAAATTGCCTTTAATATCTATATTGTAGATCCAATGGCCAATGCAAATGTCAACCTCAATTTCAACGCGTTCCTAGAGAAAACCAAGCTGGAAGACGATGGAAGCAACTATGCGGACTGGGTCCGTGGCTTGAGGATCATCCTCATAGCTTCCAAGAAACTGTATGTCCTTGATGCACCGCTAGGTGACCCACCCCTTCTCCCAGCAGAACAAGACGTTGCGAATGCTTGGCATTCTCGTTGCGATGACTACTCCCTTGTTCAGTGCGGGATGCTTTACAGTTTAGAACCAGGGCTCCAAAAGCGTTTTGAGCAACACGGAGCATATGAGATGTTCCAAGAGCTGAAACTGGTCTTTCAAGCTCATGCCCGGGTCGAGAGATATGAAGTCTCCGACAAGTTCTTTAGTTGTAAGATGGAGGAGAACAGTTCTGTCAGTGAGCACATCCTCAAGATGTCTGGGCTTCACAACCGCTTGACTCAGCTGGGAGTTAACATCCCGGATGACTCGGTCATTGACAGAATCCTCCAGTCGCTTCCACCTAGCTACAAGAGCTTTGTGATGAACTACAACATGCAGGGATGGAGAAGTCCATTCCTGAGTTGTACTCGATGCTGAAATCAGCAGAGGTCGAGATCAGAAAGGAGCATCAAGTGTTGATGGTAAACAAGACCACTAGTTTCAAGAAAGGCAAGGGTAAGAAGAACTTCAAGAAGGACGGCAAAGCTGTTGCCGCGCCCGGTAAGCAAGTTGCCGGGAAGAAGAAGAACAAGAATGGACCCAAGCCTGAGACTGAGTGTTTCTATTGTAAGGGTACCAGTCACTGGAAGCGGAACTGGCCCAAGTACTTAGCGGATAAGAAGGACGACAACATTAAAGGTATATGTGATATACTTGTTATTGATGTGTACTTGACCAGCGCTCGTAATAGCTCCTGGGTATTTGATACCGGTGCAGTTGCTCACATTTGTAACTCCAAGCAGGAGCTGCGGAATAAGCGGAGGCTGGCCAAGGACGAGGTGACGATGCGCGTCGGGAATGGTTCCAAGGTCGATGTGATCGCCGTCGGCACGCTACCTCTACATCTACCTTCGGGGTTAGTTTTAAACCTTAATAATTGTTATTTAGTACCAGCTTTGAGCATGAACATTGTATCTGGATCTCGCTTGATGCGAGATGGCTACTCATTTAAATCCGAGAATAATGGTTGTTCTATTTATATGAGAGAAATGTTTTATGCTCATGCCCCGCTGGTCAATGGTTTATTTTTGATGAATCTCGAACGTGATGTTACACATGTCCATAGTGTGAGTACCAAAAAGTGTAAAGTTGATAACGATAGTCCCACTTACATGTGTCACTGCCGTCTTGGCCATATTGGTGTCAAACGCATGAAGAAGCTCCATGCTGATGGACTTTTGGAGTCACTTCATTTCGAATCATTTGACACATGCGAACCATGCCTCATGGGCAAGATGACCAAGACTCCGTTTTCCGGAACAATGGAGCGAGCAACTGACTTGTTGGAGATAATACATACCGATGTATGCGGTCCAATGAGTGTCGAGGCTCGCGGTGGCTACCGTTATGTTCTCACCCTCACTGATGACTTGAGCAGATATGGGTATGTCTACTTAATGAAACACAAGTCTGAAACCTTTGAAAGGTTCAAGGAATTTCAGAGTGAGGTCGAGAATCAACGTGACAGGAAAATAAAATGCCTACGATCTGATCGTGGCGGAGAATATTTAAGTCACGAGTTTGGCACGCAACTTAGGAAATGTGGAATTGTTTCACAGCTCACGCCGCCCGGCACACCTTAGCGAAATGGTGTGTCTGAACGTCATAATCGCACTCTATTAGATATGGTGCGATCTATGATGTCTCTTATCGACTTACCGCTATCATTTTGGGGATATGCATTAGAGACTGCCGCATTCACTTTAAATAGGGCACCGTCTAAATCCGTTGAGACGACACCGTATGAATTATGGTTTGGAAAGAAACCTAAGCTGTCGTTTCTAAAAGTTTGGGGATGCGATGCTTATGTGAAGAAACTTCAACCTGAGAAGCTCGAACCCAAAGCGGAAAAGTGCGTTTTCATAGGATATCCCAAAGAGACTATTGGGTATACCTTCTACCTACGATCCGAGGGCAAAGTCTTTGTTGCCAAGAATGGATCCTTTCTCGAGAAAGAGTTTCTCTCGAAAGAAGTAAGTGGGAGGAAAATAGAACTTGATGAGGTAATTGTACCTCCACTCGAACCGGAGAGTAGCGCAGCACAGGAAGTTGTTTCTGTGGAGCCTACACCGGCTAGAGAGGAAGTTAATGATGATGATCATGAAGCTTCAAATCAAGTCACTATTCGAAGGTCCACTAGGACACGTTCCGCACCAGAGTGGTACGTCAATCCTGTCCTAGAGATCATGTTGTTGGACAACGGTGAACCTTCGAACTATGAAGAAGCGATGGCGGGTCCGGATTCCGACAAATGGCTTGAGGCCATGAAATCCGAGATAGGATCCATGTATGAGAACAAAGTATGGACTTTGGTGGACTTGCCTGTTGATAAGCGAGCCATTGAAAACAAATGGATCTTTAAGAAGAAGACTGACGCGGACGGAAATGTGACCGCCTATAAGGCTTGGCTTGTCGCTAAGGGTTATCGACAAGTTCAAGGTGTTGACTACGATGAGACTTTCTCACTCGTAGCGATGCTAAAGTCAGTCCGAATCATGTTAGCAGTTGCCGCATTTTATGATTATGAGATCTGGCAAATGGACGTCAAAACGGCATTCCTTAATGGCTTCCTCAAGGAAGAACTGTATATGATGCAGCCGGAAGGTTTTGTCGATCCTAAAGATGCTAACAAGGTATGCAAGCTCCAGCGCTCCATCTATGGGCTGGTGCAAGCATCTCGGAGTTGGAACATTCGCTTTAATGAGGTGATTAAAGCGTTTGGGTTTGTACAGGTTTATGGAGAACCCTGTATTTACAAGAAAGTGAGTGGGAGCTCTATAGCATTTCTTATACTGTATGTGGACTGATAATGGGAAATAATATAGAACTCTTGGAAAGTATAAAGTCCTACTTGAATAAGTGTTTTTCAATGAAGGACCTTGGAGAAGCTGCTTACATATTAGGTATTAAGATCTATAGAGATAGATCGAAATGCCTCATTGGTCTTTCACAAAGCACATACCTTGAAAAGATATTGAAGAAGTTCAATATGGATCAGTCCAAGAAGGGGTTCTTGCCTGTGTTGCAAGGTGTGAGATTGAGTACGACTCAATGCCCGACCACGGCAAAGGATAGAGAAGTGATGAGTGTCATCCCCTATGCTTCAACCATAGGCTCTATCATGTATGCCATGCTGTGTACCAGGCCTGATGTGAACCTTGCCATAAGTTTGGTAGGGAGGTACCAAAGTGATCCCGGAGCGGAACACTGGACAGCAGTCAAGAATATCGTGAAGTACCTGAAAAGGACAAATGACATGTTTCTCGTTTATGGAGGTGCTGAAGAGCTCGTCGTAAAGGGTTACATCGATGCTAGCTTCGACACAGATCCGGACGACTCCAAGTCGCAAACCGGATACGTGTATATTTTGAATGGAGGGGCAGTGAGCTGGAGCAGCAGGAAGCAAAGCGTCGTGGCAGCATCTACATGTGAAGCAGAGTACATAGCTGCTTCGAAAGCAGAAAAGGAGGGAGTCTGGATGAAGGAGTTCATCACCGACCTAGGAGTGATTCCAAATGCGTCGGGCCCGATGACTCTACTCTGTGACAACACTGGAGCTATTGCCCTTGCGAAGGAGCCCAGGTTTCACAAGAAGACAAGACACATCAAGCGCCGCTTCAACTCCATCCGTGATTACATTTAGGAGGGAGACATAGATATTTGTAAAGTGCATACGGATCTGAATGTCGCAGATTCGTTGACTAAACCTCTCTCACGAGCAAAACATGATCAACACCAGAATGCTATGGGTGTTCGATTCATCACAATATAACTAGATTATTGACTCTAGTGCAAGTGGGAGACTGTTGGAAATATGCCCTAGAGGCAATAATAAAATGGTTATTACTGTATTTCCTAGTTCATGATAATTGTCTGTTATTCATGCTATAATTGTGTTAACCGGAAACCGTAATACATGTGTAAATACATAGACCACAACGTGTCCCTAGTGAGCCTCTAGTTGGCTAGCTCGTTGATCAATAGATGGTCACGGTTTCATGACCATGGACATTGGATGTCGTTGATAACGGGATCACATCATTAGGAGAATGATGTGATGGACAAGACCCAATCCTAAGCATAGCGCAAGATCGTGTAGTTCGTTTGCTAAAGCTTTTCAATGTCAAGTGTCGTTTCCTTAGACCATGAGATTGTGTAACTCCCGGATACTGTAGGAATGCTTTGGGTGTGCCAAACGTCACAACCTAACTGGGTGGCTATAAAGGTACGCTACGGGTATCTCCGAAAGTGTCTGTTGGGTTGACACGAATCGAGACTGGGATTTGTCACTCCGTGTGACGGAGAGGTATCTCTAGGCCCACTCGGTAAGACATCATCATTATGAGCTCAATGTGACTAAGGAGTTAGTCACGGGATGATGTATTACGGAACGAGTAAAGAGACTTGCCGGTAACGAGATTGAACAAGGTATGGGGATACCGACGATCGAATCTCGGGCAAGTTCTATACCGATAGACAAAGGGAATTGTATACGGGATTGATTGAATCCTTGACATCGTGGTTCATCCGATGAGATCATCGTGGAGTACGTGGGAGCCAACATGGGTATCCAGATCCCGCTGTTGGTTATTGACCGGAGAGGTGTCTCGGTCATGTCTACGTGTCTCCCGAACCCGTAGGGTCTACACACTTAAGGTTCGATGATGCTAGGGTTATAGGGAAATAGTGTACGTGGTTACCAAAGGTTGTTCGGAGTCCCGGATGAGATCCCGAACGTCACGAGGAGTCCCGGAATGGTCCGGAGACGAAGATTGATATATAGGAAGTGAGGTTTGGATACCGGAAGTGTTCCGGGTGTCTCGGGTAGTGTACCGGGACCACCGGAAGGGTTCCGGGGGTCCACCAAGTGGGCCCACCTACCCCGGAAGGTTCCATGGGCCAAGAGTGGGAGGGAGCCAGCCCCTAGGTGGACTGGTGCGCCTCCCACCCCAGCCCAAGGCGCAGCAAGGGTGGAGGGGCAAACCCTAGGCTTAGATGGGCCTTAAGGCCCATCCTAGGGCGCCTCCACCTTTCCCTGACCTGGCCGCCGGCCAGATGCCATCTGGTGGCTGCCGCCAGCCCCTAGGGTGGAACCCTAGGGCGCAGCACCTCTCCTCCCCTTCCCCTATATATAGTGGAGGTATTTGGGGCTACACAACACACGAGTTCATCTCCTCCCTGGTGCAGCCCTACTCCTCCCTCTCCTCGTTCTCCGTAGTGCTTAGCGAAGCTCTGCCGGAGTACCACGCAGCTCCACCGCCACCACGCCGTCGTGTTTCTGGAGCTCTCCCTCAACCTCTCCTCCCTCCTTTGTGGATCAAGGCATAGGAGACGTCACCGGGCTGCACGTGTGTTGAACGCGGAGGTGCCGTCCGTTCGGCACTTGATCGGATCTACCGCGATCTGAATCGCTGCGAGTACGACTCCATCAACCGCGTTCTAGCAACGCTTCCGCTTAGCGATCTTCAAAGGTATGAAGATCCAATCTCTCCCAGCTCGTTTGCTAGTTTCTCCATAGATAGATCTTGGTGACACGTAGGAAAATTTTGATTTACTACTACGTCTCCCAACAGGAGAACGGGTCTATTAGTGAACATATACTCAGAATGTCTGGGTATTCAACTTGTCTAGCGGAGTTGGGAATTGCCCTTCCGCCAGAGGCGATCACTGACAGAGTTCTTCAATCACTGCCACCTAGTTACAAGAGCTTTGTGATGAACTATAACATGGACGGGATGAACAAGTCAGTCGCCGAGCTATTTGCGATGCTAAAAGTCAGTGAGTTTGAAATCCAGAAAGAACATCAAGTGTTGATGGTCAATAAAACCACTAGTTTCAAGAAAAATGGCAAAGTCAAGGGCAAGGGCAAGAAGGGCAAAACCAAGAAGGATGGCAAAGCAGTTGCTACTCCTATAAAGAAGCCCAAGCATGGACCCAAGCCAGAAACTGAGTGCTTTCATTACAAGGGAACTGGTCACTGGAAGCGGAACTACCCCAAGTACCTGGCTGACAAGAAGGTGGCCAGTGACAAACAAGGTATATATGATATACATGTTATTGATGTGTACCTTACTAGCTCTCGTAGTAGTGCCTGGGTATTTAATACCAGTTCGGTTGCTCACATTTGCAACTCAAAGCAGGAACTACAGAATAAATGAAGGCTGGCAAAGGACGAACTGACGATGCGCGTGGGAAATGGTTCCAAGGTTGATGTGATCGCCATCGACACGCTCTCTCTTCGATTACCATCGGGATTAGTGATGAACCTGAATAATTGTTATTTAGTGCCTGCGTTAAGCATGAACATTATATCTAGATCTTGTTTATTGTGAGACGGTTACTCATTTAAATCAGAGAATAAAGGTTGTTCTATTTATATGAGTAATATCTTTTATGGTCATGCACCCAATGTTAGGGATTTATTCATATTTAATCTTGATAGTGATGACACACATGTTCATAACATTGATGCCAAAAGATGTAGAGTTGATAATGATAGTACCACTTTCTTGTGGCACTGCCATTTAGGTCATATTGGTGTAAAACGCATGAGGAAGCTCCATGCTGATGGACTTTTGGAGTCACTTGACACATGTGAACCATGCCTCATGGGCAAGATGACTAAAACACCGTTCTCTCGAACAATGGAACGGGCGAGTGACTTATTGGAAATCATACATACTGATGTATGCAGTCCAATGAATGTTACAGCGCATGGTGGATATCTTTATTTTCTCACCTTCACAGATGACTTAAGTAGATATGGGTATATTTACTTAATGAAACACAAGTCTGAAACATTTGAAAAGTTCAAGCAATTTCATAGTGAAGTTGAGAATCATCGTAACAAAAAGATTAAGTTCCTACGATCTGATCGAGGAGGTGATTATCTGAGTTATGAGTTTGGCAGTCACTTAAGACAGTGTGGAATTGTTTCACAGTTGACACCACCTGGAACACCACAGCGTAATGGTGTGTCCGAACGTCGTAATCGAACCTTATTAGATATGGTGCGTTCTATGATGTCTCTTGCTGATATGCCACTATTGTTGTGGGGTTATGCATTAGAGACAGCTGCATTCACTTTAAATAGGGCACCATCAAAATCCGTTGAGACGACGCCATATGATCTGTGGTTTGGCAAGAAGCCAAAGTTGTCGTTTCTTAAAGTTTGGGGACGTGATGCTTATGTCAAAAAGCTTCAGCCTGAAAAGCTGGAACCCAAAGTGGAAAAATGCGTCTTCATAGGATACCCGAAAGAGACAGTCGGGGTATACCTTCTATCTCAGATCCGAAGGCAAAGTGTTTGTCGCTAAGAACGGAACATTTCTTGAGAAAGAGTTTCTCTCAAAAGAATTGAGTGGGAGGAAATAGAGCTTGATGAGGTTATTGAACCTGTACTTCAACCAGAAAGTAGCGCAGCGCAGAAAGATGTTTCTGTGGAACCTACGACAATAGAAGAGGAAGTTAATGATGATGATCATGAAGCTTCGGATCAAGCTGCTATTGAACCTCGTAGGTCGACAAGGCTGCGTACTACCCCTGAGTGGTACGGCAACCCTGTCTTGGAGGTTATGTTGTTGCATAACAATGAACCTACGAGCTATGGAGGAGCAGTGATGGGCCCGGATTCCGAGAAATGGTTAGAGGCCATGAAATCCGAGATGGGGTCCATGTGAAAAAACAAAGTATGGACTTTGGAAGTATTACCTGAAGGGCGAAAGGCCATTCAGAACAAATGGATTTTCAAGAAGAAGACAGACGCGGACGGTAATGTCGCCGCTATAAAGCTCGACTTATGGCAAAGGGTTTTTCACAAGTTCAAGGACTTGACTACGATGAGACTTTCTCACCCGTAGCGATGCTTAAGTCTGTCAGAATCATGTTAGCAATAGCTGCTTATTTCGACTATGAAATTTGGCAGATGGATGTCAAAACAGCGTTCCTCAACGGTTTCCTTGAGGAAGAGTTGTATATGATGCAACCCGAAGGTTTTGTCGGTCCAGAGAATGCTGACAAAGTTTGCAAGCTCCAGCGATCCATTTATAGACTGGTGCAAGCATCTTGGAGTTGGAATAAGCGCTTTGATGAGGTGATCAAAGTGTTTGAGTTTATACAAGTTTACGGAGAAGCTTGTATTTACAAGAAGGTGAGTGGGAGCTCTATAGCGTTTCTAGTATTATATGTGGATGACATATTGCTGATTGGAAACAATATAGAAATGTTGGAAAGCGTGAAGGAATATTTGAACAAGAGTTTTTCAATGAGGGACCTAGGAGAAGCTGCTTTCATATTAGGCATTAAGATATATAGAGATAGATCGAGACGCTTAATAGCACTTTCACAGAGCACATACCTTGATAAAGTTTTGAAGAAGTTCAAAATGGAACAGTCCAAGAATGGGTTCTTGCCTGTGTTACAAGGTGTGAAGTTGAGTAAGACTCAATGCCCAGTAATTGCAAAAGATAGAGAAAAGATGAGTGTCATCCCCTATGCTTCAGCCATAGGCTCTATCATGTATGCAATGCTATGCACAAGACCCGATGTGAGCCTTGCCATAAGTATGGCCGGAAGGTTTCAGAGTGATCCTGGATTGGAGCACTGGAAAGCGGTCAAGAATATCCTTAAGCACCTGAAAAGGACTAAGGAAATGTTTCTTGTTTATGGAGGCGATGAAGAGCTTGTCGTAAAGGGTTACATCGATGCAAGCTTTGACACTGATCCGGACGACTCTAAGTCGCAAACCGGATACGTATTTATTCTTAACGGGGGAGCGGTAAGCTGGTGCAGTTTCAAGCAAAGCGTGGTAGCTTATTCTACGTGCGAAGCGGAATACATCGCAGCCTCGGAGGCGGCGAAGGAAGGTGTCTGGATGAAGCAGTTCATGACAGATCTTGGAGTAGTGACCAGTGCACTGAATCCAATGAACATGTTCTGCGACAACACTGGTGCCATTGCTCTGGCCAAGGAACCAAGGTTTCACAAGAGGACCAGACACATAAAGCGACGCTTCAACTCCATCCGCGATTACATCATGGAAAAAGACATAAATATTTGCAAAGTGCACATGGATCTGAATGTTGCAGACCTGTTGACTAAACCTCTTCCAAGGGCTAAACATGATCAACACCAGAACTGCATGGGTGTTCGATTCATTACAATGTAAATCACATAGTGATGTGAACTAGATTATTGACTCTAGTGCAAGTGGGAGACTGTTGGAAATATGACCTAGAGGCAATAAATAAAGTGTTTATTATTGTATTTCCTTGTTCATGATAATCCTTTATTATCCATGCTGTAATTGTATTAATTGGAAACATGGATACATGTGTGGGTACATAGACAAACACAATGTCCCTAGTATGCCTCTAGTGAACTAGCTCGTTGATCGAAAGATGGTTAAGGCTTCCTAGCCATGGAAATGAGATGTCATTTGATAATGGGATCACATCATTAGGAGAATGATGTGATGGACAAGACCCAAACTACAAACGTAACTTATGATCGTGTCAGTTTATTGCTACTGTTTTCTGCATGTCAAGTATATGTTCCTATGACCATGAGATCATGCAACTCACAGATATCGGAGGAGTACCTTGTGTGTATCAAACGTCGCAACATAACTGGGTGACTATAAAGGTGCTCTACAGGTGTCTCCGAGGGTGTCTGTTGAGTTGGCATGGATCAAGACTGGGATTTGTTACTCCGTGTGACGGAGAGGTATCTCAGGGCCCACTCGATAATACAACATCACAATAAGCCTTGCAAGCAATGTGACTAAGTGTTAGTTACGGGATCTTGTATTACGGAATGAGTAAAGAGACTTGACAGTAACGATGTTGAACTAGGTATGAAGATACCGAAGATCGAATATCGGGCAAGTAGAATACCGAAGAACAAAGGGAACATCATACGGGATTAACTGAATCCTTGACATAGAGGTTCGACCGATAAAGATCTTCATAGAATATGTAGGAACCAATGTGTACATCCAGGTCCCGCCATTGGTTATTGACCGTAGAGGTGTCTCGGTCATGTCTACATAGTTCTCGAACCCGCAGGGTCTGCACAATTAAGGTTTGGTGACGTTTCGGTAGTATAGAGTTGTGTATGGTGGTGACCGAAGTTTGTTCGGAGTCCTGGATGAGATCCCGGATGTCACGAGGAGCTCCATAATGGTCCGGAGGTAAGGATTCATATATAGGAAGTCCTGTTTTGGTCGCCGGAAAAGTTCCGGGCTTATCGGTAGTGTACCGGGAGTGCCGGTAGTGTACCGGGAGACCTCCGGGAGGGGTATTTCGACCCAAGAGGCTTCATGGGCTGTGGGAAAGTAATAACCAGCCCTTAGTGGGATGGTGGAACAACCACAATAGGCCCATGTGGCTGGAAGAAAGAAACCCAAAGGAAAAAGGTGGAAAAAAGGCAAAAAAGGAGGAATCCTAGTCCTAGTAGGAGTGGAGGAGGAGAGTCCTCCTCCACCTCCCACTTCGGCCGAAGCCTCCAAGGCTTGGAGGAAAGGCTTCCTCTCCTCCTCCCTCCCTCCTATATAGACTAGTGGATTTCTAGGGTTTTGCACTGGTTTTTTCAGCCACGTGCAACCCTAATCTCTTGTGCATAGTTTCTCCTCTAGATTGGATTTCTGCAGTGCTTAGGCGAAGCCCTGCCGGAATTGCTCCACCACCATCGCCAGAGCACCGTCAGGCTGCCAGAGAACTCTTCTTCCTCTCCACTCCCTCTTGCTGGATCAAGATGGTGGAGATCATCATCAAGTTGTACGTGTGCTGAGCGCGGAGGTGCCGTCCGTTCGGTGCTAGATCGGAAGGATCATGATCAAGTTCGTGAGACGGATCGTGATCAAGTTCGTGGGATGGATCGTGATCGGATCTCGGGACGGATTGTGATTGGATCGTAGGACGGATCGTGATTGGATCGTGGTACGCACGGCTATTTGGATCGCGAAGACGTTCGACTACACCAACCGCGTTTCTTAACGCTTCCCACTTAGCGATCTACAAGGGTATGTAGATCCACTCTCCTTCTCATAGATGCTCATCACCATGGATAGATCTGCGTGTGTGTAGGAAAATTTTTGTTTCCCATGCAACATTCCCCAACAGTAGATTGGGATCCGCCTCGATCTAGCGTCCGTTTTCAGCCGGCGGTGCCAGATGTGGGCAGCATGGGCCGGTGTCCTCCGCCATGGCAGCAATGGCGTCGACATGGTGGAGGCAGCATTTGTTAAAATATGCCCTAAAGGCAATAATAAATTGGTTATTATCATATTTCCTTGTTCAAGATAATTTTTTATTATCATGCTAGAATTGTATTGATTGGAAACTCAAATACATGTGTGGGTATATAGACAACACAGTGTTTCTAGTGAGCCTCTAATAGACTAGCTCGTTGATCAAAGATGGTCAAGGTTTCCTGGCTAGAGACATGATTTGTCATTTGATAACGAGATCACATCATTTGGAGAATGATGTGATGTACAAGACCCAAACTATGAATGTAGCATATGATCGTGTCAGTTTATTGCTATTGTTTTCTGCATGTCAAGTATTTTGTTCCTTTAACCATGAGATCATGCAACTCACTAACACCGGGGGAGTACCTTTTGTGTATCAAATGTCATGACGTAACTGGGTGACTCTAAAGATGCTCTACAGGTATCTATGAGGGTGCCTGTTGAGTTGGCATGGATCAAGACTGGAATTTGTTACTCCGTGTGACGGGGAGGTATCTCAGGGCCCACTCGGTAATACAACATCATAATGAGCTTGCAAGAAAAGTGAGTAAAGAGTTAGCCACGTCATCTTGTATTACGGAACGAGTAAAGAGACTTGTCAGTAACGAGATTGAACTAGGTATGGAGATACCGACGATCGAATCTCGGGCAAGTAACATACCGATGAACAAAGGGAACTGCATATGGGATTAACTAAATCCTTGACATAGAGGTTGAAGCGATAAAGATCTTCGTAGAATATGTAGGAACCTATATGGGCATCCAGGTCCCGCTATTGGTTATTGACCATAGAGGTGTCTCGGTCATGTCTGCATAGTTCTCGAACCCGCAGTGTCTACACACTTAACGTTGGTGATGATATAAGTATAGTTGAGTTATTGTGTTGGTGATCGAAGGTTGTTCGGAGTTCCGGGTAAGATCACAGACATGACGAGGAGCTCCGGAATAGTCCGGGGGTAAAGATTAATATATGGGATAATAGTGTTTGATCTGCATAAGGGTTCTGGAATTCACCTGAAGGGGCATCCGATGTTTCCCGAAATGTTCGAGTATGAGAACACTTTATTTGGGCCAAGGGGTAAAGCCCACGAGCTTTAGGAAGGTGAAAAAGGAGTTTTGCGAAGGCCAGGGGCCACCCTGGCATCTGGTGATGGAGTCCGAGGAGGAATCTTGCCTTGCGTGCCAAACCGACTTTGAGGAGGCTCTTTCTCCAGGAAACGACCCGATGGCTCAACATATAAATAGAGGCGCAAGGCTAGCACCTGAAACATATCAAGATTTCCCCAAGTCGTGTGCCAGCAACCTCACCCGCTCTAGTTTATCCTACATCATAGTTTCCGTTGTGCTTGGCGAAGCCCTACGGAGATTGTTCTTCACCACCACCGTCACCATGCCGTCGTGCTGTCGGAACTCATCTACTACTTCGCCCCTCTTGCTGGATCAAGAAGGCGAAGAAGTCATCAAGATGTACATGTGTTGAACGTAGAGGTGCCATCCGTTCGGCACTAGATCATGATTGAATCAAAGGACGGCTTGTGATCTGGATCGCGAAGACGTTCGACTACATCAACCGTGTTTCTTAACACTTCCTCTTAGCGATCTATGTTTCCCATGCAACGTTCCTCAACAGTGGCAACATGAGCTAGGTCTTTGCGTAGATGACATCACGAGTAGAACACAAAGGATTTTGTGGGCATTGATATTCATATTGTGGGATGAAGCGGCCTAAACCAACTTTACATGTCCATGTACATGAGACCGGTTCCATCGACAGACATGTAACTTTGTTGCATAAGATGGATGGCGGGTGTCTGTCTCTCCCACCTTAGTTGAATTGGATTCGACAAAGGCGGTCCTCGTAGAAGGTTAAATAGCAACTTGTATATCATTGTTGTGGTTTTCGTAGGTAAGAATCATTCTGGCTAGATACCCATAGCAGCCACGTAAAACATGCAATAACAAATTAGAGGATGTCTAACTTGTTTTTGCAGGGTATGTTGTGATATGATATGGACAAAGACATGACGAAATATATTTGATGTATTAGATGATCATGTTTTGTAATAGTTTATATCGACTTGCATGTAGATGCATACGGGAACCAACAGGAGCCATAGGATTGTCTTTAATTATTGTGTGACATGCATGTTAATCTTTAATCGCTATCTAATGCTTTACTTTATAGCTAAGCAGTAGAAATAGTAGTACAAGGATGGTTGGCGTGACAACCCCGATGACAGCACGATGATGGAGATCATGGTGTGGTGTCGGTGAGGATGGAGATCATGTCGATGCTTTGGAGATGGAGATCAAAAGCACAAGTTCATGGCCATATCATGTCATTATGATTTGCATGTGATGTTAATCCTTTTATGCATCTTATTTTCCTTAGGACGACGGTAACATTATAAGGTGATCCCTCACTAAATTTTCAAGATAACATTGTGTTCTCCCCGAGTGTGCACCGTTGTGAAAGCTCATCGTTTCGAAGCACCACGTGATGATCGGGTGTGATAGACTCTACATTCACATACAACGGGTGCAAGCTAGTTTTACACATGCGGAACACTCGGGTTAAACTTGACGAGCCTAGCATGTATAGACATGGCCTTAGAACACAGGAGACCAAAAGGTCGAACATGAGTCATATAGTATATATGATCAACATGGAGATGTTCACCATTGAAACCACCTCATCTCACGTGATGATTAGACTTCGGTTGGTGGATTTGGATAATGACACACTTAGACAACCTGAGGGATGTTGATTTGAGTGGGAGTTCTTAAGTAATATGATTAATTGAACTCATTATCATGAACATAGTCAGAATTTCTTTAAAAATTATGTTATGGATCAATAGCTCACGCTGTAGCTCCCCTGAATTTTGATCCGTTCCTAGAGATAAAGTAAGTAGAAAGATGATGATAGCAATTATGCAGACTGGGTCTATGATCTGAGTATTGTCCTCATTGCTGCACAGAAGGCTTCTGTCCTTGATACACCGCTTGGTGCGTTAACCCCTCAAGCGTCGTCTGTGGGTGTTGAGAACATCAGACATGCATGTTTTTACAACTACTTGATAGTTCAGTTTGTCATGCTTTACGGCCTAGAATTGAGGCTTCAAAGACGTTTTGAATGTCACACAGCATATGAGATGTTCCAAGAGCTAAAATTGGGATCTTAGGCTCGTGCCCATGTTGAGAGGTATGAGACCTCCAACAAGATTCTTTGCCTACAAGATGAAGGAGGATAGTTCAATCGGTTAGCATGTGCTCAGATTGTGTGGGTGCTACAATCGCTTGAATCAAGTGGGAGTTGATCTTCCAAATAAGATAGTGATCGATATAGTTCTCCAAGTCACTGCCACAAAGCTACTAAAGCTTCGTGATGAACTATAAACATGCCAGGGATGGAAAATATGATCCCTGAGCTATTCACGATGTTTAACACCTCGAAGGTAGAAATCAAGAAGGAGCATCAAATCTTGATGGTTAGTAAAACCACTAGTTTCGAGAAGGGCAAGAAGGGAAACTTCATGAGTGGCAAGCCGGTTGCTGCTCTAGTGAAGAAACTCAAGGTTGAACCCAAACCCGAGACTAAGTGCTTCTATAATAAGGGGAACGATCACTGGTGGCGGAACTGCTCCAGATACTTGGCCGATAAGAAGGCTGGCAACGTCAACAGAAGTATATTTTTTATACGTGGTATTGATGTGTACCTTATTAGTACTCCTAGTAGCACCTGGGTATTAGATACCAGTTCAGTTGTTAATGTTAGTAACTCAAAATTAAATCCACAGAATAAATGGAGACTAGCTAAGGGTGAGGTGACGATGTGTGTTGGAAGTGTTTCCAAGGTTGATGTGATCACCATCGCACACTCCCTCTACCTTCAAGATTAGTGTTAAACCTAATTAAAAGTTATTTGGTGTTTGCGTAGAGCATGAACATGATTAGATCGTGTTTATTGCAATATGGTTCTTCATTTAAGTCAGAGAATAATAGTTATTCTATTTACATGAATAATACCTTCAATGGTCATGCACCCAATGTGAATGGTTTATTGAATCTCGATCGTAGTGATACAAATGTTCATAATATTGATGCCAAAATATGCTAAGTTAATAATGATAGTACCACATACTTGTGGCACTGCTGCTAAGGTCATATTGGTGTAAAGCGCATGAAGAAACTCCATGCTGATGGATCTTTGGACTCACTCGATTTCGAATCGGTTGAGACATGCAGACCATGCCTCTTGGGAAAGATGACTTAGAACCCGTTTTTGATATGATGGATTGGGCAAGAGACTTATTGGAAATGATACATGTTGATGTATGCGGTCCAATGCGTATTGAAGTGTGCGGTGGATATCGTTATTTTCTTATGTTCACTCATGATTTGAGTAGATATGTGTATATTTACTTAATGAAACACAAGTATGAAATGATTGAAAAGTTCAAGCAATTTCAGAGTGAAGTTTAAGATCACTATGACAAGAAGATAAAATGTCTATGATATAATCGTAGAGGGGAATATCTGAGTTACGAGTTTGGTATGCAACTTAAGACAGTGTGGAAATTGTTTCACAACTCATGCCACCTGGAACACCATATTGTGATGGTCTGTCCGAACGTCGTAGTCGTGCTCTATTGGATATGGTGCGTACTATGATGTTTCTTATCGTTTTGCCACTATCATTTTGGGGTTATGCATTAGAGAGAACTACATTCACTTTCAATAGAGCACCATCTAAATCCGTTGGGATGACACCGTATGAAATATGGTTTGGTAGAAACCTAAGCTATCATTTCTTAGAGTTTGGGAATGCGACAGTTATTTCTGGTAAGCTCGAACCCAAAGCAGAAAAGTGCATCTTCATAGGATACCCTAAGGAAACAGTTGGGTATGCCTTCTATCTCAGATTCGAGGGCAAAGTGTTTGTTGCTAAAAACGGGTCCTTTCTCGATAAAGAGTTTCTATCAAAAGAATTGAGTGGGAGGAAAGTAGAACTTGATGAGGCTGTTGAACCGTCACTTCAGTTGGAGAGTAGCACGACGTAGAAATATGTTTCTGCGGAGTCTACACCAAGTGAAGAGGAATAAAATGATGATGATCATGAAGCTTCAGATCAAGTTACTACCAAGCCTTGTAGTTCGACAAGGACTCGTGCCGCCCCTAAGTGGCACGCCAATCCTGTCTTGGAGGCCATGTTGTTGGACAACAGTGAGACAACAAGCTATGAAGAAGCAATGGTGGGCCCAGATTCCAATAAATGGCTTGGAGCCATGAAATCCGAGAAAGGATCCATGTATGAAAACCAAGTATAGACTTTGATAGACTTGTCGATGAATGGCATACCATTTGTACAAATGGACCTTTAAGAACAAGACATGCGCTGATGGTAATTTTCACCATTTATGAAGCTCGACTTGTCGCAAATAAGTTTCCAATAAGTTCAAGGAGTTGACTATGATGAGACTTTCTCACCTATAGCGATGCTAAAGTATGTTGGAATTATGTTAGTACTTGCTGCATTTTTGGATTGTGAAATCTAGCAGATGGATGTCAAAACAGAGCTTCCTTAATGGTTTCCGTGAGGAAAGGTTGTATGTGATATAACTGAAAGGTTTTGTCAATCCTAAGGATGCTAAAAAGTATGCAAGCTCCAGGATCCTTCTATAGATTGGATCAAGCATCTCGGAGTTGGAATATATGCTTTGATGAGGTGATCAAAGATTTTGGGTTTATACGAAGTTTATAAGAAACTTGTATTTACAAGAAAGTGAGTGGGATCATTGTATAATTTCTGATAAGTATATGTGGATGACATATTGTTGATTGGAAATAATGTAGAATTTCTGGAAAGCATAGAGGGTTGTTTGAAAGGAAGACCTGGATAAAGCTACTTAAATATTGGGCATCAAGATCTATAGAGATAGATCAAGACGCGTGATAAGACTTTCAATGAGTACATACCTTGACAAGATTTTAAAAGAGTTAGAAATAGATCAGTCAAAGAAGGAGTTCTTGGCTGATTTGTAAGGTGTGAAGCTGAGTAAGACTCAGAGCTCGACTACGACAGAAGAAAGAGAAAGGACGAAGGTCGTCCACTATGCCTTAGATGTAGGCTATATATAGTATGCCATCTTGTGTACCGCACCTGTTGTGTGCCTTTCCATGAGTCTGTCAAGGGGTACAAGAGTGGTCCAAGAGTGGATCACTGGATAATGGTCAAAATTATCCTTAGTAACTAGAGGACTAAGGAAATGTTTCTCGATTATGAAGGTGATTAAGAGTTCGTCGTAAAGGGTTACGTCGATGCAAGCTTTGACACCAATCCAGATGACTCTGAGCGGCAATCCAGATACGTATAGTGGAGCAGTCATTTGGAATAGCCCCAAGTGGAGCATGGTAGCAGCATCTTGTAGGATCGAAAGTAGGTCTAGAGGGGGGGGGGTGATTAGACTACTTGACCAAATAAAAATTCTACCGTTTCCCAATTTTAAGTGTTGGAAGATTTTAGCAATTATAGCAAGTCAAGCACACCCTACACATGCATGTCTACGAGTATAGCAGCGGAAAGTAAAGACAAACATGAATAGTAATGTAAGGGTAGGAGGATCAAATGCAATTTGAAGACACAAAGATTTTTCCCGTCATTCGAATAGGTGGTGCTATCATACGTCCATGTTTATGGATTCTTCAACCCACGAAGGGTAACGGTCACGAGAATCCAGGGAGGGCTCCACCCATAAGGTTCCACGAAGTAGCAACTTTGACTATTCCATAACGGCTTCCGTCCATGAAGGACTAGCCTCACTATGGGTAGATCTTCACGAAGTAGGCGATCTCCTTGCCCTTACAAACTTCTTGGTTCACTCCACAACACGAAGTAGGAGGCTCCCAAGCTACACCTAACCAATCTAGGAGGCACCACCCTCCAAAAGGTAATAGGCTCGATAATGTCGATGAACTCCTTGCTCTTGTGCTTCAAGATGATAGACTCCTCAACACTCAATCACTCTCTCACATATCTGGATTAGGTGGAAGAGATTGATCGGTGGAAACCAATTTGGGGAGGCTAGATGATGAGGACATGCATACTAATGTTACACCCACAACACCGACTGCTATACATACATGACCAATTACTAGAGCTCGCGCACGTCAATTGAATTACCAGGTACTTTCATTTCTTGGAAATCCTTCTAATGTTCATGAACATATGATGCTGCCTAAATTAGATACTTTTGTTTTACTTATGAATGAAGGACGTGGCATGGACAACAAGGATGACCATTGGAGCGGGATCAAGCGTGGAGAAGAAGGTGAGCGCGGGGTAAAGAACAATGGAGTTTCCAGTGATGATTTTCGCACTTTGAAGCCACCATAATGGGAGAGAGAAGCCTTGGACGAAATATGCATAATGCCACTTTATAAAATTCGTCCCTAGGCTAATATATGTGCCACACCACCTTGTTTTTGGGCCAGGCCCATGTAATTTTGAAATACCATATTATAGGCTGTTTTTAGAGTCCGCATGTATGGGGAAACTGGGTTAGGGTCGGTTTCAGACCCCTCCTCCAAGGGGCCACGAAATTCCCCTCTATTCTCCCATATATACAGCCCTTAGGGCATCATTTTAGGTTTGGGTTTTGTTTAGATTACAAGTTCGCCATAGCTGCAACTTCGTGTTCTTCGTTTGTGTTCCACGACCAGACAAAGGCGTCACAGAACCCCACTTCCATCAATAAAGCTTTCGTCTTATATTCACTATATCCAGATTGCAATCTTAGTTTCTTGCTTGTTCTTTGTTTGCGTGCAGGAAATAGACCCTCGTGGTCAGGTTGATCATGCTCCGGCGTAGTCAATAACCTCTCGGAGTTGGTTTAGCGATTGCTAAGGTGCGACGTCTTCACACGTTCATAGTCGGATCGTCAAAGTCTACTCCATCAAAACGATAGCCACCATATCATCGAAAGACAGCGACAACTTCGCCTCTATCAAGTGGTACCGGATTTCCAGGTTGCTCGGTGAGATTTTACCAGTTTTCGTAGTTTAGATCGCATCTGTTCTTCATACCTATAGTCCATGAAAAAGCCAAAAAAATTAGGGTTAGATCATCATACCCGAACCTATGTGAGCCTTTGCATAATCTTTTCAGTATTTTGCATTGTTGAATTTGCGGTTGCATCGTCGTGTCGAGTTGCTGGTCTTAGTGTATAGTCCTTTAGAGTTTTGAGTTCTATTCATAGGTTGTCACGTCACCACCGCATCGTCTTCATAGTTTCCATATACCACCACCATCATCTCCGCTACCATATATCACCATCCACTATCACTATCCATTGGTGTCCATATATACCATCATAAATCCGCCACCAATTTGAGTCCATATCGTTTTAGGTTTAGTTTCGAGATCCTTTTGATTTTGGATTCGCGTTTTCCTACCCACGTAGGTGTCGGGAAAAAAGAGTCTGGCACGCTTTGCAGAGCACGTTTTGGGCCAAATTTTGATTTTAGGTTCTCTAGAGTGTTTTGAGACACTTGCCATCATAGTGATTTTTGTCGAAATTTTTGGTCATCGCAGCCCTCGAATCGCTCCAGAAAAAAAATTAGTCAAAAAATTCGTGTCTATCTTGCTTATGCGACTTGGGAAGAGTTTTGAGACAATCGCCATTGTAGTGATTTTCTGAGCAACAAAAAAAAGAGCACAAAAAAAGAGGCGCCAATTTTTTTTTTGAAAGGGTGCTCTTCCCTTGATTACGTGAAGCGTCGTGATTTTGTTGGTGTTTTAGGCTCGCGTCTCTAGCACTGTCTAGCCTAGGACCAGCATAGTATCGTCGTTGAGCGTTTATTCAACCTTGCATATCTGAATTGATTATTGCTGACCCTTTTTGCTACCATATTATAAGCCATCCCAGCTCCACATACATCTACGTCGTGTGTTTGACACCACCTGGCAATCGCTCTATCCAAGCTTTGAGAGTTTTGACTCCAACGGTTGCCGATCACCACCTACTGCTGGGTAAGAACTATTAAGAATTTGAGATTCGCTTGAAGGATTTGTGACACACCACCACCACCACCACTTCCCAGTAGTGTGTAGGTTTCATATTCTTGTGTGTTTCCTATTTTTGCTAGCCATGTCAGGATCACAAGACGACGGGATCGACTGGGAGAGCATAACCAGCAAAGCGCTGTATGATAAATTTCAGCAAATGATGGTTGACGAGGTACAAGACTTCGTGACCAACTTTGGAGAGGCCATGGAGAAGCTAGATGGTTTGGAGAAGACATTCGACACCAGGATGGATGCCAAGTTCAATGAGGTGTTTTCCCGTCTACCACCACCAGCTGCAGCTCCTATCCCTCTCGAACGATGAGCACGACATGTGCCTCTCCGCCTAGTCCAACATACTGGTACTGTTGATACTGCTGCTACTTCTGTGGCTGCTACTGCTACTGCTGTTGAGTAGGTTGAGGATTATGATGGTGATTATGATGATGAGGGAGAGGTTGCTCTAGATCAGTCTCAGGGGCAACCACCACCACAAGCACCAAGTTGTCCACATGGCTACAACCGTAACGGTAGGGCTGCACCACCCCCTCAGGTATGGGATCATGACCATCTCCCTAAACTTAAATTAAATATTCCGACATTTGAGCGTAGATATGTTCCTGATATATATCTTACATGGGAGTCAGAAACAATTTTTTTTACATGTTTACAATTTCCTGAGGATAGACATGTTGCTGCTGTTGTTTCTTCATTCACTAGTTTTGCTTGTGTTTGGTGGCCAGAACATTGTAGAATACATCATACTAATATTCCAACTACTTGGGCTGCTTTGAAAGCTGCTATGCATAATCGTTGGGTTCCACCATATTATCAACGTGAATTGCTTCAAAATTTGCAGCGTTTAAGACAAGGAAAAAAATCTGTAGAGGAATATTATCAGGAATTACAAACTAGCATGATTAGATGTCATATTTTTGAGGAGAATGAAGTTATGCTTGCACGTTTTATGCATGGATTAAATAGAGAGATTTAGACTATTCTAGAGTATAAGGAGTGTAACACTATCACTCGTTTATTCCATCTTGCTTGCAAAGCTGGACATGAAGTGCAGGATCGTCAGGCAACGGCAAGAACTAATTTTTCTGCAGGTCGCACTTCACCATGGACGCCACGTACCTCCTCTACTTCCGCATGTCCTGCTGCAACACCACCTACTTTAACCTCCAACTCCAACCGAGATACCAGGAAACGGGATCCTACTCCACCCTCCACGAAGAGCACACCTTCCGGGCCTACACAGAGCTCTTCTTCATCTATTACATCCACGGGGCAAACACATGAGGTTATATGCCGTCGTTGCAAGGGTGGAGGTCATTTTGCGAGAGAATGCCCTTCCAAGCATGTAATGATTGTTATTGAGGATGATGGATATGCGTCCGCTAGTGATTATGATGAGGAGACTTTGGCTCTCATTGCGAGTGAAGAATAGGATGGCGATGATACAAAACTAGAGACACACTACATGACTGCTGATTATGCTGACACGTATGAAAGTTTTGTTGCTCAACGTGTTCTTAGTGTGCAGGTTACACATGCTGAGCAAAATCAGAGGCACAACTTGTTCCAGACAAAGGGAGTTGTGAAGGAGCGTTTTGTTCGCGTCATCATCGATGGAGGGAGTTGCAATAACTTGGATAGCATGGAGATGGTGGAGAAGCTGTCTCTAACCACCAGACCACATCCTCATCCTTATTACATCCAATGGTTCAACAATAGTGGCAAGGTTAAGGTAACCCGTACTGTTCATGTGCATTTTAGCATTGCTACATATTCTGATTATGTTGATTGTTATGTAGTACCATTGCAAGCATGTTCTGTTTTACTTGGTAGACCATGGCAATTTGATAAAAATTATGTACACCATGGTAGGACAAAGCAATATACTCTTGTTCATAAGGATCAAAATATCACTTTGCTTCCTATGTCTCCTGAACATATTATGAAAAATGACATTGCTAGAGCTAGTAAAGCAAAACAGGAGAAAAATAAGAGTGAAAATCAGATTGTAGCACAGGAATTTGAGCAACACCATAAGCCTAATAAACCATCATCTAGTGTTGCATCAGAAACAAAATTGAAGAGTGGATGTTTACTTGCTACTAAATTTGATATTAATGATTTGGATGTTGCTACATCTATTTTCTATGCTTTTGTATGGAAAGAGGTATTATTTTCATTCGTGGACATGCCTCCCTCTTTACCTCCTGCTGTCATTAACATTTTGCAGAAGTTCGTTGACGTCTTTCCACAAGACGTGTCACCGGGATTACCACCTATTCACAGGATTGAGCATCAGATTGACTTAATTCCCGGTGCATCGTTACCCAACCGTGAGCCATACCGTACCAATCCAGAGGAGACGAAGGAAATTATGCGTCAAGTACAGGAGCTGCTTGACAAAGGTTATATACGCGAATCCCTTAGTCCTTGTGTTGTTCCTATTATTCTAGAGCCTAAAAAGGATGGTACATCATGCATGTGTGTGGATTGTAGAGGCATTAATAATATTACTATTCGTTATCTTCATCCTATTCCTAGTCTAGATGATATGCTTGATGAATTAAGTGGCTCTACAATTTTCTCCAAAGTTGATTTGCGTAGTGGATACCATCAAATTCGTATCAAATTGGGAGATGAATGGAAAACAACATTTAAAACTAAGTTTGGATTATATGAGTGGTTAGTCATGCCTTTTGGGTTAACTAATGCACCTAGCACTTTCATGAGATTAATGAATGAGGTTTTACGTGCTTTCATTGGACAATTTTTGGTAGTCTATTTTGATGATATATTGATTTATAGTAGATCTTTGGAGGAACATTTGGAACATTTACGTGCTGTTTTTATTGCTCTACGTGATGCACGTTTGTTTGGTAACCTTGGGAAGTGCGCCTTTTACACCGACCGAGTATCTTTTCTTGGCTATGCTGTTACTCCATAGGGAATTGAATTTGATAAAGCCAAGACTGAAACTATTGAGAGTTGGCCGCGGCCCAAAACGGTCACACAAGTGAGGAGTTTTCTTGGCCTCGTTGGTTTATATAGGCGTTTTGTGAGAGATTTTAGTACCATTGTTGCGCCTCTAAATGAGCTTACAAAGGAAGGACGTGCCTTTTGCTTGGGGTACCACATAGGAAGAAGCCTTCACGGTCGTGAAAGATAAGTTAACACATGCTCCTTTACTCCAACTTCCTGATTTTAATAAGACTTTCGAGCTTGAATGTGATGCTAGTGGAATTGGGTTAGGAGGTGTGTTATTACAAGATGGTAAACCTGTTGCATACTTTTCTGAAAAATTGAGTAGGCCTAGTCTGAATTATTCTACTTATGATAAGGAATTATATGCTCTTGTTCGGACTTTGGAAACATGGCAACATTATTTATGGCCCAAAGAATTTGTTATACATTCTGATCATGAATCTTTGAAACATATTAAAAGTCAAGCAAAATTGAACCATAGACATTCTAGATGGGTTGAATTCATTGCGACTTTCCCTTATGTCATTAAACACAAGAAGGGTAAAGAAAATGTTATTGCTGATGCATTGTCTCGTCGTTATACTATGCTTTCACAACTTGACTTTAAAATATTTTGTTTGGAGACCATCAAAGATCAATGTATGCATGATGTTGAATTTATAGATGTGTTGCAGAATTGTAAAGAAGGGAGAACATGGAACAAGTTCGTTATTAATGATGGATTTGTGTTCCGTGCTAACAAGCTATGCATTCCAGCTAGCTTCGTTCGTCTTTTGTTGTTACAGGAGGCACACATAGGAGGATTAATGGGACACTTTGGCGTGAAGAAGATGGAGGACATACTTTCTACACATTTCTTTTGGCCAATGATGAGAAGGGATGTTGAGCATTTTGTTGCTTGCTGCACTACATGTCAAAAAGCTAAGTCATGACTCAATCCTCATGGTTTATATATGCCTTTGCCTATACCTAGTGTTCCTTGGGAGGATATATCTATTGACTCTGTTTTAGGTTTACCTCGAACAAAGAAGGGGAGGGATAGCATATTTATTGTCGTGGATAGATTTTCCAAAATGGCACACTTTATCCTATGTCATAAAAGTGATGCTGCTGCTCATGTTGCTGATTTGTTCTTTCGTGAAATTACTCGGTTGCATGGTGTGCCAAATACAATTGTTTCAGATCGTGATGCTAAATTTCTAAGAAACTTTTGGAGGTGTTTATGGGCTAAGTTGGGGACTACATGTCATCCCCAAACTGATGGCCAAACTGAAGTAGTCAATAGATCATTGTCTACTATGCTTAGGGCTGTTTTGAAGAATAACCTAAAAATGAGGGAAGAATGCTTGTCTTATATTTAATTTGCTTATAATCGTTCTCTACATTCTACCACTAAGATGTGCCCTTTTGAAGTTGTGTATGGTTTCTTACCTCGTGCACCTATTGATTTGTTGCCTCTTCCATCTTGGGAGAAGGTTAATTTTGATGCTAAAGAACGTGCTGAATTGATATTAAAGATGCATGAGTTAACGAAGGAAAAAAAATGAGCGTATGAATGCTAAATACAAAATTGCTGGAGACAAGGGTAGAAAACATGTTGTCTTTGCACCAGGAGATCTTGTTTGGTTACACTTGAGTAAGGATAGATTTCCTGATTTGCGCAAGTCAAAGCTAATGCTATGTGTTGATGGTCCTTTTAAGGTGTTAGAGAAAATAAATGATAATGCATATAAACTTGAGCTGCCTGCAGAGTTTGGGGTTAGCCCCACTTTTAACATTGCAGATTTGAAGCCTTATTTGGGTGAGGAAGATGAGCTTCCATCGAGGACGACTTCAGTTCAAGAAGGGGAGGATGATGAGGACATACAACACCAATTACTAGATCTCGCGCACGTGAATTGAATTACCAGGTACTTTTGTTTCCTGGAAATCCTTCTAATGTTCATGAACATATGATGCTTCCTAAATTAGATATTTTTATTTTACTTATGAATGAAGGACCTAGCATGGACAAGAAGGATGACCATTGGAGCGGGATCAAGCATGGAGAAGAAGGTGCGCGCGGGGGAAAGAACAATGGAGTTTCGAGTGATGATTTTCGCACTATGAAGCCACCATAATGTGAGCGAGAAGCCTTGGACGAAATATGCATGATGCCACTTTATAAAATTCGTCCCTAGGCTAATATAGGTGCCACGCCACCTTATTTTTGGGCCAGGCCCATGTAATTTCGAAATACCATATTATAGGCTGTTTTTAGAGTCCATATGCATGGGGAAACTGGGTTAGGGTCGGTTTCGGACCCCTCCTCCAAGGGGCCACGAAATTCCCCTCTATTATCCCATATATACAACCCTTAGGGTGTCGTTTTAGGGTTGGGTTTTGTTTAGATTACAAGTTCGCCATAGCTGCAACTTCACGTTCTTCGTTTGTGTTCCACGACGAGACAAAGACGTCACAGAACCCCACTTCCATCAATAAAGCTTTCCTCTTATATTCGCAATATCGAGATTGCAATCTTAGTTTCTTCCTTGTTCTTCGTTTGCGTGTAGGAAACACACCCTCGTGGTCAGGTTGACCATGCTCTTTGATGAAACATTTTCAAACTCTGCCCGGCAAACAAAATGAATAAAGGAGCTATTAATTACTTGATATCACGAAATGAACAAATAAAGAAGCCAACATAGTGCATCCATGATTGAAATTACCTTCCGAGCAACGAATGCAAGCTTATGTAATCTTCAGGGTCTTTACTTAGCGAGTCTAGTACTTCAATAGTTCCATCGTCAACTATAATGATTAGAAGGATCCAGTGATAGCTGCGCACACGATTTGTATAAGCAGGCATGCATAACTCATCAACTACACTTAATGTCGAGTATATATATATAGGAAAAATAGAATTTGTTGTACAAGACAGTAACACTCACTGGAAGTTCCAAGGTAAAAGTATTTCGGGTTTGTACTTTAGGGCCTTCAAAAACCTTAGAATCATTTTGTCCGTTTCTTTAGGGTTCCTTCTCAACACTTCTTCATTAACGGTATTTGGGTCAATGAACCTAATGACATAGACTCCATCTCTTTTCAATTAAAAAATATTCATTTTGCATAATACCACAAAAAAAATATAGTGAGTATAATAACAGGCAGTGAACAAGCTGAGCTAGAGACTTAAATTACAGGAAGAAATCACTTACAGACAATAGCAACTAATGATAGATTTGTCGAGTGCTTTTTGATTGAATAACTAAAAAAATTCTTCATTTTCAATCCACAAATCTTTTTTCATGGATGTAATGCTCTTTCTTAACTTTCACCATGAGGCTCTGTCGCCCGACCTTTATTTCTCTCATGGACCAGTCATGCGAGTTGTGCATTTGCGTTGTTAGAAGCTTCTCGTCGTCAGGAGTGACGAGAGGTTTCCCAGGGAAATATTGCCATGATATTTCCTTCGGATCCAACAGTGGAAATTCCTCGATCTATAGGAGTTGTTCAATGGTGATATCGAGTAATCTAGCATTCTCTATGAGCGCTGGTTATTGGCATTCACCTTGAGCGGGCTGATCGATTGGACTGCCTGTTCTTCGAGCTTGGGAACAGTTTTCCCGCATTTACTGCTACCGCTCGACTTCTGTCTTTTCTGGAATTGATACAACTTGGTAATAAAATGTTCATAGTCTGATACCGGCCTTTTCTCCACCGGTTTAGCTGCATCAATAAATTGTTGTACCACCTAGTTGGGTACTTTCTCCTTTGACGACGGGGGCGGTATCGGTCCAAAAAATGCCTTCAATTCGCTAGCCACATGTACATCAAGTTCCTCGTTAGTCATATTCTAAGCTAACTTCTTTTCGGCAGGAGGCTCGGGTTTCTTCTTTGGTGCTCTCTTCCGCTTTAGAGACGGTTGATGCGGCAGAGCTTGATACTATAGACTCGCCATGCGCTTTGTCTCGGGGTGGGATGGATTGGGCTGGCATGGTGGAGATGGATTCGGCTAGCGCGGAAGAGATGGATATGGCAAACTCACCATGCGCTCCGTCTCGGGGTGGGTTGGAGTCTGCTGACACGACGGACTTGGAGAAGGAGTCGGTGGACTTGGCACCGAGTTTGGAAACACGATGCAATCCTTTTTCCACACAATGATACCACCTATGGCTTCTCCCAGTGTCTGGTCCCCTTGACCTCCAGGGTGATCAAGATCTAGTGTATCATATTCCGATAGAACTTGATCCACCCCGACACGAGCATAGCCAGGTGGAATCGGATTGCCGTCGAGGAGTGCTTCAGGTGCGTTTGGTAAAGCAAAGTCATGCGCCACCTTCATGGATATGTTCTTGAGTTTCATGTGTAGCTCACTAGGTGTCGACTCTAGGACATCATCCACGGGGTAGCGAGCCAGTAGTGCATCATCGGTCGGGACCCTCATGGAACCGACGCTGCTTTTCGGCATAGATGATGGAATGGTACCATCCAATGCTGGATTTAGTTGCTCCTGCTGCTGAGACGCGGCGACGTACCACCTCCACGGGGGTCAGCTCCCTCTGTGCGGATAGTGGTCCACGCGACCACCACCAAAGAACCTCCGGGTCGACAACGGGACCCTGATTCCTCACCAAGTTGGGCGCCTCGGAAGGCAGCACCTCCCAGTGCCAGCCCGGCGGAGCCCAGTCCTAGACATGGCACCTCTCAAGCAGGTAGTTGCCACCGAGTCGACGACGAGGATGCTGGCCGGGCATCGTCGACTCAACAGCTACGCCATATATGTAACTGAACATTTAAACATCTAAACATCATATCGCGTTACCGACGATTGACGGGGAATCCTTGATATCGTCGGGGACTCTCCCTCACTGACGATCGTCGGGGGGGGGGGTACTCTCCCCCACCGTTGATCGTCGGGGGGGGGGGGGGTACTCACCGTCACCGACGATCGTCGGGGACTCCTCAATATCGCGTCAAACACGACCGTCGATAAAACAACTAAACATCTAAACAATAAAAACAACTAAAAAGAACTAAATAATAAAAAGAACTAAATTGACTAAATTAACTACCGCTTTTGTATATCCTAAAACAACTAAAACAACTAAAACAACTAAAACAAACTAAATCAACTAAAATTAACTCCGTTGCGGGGTCGCCGGAGACGCGTGCGGGGCCAGCGGCGGTGCTGCGGTGGGTGGAGGCAGGGCCGGTGGCGAGCGGCGGAGGTGCACGGGGACGACGGGGACAGAGAGGAGGGGGAGCCTTACCGGCGAGGAGCGGCGATGGCGACGGAGCGACGATGGAGACCGGCGAGGAGCGGCGACGGTGTTGGAGTGTCGGAGGAGACTGGCAAGGAGCGGCGACGGTGACAGTGATGGCGTCGGGGTGGATTTTGGGTAGCCTGGCGGCGTAGAATGGAGTGAGGCGTCGGGGGAGAAACTAAGGAGGAAGGAACATTGTTTATATAGAAAGGACCTTTAGTCATGGTTGGTATCACCATCTGGGACTAAAGACCCTTTAGTCCCTGTTGGTTATACCAACCGGGACTAAAGGTCCTCCCTTTAGTCCCGGTTGTTCATACCAACCGGGCCTAAAGAGGCCTTTTCGGCGGCCCAAATTCGCGTAGGAAGGGCACCAACCGGGACAAAAGGTCTATTTGTTTTTTATATATATTTGGAATAACTGTTTCTATATTTAGAATATTTATATTTTTTAATGAATCGTTTTTCTTTAGGTCAAAACAATTACAAACTTTCTGTTAGTGCCGGTAGTTTTCAAATTTAAATAGTTTAAATTTGAATTGTTTTGAAATTTTTGTGAATCACTAGTTTGTGAATAACTTTAGTTTAAAAATAGTTTTTTGATTGATTGTTTTTGCTGTTGTTAATATTAGTGTGTTTTATCATTATATTAAATTTTGCAATTTTTAGGATATTTTAAATAGGTGTTTTAATCAAAACTAGATTTTGTTTAACTCTTTTTAGTTTTGTAGCTTCATTTGTTTTAATAAAAATCACAATTAATGAAGTCTTAAAATGTTGAAACTTGGCATGGTATGATCATTTCACCTACATAGCAAGTGGTAACAAGGTTAGAGGGTTACGGCAAAAACTGGATGCACTTCATGTACAAACTAGACCATCTACTTCGAAGTATGAGTGTTTAGGACGAAAACTCATCTGTTAAAAAGGCATTTCATTTTTTTAAACTTATTTCAACTCCAAAAATTTTGTGCATTCAATATGTACTATTCTAAGCCACATCCTCGAATTTCAAACCTTTCTAACTTCATTTGCTAGTTTTCATCCATTTAATGAATTGTTTTGAGCAAAATGACCCTGAAATTGAAAAACACTACAAATGAACTCTGAAAAGGTTGAAACTTGGCATGGTATCATCATTTCACCCACATAGCAAGCGGTCAAAATTTGAGAGGTTTACAACAAAAACTGGATGCACTTCGTGTACAAACTAGACCATCTACTTCGAAGTATGAGGGTTTCGGACGAAAACTCATGTATTGCAAATGCATTTCATTTTTTAAAACTTATTTTAACTCCAAACTTTTTGTGCATTCAATATGAACCATTCTAAGCCACATCCTCAAATTTCAACCCTTTCTAACTTCATTTGCTTATTTTCATCCATTTAATGAATTGTTTTGAGCTAAACGACCCTGAAATTAAAAAGCACTACAAATGAACTCGGAAAAGGTTGAAACCTATCATGATATCATCATTTCACCGACATAGCATGTGAAAAAAGTTGAGACAATTACAATAAAAACTGATGCACTTCGTGTACAAACTGGACCATCCTCGCTACTCACTAGAGAAGAAAATTGATGACGGTGAAGCCAATCACATCCCAGAGTGGGATATTTGGATATAAAACTTTCTCTTCGCATGTGTCCCTTGATTATTGCACCATAACCATGGAAAATATTCATCATTTAATACGATGTTTTGGTCAGCCTTCACTGGGAAGGGAGGAATTTCATGAAACTTTTCATAATATTTAAACATGTCTGTCTTGTCCTCCACTCCCACGATATTTCTTTTTCCAGAAAGAACTATGTGGCGCTTTGTCTCATAGTATGATGTATCCGCTTTCTTATCTTTCCTTTTTATCAGTTTGGTAGACCTGTCCTTCACATAGAAACTTGCGCCACATCATTGGCTAGAACGAAAGGTTCATCTGTGTGCCCAAGATTGTTGAGATCCGCTATTGTCATTCCGTACTGCGGCTCTACAATTACCCTTCCTCTAGTCAGATTGTCCCATTTGCACCGGAACAAAGGGACCTTCAAATCACCTCCATAGTCAAGTTCCCATTTCTCCTCTATGTAACCATAATATGTGTCATTTTCCTTGGTGTTTGCACATCGTCAAAGTAGACACCACTGTTTTGGTTGGTTCTCTTTTTATCTTGGGCTGTATTCCCATTTATCTCGTACCCTTGAAAAGTCAATATAGTTGAAGATGGTCTCTTGGACAACAAGTACAAGTCATCTTCAACATTCTCGTCATTCATGAGATGTGTTCGCAACCAACCGTCGTAATCCTCAATGTGTGTACGTTGAATCCAGGGGTCAGACTTCTCTGGGTTCTTCGAGCGTATAATATTCATGTGTTTTTTTGATATATAGGGTCACCAAGATAAAATTATGTAGAACTGCGTAGTGTGCTTGTGCCCAAGAATGCCCGTCCCTATATATTATTGATTTTCGTCCTGCCTTTTCCATATAGTCTCCCCTCATGTCGTGATTGAGGAACACCAATTGGCTTAATGTCATCAATAAAGTCAAAACAAAACTCAATAACCTCCTCTGTTTCATGGCCCTTGGATATGCTTCCTTGTGGCCTATCACGGTTACGAACATATTTCTTTAAGACTCCCACGAACCTCTCAAAGGGGAACATATTATGTAGAAATACAGGACCCAAAATGGCAATCTCTTCAACTAGGTGAACTAGGACGTGCGTCATAATATTGAAGAAGGATGGTGGGAACACCAACTCGAAATTGACAAGACATTTGACCAAATCATTCTGTAAGCTTGGTACGATTTCCGCATCGATTAACTTATGAGCAATTGTATTGAGGAATGAGCATAGCTTCACAATGGTTAATCGAACATTTTTTGATAGAAGGCCTCTCAACGCAACCGGAAACAATTGCGTCATGACCACGTGGCAGTCATGAGACTTTACGTTCTGGAATTTATTTTTTCTGCCACATTTATTATCCCCTTTATATTCGATGAGAAGCCATACTGGACCTTTGCATTGAGCAGGCATTCAAAGAAGATTTCCTTCTCTGCTTTGGTAAGAACGTAGCTGGCAATACCTTGATACTGCGTTGAATGCATGCCGTCGTTTTCGTGCACACGTTGCTGGTCCTTCCGTGGCTCCGATGTATCTTTCCATCACGTCGATTGCTTATCATTTATAAAGAAAATATATTTTTAAGGAATGATAGGAAAATAACTTCTTTTTCCTAAATATAATCACAGTGCATGCTTCCTTATGTACAGGATATGCGTAAGGCAAGAAAATGTTTGTTTACCATACTAAAACAACGTCCAAAGCACTTGTGTTAAAAAAATGTTTTGAGTAGCACTCACATGTGTGTGTGCACACTTACCATTTCAACATGCGTGCAATCTAATTAATATTCATGTATGTGCTTTGTAATTTATGTGAAAATTTGAATAAAATAATATATATTTTCTGTTCACGACACAAACATGTGTCATGTCATATGTATCCTCACTTTAGCTGACATTGTAACATTCACTCGATTAGTAGCATATTAATTAACATAATTATCTTAGCGCAATTCAATGGTGAAAATAAACTGAAAATACTAAACGTACCACACAATTGTGGTGCGATGACCGGTGGACCATGACGATGTTGAATGAAGATGTCATCATATCTTATACATAAGGAAACATGCATCATGTGTTTGTATTTAGAAAAGAGAAAATATTTTCTCCTGTCATTAAAAATACTTTCCTTTATAAACAATAATTACATGGTCAAAAAAATGTTCTTGATAACAATCCGTATGGAACATCAATTAGGCTATTTATTTCATTTTTATTGGGCCAATAAAATAAACAAAAAAAAGTTGCCCTTGGTAAGACTTTCCTTATAAATGATATTTTACATGGTCAAAAAATTGTTTGTGATAATAATCCGTATGGAATGTCAATTAGGCTATTTATTGGGCCAAAAATAAAATAAAAATGCCCTTGGTAAGACTTCCTTATAAATGATATTTTACATTGTCAAAAAGATATTTTTGATAATAATCCGTACAGTACTCTAGCCAGCAGGCCATCAAACTACTTTAGCTCAGCAGTACAACGCACGCTATTTATAGAAACCAAACATCGTTACCACGTCAGCGTGTTGACCAGGAGCCTACCGCCGTTGACCATGACGGTAGCCCGTTATATTCTATCGCAAACTTCTATGACGGTAGAAAAAGGTCAGATTTAAATTTTTTTATAAATAAGGTCAAATCGTGTCAAAGTTTCGTATAAGGGTCAAAACAGTGAATTTGGCCGTCAGCGGGCGGGTGGGTTGAAATATTATGATGTTCCAAACTTGCCTTCAATCTCCGTATACTGCTCCACTTTGCTTGGGCTGGACTGCATATACTGCTGGCTCTTTGAAGCAGTACAAATCAATCTCTAGCGTTGGATTTCCCCGAATGGACGGACTCATTTAATTACAGGGTACCATAAAAGATCTCTCAATTTAAGGCTATCTGTTTAATCGTTTTAGATGGAAAGATTAAAGCGACGCATCCGACCAAGTGATATTACGATAAACATCGGAGAAGAGGCTCCCGTCCGAGTGTGCCCTATACATTTAGAAAGGTACCGTAAAATTGAAGTTACTGATGTGAAAAATTGGAAACTACTATTTGTGTAGGATCTTTTTTTAAAACTGATGAAGGAATTTTAACATGTATATATTGTTTATTGGTCATGTGTTCTGCAGCTGGAAAGAAGTCAAACATGACAATACTGTTACATGGTTGGCCTGTTGGAACGATCCGATAAACTAAAAAGATATCAAGTATGTTTTCCATGCGGCAAGCAGCTCACTAAAGGGACAGAGTGACAAGGAGAAATATGAGAAGGCCCGGAAACTGAAGGTGAGAAAGTTCGTTTTGTGATTCATAGAACTTTTTTATCCCCATGTGCAATAATTGTCCGTCTATGGCCATGGCAGGATTACATAGGCAGTATTCGATCAAATTACACCAAGGATTTCAGGAGCAAAGATCAGAGGAAGAAACAAATTGCAGTGGCAACATATCTTATGCCCTTAGGGTAGGCAATGAAAAGGTATATCGTCTTTGAATACTATTTCCCTTTTTTTCTACAATGTTGGGACACAATTTTTGTTGGCAATGTACTGTATCCATATATATAAGCTGCTGCATAAATTGTTCTGCTTTTGCAGGATGAGCATTCTTTCTTCTATCATACATCCGTGCATAGTTTTTTGTTATCATGCTACTTCAATCCTTTTCAGATTGAGGCTGAGGCAGATACTGTTGGTTGTTGTACACTGAAGGTTGAAAATGATACTTGTTTGGCTCCAAGTAAGTTTCAGGTCTTGATCTTCATTCTTTATATATTCTTGACGGTTGCTCACTATGAGGAATTAATTTCTACTGTTTGTCTGATGTTTGATCATTGCCTTTTCAGTTTGACTTTCTTGGTTAAGATTCTATAAGATACTATAACACTGTAGAGGTTGAACCACCTGTATACAAGGCGATTAAGGAATTCTGTGCAGGCATCTCCCAATGCTTTTTTCCCACCCGGCCATCTCTTCCTACCCTAGACAAACATCATCGACATCTGTTTCGCATAACTGTTTTCTAGGTAAAAATAAAGATGGGCGTGTCTTTGACAAGCTTGATACAACTAAACTAAATGCTCATCTCAAGGCCTTGATGCCTGGCCTGACTGCAAAAGTCTTCCGTACATACAATGCTTCCATCACTTTGGACGCCATCGTAAGTTGAATGCAAATTTCACTCTCTGTTCTCCACCATTATGTTGCAGCACTGTTTAGGCTTGATGAAGTGATTACCTCAAGTATGTCGTGAGTAAAACGTTTTAGGAGCCTCTTCCGTACTGTATTTGTTTTGGTACTGTTATCTGCTTCTAAAATAGAGTGTGTAATGTTATCATGTCTAATGTGACTACCATGTTATGTCGTAATATATTTTTCATCGGAATAAATTATATGTGTGATGGTATTACAGATGGAACGTAAGAAAAAGCTAAATTCTATCAACGAGCAAACAAGGAGGTAAAATATTTCACTCACTCTTGAGGAAGAAAACTTGCATCATGACTATTCTTGACTCTGAAGGATGTTTCTCAATTATTCAGGTTGCTATAATCTGTAATCATCAGCGTGCTGTGCCAAAATCACATGATTCCCAGATGAATAAGTTGAATGAAAAGATTGATGAATTAATGGTAGGTTGTTGCCTGCAAATGGTTAATTAGCTCAAATTTGTGGTCGTCACGCAAACATTTTGTCATCATTTTATTCTTTTCTCCAGGCTCAGAGGGATCAGTTGAACATAGAATGGGAGAAAGAAAAGAAACTTTTGTCTAAAAAAGCAGAGAAACGAAAGCTTGTAGGCTCTGATGGAGATGCGGAGCCAAGAAGAAAATTGACCCCTGAAATGTACATCACAGACAAAGATAAATCATTTTCCTTATGTACTTACCTGATCAAAGAATGGAGACAATCTCATACATTAATCTATATTTGCAGGTTGCAGAAGAAGTTATCTCAGGTGGAAACTAGGATAGTGGAAACGGGTAACCGCAAGAACAAAAAAGAGGATTTGAAGAAGGTGGCACTAGGCACATCAAAGATCAACTACCTTGATCCTAGAATTACTGTGGCGTGGTGCAAAACGCAGGAAGTCCCTATTGACGGGGATAAGGTACCGTAGGGACTACTTCTTGCTCCGCATAGCTACTAACCTCGTCAGTGCATGATCATACTGCTCGTGTTCATATGTCTCTAACTCTATGCATGTAGGTCCTAATTCGTCCGATACAAATTAAGCTTCCTACTTCGAATTTGAATTAATTACACTGCAGCCACCAAATTAGTTGTGTGGCATACGTGTGCTTTGCTCTATTATTTCAAACGACTACTTGTCTAATCGCTACCAGCATTTTACAGTCCTTCACAGAATAACAGAGGCTGCTTGGATTGGTTATTTTTGTGACTGATTTTCACCAGGACAATTCTGGAGAAATTTGCATGGGCGATGGATGTCGACCCAGATTTCAGATTCTAAGAGCTGTCTGGCTACCCGCAAAAAAGAGAGGCTGTCTGGTCAATAAGTACGTCCAGGATCATGTTTTTTCAGAGAGAGAGAGTCCAGGAACCAGTATCATGTTGGCCAATGGCCACTCTGTGGGGACAAAGACTAGCTTGACCAGTAGAGTAGATTGTTAGCGTCCCAAAATAAGTGACTCAACTTTGTACTAACTTTGTAGGGAGTAGCAACTTTGAATGCCATACTTCACTTGCTCTCAATTTGATCATAGTTGTTTTTACCACCGAGGTATTAGAAATGTTTCCCCTTTCCCTAACTCGAAAAAGTCAGAAGGACTCAAAACTTGCTCTTTTTTTGCCAATTTCAGCAATTTGTTACTAATTCTAACGATTTGAAAAGAAGATCTTGTGGCAATTAGAACTGCGTCCAACCCTATGTATTCCACAATAGTACTAGTATGGTAGTTTGATTATTCAGGCAACGATTTCTTTACAACTGAAAATGGGCAGCGAATTGCCTATACGGGCGCACATTAAGCATTAGTCTACATGAACTACTCCACGAGCCACGACTAGCTCATCTGCCTCGTCGTCCTCCCCCTCCTCGTCCCCGTATGCACCCATCCGGCCCGTCGCCATCGAACGCAATCCAAGCGAAGATGCATGATCCTGTCAAGGCGACGAAGGAGAAGATAATATCCGGCCACCCCCTGTATATATATGGTCGTCAGTATAAGCGCTCAACCGGCCGGCGACATAATAATCATCCGAGAAAGAACCGAGCACAGCAATCACGAACTCACCCATCGGCGCCGCCCTGCGGCCCATCGGTGAACATCGTCCGCTGCAGAACAGTTATACCGGAGGAGGGATTCAGATCGAGATTTACTTTACTGCTGCTGAAGAAAGAAACTAACAGACGAAGGTGCACTAGCTTACGTACCGCCCTGGAGTTGGCTGGCGCGGCGGAGGAGACGCGGGAGGCCGGCCGGAGCGCGAGGCCGGCCGTGGACCGGAGCGCCGCCGACATGGATCTGTCGCGCCGCGTGGTTCGCTGCAGACTCGAGTATAGGGGTGCTGGGGTTTTGATCGAGAGGAATCCGGCGAATAAGGCAAATAAGACGCGCACAACTTCTATCACGGCCGTTGCCGCTGCATGCGGATCGGACCCACCGGTCCCAGCAGAAATTCCCATTTTCCAGCCGTCAAATCGTATCTGGCCAACCCTCGGTGCCCCGTATCTCGAAAAAAAACCCAGCACGCTCCACCTGGCTGTTGTAGACCGACGGCGGCGGGCGTTCAAGATTGGGGATGGCCGGACGAAGAAACCGATCGAGGGCGTCGACAGTTGTTGGGGACTCCAATCCAATCAGGTCATCTTCCTCGTGCAAAGATGGCGAGCAGATGCACCTCCGAGAGTCAAGTTGGCAAATTTGAATAAATTGATAAGACACTACAGTCACCTAATCATCAACGAAATCATTGTCAATGGAAAGACATTCAACCTTTATCAGAAAAACATTATTGTAACCGTTCAACCACATGTTCGTTCCTTATAATTTCTTGACCGAATCAAGACATCTTCAAGACGGACCCGTAAACCCTCTGTAACCGCCCAAACTGCGCGATCCGAACCGCAGAAGTCATCCAACACAGTCCTGCATCTGTCCGTGGAGCGATCTAGACACAATTTCTTTCATAAACCAGAGACAAACGTGGGAAGATTTGCAGGAGCATGGACCGCTATTTTGTCCGAATCTGGCTGTCCTGGCCCATCAAAAACCCTTCGCCCTCCCGCGCGCGCTTCCCTCCTGGCGCTGCTCATCATTGAAGAGCATATGTGGCCTCTCACTGGACAGCATTGAAAACAGCTCGCCGGCAGAGGGCGCCGCCTCTCCGGTGTCCGCGCTTGTCCAATGCAGGAGATGTGTGATTGGACGGGACATGACTGATATCTACCACGATCGTTCAATGCCCAGTTCGTCCGTATGCCACCATTAAGCAGGTTGGCCGGCTTAGAAACCCACCCCGGCGTCCCACATTGATGTCTAGCTCACCATAATCCGCTATTTAAGGGCGGACACACCCGACTATCTCCACAACATAATGCATCCACTCCACATCCTTCTCCCTTGCACCACATTTGCCATAACTGCAGGCGGCAAAGCTCTAGGGACAAATTTTCCCCAAAGATGAAGCAGGAGGTGGCCGCCCTTGTCGTCACCTGGCAGAGTCATCGTGCCAGGAGGAATGAGGCCGTCTTGTCGGCCAGCTCGCCCGCGGTCTCCGACGACGATGAGGATGACACGACGATGGAGACGGGCTTTGATAACACCGCCCCGGCTGCCGCGCCTCCTGTGCTCTGATACTTGTGATTTGCGTTGGCTTTTTCGTGAAGAGGAACGGGTAATTTTAGCACAATACAGATAAGTATTTCTGCTAGTTAAGAATCAGGTTTTATCGAACCAATAGGAATACCAATCAACAACCATCTTCAGTAAATGCACACAAAAGAGCAAAGACTTGCACCAAACGCGGCAAGAGGGTTGTCAATCCCCTTAATCTCGTTATTTGCAATCAAATAAAGTGTGTAGATGATAGTAGATAATTATAAATTGCAAAATAAATTAAAATAAAATAAATAGCAACAAGGTAATGAAAAAGTTTGTAAATATATAAGTGAATAGACCCGAAGGCCATAGTTTTCCCTAGTGGCATCTCTCATGTAGGAGCCATACGGTGGGTTGATGTCTACTATACAACCTTATTCTTGTAGACTTGTGTTGGGCCTCCAAGCGCAGAGTTTTGTAGGACAGTAGCAACTTTCCCTCAAGGGGATGACCTAAGGTTTATCAATCCGTGAGAGGTGTAGGATGAAGATGGTCTCTCTCAAACAACCCTGCACTACTAGAAAAAGGACTGTTAGTGGCGCACCTATTTTTACCATTAATGATGCACTATAGGTGCGCCACTATTACCACGCCACTAGTAAAAAATACTAATGGCGCACCTCTGGTGCGCCATTAGTATTGCAGGTAACAGTGACGCACCTCTGATGCGCCATTAGTATTGCAGGTAATAGTGGCGCACCTTGTAGTGCGCCATTACTATTGCTACAGGTGCGCCATTGGTAACTTTTTTTTATTTTTTTTTGATTTTTCTGAATTTTGAAGGCGGGAAAATAGTAGTGGCGCACCGTCTAACCCACACCGCGCGCCATTGCTATTTTTGAATTTTGAATTTGGATCTGGATCTGGCTCATTTTTTTGGCTTTTTTTTGCTCGTTTTTTTCTTGATTTTTTTTCAAATTTCGTTCTCGACCTGGATCTGGTACGTTCTTTGTGCCGGGGAGCTCCACATGTGGCCAGAAGTAGAGGAGGAGGGTGGAGAGACCGTGAGGAGGAGAGGAGGAAGGAGAGACCGTGAGGATCAGGAGAGGAGGGAGGAGGAGGTCGCCGGAGAGGAGGAGGAGGACCGTGAGTAGGAGAGGAAGGAGGAGCACCGTGAGGAGGAGACGAGGGAGGAGGAGGTCGCCGGAGGAGGAGCACCATGAGGAGGAGAGGAGGGAGGAGGAGGTTGCCGGAGGAGGAGCACCATGAGGAGGAGGTCACCGGAGGAGGAGCATCGTGAGGAGGAGGAGGTCGTCGGAGAGTTGGAGATGGAGTGGAGGAGAGGAGGAAAGGAGGAGATGGAGTGGAGGAGAGGACGAGAAGAATGAAGGGGTAAGTGGCTGGCCGACCCTTTTAAACTTCTATCCCAACTTAGCAGTGGCGCACCATGCACCAGTGCGCCATTGCTATTTTTTTGAATTGTGAAGGCGGGAAAATAGTAGTGGCGCACTATTCACTGATGCGCCATTGCTAATTTTTTTTTCGATTTTTTTTGAATTGTGAAGGCAGGAAAATAGTAGTGGCGCATTATTCATATGGTGCGCCATTACTAACTTGTTTTTTATTTTTGTATTTTTTTGAATTTTGAAGGTGGGAAAATAGCAGTGGCGCACCATGCACTAGTGTGCCATTGCTAATTTATTTATTTTTTGCATTTTTTCGATTTTTTTTGCCTCTAGATCTTAAAAGCATCGTAACTTTTTTCTGTTAGGTTTTTGAGGATTCTAGAAAATCGATAACAGGCGTAGCCAGTTGAATTCGGATGTAACTTTTCGAGTAGATGATTTTTCATATAAAAAACTTTTCATCGGAGGTCGTATGCAAAAGTTATGGCCATTTTACCGAAACATGGCGGCCTTTTGCAAAACATATTGAAAATTCATGTTTGTTAAGTTTCCTAACAACTAGAACACATAACACATGGGCATCTATTTTTTTGAATTTTTTGAATCTTTTATCATTTTCTTTTATTTTTTTAAAAACGTAAAAGACGATCCATTGAGGTGTGGTGCGCCATTGCTATGTCTGGTGGGGGGGATGGACCAAAAAAATAGCAATGGCGTACTGCTCATGTGATGCGCCATTAGTAAAAAAATAGCAACGACGTACCTAATTCTGGTGCGCCACTGCCACCATCATGGTGCGCCACTAGTAGAGATATTGGGAATAAGCCTTTTTCTAGTAGTGCTGCAATCAAATACAAGAAATCTCTTGTGTCCCCAACACATCCAATACAATGGCAAATTGTATAGGTGCACTAGTTCGGTGAAGAGATGATGATACAAGTGTAATATGGATGGTAGATATATGTTTTTTAATTTGAAAATATAAAACAGCAAGGTAACTAATGATAAAAGTGAGCACAAACGGTATTGCAATGCTTGAAAACAAGGCCTAGGGTCTGTACTTTCGCTAGTGCAATCTCTCAACAATATAAACATAGTTGAATCATATGTAAATCTCTTACGCGCGACAAAGAGTTCACTCCAAAGTCACAAATAGCGGACAACAAACGAAGTAATTATTGTAGGGTACAAAACCACCTCAAAGTTATCTTTTCTGAGCAATCTTATGAGCTATCCCTATAAGTGTCACGAACAGCCCTAGAGTTTGTACTAAAATAACACCTTAAGATACACATCAACCAAAACCCTAATGTCAACTAGATACTCCAATGTCACCACGAGTACCCATGGGCTTGATTATACAATATGCATCACACAATTTTACATTCATCATGTTCAATCCAACACAAACAACTTCAAAGAGTGCCCCAAAGTTTCTACTGGAGAGTCAAGACGAAAACATGTGCCAACCCCTATGCATAGATTCCCAAGGTCACAGAACCCGCTGGTTCATCACCAAAACATACATCAAGTGGATCAATAGAACATCCCATTGTCACCACACATATCCCATCGCAAAACATATATCAAGTGTTCTCAAATCCTTAAAGAGTCAATCCGATAAGAAAACTTCAAAGGGAAAACTGAATTCATCACAAGAAGATAGAGAGGGAAAAACTCCATATAATTCATCTGTATCAATAAATCTCACGGTACATCAATATCATGCCATCTCAAGAACATGAGAGAGAGAGAGATCAAACAGATAGCTACTGGTACACACACTCAGCCCCGAGGGTGAACTACTCCCTCCTCGTCATGGAGACCGCCGGGATGATGAAGATGGCCTCCGGTGATGGTTTACCCCTCCGACAGGGTGCTGGAATGGGGCCCCGATCGTTTTTTCGTGGCTATAGAGGCTTGCGGCGGCGGAACTCCCAATCTTGGTTTCTTTCTGTTTTTTTAGTATTTATAGGAATTTTTGGCGTCGGTCTCACATCAAGGGGGTGCTCGAGGAGTCCACAAGCCACAGGGGCGTGGCATAGGGGTGGCCGCACCCAGCAGGCTTGTGGCCTCCTTGTCCACTTTCTGGCCCAGCTCTTTGCTCCAGTATTTTTTATATTTTCCAAAAATATTCTCCGTAAATTTTCATCCCATTCCGAGAACTTTTATTTCTACACAAAAACACCACCACAGTAGTTCTGCTAAAAACAACGTCAGTCCGGGTTAGTTCTAATAAAATAATACCAAAACCATATAGAATTATTGTAAACATGACAAGAATAATTTACAAATTATAGATACGTTGGAGACGTATCATGGGTAAACACATTGTTGTTGGGCAATTGATAGAAAACCATATAGTTATGCGATATTCACGACAATGATCATGTATATATAGGCATCACGTCCATAAGAAAATAGGCCGACTCCTGCTGCACCTATTACTATTATTTCACCCATCGACCGCTATCCATCATGCATCTAGAGTATTAAGTAAAACATAGTAATGCTTGGAGAACAATGGCATTATGCAGACAAAGAGAATTCAATTAATAAGAACTAACCCCATCGTTTTATCCTTAGTGGAAACAATACAAAGACGTGTCTTGTCCCTTTTTGTCACTGGGATATAGAGCGTCGCTAGATTGAACCCACTACAATGCACCCCTGTCACTAAAGAAATATCAATCTAGTTGGTCAAACTATTTCAATAGATCGGAGAGATTTACAAAGCTATAATGATGATGCAAATAATATCATAATATTCATAGGTGACTCAAATACTTTTCATGAATAATCTAAACATAATCCCACAATTCATTGGATCCAAACAAATGCTCCGTACATAAGAATTACATCGGATAGATCAAAGCAAAGATTTAATGATCATTGTATTGAAGATCAAAAGAGAGAGAGAGATGAATAGCCATCTAGGTACTAAATACGGACTCGTAAGTTTGTGGTGAACTACTCGCACATCATCATGAGGGCAACAAGGTTGATGTAGATGACCTTCGTGATCGATCCCCCCTCCGGCACGACAACGAAACATAGCTCTAGATGGGATCATGGCGGAACTAAGAGTTGCGGCGACACAAAAAGTATTTCGGGATGCCCTCTAGGGATTTTGGAATATATGTGAATTTATAGGCCAAATAAAGGGGGTAGGAGGGCCACCAGGGATGGACAAGCCATCGGGGCATGCCGACCCCCTTGGGCGCATCGTGTTGGCTTGTGCCTCCCTCCTTCGGCCTCCGGTCTCCCCCCGAAGCTTCCAGGTCTTCTTTTTGTCCACAAAAAATGATAAAAGATTTTTGGTGCAATTGAACTTCGTTTGGTACTGTAAACCTGAAAAGCCAAAAACACGCAGAAAACATCAACTAGCACTAGGCACTGGGTCAATAGGTTAGTGCTAAAAAATAATATAAATTGGTAAATTAATACTACAAAATATCCTAAAAGTATAATATAATAGCATGGAACAATCAAAAATTATAAATATATTGGAGACGTATCAGCGTCCTCAAGCTTAATTCCTGCTCGACCTCGAGTAGGTAAATGATAAAGAACATTTTTTTATGTGACATGCTACCCAATATGTAATCTTTTGCATGTATGCTCATTGAGAAATGATGAATTAACAAACATCAACATAGTAATATTTATAAGCACACACAACATAATCATCAATCTTTCGAAATTTACGATCCTCAAAGAATGTTTACCCCCATTCATTTTATCATATGAGTAAGGCATGAGTCTGTCTTCACCCCATTAATATAAATGTTAACCACTACGGTTTCCAAGTTGGGCAATTGGATCGTACTTTTTCAATGTGCATCAATTTTTTATTCTTCACGCAATACATTAGCATAAGGGTGGAATAGAATATTGGAGTAGATATCAAAGGGGTAAAAAGTGGACAAGAAAGTGATACATCTCCAATCGTATCTATAATTTTTGCTTGTTCCATGATGTTATATTATCAATCTTGGAGGTTTTAGAATCATTTTATAGAAACTTTATATCATTTTTTGGGACTAACCTATTGACATAGTGCCAAAGTGCTAGTTGACGTTTTTGCCTGTTTTTTACTTCGTAGAAAATCAGTACCAAACGGAGCCCAAATGCTGTGAGAATTTTTGTGGATTTTTTATGTACCAGAAGAAGAAGGATGGGCCCAGGGTGGCCGAGGGTGGCCACCCTCCACCAGGGTGCGCTAGAGGCCCCTAGCGCGACCTCGTGAGGGGTGGGCACCTCGGGCGCCCCCTTAACCGACTATTGATCCTATAAATTCCCTAAAAATCCAGAAACCCTAGGGGAGTCGAAGAAACACAATTCTAGTCGCCGCAAGTTCCAGAACCTCAAGATCCAATCTAACACCATCACGAAGGGGTTCATCTTCATATGTGCCTCCCCAATGATGCATGAGTAGTCCACCATAAACCTACAGGTCCATAGGCAGTAGCTAGATGGCTTCCTCTCTCTCTATGTTTCTCAATACAATGATCTATTGGAGATCTATTTGATGTAATGACTTTAGCAGTGTGTTTGTTGGGATCCGATGAATTTTGAGTTCATGATCAATTTCTATCCATGAATATGATTTGAGTCTTCTTTGATCTCTTATTTTCATGATTACTTATAGCCTTGTATTTCTTCTTCAAATCTTTGGTTTAGTTAGAGCAACTAGATTGATTTTTCTTGCCATGGGAACAGGTGCTTTGTGATGGGTTCGATCTTGCGGTGTTCTTTCCCGGTGACAGAAAGGGAAACAAGACATGCATGTATCGTTGCCATTAAGGATAACAAGATGGGGTCTATTCCTACATGAATATATCTTGTCTACATCATGTCACCATTCTTATTGCCTCACTCCGTTTTCCCATGAACTTAATACACTAGATGCATGCTAGATAGCGGTCAATGTGTGGAGTAACAGAAGTAGATGCAGAATCGTTTCGATTTACTTATCTTGGACTGATGCCTATATAATGATTATTGCCTTGGATATCGTCATGATTATTTGATCTTCTATCAGTTGCCCAACAGTAATTTGTTCACCCATGATGTCTACTACGCAACCTTCTTATTGTAGACTTGTGTTGGGCCTCCAAGGGCAGAGTTTTGTAGGACAGTAGCATTTTTCTCTCAAGTGAATGACCTAAGGTTTATCAATTCGTGGGAGGCATAGAATGAAGATGGTCTCTCTCAAACAACCCTGCAACCAAATAACAAAGAGTCCCTTGTGTCCCCAACACACCCAATACAATGGTAAATTGTATGGGTGCACTAGTTCAGCAAAGAGATAGTGGTACAAGTGTAATATGGATGGTAGATATATGTTTTTGTAATCTGAAAATATAAAAACAGCAAGGTAACTAATGATAAAAGTGAGCACAAATGGTATTGCAATGCTTAGAAACAAGGCCTAGGGTTCATACTTTTACTAGTGCAAGTACTATCAACAATACTAACATAGTTGAATCATATGTAAATCTCTCACGCACGACAAAGAGTTCACTCCAAACTCACAAATAGCGGAGAACTAGCGAAGAAATTATTGTAGGGTATGAAACCACCTCAAAGTTATCATTTTCGATCAATCTTATGAGCTATCCCTATAATTTTCACGAACAGCCCTAGAGTTTGTACTAAAATAACACCTTAAGATACACATAAACCAAAACCCTAATGTCACCTAGATACTCCAATGTCACCACGAGTACCCATGTGCTTGCCTATACGATATGCATCACATAATTTCAGATTCATCATGTTCAATCCAACACAAAGAACTTCAAAGAGTGCCCCAAAGTTTCTATCGGAGATTCAAGATGAAAACATGTGCAAAGCCCTATGCATAGATTCCCAAGGTCACGGAACCCGCAAGTTGATCACCAAAACATACATCAAGTGGATCAATAGAACATCCCATTGTCACCACGGATATCCCATCGCAAGACATACATCAACTGTTCTCAAATCCTTAAAGACTCAATCCGAAAAGAAAACTTCAAAGGGAAAACTCAATTCATAACAAGAACATAGAGAAGGGAAAACTCCATATGATTCATCTATATCGATAAAGCTCACGGTACACCAAGATCATGACATCTCAAGAACACGAGAGAGAGAGATACAACACATAGCTACTAGTAAATACCCTCAGCCCCAAGGGTGAACTACTCCCTCCTCTGTTGGAAATATGCCCTAGAGGCAATAATAAATTAGTTATTATCATATTTCCTTGTTCATGATAATCGTTAATTATCCATGCTATAATTGTGTTGATCGGAAACTCAGATACATGTGTGGATACACAGACAACACCATGTCCCTAGTATGCCTCTAATAGACTAGCTCGTTGATCAAAGATGGCTATGGTTTCCTAGTCATGGACATGAGATGTCATTTGGTAATGGGATCACATCATTAGGAGAATGATGTGATGGAGAAGACCCAAACTACAAACGTAGCATATGATCATGTCAGTTTATTACTACTGTTTTCTGCATGTCAAGTATATGTTCCTATGACCATGAGATCATGCAACTCACTGACACCGAAGGAGTACCTTGTGTGTATCAAACGTCGCAACGTAACTCGGTGCATGTTGGGTTGGCATGGATCAAAACTGGGATTTGTTACTCCGTGTGATGGAGAGGTATCTCAGGGCCCACTCGATAATACAACATCACAACAAGCCTTGCAAGAATTGTGACTAAGTGTTAGTCATGGGATCTTGTATTACAGAATGAGTAAAGAGACTTGCCGGTAACGAGGTTGAACTAGGTATGGAGATGCCGACGATCGAATCTCGGGCAAGTAACATACCGAAGAACAAAGGGAACATCTTACGGGATTAACTGAATCCTTGACATAGAGGTTCGACCGATAAAGATCTTCGTAGAATATGTAGGAACCAATATGGGCATCTAGGTCCCGCTATTGGTTATTGACCATAGAGGTGTCTCAGTCATGTCTACATAGTTCTTGAACCCATAGGGTCTACACACTAAAGGTTTGGTGACGTTTCGATAGTACAAAGTTATGTATGGTGATGAACGAAGGTTGTTCAGAGTCTCGTATGAGATCCCGGAGGTCACGAGGAGCTCCGTAATGGTCCGGAGGTAAATATTGATATATAGGAAGTCCTGTTTTTGTCGGCGGAAAGGTTTCGGGCTCATCGGTAGTGTACCGGGAGTGTCGGTAGTGTACCGGGAGACCATCGGGAGGGGTATTTCGACCCAAGAGGCTACATGGGTTGTGGGAGAGTAAATACCAACGCTTTGTGGGCTGGTGTAAGTCCCACACAAGGACCATGCGGCTGGGAAGAAAAGCCCAAAGGGAAAAAGGTGGAAAAAGGCCAAAAAGGGAGGAATCGTAGTCCTACTAGGATTGGAGGAGGAGTCCTCCTCTCCTCCCCAGTTCCGCCGACCCAAGGAGGCTTGGCTCTTGTGCCAAGTCCTCTCCTCCCTCCCTCTTATATATACCGAAGGTTTGAGGGTTTTTTGCACAGAATTTTTAGCCACGTGCTGCTCGTTCCTCCAGTGCATAGTTTCTCCTCTAGATCGGATTTCTGAAGTGCTTAGGCGAAGCCCTACCGGAATGCTCCACCACCATCACCGCGGCGCCGTCATGCTGCCGGTGAACTCGCCTAACTCTCTGCTCCCTCTTGCTGGATCAAGAAGGCGGAGATCGTCATCGAGCTGTACGTGTGTTGAACGCGGAGGTGTCGTTCGTTCGGCGCTAGATCAGAAGGACTTTGATCAAGATCTCGAGACGGATCATGATGAGTTCGTGGGACGGATTGTGATGAGTTCGCGGTACGGATCATGATTGGATCGCGGGACAGATCATGACGAGTTTGCGGGATGGATCGTGATTGGATCGCGGGACGAATCGTGATGAGATCGCGGGACGCTCGGCGATTTGGATCGCGAAGACGTTCGACTACACCAACCGTGTTTCTTAACGCTTCCTGCTTAGAGATCTACAATGGTATGTAGATCCACTCTCCCTCTCGTGGATACTCATCACCATGGACAGATCTTGCGTGTGCCTAGGAAATTATTTGTTTCCCATGCGACGTTCCCCAATAGTGGCATCATGAGCTAGGTCTATGTGTAGATGAGATCTCGAGTAGAACACAAAGAGTTTGTGGGCGTTGATGCTTAGATTGCTTCCTCCCTTGGTCGTGTTTTGGTTCAACGGTATTGTGAGATGAAGCGGCCCGGACCAACATTACTCGTACGCTTATGAGAGACCGGTTCCCTCGACCGCAACTTGTTGCATAGATGGCTTGCGGGTGCCAGTTTCTCTCACTTTAGTTGGATTGGATTCGACAAAGGCGGTCCTTGAGAAGGTTGAAAAGCAACTAGTGTATCACCGTTGTGGTTTTTGCGTAGATGAGAATTGTTCTTGCTGGATACCCGTAGTAGCCAAGTAAAACATGCAACAAAAATTAGAGGACGTCTAACTTGTTTTTGCAGGGTATGTTGTGATATGATATGGCCAATTACATGATGTGATATATGTGATGTATGAGATAATCATGTGATGTATAGATTATCATGACTTGCATGTCGATGAGTACGACAACTGGCAGGAGCCATAGGGTTGTCTTTAATTATTGTATGACCTGCGTGTCAATCATTAAGCGCTATGTAATGCTTTACTTTATCGCTAAATGGTAGCAATAGTAGTAGAAGCATGTTGGGCGCGACAACCCCGATGGCGACACGTTGATGGAGATCAAGATGATGGGGATCATGATGTCTTGCCATTGACGATGGAGATCATGCCGGTTCTTTCAAGATGGAGATCAAAAGCACAAGTTCATGGCCATATCATGTCACTTATGATTTGCATGTGATGTTAATCCTTTTATGCACCTTGTTTTGCTTAGGACGACGGTAGCATTATAAGGTGATCCCTCACTTAAATTTCAAGATGAATTGTGTTCTCGCCGAGTGTGCACCATTGCGAAAGTTCATCGTGTTGAGACACCACATGATGATCGGGTGTGATAGACTCTACGTTCACATACAACGGGTGCAAGCCAATGTTGCACATGTAGAACACTCGGGTTAAACTTGACGAGCCTAGCATGTACAGACATGGCCTCGGAACACAAGAGACCGAAAGGTCAAACATGAGTCATATAGTAGATATGATCTACATGATGATGTTCACCATTGAAACCACCTCAACTCACGTGATGATCGGACTTGAGTTGGTGAATTTGGATCATGTATCACTCGAATGACTAGAGGGATGTCAATTTGAGTGGGAGTTCTTAAGTAATGTGATTAATTGAACTCATTATCATGAACATAGTCAGTAGTGTCTTTGCAAACTGTGTTGTAGATTACTAGCTCACGTTGTATCTCCCTTGAATTTTTATATGTTCCTAGAGAAATAGAGTGGAAAGATGATGGTAGAAATATTGCGGACTGGCTCCATGATCTAAGGATTGTCCTCATGGCTGCACATAAGGCTTATGTCCTTAATGCACCGCTCGATGCGCCAACCCCTCTAGCGTCGTGTGTAGATGTTGTGAACATCTATAGGCACGTTCCGATGACTACTTGATAGTTTAGTGCGTCATGCATTACGGCTTAGAATTGAGGCTCCGAAACGTTTTGAATGTCACAGAACATACAAGATGTTCTAAGAGCTGAAATTAGGATCTCAGGCTCATGCCCGTGTTGCGAGATATGAGATCTCCAACAAGATTCTTTGCCTGCAAGATGAAAGAGAATAACTCAATCGTTGAGCATGTGCTCAGATTGTCTGGGTGCTACAATCGCTTGAATCGAGTGGGAGTTGATCATCCAGATAAAATAGTGATTGATATAGTTCTCCAAGTCACTGTCACTAAAGCTACTAGAACTTGGTGACGAACTATAAAATGCCAGGGATAGAAATAATGATCCTTGAGCTATTTGCTATGTTTGACACCGCGAAGGTAGAAATCAAGAAGGAGCGTCAAGTGTTGATGGTTAGTCAAACCACTAGTTTCGAGAAGGGCAAGAGCAAGGAGGGAAACTTCATGGATAGCAAGTCAGTTGCTACTCCAGTGAAGCAACCCAAAGTCTAACCCAAACCCGAGACTAAGTGCTTCAATTATGAGGAGAACGGTCGCTGAAGCTGAACAACCCTAGATACTTGGTAGATAAGAAGGCTGGCAAAGTCGACAGAAGTATATTTGATATACGTGTTATTGATGTGTACCTTGCGAGTGCTCCTAGTAGCACCTGGGTATTGGATACCGGTTCGGTTGCTAAATGTTAGTAACTCGGAGTAAAAGCTACAAAATAAACGGATAGTAGCTAAGTGTGAGGTGACGATGTGTCTTGGAAATGTTTCCAAGGTTGATGTGATCAACATCGCACGCTCTCTCTACCTTCGAGATTAGCGACGAACCTAAATAAATGTTATTTGGTGTTTTGCGTTGAGCATGAACGTGATTAGATCATGTTCATTGCAACACAGTTATTCATTTAAGTTAGAGAATACTGGTTATTCTATTTACATGAATAATACCTTGAATGGTCATGCACCCAGTGAGAATGGTTTGTTGAATCTAGATCGTAGTAATACAGATGTTCATAACATTGATGCCAAAAGATACAAAGTTAATCATGATAGTACCACATACTTGTGGCACTGCCGCTAAATGTCATATTGGTATAAAGCGCATGAAGAAACTCCATGCTGATGGATCTTTGGACTCATTCGATTTCGAATCGGTTGAGACATGCGAACCATGCCTCTTGGGCAAGATGACTAAGGACCCCGTTTCCAGATGGATGGAGCAGGCAAGTGATTTATTGGAAATGATACATGTTGATGTATGCCATCCAATGGGTCTTGTAGCGTGCGGTGGATATCGTTATTTTCTTACCTTCACTGATGGTTTGAGTAGTTATAGTGTATATTTACTTAATCAAACACAAGTCTGAATCGTTTGAAAGGTTCAAGCAAATTCAGAGTGAAGTTTAAGATCATCGTGACAAGAAGATAAAAATGTCTGTGATATGATCATGGAGGTAAATATCTGAGTTACGAGTTTGGCATAAAACTTTAGACAATGTGAAAGTTGTTTCACAACTCACGCCACCTAGAACACCATAGTGTGATGGTGTGTTCGAACGTCATAGTCGTGCTCTATTGAAAATGGTGCTTGCTATGATGTCTTTTATTGTTTTGCTACTATAATTTTTGGGTTATGCATTAGAGACAACTACATTCACTTTAAATAGGGCACCATTTAAATCCGTTGGGATGACACCATATGGTTTGATAGAATCCTAAGCTCTCATTTCTTAATGTTTGGGGCTGCAACACTTATGTGAAAAAGGTTTTCACCTAATGAGCTCGAACCCAAAGCGGACAAATGCATGTTCATAGAATACCCTAAAGACAGTTGGGTAAACCTTCTATCTCAGATCCAAGCATAAAGTGTTTTTTGCTAAAACTGGGTCCTTTCTCGAGAAAGAGTTTCTCTCGAAAGAATTGACTGGGATGAAGACAGAACTTGATGAGGTTGTTGAACCTTTGTTCAACCAGAGAGTAGCGCAGCGCAGGAATTTGTTTCTGTGAAGCCTACGTTAGTTGAAGAGGAAGTTAATGATGATGATCATGAAGCTTCGGATCAAGTTACTATCAAACCTCGTAGGTCGACAAGGATGTGTACTGCTCCTGAGCGGTATGACAACCCCGTCTTGGAGGTCATGTTGTTGGACAACAATGAACCTACGAGCTGTGGAGAAGCAATGACGGGCCTGGATTCCGACAAATGGTTAGTGGCCATGAAATCCAAGAAAGGATCTATGTATGAAAACCAAGTATAGACTTTGGTATACTTTCTCATTGGACGGCAGGTCGTTGAGTACAAATGGATGTTTAAAATGAAGACAGACGCTCATGGTAAATGTCATGATTTGTAAAGCTCGACTTGTTGCAAAGAAGTTTACGACAAGTTCAAGGAGTTGACTGTGATGAGACTTTCTCACTCGTAGCGATGTTAAATTCTGTTGGAATTATGTTAGCAGTTGCTGCATTTTTCAATTATGAAATCTGGCAGATGGATATCAAAACATAGTTTCCTTAACGGTTTACTTGAGGAAAGGTTGTATGTGATACAACCAGAAGGTTTTGTCAGTCCTAAGGATGCTAAAAGGTGTGCAAGCTTTAGTGATTCTTCTATGAACTGAAGCAAGCATCTTGGAGTTGGAATATACACTTTGTTGAGTTGATCAAAGTTTTTGAGTCTATACAAAGTTTATGAGAAACTTGTATTTACAATAAAGTGAGTGGGAGCACTATAGAATTTCTGATAAGTATATGTGGATGACATATTGTTGATCGGAAATGATGTAGAATTTCTGGAAAGCATAAACGGTTGTTTGAAAAGAGTTTTTCAAAGGAAGACCTGGATAAATCTACCTAATTGTTGAGCATCAAGATCTATAAATATAGATCAAGATGCTTGATGAGACTTTCAATGAGTACATACCTTGACAAGATTTTGAAAGAGTTCAAAATGGATCAGTCAGAGAAAGAGTTCTTGCCTGATTTGCGAGGTGTGAAGTCGAGTGAGACTCAAAGCTCGACAACAGCAGAAGAAAGAGAAAGGGCGAATGTCGTCCCCTATGCCTTATCCATAGGCTGTGTATAGTATGCCATGCTGTGTACCGCACCTGTGTGTGCCTTGCCATGAGTCTGTCAAGGGGTACAAGAGTGATCTAGAAGTGGATCACTGGACAACGGTTAATATTATCCTTAGTGACTAAAAGACTAAGGAAACATTTCTCGATTATGGGGGTGATAAAGGGTTCATCGTAAAGAGTTACGTCGATGCAAGCTTTAACACTAATTCGGATGACTCTTAGTAGCAATCCGGATACATGTAGTGGAGCAGCCATTTGGAATAGTACCAAATGGAGTGTGGTAGCAATGTTTACAGATTGACATAGAGATTTGCAAAGTACATACGGATCTGAATGTCGCAGACCCGTTGACTACAAGACCTCTCTCACATGCAAAGAATGATCGAGCCCCAGAACTCAGTGGGTGTTAGATTCATAACAATGTGAATCACATGGTGATGTGAACTATATTATTGACTCTAGCGCAAGTGGGAGACTGTTGGAAATATGCCCTAGAGGCAATAATAAATTAGTTATTATCATATTTCCTTGTTCATGATAATTGTTTATTATCCCTGCTATAATTGTGTTGATCGGAAACTCAGATACATGTGTGGATACATAGACAACACCATGTCCCTAGTATGCCTCTAATAGACTAGCTCGTTGATCAAAGATGGCTATGGTTTCCTAGTCATGGACATGAGATTTCATTTGGTAATGGGATCACATCATTAGGAGAATGATGTGATGGACAAGACCAAAACTACAAACGTAGCATATGATCATGTCAGTTTATTGCTACTGTTTTCTACATGTCAAATATATGTTCCTATGACCATGTTCTTCACTTCTATCGATGTGAGCTTATCAAAAGCAATTGCAACATATGAAATTAGTCCCAAAGTGATAGATATTAAAGAGGGATATAATAAAAATTTCATGAAGATCATTGGACACATTAAATTTGATTCTTTGTAATAGTTTTGAGACATGACAATAGTGATATGTGAGTTATGTTGATGAGTAATTATGCTTAGTATGAATATTGGTGTTAAAATTTGTGATTCCCTGTGCAAGCACGAAAGTCAATAGTTGTGCTACGAAATTAAATCGTACTTATGGTGCATTATTCAGTGTTAGTTATGCTTAATGCTCGCTTATGTGTTTTTTCATTTGTTTGTTGGATGCTTCTCAATCTCTTGCTAGCCTTCACGTGTACTAAGTAGAAATACTACTTGTGCATCGAAAATCCTTAAACCAAATTTTTCCATATGAGTCCACTATACCTACCTATATACGGTATTTCCATGCCGTTCCAAGAAAATTTGTTTGTTCCATCTCTAAATTTTCAAATAATTTTTCATTTTTCTATGCTCGTACCACTCATGAAACGGTAGGGGGTGACCGATATTTTTTCATGCTAGATGTGTTATTCTCAAGATGAGTGTTTATTCACTTGTCATTGCACGAGAGTATGGAGGTAATAGGGATGCCCAGTCCCAAAATGAAAAAGAAAAAAAATATTTACATTATGTTGTCGAATAATAAATTCCTTGGAAAGTGTTGGTATGGAAGGCAACTATGGATTCGGCTTGCCATTGAAAGTAAAAGTATGGTGGAAAAGGGAATAAACTTTATTTTTTGTTTGGGAACCGCCTATGATGCATCTAGTGTGGAAAGATATTGATGTTGTATTACCGAGTGGGCCGTGAGATACCTCTCCGTCACACGGAGTAACAAATCCCAGTCTTAATCCATGCCAACCCGACAGACACCCTCGGAGATACCTGTTGAGCACCTTTATAGTCACCCAGTTACGTTGCGACGTTCGATACACACAAGACACTCCTCCGGTGTCAGTGAGTTGCATGATCTCATGGTCATAGGAACAAATACTTGACATGTAGAAAACAGTAGCAATAAACTGACACGATCATATGCTACGTTTGTAGTTTTGGTCTTGTCCATCACATCATTCTCCTAATGATGTGATCTGGTTATCAAATGACATCTCATGTCCATGACTAGGAAACCATAGCCATCTTTGATCAATGACCTAGTCTATTAGAGGCATACTAGGGACATGGTGTTGTCTATGTATCCACACATGTATCTGAGTTTCACATCAATACAATTACAACATGGATAATAAACGATTATCATGAACAAGGAAATATGATAGTAACCAATTTATTATTACCTCTAGTGCATATTTCCAATAGTCTCCCACTTGCACTAGAGTCAATAATCTAGTTCACATCACCATGTGATTCGCATTGTTATGAATCTAACACCCAATGAGTTCCGGGGCTCGATCATGCTTTGCATGTGAGAGAGGTCTTTTAGTCAACGGGTCTGCAACATTCAGATCCATGTGTAATTTGCAAATCTCTATGTCATACTATAGACACTGCTACCACACTCCATTTGAAGCTATTCCGAATGGCTGCTCCACTATACATATCCGGATTGCTACTCAGAGTCATCCGGATTGGTGTTAAAGTTTGCATCGACGTAACCCTTTACTATGAACTCTTTATAACCTCCATAATCAAGAAATATTTCCTTAGTAATCTAGTTACTAAGGATAATCCTGGCTGCTGTCCAGTGATCCACTCCTGGATCACTTTTGTACCCCTTGACAGACTCATGGAAAGGCACACACCAGGTGCGGTACACAGCATGGCTTTAAAATAGAGCCTATGGCTAAGGCATAGGGGACGACGTTCGTCCATTTTCTTTCTTCTGCCGTTGTCGACCTTTGAGTCTCACTCAACTTCACACCTTACAAATCAGGCGAGAACTCTTTCTCTGACTGATCCATTTTGAACTCTTTCAAAATCTTGTCAAGGTATGTAATCATTGAAAGTCTCATCAAGCATCTTGATCTATCTCTATAGATCTTGATGCTCAACAATTAGGTAGCTTTATCTAGGCCTTCCTTTGAAAAATTCTTTTCAAATGACCGTTTATGCTTTTCAGAAATTCTATATCATTTCCAATCAACAATATGTCAACCACATATGCTTACCAGAAACTCTATAGTGCTCCCACTCACTTTATTGTAAATAAAAGTTTCCCATAAACTTTGTATAGACTCAAAAGCTTTGATCACCTCATCAAAGTGTATATTCCAACTCTGAGATGCTTGCTTCAGTTCATAGAAGGATCACTGAAGCTTGCACACCTTTTAGCATCCTTAGGACTGACAAAACCTTCTGGTTGTATCTCATACAACCTTTCCTTAAGGAAGGAAATGATGTTTTGACATCCGTCTGCCAAATTTCATAATTGAAAAATGCAACAACTGCTAATATAATTCCAACAGATTTTAGCATCGCTACGAGTGAGAAAGTCTCATCGCAGTCAACTCCTTGAACTTGTCGGAAACTTCTTTACGACAAGTGGAACTCTATAAATGGTGACATTTACCATCCGTGTCTATCATCATCTCAAAGGTCCATTTGTACTCGACGACCTGCCGTCAAATGAGCAAGTCTACCAAAGTCTATACTTGGTTTTCATACATGGATCCTTTCTCAGATTTCATGGCCTCTAACCATTTGTCGAAATCCGGGCCCATTATCGCTTCTCCACAGCTCGTAGGTTCATTGTTGTCCAACAACTTGACCTCCAAGACAGGGTTGTCGTACCGCTCATGAGCAGTACACATCCTTGTCGACCTATGAGGTTTGATAGTAACTTGATCTGAAGCTTCATGATCATCATGATTAACTTCCTCTTCAACTAACGTAGTCTTCATAGAAACATCTTCCTGCTCTGCGCTACTCTCTGGTTGAACAAAGGTTCAACAACCTCATCAAGTTCTATCTTCCTCCCACTCAATTCTTTTGAGAGAAACTCTTTCTCGAGAAAGGACCCAGTTTTAGCAACACACATTTTATGCTTGGATCTGAGATAGAAGGTTCACCCAACTGTTCTTAGGGTATTCTATGAAGATGCTTTTGTCCACTTTGGGTTTGAGCTCATTCGGTGGAAACATTTTCCAAACAAGCTTCACAGCCCCAAACATTAAGAAATGACAGCTTGGGTTTGTATCAAACCCTAATTCACACGGTGTCATCTCAACGGATTTAGATGGTGCCCTATTTAAAGTGAATGTAGTTGTCTCTAATGCATGACCCCAAAATTATAGTAGCAAAATGATAAGAGACATCATAGAACGCACCATATCCAATAGAGTACGACTATGACATTCGGACACACCATCACACTATCGTGTTCCACGTGGCGTGAGCTATGAAAGAACTTTCACATTGTCTAAAGTTATATGCCAAACTCGTAACTCAGATATTCACCTCCACGATCATATCGTAGACATTTTTTATCTTCTTGCCATGATGATTTTAAACTTCAGTCAGAATTTGCTTGAACCTTTCAAAGGATTCAGACTTGTGTTTCATTAAGTAAATGTACACTATATATACTCAAATCACCAGTGAAGGTAAGAAAATAACGATATCCACTGCACGCTACAAGACTCATTGGATTGCATACATCAACATGTATCATTTCCAATAAACCACTTGCCCGCTCCATCCATATGGAAAACGGGGCCCTTAGTCATCTTGCCCAAGAGGCATGGTTCGCATCTCTCAACCGATTCGAAATTGAATGAGTCCAAAGGTCCATAAGCATGGAGTTTCTTCATGCGCTTTATACCGATATGACATTTAGCGGCAGTGCCACAAGTATGTGGTACTATTTTTATAACTTTGTATCTTTTGGCATCAATGTGATGAACATGTGTATTACTACGGTCAAGATTCAACAAACCATTCTCACTCGGTGCATGACCATCAAAGGTATCATTCATGTAAACAGAATAACCATTATTCTCTAACTTAAATGAATAACCGTGTTGCAATAAACACGATCTAATCACGTTCATGCTCAACGCAAAACACCAAATAATATTTATTTAGGTTCTTCACTAATCCTGAAGGTAGAGAGAGCATGCGATGTTGATCACATCCACCTTGGAAACATTTCCAGCACACATCATCACCTCACCCAAAGTTGTTAGAATCGCGACTCAAGGCTTAGAATCTTACAATCTTACGATCCAAATTAGCCCCTCCGATTCTACGATTTTGCTCATAGAATCTAAGTTTCTACAATCCTGATAGTTACGATTCTATGATTCACGATCCTAGCAATAGAGTTAAGATCCGATTCAGAATCGCGATTCTGACAACTTTGACCTCACCCTTAGCTAGTTCTCCGTTTATTCCGTTGCTTTTATTTCGAGTTACTAACATTTAGCAACCGAATCGGTATCCAATACCCAGGTGCTACTAGGAGTACTCGCAAGGTACACATCATTAACACGTATATCAAATATACTTCTGTCGACGTTTCCAGCCTTCTTATCTACCAAGTATCTAGGGTTGTTCCACTTCAGCGACCGCTCTGCTCATAATGGAAGCACTTAGTCTCGGGTTTGGGTTCAACTTTGGGTTGTTTCACTGGAGCAGCAACTGACTTGCTATCCATGAAGTTTCCCTCCTTGCTCTTGCCCTTCTCGAAACTAGTGGTTTGACTAACCATCAACACTTGACGCTCCTTCTTGATTTCTACCTTCGCGGTGTCAAACATCGCGAACAGATGAGGGATCATTATTTCTATCCCTATCATTTTATAGTTCATCACCAAGTTCTAGTAGCTTAGTGACAGTGACTTGGAGAACTATATCAATCACTATCTTATCTGGAAGATCAACTCCCACTTGATTCAAGCAATTGTAGCACCTAGACAATCTGAGCACATGCTCAACGATTGCGCTATTGTCTTTCATCTGGCAGGCAAAGAATCTTGTTGGAGATCTCATATCTCACAACACGGGCACGAGTCTGAGATCCTAATTTCAGCTCTTAGAACATCTCATATGTTCTGTGACGTTCAAAACATTTCAGAGCCTCAATTCTAAGCCGTAATGCATGACGCACTAAACTATCAAGTAGTCATCGGAACGTGCCTGTCAGATGTTCACAACATCTATAGACGACGCTAGAGGGGTTGGCGCACCGAGCGGTGCATTAAGGAAATAAGCCTTCTGTGTAGGAATGAGGACAATCCTCAGATCACGGACCTAGTCCGCAATATTGCTACCATCATCTTTCAACTCTATTTCTCTAGGAACATATAAAAATTCAAGGGAGCTACAACGCGAGCAAGTAATGTACAACATAATTTGCAAAGACACTACTCACTATGTTCATGATAATGAGTTCAATTAATCATATTACTGAAGAACTCCCACTCAAATTGACATCCCTCCGGTCATTCGAGTGATACATGATCCAAATTCACCAACTCAAGTCTGATTATCATGTGAGTTGAGGTGGTTTCAATGGTGAACAACATCATGTTGATCATATCTACTATATGACTCATGTTTGACCTTTCGGTCTCTTGTGTTCCGAGGCCATGGTTGTACATGCTAGGCTCGTCAAGTTTAACCCAAGTGTTCTGCATGTGCAACACTGGCTTGCACCCATTGTATGTGAATGTAGAGTCTATGACACCCGATCATCACGTGGTGTCTTGACACGACGAACTTTCGCAGCGGTGCACACTCGGGGAGAACACAATTTATCTTGAAATTAAGTGAGTGATCACCTTATAATGCTACCATCGTCCTAAGCAAAACAAGGTGCATAAAAAGGATTAACATCACATGCAAATCATAAGTGACATGATATGGCCATGAACTTGTGCTTTTGATCTCCATCTTGAAAGCACCGGCATGATCTCCATCGTCACCGGCATGACACCATGATCTCCATCATCTTGATCTCCATCAACGTGTCACCATCGGGGTTGTCGCGCCCACCATGCTTCTACTACTATTGCTATTGTTTAGCAATAAATTAAAGCATTACGTAGCGCTTAATGATTGACACTTAGGTCATACAATAATTAAAGACAACCCTGATCGACATGCAAGTTGTGATATTCTATACAAAACATGATCATCTCATACATCACATATATCTCATCATGTAATTGGCCATATGACGTCACAACATACCCTGCAAAAACAAGTTAGACGTCCTCTAATTGTTGTTGCATGTTTTACGTGGCTGCTACGGGTATGTCGCAAGAACAATTCTCACCTACGCAAAAACCACAACGGTGATACATAAGTTGCTTTTCAACCTTCTCAAGGACCGCCTTAGTCGAATCCGATCCAAGTAAAGTAGTAGAAACAAACACCCGCCAGCCATCTTTGTGCAACGAGGTTATACGTAAGTCGATGGAACTAGCCTCTCGTAAGCGTGCGAGTAAGGTTGGTCCGGGCCACTTCATCCCACAATACCGCTGAACCAAAACACGACCAAGGGAGGAAGCAATCTAAGCATCAATGCCCACAAACTCTTTGTGTTCTACTCGAGATCTCATCTACACATAGACCTAGCTCTAATACCACTGTTGGGGAACGTTGCATGGGAAACAAAAAATTTCCTATGCACACGCAAGATCTATCCATGGTGATGAGCATCTACGAGAGGGAGAGTGGATCTACATACCCTTGTAGATCGCTAAGCGGGAAGCGTTGAGAAACGCAGTTGGTGTAGTCGAATGTCTTCACGATCCAAATCGCCGAGCATCCCGCGATCTCATCACGATCCGTCCCGTGATCCAATCACGATCCATCTTGTGAACTCATCACGATCTGTCCCGCGATCTCATCAAGATCCGTCTCGCGATCTTGATCACAGTCCTTCCGATCTAGCGCCGAACGGACGTCACCTTCGCGTTCAACACATGTACAGCTCGATGACGATCTCCGCCTTGTTGATCCACCAAGAGGGAGTGGAGAGGTAGAAGAGTTCTCTGGCAGCACGACGGCGCTGCGGTGATGGTCGTGGAGCTATTCCGACAGGGCTTCGCCTAAGCACTGCAGAAAACCGATCTAGAGGAGAAACTATGCACTAGAGGAGAGGGTAGCATGTGGCAGAAAATCTAGTGCATAAACCCTAAAACCTCTAGTATATATAAGAGGAAGAGAGAAGGAGGCTTGGCCCTCAAGGGTACAGCCCTAGGCTTTGGCCGAACCAAGGAGGAGAGGAGGAATCCTCCTCCAATCCTTGTAGGACTAGGACTGCTCCTTATTTTGGTCTTTTTGCCTTTTTCCAACTTTTTCTCTTTGGACTTTTCTTCCCAGCCACATGGGCCTTATGTGGGACTTCCACCAGCCCACTAAGGGATAGTATTCACCCTCCCACAGCCCATGTAGCCTCTTGGGTCGAAATACCCCTCCCGGTGGTCTCCCGGTACACTACCGGCACTCCCGGTACACTACCGATGAGCCCGGAACTTCTCCGGCGACCAAAACAGGACTTCCTATATATCAATCTTTACCTTCGGACCATTCCGGAGCTCCTCGTGATGTTCGGGATCTCATCGGGGACTCCTAATAACCTTTAGTCACCATCATACATAACTCTATACTACCGAAACGTCACCGAACCTTAAGTGTGTAGACCCTGCGGGTTCGAGAACTATGTAGACATGACCGAGACACCTCTACGGTCAAGAACCAATAGCAGGACCTGGATGCCCATATTGGTTCCTACATATTCTACGAAGATCTTTATCGGTCGAACTTCTATGTCAAGGATTCAGTTAATCCCATATGATGTTCCCTTTGTTCTTCGGTATGTTACTTGCCCGAGATTCGATCGTTGGTATCTCCATACCTAGTTCAACCTCGTTACCAGAAAGTCTCTTTACTCATTCCGTAATACAAGATCCCGTGGCTAACACTTAGTCACATTGCTTGCAAGGCTTATTGTGATGTTGTATTACCGAGTGGGCCCTGAGATACCTCTCCGTCACACGGAGTAACAAATCCCAGTCTTGGTTCATGCCAACCCGACAGACACCCTCAGAGATACCTGTAGAGCAGCTTTATAGTCACCTAGTTACGTTGCGATGTTTCATGCACACAAGGAACTCCTCTAGTGTCAGTGAGTTGCATGATCTCATGGTCATAGGAACAAATACTTGACATGCAGAAAACAATAGCAATAAACTGGCACGATCATATTCTACGTTTGTAGTTTGGGTCTTGTCCATCACATCATTCTCCTAATGATATGATCCCGTTATCAAATGACAGCTCATGTCCATGACTAGGAAACCATAGCCATCTTTGATCAATGAGTCTATTAGAGGCATACTATGGACATGGTGTTGTCTATGTATCCACACATGTATCTGAGTTTCCGATTAATACAATATAGCATGGATAATAAACGATTATCATGAACAAGGAAATATGATAATAACCAATTTATTATTGCCTCTAGGGCATATTCCAATAGCACCAACTAGGAGGCACTATGATCGTACTTTCACATTAGGTGTAGCTAATATTTGAGTGTGTATTGTGAATGGATTAATGATTGAGCATGATGGGCTAGGGATAACTTGCTTTAGCATTGATATTTTGAAAGACATGGTTGCTTGTTGATATGCTTGAGTATTAAAGTTTTCATGTCAATACTAGACTATTGCTTTGAATCATATGAAAAGTCCAAAATGTTCATGCTATAAAGAAAATAATATGTGATGAACATGATAGGAAGCATTCCAGATCAATTTTTTGTTTTTATCATTCCACATCAGGAATTAAGCTTGGGGATGCTGATACGTCTCCAACGTATCTATGATTTTTGCTTGTACCATGCTGTTATATTATCAATTTTCTATGTTTTACGTTCATTTTATTGCAACTTTATATCATTTTTGGGGAATAACCTATTGACATAGTGCCAAACTACCAGTTGCTTTTTACTTGTTTTTACTTCGCAGAAAATCAGTACCAAACGGAGCCTAAACAACACCAGAAGAGGGGCCCCAGGGTGGCCACCCTCCACCAGGGCGCATTAGAGGCCCTTGACACGGCTTGGTGGGGGTGGGCACCTCGGGGCCCCCTCAACTGACTATCAAGCCTACAAATTCCCTGAAAATCCAAAAACACTAGGGGAGTCCACGAAAGACAGTTCCTGCCACCGCAAGTTCCAGAACCAAGAGATCCAATCTAACACCATCACGGAGGGGTTCATCTTCTTCATAGGTGCCTCTCCGATGATGCGTCAGTAGTCCACCATAGATGGCCTCATCTCTCTCTATGTTTCTCAATACAATGGTATCTTGGAGATCTATATGATGCAATGACTTTTGCGGTGTGTTTGTTGGGATCCGATGAATTTTGAGTTAATGATCTGTTTCTATCGATGAATATGATTTGAGTCTTCTTTGATCTCTTATTTTCATGATTACTTATAGCCTCATATTTATTCTTTGAATCTTTGGTTTAGTTAGGCCAACTAGATCGATTCTTTTTGCCCTGGGAAGTTTGCTTTGTGATGGGTTCGATCTTGCGATGTTCTTTCGCAGTGATAGAAAGGGCAACAAGACACGCTTGTATCGTTTCCATTAAGGATAAAAAGATGGGGTCTATTACTCCATGAATAGATCTTGTCTACATCATGTCACCGTTCTTATTGCATTACTTCATTTTCCCATGAACTTAATACACTAGATGCATGCTGGATAGCGGTCAATGTGTGGAGTAATAGAAGTAGATGCAGAATCGTTTTGGTCTACTTATGTTGGACATGATGCCTATATAATGATCATTTCCTTGGATATCATCATGATTATTTGATCTTCTATCAATTGACCAACAGTAATTTGTTCACCCATAGTGTGCTATACTCATTAGAGAAGTCACTAGTGAATCCTATGCCCCCTGGGTCTACTTTTCCAACATACCGTTTTCCGATCTACTATGGCAGCTTTTGCTTTCAGATTCATTATTACAAAAAAACAAAAAGACCTTGCTGCACTTTTTGTTATTTTTTTACTTTGTGTTCTTGCGACATCTATTTGCGAAAACTATCACCTACCTAGTCTATCTTATTACCCTAGAGAGCGTGACAACCTCTCTTTCGTGTTGGCTTGCAAGTATTTGTTGTTTGTGTGCAGGTGATGCTTACGTGGGTGCGTGATCTTCCTCTACGGATTGATACCTTGGTTTCATAACTGAGGGAAATACTTACTGTCATTGTGCTGCAGCATACCTTCCTCTTTGGGGAAATACCAACACAGTCTCAAGCCATGTCAGAAAGTCTCACACCAACTAGGCGTATCAACGAGCTATGGAGATGCCCATCGATAGATGTCAGTGCAAGGAGTAGGGATTGCCATGCAAATGATGCACTAGAGCTATAAGTGTATGAAAGCTCAGCTGAAGCTAAGTGGGTGTGCATCTAACTTGCTTGCTCATGAAGATCTCGGGCATTTGAGGACCCCTGTCATCGGAATATACAAGCCAAGTTTTTAATAATGAAAAATAATTCCAAGTATCATATGAAAATGACATATCATGAGACTCTCTATATGAAGAATAAGGTGCAACTTTGAGGCACAAGTGTGGTAAAGGACAATAGCAAAGTCCCTTCTATCTTTTTTTTCATTTTCATTTTTCCATTTTTTATGGTGGGCTCATTTGGCCTTCCCCATTTTTATTTCCTCATAGGGACAATGCTCTAATAATGTTGATCATCACACTTTTATTTAGTTACAACTCAATATGAAAACTTGATATGAAGAACTAGTAAACTATCTGACTCAATATGAATGCATCTGACAGTGTATCAAGATGTGCAATGATCTAGCATGACATTTATACAAAATGATGAACGGTGGCTTTGCCATAAATACTATGTCAGCTCTATATGATCACGCAGAGCAATACGATGATGAATGAACTAGTCATATCATGTAACAGTGGATTTGAATGGCAATATATCTCAGAATGGCTATGGAAATGCCATAATAGGTAGGTATGGTGGTTGTTTTGATGAAGATAGAAGGAGGCTCATGTGTGACAGAGCGTATCATGTCACGTTGGATGCACCGGCGAAGTTCGCACCGATCCTCGAGGTGAGAATGGGCAATGCACGATACCGAAGAGGCTAGCAAAATATGAGGTGGTGAGATTGTGTATGTCCACGGATTCACATTAGTCATACATAACTCATATACTTATTGCAAAGTTTTATTAGTTTTATCACAAATCAAAGTACTACTCGCATGCCGAGAGGGAGGAGGTTAGGAGGAGTTAACCATCACACGCCTCCGACGCGAAACAACATTGGGATTTCACCGAGGAATAGAAATGCTCACACATCCCCACCATGCATTTTTATAATATTTAGTCAAACGGGAAATTAACAGCTCTTAGGCCCTCTTTTTTTGGGCTACGGATTCTCTAAAATCAACTATGGCTTAGATTTGGAGAATCGGCTGTGGCTGTGGATTTTGAGAATCAGAATCTAGCCGTTCGTTTACCTTGCCATGGAAATACCAAAAATATTGTAAAATTTCCACAACACCCGGATGAAAAAATGGTAGCAATACATGGGTGTTGATTGTTGGACGCGCTCGTGTATGACGCGTGAGAGGACGGAGTAGTGGCCGTGATTGCCCCCGAGCATCAGTTGTTGCTTGCCTCTAGGCAACACCCATTGCTTGCCTCTTTCCAAGCAAGCGACGAGGACCATGATGATGACCTCGGACCAAAGCACCTTTGCCGAGAACTGTTCCCAACACCGTACATGGGTGCTATGCATCAGAGGATCATACCCACCACCATGCGTGGTTGCTGAGCCGCTGAGCACCACCTCATCTGGATCTGGCCGGCGAATAGCAGGACACCACCAATCTCCATGGTCACGAACCCGTGAGGTCGAGGAGGAAGGGGAGAAAGTTGACGACGGTTATCCCTGGTGCGTAGCCCAGTCGGATCATTTTGGGATGGAGCAAGCAACGACGACTGGTGAGAATGGCGGTGGACGGGTGAGTAGCTCGGGACGGACGAGAGATGAGTGGATGGGGCTGTTCGCTCGGGTGAGGGTTGTGGTGGCACTTTGTTTGTAATTCTAACTCAAAACAGGGGCAAGGGTTGAAAACAAATTGTTTTCGTTTGCGGGAGGCTGCAGAATCACTCGAATCACCAAAGTCACAGGTTCTGGATTTTGCTGCATCGCAGTTCATTCTATAGAATTGATTCTGGGATGCTAGATAGGAATCTGAGCTCTTTGTTTGAGATACTGATTTTGAAAGGTCTAGAATCTAGAATCAGTAGCTGCAGCCCAAACAAAGGACACATTAATACCGGTACTTCTATGAACCGAGAATCATGCACTCACACCCTTTCACATTACCACATCAATGTCATTAACCCAAAATTTCTGTTTAATATGCTACATGATGGTTTTGATTATCACTCATTGAATACCTATTATTTGTGGATTATTCTTATGACCCATGAAAATTACCATCACTATTTATTAACTCTCAAACAAATATAAGTGAAGAATGAGAGTGCAATTATTTCTAGAAAATCTATGCCCCACCCTGCTAAAAATATAGAAGTGGAGTACTAGAGCAACTACTAAGCTAAAAGATATAAGCGAAGCACATAGAGTATTCTAATAAATTGTGATGAAGGTGTGTATCTTTCAAATAGGTATGTCCAGCAAACAATGATTGTGGAAAACTAAAAAGAAAAACAAAAAATGAAAACTACGCTCCAAGCAAACTCATATCATGCGACGAATAAAAATATAGCTCCAAGTGACATACCGATGGATTGAGACGAAACAGGGGCTGCCTTCCGGGACATCCCGATGCTTAGGTGCTTGAGTATTCCTAGAATATTACATTTGGATGCCTTTGGAATCCCCAAGATTAGACTCTTGCCGCTCCTTATTCCTTCATCCATCGTGATAACACCCAAAACTTAAAAATTTCGTGAGATCCGTTAGTATAAGCAACATAAAAAATACTTTAGGTACTATTATAAATTGATTCATGTTTAATTTATCCATAATAGGTACTCTATTCCAACTTATCATGTCTTATACCCCCCGTTACAATCCGTAGCATCATGAAAACAAGCAAACTATGCAAGCAAAAAACATAATCTGTCTAAAATAGAACAATATGTAAAGATCTATAAAGAACATATACTTCTGTAACTCCAAACAATCTGAAATTTTTTAACAACCTGTATAATTTTTACATAAATACTGTGTAAAAAGTTCAGATCAAAAAGACATCCCAGTAAAATAAGAGAAATTCTGCACTAGACGATAAAATTTATGTTTTTGCACCGTATCAATTCTACTCATCTTGTGAGTCATCCCAAAGGCTTTACTTGGGACAAACACTAATTAAACACAAAAAACAAAATAATTACAAACAAAATAATCATTTTATCACACACAAATAGAAAGTAAAAAAGCAAAATAAAGATAATTATTGGGTTGCCTCCCAACAAGCGCTATTGTTTTATGCCCATAGCTAGGCATAATGCATAGTTTCAAGTGATGTCATCTTTGACACTCCACCCATAAGGAGCTCTCATGATTAATTCATAAGGTAGTTTAATTATATTTCGAGGGAATTGTTCCTTCCCTTTTTTAATGGAAATTCGAACCTTATGTTTTCCTCTTTCATATCAATAATTGCACCTATAGGTCATAAGAAAGGTCTTCTAAGTATTATTGGACAAGTATGATTGCAATAAATATCAAGCACAATGAAATCTATAGGTACCTAATTATTATTTGCAAAAATTAGAACATCATTTATTCTATCTAAAGTTTTTTAAATGGTAGAATCCGCAAGATGCAAGTTTAGGGGACAATCTTGAATATTAGTTAGACCAAGCACATTAGAAAAAGATTTAGGTATTGTTGAAACACTAGCACCAAGGTCACACAAAGCATTATATATATATATTATCCTTATATTATTTGTATGTTACCACTCGTCATGCAATTTTCTAAGAATAGAAACTTTAAGTTCAAGTTTCTCATCATAAACTTTTATCATCGCTTCCACTATATGATTAGTGAAAGCCTTGTTTTGTTCATAAGAATTGGGTGAGCTAATAATAGTTTGTAACAAGGAAATACAGTATATTAAAGATCAAATTTCGTAATTGAAGTCCTTGTAATCCAAGATAGTGTGCATATCACTAGTTAAATTTTTAACCCCTCCAAACCCACTTTTTCGGTTTTAGTATTACAATCATCACCTTCCAAGCAAACAGGACGCTCTCTAACTAGAGTTGACTCATGTTCAGTCCCTTTGTCATTTACTTTCAGATTAGTAAATAAAGATTTAATAGGATAAGTACCAATCATTTTAAGTCTTCATCATGGTTCTGGTAAAAACTGGGTGGAAGAGCCTTTTCTAAGAATTCCCGCTTAGCTTTTCACTTAGAGGTCCTCTCCTTACTTTGATTAATGGATATTTGGATAGATTTAATATTCTCATTAAAAATCATTCTTGGGTGGCAAAGTTTTACCTTTAAGAGTTTCTACATCAAGGGAAATTATATCCATGTTTTTAGCCAAAACATCAATCGTATGCAACTTTCTTCTACCACAGTATTAAAAATATTTTGAGAACTAATAATTTTTTTAATTGTGTTCTCAAGATCAGAGAGTATCCTATTAGAATTTATAGAAGAATTTCCATAAGAGTTTACATAGTTGTGAGAGGAATTACCGAGATACGACCTAGCATTGAAATTTCCACTATAAAGGTACCACCTGTAGCAGAATCTAGACGATTCTAGACACAAAGTTTGGTCCAACATAGAAGTTTTGGATAATCATCCACAAGTTTAAACTCTGAGTTGAACAATTTCTAATCATCAATTTAATCCTCTCCCAAGATTGTGCAACATGCTCTTGATCATGTTGTTTAAAATTTATAATTTAATTTCTAAGGGAGATGATCTTAGTAGGAGGAAAATACTTGGTAATGAAAGCATATTTACTTTCACTACTGCAGGATGCTGCTAATGCGATACATCAATCAGAGACCCTTTGACAAAATTGTGTGCAATGCATGAATCACAAACGGTATAGTGCAAGCTCCGTCGCTAATGGCACGAACTGTGTGCGAAGGTGGATCCATCAAATACGATTCAAAATGTAGTTGTGTGTGCGATCTATGGCATGCAATTTGTTCTTATCAACCGTTTGTGATTAGAGAAGAAAAGAGAAACGGTTACCAAAACTACATACGTGTGCGAAGTACGACATACAGTTCACTCGGAAAACTGTGTGCGCTAATGCAGTAGAACACAAACAATTCGACATAATAAGATGTGTGTGATATACAACAAAAAGGTGAGTAATGAGAATCATGTGCGAACACCAGATATAACACAGATGATTGGTGCTAATAACTTGTGTGAGTTGTGGTAAAATTTTGCTGGTATACAAGTGTCAGCGATTGATGAAATCATCACCGACGGGTATTGTAGTTTTGTCCGTGTGTACTGTGATTTGCTTTGTCTGCACAACATCAATGTTGCGCCTACAGAACAACAACATATGTACTTATAAGAACATGATTTTATAAACAAATTGGAACACAATGCAATTTCAAATATTATATCACAAATACCAGCAATATTACAAGGTTCAAATTCCAGCATAACGAGGCCCAAATTCAAAGATTACAAGTTACAAACAGACATTAGAAATCAAATCCAATCTTCGGGATCCATGGGATCAAATATTTCTGCGAAGGGGTCATCCACCGAGAAGTCACATATGGGCTTGATAGAATTGCTTCCGAATAATCTATCATATGAACTTCCAAAGTGAAATTCAGCTTCTACAGAGCCTTTTCCATTCCGCTGTAGACGCCTCCACTGGTAAGTAAACCATCCATTGTGGTGCACTAAATATAGAGCAAGCCTCATTACCTTGCTTTCTGAACAAAGAAACTGACAAATTGTATCTCTGGATTGGTGCCTCCGTACTCGTTCAAAATAATTTCCGTGAGATGGAATTCAAGGCATTCTATGGGATTTTTATATTGTGCCACCTTTTCCACACCAACTCATGCTTGTATCTGCAAGGGAAGACAACATATCAGTGCTTAGATGCAGTATCGAACACTATGGGTCTCCTTGATTTGCATGATTTATAAAATACACTAATAGATTGGCATGCCATCTTCGATCTTTCAAGATTAACATCTCAAAAAAATATAGTGCACATTTCATTTTAATCATGGGTAAAAGTACCAACAAATTGAACCATGTTGTGGTTAAGAATTAATAGGAAAGGAACATCACCTCGACGTATAGCTTCTCCGTGCACGAAAAGCATATAAGGAACTTAAAAACTTCATGCAGATTGGGGCCAATAGATTGTAGTGCCAAGATCTTCACTGTTCGCAGAGACAATGCGAGGCTTGTGGGAATCATTTTCTGGATGACAGCCGAACATATATCAACAAAAACTAGATAAAATGTGATGTACAATAATAAGATTGAGAAGAAGATTGTTGTACCTGAACGGGTATGGATCTATCTGTAACAAGTTCAGAGAATTCAGCACACAAATACCCCAACACTATCAATTTCGGTGCACCAATGACACTGATTCTTGTTCGAACTTCTTTACCAAGTACAAGCAATCTCTCTAGTAAAGGCACATTCTCAATAACCATATCATGAAACTCCCCAACTAGTAGCGTGTTGCGGCACCAGCCATGCACATAAATCGTACGGAGATTCATCGTAGCGATGTGGAGGCTACTAAACCAAAACACCATCTGAAGACGAAGGTACTCGAGCTTTTTACAGCCACCGAGCAGGTGCTCCAAATCCCACTTCGACATGCTGACGCAAATGAGCTCGAGGTGTTTCAGTTTAGGGAGATGAAGAGCGTGTGTGACATTAATCGTGGGGAAAAGGCACCGCATGAATGTTGTGCGATGCAACGTGGGCATGAGGCGGAGGACGGGCGAAGGTAGCAAGCGCCCATGTCCAGCATCAAAGATGAGCTCCTCAAGATGATCTAGGGAGGGGGATACGAACTAGTCATGGAACTTGGGTTCGGCCTAGTAATTTGAATGGAAAGTGCCGATGGAAAGGCGTCTGACCAGCATAGTGTGCATGGAGAGGATGTGGGACAATGCGTCCAAGTGTTTGCGATCCCTGCTAAAGAGCTCGTCGTCGTCGAGGAGGTCAATGGGGGTGGAGTGCCATAAGGGGCGCCACCACCTGGAGAGGATGTTGGTCTGCACGACAGTTTTGATGGGGAGGAGGGATATGATGGTTAGCAACATCTCATCGAGGATGCTGCTGATGAAGTCCACGCTCGCCGTAGGCTCGTGTGGTTTAGCCTTCACCCGCCCCCGCTTGTTGGCCGCCTCGTCATCCATCAAAAGAGGAGACGATCCGCAGTAGCGGCTCAAATAGATAAGACCGGAGGAGAAGGTGTAGCACTAATGGAGAACTTGGGAGAGAATAGGGCTATGGGTGGAAGTTCGAGGTCCAATGGCTTGATTCCTGGTGAGCCAGCTGCGCCTACGCGGTGGACTGCTCGCACGCATCCCTTTGAGTCTGCAAGGCAGACTGCTCGCACGCGTCCCGACTAATCAAACCTACACCCATAGAACAGGTAGGGCCCACCTCTCATAGAGGCAGGGCCATGCGTCTGCTCGATGAGCCCGTTCCCAAATGGTTCTAAAAGCACAAAGCGTTCCGTGCTTGGGAACTAAAACCATAAATAAATATTGAGCTTTTTTCCTTTCACATTCCAAATTACAACGCGCTATTTTTTTGCAAATCAATTCACACCTACAAACCTAAACATGTTCTCACTTAGCAGTTGTTTACTATAGTAGGCTATGAAAACACAAAATCGTACTCTAAAATTACCGCTCATTCTTCACCCCCGACCCCAAAAAGACATGCCTTTCTTTGTTAGTCCTTCGTTCCATCTGCCATCGCCGTTAGGGGGGGTCTGGGTCAAGATATAACCGGGGAAGAAAGACCAAAGTCGCAGAAGCAACCGAGAGGTCCCGCAGATGCGCCACGGAAGTGCCAAAGAGCTCCACCCACACCGCTTTGGGCGCAGCAGAGATGTCCGGTGGCGCACCGAACGCCGAGGAGGATCTTTCGCGGAGAGGCGACAGCTCTCATAGTCACAAGCGCATTCGCCTCGGAGGCGAACTGGACGATTTGGCAGTCTTTGATTCCTCAGCCAGCGACGACATGCACACTGAGCTCAATAGGAAGGACACCTTGATCGATGACCTTGTGAAGCTACTGGAGAAGGGCAACGCCTCGGTTGACAGGGCGCCCGACCTGGAAGAAACTGCTCGAGAAGAAAAGTGCCTCGGAGGAGAGACTCAAAGAACTCGCTAATGAAATTTTGGAAGACTTGGCGAATCTCCACATCGAGTGGAAGGGGCTGTTGAAGGAATCCGTGGAGCGTGTGAAGGAACTTCATGCGTACGCGATGCAGGCCATCGATGCTCTTGAGCAAAGAGCCCGCGCCATGGCCGCAATGTGGAATATGTTGGATGAGAGGCGATAGGAGAAGGACGCCGTGGAGGCGATGAAGAAGGAGATTTAGGAACTCCGCGTCCAGCAATCCATGAAGAATTAGATAGATTGTTTTCCTTGTCTTCCTTCTTCAACCTCTTCCTTCTTCTTTTGTCCCTGTGTCTTTGGGGAGTTGCCACATGTGGCATTTTTCATGATCATGCATATGTAAGAACATTATTATCTTTGTTAGTGCTAATTTGTTGTTGTATTATTTCGTTCATTTGTACATGTATAGGAGTCGAAAACAGATGAAACGTCCAAGTTCTTGGCTAGGCACGAACAAAACAGTGACCACAAGCAAACTAGTCCCTCCGTGTTGGACGCCATTAATTCAAAAGTTGGGAGCGAGGCGAGCGAGGGGGGGGGTGGAGTTCAAAGTATCGCTTCCCGATGAGCAGGCGCAGTAGACTCTGATGCGTCCCGTCGTGCATGCACGGCGGACAGCTCTCATGCATCCTGTCAAGCCTGCCTGGCGAACAGCTCGCACGTGTCCCGTCGAGCCTACGCAACAGAAAGCTCACATGTGTCCTATCATCAACCTACAACTACACGCACGGTTCTCCAATATCAAGTATGCCCTCCGTTTTTTTAGTTAGCATATAAAATTTGGTCAAATTCAAAATTTGTAAAATTTGTCTAGCTTTACAGAAAAATAAATAAATATTTAGATTTAAAATCAACATTATTAGATGCATCGGAAAATTAACTTTCATATTATATAACCTTAGCATTGTAGACGTTGATGTTTTTTTTGTATAAATTTAGTCAAACTATGTTAAGCTTGACTTTGACCAAATCCTATATGTGAAGTAAAAGGAAACGGAGGGAGTATAAAAAGGGACGCGTGGCGCCAAATGGTTATCATACAAGTTTTGTATGTACAAGAATTCAATAAACCAATATTATCAATGATTGTGGCCGATCTATCATACCTAAATGTTTCTAATTCATTCACATTTGTATGAAAAGGGCCTAGAAAACTCAAATGATGTATAAAAAGGGCTGAATTGGTGCACTAGAGTATACCTGGCCATATCTCGGTCCAGGACGGGCCTCAGGATGGGCCGAAAAAAGACCGACACTAAAAACCCAGGCCCGAGCCTGGCCTGGCTCTACGATCGGGCTTAATTTTTGGGCCCAAGCCCGGCCCGAGCCCAAAAAGGCCCGACCCGACCTGACAGGCCCGGCTCGGTGTAGGCGTAAACTCTAGTTTAATCGGTCCCAAGCCTGTCCCATGGTCAAGGCCGGGCCGGGCTGGGTCTGGATTTTTCGATCCGGGTCGGGCTAGGCCGACCTGGCCGGGCTGCCCATGGCCAGGGCTACACTAGAGGACACGTTGATTGTAGTTTCGTCACAAAAGGTGACATGTTCCATATCAAAACGACGAAGTGAGAGCATGTGCCTCTAGTTCAAAATTTTATCTAGGCATATTAAATCCCTAGAAAACTCAATTAATGTATAAAAGGGGTCGATTCGATGGACTAACAACATGTTGAATGTAGTTTCACTAAAAAAGGTGACATGTTCCCTATCGAAACCACGAAGTGAGAGCATGTGCCTCTAGTTCAAAATTTGAACTACGCATAGTAAATCCCTAGAAAACACAATTAATGTATAAAAGGGGCCGATGCAATGGACTAACGACTCATTGAATGTAGTTTCACCAACAAAGGTGACATGTTCCCTATCATGGAAAGCTTTGGCTTGTAAGATGCATGCCCCAATATTAGTCCCAAATTCATCAAAAAAGCAAAATGCACACCGTATATGTGTCGTGGCATGACACTGTGTAAGTTTCGTGAATTCATGGTGAGCTTTAGGTTCTCTCGGACTTTGAAACCGAGATTATCAATGTTTGCGGTCTAATCACGACACAGAGATGTTTGTAATTCAGTGACCATCAGTGCATGGGATGTAAACATGGACCCAATGACACAAAATGGTTTTTAATAATCCATTTTGGTGCGCCGGAGCTCGTGCTTGTAATCCAAACTTGAGTTCTTCACATTAAGTGCACGCTTAGAAAACTCAAATGTTGTTCCGACCATAAAGGTGACATGTTCCATATTGAAGCCACCATGCTTGTCATGGGAAGCTCCAATTTGTAAGAGGTTTGTCCGAAAACTTATATACCATGTCCTATAAGTGTCGTGTTGACACACCAGTTTTAGTAATTTCACATTTTAGCATTGCAGTTGCATTAGCCTATGTTGCGTGTAGATAAAGTATCAACGCAAGAAGAGCCATCGAATGCCGTTCCCTCCATAGAGGTGACATATTGTTCCGTATCGAAACCACGATGGTTCTTCGGAGAAGTTTTGTAGTGCAAGAGACTTCTCCCACATTGGACAAAAAATTATCATGTTGTATAAGTGCCGTGTCATGACACCGGGGCATGTTTCAAGAATTTCAGATGAGTTGTGGATTTATGACGACTTAATAGCCAAGTTTCTATTTCTTTATGGCCTCGTCATATCTTTGAGATGTTTGCAATCCATTCACATTAATTGCATTGGACCTAAACAAGGAAGCCAAAGACACAAATACCTTTTTTCATCCCATTTTGGTGAAACGAAGCATGTTCTTTTAGTTCAAATTTGAATTATTCACATTAAATGTCTACAAACTTGATTAGTGTAGTAGACAAAAAGGTAACGAACCATGAATAATTTAAAGCAGTTCTATATGCCCGTCTGAAGCTCGTGCGTGTGTAAGAATGGTGTGCGTGCGTCGTACTAGCTCGAGCTTCCTTCTTTGAGAAGTTATCCAATTTGTATTAAAATGATGTTCTATCCAAAGTCCAAACATGCTTCTTCCGCCACTCCCCCAATCGGTTTCCCGCTGAAGCACTGGTCCCTTCATCAACGTCCTGGACGAGGAGGACGAGAAGGAGCAGGCAAAAGCGGCAGCATGCCATCGAGCATGAGCAAGACGTCATGATCAGCCCCCATGCCACCATCGCACACTGTTTCCGGTACTACAAGAAACGTCTGTGATGCATGTCTAGTCCCACCAGGTGCCCATCGGGGCACGCCTTGTGTACGATAGGAGGCAACCGTTACCGGCAAGACGCCACTTTCTAGCCTGTTACCCATTCGATGGAACTCAGAAGTTAAGTGTGCTTTCGGTGGATTAGTCAACGATGGGTAACTGGTTGGGAAGGTGCTAGATTTCAAGGTTCTTTTAGGTGGTGTGATATGATCACTGTAGGCATAAATGAAATGCCTATAAGGATATGTCATTTCAGCTAAATAAATCTTGAGATCCTTGTTTTGAAAATATCCATGATTTTATTTTTCTTCTTTTGCTTTTTTGAAAATGTCAAGGATCGAGTGTGTGTGTGTGTGTGATATGTCATTCCGGGTAAATAAATCTTGAGATCCTTGTTTTGAAAATATCCATGGTTTTCTTTTGTTGTTTATAAAATGTAAAGGATCGAGTGTGTGTGAGTGTGTGTGTGTTTATATATACCAATGCCTGTGTGTGGACCATGTGCCTACATTGTGCGGTCTTTGATGACAAACCTATCGGTGGGCCCTTAGGGTCTGCCATGCCTTTTACTGAGAACGCTGGAAGGCCAAGTGCATGTGTACGTGTGCATGTACGTGTGCGTACTTGTGTGTGTGTGTGTGCGTGCACGCGTGTGTGTGTTGTGTGTGCATGTGTAAACCCATATGCTTGTGTGTGGACCATGTGTCTACATTGTGCGGTTTCCGACGACAAACCTATCGGTGGGATCTTAGGGTGTGTCATGCCTTTTATTGACAGTGCTGCAGGCAAAGGATGGGTGACTGTGTGTGTGTGGGGGGGGGTGCGCGTGTGCGTGTGTGTGCGTGTGTGAACCCATTCTTGTGTGTGTGCCATGTGCCTACATTGTGCGGTTTCTGACGACAATCCTATCAGCGGGACCTTAGGGTTTGTCATGCCTTTTAGTGACAAACATGGGAAGCCCAAGGATGGGTCACGGTGTGTGCGTGTGCATGTGTGCGTCTCTCTCTCCCTCTCTCTCTCCCTATGTGTGTGGACCATGCATGCGTCCATTGTGCGGGGAGGGGAATGATATATATATATATATATATGTCCAGTTATATTAGCTACCTGTATGCCACATCATAGATAGTGTACCATTGTGTATAAATTGTTGAAACACCGGACCACTCCATTTTCGTATATGCATTTGGTCATATCCAAGGGGGTGATGTTCTTCTAGCCCTGCTCAACTGAGATTCGATGGCGCACCAACTTGTGGGACCACGTAATCTATATATCCGTCTTGTTCGACAAGAATATGTGATGGTTTGGCCATATTAATTAAGGTATAAATTGTTGGGGAACGTTGCATGGGAAACAAAAAATTTCCAACGCACACGCAAGATCTATCCATGGTGATGAGCATCTACGAGAGGGAGATTGGATCTACATACCCTTGTAGATTGCTAAGCGGGAAGCGTTAAGAAATGCGGTTGGTGTAGTCAAACGTCTTCGCGATCCAAATCGCCGAGCATCCCGCGATCTCATCACGATTCGTCCTACGATCCAATCACGATCCGTCCCGCAATCTATCATGATCCATCCAACGATCTCATCATGATCCGTCCCGCGATCTCATCACGATCCGTCCCGCGATCTCATCATGATCCGTCTCGCGATCTTGATCAGAGTCCTTCCGATCTAGCGCCGAATGGACGTCACCTCCGCGTTCAGCACACGTACAACTCGATGACGATCTCCGCCTTCTTGATCCAGCAAGAGGGAGCGGAGAGGTAGATGAGTTCTACAGCAGCGCGACGGCGTTGCGGTGATGGTGGTGGAGCTATTCCAGCTGGGCTTCGCCTAAGCACTGCTGAAAACCGATCTAGAGGAGAAACTGCGATCTAGAGGAGAGGTAGCACGTGGCTATTAGGGTTAGCTTTTTACTCTAAATTCTCTCGTATATATAGGAGGGAGGGAGGGGAGGAGGCATCCTCAAACCCTCAAGGTTTTGTCGAAATTGAAGGTAGAGAAGTCCTACTCCAATCGTATTAGGAGTAGGATTCCTCCTTTCCACTTGGAAACTCTTTCCACCTCTCCACCTTTGGATTTTTTTCTTTCTCAAACCACTCCAGCCGCATGGGCCCTTAGAGGAGGCTTAGGCAAGACCACCAGGGGCTGGTTTACCTCCTCCCATAGCCCATGTAGCCTCTTGGGTCGAAATACCTCTGCCGATGGTCCCCGGTACACTGCCGGCACTCCCGGTACACTACTGATGAGCCCGAAACTTTTCCGGCGACCAAAACAGGACTTCCTATATATCAATCTTTACCTACGGACCATTCCGGGGCTCCTAGTGACGTCCGGGATCTCATCCGGGACTCCGAACAACCTTCGGTCACCACCATACATAACTCTATACTACCGAAATGTCACCGAACCTTAAGTGTGCAGACCCTGCGGGTTCGAGAACTATGTAGGCATGACCGAGACACCTCTACGGTCAATAACCAATAGCAGGATCTGGATGCCCATATTGGTTCCTACATATTCTACGAAGATCTTTATCGGTCGAACCTCTATGTCAAGGATTCAGTTAATCCCGTATGTTGTTCCCTTTGTTCTTCGGTATGTTACTTGACCTAGATTCGATCGTCGGTATCTGCATACCTAGTTCAACCTCGTTACTGGCAAGTCTCTTTACTCGTTCCGTAATACAAGATACCGTGACTAACACTTAGTCACATTGCTTGCAAGGCTTATTGTGATGTTGTATTATCGAGTGGGCCTGAGATACCTCTCCGTCACACGGAGTAACAAATCCCAGTCTTGATCCATTGTGTGACAAAGTTTGAACCAGGTCATGTGTTCATAGGACCCCATATATCCCCCGACACATAGTGTAGGGGGCAAAACCCTATATTATGTTTGTCATGAAACCCTTTTCTATCACATTGGAGATGTTTAGGCATGCACATATGCAGTATGTGCCACACATTAAAGCTGCGCATTGCGAATTTAAACATGACAACACCATGTTCATACACATACACACACATACACACACACATATATATATATATTTCATTAACCTAATTACAAGTCTTTTTAGAGACTTCACTACGAACTACATATATATTTAAGAATAGAGTGAGTATATATTTGGGCCACTAGCGGGCATGGTTGTGTTTTGACCCTCCATTGTGTTTTCTTTTCTCGTTTATCTCAAAGATGCTAGTATTATGTAAAATAGCATACGAAACTGACGAAACAACCGTATGCGATTGTACCCCGAGCAGACACGAATGTGCTACTCTAACCATGTGCGATGCTTGTAGACAACAAAATCGGCCTTGCCTAGTGGTGCCAACCGCAAGCGTCAGCTAGTGCAAAGTACAAACCCAAACCGGACAGCGACCTATAAAAGATCTTGCCAGCGGCTGCTAGTAGCTAATATTTCTGCCGATAGCTCCACACACAGCAAATGGAACCGTTGCTCAAGCATGGCGCCGTCTTGATAGTGTTGGACGATGACATGATAGAGGATTCTGATGTGGTGGCCGCCATGGCTGGCAACGGCAAACAGCTAGCTGCCACGACCGACGATGATCGGATAGAGGATTCTCACACGTTGTCCTCCATGTAGGTCAATGGTCAACCGTCATCTGACGTGGCCGATGATGACGACCCCAAGTTTCAGCGTCAGATGCAGATGGCCATCGCTTTGTCCATCCAGGAATCGGGCCTCGATGCGTTCCTGCACGACGAGGATGACCATCGTATCAGTGTCGGTATGGAACAATCTATCGCATCTGCGGATGCCATGCACGACAGGGATAGGGATCTGAAGCGGCAAAAACGGCAGGAGAGTGTGAAGAGGAAACATAACTCAGATGCAGAGGGCAAAAAGAGGCGGGAGCAGGACCATAAGGCGGTGGAGCAGGCCGCTGTATGCCTATCAGCCGCATTGCAGGCCAATGCAGGACTTGCAGCTACAGCGGCAACCCTGGCAATAGCGGCCATGTCGACCAGGGACGCAGCTCTAGCGAGATCGGCGCCCGTCTCTATCCCGATGGACCACCTGGACACCACAACATCTTCGTCAACAACGGCAGACCCGGCGAGAGGCGCCGCAGTCGCTCCGGCCGAGCTAGCCCTGCCGGTCTCCGTCGTGGAACTAGTGGAGCTCATCGACTTGACGAGCTCCTTTGAATACTCGTTCTGAGGCGAGGAAGGTCATGATGACGGTGAAGGCACGGTGTTTGTATGCATCCATGGCGTAGTGAATATTTTGTGCAGTTCATCTTCAAGTATTTTGATGAACTGTTTGTAAATTACTGAGCATATGAACTTATGTCAACTAATCCGCTACAAAATAAGGCATTTTGTGTTTTGCCAAATGTTTGTGTCATCTGTTTGTGGGCATGTGGAAATTTAGGATGAATTTGACGTCTATGACTGAAATTGAGGATAAACCGTGTGTGATGTATCGGCCTTGAGAAATGTTAGAAAGAGCTACCCGCCTCGAGCGATGCAAAATTTCGTGGTTTTGCGGCACGAAATTTTGTTACAGCGAAGAGCGTACACGCTTTATTATGTTTGGACCATGTGCCATCTTGGTTGCTCCCGCCCAGTTCATTTCCCAAAATTTAATTGGAAGCAGTATTTCAACTACATGCCGCCTTTCCGCGTCCACCACATCGACCCTATAGTAATTTTTCAGCTCCTAAGGCAATTGAACCATCGCCATCCCTCGTCCATGACCATCTCCACCCACAACATTACTACTAAAATTTTCAGCAACAACGACACATCAGCAAACACCCCCTATCTGCATAGCACCCCCTCCCCTTCCTCCCTCACTTAGACCCTAGTTCACCACTATCGCTGCCACCCACCACCAACCTCACCCGGTCTGCCCGTGCCTCATAGCAAAAAAAGTTCAGGATTCCCACCGATCCACATACACCATCGTCGCCCTGAGTTTTTAGATGAGGCCGGTGGTGTCCCTTTCCCCAGAGCCCCATCCCGTACTCCAGAGATTCGCGACCTAATCAGCTTGACCACATCTCCCATGGACCTCGAGGAGTGTACGAGCAAAAAGAGGTCTATCATGCACTCTCTGCCGTACGGTGGCGAGGTGGGCTGTTCGCGCAACCCTTCGATCCCGGACGGACATCTCGTCGTGGGAGCCGGTGAAGACGCAACCTACATTGCCATGGTGAAGGCTTCAAGTCTATGGGAACGCGTGTTCCTGTATCTCAGGAGAGCCACCTATGACATCAAGCTCGTCAACATCATCGGCTTCACCCGAGCCATGTCACAAGTTAAGTGGTCCACCGGCAATGCCTCTGGTTCAATAGCCATCGATCTCTCCAAAGGCCCCACCATTGACCTCCTTCGCCTTGCGGTCATGGATTTGCGATCCTTCTATGCCATCGAGCTCCTTTTGTACTTTCTGAAGGAAACGTTCTACAGAGGTGGGTTGGGATGCTTAGCTCCAAAGCCAGATCTCATCCACCAAGATAATGGCACACACTACGGCTGTTACAAGGGAGAACATGCCATGTGCGACATCTGGGAGCGCACCCTGGGCACCTCATATCCCAAGTGGAAGGATCCCATCCATGACAATTGAGGCAATATCCCGTGAGGAAATCATAACTTTATAGCTAGCCGTCTTGTACCCATTGTTGTAGTAGCTTTTGCCATGCGATAATCATGCAATGTTTAATTAAGCATTTGTCCAGTTGTCAAGCAAATGCCTTACTTTTCTGTATCTGGTTGTTAGGTTGGTTGCATTGATTATTTGTCCAGTTTTCAATGGCTATAGGTGGTTGTTACAGTGAGCATGAATGCCTTGTTTCTTTTAGTGAGCATGCATTTGTCCAGTTGTCAAGCAATGTGTACTTCAATTTCATCAATACCACCTGTTATCCATGGTGTTGCTAACCTGTGCCCTTAACTCCCTCTTTAAACATTTATGACTTGTTTCTCCGAATTTGGTTGCCACGTTGGTTGCAGGGAGCATTTGTCTAGTTTTCAAGCAGATGTGTTGCTTTTTTGTATCTGCTTGTTAGGTTGATTGCAGTGAGCATTTGTGTAGTTTTAAAGCAGAAGCCTTGCTTTTCGTTATCTGCTTGTTAGGTTGGTTCCATTGAGCATTTGTCTATATCAACTGGCTATATTTGGTTGTTATAGTGAGCATATATGCCTTGTTTATTTCAAGCAGATACCTTGTATACTTGGTTGATGTTAAGCCTGATGTACTTATCATGACTTTACATGTACTTGCACTGGTCAACAATGGGAGTGGCCAACGTTTTCCACCGATGTTCTTTTCAACCCTCCGCTTATACTCCATCTGTTCCACCATGTAGTCCATATAGATTTTTATGATGTATCTACATATAACATCTAAAATGTATACAATATAAAATTTTGTGATGTATCTAATGAAATGGAATTGCAATTCTAGAGGTAAATGTTTTTCTCTACAAACATGGTTAAAGTAAGTAAATATTGACTTCTCAAAATGTTTATATGCAACACATTTTAGAAATTATTGATTAATATATTACACCACTGTGCAACATCATTTTAGCTTCTGATATTGGCTTCTTTCTTGTAGGTACATATGTCTTAGGTAAAGATCCATTCTTGGACCCTTTTTGTGTGTGGGGTAATGGAATATTTATGAACCAGCATCAAGTGAGGAAACTAAAAATGATTGTTAGGGAAAAGAGATGAACAATGCCAATTATACTATTTGTTTACGCTCTATCCAACACAACAGTGAGCGATAGGATGGTAACTACTAATTGTGTAGGCTTCTATTAGTACTGCCCATAATGAGTTGTCACACAACAATGTCTGAATCCTTTTCTTTTTCAGTGGTTCCCAAAGCAGTTTACTCAAGATTACCTCGCAAAGTACATGATTGCTGGACATGCAATGAAGGTTAAAATAAATCATCGAGACTACAATGAGCATCGAGAAGTCGTAATGAAGACAGTGAAGGATGGGCGGGCGGCCATCACTAGAGGCTAGCCTAGAGTCGTTCGTGCGTTAGGCATGGAGGAGGGCACAATATGGGCATTATGCTTCACTTCTCCAGCATACAAAATGTCTTTCAGCTCTCTCTTTACCGTCTTTAGTACAACCGTGATTCCATCCTTCTTTATTTTTTCCTTCTCTAGTTTTCCTTTTTTAGAATTGATGCTTATGTAGTTCTTGAGTATATGTACATGTGAATCGAATTATGCAATTGTTCTTAAACCTAAACATGATTCGATATGAAATACAACAATTCCTACTTTCAAATTTAAATTATGTGAATTCTAAACAAAGGTATTTAATTAGGGGCAAATCCTGCTTTGTAGGCCATTACAATGCACACAATTTGAGAAAGCAAAACGTCTGCAATGAACTCCGACATCACACACGTTTCTCCATTCGAAGCGTGTGTGATGAATCTCTTCTTTTGCACAGTCAGATGAGAAAGAACGTGTGATATTAACAACACCAGCATCTGTGCTAGTCTCCTTATCACACATGATTTTGTATTTTGAACTATGTACCATCATAAACGTTGGTCAAAGAAGACAGCGTGCGATAGGCCTTCATTCGACACAATTATTCTGGATGACACATTTGGGAACTACGGATCACACGTTTGGGAATTTTTATAAATCACAAATGTTTATCAAAATACCCTCATGTGGTATATATTCAACCTTCACATATGGTTTTACAATGATAAATGTATGCACTCTTATATCATATCATAGACGATCATGGTGGAACTAACTGTGTGTGATTGCCTTATCATACACGCTTTATAATTGTGAATTGTTTTTGATTTGGTGCACATCTTAAATGCCGCTTCACAGAATAGCGTGTGCGATGTTAGTGTGATATCACACGAGGTTCAAGGATGAACCGTATGTTAAATACACACATCTCAAACGATTATCCGGTGACCCTCGTTTGTGATAGGTGCGAACATCCCATACGCTTAGTTTTGCCAAACGTTTGTGTTCGTTGGCCACCATCGCCGGCAGGTTTTCAGTGTCGTGTGGGATGGACCCCCTATCGCCCATACATGCAAGGTGGTGGTTTGGAACTACGTCGCAGAAAGGGGTTAAAAACCGTTTGTATAGCATGTCGCTGCACTAGTGATTTATCACATGGTCCAATACTATTACCTGGCAAACATGAAAACTAGGCCTTAGCTTTATCTCTTAGTGAAAAAGGAATAATTTTCATTTCACAACATCATTATCCATATCCTTTTTCTGTTGCACATAACCTGGTTCAACAAAATATTAACATGAAGAGTGGAATCCTCATTAGGACTTCTAGAAAATTGATCTTTCATCACAAGATTCAGCAATTCAACATTAATATCAAAAGCCTCCGCACAAGTGACGGGTGGTATAGATTGTTATTAGTATTTGATAAGTGACAAAACTTAGTAGTATCTCGAGACATGGTGACCAAGCAAGCAAAGTAACAAGCACGACAAGTAAACTGGCAAGCAAACAAGCAAACTAGTAACAAGCAAAGATAAATATTTTGTGTTTTTGATTTTTATGAAGCAAACAACCAATAAAAATAAGAACAAGTGAATGATAATTTTTGTAAAGTTACTTGATAGTTTGTGATGATATCCCCCGGCAACGGCGCGAGAAATCCTTCCTAATACTTATGATCTATGTTGGGTTTTCCGTGAAGACGAACGGGTAATTGCAGCACAATACAATTAAGTATTCCCCCAATTAAGAACCAAGGTTTATCGGACCAATAGGAATACCAATCAACAATCATCTTCAACATCTGCACACAATAGAGCAAACACTTTCACCCAATGCGAGAAGAGGGTTGTCAAACCCCTTGATCTCATTATTTGCAAGCAAATGAAGTGTGTAGATGATAGTAGGTAATTGTAAATTCCAAAATAAAATAAAATAAATGGCAGCAAGCTAATGAAAGCGTTTGGAAATATATAAGTGAATAGATCCTGGGTCCATAGTTTTCCCTAGTGGCATCTCTCATGTAAGAAACATATAGTGGGTAAACAAATTACTGTTGGGTAATTTATAGAAAAGCGCATAGTTGTGTGATATTCACGATAATGATCATGTATATATAGACATCACGTACATAAGCAAATAGGTCGGCTCCTGCCTGCACCTATTATTATTACTCCACCCATCAACCGCTATCCAGGATGCATCTAGAGTATTAAGTAAAAGAGAGTAATGCTTGGAGAACAATGACATGATGTAGTCAAAGAGAATTCAATTAATATGAACTAACCCCATCCTTAGTGGCAACAATACAAAGACATGTCTTGTTCTTTTGTGTCACTGAGATATAGAGCACTGCCAGATTGAACCCACTACAACGCACCCCTCTCACTAAAGAAATATCAATCTAGTTGGCCAAACGGATTCAATAGATCAAAGAGATTTATGAAGCTAAAACTATCATGCAAATAAGAATCGTAATATATATTGAGAGGTGACTCTAATACTTTTCATCAATAATCTGGACATAAACCAAAAAGTTGTCAGATCCCAACAAACGCTCCGTACAAAAAAATCACATGGGATAGATCAGAGCGAAGATGCGATGATCATTGTATTGAACATCAAAAGAGAGAGATATCCATCTAGGTACTAACGACGGACCCTTTGGTCTGTGGTGAACTACTCACACATCATCATATTGGAAGCAAGGTTGATCAAGAGGGCCTCTGTGATTGATCCCCTCTCCGACAGGGCACCAGAACGGAGCTCCAAATGGGATTGAGACGGAACAAAGACTTGCGGTGGTAGAAAAAGTGTTTCGAGATGACCTCTGTTTTTGAAATATATGTGAATTTATAGGCCAGAGAACAGGGGTAGGAGGGCCAGCAGGGAGGGACAGGCCATCAGGGCACGTCGACCCCCCTGGGCGCACCATGTTGGCCTGTGGCTCCCTCGTGCAGCCTCTGGTCTCCTCCTGAAACTTCCATGTCTTCTTTGGTCCAGAAAAAATCATAAAAAAGTTTCAGGGAAATTGGACTTCGTTTGGTACTGTAAACCTGACAAACCAAAAACAGGCAGAAAACAACAACTGGCACTAGGCAATGGGTCAATACATTAGTTATAAAAAATAATATAAATTAGTAAATTAATACTCAAAAAGTATCCTCAACTGATAATATAATAGCATGGAATAATACAAAATTATAGATACGCTGGAGATGTATCATGCTCTCTGTTACACCATGGCGCAGGCGCACTACAATGCCGTCATGGCGAAGGGGCAGCCTGCATCGGCGTTAGAGCATGCGTTGGAGCAACATCGACTTGCCTTGGGTCAGATTGACGAAGAGCACGCGAGCGAGGAGGCCCTGGCGGCCATGACTGCGACGAATCCGAACTTTGTCATGGAGGAGCGTGCCATCTATGATGCAATCCGCGCTCATGTCGCCGCTCTCCAGGAAGCGGCCGCCACAGAGGCGAGGTTGCTGGCGATCACGAAGGAGAACAATAGCTATGCCTCATACGCATTGCCGACGAGCCATCAGCTAGCCCGGTGGGATGACGACAATGAAGGTGTCACCATTTCCCTCGTGGACCTCACATGCAGCGGCGACAGACAAAGCGGGGACTCCTCTAAGGATGAGTAGGGGACAGGAGGCGGCAGAGCATGGTGTCTCATGTGGACTAGTCAGTCTACCATGTTCTATTGTTCCTTGTCGGATACCGCACCTTTACTTTATCGGTCTTAACTCCGGTGCTCATGAAGATGGCAGATGAAGGACGAGACGGGCTTGGACGCTGACCGCCTCCGCCATATGATAGGTTTAGGGGTGGGTCTTTTTTTGTTATAGATGTTTGAAATGTAATGAGATCCACCGTGTTTGTATGAAACCCGCATGCTTTCATGAAATACGTCATGTTTGCATGAATTTCATCTGGTTGGTTCGAGTTGTTGTCAAAATGTATGCAGCTAGCGTTGGTTATCGTTCTTGCGCATCTATGTTCGTCGTCTAATTTTTTTATTCACACAGGAATGTGGAAGAAAATTTACGGATTATCGTTGAAGATGTTGTAACTACACTCAACCTTCTGATGACAGAGTATATTAGTGTAGTTAGAGGCGGTGCTACATTGGAGAAAAACACTGTCTTAACCCGCCCATGGAAGCAGAAAACAGTAAAGGACTAAAACCAAGTTGTAAAATGTTGTGTGCAATTCCTAAGTCTGCTCCATCCGCCTATAGCTCCGCCACTGAGTGTTGGAAATATGCCCTAGAGGCAATAATAAAATGGTTATTATTGTATTTCCATATTCATGATAATTGTCTATTGTTCATGCTATAGTTGTATTAACCGGAAACCATAATGCATGTGTGAATACATAGACCACAACGTGTCCCTAGTGAGCCTCTAGTTGGCTAGCTCGTTGATCAATAGATGGTCACGATTTCATGACCACGAACATTGGATGTCGTTGATAACAGGATCACATCATTAGGAGAATGATGTGATGGACAAAACCCAATCCTAAGCATAGCACAGGATCGTGTAGTTCGTCTGCTAAAGCTTTTCTACTGTCAAGTATCATTTCCTTAGACCATGACATTGTGCAACTCCCGAATACCGTAGGAATACTTTGGGTGTGCCAAACGTCACAATGTAACTCGGTGGCTATAAAGGTACACTACAGGTATCCCCCAAAGTGTCTGTTGGTTTGGCATGAATCGAGACTGGGATTTGTCACTGCGTGTGACGGAGAGGTATCTCTGGGCCCACTCGGTAAGACATCATCATAATGAGCTCAATGTGACTAAGGAGTTAGCCACGGGATGATGTGTTGCAGAACGAATAAAGAGACTTGCCGGTAACGAGATTGAACAAGGTATAGGGATACCGACGATCGAATCTTGGGCAAGTGTCATACAGGTAGACAAAGGGAATTGTATACGGGATTGATTGAATCCCCGACATCGTGGTTCATCCAATGAGATCATCATGGAGCATGTGGGAGCAAACATGGGTATCCAGATCCCGCTATTGGTTATTGACCGGATAGGTGTCTCGGTCATGTCTACTTGCCTCCCGAACCCGTAGGGTCTACACACTTATGGTTCGATGACGCTAGGGTTATAGGAAAATATTGTACATGGTTACCGAAGGTTTTTCGGAGTCCTGGATGAGATCCCGAACGTCACGAGGAGTTCCGGAATGGTCCAGAGGTAAAGATTCATATATAGGAAGTGAGGTTTTGGTCGCCGGAAGTGTTTCGGGCATCACCGGTAACATACCGGGACCACCGGAAGGGTTCCTGGGGTCCACCGTGTGGGGCCACTAGCACCAGAGGGATGCATGGGTCCCAAATGGGAGGGAACCAGCCTCTAGGTCGGCTGGTGCGCCTCCCACAGGGGCTCAAGGCGCAGCACAAGGTCGGAGGGGGCCAAACCCTAGGGGTAGATGGACCCTAGGCCCATCTAGGGCGCCGCCCCTCCCTCTCCCTCTCTGGCCGCCGCACCAGGGGCCATCTAGGCCTGACGCCGGCCCCTAGGGTGGGAACCCTAGGGGCTGTTCCCTCCCACCTCCTCCTCCTATATATAGTTGGGTTTTGGGGGCTGCCATCTACCAAAGTTTCTTCCTCTCTTGGCGCAACCCTACCCCTCCTCCTCGTCGTCCTTCATAGTGCTTGGCGAAGCCCTTCCGGAGTACCACGCAACTCCACCATCACCACACTGTCGTGCTACCGGAGCTCTCCCTCAACCTCTCCTTCCTACTTGCTGGATCAAGGCGTAGGAGACGTCACCGGGATGCACGTGTGTTGAACGCAGAGGTGCCGTTGTTCGACGCTTAGATCGGAATCCACCGCGATGTGAATCGCTGCGAGTACGACTCCACTAACCGCATTCTAGTAACGCTTCCGCTTTGCGATCTTCAATGGTATGAAGATGCACTCACCCCACTCGTTGCTGGTTTCTCCATAGATTGATCTTGGTGACACGTAGGAAATATTTTGATTTACTACTACGTCTCCCAACAGTGGCATCATGAGCTAGGTCTATTCGTAGAATCTATGCACGAGTAGAACACAATTTGTTGTGGGCGTCGATTTTGTTAATTTGCTTGCCGTTACTAGTCTTATCTTGATTCGGCGGCATTGTGTGATGAAGCGGCCTGGACCGACTTTACATGTGTGCTAACGTGAGACTGGTTCCACCGGCTAATATGCACTTGTTGCATAAGGTGGCTAGCGGGTGTCTGTCTCTCCCACTCTAGTCGGATCGGATTCGATGAAGAGGGTCCTTATGAAGGGTAAATAGAAATTGGCATATCACGTTGTGGTTTTTGCGTAGGTAAGAAACGTTCTTGCTCGAAACCTATAGCAGCCACGTAAAAACTTGCAACAACAATTAGAGGACGTCTAACTTGTTCTTGCAGCATATGTCGTCTGATGTGCTATGGCCAAAAGAATGTGATGTGATATATGTGATGTATGAGATTGATCATGTTCTTGTAATAGGATTCACAACTTGTATGTCGATGAGTATGACAACCGCTAGGAGCCATATGAGTTGTCTTAATTTATTGTATGACCTGCGTGTCAATCATAAACACCATGTAATTACTTCACTTTATTACTAACTGTTAGCCATAGTAGTAGAAGTAATAGTTGGCAAGACAACTTCATGAAGACACGATGATGGAGGTCATGATGATGGAGATCATGGTGTTGTGCCGGTGACAATGATGATCATGGTGCCCTGAAGATGGAGATCAAAGGAGCAAGATGATATTGGCGATATCATGTCACTATATTGATTGCATGTGATGTTTATCATGTTTACATCTTACTTGCTTAGAACGATGGTAGCTTAATAAGACGATCTCTCACTAAAATTTCAAGAAATGTGTTCACCCTAACTGTGCACCGTTGCTAAGGATCGTTGTTCCGAAGCACCACGTGATGATCAGGTGTGATAGGTTCTAACATTCACATACAACGGGTGTAAGCCTGATTTAGACACGCAATACACTTAGGTTGACTTGACGAGCCTAGCATGTACAGACATGGCCTCAGAACACGGGATACCGAAAGGTCGAACATGAGTCATATAGAATATACGATCAACATGGAGATGTTCACCATTGATGACTAGTCTGTCTCACGTGATGATCGGGCACGGGCTAGTTGACATGGATCATGTGTCACTTGGATGACTAGAGAGATGTCTATCTAAGTGGGAGTTCATTAAATAATTTGATTATATGAACTTAATTACCATGAACTTAGTCTAAAAATTATCTTTACAATCTATATTGTTGATCCAATGGCCAACGCTAATGTTGCCCTCAACTTCAACGCGTTCCTAGAGAAAACCAAGCTGAAAGACGATGGAAGCAACTATGCAGACTGGGTCTGTAGCTTGAGGATCATCCTCATAGCTTCCAAGATATTATATGTCCTTGATGCACCGCGAGGTGACGCACCCGTTTTCTCAGCAACTCAAGACGTTATGAACGCCTACCAGTCGCGTTGTGATGATTACTCCCTGGTTCAGTGCGGCATGCTTTAGAGTTTAGAACCGGGACTCCAAAAGCATTTTGAGCAGCACAAAGCATATGAGATGTTCTAAGAACTGAAATTGGTTTTCCAAGCTCATGCCCGGGTCGAGAGATATGATGTCTCTGACAAGTTCTTAAGTTGTAAGATGGCGGAGAATAGTTCTGTCAGCGAGCACATACCCAAAATGTCTGGGTTGCACAACCGCTTGTCTCAGCTGGGAGTTAATCTTCCGGACGACTCGGTTATTGACAGAATCCTCTAGTCGCTTCCACCTAGATACAAGATCTTTGTGATGAGCTACAACATGCAGGGGATGGAGAAGTCAATTCCTGAGTTGTACTCGATGCTGAAATCAGCGGAGGTCGAGATCAAAAAGGAGCATCACGTGTTGATGGTCAATAAGACCACTAGTTTCAAGAAAGGCAAGGGTAAGAAGAACTTCAAGAAGGATGGCAAATCAGTTGTTGTGCCCGATAAGCAAGTTGTCGGGAAGGAGAACAAGAATGGACTCAAGCCTGAGACTGAGTGCTTTTATTGCAAGGGTATCGGTCACTGGAAGCGGAACTTCCCCAAGTACTTAGTGGATAAGAAGGCCAGCAACATTAAAGGTATATGTGATATACTTGTTATTGATGTGTACCTTACCAGTGCTCATAGTATCTCCTGGGTATTTGATACCGGTGTAGTTGCTCACATTTGTGACTCCAAGCAGGAGCTGCGGAATAAGCGGAGACTAGCGAAGGACGAGGTGACGATGCGTGTCGGGAATGGTTCCAAGGTCGATGTGATCGCCGTCGACACGCTACCTCTACATCTACCTTCAGGATTAGTTTTAAACCTTAATAATTGTTATTTAGTACCAGCTTTGAGCATGAATATTGTATCTGGATCTCGTTTGATGGGAGATGGCTACTCATTTAAATCTGAGAATAATGGTTGTTCTCTTTATATGAGAGAAATGTTTTATGGTCATGCTCCGCTGGTCAATGGTTTATTTTTGATAAATCTCGAACGTGATGTTACACATGTTCATAGTGTGAGTACCAAAAGATGTAAGGTTGATGACGATAGTCCCACTTACATGTGGTACTGCCGCCTTAGTCATATTGGTGTAAAACGCATGAAGAAACTCCATGTTGATGGACTTTTGGAGTCTCTTGATTTTGAATCATTTGACACATGTGAACCATGCCTCATGGGCAAGATGACCAAGACTCCGTTCTCCGGAACAATGGAGCGAGCAAATAACTTGTTGGAGATAATATATACCGATGTATGCGGTCCAATGAGCCTTAGGGCTCGCGGTGGCTACTGTTATGTTCGCACCCTCACTGATGACTTGAGCATATATGGGTATGTCTACTTAATGAAACACAAGTATGAAACCTTTGAAAATTTCAAAGAATTTCAGTGAGGTAGATAATCAACGTGATAGGACAATAAAGTGCCTACGATCTGATCGTGGCGGAGAATATTTGAGTCACGAGTTTGGCACGCACCTAAGGAAATGTGGAATAGTTTCACAACTCACGCCGCCTGGCACACCTTAGTGAAATGGTGGGTTTGAACGTCATAATCGCACTCTATTTGATATGGTGCAATCTATAATGCCTCTTACCGACTTACCGCTACCATTTTGGGGATATGCGTTGACTGCCGCATTCACTTTAAATAGGGCACCGTCTAAGTCCGTTGAGATGACATCGTATGAATTATGGTTTGGAAAGAAACCTAAGCTGTCGTTTCTAAAAGTTTCGGGATGCGATGCTTTTGTGAAGAAACTTCAACCCGAGAATCTTGAACCCAAAGCAGAAAAGTGCATCTTCATAGGATAGCCCAAAGAAACTGTTGGGTATGCCTTCTACCTCAGATCCAAAGGCAAAGTCTTTGGTGCCAAGAATGAATCCTTTCTAGATAAAGAGTTTCTCTTGAAAGAAGTAAGTGGGAGGAAATATAACTTGATGAGGTAATTGTACCTCACTCGAACCGAAGAGTAGCACATCACGGGAAGTTGTTTCTGTGGAGCCTGCACCGGCTGGAGAGGAAGTTAATGATGATGATCATGAAACTTCAGATCAAGTTGCTATTCGAAGGTCCACTAGGACACGTTCCGCACTAGAGTGGTATAGCAATCTTGTCGTGGAGATCATGTTGTTGGACAAAGGTGAACCTTCGAACTATGAAGAAGCGATGGCAGGAACAGATTCCAACAAATGGCTTGAATCCATAAAATCCGAGATAGGATCCATGTATGAGAACAAAGTATGGACTTTGGTTGACTTGCCCGATGATAAGCGAGCCATAGAAAATAAATGGATCTTTAAGAAGAAGACAGACGCGGATGGTAATGTGACCATCTACAAGGCTCAGCTTGTCGCTAAGGGTTATTGACAGGTTCAAGGAGTTGACTACGATGAGACTTTCTCACCCGTAGCAATGCTGAAGTCTGTCCGAATCATGTTAGCAATTGTCACATTTTATGATTATGAGATCTGGCAAATGGACGTCAAAATGACATTCCTTAACGGTTTCCTTAAGGAAGAACTGTATATGATGCAGCCAGAAGGTTTTGTCGATCCTAATGATGCTAACAAAGTATGCAAGCTTCAGAGCTCCATCTATGGGCTGGTGCAAGCATCTCGGAGTTGGAACATTCGCTTTAATGAGGTGATTAAAGCGTTTGGGTTTATACATGTTTGTGGAGAACCCTGTATTTACAAGAAAGTGAGTGGGAGCTCTGTAGCATTTCTCATATTATATGTGGATGACATATTGTTGATGGGAAATAATATAGATCTTTTGGAAAGTATAAAGCCCTACTTGAATAAGTATTTTTCAAAAACGGACCTTGGAGAAGCTGCTTACATATTAGGCATCAAGATCTATAGAGATAGCTCGAGACGCCTCATTGGTCTTTCACAAAGCACATACCTTGACAAGATATTGAAGAAGTTCAATATGGATCAGTCCAAGAAGGGATTCCTGCCTGTGTTGCAGGGTGTGAGATTGAGTATGACTCAATGCCTGACCATGGCAGAGGATAGAGAAAAGATGAGTGTCATCCCCTATGCTTCAGCCACAGGCTCTATTATGTATGCCATGCTATGTACCAGACCTGATGTGAACCTTGCCATAAGTTTGGTAGGGAGGTACCAAAGTGACCCCGGAGCGGAACACTAGACAACGGTCAAGAATATCCTAAAGTTTCTGAAAAGGACCAAGGACATGTTTGTCGTATTTGGAGGTGCCAAAGAGCTTGTCGTAAGGGGTTACGTCGATGCTAGCTTCGACACAGATCCAGATGACTCCAAGTCACAAACCGGATACGTGTATATTTTGAATGGAGGGGCAGTCAGCTGGTGCAGCAGTAAGCAAAGCATCATGGCGGCATCTACATGTGAAGCGGAGTACATAGCTGCTTCGGAAGCAGCACATGAAGGAGTCTGGATGAAGGAGTTCATCACCGACCTAGGAGTGATTCCCAATGCGTCAGGCCCAAGGACTCTACTCTGTGACAACACAGGAGGTATTGCCCTTGCCAAGGAGCCCAGGTTTCATAAGAAGACAAGGCACATCAAGCGCCGCTTCAACTCCATTCGCGGATATGTCCAAGATGGAGATATAGATATTTGTAAAGTACATACTGATTTGAATGTCACAGATCCGTTGACTAAACCTCTCTCACGAGCAAAACATGATCAACACCAGAACTCTATGGGTGTTCGATACATCACAATGTAACTAGATTATTGACTCTAGTGCAAGTGGGAGACTACTGGAAATATGCCCTAGAGGCAATAATAAAATGGTTTTTATTGTATTTCCTTGTTCATGATAACTGTCTATTGTTCATGCTATAATTGTATTAACCGGAAACCGTAATGCATGTGTGAATACATAGACCACAACGTGTCCCTAGTGAGCCTCTAGTTGGCTAGCTCGTTGATCAATAGATGGTCACGGTTTCATGACCATGGACATTGGATGTCGTTGATAACGGGATCAAATCATTAGGAGAATGATGTGATGGACAAGACCCAATCCTAAGCATAGCACAAGATCGTGTAGTTCATCTGCTAAAGCTTTTCTAATGTTAAGTATCATTTCCTTAGACCATGAGATTGTGCAACTCCCGGATACCATAGGAATACTTTGGGTGTGACAAAGGTCACAACATAACTGGGTGGCTATAAAGTTACACTACAGGTATCCCCGAAAGTGTCTGTTGGGTTGGCACGAAACGAGACTGGGATTTGTCACTCCGTGTGACGGAGAGGTATCTCTGGGCTCACTCGCTAAGACATCATCATAATGAGCTCAATGTTACTAAGGAGTTAGCCATGGGATGATGTGTTGTGGAACGAGTAAAGGGACTTGCCTGTAACGAGATTGAACAAGGTATAGGGATACCGACGATCAAATCTCGGGCATGTGTCATACCGGTAGACAAAGGTAATTGTATAAGGGATTTATTGAATCCCCGACATCGTGGTTTATCTGAGGAGATCATCGTGGAGCATGTGGTAGCCAACATGGGTATCCAGATCCCGTTGTTGGTTATTGACCGGAAGGGTTCCAGGGTCCACCGTGTGGGGCCACCGGCACCAAAGGGATGCATGGGCCGCAAGTGGGAGGGAACCAGCCCCTAGGTGGGCTGGTGCGCCCCCCACAAGGGCCCAAGGCGCAGCACAATGTGGGAGGGGGGCAAACCCTAGGGCCAGATGGGCCCTAGGCCCACCTAGGGTGCCGCCGCTCCCTCTCCCTCTCTGGCCGCTGCACTAGGGGCCATCTAGGCCTGTCGTCGGCCCCTAGTGTGGGAACCCTAGGGGCTGTGCCCTCCCTCCTCCTCCTCCTATATATAGTGGGGTTTGGGGTGCTGCCATCTACAGAAGTTTCTTCCTCTCTCGGCGCAGCCCTACCCCACCTCCTCCTCCTCCTCCGTAGTGCTTGGCAAATCCCTGCCGGAGTACCACGCAGATCCACCGTCACCACGCCGTCGTGCTACCGGAGCTCTCCCTCAACCTCTCCTTCCTCCTTGCTGGATCAAGGTGTAGGAAACGTCATCAGGCTGCACGTGTGTTGAATGCGGAGGCGTCGTTGTTCGGCGCTTAGATCGGAATCCACCACAATCTGAATGGCTACAAGTATGACTCCACCAACCGCATTCTAGTAACGCTTCCGTGGTGCGATATTCAAAGGTATGAAGATGCACTCACCCCACTCATTGCTGGTTTCTCCATAAATTGATCTTGGTGACACGTAGGATTTTTTTTGATTTACTACTACGTCTCCTAACACTGAGAGCAGTTACTTCTCGATTGCTCCTTATTTGGACGGGAGCTTATCCCTTTTCTATATTCTTTATGGTGAGATGCCTATTGGGCAGAGTGGTGTAGCATAAGGAGATGGTGATGTCAGGTTGTGTCGTGTGCCCGTTCCAATAAAAACATCCATAGTCGGGCATTCGAAATCCCCTCCAAACATCACGTGACCCATTCGGTCATTAATCGATCATGAAATTTGAATTTAGATGCACATTTCAAAGGGTTCTTAAACATCCGGACTGACCGGCACACCTCATATCCAGTCCAAATATGAAGCGTGTAAGGGCATTCTCTTACATTGGTGTTTTGGCGATGATGGCAACTCACTATGATCTAATCGTGTGTCAAGTTATACAGGGATTGTATTGTTGGAAATATGCCCGAGAGGCAATAATAAATTGGTTATTATCATATTTCATTGTTCATGATAATTGTTTATTATCCATGCTATAATTGTGTTGATCGGAAACTCAGATACATGTGTGGATACATAGACAACACCATGTCCCTAGTATGTCTCTAATAGGCTAGCTCGTTGATCAAAGATGGCTATGGTTTCCTAGTCATGGATATGAGATGTCATTTGATAACGAGATCACGTCATTAGGAGAATGATGTGATGGACAAGACCCAAACTACAAACGTAGCATATGATCGTGTTAGATTATTGCTACTGTTTTCTGCATGTCAAGAATTTGTTCCTATGACCATGAGATCATGTAACTCACCGACACCGAAGGAGTACCTTGTGTGTATCAAACATCGCAACGTAACTAGGTGACTACAAAGGTGCTCTATAGGTATCTCCGAGGGTGTCTGTTGGGTTGGCATGAATCAAGACTGGAATTTGTTACTCCGTGTGACGGAGAGGTATCTCAGGGCCCACTCGGTAATACAACATCACAATAAGCCTTGCAAGCAATGTGACTAAGTTTAAGTAATGGGATCTTGTATTACGGAACGAGTAAAGAGACTTTCCGGTAACGAGGTTGAACTAGGTATGGAGATACCGATGATCGAATCTCGGGCAAGTAACATACCGAAGAACAAAGGGAACATCATACAGGATTAACTGAATCCTTGACATAGAGGTTTGACCGATAAAGATCTTCGTAGAATATGTAGGAACCAATATGGGCATCTATGTCCCGCTATTGGTTATTGACCGTAGAGGTGTCTCGGTCATGTCTACATAGTTCTCAAACCCGCAGGGTCTGCATAGTTAAGGTTCGGTGACGTTTCGGTAGTATAGAGTTATGTATGGTGGTGACCTAAGATTGTTTGGAGTCCCGGATGAGATCTTGGACATCACGAGGAGCTCCGGAATGGTCTGGAGGTAAAGATTGATATATAGGAAGTCCTGTTTTTGTCGCTGGAAAAGTTTTGGGCTCATCGATAGTGTATCAAGAGTGCCGGGGGACCATCAGGAGAGGTATTTTGACCCAAGAGGCTACATGGGCTGTGGGAGGAGGTAAACCAGCCCCTGGTTGGCTAGACAAAGCCTCCTCTAAGGTCCCATGTGGCTGGAGTGGTTTGAGAAGGAAAAAAATCCAAAGGTGGAGAGGTGGAAAGAGTTTCCAAGTGGAAAGGAGGAATCCTACTCCTAATAGAATTGGCATAGGACTCCTCCACCTCTAATAGGATCTTGAGGGTTTGAGGCTGCATCCTCCCCTCCCTCCCTCCTATATATACTAGAGTATTTAGAGGAAAAAGCTTACCCTAATAGCCACGTGCTACCTCTCCTCTAGATCACAGTTTCTCCTCTAGATCGGTTTTCAGCGGTGCTTAGGCAAAGCCCTGCTGGAATAGCTCCACCACCATCGCCGCAACGCCGTTGCGCTGCCGGAGAACTCATCTACCCCTCCTCTCCCTCTTGCTGGATCAAGAAGGCGGATATCGTCAACGAGCTGTACGTGTGCTGAACGTGGAGGTGCCGTCCGTTCGGCGCTAGATCGAAAGGACCGTGACCAAGATCGCGAGATGGATCGTGATGAGATCGCGGGACGGATCGTGATGAGTTCGCAAGACGGATCATGATTGGATCGCGGAACGGATCGTGATGAGATCGCGGGATGCTCGGCGATTTGAATCATGAAGATGTTCGACTACACCAACCTTGTTTCTTAACGCTTCCCGCGTAGCGATCTACAAGGGTATGTAGATCCACTCTCCCTCTCATAGATGCTCATCACCATGGATAGATCTTTCGTGTGCGTAGGTAATTTTTTGTTTCCCATGCAACGTTCCCCAACAGTGGCATCATGAGCTAGGTCTATGTGTAGATGAGATCTCGAGTACAACACAAAGAGTTTGTGGGCGTTGATGCTTAGATTGCTTCCTCCCTTGGTCATGTTTTGGTTCAACGGTATTGTGGGATGAAGCGGCCCGGACCAACCTTACTCGTACGCTTACGAAAGACCGGTTCCATCGACTGACGTGTAACTTCGTTGCACAGAGATGGCTGGTGGGCGTCTGTTTCTCCTACTTTAGTTGGATCGGATCCGACAAAGGCGGTCCATGAGAAGGTTGAAAAGCAACTTATATATCACCGTTGTGGTTTATGTGTAGGTGAGAATTGTTCTTGCTATATGCCCGTAGCAGCCACGTTAAACATGCAACAACATTTAGAGGACATATAACTTGTTTTTGTAGGGTATGTTGTGATGTGATATGGCCAATTACATGATGAGATATATGTGATGTATGAGATGATCATGTGTTGTATAGAATATCATGACTTGCATGTCGATGAGTACGACAACCGGCAGGAGCCATAGGGTTGTCTTTAATTATTGTATGACCTGCGTGTCAATCATTAAGCGCTATGTAATGCTTTCCTTTATCGCTAAATGGTAGCAATAGTACTAGAAGCATGGTGGGCGCGACAACCCCGATGGCGACACATTGATGGAGATCAAGATGATGGAGATCATGGTGTCATGCCGGTGACGATGGAGATCACGCCGGTGCTTTCAAGATGGAGATCAAAAGCACAAGTTCATGGCCATATCATGTCACTTATGATTTGCATGTGATATTAATCCTTTTATGCACCTTGTTTCGCGTAGGACGACGGTAGCATTAAAAGGTGATTCCTCACTTAATTTCAAGATAAATTGTGTTCTCCCCGAGTGTGCACCGTTGCGAAAGTTTGTCGTGTCGAGACACCACGTGATGATTGGGTGTGATAGACTCTACATTCACATACAACGGGTGCAGGCCAGTGTTGTACATGCAAAACACTTGGGTTAAACTTGATGAGCCTAGCATGTACAGACATGGCCTCGAAACACAAGAGACCGAAAGGTCGAACTTGAGTCATATAGTAGATATGATCAACATGATGGTGTTCACCATTGAAACCACCTCAACTCACGTGATGATCAGACTTGAGTTGGTGAATTTGGATCATGTATCACTCGAATGACCGAAGGGATGTCAATTTGAGTGGAAGTTCTTAAGTAATATGATTAATTGAACTCATTATCATGAACATAGTCAGTAGTGTCTTTGCAAAATTATGTTGTAGATTACTAGCTCACGCTGTAGCTCCCTTGAATTTCTATATGTTCCTAGAGAAATAGAGTTAAAAGATGATGGTAGCAATATTGCGGACTGGGTCCGTGATCTGAGGATTGTCCTCATTGCTGCACACAAGGCTTATGTCCTTAATTCACCGCTCGGTGCGCCAACCCCTCTAGCGTCATATGTAGATGTTGTGAACATCTGACAGGCACGTTCTGATGACTACTTGATAGTTTAGTGAGTCATGCATTACAGCTTAGAATTGAGGCTCCGAAACGTTTTGAACGTCACGGAAGATATGAGATGTTCTAAGAGCTGAAATTAGGATCTCTGGCTCATGCCCGTGTTGTGAGATATGAGATCTCCAACAAGATTCTTTGCCTGCAAGATGAAAGAGAATAGCTCAATTGTTGAGGATGTGCTCAGATTGTCTAGGTGCTACAATCACTTGAATCGAGTGGGAGTTGATTTTCCAGATAAGATAGTGATTGATATAGTTCTCCAAGTCACTGTTACTAAGATACTAGAACTTGGTGATGAACTATAAAATGCCAGGGATAGAAATAATTATCCCTGAGGTGTTCGCGATGTTTGAGACCACGAAGGTAGAAATCAAGAAGGAGCGTCAAGTGTTTACGATTAGTAAAATCACTAGTTTCAAGAAGGGCAAGGGCAAGGAGGGAACTTCATGGATGGCAAGTCAGTTGCTGCTCCAGTGAAGCAACCCAAAGTTGAACCCAAACCCGAGACTAAGTGCTTCAGTTATGAGGAGAGCGGACGCTAAAGAGAAACAACCCTAGATACTTGGTAGATAAGAAGGCTAGCAACATTGACAGAAGTATATTTGATATACGTGTTATTGATGTGTACCTTGCTAGTATGTAGCGACCCGACCTGAAAGGTCGAATCTCCGGTGTTTCCGTACCATCCCAAGATCATGCTGGTACACACACGGTACATCAATGTATATATCAAAGTGAAATCACACAGCTTTATTAATCGAAAATCTCATATCGAGTTCTTTATTACAATAAAGATTAGAATAAAGTGGTTGAAGGCCAACTCATGAGATAAACTAAACCAAAGTCTTGCGGAAGCTTCAAAGGTAGTTGAGTCCATCTGACTCCAAGGGCATCTCATCGAGCGTAGAGCGTATCCTCACTCCTGGTCAAAAAAATACTCTGCAACATCATACGTTGCAGCCGTGTAGGTCAGCCTATTGAATATGCTGGCAATGTCACAAAAAAGGGGTAGAATAATCATATCTTCTATATGCATATATGGCAGGTGGGGTAGTAAGTGTTGCATAAAGCCAATTTTTCCTACAACAAGAGAGGGCCAAGCAAAAGTTATTACTACGTTGTTGGTTGATTAATGAGATGGTTCCACCAACCAATTCTCATACCCAAGTTGTCATTAATACCCACATCATTATAATACTTTGTGTTGAGAATTCTAGATAGTTTCAGTTCCTTTGGCTCAAGTTGTCCATGACCGTGGGCATGACTAATCGATTAGGTTTGGGTACTCTGCAGAGTTTTGCACACGTTCCCCACAAGATTTGATCGCCTCCGTTGAATTTTTCGCACTTTAGGGTGTTTGGGAAACGGATGACCAAAACATGGTCTTCTAAAGGGTTCCCCGGAGACTCTACCGGTGCCCATCCTTTCCTACCGTTCTTCTACATCTCGTAGCACCGCCTATCCAGGGTCACCACAATATCCAACCAAGCCAGAGCCCATAATGGCTTGTGGCTGTGCAGGTAAGCCTTGGGTCTTGAAGCATCCATCCATCTCTTTGTGCCTAGGTGGACCTTTCCACGTGAATAGTGGCACTTCTCCAACAACACATAGGCTAACCACTGGCTTCTCCAGGGCGCCGTTCAACCATCATCCACCCAAAGGTATGTTGAAAACTCGGAGTCTTGAAGTCTTGTTCATCAAGTAGGTCTTGTAATTATTACCTCACAACTCTCACGAATCACACAACCAACCCCGTGTACTAACATCATAGCAAAATTAAAACAAGGTTTCCTGGGGCCAAAGTGTCAAAAGGGTTGAGGGGTGCCTACCACATGATACTACATCAAGTAACCAAGTTTCCAAATTACCTACTTTGCATGCAATTTGGGAGATGGTAGAACTAATGCAAATAAAACATGGGTAACCATGATCAAAGTGACTTGCCTTGCTGACGATCCTCGTACTCAAGTGACTCTAGAGAACAAGCTTTGCACTCCGGATGATCTAACGAATCGAACAAACCACACAATAAGCATAACTACATACAATTCACACAACAACAAGGTAACAAATACTTCAACAAACAATAGCACAATCAAAAGAAAAAATCACTCAAAGTAGAAAACTCTAAAAGTTTTGGTGGCAAAATATCTACTAAGACATAATAACACAAGTTAGTTTGCAGAAATTTACTAATAGATAACATAAAAGACAATACAAAATTTTTATTATAAAACAGGGAGTATTTCATTATAATTTTTTTGTGCAAAAAGGTTTACTACAAAACATTTTTTTAAACAATAAAAATGGTGAAAACAAGGTTTACCTAATTAAACTAGAGCACAAAACAAATTAAAATATTTTTATTATCAGAAAATAATTCACCTAATGTTTAACAACAGAACTAAAATAAACTAAATTAAAAAAATAAACTAGAAAAAAATCTACTAAAACTAAAATGAAAACAATTCAATTAAACACTAAGAAGAAACTAAACAAAATCAGTTTTTACTAAAAACCTTAATATAAAATTTACTAAAAATTCTCAAACAATGCTGGATGATAGGTCTAACTATTACAAAGTAGGGGCAAAAAGAATCATTCAAAAATAAATTTCTAAACTCAAGATATTCAAGTTTTAGTGATTTGCTCAAAATTAACAAAATTCAAATTTAAAAGTTAAAATTTGAAAACTAAGACTACAGGCAGAAAATACATGAAATTTGTAACATGTTGCAAAAAAAATCATGCAAAAACTCTAACTATTTTAAAAGATATAATAATAAAAAAATAGAACACATTTTGTTTTCTAAAGCAGAAATAGAAAAGAGAAATATATTTAGCTATCGGACAGGGGTGACGTGGCGGCTTCCTATTGGTCGACAGCATGTGCGCGTGCGGTGTATGCGGCGGACGACCGAAGCATAAAAGAAAACAGTTCGCCTTTTAAATCTTCTAATCCGATTCGTTGATCCTAGATCTAATGGCTACAGAGAGGGGCGGGGCTTACAGAGGTGTAGGTCGTGGTTCCAGCGAGGTCGACGGCGGCCGGACGTTGGAGTTGGTCGGAGATGATGGTGCGGAGGTCGAGGGCGGTGTCCGAAGGGTCCAAGCGACAGCGACGAAGCTTCAGCGACGATTGGTGGCGTCGGTTGGGCCTGGGGACGACAAGGACGACGACGTCGAGCTCGAAGAGCTTCGGTGGGGTGCCGAACTCCGGCGAGGTGCTGGGGCGATATTCTGGCAAGGGGACTGGGGTTTCGGGGGTGGAATGGAGTGCTGCAAGGGCAGGGCTTTATATAGGCGCGACGCGGGGTCGAGAGAGGGAAAGGGGAGCGAGATCCGGCTCGGGATGGATCTCCGGCGAGGTGAGGGGTGCGGGGAGGGAGATGAGCGCGGAGATGGTGTTGTCGGACGGAGGGTCCGCTCGTCAGTGAGGGAGAGGGCGGCGTTAGCGCGTCAGTGAGGGAGTAAAGGCTGTTGGGCCGGCCGGTTTTCTAATTAAAACGTTTAAATCCGTTTCCTTTTCTATTTTTCAGAGAATTAAAATCTCATTAAGGCATTCAAAATATTTCCAAAATTTGAAGATATATATATCAAATTGATTAGGGCTATAAATGCTATTTAATGAACATTTTTCCACAGCCAAATGAATACTTTAAAAAAATTATTTTCAAAAAATGCCTAAATTGATTTTAAATTATTTTGCAACAAATTGTTCAAATGACCCCCCTGGTTTTATTGTTCGAATATCTCACCAAGATGCCCCTGGTGTGGAGTGTCATGTTACTACTCTCTTTTTATGAATATATCCAGAGATTTTCAAATAGTAGAAACAAGTATATGGAGAAAATGAAAGTGGCCTTTTAGAAATGTTATGATGATGCATAGCTATACTTCAACAATTCATTTCATTCAAACAATGTTATGATGATGCATAGCTATATTTCATAACATTCGAAAAATGAAATTTTTGGGATGTTACAAACCTACCCACCTTAAGATGAATCTCGCCCTCGAGATTCGGGTTGGCTAGAAAATAGGTGCGGGTGATCTCGTCGAAGATCTTCTTCGCATTCCTAGGTGGCTTCCTCCTTGGTGTGATGACTCCACAAAACCTTACAAAACTTGATGGTCTTGCTACGGGTAACTCTGTTGGTAGTCTCAAGGATTCTGACAGGCTTTTCCTCGTAAGTCAGATCACTGTCCAACTGTATGGCTTCTAGGGGTACTGTGTCTCTCAAAGGAATATCAGCCATCTCAGCGTGGCATTTCTTCAGCTGAGAAACATGGAAAACGTTATGAACTCCGGACAATCCTTCTGGCAATTCCAGCTTGTATGCAACTTCGCCTCTGCGTTCAAGAATTTTGTAGGGGCCTATGAGTCTGGGTGCTAACTTTCCTTTAACACCAAACCTCTTGATTCCTCTAAGTGGGGACACACGAAGGTATGCTCGGTCTCCCACTTCATACGTCACCTCCTTGCGTTTGCTATTAGCATAGCTTTTCTGCCTGGATTGGGCTATCTTGAGTCGGTCTTGAATCAGTTTCACCTTTTCTTCAGAATCTCAGATAAGATCGGGACCAAAAGCTTTCGGTCTCCAACACCATCCCACATCATTGGTGTTCTGCACCTCCTTCTTTATAAAGCTTCAAAAGAGGCCATCTTCAGACTCGTCTAATAACTGTTGTTCTACGAGAACTCTGCATAAGGTAAGTTGTAACATCCCAAAATTTCATTTTGGAATGTTATGAAATATAGCTATGCATCATCATCACTTTCTTTGAATGTAATGATTGGTTGAAGTGCTTCCTTTGAATTTCTGAAAGGCCACTTTCATCTTTCCCTTTTCTTGTTTCACCTATTTGAAAACCTCTGGTAAAGTTCGAAGAAAAGAGGGGAGTAACATGACACTCCAAACCAGGGGCATCTTGGTGAAATATTCGAACAATAAAACCAGGGGGCTATTTGAAAAATTATTGCAAAAGGATTTAAAACCAAATAAGCAATTTCTGAAAATAATTTTTTTTAAAGTATTCATGATGAAATAGGAAAAATGTTCATTAAATAGCATTAATTCTCCTGATCATTTTGATATATATAATTCCTAAGTTTGGAATTGTTTTGAATGCTTTTAAAAGAGTTTTACTGCACTAGATATTAGAAAAGGAAACGTTTTAAATAAAATCGGGCCGGCCCACAAGCGTTAACTCGCGAATTCAATTCGAACTGGTCAACCGACGCGCTAACCTCGCGCTCTTCTCTCACTTGCAAGCGGGACCCACCGACCGACGGCGTCATCCTCGTGCCCGTCTCCTTCCTCACGCGCGCGCCGTCGTCGCCAGAGATCTCTCTCCCGGATCTCCCTCCTCTCTCCTTTCCCCGACCCCGCACCTGGCCTATAAAAGCCATAGCCCTTGACGCGCTCCATTCCACCCCGAGACCCCACTATACCTCGCCAGTGCGCTGCCCCACAACCTCGCCGGAGTTTGGCACTCGACCGAACCTTCCGGAGCTCGTGCCCGTCGCCACACTCTCCCCCGACCCCCTCCGACGCCACCAATCGACGCCGGAGCTTCGCCGCCGTCGTTTGGGCACCTCGAACGCCGCCCCCGACCACTGCACCGTCGCCCACGACCACCACCGACCTCCGGCCGCCGTCAACCTCGCGGGAACCCCGACCCCCCTTCGTTGTAAGTCACCCCACCTCGCCGTAGCCGTCGGATCCGCAGTCAACGCCCTAGATTAGATCATTTAAAAGCCGAATCGGTTTGCACTAAGTCTCGGACGCTGCTCGTGAACTCTCACTCGCACGCCCTCGCGGCCAGTCACAACCTGACACGTGGTCCCTAACTGATCGTTATCAGTTTCTCATTTTCTGTTTCTGTTTTAGAAAACAGAATGCATCCTGATTTTGTTTTTATCATATCTTTTAAAATAATTAGTGTTTTGAGTTGATTTTTTTTGCATTAGTTCAAATATTTGATATAGTTTATGTCTGTATGCTTAGATTTCAAATTTGAACTTTAATTTTTCAATCTAATCAAATTTGTTTAAATTACTAAAATCTGTATAACTAGAGTTTTAAAATATATTTTTGAGTGAATCTTTTTGCCACTGTTTGGTATTAGTAAAACCTATCATTCTACATAATTTGAGAATTTTTTAGAATGAATTTAGTTACTGTTTTTAACAAAAACAGAATCTGTCTAGTTCTTAATAGGTTTGAACTAAATTGATTTTTATTCAATTTGAACCTAAATTAGTTTAACTTTTATTTTTTAGATTTCATTAGGTTGTGTTGAATAAACTTTAGGTGTATATTTTTCTGCTAGTAAAATATGTTTTTCAAATGGTTTTGTACTCTAGTTTGAATAGGTTCATCTTGTTTTCACCATGTATATTGTTTAGAACAAGTTTTGTAATAATTCTTTTAGCACAATACTTTTATAATGAAATACTTCATGTTTTCAAATAAAATTTTATATTTACTTTTCTGTTACCTAAATGTCTAGTTGTTCAAAACCAAATTTTGACTTGTATGTCTTAGTAGGGATTTTGACACCAAAAAATTTATAGTCTTATACTTTAAGTGATTCTTCTTTTGATTGTGATTTTGTTTGTTGAAGCATTTGTTTACCTTGTTGTTGAATGAATTGTTTTGTGTTTATGCTTATGGTGTGCTCTTGTTTGATTCGTTAGATCATTCGGAGTGCGAAGCTTGTTATCTAGAGTCACTTGATTACGAGGATCGTCAGCAAGGCAAGTCACTTTGACCATGTATACCTATGTTTTATTGCACTAGTTCTTCCATATCCCCAATTGCATGCAAAGTAGGTAAACTGGAAACTTGGTTACTTGTTGTAGTATCATGTGGTAGGTACCCCTCAACCCTTTGACACATTGGCCCCGGGAAACGTTGATTTACATTTTTGCTATGCTATTAGTAGACGGGGTTGGTTGTGTGATTCATGAGAGTTGTGAGTTAATAATTTCAAGACCTACATTATGATCAAGTCTTCAAGACTCCAAGTTTTCAACTTACCTCCGGGTGGATGATGGTTGAACAGCGCCCTAGAGAAACCAGTGGTTAGCCTAGATGATGTTGGAGAAGTGCCAATATTCATCCGGAAAGGTCCACCCAGGCATAAAGAGATGGATGGATGCTTCAAGACCCAAGGCTTACCTACACAGCCACAAGCCATTATGGGCTCTGGCTTGGTTGGATATCGTGGTGACCCTGGACAGGCGGTGCTACGAGATGTAGAAGAATGGTAGGAAAGGATGGGCACCGACAGAGTCTCGGGGAAACCCTTTTGAAGACCATGTTTTGGTCATCTGTTTCTCAAACACCATGAAGTGCGAGAAGTCTAGTGGAGGCGATCAAATCTTGTGGGGAACGTGTGCAAAACTCTGCAGAGTACCCAAACAGAATCGATTAGCCGTGTCCACGGTCATGGACTATTTGAGCCAAAGGAACTGAAACTATCTGGAACTCTCAACACAATTTAATTACATTGATGTGGGTATTAATGTCAACTTGGGAATGAGAATTGGTTGGTGGAACCATCTCATTAATCAACCAACATTGTAGTAATTATGCCTTTGCCCTCTCTTGTTGTAGGAAAAATTTGGCTTTATGCAAAAACTAACTACCCCACCTGCCATGTTTGCATATAGACTAGATGATTATTTTTACCCTCTCTCTTGTGACTTTGCCGGCATATTCAATATGCTAACCTACACGGCTGCAACGTATCATGTTGCAGAGTACTTTTCCGACTAGGAGTGAGGATACGCTCTACGCTCGGTGAGATGCCCTTGGAGTCAGATGGACTCAACTACCTTTGAAGCTTCCGCAAGTTTAGTTATTCTCAAGAGTTGGCCTTTAGCCACTTTATTGTAATTCTTATTGTAATAAAGGACTCGATGTGAGACTTCGATTAATTAATGATGTGTGATTTCCCTTTGATATATACATTGATGTACCGTGTGTGTACCAGCATGATCTTGGGATGGTACAAAAACACCGGAGATTCGACCTTTCAGGTCGGGTCGCTACAAAAATGGTATCAGAGCACACGCTGACTGTAGGACGTAACCTCTAGGATTGGAAAGCCTTAAGATTTATTTCTCTTTTGTCTTCAAAATTATTATACTCTCATCTACTCGTTTCTGACTTCCCTCCAATTTATTTCAAAATTTATAGATGGCTACCCTCATCCCAGTTTTGATCACGGAGTTTTGTCAGCCTGACGCAACGATGCCCTTTGGCAAGGAGCTGATGAGGATCGTCAGGGAGGTAAGGATTGCTTTGCCGAGCATCACATGGACTCCTATCATGTCTTTTCCATAAGACGGACGCTACAGGATCGAGGTCCACATCCCTGAGAAGACCTTTGGAAATTGTAAGGAACCCATCGACTTCAAGTTTGTGGCACCCAACTGGATACTTGGGAGAGACATGGCCATTCATCGTGCCCTTGGACGTATTCAGGAGGAATACAAAGGTGGAACCATTTCACCAGGACTCGGCGTGGTTTGTCGCAGGGATGCCAATGGAAATATCATAACCACTCCCACTGAAGACACCACCATTTCCTATATCCAGACTTTGGAGACGCACATCGGAACCTTGGAGCTTCGGCTACGTGTCGACATGAAGACGATCAAGAGGCTGATGAACTGTGAGATTGACCTCGAAGCTGACTTACGGGAAGCCGAGTACGAGCATGAGTATGAGGTGAAGGATTTCTTAAAGAGGATCGATAAGCTGAACACTCGCATCGCAACTCTGGAGGAACAGATGGACATGGGTGAAAATCTTCATCCACAAGGAGACATGGATCCTTTGATCAGCAACGATGATGACTATGAGGAGACCACCACCGGAGGAGGCTCCGTCGCCATGTACTTTTGAGTAGAACTTTAGTTATGCCCCCATGTATCTTCATTTTTTCGCTGTTAAACGTAGGTCGATGTTTAGTTTGATTTTGGAGATTTGTATCTCGATGTTTGAACCTTGAGTTGAATAAATGAATGAGTGTTTGGTGTGATATGTTTGTTGCATTGCATATGCGTAGTGAATTTCCATTTTAGGTCTTTGCTCTATTCTAATTCTCACCCCTCTGAAAACAGCAAGATGCCTCCGCGACGTGAGCCCGACTTCACTTTCCCGCCAGAGCTCACACAACTTCTTCAGTAGCAGAACGCCCTGATGCAGCTGTTGATTCAGAATCAGACCAACAACCACAACAACCCCCCTCCACCTCAAGGCGACAACCTCACCCGTTTTCTAAGACTAAATCTCCAACCTTCTCCAGCAGCACATATCCCATTGTGGCAGATGATTGGCTCCGCAAGATGGAGAGGGAACTCACCACCACGGGATGCACTGAGGCTGAAAAGTGCGTTTTGCCGCCCATCAACTTGAGGGACCAGCAGCTTTATGGTGGGAGAACTACACCACCACGTACCCCATTACTGGTGTGACTTGGGAGAAGTTCAAGCAATCTTTCTGCACCGCACATGTCTCAGCTGGAGCCATGAGTCTGAAGAAACGGGAATTTCGCAACTTACGCCAGGGGAACCGTTCCGTGGCCCAATACGTGGATGACTTCAGCACATTGGCTTTTTATGCACCAGGAGATGTGGCCGATGATGCAGCCAAGCAGGAGAAGTTCTTGGTAGGACTCAATGATGAGTTGAGCGTGCAGCTGATGGTGGCTACCTTCAGCAACTACTAGGAGCTGGTAGGCAAGGCCCTCATCTTGGAGGGGAAGCAGCAGCAAATCGAGAACCGCAAGAGGAAGTATGCACAGGGGAAGTCTACCTCTGGAGCTCATCAGAAGCCCCGCTACTCCTCGTACTCAGGAAATACCGGATCAGGGACCGATAAATATGGAGGACACACTCATCCCGTGCACAACCATAGAGGCCATAACCATGGAGGAAATGGGAGTAATCGTCCCAACAATGGCAGCTTCAAGAATGGTAATGGAAGTGGAAATGGCAACCAACACCGTCCCGCTCCAACTCAGAAGGATCTGAACCATATCACCTGTCTCAAGTGCCAGAAGACAGGGCACTATGCCACCGAATGCCCTCAGAACAAGCAAGGGAATGGAAACGGCAACAACAACGACAACTCCGCAGCTAAGAATCCGAATCCGTTTCCTCGTGCTCAGGTGAACCACCTCGATGTGGAAGAAGTCTATGATCAGCCCAAGACTGTGGTTGGTAAGTTTTTATTGCATTCACGTCCAGTTATGGTACTTTTTGATTCTGGTGCAACTCATTCATTCATATCAAGGGTAGTTGTGGAAAAGTATGATTTACCCACCAGAACCCTTAGTCAGCCCATTAAGGTCAATTCCCCAGGAGGAATGATGATGGCAGAGATAGGATGCCACGCCCTGAAACTCCACATAGGAAACCATGTTTTTCCTACCGACCTCATCGTCTTAGAATCCGAGGGATTGGATGTAATCCTAGGCATGGATTGGATGACCAAGTATGAAGGAAACCTTGATTGCCCTAGCAAGTCTATTTCACTCACCACTCCGGAGAACAAGAGGATTAAGTATGTATCCCGACGCACACAGATGAGTGCTCGGTTAAATTCCCTCACAGGAGTTGTTCAGGAGGAAGTGCCGGTTGTACGAGACTTTCCAGATGTATTCCTGGAGGAATTACCAGGCATGCCACCAGACAGGGAGATTGAGTTTCTTATAGAGCTACTACTAGGGACAGCCCCAATTTCCAAGAGACCCTATCGAATGCCCGCAAATGATTTAGTAGAAATCAAGAAGCAGATTAAGGAGGTATTGGATAAGGGATATATCCGCCCAAGTTCATCACCTTGGGGAGCCCAAGTTCTTTTGGTGGACAAGAAAGACAAAACCTTGAGGATGGTGGTCGATTATCGTGCCTTGAACGAGGTGACTATCAACAATAAGTACCCTCTGCCGATGATTAATGGCCTGTTTGACCAGCTAGTAAGCGCCAAAGTATTCTCCAAGATCGATCTTCGATCAGGGTATCGCCAACTGAAGATTCGTGAACAGGATATACCCAAAACAGCTTTCACCCCCAGGTATGGTTTATACGAGTATACAGTCATGTCCTTTGGTTTGACTAATGCTCCTGCCTACTTCATGAATTTGATGAACAAAGTGTTTATGGAATATTTGGACAAGTTTGTCGTGGTGTTCATCGATGACATTTTGATATTCTCCAAGAGCGAGGAAGAACACAAGGAACACTTGCTTTTAGTTCTGCAGAAGCTTAGACAACTTTAGTTATATGCCAAGTTCAGTAAATGTGAATTCTGGCTGATGGAAGTCAGATTCCTTGGACATGTTATTTCTGGAGATGGAATAGCAGTGGACCGTGCTAAGGTTGAAGCAGTCACTGAGTGGAAGTCACCCAACTCAATTATGGAGATCCACAGTTTTCTCGGACTTGCCGGATATTACCGGAGGTTCATTGAGAATTTCTCAAAGATTGCCAAACCCATGACGGAATTGTTGAAGAAAGAGTCTAAGTACATTTGGCAAATATACTTAGACTCTTTCTTCAACAATTCCGTCATGGGTTTGGCAATCTTTGAGAAATTCTCAATGAACCTCCGGTAATATCCGGCAAGTCCGAGAAAACTGTGGATCTCCATAATTGAGTTGGGTGACTTCCACTCAGTGACTGCTTCAACCTTAGCACGGTCCACTGCTATTCCATCTCCAGAAATAACATGTCCAAGGAATCTGACTTCCATCAGCCAGAATTCACATTTACTGAACTTGGCATATAACTAAAGTTGTCTAAGCTTCTCCAGAACTAAACGCAAGTGTTCCTTGTGTTCTTCCTCGCTCTTGGAGAATATCAAAATATCATCGATGAACACCACGACAAACTTGTCCAGATATTCCATAAACACTTTGTTCATCGTATTCATGAAGTAGGCAGGAGCATTAGTTAAACCAAAAGACATGACTGTATACTCATATAAGCCATACCTTGTAGTGAAGGCTGTTTTGGGTATATCTTGTTCACGAATTTTCAATTGATGATACCCTGATCGAAGATCGATCTTGGAGAATACTTTGGCTCCCACTAGTTGATCGAACAAGTCATTAATCATCAGCAGAGGGTCCTTGTTCTTGATAGTCACCTCGTTCAATGCACGATAATCGACTACCATCCTCAAGGTTTTATCCTTCTTCTCCACCAAAAGAACGGGGGCTCCCCAAGGTGAAGAACTTGGGCGAATATACCCTTTGTCCAATAACTCCTTAATCTGCTTCTTGATTTCTTCCAAATCATTTGCAGGCATCCGATATGGTCTCTTGGAAATTGGGGCTGTTCCTGGTAGTAACTCGATCAGAAATTCAATCTCTCTATCTGGTGGCATGTCTGGTAATTCCTCCGGGAATACATCTACAAAGTCTTGTACCACCGGCACTTCCTGTTGAACCACTCCTGTCAGGGAATTTAACCGAGCACTCATCTATGTGCGTCGGGATACATACTTAATCCTCTTGTTCTCTAGGGTGGTGAGCAAAATAGACTTGCTGGGGCAATCAAGGTTTCCTTCATACTTGGTCATCCAATCCCTGGGATTCTAGGATGATGAGGTCGGTGGGAAAAACATGGTTTCCTATATGGAGTTTCAATGAGTGGCATCCTATCCCCGCCATCATCATACCTCCTGGGGAATTGACCTTAATGGGCTAACTAAGGGTTCTCGTGGGTAAACCATACTTTTCCACAACTACCCTTGATATGAATGAATGAGTTGCACCAGAATCAAAAAGTACCATAACTGGACGTGAATACAATAAAAACTTACCAACCACAATCTCCGGCTGATCATAGACTTCTTCCACATCAATGTGGTTCACCTGAGCACAGGGAAAAGGATTTGGCTTCTTAGCTGATGGGTTGCCGTTGTTGTTGCCGTTTCCATTTCCTTGCTTGCTCTAGGAACATTCAATGGCATAGTGCCCTATCTTCTGGCACTTGAAGCAGGTGATATGGTTCAGATCCTTCTGAGCTGGAGCGGGACGGTGCTGGTTGCCATTCCCACTTCCATTGGCGTTCTTGAAGTTGCCAGTGTTGGGACGATTATTCCCATTTCCTCCATGGCTGTGGCCTCCATGGTTGTGCACGTGATGAGTATTCCCTGAGTACGGGGAGTAGCGGGGCTTCCGTTGAGCTCCAGAGTTAGACTTCCCCTGTCCATACTTCCTCTTGCGGTTTTCAATTTGCTGCTGCTTCCCTTCCAAGATGAGGGCCTTGTCTACTAGCTCCTGTTGTTGTTGAAAGTAGCCACCATCATCTGCACGCTCGACTCATCATTGAGTCCTTCTAGGAACTTCTCCTATTTGGCTGCATCATCGGCCACATCTCCTGGTGCATAACGAGCCAACATGCTGAATTCATCCACATACTGGGCCACAAAGCGGTTCCCCTGGAGTAAGTTGTGAAACTCACGTTTCTTCAGACTCATGGCTCCAGCTGAGACATGAGCGGTGCGGAAAGCTAGCTTGAACTGCTCCCAAGTCACACCAGCAATGGGGTATGTGGTGGTGTAGTTCTCCCACCATGAAGCTGCTGGTCCCTCCAGTTGATGGGCGGCAAAGCACACCTTTTCAGCCTCAGTGCATCCAACGGTGATGAGTTCCCTCTCCATCTTGCGGACCCAATCATCTGCCACAATGGGCTCAGTACTACTGGAGAAAGTTGGTGGATTCAGCCTCAAAAAACGGGTGAGGTTGTTGCCTTGAGGTGGAGGGTGGTTGTTGTGGTTGTTGGTCTGGTTCTGGATCAACAATTGCACCAAGGCATTCTGCTGCTGGAGAAGTTGTGTGAATTCCGGCGGGAAGGTGAAATCGGGCTCACGTCGCGGAGGCATCTTGCTGTTTTTCAGAGGGGTGAGAATTAGGTTAGAACAAGGGCCTAAGGAAAATTTTCACTACCCATATGCAATGCAACATACATATCACACCAAACACTTATTCATTTATTCAACTCAAGGTTCAAACATCGAGATACAAGTCTCCAAATAAACTAGGCATCGACCTACGTTTTAACAACGAAATTTAAAGATACATGGGGGCATGACTATAGTTCTCCTCAAAATTCCACGGTAATGTGGCCTCCTCCGGTGGCGCTCTCCTCATAGTCATCATCGTTGCTGATCACGGGAGCCATGTCTCCTTCTGGGTGAAGATTTTCTCCCATGTCCAGCTGTTCCTCCAGAGTTGCAATGCGAGTGTTCAACTTCTCGATCCTCTCCAAGAAATCCTTCACTTCATGCTCATGCTCGTACTTGGCTTCCCGTAGGTCAGCCTTGAGTTCAAGCTCATGGTTCATCAGCGTCTTGATCGTCTTCGTGTCTACGCGTACCCGAAGCTCCAAGGTCCTGAAGTGAGTCTCCAAAGTCTGGATATAGGAAATGGTGGAGTCTTCAGTGGGAGTGTTTATGATATTTCCATTGGCATCCCTGCGACAAAACATGCTGAGTCCTGGCAAAATGGGACCACCCCTGTATTCATCCTGAATATGTCTGAGGGCACGGTTAATCGCCATGTCCCTCCCAAGAATCTAACGGGTGCCACAAACTTGAAGTCGATGTGTTCTTTACGATTTCCAAAGGTCTTTTCGAGGATGTGCACCTCGATCCTGTAGCGACTGTCTTGTGGAAAAGACGTGATAGGAGTCCCGGTTATTCTTGGCAAAGGGATCCTTACGTCCCTGATGATCTTCACCATCTCTTTGCCAAAGGGCATCATCGAGTCAGGCTGGCAAAACTCCGTGAACAAAACTGGGGTGAAGGTGGCCATCTAGAAAAGTTGAAATAATCGGACGGAAGTCAAAAGAGAATATAAGAATTTTAAAGACAAAAGAAAAAAATCCTAAGGGTTTCCCAATCCTAGAGCTTACGTCCTACGGTCAGCGTGTGCTCTGATACCATTTCTGTAGCGACCCGACTTGAAAGGTCGAATCTCCGGTGTTTTCATACCATCCCAAGATCATGCTGGTACACACACGGTACATCAATGTATATATCAAAGTGAAATCACACAGCTTTATTAATCAAAAATCTCATATCGAGTTCTTTATTACAATAAAGATTACAAGAAAGTGGTTGAAAGCCAACTCATGAGATAAACTAAACCAAAGTCTTGCGGAAGCTTCAAAGGTAGTTGAGTCCATCTGACTCTAAGGGCATCTCATCGAGCGTAGAGCGTATCCTCACTCCTTTTCATGAAAATACTCTCCAACATGATACGTTGCAGCCGTGTAGGTCATCCTATTGAATATGCTAGCAATGTCAAAAAAAGGGGTAGAATAATCATATCTTCTATATGCATATATGGCAGGTGGGGTAGTAAGTGTTGCATAAAGCCAATTTTTCCTACAACAAGAGAGGGCAAAGAAAAAGTTATTACTACATTGTTGGTTGATTAATGAGATGGTTCCACCAACCAATTCTCATACCCAAGTTGTCATTAATACCCACATCATTATAATAATTTGTGTTGAGAATTCCAGATAGTTTTAGTTCCATTGGCTCAAGTTGTCCATGACCGTGGGCACGGCTAATCGATTCGGTTTGGGTACTCTGCAGAGTTTTGCACACGTTCCCCACAAGATTTGATCACCTCCGTTGAATTTTTCGCACTTCAGGGTGTTTGAGAAACGGATGACCAAAACATGGTCTTCTAAAGGGTTCCCCTGAGACTCTGTCGGTGCCCATCCTTTCCTGCCTTCTTCTACATCTCGTAGCACCGCCTGTCCAGGGTCACCACAATATCCAACTAAGCCAGAGCCCATAATGGCTTGTGGCTATGCAGGTAAGCCTTGGGTCTTGAAGCATCCATCCATCTCTTTGTGCCTGGGTGGACCTTTCCGCGTGAATACTGGCACTTCTCCAGCAACAACTAGGCTAACCACTGGCTTCTCCAGGGTGCCGTTCAACCATAATCCACCCCGAGGTATGTTGAAAACTCGGAGTCTTGAAGTCTTGTTCATCAAGAGGTCTTGTAATTATTACCTCACAACTCTCATGAATCACACAACCAACCCCGTCTACTAACAGCATAGCAAAATTAAAACAACGTTTCCCGGGGCCAAAGTGTCAAAAGGGTTGAGGGGTGCCTACCACATGATACTACATCAAGTAACCAAGTTTCCAAATTACCTACTTTGCATGCAATTGGGGATATGGTAGAACTAATACAAATAAAACATGGGTAAACATGATCACAGTGACTTGCCTTGTTGACGATCCTCGTACTCAAGTGACTCTAGATAACAAGCTTCACACTCCGGATGATCTAACGAATCGAACAAAGCACACAATAAGCATAACTACATATAATTCACACAACAGCAAGGTAACAAATACTTCAACAAACCATAGCACAATCAAAAGAAAAAATCAATCAAAAATGAAAACTCTAAAAGTTTTGGTGACAAAATATCTACTAAGACATAAGAAGACAAGTTGGTTTTCAGCAATTAACTAATAGATAAGAGAAAAGATAATACAAATTTTTTATTATAAACAGGGAGTATTTCATTATAAAAAATTTGTGCAAAAAGGTTTACTACAAAACATTTTTATAAACAATAAAAATGGTGAAAGCAAGGTTTACCTAATTAAACTAGAGCACAAAACAAATTAAAATGTTTTTATTATCAGAAAATAATTCACCTAATGTTTAACAACAGAACTAAAATAAACTAAAATATAAAGTTAAACTAGAACAAAATCAACTACAACCAAAATGAAAACAATTCAATTAAACACTAAGAAGAAACTAAACAGAATCTGTTTTTACTAAAAACCTTAATCTAAAATTTACTAAAAATACTCAAACAATGCTGGATCGTAGGCCTAACTATTACAAAGCAGGGGCAAAAAGAATCATTCAAAAATAAATTTCTAAACTCAAGTTATTCAAGTTTTAGTGATTTGCTCAAATTTAACAAAATTCAAATTTAAAAGTTCAAATTCGAAAACTAAGACTACAGAAAGAAACTAAATGAAATTTGTGACATGTTGTAAAAAGATCATGCAAAAACTCTAACTATTTTAAAAGATATAGTAAAAATAAAAGGAGACCACATTCTGTTTTCTAAAACAGAAACAAAAAAGAAAAATATATTTAGCTATCGGACAGGGGTGATGTGGCGGCTTCCTATTGGTCGACAGTGTGTGCGCGTGCGGTGTTTGTGGCAGATGACCGAAGCGTAAAATAAAACGGTTCGCCGTTTAAATCTTCTAGTCTGATCCGTTAATCCTAGATCTAACGGGTACGGAGAGGTGCGGGGCTTACAGAGGTGTAGGTCGGGGTTCCGGCGAGGTCGACGGCGGTCGGATGTTGGAGGTGGTTGGAGATGATGGTGCGGTGGTCGAGGGCGGCGTCCGAAGTGTCCAGGCGATGGTGACGAAGCTCCGGCAAAGATTGGTGGCGTCGGTTGGGGCTGGGGACGACAAGGGCGACGACGTCGAGCTCGGAGAGCTTCGGTGGGGTGCCGAACTCCGGCGAGGTGCGGGGGCGATGTTCTGGCGAGGGGTGTGGTGTTTCAGGGGGGATGGAGTGCGGTGAGGGCAGGGCTTTATATAGGCGCGGCGCGGGGTCGAGAGAGGGAAAGGGGAGTGAGATCCGGCTCGGGATGGATCTCCGACGAGGTGAGGGGCGCGGGGAGGGAGATGAGCGCAGAGATGGTGCTGTCGAATGGTGGGGTCCGCTCATCAATGAGGGAGAGGGTAGCGTCAGCGCGTCGGTGATCGATCCGGAATGATCTGGGAGAGTAAAGGCTGGTGGGCAGGCCGGTTTTCTAATTAAAACGTTTAAATTCGTTTCCTTTTCTATTTTCTAGAGAATTAAAATCTCATTAAGGCATTCAAAACATTCCAAAATTTGAAGATATATATATCAAGTTGATCTGGAGAATAAATGCTATTTAATGAACATTTTTCCACGGCCAAATGAATACTTTTAAAAAAAATTATTTTCAGAAAATGCCTAAATTGATTTTAGTTATTTTGCAATAATTTTTTCAAATGACCCCCCTGGTTTTATTGTTCAAATATCTCACCAAGATGCCCCTGGTGTGGAGTGTCATGTTACTCCTCTCTTTTTATGAATATATCCAGAGATTTTCAAATAGTAAAAACTAGTATATGGAGAAAATGAAAGTGGCCTTTTAGAAATTCAAAAGAAGAACTTCAACAATTCATTTCATTCAAACAATGTTATTATGATGCATAGCTATATTTCAAACATTCCAAAAATGAAAATTTGGGGATGTTACATAGAACTCCTAGTAGCACCTGGGTATTGGATACCGGTTCGGTTGCTAAATGTTAGTAACTTGAAATAAAAGCTACGTAATAAATGGAGAACTAGCTAAGGGTGAGGTGGCGATCTGTGTTGGAAATGTTTCCAAGGTTGATGTGATCAACATCGCATGCTCTCTCTACCTTCGGGATTAGTGACAAACCTAAATAAATGTTATTTGGTGTTTTTCGTTGAGCATGAACGTGATTAGATCGTGTTTATTGCAACACGGTTATTCATTTAAGTTAGAGAATAATGGTTATTCTGTTTACATGAATAATACCTTCAATGGTCATGCACCCAGTGAGAATGGTTTGCTGAATCTTGATCATAGTAATACACATGTTCGTAACATTGATGCCAAAATATACAAAGGTAACAGTGATAGTACCACATACTTGTGGCACTGCCGCTAAATGTCATATTAGTGTAAAGCGCATGAAGAAACTCCATGTTGATGGATCTTTGGACTCATTTGATTTCGAATCGGTTGAGACATGCGAACCATGCCTCTTAGGCAAGATGACTAAGGACCCCGTTTTCTAGATTGATGGAGCGGGCAAGTGATTTATTGGAAATGATACATGTTGATGTATGCAATCCAATGAGTCTTGTAGCATGCGGTGGATATCGTTATTTTCTTACCTTCACTAATGATTTGAGTATATATAGTGTATGTTTACTTAATGAAACACAAGTCTGAATCGTTTGAAAAGTTCAAGCAAATTCAGAGTGAAGTTTAAGATCATCGTAACAAGAAGATAAAACTGTCTGCGATATGATCGTGGAGGCGAATATCTGAGTTATGAGTTTGGCATACAACTTTAGACAATGTGAAATTCGTTTCACAACTCATGCCACCTGGAACACCATAGTGTCATGGTGCGTCCGAACGTCATAGTCGTGCTCTATTAGATATGGTGTGGGCTATGATGTCTCTTATCGCTTTGCTACTATAGTGTTGGGGTTATGCATTAGAGACAAGGACATTCACTGGCTTCTCCAGGGTGTCGTTCAACCATCATCCACCCCGAGGTATGTTGAAAACTCGGAGTCTTGAAGTCTTGTTCATCAAGAGGTCTCGTAATTATTACCTCACAACTCTCATGAATCACACAACCAACCCCGTCTACTAACAGCATAGCAAAATTAAAACAACATTTCCCGGGGCCAAAGTGTCAAAAGGGTTGAGGGGTGCCTACCACATGATACTACATCAAGTAACCAAGTTTCCAAATTACCTACTTTGCATGCAATTGGGGATATGGTAGAACTAATGCAAATAAAACATGGGTATGATCACAGTGATTTGCCTTGTTGACGATACTCGTACTCAAGTGACTCTAGATAACAAGCTTCACACTCCGGATGATCTAACGAATCAAACAAAGCACACAATAAGCATAACTACATACAATTCACACAACAGCAAGGTAACAAATACTTCAACAAACCATAGCACAATCAAAAGAAAAAATCACTCAAAGTAGAAAACTCTAAAAGTTTTGGTGGCAAAATATCTACTAAGACATAAGAAGACAAGTTGGTTTTCAGCAATTTACTAATAGATAATAGAAAAGATAATACAAAATTTTTATTATAAACAGGGAGTATTTCATTATAAAAATTTTGTGCAAAAAGGTTTAGTACAAAACATTTTTATAACCAATAAAAATGGTGAAAGCAAGGTTTACCTAATTAAACTAGAGCACAAAACAAATTAAAATATTTTTATTATCAGAAAATAATTCACCTAATGTTTAACAACAGAACTAAACTAAACTAAAATATAAAGTTAAACTAGAACAAAATCAACTAAAACCAAAATGAAAACAATTCAATTAAACACTAAGAAGAAACTAAACAGAATCTGTTTTTACTAAAAACCTTAATCTAAAATTTACTAAAAATACTCAAACAATGCTGGATCATAGGCCTAACTATTACAAAGCAGGGGCAAAAAGAATCATTCAAAAATAAATTCTAAACTCAAGTTATTCAAGTTTTAGTGATTTGCTCAAATTTAACAAAATTCAAATTTAAAAGTTCAAATTCGAAAACTAAGACTACAGAAAGAAACTAAATGAAATTTGTGACATGTTGGAAAAAGAATCATGCAAAAACTCTAACTATTTTAAAAGATATAATAAAAATAAAAGGAGACCACATTCTGTTTTCTAAAACAGAAACAAAAAAGAAAAATATATTTAGCTATCGGACAGGGATGATGTGGCGGCTTCCTATTGGTCGACAGTGTGTGCGTGTGCGGTGTTTGCGGCAGATGACCGAAGCGTAAAAGAAAACGGTTCGCCGTTTAAATTTTCTAGTCTGATCCGTTAATCCTAGATCTAACGGGTACGGAGAGGTGCGGGGCTTACAGAGGTGTAGGTCGGGGTTTCGGCGAGGTCGACGGCGGTCGGACGTTGGAGGTGGTTGGAGATGATGGTGCGGTGGTCGAGGGCGGCGTCCGAAGTGTCCAGGCGATGGCGACGAAGCTCCGGCAAAGATTGGTGGCGTCGGTTGGGGCTGGGGACGACAAGCGCGACGGCGTCGAGATCGGAGAGCTTCGGTGGGGTGCTGAACTCCGGCGAGGTGCGGGGGCGATGTTCTGGCGAGGGGTGTGGGGTTTCAGGGGGGGATGGAGGGCGGCGAGGGCAGGGCTTTATATAGGCGCAGCGCGGGGTCGAGAGAGGGAAAGGGGAGTGAGATCCGGCTCGCGATGGATCTCAAACGAGGTGAGAGGCGCGGGGCGGGAGATGAGCACGGAGATGGTGCTATCGGACGGTGGGGTCCGCTCATCAGTGAGGGAGAGGGTAGCATAAGCGCGTCGGCGATCGATCCGGAATGATCTCGGAGAGTAAAGGCTGGTGGACAGGCCGGTTTTCTAATTAAAACGTTTAAATTCGTTTCCTTTTCTATTTTCCAGAGAATTAAAATCTCATTAAGGCATTCAAAACATTCCAAAATTTGAAGATATATATATCAAATTGATCTGGAGAATAAATGCTATTTAATGAACATTTTTCCATGGCCAAATGAATACTTTTAAAACAAATTATTTTTAGAAAATGCCTAAATATATTTTAATTCTTTTGCAATAAGTTTTTCAAATGACCCCCCTGGTTTTATTGTTCAAATATCTCACCAAGATGCCCCTGGTGTGGAGTGTCGTGTTACTCCTCTCTTTTTATGAATATATCCAGAGATTTTCAAATAGTAAAAACTAGTATATGGAGAAAATGAAAGTGGCCTTTTAGAAATTCAAAAGAAGAACTTCAACAATTCATTTCATTCAAACAATGTTATTATGATGCATAGCTATATTTCATAACATTCCAAAAATGAAAATATTGGGATGTTACATAGAACTCCTAGTAGCACCTGGGTATTGGATACCGGTTCGGTTGCTAAATGTTAGTAACTTGAAATAAAAGCTACGGAATAAATGGAGAACTAGCTAAGGGTGGGGTGGCGATGTGTGTTGGAAATGTTTCCAAGGTTGATGTGATCAACGTCGCATGCTCTCTCTACCTTCGGGATTAGTGACAAACCTAAATAAATGTTATTTGGTGTTTTGCGTTGAGCATTAACGTGATTAGATCGTGTTTATTGCAACACGGTTATTCATTTAAGTTAGAGAATAATGGTTATTCTGTTTACATGAATAATACCTTCAATGGTCATGCACCCACTGAGAATGGTTTGCTGAATCTTGATCGTAGTAATACACATGTTCATAACATTGATGCCAAAATATACAAAGGTAACAGTGATAGTACCACATACTTGTGGCACTGCCGCTAAATGTCATATTAGTATAAAGCGCATGAAGAAACTCCATGCTGATGGATCTTTGGACTCATTTGATTTCGAATCGGTTGAGACATGCGAACCATGCCTCTTAGGCAAGATGACTAAGGACCCCGTTTTCCAGATTGATGGAGCGGGCAAGTGATTTATTGGAAATGATACATGTTGATGTATGCAATCCAATGAGTCTTGTAGCGTGCGATGGATATCGTTATTTTCTTATCTTCACTAATGATTTGAGTATATATAGTGTATGTTTACTTAATGAAACACAAGTCTGAATCGTTTGAAAAGTTCAAGAAAATTCAGAGTGAAGTTTAAGATCATCGTAACAAGAAGATAAAACTGTCTGCGCTATTATCGTGGAGGTGAATATCTGAGTTATGAGTTTGGCATACAACTTTAGACAATGTGAAATTCGTTTCACAACTCATGCCACCTAGAACACCATAGTGTCATGGTGCGTCCGAACGTCATAGTCGTGCTCTATTAGATATGGTGTGGGCTATGATGTCTCTTATCGCTTTGCTACTATAGTGTTGGGGTTATGCATTAGAGACAAGTACATTCACTTTAAATAGGGCACCATCTAAATCTGTTGAGATGACACCGTGTGAATTATGGTTTGATAGAAACCTAATCTATCATTTCTTAATGTTTGGGGCTGCGATGCTTGTGTGGAAAAATGTTTTCATCTAATGAGCTCGAACCCAAAGCGGACAAATGCATCTTCATAGATTACCCTAAGAATAGTTAGGTGAACCTTCTAGCTCAGATCCAAGCATAAAGTGTTTGTTGCTAAAATGGGTCCTTTCCCAAGAAAAAGTTTCTCTTGAAAGAATTGAGTGTGAGGAATATAGAACTTGATTAGGTTGTTGACCCTTTGTTTCAACCAGAGAGTAGCATAGAGCAGAAAGATGTTTCTGTGGAACCTACGTCAGTTGAAGAGGAAGTAAACGATGATGATCATGAAGCTTCAGATCAGGTTACTATCGAACCTCGTAGGTCGACAAGGATGCGTATTGCTCCTGAGTGGTACGACAACCTTGTCTTGGAGGTCATGTTGTTGGACAACGATTAACCTACGAGATATGGAGAAGCGATGATGGGCCTCGATTCCGACTAATGGTTAGAGGCCATGTTATCCGAGAAAGGATCCATGTATGAAAACCAAGTATAGACTTCGGTAGGCTTGCTCGTTGGACGGCAGTTCGTCGAGTACAAATGGACCTTTGAGATGAAGACATACTCTAATGGTAAATGTCACCATTTATAAAGCTCGACTTGTTACAAAGAAGTTTTCGACAAGTTCAAAGAGTTGACTGTGATGAGACTTTCTCACTCGTAGTGATGCTAAAGTCTATTGGAATTATGTTAGTAGTTGCTGCATTTTTCAATTATGAAATATGGCAGATGGATGACAAAACATTGTTTTCTTAACAGTTTACTTAAGGAAAAGTTGTATGTGAGACAACCAGAAGGTTTTGTCAGTCCTAAGGATGCTAAAAGGCGAGCAAGCTTCAGTGATCCTTCTATGGACTGAAGCAAGCATTTCAGAGTTGGAATATACACTTTGATGAGGTGATCAAAGTTTTTGAGTCTATACAATGTTTATGAGAAACTTGTATTTACAATAAAGTGAGTGGGAGCACTATAGAGTTTCTGATAAGCATATGTGGTTGACATATTGTTGATTGGAAATGATATAGAATTTCTGGAAAGCATAAGGAGTTTTTCAAAGGAAGACCTGGATAAAGCTACCTAATTGTTGAGCATCAAGATCTATAGAGATAGATCAAGATGCTTGATGAGACTTTGAATGAGTACATACCTTGACAAGATTTTGAAAGAGTTCAAAGTGGATTAGTCAAAGAGAAGTGTTCTCGCCTGCTTTGTAAGGTGCGAAGTTGAGTGAGACTCAAAGCTCGACCACAGCAGAAGAAAGAGAAAGGACGAATGTCGTCCCCTATGCCTTAGCCATAGGCTCTATATAGTATGCCATGCTGTGTACCGCACCTATGTGTGCCTTGCCATGAGTCCGTCAAGGGGTACAAGAGTGATCCAGGAGTGGATCACTGGACAGCGGTCAAGATCATCCATAGTAACTAAAAGACTAAGGAAATGTTTCTCGATTATTGAGGTAAGAAAGAGTTTGTCGTAAAGAGTTACATCGATGCAAGCTTTGACACCAATCCGGATGACTCTTCGTAGCAATCCGGATACGTACAGTAGAGCAGCCATTTGGAATAGCTCCAAGTGGAGTGTGGTATCAGTGTTTACAGTTTGACATAGAGATTTGCAAAGTACACACGGATCTAAATGTCGCAGACCCATTGACTATAAGACCGCTGTCACATGCAAAGCATTATCGAGCCCCAGAACTCATTGGGTGTTAGATTCATAACAATGTGAATCACATGGTGATGTGAACTAGATTATTGACTCTAGTGCAAGTGGAAGACTGTTGGAAATATGCCCTAGAGGCAATAATAAATTACATATTATCATATTTCCTTGTTCATGATAATCGTTTATTATCCATGCAATAATTGTGTTGATTAGAAACCTAGACACATGTGTGGATACATAGACAACACCATGTCCCTAGTATGCCTCTAATAGGCTAGCTCGTTGATCAAAGATGGCTATGGTTTCCTAGTCATGGACATGAGATGTCATTTGATAATGAGATCACGTCATTAGGAGAATGATGTGATGGACAAGACCCAAACTACAAACATAGCATATGATCGTGGCAGTTTATTGCTACTGTTTTCTGCATGTCAAGTATTTGTTCCTATGAACATGAGATCATGCAACTCACTGACACTGGAGGACTACCTTGTGTGTATAAAACATCACAACATTACTGGGTGACTATAAATGTACTCTACAGGTATCTCCGAGGGTGTCTGTTGGGTTGGCATGGATCAAGACTGGGATTTGTTACTTCGTGTGACGGAGAGGTATCTCAGGGCCCACTCGGTAATACCACATCACAATAAGCCTTGCAAGCAATGTGACTAAGTGTTATTCATGGGATCTTGTATTACGGAATGAGTAAAGAGACTTGCCGGTAACGAGGTTGAACTAGGTATGGAGATACCGACGATCGAATCTCGGTCAAGTAACATACCAAAGAACAAAGGGAACATCATACAGGATTAACTGAACCCTTGACATAGAGGTTCGGCCGATAAAGAACTTCGTAGAATATGTACGAACCAATATGGACATCCAGGTCCCGCTATTGGTTATTGACCGTAGAGGTGTCTCGGTCATGTCTACATAGTTCTCGAACCCGCAGGGTCTGCACACTTAAGGTTCGGTGACGTTTCGGTAGTATAGACTTATGTATGGTGGTGACGTTCCTAGCTGTACGTTTGCTGAACGTGGAGGTGCCGTCCGTTCGGCGCTAGATCGGAAGGACCATGATCAAGATCGCGAGATGGATCATGATGAGATCGCGGGACGGATCGTGATGAGTTCGCGGGACGGATTTTGATTGGATCGCGGGACGGATCGTGATGAGATCACGGGATGATCAGCGATTTATCGTCAAGACGTTCGACTATACCAACCACGTTTCTTAATGCTTCCCACTTAGTGATCTACAAGGTTATGTAGATCCACTCTACCTCTCGTAGATGCTCATCACCATGGATAGATCTTGCGCGTGCATAGGAATTTTTTTCCCCATGCAATGTTCCCCAACAGTGGCATCATGAGCTAGGTCTATGTGTAGATGAGATCTCGAGTAGAACACAAAGAGTTTGTGGGTGTTGATGCTTAGATTGATTCCTCCCTTGGTCGTGTTTTGGTTCAGCAGTATTGTGGGATGAAGCGGCCCGGACCAACCTTACTCGTACGTTTACGAGAGACCGGTTCCATCGACTAACGTGTAACTTTGTTGCACAAAGATGGCTAGCGGGTGTCTGTTTCTCCTACTTTAGTTGGATTGGATCCGACTAAGGCGGTCCTTGAGAAGGTTGAAAAGCAACTTATGTATCACCATTGTGGTTTATGCGTAGGTGAGAATTTCTTGCTAGATACCCGTAGCAGCCACGTAAAACATGCAACAACAATTAGAGGACGTCTAACTTGTTTTTGTAGGGTATGTTGTGATGTGATATGGCCAATTACATGATGAGATATATGTGATGTATGAGATGATCATGTGTTGTATAGAATATCACGACTTGCATGTCGATGAGTACGGCAACCGGCAGGAGCCATAGGGTTGTCTTTAAATATTGTATGACTTGTGTGTCAATCATTAAGCGCTATGTAATGCTTTACTTTATCGCTAAACGGTAGCAATAGTAGTAGAAGCATGGTGGGCGTGACAACCCCGATGGCAACATGTTGATGGAGATCAAGATGATGGAGATCACGATGTCATGTCGGCGACGATGGAGATCATGCCGTTGCTTTCAAGATGGAGATCAAAAGCACAAGTTCGTTGCCATATCATGTCACTTATGATTTGCATGTGATGTTAATCCTTTTATGCACCTTGTTTTGCCTAGGACGACGGTAGCATTATAAGGTGATCCCTCACTTAATTTCAAGATAAATTGTGTTGTCCCTGAGTGTGCACCATTGTGAAAGTTCGTCGTGTCGAGACACCACGTGATGATCGGGTCTGATAGAATCTACGTTCACATACAACGGGTGCCAGCCAGTGTTGCACATGCAAAACACTTGGGTTAAACTTGACGAGCCTAGCATGTACAGACATGGCTTCGGAACACAAGAGACCGAAAGGTCGAACATGAGTCATATAGTAGATATAATCAACATGATGGTGTTCACCATTGAAACCACCTCAACTCACGTGATGATCGGACTTGAGTTGGTGAATTTGGATGATGTATCACTCGAATGACCGGAGGGATGTCAATTTGAGTGGGAGTACTTAAGTAATATGATTAATTGAACTCATTATCATGAACATAGTCAGTAGTGTCTTTGCAAAATTATGTTGTAGATTACTAGCTCACGCTGTAGCTCCCTTGAATTTCTATATGTTCCTAGAGAAATAGAGTTGAAAGATGATGGTAGCAATATTGCGGACTGGGTCCGTGATCTGAGGATTGTCCTCATTGCTGCACAGAAGGCTTATATCCTTAATGCACCGCTCGGTGCGCCAACCTCTCTAGCGTCGTCTGTAGATGTTGTGAACACCTGACAGGCACGTTCTGATGACTACTTGATAGTTTAGTGCGTCATGCATTACGGCTTAGAATTGAGGCTCCAAAACGTTTTGAATGTCATGGAAGATATGAGATGTTCTAAGAGCGGAAATTAGGATCTCTGGCTCATGCCCGTGTTGCGAGATATGAGATCTCCAACAAGATTCTTTGCCTCCAAGATGAAAGAGAATAGCTCAATCTTTGAGCATGTGCTCAGATTGTCTGGGTGCTACAATCGCTTGAATCGAGTGGGACTTGATCTTCCAGATAAGATAGTGATTGATATAGTTCTCCATGTTCAAGGAATTTCTTGATACTCTTAAACTTTCCACCGATACGGTCCAAGTGGCTAATACCACTAACTCGACATCCGATGTCAACTTCGGTAAGGTCCAAGTGCCTCTGTTGCCCCTCCCTTGGTATATGGAGGAACGGTGGACCCACCTCATATAGTTAATCACTGTTCTCCTCCTAAACTTGTTAAGAACTATTTTGCTAATTGGGTTTTCTGTATCAAGTCTCATTTGGATCACAACTCAATTCAACTTATGAGAGTCAATGAAGAAGGATACTACCCTCGTGATCCACGCAACCTCACTCCAAGAGAAGAAGCAGATAAATAGCTAAATTCCTCCACATTGTTCATTCTCCAAGCTATTGTTCCTATTGAAGACCTACACTACACGAATCAACAACTTTGCCGTCAACCATCCCGGACGGCAAAGGCTTGCATGGAGGACGGGAAAGGCTTTGCCGTCGGCCAGTAGATAGCCAACCGTCCGCCTGAATAAGCCAAGGTAAAGGGCGCTTTGCTGTCTACTGGCAGACGGCAAAGATCTTTAGGGGTTAACGACACACATGACAGCCGACGGCACACGTGGACGGCACACATGGCAACACACGTGGCAGCCGACGGCCGTTAAGGGGTTAACGGCGTGCTTTTTCGTCCGCTGGCAGACGGCAAAGACCTAAGGATCTTTGCCTTCTGCCAACGGATGGCAAAGCACCTATTTCTTTGCTAGCCTAGGTGGTTTCTTTGCCGTCTGCTAGTGGACGGCAAAGAACCTGAGGTCTTTGTCGTCTGCCAGCGGACGGCAAAGAAACCACCTAGGCCAGCCTAGTGCTACCCCAGGTTGCAGAGGTAGCATCCACGTGACAACTTTGCTGTCTACGAGCTGACGGCAAAGACCTTTGCCTTCTGCCAGTAGACATCAGAGTTGCTATATATCCCCTGTTTTTTCTATTTTTTCTTAAATTCATTCAATTTGACAGAATTTCACATATATATGCACACACATTTCAAAATAATTTCAACAAGCATACCAACAATAAGTTTCCAACAACATATCCAATATCCAAGTTTCCAACAACATATCCAACATACAATGGTTTCCAACAGAATATCCATACATACATATTCAAAACAAGTTTCCAACAAGTTTTCATAAACAAAAAGGAAGCACAAGTAGAAGAGTACACTCCATCAATGCAAGCTTACTCATCTATAGCAAATATGCAAATTAGGAAAGATGAAAGTTAGAAGAAGAAGAAGACTAGCTAGAAGAAAAAGAAGAAAAAGAAGAAGAAAAAGTAGAAGAACAAGAAGAAGAATTTATCTTCTCTTTCTTTATCTTCTTCTTCTTTTTCTAACTAACGTAGGTAAAAATGCCATTTTTTGCTAAGCTAGGTAAAAATGCTAAGTGTGTAGGTCATTTTAGAGCTAAGATAGGTAAATAGGTCATTTTGGAGCTAACCTAGGTAGTTATGCCATTTTTAGCTAACTAATAATATTTATTCATTTTGGAGGACAAAATGGTAAGTGTAGGTCATTTTAGAGCTATCCTAGTTAAAATCGCTCATTTTGGAGCTAGGTATGGTTATTTTGTCATTTTGGAGGAAAATAAACTAATTATATGATAGTTTGGAGCTAAACCAAGGTTATTATAACATTTTTTACCTAAGTAAGCTAATTATGTCATAAATGAACTAGGTAAGCTAAGTATAGATTATTATTTAGCTATCCAAGGTAGTTATGACATTTTTTAGCTAACTAAGCATATTAAGTCATTTAGGAGGAAAAAATGCTAAGTATAGGTCATTTTATAGCTATCCTAGGTAAAGTATGTCAGTTCGGAGCTAAGTAAGGTTATTATGTCATTTTCAAGGTAAATAAGCTAAGTATAGGTCATTTTGGAGCTAAACCAAGGTTATTATTCCATTTTTTTACCTAAGTGAGCTATTTATGTCATAAATCAACTAGCAAAGCTAATTATAGATCATTATTGTGCTATCCTAGGTAGTTATGCCATTTTGTACCTAAGTGAGCTAATTATGTCATAAATGAACTATCTAAGCTAGCTATAGATCATTATTGAGCTATCTTGGGTAGTTATGCCATTTTCTAGCTAACTAAGCATATCAAGTCATTATGGAGGAAAAAATGCTAAGTATAGGTCATTTTATAGCTATCCTAGGTAGAATATATCATTTTGGAGGTAAGTAAGGTTATTATGTCATTTTTGAGGAAAATAAGCTAAGTATAGTTCATTTTGGAGCTAAGTAGGTCATTTCTTAAGCTAAGTATGCATTTGTTAAGAAAAACACTTGGGAAAACTTACCATCATCATGGAGGTGAAGGACCGGTCGGGTTTGCGCCAGGGTAGGACGTAGAAGGACCGGTCGGGGTTGCGGTAGAAGCAGAAGGATCAATCGATGCTCGTCAAGAGGCAGAAAGATCATTTGCAATGTCTCCTTAGCATGATGCAACTCAAATGTGAATACTAGTAACTAATGACCATTCAAATGAAACTCATCGTGGGTGCTATAGCAATATGGGGCATCGACGAAGGGGTCTAACCATTGTTCTGGCACACGGTCTGCACATTTTGTTTTCACAATCATTCATATTAGTTAGTGATGAAACGAACATTACGTGCATGATTTGGCTAATATGCAGGAGAAACGTACCACGAGGAGCTCATATAGGGCCCGATGAGATGCGTCGTTCCGGTTCCTCTCCTCCTCCAACAGCCTAGCCGTCCTCTCCTCCATGTCCCTCTCCCTTTGTGCCAAGCTCATGGGCCCTAGCCTCAATGGCGAGCTCCATTGGACGCGGATGAGGCCTTATCTCAGGATTAGAGCTCGTCTGGTGCTTCTTGATCTCTGAGAGTTCTAGGACCACATATTAGTCCATCCCCAATGGCTATCGTGCCATGGGGCCTCCCGCCACCAGATATCATCACGAGCTCATGATCAAAAGGACTCTGACTCGGGTTGAAGTCCTCCGCTTTCCTCGCCTTCCCCTCATCTCTGTACCTCACGAGCTTGTTTTGGGAGGAGATGTTGCTGAAGCTCTCTGGATGATTGCGGTCCTCCTTGGAGAATGCCTTGGCCTTCTTGTACGAGGCAGTATGTGCCATGGCATAGAGGTCGAACAGAGATGGCACCTCCTTCTTGTTTTCTCGTGCCTAAAAGAGAGGAACAAAATACTAGTTAAGGGCTCAAGATAGCATGAAGAATGAAATTGCATGAATTATGAAGCAAACTACATACCCAGTGATCCCTGTACTCAAACAGGTTCGAGCTCCCTTGATGGTGTGGCACACCTCTCATTTGGGCAAGCTTATCCTTGTCCTTCTTGTGTTCGGCTAGCCATTCGGGAGAGCACCACTCATCCACCAATGTCTCCCAATAGTCCATCCTATCTGCACACCATCTCGGGGGCACCTAAGTTAGACAAGAGAAATTTCAGCGCTACGCCTAGAAATCAAATCAAGGAAACTAAGTACAAGGCCTTAAGAATAGATAATTACCTTCATTAACTTCTCCTTACTCAGATAATTTTTGCGGCACTTCTTCTTGGCCCTCTTAATGTTAGTCGAGGCGCAGTAGTCTCGAATAGCTTGCACCCGAGCCTCGTGCCGTAAGTTCTGAAGTAGGCGCTTGCACCCGGCTTCGAGAACAACAGCCGCTTTCGCCTCGTGTTCCTCAAGACACCTGTAGAAGGTCTGCAATCAACCAAGACAACACTGATTAGTACAATCACTAGGTGCTGTTGATTTTTAATTCTGTAAAGGAGAAATTACCCAAAAGCGACGGATCACAATGTCAGCCACCGTCTCGCACCACACACCGTCGACCATCTCCTCTGGCGGGGCCGGGGCAGCCATGTACAACTCCCAGGTCAGTGCTACCTATGGAACCTCACCCTCACCGGGCAACTGGACCTTCCCCGGGAAGTGGTGCCGGAGAAGCACACCAAGGACCTGGTTGGGCCTGCGGACACCATGCTCATGTTTCCAACCCCTGCAGTATGACAAGGCCAACACATTAGATATTAATTTGAAGAAACATGAAGGAAAAAGGTTAAAAAATAGTAAATGCACTTACTTCTCCTCATTATGCTCAATCAACCACCTCTGATCGCGGGTCGTCGGCACGGGCGGGAGCTTTGTACAACCACGCTGGTAGACCTTCTTGCCCTCCTCAACCAGCTCGCCCTCGCTATAGGTGTCCTCAGACAAGTTGTCCTCGCCTTCATCACCATGGCCACTAGCCTCGGGAGTCACGTGAGACGAAGACTCTGGGACCCGAGTCTCCTCGGAAGAAGACTCTAGGACCGGAGTCTCTTGGGACGAAGGCTCGGTGACCCGAGGCTCGTCGACTGGAGGCTCGGCAACCAGAGTCTGAGACGGGTCCAAGTCAGACGGGTCCACCTGAGACGAAGCACTCATGTGGTCGAGAGAATCAGGTGGCGGTGGCGGCGAGGAAGGCGCAACAGCCTTCCTACTTCTAGCACCTCTCTTTGTCTTCCCCCGACCTCTCCCGGTCGAAGAAGAAGCGCTCTACGGTGTCTGCATACTATGTACCAGCACTCTCCGGAGTTGCTGGGGTGGAATAATAACACCCCTCCCAGCACGCACCGAGGAAGGAGGCTCAGAGCGCTCTCAACGCGAGCCCACCATCTGTCAACACCTGCAATGACAAAGAGTGAACGAAATTAGTTCAACATAAAATAATTGAATACCTAATAACATGAACTAATTAATAATATATATGTACATAATAATAATTGAATACCTCACATTACTAATATTAATCTTCATCGTCTATATATGCTCCGGGATCAATAAATGCATAATCATCATCGCTATCAGTAATGACGTGCTCATCAGCATCATCAATAAATGCATCAGCATGTGGAAGGCCTCTATGTAATCGGTCAAGCATTGACAGGTCATCCGCAGCAGTAACCTCTTCTTCTTTCATATCTTCTTGTTCCGGCTCAGGGGTGATGTCGGATTCACTATCGCTATCGACCTCAATGTTCTGGGGTGAAGTAGAGTGGTTCTTGAAACGTTTTTTGGAAACACATGTTTCTTGGAAGAATTCTCCTTCATATGTGTCTGGGTTAATGTGAGGTTCATAATCATCTTCATTGAGGGGAGGTGGTCTAAAATGTAGCGGCACATCATAAACGACATCCCAACCTTTCAAATTTGGATCTATTTGGCAGGCCCACGGTACATAGAAAACTTGGGCCGCCTGTTGAGCCGTAATATAGACATCGGGAGTATCTAAATGGGTGCTTTGTTTGATTTTGACTAGCCCTATATGTTCATGAGTCCTTCTAGTATCCTTCAGCTGGAACCAATGACATTTGAAGACTACGACATTTGGTGGGTTTTCACCAAAGAATGTAAGTTCCTAAATTGCTTCAACTCTTCCATAAGACTCGACCCCTCCTTCACCGACGGTGGAGACACAACAATTTGTAGACTTTTGGTTGGCCTTAGATAGCTCTTTGCCAAAAGTACGAAAGTGATACCCGTTGAAGTCGTATTTGTCAAGTGAACAAACCTTATAGTCAAAACCATTAGCGACTTGTCTCAATTCATAGTCCATAGACTCTGCATTAGCCTACAAGTTTAATACGAAAGGATTGTTGCATTAGCCGCAAACTAGGCGAAGAAATGAAATCGTCTAATTAATGGAAATCACCGTTTGCTTGAACCAAGAGATGAAACCAGGATAGCCGCCTCCATGCTTTGCCAGAACCTTTTACTCTTTGATGGAATCCTTTTGGATCAGCGCTCCATCCAAGAATTTGGCGAGGTATCGACTGTATCACATATCCGGGAATAAGAGCATTCAAAGGAATTAGAAGTTGCAAAACAATGTACCGAGAACTTACTCGATGTACGACCGCACTTCTGTTAGGTTGTTGAAGATATACAACGAAATGGTCCGCCATTCTTTGACATCCAACGCTATTGCTTCCGAAGCACCAGCTGGTGCGAGCTTCCCTTTGAATAGGCTGAGGTTGGATCGACCTATTTCACGATCGCCATCATTGTACCGAGGCTTCGTATTATGCAAATGATGATTCTTGGCTTTGTAGTGTGGTGTCACGAAGTTTTCTGCATCCTCAGTAATGAATGCCTAGGCCATCGATGCTTCAACTCTACGTTTATTTTTACATTTTGCTCGAAGAGTCTTCTGCATCCTCTCAGTTGTGAAGCACCAAAGATTTTGCACGCCCCCCCCAATCTAGCCTCGGTTGGGAGATGCAAAATCAAATGTTGCATTGGATTAAAGAAGCTCGATGGAAAGATCTTTTCTAACTTGCAGATCGACTCCGACGCCAACTCTTCTAGTTCGTCTAGCACGTTAGGCGATAGTTCTTTCGTGCAAAGAGCATGGAAGAAATAGCTCAGCTCTGCCAGTACTAGCCATTCATCCTCAGGGATAAAGCCACGCAACATCATGGGCATTACCCGCTCAAGCCATATGTGCCAATCATGACTCTTGAGACCAAATATTATCAATTTGTGAAGACTCGCTCCCCTCTTTAGATTCACTTCATACCCATCGGGGAACATCAATTGCATTTTCACCCACAAGGTCATTTCCCTCATAGCTGGCCTTCCAAGATTGAACCATGTCTTTGGCTTCCTCCAGTTATTCTTTCCTTTCGGTTGTCGAATGTTTTGTAATGGTCCATCACATAGAGCCTCCTGATCGACTCTAGCCTTAGGATTATCCTTTGACTTCCCCTCTATGCCGAACAATGTACCAAAAAGGGCCTCCACGATATTATTTTCAGTGTGCATCACGTCGATGTTGAGTGGGGAAAGGAGGTCCTTAAAGTAAGGCAGATCCCACAAACATATATTGTGAGTCCAGGCGTGTTCCGAATTATACCCTTTGAAATACCTGGATGATCTGGATCCGGCTTGAGAGCGTTTATCTGATCTAGGATCTGTTGGCCTGTCAACGCAGGTGGTGCAGTGTTTTTGACAACTCTACCTTTGATGAAATTCTTCTTGTCTTTTCTTAACTTATTGTGAGGATCGAGGAATTGTCTGTGCATGTCGAAGCAAGAAAACTTGCGACCCGCCTGTAGCCAACGGAACTCAAGAGCTGCCTTGCATGTGGGGCACGGAAACCTTCCACGCACACACCAGCAAACAAATAGTGCATTCGCCAGCAAGTCATACGATGAGTACATGTAACACACATTCATTTTGAAGTTCTTTTTGGTAGTGGCATCGTATGTCTTGATCCCATTATTCCCGGCTTCTTGCAATTCATCCTTACGCGGATGCATGTACACATTCATATTCTTCCCCGAATATTTGGGCCCTGGAATTATTAACGTCAGGACAATCTTCTTTCTTTTCATAGTCTCTTCGGGGGGAGATTGAGTGCAATGACAAATACAGGCCAACAACTGTATTGTCCTGCCATCATACCATACACATTGAACCCATCCATGCTGATGGCAACTCAAGGATGCCTTGGATCTGCCGCTTTATCCTTATGTAACACATCGAAGTGCTTCCACGCAAAAGCGTCTGAAGTGTGTCCCAACATCGGATTCCCATCTGCATCTAGTTCTATTCTTTTGCCCAATTTATGCCACGTCATCAGTCTGGCCATCTCTTGGACCATGAAAAGACGTTGAAGTCTTTGTATGATTGGCAGATACCGAAGAACATTAATGGGGATTTTGGTCTGACTCTTCTCACCCATAATGTTGTCTACCAGAGCATACTGGAAGCGTTGCAAATGGGGCAATAGTTCAAGCCCGCATACTCAAGCCTAAATAAGGCACATCCATTCTCACAGCCATCTATGTTCTCATAGGGCATCTTAAGCGCACGTAGGATTTTGTCCGACTTGTATAGGTTTGGTGGCAATACATGGCCTTTGGGTAGAAAGCGTCCAAATATCGTCATCATCGTGTCGTAGCATTCTCTGCCTAGGTTGAATTGAGCCTTCAGAGCCATTACTTGCACGATGGCATCTAGCTGACAAAGCTCAGTGTGCTCGTCGAGAGGACGTTTTGAAGACTCCAACATTTCATAAAAGGCCTTTGTAGATTCCTCCATCTCATCATCCTAATCCCGAGCATCATCAAAGTCTTGCACCATGTCTTCGATCCCAATACCATGCTCGTCGGTGCGACGATGAAATGTCTAGACCGTATAATTTGGGGTAAAACCCCACTTCTGCGGGTGTTTGATCATTTTGAACTTTGACTTCTTCTTAAATTTGTCGCAATCGACAGAAGGGCACCAGGTTGTTTTCTGTCCATTTGCAAATGCGACTCTCACAAACTCCTTGGTTTTTGTTATCCATTCACGGGTCATGTCTTTCTGACTAGTGTGACCGGTGTACATCCACCCACGATCACTCATCTTGCCTAGCTACCGGACACACAAAATATATATATATATATAATTCAGCAAACCATATTCATCAGTTAATAGAGTTTATCAGTTTTATTACGTCGATGCAACCTAGACGCTAGTAGGTAAAGATAGGTCCTAATCCCACCCGAGTATGTGTAGATTGGGTTCCTTTTCCCATGCTCCGCTCCGGATTCGGCGCACAATTTCGGCAGCACCTCACCGCTATTCTCCTGATAGACGTCTCGGCAATAAGCACAGAGGATGTGTACCCGGAGAACAACAGGGAGGCCCTAACGAAATTCTGCATCGGATCCGGAGCAGAGCGTATGGGAAAATGAACGCAATCTACACATACTCGGGCTGTCCATGGATAACGTTTTACAATTCGAAAGAATCACGGTTATAAATATGCTAATGAATGCATATTTACAGATGTAACCCTTTCAAACGGGAGACACATAGTGGTCACGCATACTGATGATTGAAGACACCTATAGCTAGCAAGTTTCATCGGCACGAAGACCGGAACAGAGAATTTTTTTAAGGGTGTAGGGGGAGAAGATGTCATTTGTACTCACCAACGAACGCAGCAGGGGAGCTCGTCAAATGCACGGGGAGGTCGTCGAACAACTGCACATTGAAATTCAACCTATCAACACAACATATGATGTTTTTTATAACAAAATAGGAAAATATGTGACCTAGCTCACAATTTACAAAACTATGACCTCCTCGGCCTCACGAAGGCCGAAGAGCACGTTTTTGGTCAACAGGAGGCAAAATAGGTGTCGGGGGTCGGGGGTTAATGGCATCGGGAGATAGTGGCATCAGGGGTCAGTGGAGTTGGAGGTCGATGGCGTTGGTGGTCGGGGGTCGATGGTGTCGGTGGTCGGGGGTCGGTGGTGTCATGTAGCGACCCGACCTGGAAAGGTCAAGCCTCTGTGTGTTCTGTGCCATCCCTGAATCAGTATGCTGGCACACATAGTACATCAATGTATATACCAAAGTGCAATCACATGTAATTAACGTAAAACTGATATATACCTTAAAATCTCAGCGGAAACAGTCAACGGGAGTGGAGTCCCAATAAACACCAACGGCAGGTTGAGTGCAGACCGTAACCCTGAATCGTACTCTTACCCGTCGTAGCGCTTATCTGCAACATAAGACATTGCGGGCGTGTAGGTCACCATTTTGAATATGCCGGCAAGTCACAAAAGAGGGGGTGAAAAATAATCATCTATACTATATGCATATATGATATGTGGGGCTATAAGTTCAAGTTTTGCGTAAAGCAAATTTTTCCTACAACAAGAGAGGGGTCATGTAGAAATTATTACTACAAAGTTGGTTGATTAATGAGATGGTTCCACCAACCAATTCTCATACCCAAGTTAACAATAATACACTCATCAATATAATTATTTGTGTTGAGAATTCCAGATAGTTTCAGTTCCTTTGGCTCAAGTTGTCCATGACCGTGGACACGGCTAACAGATTAGGTTTGAGTACTCTGCAGAGTTTTGCACACATTCCCCACAAGATTTGATCGCCTCCATTGGATTACTTGCACTTCAGGGTGTTTGAGGAATGGATGATCAAAACATGGTCTTCTAAGGGGTTCCTACCGTTCTTCTACATCTCGTAGCACCGCCTCTCGAGGGTCACCACAATATCCAACCAAGCCAGAGCCCATAATGGCTTGTGGCTATGCAGGTAAGCCTTGGGTCTTGAAGCATCCATCCATCTCTTTGTTCCTAGGTGGACCTTTTCGCGTCAATACTGGCACTTCTCCAGCAACACCTAGGCTAACCACTGGCTTCTCTAGGGCGCCGTTCTACTATCATCCACCCAGAGGTATGTTGAAAACTTGGAGTCTTGAAGTCTTGATCATCGTGTAGGTCTTGTAATTATTATCTCACAACTTTCATGAATCACACAGCCAACCCCGTCTACTAATAGCATAGCAAAATTAAATCAACGTTTCCCGGGGCCAAAGTGTCAAAGGGTTGAGGGGTGCCTACCACATGATACTACATCAAGTAACCAAATTTCCAAATTACCTACTTTGCATGCAATTTGGGAGATGGTAGAACTAATGCAATAAAAACATGGGTAAACATGTTCAAAGTGACTTGCCTGGTAAGGTTGATGAAGATAGAATCGCTCTTAGAAATTTACTTGATATAACTATTCGTCACTCTCCGAGGGAAAATCTATATAGTCAAACATTGCATTCATATAACCAATCATACTAGCAATCAATTCTAACACACAAGAATAATACAAGAGTAAACACCAAAGGGTTGTCATGAAGGAAATACTTAAGACAAAAGATAAAATCAACAAAATTTCATCAAATCAACCAAAAGTGGTTTTCCCCCACAAATAATTTTTTTTCAAAAGGCAACAAAACACTAACAAGGTAAAATCCAAAAAAAGTGTTTTGGGAAAGTATTTTTACTATTAACAAGGATCACTTTTGAAGAACAACTAGAACTATGACACAACTCACTAACAACATAAGTTTTTGCCTAACAAACTTAACAACAATTAAAACAATAAAATATTAAAATAACAGAAAACAAAATATATAACAACTAAGTTAACAGAAAGTGAAACTTTTAAAACATATTTTAAAATATTTTCAAATAAGAAATCAAACTAGCAAGGAAATCAATTTGCAAGTTATTATGGAACTAGAATTTATTTCATGCTACAAAATAATAAATGACATAAAAATAAACTTGGTTTAAATACTACTGCTAACTAATAGAAAACAAAGTAAAATGTGTCAACTAATAAAATAAAAATAAATTAAAACAATTTAAAACAAAAGAAATAGAAATAAACCTAAAAAGAACTAAAACAGAATCTGTTTTGTTAAAAATACTAATTTAAATTATTCTAAAAATTCCCAATTTCTACCTACTATTAAATAAAGTCACTAGTTACAAGTAGCAAACAGAATCAACTTAAAGTCTATTTTTAAAATCTGTTTGAATTCAAATTTATATTATCCAAATATAGTCAAACTTGATATCTACAGAAACTAGATAAGGTTTTTGACAAGATGCAAAAATAATCAATTTAAAACAATTAAAAACTTAAAAGTTATAAGGAAAATAAAAACATAACAGAATCTGGTTTATACTAAAAACACAAAAAGAAAAACTATTAACTAGCGAACAGTGGGGCTATGTGGCAGTCTGTGATTGGCTGAGTGGTGTGCACGCGGAAGCTAAACGGCCGCTAAATAGAAGATAACGGTTCGGTTCAATAAAATAAACTACGCGATCTAATCGTATGTGTTCGTTTACGATCCAACGGTGGGGAGAGGTTCTGGTGCTCACCGCGGTGGGGTTGGAGTCCGGCGAGAGCTCCGCCGAGGCAGAGGCGGTGAGGTCGACAGGGATGGCGCTCCGATGGTCCTACGGTGATGGCGAGGTGTCCAATCAATGACAGGGATCCTCCAGGGATGATTGGTCGCGACGGAGAGACAAGGGGGTGACGATGGTGAGCTATACGAGCTCGGGGGGCTCCGGTTGAGATTTGAGCTCCGGCGAGGGTGGTGGTTACGGTGTGGCAGGGGGTTCCTAGCGAGGGCGAGGCCACCACGCGATGGCGGTGATTCTCCAGCGTTGATGGGCGGGGCCAGAGGGGCGTGGGCGTGACGGTGGTGAGTGGCACGAGCTCTCAGAGCTTTAGGTGGTGGCCTACTCCGGCGAGTGATTCCGGCGAGGGGAGAGGGTCGGACGAGGGGGAATCGGGCGGAACGGGGGCGACAGGGTCTCCTCTATTTATAGGGAGGTCAGGGGCGAGGGGGAGGAAGGGAACCGGCGGATCCGGTCGGATTCTGGTCGGCTCCGGCGATGGAAAGAGGAGGAAGAAGAAAGGAAGGAGATGATCGATGGGATGCGGGATCGGGCAGTGGGACCGGGTGTCAGTGAGAGGGAGGGAAAGGAAAGAGGAGCGGTGGCCGGTCGGAAAAGATTCGGATCTGGCCCGAGGGAGACACGGGCCGGGTCTTTCCATTTGGCCCTCGGATCGGTTTCCTATTAAACAAGATTTCCTTTTATAAAATAACGGAGAATGGAAACCTTATTTTGGGTAGTCAAAACATCTCCAAAAATAAAGTTTTATATACCAAAATGATCAGCGAAATAAATCCAATAAGATGAACATTTTTCCACGGCCAAAATAAATACTCTAAAAAAATATTTTCAGAAAATGCCTAAATTGAATTTAATTCCTTTTGCAAATAATTTGCAAATAACCCCATGGGTTTTAGGGTTCAAAGACTTCACAAAAATACCCCTGGTTTGGAGGGTCATGTTCCTCTACTCAAGATTTGTCAAGGGTTTGAATTCTTTCAAACTTGAAATTGGAAATCAAATATGAAAGGAACTCCATATCAGAGAGAGAGGGGGGGTGGCGGCTCGGGCACGGTCGCATGGGGGCGGCGGCGGCAGCCGGTGGCATGGGGGGGTGGCGGCTCGGGCACGAGGGAGTAGGGGCTGCGGGGAGGGGAGAGAGAGGGGAGAGAGAGAGGGGTGGGCCGCGCTGACAGGTATACTAAGGCTCTTTGTCGTCTGCTAGCAGATGACAAGGAGCCTTAGTTAGTGGGGTGGGGCCGGGGGAAACGGCCATTAGATGGCCACTCTCTTTGCCGTCTGCTAGCAGATGGCAAAGAGAGTGGCCGTTAGCTGGTTCTCGTTGTGGGCCACCCCTCCTCTTTGTTGTCCTCTCTTCGGCGTCTGCTAGCAGACGACAAAGAGTAGGGTGACGACAATGACATCTTTGCCGCCAGCTCTTTGTTTGCCATCAGTTTTATTTAAGCTAATGGCAAAGACCTTCGTTGCCATCAGCTAGAAAACGGCAAAGAGCTAGCTGACGACAAAGATCCTGATTCCAGTAGTGCTACCTCATCTGCGACCCTTCACTGTTCCTTGTACAAGGGCAGCTCGAGCATTCAACGGTCAAACTATGAAGTTGTCCTTGATCAGTCATATGAGTTTTTTATGCTAGAATATGAGGAATCGCGTGACCTCTATAGGAGGGTGACTGCTCTTGCCGTTGCCCTCAAAGATCATGGCAGCAAGGATGTGGATGACACCTGGGTCAAGCATAAGTTCCTGAAGGCCATCATGCCCTACAACAAGGCCATGTCCGCAGTAATCCGTCAAAGACCGGACTTTCACACCTTGTCATCTAGCGATGTGTTGGATGAATTTATTGCAATGAACAGCTTGAACACAACCGTAGACAATGCCCTTGCTCGCGTGCAACGGTCAAACAAATCTACTCCCAACCTTTCTTTGAAGGCCAAGGCCTGTCAAGAGGAAGAGCAAGAAGAGTAAGAAGAAGCGTGTTGCCTCGAGGACACCAAATATTCTTACCCTGAGCACATGGCTCTAGCGTCTAGGCAATTTTGGGGCAACAAGAGAAACACCAAGCCTAACTTTTCTAAGAACAACTCCAGCAGGTCAAAGGGCAAGCAACGTGTGAGGACCTGCTACAACTGTGGTACTGTGAGTCACTTTATGGTGGGTTGCCCATATGAGAAGAGGGAAGACAATGGTGGCAAGCTCATTCGCAAAGATAAGGCCAAGTCCTTCCCCAACAAGACCAACTCGACCAATAAGTCTTCTCACAAAGTGTTGGTGGCTCAAGAAGAGTATGCCTCGGATGATGATGTTGATGATGAAGACACAAGTGGTGAAGTAATGGCAATGGCATCTGTGGTAATTGCATCCTCTACCCCAACAAAGGTGTCACTCTTCGATGCCCCCAATGAGAACCACATCGCTAGGTGCCTCATGGGAAAAGGTGTCACCAAGGTAACCTCCAAAGCCAAAACCTCAAACATTAACACTTCTATTTCTTCCACTCCGTCTTTGTTAGATTGTGTGGATGAACATGAGAAGGCAAAAGAGGGTAAAAATGAGTTTGACAAGTTCTTGTGTAAACGCAAGGGAGAATCCAAGAAGCACTTTGTTGCTCTCTTGGAACAACTTGGTGAGGCCAATGACACTATTGAGTATCAAGAAGAATATCTTGAGGAGTTGAGAGGACATATACGAGAGTATGCTGACGAGATAACGGATCTGTCTATTGCTCTTCAGGAAGAGCGACGTCTTCGTATGACTCTTCTGGAGTCACAAAATGATGACTCTTGGGGTTGGCCATGATCGACTCAAGGATGAGATTGACACACTTGACAATGCTCACAAGGTATTGAAGTGTGCTCATGCTTCTCTTAAGGAGTCGCTTGTCATTTCTTTCTGCTCCTCGTTGGGTTCGACACTCTTACTTATCGAAAGGACTACGATAGATCCCCTATACTTGTGGGTCATCAAGACTCTTTTCTGGCACCGTTCCTGGAGAGTGAAGCGCCACTTGTTGGGGGTAAAGAAAAATTTATATAGTGTGCTGAAATTTGCTGCCACTTGTTACTATGGAAAGTAATACTTTCAGGGGCTTGTTGGGGGTATCTTCACCTCGACTAGAAACACAAAGAGTTGTCCCTCAACCTACTGAACCTACTAAAAATATTTATTATGAAATTCCTTAGGTTATGATAGAGAAACTGGTGGCTAATCCTTATGCAAGGGATGAAACATTACATCCTGATTTGCATCTAATCTATGTGGATGAAGTTTGTGGATTATTTAAGCTTGCAGGTCTGCCCGAGGATCACGTTAGTAAGAAGGTCTTTCCATTATCTTTGAAGTAGAAGGAATTGACATGGTATAGGCTATGTGATGATATGGGATCATGGAACTACAACCGATTGAAAATGGGATTTCATTAGAAGTTCTATCCTATGCATCTAGTTCATCTTGATCGGAATTATATTTATAATTTTTGGCCTCGTTAAGGAGAAAGAATGTCTAAAGCTTGGTGGTGGCTTAAGTCAATGTTATATTCATGCCCCAATCATGATCTCTCGAGAGAAATTATTATTCAAAAAATTTATGCTCGGCTTTCTCATAATGATCAATCGATGCTCGATACTTCTTGTGCTGGTTCCTATATGAAGAAGGATATTGACTTCAAATGGGTTTATTGGAAATAATTAAACATAACTCTGAAGATTGGGAACTCTACGAAGTTTAGGAGTCAGGTATGAACCTTAAGTTTCATTGTGTTAAATCCTTTGTAGACACCAATGCTTTTCGTGAATTTAGCACTAAATATGGACTTGACTCTGAGATAGTAGCTTCTTTTTGTGAATCTTTTGTTGCGCATGTTGATCTCCCTAAGGAGAAGTGGTTTAAATATCATCCTCCCATCAAAGTGAAAGTAGTTGAACCTATTAAATATGAATAGGAAACTATTACTTATAATGTTGGTCCTGTTGTTCCCGCTGCTTACATCGAAAGACCACCTTTCTCTGTTAGAATAAAGGAACATGCTAAGGCTTCAACTGTGGTTCGTAACTGTTGTGCTAGAACACCTACAACCCCAAGCAAATTAAAGTTGATCCTAGTATTGCTATGGTTAAGTATCTCTTGGTTGATTATATTGATGGGCATGTTATTCAATTTTGGGATGAAACCACTAGAATTGCTAAAATAGATGCTAAAGATAAACATAGACCCATTGTTGGCACGCCTGTTGTTTCTATTAAAATAGGAGATCATTGTTATCATGGATTATGTGATATGGGTGTTAGTGTAAGTGCAATTCCCTTTTACTTATATAAATAGATTATGAATGATATTGCACTAGCTGAATCAGAGGAAATTGATGTTACAATTAAGCTTGCAAATAGACACACTATATCACCAGTTGGGTTTATTAGAGATGTTGAAGTCTTGTGTGGGGAAACAAAATATCCTACTGATTTTCTTGTTCCTGGGTCCCCACAAGATGATTTTTGTCCCATTATATTTGTAGACCCTTCTTGAATACCGTTAATGCCAGGATAGATTGTGAGAAGGAAACGGTTACCGTATGTTTTGGGGATACGTCTCCTGAGTTTAATTTCTCTAAATTTTGTAGACAACCCCATGATAAAGAATTGCCTAGTAAGGGTGAAATTATTGGTATTTCTTCTATTGATTTACCTCCTACCGATCCTTTAGAACAATATTTGCTAGACCATGAAAATGACATGCATATGAATGAAAGGAATGAAATAGATAAGATATTCTTTGATCAGCATCCAATTCTTAAACACAACTTTCCTGTTGAAATACTTGGGGATCATCCTCCACCCAAGGTTGATCCCGTGGTTGAACTTAAACAATTACCGGATACTCTGAAATATGCTTATCTTGATGAAAAGAAAATATATCTTGTTAATATTAGTGCTAACCTTTCATAGCATGAAGAACAGAGATTATTGAAAACTCTGAGGAAGCACAGTGCTGCTATTGGATATACTCTTGATGATCTTAAGGGCATTAGTATCACTCTATATCAGCACAAAATTAAAATGGAGCCTGATGCTAAACCAGTTGTCGATGACCAACGACGGTTGAATCCTAAAATGAAGGAAGTGGTAAGAAATGAAATATTAAAGCTTCTGGAGGCAAGTATCAGTTACCCTATTGATGATAGTAGATGGGTTAGTCCCGTTCATTGTGTCCCTAAGAAGGAGGTATTACCATAGTTGCTAATGATAAGAATTGATCCCGCAGAGAATTGTTACAGGATATATATAATGGTAATTGGTTTTAGGAAATTAAATAAAGCTACTAGGAAAGATCATTACCCTCTACCTTTTATTGATCAAATGCTAGAAATATTATCCAAACACACACATTTCTGCTTTCTAGATGGTTATTCTGGTTTCTCTCAAATACCTATGTCAAAAGAGGACCAAGAGAAGACCACGTTTACCTGCCCTTCTGGTACCTTTGCTTATAGACGTATGCCTTTTGGTTTATGCAATGCACCTGCTACCTTTCAAAGATGTATGACTGCTATATTCTCTAATGTTGTGAAAGGATTGTTGAGGTTTTCATGGATGATTTTTCCGTTTATGGAACTTCTTTTGATGATTGTTTGAGCAACCTTGATCAAGTTTTGCAGAGATGTGAAGAAACTAATCTTGTCTTGAATTGAGAGAAGTGCCCCTTTATGGTGAATGAAGGCATTGTCTTGGGACATAAATTTTCGAAAGAGGTATTGAAGTTGACAAGGCTAAAGTTTATGCTATTGAAAAAATGTTGTGTCCTATGGATATCAGAGGTATAAGAAGTTTCCTTGGTCATGCTGGTTTCTAATGAGACCAAGCCTCAATATGAATGTTATATTTTCTAATCTTTCTAATCTTCAAGCGCATTGCATCCATCTTGGTCTTGTGATCGTCGAAGACATCGGCAACATGCAACTCCAACTTCATCTTCTCCTCTTCAAGTCTTTGTAATTTTTCTTTCAAGTCATTGTTTTCTTTTCCAACCAAATTTAACTTCTCGACAAGAGTTGCTATGTGGGTTGGAATTTCCGGTTCAACTAACTCCTCCTAGATTAAAAATCTATGTCACGTTGGTCGGCATAATTGTCATAAACACTAAATAAAACAAATAGTTATAAAATATAATATATACCACATTTGTATCATAGACAGGACGAGGCCCGACGGAGGCGGATACGAAAACCTCACACTATATAATATCAAACAATAATAAAAGTAAGAAAATTACACAAGTATCTATCTAAATCATACAAGTAAAACCTTTTTTCCTTTTAGAAAGAAGATAATAAGAAGAGGTTAACCACGGTAGTGCCGGCACCGAGATGGGCGCGGGCGATCAAGTGCGGTGGTCACCCAGAAAAACAGAGCAATGTGGAGTGCACTGGTCGCTGGCGAGGGGGTATATATAGGCATTTTATTGGTCCCGATTCATTGCTGGAACCAGGACTAAAGGACCCCATTTGGTACCAATTCCAGACACGAACCGGGACCAATGGTTGTGGGCCAGGAACCGGGACCAAGGGGTCCGACGAACCGAGACCAATGCCCCATGTGGCCCGGCCGGACCCCTGGCCTCACGAACCGGGAACTTTTCCCCCATTGGTCCCGGTTCGTGACTGAATCGAGACTAATGGGATGACCCTGTCTGGACCAAAGTCCTGTTTTCTACCAGTGTATGCACTATGTGGGCTAGCTCACCAGATCACATGCGAGTTCTTTTTGCCTCGCATTTGTGACTGGTGGAGATATCGTCGAAGATTTATCTGAGTCATGTGGGACCCCTTCCCCCTATCGCCCATACAGGCAAGATGATGGTTTAATAGTGTGTCATCGAAAGGCGTTAAAAGCGCTTGTATTGAACGCCGCATGCACGAGTGTATATCACTGGTGTAGCGACATCCTAAGGCAAACGGTTTTAACCCCTTTCAGTGACGCAGTTTCAAACTGTCACCTTCCATTGCATATGTGGGTGATAGGCAGGTTCACCACACACACTAACAAAACTATTTGTGATACGGCGTATATCTCACACAATTAAACACAAACACTGTGTGTAATATGGATTCGCACCACACACAATTATTTCACAAAAATTGTATTTAATTTGTAGGTCATTGCACATGATTAAAAATTTAAAAAAATTGTGTGTGATGTAAATGCCATCACACACAATTAGATCCGAAAAACTGTGTGCAATGTGATCTCAACCACACGTTAACTAGTACTCCCTCCGTTCCTAAATATTTATCTTTGTAGAGATTCAACTATGGACTAATATACAAAGCAAAATGAATGAATTTACCCTCTAAATTGTGTCTATATACATCCGTATGTAGTCCATAGTGAAATCTCTAAAAAGACAAATATTTAGGAACGGAGGGAGTACTAAAGTCAGGTAGCCAGTAATCAATTTATTTGTATCACCTTTCCATAAACAAACATAATACAAAACACGCATATTCAAAATCCATTATATGATTTCTTTTTATATTTTGTGATACAACATATAAGAGCATAAGTGTATTATGTCACGTCATATGACACCCAACACATACAACTAACAATCACATCTAATTAGGTTGTAAAGCTTCACCAATCTCTTGATCGTCAATGACATCAACTGTCAAACCTTCTCAGACTTCTCATTATATCTCATCATGAAAAACCAAGAGAAACAGGCGACAAGGTAAGAAAAAGTACATCACTATACGGAGCAGCGATTCGCTGCTCATGCTCATCTGCACCTTCGGTATAAAAAATTCAAAACAAATACTAGAAAAATTCAAAAAACTCCTTTTTTTGCATGGTAGAGAATTTGGTGCGTGAGGTGTGCTCCAAATTTCAGATCATTTGGACGTTTGAGTAGCCCTCGCCAAAAAAACAAATTTAGGGTATATTAAATTTTTTATTTTTCATGTATTGTTCTAACCTAATTTGTCCTTTTACTGACAGCTACTCTCATATGTTGGAATGAACTGAAATTTGGAGCTTACCTGACGCAGTAAATTATCTACCATGCAAAACACGATTGAATTTTTTAATATTTGTTATGATTTTTTATATTGCATACTTAAGTATCCTACTTGAAATTCTTTCTTACACTAGTTATGCATAACTATTTTATCAAAAAGTATTGGAAGAGAAAACTCAGGAATTCAAAAGAAAGAATTTTTTGCTTAGTTGGATGTCCTGGGGAATCTCGATGAATGAGGAGAATCAAGAATAGATTAAATGAGCAGATACATCATACTTAGACATACAAATGCAAGATTGGATTCGTACAATCCGACAAGCTAGCTAGCAGCTATCCTGGTGGATAGATTGTTGGAAAGAGACGCGCGGGAAGCTAGCTTACATGGCCGTAAACTGCGTCTCCATGACGTCGCTTCCTGGGATGCAGAGCCTGTTGAAGCAGTTTGGCCGCCAGACAGAGCTTTCTGAGTGGGAGGACTGCTTGGTGCTCGTATTCAGTTCTACGTCCGACGATGAGCCTCATGGCGTCCTGGGCACCCTTTTAATGCAAGTCCGCCCGATGCTAAGCACTCCTGTCCCGCCCCGTCCTATCCTAGTCGGAGCGTGGAGTAGACGCCGTCCGTCCTGCCAGCCATGGCATAGAAGAAGTGTGTATCATGTTTGTGGTTCTACAGGAGGTTGGATCCATGCTAACTAGATATATGTGTGGATGTGATATAGTACACGAGTGAAGAGATAAGAATGATCAAAGGCTAGATATTTTTCGTGGGTGTGGAGTGTGGACAGATGGATTCATGCCATGACATCGATCCAAGGCTTCAGTCTCTTCACCAATAAGAATTCAGTACATATACGTGTGTTTTCTTGCATTTGATTTTTGCCCTTACACATAAAAAATGAAAACCATCTCAATTTTTTATTACATTATAACAACGTCATATATTGACACCATGCCAAGTTTCGTATTTATTACATGTCATTTACATTTCTGATAATTAAAATATGAATAAAATTCATGTTCACGGTTGATTCTTGTCACATAAATATTTGAATTTTATATTTGTTTCTTGTATGAGGCATATACATATACTCAATGCCCTAAATATGATTTTTCAAATCATTTTTCTATATTGTTCTCTGTACTCGTAGTTGAAACTTGAATATACTCGTTAAACGACTAAAAGTGTAGTTAATGACTTAAATATAACAAATGAGCTCTCAAAAGTTCCAAAATTTAATATGGAGGATTCTATGGTGTATATTAAGTGTAGTGAAATATTCAAGGTCAAATGACGAGACGATATTAGTTCACTATCACTTTGATGTATTCACTATCGAAATCATGATCGTTCCTCGGATGTTGTCAGATTTCTAAAGGACGTACATAGACAAATGAAAAACCTTCTCAAATTTTAACCACATCATATTGAGGTCATATCATGACACTATGCAAGTTTCATATATTTCATATTTCATTTACATTTTTTATAATTTAAATACCAATAAACTCCATGTTCACGGTTGATTTTTGCAACACATATGTTAAAATTTTATATCCATTTCTTTTATGAAGCATACAAATATATACTCAATACACTAAATATAAATTTTAAATTATTTTGGTATACTGCCAAATGCACTCATTTATCCCCTCTCATTGTTTTCTTTTACTTCCACACCGTATTCTTAGTCATCGGTGACTCTCAATATTTTAAATTTCCATCTCTATTTTTCTTTGGACTGTGATTAACTTGCAGGCACAACTCTTTAAACCTCAACAAGAGGCAAATACCATTTCGTGTGCTCCATGTGAGATCTATACACTATTGCAGGATGGTCCAAAGACAACACATGTATCACAGACCCTTCGACGAAATTGTTTGTGACGTACATCATAGCGTCTACAATGTAACATAAAAAAAGCACGTGTTATGTCATAATATCACACACATTTCGAAAAGATAATTGTGTGCAATGTCGTGCAAACAATTTTTGCAAAAAAATGTGTGTGTGTGATGTTGCCTATTATTGCACATGGTCCGATAAAACGTACACGTGTGTGATGCTTTGCATATGGTTTTTAAAAATGATGTGTGTGATGTAGTGTATCACTGCACATAGTTATTATAACGCAATCGTGTGTGATGTCATGCACACAGTTTTGCAAAAAAACTGTGTGATGTGGCATATCATGACACACGGTGTTAAAAACAAAAATGCATATGATGTCTTGCGCATGTTTTTACATATATTGTGTGTGTGATGTAATCTGTCGTCACACATACTTTGATAAATGGAACCGTGTGTGAAGCCTGAATATACTTTTAAAGAATAATGATTTTCGTGATATGTTGGAAGGAGAACTAACATTTTCCTTCATCGTTTGACTTTTAATATTTTCTACACTTAACATGCACCATTGAATCCTTCATGTTAAAATTTGGCATTTTTCACGGCTCATTTGCTATGTTTGATTCAATAACTGCATTTCTAGTCATTTAATAAATATAATTTAAATTTGAACTATGAGTGCATGAAACAATACACAAATATTATTTCAAAAAACATATTTAGGGTATTGAATATATTTATATGCGTCATACAAGAAATGAATTTAAATTTATAAGATATATGTGACAAGAATCAACCTCAAACATGGAGTTTATTGGTATTTAAATTATAGAAATTGTAAATGAAGTGCGAAAAATATGAAACTTGACATAGTGTCATGATATGACGTCAGTATGATTAAGATATACATTTGAGGAGGTTTCACATTTTTTTAGTACATCGTTTAGAAATGAGACAACCTCCAAGGAAAGATCATGGTTTCGAAAATGAATGCATCAAATTGGTGGCGAATTAATATTATCCTTTGTCATCTGATTTTGATTTTTTTCTATAGTCAAGATACACCATAGAATCCTCCGTATTAAAATTTCGCACTGTTTGGAGCTCATTTGTTATATTTGAGTCATTAACTCCAATGGTCGGTCTTACACAATATTCATGAAGAATACTAACTTAAACATGAAAAGGAGAGTTATATATCCTATCAGCATTCAACACCTAAATGTACTATTGTTCCTCAATATCCCTGAGAACTAGGGTATTACTTGGACATAGAAACGTCAAATAACACGAGGTTAATCATGGTAAACATGGATGGACGATCAAAGTAATACACATAGGTTTTCACCTATGGTTTGGTAGTATAAAGAGATGTATAGTGGATGGTAGTAATTATGACTCATGATACGGATATGCCAGAGTGAAATAGTCTACTAGCTAGAGGGAGGCCATGTCACTTGGTAAGAGCGCTAGTACAAGCGGGTGTGCTCGTACCAGGCATCGTCTTTTCTCTCGGAGACCCTATTGAGACAAGAATTTGCTTCGTTTGATCGCTTATTTTCATGATAGGTTACCATAACTCAAACTACGTGATTTTCATCCATATACTTTTGTTTTATGTTTAATGCCCCAGATTTCCTCCTCGGTCAAGATCCTGGTGAGAACAAAAGAAAGAATGCGCTGACATAGTAAAACTCCGACAATCCTACCACTACTACATCAAAGTAGAGGTAGAAAGTGATGCAAATTTACCCCAAACTTACAGTTTTGCTAGCCTATACATCATTGATCCCAGATACATGCATATCTCCTCCAAATAAGAAAGACGAGCTTGTCTTTAGCATACTCCCGACCATCGCAGCTAAAAATAGTATTAACTTAGATTTCAGTACAACCTTTAGGGTAAAGACTAGCATCCTACCTATGTTTCCTGTCAGTGATCGGGTTGATTTTGTTCCCATGTGATATACACTATTGGTCTCTAGTGTGTACAATACCTTCAAATTATGCCCTTTTAGATAATTAATAGTCTCTTGGGTGCAATAGATAATATTATATTGATTACTAGTACACTTTAGTATTTCGAGTCATCATCCTCTCCAGCACTGGGCGGTTGCCATATTTGCGCAAGCTATGGCTGGTCATCCCACTTAGATGGCTTAGAAACAAGGTTTAAGCTGGGATCACATTTCAGGTTGTGGGTCATCATGGATTTGTGTGTTGAATTTTTCTATAATAAAATATAGGCTCAAAAATTACCATCTTTCAAAAGCATATGCTTTTGACTAACCATGATGCTTAATTTGGGATATTCCTGAACTTCAAAAACCATGTAAAGAGACTGAAATCTGAAATAAATTACCATTTCAAAAGTAATACGCTTGTCTTGGAGCGAAATCATTCCAAAAAGAAAAGAAAATTTGTGGCTTCATGTAAATTATGCTTTTATGATCTATTTGCCATTGTCGCTTGCTTTCTCAATGTTCTTGCAAATTTGTAGACTTTTTCTTCATTTTTTGCTTGCTTTATAAATGGTTCACAAAGTTGCAAGTTTTTCTCAGTCGCTCCTAAATCCCTAAAGAGTAATGTGGGCATGGGAGAGATCCATTTTTCTAGCATAGAGCGGTGCAAGTTATGTTGTTGAGTAGCTTGAAAATAACGTAAGTACACATGACAGAATTAAGCAGCACCAATCATTGAAGGCCCCGCCCACTAGTACCTTCCAGTGACCCGCCGATGGTGTAGTGTATGAGACATTAAATTACAGTTTAGGGTTTATTAATGGTTTGAAATATTGCAAACTTAGGAAAAGTACATACATTGAGATACACGCATATAACCATGACATTTTTACACATAATGGAGTTTGGTTTTCCATGCATTAGAAAAATATAATTATATCTCTAGTGTAGCTAGGTTTCATCATTTTTGAAAATATTATCAATAGGGCCTTTGTTTCAAAATATAGTGATTACTCTGTTTTGTCTTAATGTTGAAATTTATAATATTTCACCAAGTTTATACAGAATAATATTAACATTTACAATAGTAAATCAATACCCTTAGATTGATCATGAAATTTATTCATATCATATATATTTTGTATTGTAATTTTTTATATATTTTCTTCTATAGTTGCTGAAAGTTCACAAAGCTTAATTAACTTAGGAGAAATCTAATATGCACTATATTTTAGCATCTAGGGATTAGTAATTTAGATGTTCTTGTTGGTATATGAGAGTTCTTAGTCACGGATGAATCTTATGTCAGGACACACATCCCCAAGAACGTTACTCCTTTAATGGGTACATCATCATCTCTTTCATAGTCTGGTTCGTCAAATTTGTCATAGTCGTGTTCATAACTACACCATTGAATCCAACAATACTTACTTTTTCGTTCTCAGGACATGATGCATTCTATAATTTTCGTAATGTATATAGAATATTGGGTCTTCATACATTCTTCGCTGAAATCTAAATTTAGGAAAGCACGCATAACGATAGTACGGGATAGCAGGCATGGATAATGTTGTGCATTTGTGTTTTTTTTTCTCGAGCTACAAATTGACTTATTCTATGGAGTTTGTGGTAGTAGACTAATATATTCATAAAACATTGGCGTGTGGACTATGTGCTTTGGGAAGTGCATCTTCCCTTTATTAGAAATTTCAATGCTGAGTTGAAGAGTTTGAAAAGCTCAGTTAGAGTGTGTAGACATTAGAGTGAGTCATGTGTCGGAAAATGAATTTAGTTTCTACCAAACTTCAAAACAAACATGATTCTTTGTATTAAAATTTTAATTTTACATTATTTTATGGATGTGTGCAAGATCATCTTATATTTTGCACAAGGGAGCATATGTCATGCACAATTGATGTAATTTGTGAGTTTCCATGCACGGTAGATTGTTTTGAAAAACTCACTATTGTCTAGAGCATACAAGATTTTGGCTTGGAGGTGGTCCTACATTTCCTCCGAACTAGTACTCCATCCATTTTTATTTACTTCACGTAGTAGCTTTGTCTAAAGTCAAACATTATAAACTTTGATCAAGTTTATAGAAAACATATTAAAATATATAATACCAAATCAATCCCATAGATTCATCATTGAATAAATTTTCACATCATATATATTTTTGGGACATTTTCATTTCTCCCCTAATTTGCGTACACCCTCATCTGTACCCCTAAAAAGGTGCTCAACTTTGCCCTTCTTCCATCTGGTGCGCTTATGGAAATACCCCTTTGTTTTGTTTCCTTCCAATCAAAGGGGTTTGACCGCCATCGAGATGTTCTCTGGCCATAGATGTCATTGTGTGATAGATCACTAACTTGTGGGGGCTACCCTTCAGAAAAAAACCTCTGTGTGCAACCTCTCATCTCTCTCACTTACACGTGGATCCAAACCACAAAAAACGCTCTCACATAATCTTTGTCTCTCTCCCCTGACTAGTGGGTCCACTAGGATAAAACTTAACCCTGTATAGACTTTATTAGCTGTCTAATTAAACAAGAGGTCCCGCATGTCATAGATTAAGGGCCATTTCTTTGTGGCTTCTAGCAGCTAATGGCAAAATTAAGCTATAAGAGCCTAAAAGAACTTGTTTTGAGAAGCTAGCTCAAATTATTTCTAACTCTCTCTTCTTCACAAAAAGGTGGGGGATAGTCAACCCCCCCCCCTCATCCGGGCAGAAAGAAAGAAAAAAATGTCGGCTCGCTCTATCCCCTCTCCAACCTCGAGTGCCGGAGGGTATAGGATCCAAGCTGGCGCCGTTTCTCTAACCTTGGGCAAGACCCCTCCCTCCGCCGGCTCAGAGGCCAGCAACATCTCATGCCCGGTCTGGCCTAGGCTTCACTCCGGCGGTAGGCACCCCACTCAGGCTGACGGCACAGTCCGTCGAGAAGTACCCCCGTTCGTTCCTCCTCCCCTCCTCCTAGTTTATTGCCATGAGCTCATCCGGCAAGGTGAGGAGCTCCTTTGATTTTTATTTTTTGCCAACCATTCATCTAGATTTGCTATGAACTGTTGCTAATGTATGAAGTTTTCCTATTGATTGGTTGTTTTTCTTTGACGTGCAGGGCATGTATAAGGAAGGTGACGAAGATACGAAGCACACAATAGTCAAAGCGTGGTCTGACGCCATATCCGGGAAGACGTTTGATCTAGTGAAGGGATTGCCTTGAGCTGGTAATGGTTTGGTTTCCCAGAGGTGCCATATGTGGTGAGCTAATTCGTACATTCAGTGTGGTTTGGAGTATTGTCTTGAGTATCCGCATCTCATGTGTGAGATCGATCGATACCTGTCTAATAATGATGGGAAATGCTCGTTTCCTCGGGTGTTGGATTGTCCTAATTGCACATTATCGCATTGTGATATCTGTATTTGAACTAGACAAGATGAATACATGCTTGGGTGATGAATTGATGATATGAGAATGTGTATTTGTGTGACTCACTTGTTCTTCGTTGTAGTCATTTGTACTGTATCTAGCAACAGATGATGAGATCTTAGAGATATTGCATGGTTTATGATTAAAAAGAAAGGAAAAATATAACAAAAGCCCATGTTGTAGTCATTGATGCTTTTTAAGCAACTAATGTAGGTCCTTCACAAGATTTACAGTGAGATAACATTTCAAAATTTTAAACATAGGCGAATGTGCATGACTAATTTGAATGCACGAGATCGTGAATTTGGTAGCAGGACAACAATATAGTCCAAGGGCATTACAAACTTTTCACTGATCATACCATAGATAAGCTCAAAAAACAAGTAAGGAAAGGAACTGACTACCTTATTATCTACAGCTTATTTCCACATGAGCTTATTTTGAGCTTATTTTCACAGGAGCTTTTTTCACAGCATAGCTCAAAAGATCCGGCGTTAAGGGTGGTAATTAACCTAAACTAAGCATGCCACATCATATCACCGGTGATTACCCAACGAAGATCTGGCGATAACGGTGACGAAGCATGGCAGCGGTGTCTATCGGAGCTTCCGGGAACAAGGGTTATGGCACAAAATAAAGCATAGAAGGATAGGGAAAATGACCAAGTGCTCAAGGTGATGTGGAAGGGCAGTTCAGCAAACTTGGAGATGGCATGAGGGAGTGAGTCAACCAAGATGGTGGGTTCAAGGGATATGCTAGAGGAAGGGTTGCCCCTCTCTGGGAATTGTCGCAGCCATGGTTGCCTTTGTGTCGTCCCCCCGCTCAGCTCCATCACAAAACAGGATCCCACGGACATCTCATGTCGCCTGAGCACAACCACCGCCACGCAAGGGTACCGCCATCGTTGTGAACCAAGAATACACCATTTTCTTTTTTCTTTTTGTGGTTTATCTAAAAATGGCCCCACTTGGAAGTGACACAAACAGAGGTGAGAGAGAGGGTTTTTCATTTTCTTTTTTATAGGTATGTGTGGGCCCACATGTCGGTGACCTATACACACAGGGGCATCTATGTCCAGAGAACATTTCGATGACGGTCAAACCCCTTTAACCAGAAAGAAATGGCATGGAGGGGTATTTCCATAAACACTTCAAACGGAAGAGGGGCAACGTTGAGCACCTTTTATTTTTAGGGGTAAAGATGAGAGTGGGTTCAAATTTGCTGGGGGGGGGGAGGTGGAAATGTATGTATATTTTATTGCAAAAGTGCATTTTGTTTTCTATAAACTTGGTAAAACATTATAAATTTTGACTTCAACCAAAGGTAAGATGAGTAGTAAATAAAAACAGGGGGAATATTTGGAGGCAACTTCTTTCAAGATGTACGTGTTTCTCTTACATGATACTTTGTTGCTCATTTTCCCATAATCCATAGAGTGTAGCATATTTTATAATATATATATTTCTACATCCACTCTAGTTACAAAACTATGTATGAACGTTTGAAATTTTATTCATACACCTTACGAAAAACTATATTGACATCATTGGTACAAACAAGAAGCAACTGATACCCGAAGAGGGAAAAAAGACTCATTTGGATGCTCTTCGTTGGCCAAATTATAAATTGTGATTTGCTGAAACTACAGCTAGTGAAATAAGTTTTCCAATCACTAGAAATAGATCCACGGTTCAATATAAAGAAAAGGCCATCCTCTCTTCGTTTTTATTTTGGTTTACTTTCATTATCATATCTCGAAGCACTGCAGCACCCCCACCAGTTTCTAGAATGACTAAAAAATTGTACAAGATTTACAAAAGTCAAAAAACATCATACATAAAAATTATGACATCTAGTATTCCCTAGTAAATTTTGTTAACAAAATATGGCAGTTGGTGATCTACATGAAGAGAAAACGTGAACATATGTTACATATTTTTTGCACCAGTTGTACATAATCTTATTGTATACAAACAAAGTCATTCATAGAATTTACAACCCAACATATATATATGAATTTGACAAAACAGTTTAGTCTTTAATGTGCTTACGTAGAAAATGGATCGGCTGGCTGGTGTGGGTGGGCCGGGGTGGTGCCACTGCTATAGTATTCTCGTTTACTAGTAAAGTGTGGTTCAAAAATTAGGGGGAATTGAAGCTATAGTTCGGATAAAAACTATGTTCTTAACTAAAATAAAATACCAAGCATTGCGTTATAACATCCAGCATAAACAAAATTAGGAAGACAGTTGCAATAGAGTATTCATAATATTGTAAATAAGTGCCAAGTACTGGCATTACAACATGCATAATGTATATTCGAGAGAGCTAACACACCATCTGCAAACCAAGGAAAAAAACAAGTCTTGACCCATCACTAGACCAAGAGAGGAAGAACAACAATATATCTCGAATGAAAAGTGTTTTTGTTCTTGAATTGACGGAAATGTAAAGCCATGTCGTCGTTGGTGGTAACGACCAAAAATAACCAAGCTCAGTAGAAGGGAGCCCGTGTAGAGGGGCGATGGACGCCCTTCCGAGGCTGGCGACGGTAGCTGGTCCCTCCAATCGGCCCAAGGTTGCTAGGCCCTGGCAGATCATCACCGTCGGCTTCTCCGTCGTTTGAGTCTGAGTCTGGGTATTCCCACATGAATTCCCGATCGAGAATGAATGTTAAGTTGGGATCAGAGAACATTCCTTCAAGCTGACATCAATGAGGAAACATAAATTGACATGAGTAAAGTATATAAACAAGCTAGCTAGTAGATGTATGTAGGATGCATGTCTGAACAATCGGATGTCTAAGACTGGCAGCATTTGTATACTTGCTAGTAGATCGAGCTCATACTAGTAACAAAAATGCCAAATAAAGGACATCGATCTATCCATACTCCAAAGATTAGAGTTCACATGTTTGGATCCAAATATGTTTTGCTCGCTGGAAAATCATCCAAACATGTTCCTTGGTAGAGGATTATTTACCACTTAAGTCGGTCGATCGGAAACATGTAATTGAACAGATACGATGTACTGGTTGACAAACATTTTGGTGATTTAAACTCAGCTATATATTTATTTATTTATCTATTTCTAGCATCACCGCCGGCTGTAATCTAGGTTAGCTTTCCAAACGATCCTATCTATCTGCATGGTGCCCGCTTAGTGAATGTACAGAAATGTTAGGAAAGCATGCACGAGACAGGCGAGGTAGGTTGACGCGCCTGTATACCTTGCAGCCGAGGGAGCAGTAGCGGAAGTTTGCCTCGACGAGTCTCCGGCTGCACACCAGGCACTCGTCGGCGGGGCCGAAATACTTGACGTCGTGGTGCAACGCCTGCGGCCTACGGTTTAGGTACACCGCCCTGTCGTGGTTGACCACGTATGGCTGCACCAGGGACAGGTCCGCAACCTCCTCCAGCTCCGCCACCCGGATCACCTCGCCGTACCTGGAGGACCGCCTTATCTGCAATAATATCCATCAATCCACAACGCCGCCACTGCCACTGCCACGCACGTGATGCGCTTATATATGTTACGTACCTGGACGACGTGGTGGTCGCGGTGACCGGAGAGGCACATTGGGCAGCAGACGGCGTTCTCCTCACCGGCGCAGTTAAGGCAGTAGTGGTTGCACTCGTTCTTGACAAGTTGCAGATGCGCTGCGCACGGCTGAAAGAACCTCGAGCCGAGAAGCGGCCGCAGCCACGACGGAACGCCGCCCAACTTCATGCCCCTCGACGACGACATTGCTCTCTTTCAGTATACCAAGTAGACAAACATAATGCATATGTGAGCTTCATAAGATGCAGCGAGAATGCCAAGAACATCGTACGTTCTAGCTAGGATCGTAGGCAATACTAGCAATTGATGTGTATCTATTCTGTTGTACCTGCACGGAGACGTCGTTCCGGGTGGACGTCGAGGCCGGTGAGGTGATTTCGATGCAGATCGACGAAATGAAATGTGATGAGATTTTTGTTTATATATTTGTTGGGAGGGAGAGGGGGACCGTGGAAATGGAAAGAAAACAGGTAGAGTTTCCAGTGCGTACAAGGCCAGTTTGAAACAAGACTTGCTTGCGTTTCTTTCCATGTATGGCCATAGACCCAGGAGGCATCTTCAAATGTTCTGTTCCTGTGTTTACATAGCTATTCAGCCATGAGTGCAAAAAATTAATCATCTAATTAATATCCTAGTTGAAAAATAATAACAAAAATTGAATTACCGAAAACTCATCATATGCAAAATTCATGGACGACTCACGTGCCACGTTAGTTAGTGACCATAGATCACCATATGGGCAGTGGTTTCTTCTATAAAGTTTACATATTTAGGTCATAACTGACCACATCAATGGTGAATGACAAAGGTGAAGGGGCCTCTTGCCACCAGTCATCAATTGCTATGCCATAACACACGAGAATAGAAAATGATTCGTCATCGTCGAGGGTGGTGATGTCCATTTAAGGGTAGGGCAGCGGTAAGGAGGCCATGACACGGGGGTGGGTGGAGAAGGAAAACATTCGATGAGAAAGAGGCAACAAGTAGCTGGTGTGAGAAATAGAATTAGGGAGGAACCACTAGTAGAAAATATTCGACGAGAAATCAGACGGGACCTTCATACTGAGCAGGCATTCAAAGAAGATTTCCTTCTCTTCTTTGGTAAGAGCATAGCTGGCAGGACCTTCATACTGCTTTGGATGCATGCCGTCTTTTTCATGCACACGTTGTTGTTCCTCCCGTGCCTCCGGTGTATCTTTTGTCTTCCCATACACTCCCAAGAAGCCTAGCAGGTTCACGCAAAGGTTCTTCGTCACGTGCATCACATCGATTGCAGAGCGGACCTCTAGGTCTTTCCAATAGGGTAGGTCCCAAAATATAGATTTCTTCTTCCACATGGGTGCGCGTTTGTCAGCGTCATTTGGAACAGATAGTCCGCCAGGACCCTTTCCAAATATTACTTGTAAATCATTGACCACATCAAGTATGTGATCACCAGTATAGAGGGCGGGCTTCTTCCGGTGATTTGCCTCACCTTTGAAATGCTTTCCTTTCTTTCGACATTGATGGTTGGTCGGCAGAAATCGACGATGCCCCAGGTACACATTCTTCCTGCATTTGTCCAAATATATATTGTGGGTGTCATCTAAATAGTGTGTGCATACGTGGTATCCCTTGTTTGTCTGTCCTGAAAGGTTACTGAGAGCAGGTCAATCGTTGATGGTTACAAACAGCAACGCATGTAGGTCAACATGCTCCTGTTCGTTCTCATCTCACACACGTACACCTCTTCCATTCCATAGCTGTAAAAGTTCATCAACTAATGGCCTTAGGTACACATCAATGTCATTGTCGGGTTGCTTAGGGCCTTGGATGAGCACTGGCATCATAATGAACTTCCGCTTCATGCACAACCAAGGAGGAAGGTTATACATACATACAGTCACAGGCCATGTGCTATGCTGGCTGCTCTGCTCCCCAAAAGGATTAACGTCATCTGCACTTAAACCAAACCATACGTTCCTCAAGTCACCTGTAAAGTCGCTCCACTTTCTCTCGATCTTTCTCCACTGCGACCCGTCAGCGGGTTCTCTCAACTTCCCACCTTTCTTACGGTCTTTTTTTTTCATTGCATCAACTTAGCATGCTTTTTGTTTCTGAACAGACGTTTCAACCGTGGTATTATAGGAACATACCATATCACCTTGGCAGGAACCTTCTTCCTGGTGCGTTGGTCCTCAACATCACAGGGTCATCACTTCTGATCTTATACCGCAATGCACCGCATACCGGGCATGGGTTCCGTTCCTCGTACTCACCGCGGTAGAGGATGCAGTCATTAGGGCATGCATGTATCTTCTGCACCTCCAATCCTAGAGGGCATAGTGTCATACAATTCGTTATCCTTTGGAAGCTTCTTCTTCATTATTTTCAGTAGCGAACTAAATCCCTTGTCAGATACACCATTGTCTGCCTTCCATTGCAGCAATTCCACTGTGGTACCGAGCTTTTTGTTGTCATCTTCGCAATTTGGGTACAACCCTTTTTTGTGATCCTCCAACATGCGATCAAACTGCAACTTCTCCCTTTCACTTTCGCATTCTTTCTGTGCATCAACAATGACCCGGCGAAGATCATCATCGGGCACATCATTTGGTTCCTCTTCATCTTCGGCTTCCCCCATTGCAGCATCACCATATTCAGGGGGAGGGTAGTTATCGTCATCCTCTTCTTCTTCGTTGTTTTCCATCATAACCCCTCTTTCTCCGTGCTTGGTCCAAACATTATAGTGTGGCATAAAACCCTTATGAAGCAGGTGGAAGTGAAGGGTTTTAGACTTGGAGAAAGACTTCGTATTCTCACAGACAGTACAAGGACAAGGCATAAAATCATTCTACTTGTTTGCCTCAGCCGCTTCGAGAAAATTATGCAGGCCCTTAATATACTCGGAGGTGCGTCGGTCACTGTACATCCATTGTCGGTTCATCTGCGTGCGTTATATAATAAAGTATATTAAAAACCATTACAACATATCATGAATACAGAAGTGACCAAATTATTAGAAATCCATCATCACATTAAAGCCAAAGTACAATAATGACCAAAATAAATACGTACAGTTCATACATAGCTGTCATTATTGAACAACATATAGGTCTCTAGAGCATCTAATTAAAACATACAACGAAACTATGTAAAAAAATTAAATGCAACAACAAATGCAATCATAACCGCTACTAAGGTACCAATTGATCCAATGGCATAATGATACCAAGCCTCAGTATGAATGACATATTTTCTAATCTTTCTTAGCTTCAGGCGCATTGCATCCATCTTGGTCTTGTGATCGGCGACGACATCGACAACATGCAACTCCAATCCCATCTTGTCATCTTCAGTTCTTTTCAATTTTTCTTTCAAATGATCGATTTCTTTTCAGCTTTAGTTAACTTGTCGAGCAGAATTGCATAGTCGGTTGGAATTTCTGGTTCAACTACTTCCTATAGATAAAAACATCTACGTCAAGTTGGTGGCATAATTAATTGTCATAGTCATTAGATGTGTGAAAGAGTTATATAAGAGATAATATACCACATCTGAATCATAGACTAGACGAGGGCCGACGTGGGTGGATACCATAACCATGGCACTATATAATAACAAACAATAATAAAAGTAAGAAAATCATACGAGTAAGTATATTTTATTTTAGCAAGAAGATAAGATAAAGAGGCTCACCACGTGTGGGCAATCGACGGCGGTTTCAGGACGGGGACAGGATAGGATGGACCGCCAAACCTAGACAAATCTTGACAAAAATGAAGTTTGGACAAAGAGCTTCGAGAAGAGAAAGCTTAAGTTTGGCTTGGGCATTTCATCAAACACCTCATGTGCATAGGAGGTCAGCTAGAGCACCACAAAGGTCTTCCCTCGCCCGCAAAAAAACTAAGCAGTGCGTGGAGTGCTCTGCTCGCCGGCGAGGGGGTATATATAGGCATCTCATTGGTCCCAGTTCGTGGCTGGAACCGGGACTAAAGGACTTTGGTACTGGTTCTAGGCACGAACCGGGACCAATGGGTGTGGGCCAGGAGGGAGGCACGTTGGTCCCGGTTCGTGTCTAGAACCGGGACCAAAGGGGTCCGATGAACCGGGACCAATGCCCCATGTGGCCTGCCCGGCCCCCTGGCCTCACGAACCGGGACCGTTGCCCCCATTGGTCCCGGTTCGTGACTGAACCGGGACTAATGGGCTGGCCGGCCCGAACCGATGCCCTGTTTTCTACTAGTGAACTAGTAGGAAACCCCTCCCACCACCCCATGCTCTGCTGCCAGGGAGGCATCTCCCCGCCCGCCACCGACAGGCCGGCCGATGAAGCCGCGCCGCTCCCCATGATGGTGGAGGCAGGAAGATTCTTTCCCGCATGCCTTCCCAGCCCCCTAGCCCCCTCAAGATCCACCTCCTACTACGCCGTCATCGTAGGATCGGCCGATGAGGCCTAACCGCGCCCCAGGATGGTGATGGAGGATCAGATACGCCCCTCCCGCACTTTCGCACCCTCCCGTCGCACATTCCCAAGTCCCCTGCATCCTTGTGTGCGTCGTGTGCGCCCCCTCCCAGTCGCCATGCATCCGTTCCGGTTTCGGCATGCCTGACCACGGTCATGGCGCCCTCCCCTGCAGTGTCCCCTATCCGAGGCATGGCCCAGTCCTACTGGTGTTGCTCGGCTGTGGGTTGTGTGCAGACCCGTGGGGCAATCCCAGCCAGCCTTTTTTGTGCAGGCGGGTCCCTCATCTCTGGCATCCCTTCCTTCACCATTGAGCCACGATGAATGCTCACGTGCGGATGCGATGAGACTACAGTGCTAATGACAGTCCTAGGGCTCCTCTAGGTGGGTCCCAATTGGCGCTGCTACGACCCCGGCGACCTTGGGCCCACGTCTCTTTGGTGTCCATGGTTGTCGGTGTCCAATGAAGGGCAACTCCGGCCTCCATGACCTAGCAACTGCATCCCCTCCAACTCGCCTGGCTCACTAATGTTCCAATGGCTATGGTCACGGCAATATGGATATACGTCCCTCTAGAGACCGTGCATGCCGGCATTGCAGGTCACTGTCGCCCCACCCCCTTGTGGTTTGCTTCGCCACCTGCCCTACTTTTTACACCTCAAAGCCCCCCTGTTGTTGGGGAATTTTGCATGGGAAACAAAAACTTTCCTATGCACACGCAAGGTCTATCCATGGTGATGAGCATCTACGAGAGGGAGAGTAAATCTACATACCATCACAATCCGTCCCGCGATCTCATCGCGATCCGTCTCGCGATCTCATCGCAATCCGACCCGCGATCCAATCATGAATCGTCTTGCGATCTTGATCACGATCCTTCTGATCTAGCGCCGAGCGGACGTCACCTCCGCATTCAACACACGTACGCTCGATGACGATCTCCTCCTTCTTGATCCAGCAAGAGGGAGCAGAGAGGTAGACGAGTACTCTGGCAGCGCGACGGTGTTGCTGTGATGGTGGTGGAGGAATTCCAGTAGGGCTTCGCCTAAGCATTGCTGAAAACCGATCTAGAGGAGAAAATGATGTAGAGGAAGAAGAGGGAATCACGTGGATTTTAGGGTTAGCATTTCCCTCTAAATCCTCTAGTATATATAGAAGGGAGGGACGGGAGGAGGCAGACTCGAACCCTCAAGGTTTGGTCAAAAATGGAGGTGGAGGAGTTCTGGCCCAATCCTATTAGGAGTAGGATTCCTCCTTTCCACTTGGAAACTCTTTCCACCTCTCCATCTTTGGATTTTTTCCTTCTCAAACCACTACAGCCACATGGGCCCTTAGAGGAGGCTTCGGCCAGCCCACCAGGGGCTGGTTTACCTCCTCCCACAGCCCATGTAGCCTCTTGGGTCGAGACTGTTGGGGAACGTCGCATGGGAAATTAAAAATTTCCTACGCACACGCAAACCTATCCATGGTGATGAGCATCTACGAGAGGGAGAGTGGATCTATGTACCCTTGTAGATCGCTAAGCGGGAAGCGTTAAGAAACGCGGTTGGTGTAGTCAAACATCTTCGCGATCCAAATCGCCGAGCGTCCCGCGATCCAATCACGATCCGTCCCGTGAACTCATCACGATCCGTCCCGCGATCTCATCACGATCCGTCTCACGATATTGATCACGATCTATCCCGCGAACTCATCACGATCCGTTCCGCGATCTCATCACGAACCGTCTCGCGATCTCGATCAGGGTCCTTCCAATCTAGCGCCGAACGGACGGCACCTCCGCGTTCAGCACACGTGCGGCTTGATGACGATCTCCACCGTCTTGATCCAGAAAGAGGAGTTGGAGAGGAGAGAGAGTTCACCGGCAGCATGACGGCGCTCCGGTGATGGTGGTGGAGTGATTCCGGCAGGGCTTCGCCTAAGCGCTGCGAAAAACCGATCTAGAGGAGAAACTGTGCACTGGTGAAACGGGTAGCACGTGGCCGGAAATTCTGTCCAAAAACCACCCAATCCACTAGTATATATAGGAGGAGAGGAGAGGAGAGGCAGCCAAGGCCTTTGGGTCGACCAAAATAGGAGGTGGGAAGCAATCCTACTTCACCTCCAATCCTAGTTGGAGTAGGATTGCCTCCTATTGGCTGATTTTCCACTTTTTGCTTTAGGACTTTCTCTCCTGCGCCATGGGCCTTTGTGGCTGATTTCCCAGCCCACTAAGGGCTGGTTAATACTATCCCACAGCCCATGGACCTCTTGGGGTCGAAGTACCCCTCCCGGAGGTCTCCCGGTACACTACCGGCACTCCCGGTACACTACCGACACTCCCGGTACACTACCGATGAGCCCGAAACTTTTCCGGAAACCAAACTGGGACTTCCTATATACGAATCTTTACCTCCGGACCATTCCGGAGCTCCTCGTGACGCCCGGGATCTCATCCGGGACTCCGAACAAACTTCGGTCACCACCATACATAACTCTACACTACCGAAACGTCACCGAACCTTAAGTGTGCAGACCCTGCGGGTTCGAGAACTATGTAGACATGACCGAGACACCTCTACGGTCAATAACCAATGGCGGGACCTGGACGTCCACATTGGGTCCTACATATTCTATGAAGATCTTTATCGGTCGAACCTCTATGTCAAGGATTCAGTTAATCCCGTATAACGTTCCCTTTGTTCTTCGGTATGTTACTTGCTCGAGACTCGATCGTCGGTATCTCCATACCTAGTTCAACCTCGTTACCGGCAAGTCTCTTTAATCGTTCCGTAATAGAAGATCCCGCAACTAACAATTAGTCACATTGCTTGCAAGGCTTATTGTGATGTTGCATTACCGAGTGGGCCCCGAGATACCTCTCCGTTACACGGAGTAACAAATCCCAGTCTCGATCCATGCCAACTCAACAGACACCATCGGAGATACCTGTAGAGCACCTTTATAGTCACCCAGTTACGTTGCGACGTTTGATACACACAAGGCACTCCTCCGATATCCGTGAGTTGCATGATCTCATGGTAATAGGAACATATACTTGACATGCAGAAAACAGTAGCAATAAACTGACACGATCATATGCTATGTTTGTAGTTTGGGTCTTATCCATCACATCATTCTCCTAATGATGTGATCCCGTTATCAAATGACATCTCATGTCCATGGCTAGGAAACCTTAACCATCCTTTGATCAACGAGCTAGTCCATTAGAGGCATACTAGGGACATGGTTTTGTCTATGTATCCACACATGCATTTAAGTCTCCGATCAATACAATTATAGCATGGATAATAAACGATTATCATGAACAAGGAAATATGATAATAACTAATTTATGATTGCCTCTAGGGCATATTTCCAACAGTCTCCCACTTGCACTAGAGTCAATAATCTAGTTCACATCACCATGTGATTCGCATTGTTATGAATCTAACACCCAATGAGTTCTGGGGCTCGACCATGCTTTGCATGTGAGAGAGATCTTATAGTCAACAGGTCTGAGATATTCAGATCCGTGTGTACTTTGCAAATCTCTATGTCAAACCGTAAACACTGCTACCACACTCCACTTGGTACTATTTCCAAATGGCTGCTCCACTATACGTATCCAGATTGCTACTGCTAGTCATTGGGATAGGTGTTAAAGCTTGCATCGACGTAACTCTTTACGACGAACTCTTTATCACCTCCATAATCAAGAAACATTTCCTTAGTCCTCTGGTTACTAAGGATAATTCTGACCGCTATCCAGTGATCCACTCCTGGACCACACTTGTACCCCTTGACAGACTCATGGCAAGGCACACACAGGTGCGGTACACAGCATGGCATACTATACAGAGCCTATGGCTAAGGCATAGGGGACGACGTTCGTCCTTTCTCTTCCTTCTGCCGTGGCCTTCCAGAAATCCTACATTATTTCCGATCAATAATATGTCATCCACATATACTTATCAGAAATTCTATAGTGCTCCCACTCACTTTGTTGCAAATACAAGTTTCTCGTAAACTTTGTATAAACTCAAAAACTTTGATCAACTCATCAAAGCGTATATTCCAACTCCGAGATGCTTGCTTCAATCCATGGAAGGATCACCGAAGCTTGCACACCTTTTAGCATTCTTAGGACTGACAAAACCTTCTGGTTGTATCACATACAACCTTTCCTCAAGTAAACCGTTAAGGAAACGATGTTTTGACATCCATCTGCCAGATTTCATAATCGAAAACACAGCAACTGCTAACATAATTCCAACAGACTTTAGCACCACTACGAATGAGAAAGTCTCATCATAGTCAACTCCTTGAACTTGTCACAAACATCTTTGCAACAAGTCGAGCTTTACAAATAGTGACATTCACCAACAGTGTCTGTCTTCATTTTAAAGATCCATTTGTACTCAACGACCTGCCGTCCAACGAGCAAGTCTACCAAAGTATACACTTGGTTTTCATGCATGGATCCTATCTCGGATTTCATGGCCTCCAACCATTTGTCGGAATCCGGGCCCATCACCGCTTCTCCATACTCGTAGGTTCATCGTTGTCCAACAACATGACCTCCAAGACAGAGTTGTCGTACCGCTCAGGAGCAGTACACATCCTAGTCGACCTACGAAGTTCGATAGTAACTTGATCCTGAAGCTTCATGATCATCATCATTAACTTCCTCTTCAACTAACGTAGGCTTCACAGAAACATCTTTCTGCGCTGCGCTACTCTCTGGTTGAACAAAGGTTTAACAACCTCATCAAGTTCTATCTTCCTCCCACTCAATTCTTTCGAGAGAAACTTTTTCTCGAGAAAGGACCCAGTTCTAGCAACAAACACTTTGCACTCGGATCTGAGATAGAAGGCATACCCATCTGTTCTTAGGGTATTCTATGAAGATACATTTGTCCGCTTTGGGTTCTAGCTTATTATGTGAAAACATTTTCCACACAAGCATCGCAGCCCCAAACATTAAGAAATGACAGCTTAGGTTTCTGTCAAACCATAATTCACACGGTGTCATCTCAACGGATTTAGATGGTGCCCTATTTAAAGTGAATGTAGTTGTCTCTAATGCATAACCCCAAAATTATAGTAGTAAAACGACAAGAGACATCATAGCACGCACCATATCCAATAGAGCATAACTATGATGTTCGGACACACCATCACACTATGGTGTTCCAGGAGGCGTTTAGTTGTGAAACAACTTTCACATTGTCTTAAGTTGTATGCCAAACTCGTGACTCAGATATTCACCTCCACGATCATATCGCAGTCATTTTTATCTTCTTGTCACGATGATCTTTAAACTTCACTCTAAATTTGCTTGAACCATTCAAACGATTCAGACTTGTGTTTCATTAAGTAAATATACACTATATATACTCAAATCATCAGTGAAGGTAAGAAAATAACGATATCCACTGCACCCTACAAGACTCACTGGATTGCATACATCAACATGTATCATTTCCAATGAATAACTTGCCCGCTGCATCCAATGGGATCCTTTAGTCATCTTGCCCAAGAGGCATGGTTTGCATGTCTCAACCGATTCGAAATCGAATGAGTCCAAAGATCCATCAGCATGGAGTTTCTTCATGCGCTTTATACCAATATGACATTCTGCGGTAGTGCCACAAATATGTGGTACTATCATTGTTAACTTTGTATCTTTTGACATCAATGTTATGAACATGTGCATTACTACGATCAAGATTTCAACAAACCATTCTCACTGGGTGCATGACCATTGAAGGTATTATTCATGTAACCAGAATAACTATTATTCTCTGACTTAAATGAATAACTGTATTGCAACAAACATGATCTAATCATGTTCATGCTCAACGCAAAACACCAAATAACATTTATTTAGGTTCGTCACTAATCCTGAAGGTAGAGAGAGCGTGCGATGTTGATCACATCAACCTTGGAAACATTTCCAACACACATCGTCACCTCACCTTTAGCTAGTTCTCCGTTTATTCCGTAGCTTTTATTTCGAGTTACTAACATTTAGCAACCAAACCGGTATCCAATACCCAGGTGCTACAAGGAGTACTAGCAAGGTACACATCAATAACTCGTATATCAAATATACTTCTGTCGATGTTGCCAGCCTTCTTATCTACCAAGTATCTAGGGTTATTCCGCTTCAGCGACCTCTCACCTCATAATAGAAGCACTTAGTCTCGGGTTTGAGTTCAACTTTGGGTTGCTTCACTGGAGCAGCAACTGACTTGCTATCCATGAATTTTCCCTCCTTGCTCTTGCCCTTTTCGAAACTAGTGGTTTGATTAACCATCAACACTTGATGATCCTTCTTGATTTCTACCTTCGTGGTGTCAAACATCACGAACAGCTCAGGGATCAATACTTCTATCCCTGGTGTATTATAGTTCATCACTAAGTTCTAGTAGCTTTAGTGGCAGTGACTTGGAGAACTATATCAATCACTATCTTATCTGGAAGATCAACTCCCACTTGATTCAAGCGATTGTAGTACCCAGACAATCTGAGTACATGCTCAACGATTGAGCTATTCTCCTTCATCTTACAGGCAAAGAATCTTGTTGGAGATCTCATATCTCGCAACACAGGCACGAGCCTGAGATCACAATCTCTGCTCCTAGAACATCTCATATGTTCCGTGACGTTCAAAACGTTTCGGAGCCTCAATTCTAAGCCGTAATGCATGACGCACTAAACTATCAAGTAGTCATCGAAACATGCCTGTCAGATGTTCACAACATCTATAGACGACGCTAGAGGGGGTGGCGCACCGAGCGGTGCATTAAGGACATAAGCCTTCTGTGCAGCAATGAGGACAATCCTCAGATCACGGACCCAGTCCGCAATATTGCTACCAACATCTTTCAACTCTATTTCTCTAGGAACATATAAAAATTTAAGGGAGCTACAGTGCGAGCTAGTAATCTACAACATAATTTGCAAAGACACTTTGACTATGTTCATGATAATGAGTTCAATTAATCATATTACTTAAGAACTCCCACTCAAATTGACATCCCTCGGGTCATTCGAGTGATACATGATCCAAATTCACCAACTCAAGTCCGATCATCACGTGAGTTAAGGTGGCTGCAATGGTGAACATCATTATGTTGATCATATCTACTATATGACTCATGTTCGACCTTTCGGTCTTCTTGTGTCCCGAGGCCATGTCTGTACATGCTAGGCTCGTCAAGTTTAACCCGAGTGTTCTGCGCGTGCAAATCTGGCTTGCACCCGTTGTATGTGAACGTAGAGTCTATCACACCCGATCATCACGTGGTGTCTCAACACGACGAACTTTCGCAACGGTGCACACTCGGGGAGAACACAATTTATCTTGAAATTAAGTGAGGGATCACCTTATAATGCTACCGTCGTCCTAAGCAAAACAAGGTGCATAAAAAGGATTAGCATCACATGCAAATCATAAGTGACATGATATGGCCATGAACTTGTGCTTTTGATCTCCATCTAGAAAGCACCGGCATGATCTCCATCGTCACCGGCATGACACCATGTTCTCCATCATCTTGATCTCCATCAACGTGTCGCCATCGGGGTTGTCACGCCCTGCATGCTTCTACTACTATTGCTACCATAGCGATAAAGTAAAGCATTACATAGCGCTTAATGATTGACACGCAGGTCATACAATAATTAAAGACAACCCTATGGCCCCTGCCGGTTGCCGTACTCATCGACATGCAAGTCGTGATAATCTATACATCACATGATCATCTCATACATCACATATATCTCATCATGTAATTGGCCATATCACATCACATATATCTCAACATATAATCTTTCCACCTCTCCATCTTTGGATTTTTTCCTTCTCAAACCACTCCAGCCACATGGGCCCTTAGAGGAGGCTTCGGTCAGCCCACCATGGGCTGGTTTACCTCCTCCCACAGCCCATGTAGCCTCTTGGGTCGAGACTGTTGGGGAACGTCGCATGGGAAACAAAAAATTTCCTACGCACACGCAAACCTATCCATGGTGATGAGCATCTACGAGAGGGAGAGTGGATCTACGTACCCTTGTAGATCGCTAGGCGGGAAGCGTTAAGAAACGCGGTTGGTGTAGTCGAAAATCTTCGCGATCCAAATCGCCGAGCGTCCCGCGATCTCATCACGATCCGTCCCGCGATCCAATCACGATCCGTCCCGTGAACTCATCACGATCCGTCCCGTGATCTCATCACGATCCGTCTCACGATATTGATCACGATCTATCCCGCGAACTCATCACGATCCGTTCCGCGATCTCATCACGAACCGTCTCGCGATCTCGATCACGGTCCTCCCGATCTAGCGCCGAACGGACGGCACCTCCGCGTTCAGCACACGTGTGGCTTGATGACGATCTCCACCGTCTTGATCCAGCAAGAGGAGGTGGAGAGGAGAGAGATTTCACCGGCAGCATGACGGCACTCCGGTGATGGTGGTGGAGTGATTCCGGCAGGGCTTCGCCTAAGCGCTGCGGCAAACCGATCTAGAGGAGAAACTGTGCACCGGTGAAACAGGTAGCACGTGGCCGGAAATTCTGTCCAAAAACCACCCAATCCACTAGTATATGTAGGAGGAGAGGAGAGGAGAGGCAGCCAAGGCCTATGGGTCGGCCGAAATAGGAGGTGGGAAGCAATCCTACTTCACCTCCAATCCTAGTTGGAGTAGGATTGCCTCCTATTGGCTGATTTTCCACTTTTTGCTTTAGGACTTTCTCTCCTGCGCCATGGGCCTTTGTGGCTGATTTCCCAGCCCACTAAGGGCTGGTTAATACTATCCCACAGCCCATGGACCTCTTGGGGTCGAAGTACCCCTCCCGGAGGTCTCCCGGTACACTACCGGCACTCCCGGTACACTACCGGCACTCCCGGTACACTACCGATGAGCCCAAAACTTTTCCGGAAACCAAACTGGGACTTCCTATATATGAATCTTTACCTCTGGACCATTCCGGAGCTCCTCGTGATGCCCGGGATCTCATCCGGGACTCCGAACAAACTTCGGTCACCACCATACATAACTCTACAATACCGAAACGTCACCGAACCTTAAGTGTGCAGACCCTGCGGGTTCGAGAACTATGTAGACATGACCGAGACACCTCTACGGTCAATAACCAATGGCGGGACCTGGACGTCCACACTGGTTCCTACATATTCTACGAAGATCTTTATCGGTCGAACCTCTATGTCAAGGATTCAGTTAATCCCGTATAACGTTCCCTTTGTTCTTCGGTATGTTACTTGCCCGAGATTCGATCGTCGGTATCTCCATACCTAGTTCAACCTCATTACCGGCAAGTCTCTTTACTCGTTTCGTAATACAAGATCCCGCAACTAACAATTTGTCACATTGCTTGCAAGGCTTATTGTGATGTTGCATTACCGAGTGGGCCCCGAGATACCTCTCCGTTACACGGAGTAACAAATCCCAGTCTCGATCCATGCCAACTCAACAGACACCATCGGAGATACCTGTAGAGCACCTTTATAGTCACCCAGTTACGTTGCGACGTTTGATACACACAAGGCACTCCTCCGATATCCGTGAGTTGCATGATCTCATGGTCATAGGAACATATACTTGACATGCAGAAAACAGTAGCAATAAACTGACACGATCATATGCTATGTTTGTAGTTTGGGTCTTATCCATCACATCATTCTCCTAATGATGTGGTCCCGTTATCAAATGACATCTCATGCCCATGGCTAGGAAACCTTAACCATCCTTTGATCAACAAGCTAGTCCATTAGAGGCATACTAGGGACATGGTTTTGTCTATGTATCCACACATGCATTTAAGTCTCCGATCAATACAATTATAGCATGGATAATAAACGATTATCATGAACAAGGAAATATGATAATAACTAATTTATTATTGCCTCTAGGGCATATTTCCAACAGTCTCCCACTTGCACTAGAGTCAATAATCTAGTTCACATCACCATGTGATTCGCATTGTTATGAATCTAACACCCAATGAGTTCTGGGGCTCGATCATGCTTTGCATGTGAGAGAGGTCTTATAGTCAACGGGTCTGCGATATTCAGATCCGTGTGTACTTTGCAAATCTCTACGTCAAACCGTAAACACTACTACCACACTCCACTTGGTACTATTTCCAAATGGCTCCTCCACTATACGTATCCAGATTGCTACTACTAGTCATTGGGATAGGTGTTAAAGCTTGCATCGACGTAACTCTTTACGACGAACTCTTTATCACCTCCATAATCAAGAAACATTTCCTTAGTCCTCTGGTTACTAAGGATAATTCTGACCGCTGTCCAGTGATCCACTCCTGGACCACACTTGTACCCCTTGACAGACTCATGGCAAGGCACACACAGGTGCGGTACACAGCATGGCATACTATACAGAGCCTATGGCTAAGGCATAGGGGACGACGTCCGTCCTTTCTCTTCCTTCTGCCGTGGTCGAGCTTTGAGTCTCACTCAACTTCACACCTCACAAATTAGGCGGGAACTCTTTCTCTGACTGATCCATTTTGAACTCTTTCAAAATCTTTGTCAAGGTATGTACTCATTGAAAGTCTCATCAAGTCATCTTGATCTATCTCTATAGATCTTGATGCTCAATAATTTGGTAGCTTTATCCAGGTATTCCTTTGAAAATCACTTTCCAAACAACCATTTATGCCTTCCAGAAATCCTACATTATTTCCGATCAACAATATGTCATCCACATATACTTATCAGAAATTCTATAGTGCTCCCACTCACTTTGTTGCAAATACAAGTTTCTCGTAAACTTTGTATAAACTCAAAAACTTTGATCAACTCATCAAAGCGTATATTCCAACTCCGAGATGCTTGCTTCAGTCCATGGAAGGATCACCGAAGCTTGCAAACCTTTTTGCATCCTTAGGACTGACAAAACCTTCTGGTTGTATCACATACAACCTTTCCTCAAGTAAACCGTTAAGGAAACGATCTTTTGACATCCATCTGCCAGATTTCATAATTGAAAACACAGCAACTGCTAACATAATTCCAACAGACTTTAGCACCACTACGAATGACAAAGTCTCATCGTAGTCAACTCCTTGAACTTGTCACAAACATCTTTGCAACAAGTCGAGCTTTACAAATAGTGACATTCACCATCAGTGTCTGTCTTCATTTTAAAGATCCATTTGTACTCAACGACCTGCCGTCCAACGAGCAAGTCTACCAAAGTATACACTTGGTTTTCATGCATGGATCCTATCTCGGATTTCATGGCCTTCAACCATTTGTCAGAATCCGGGCCCATCATCGCTTCTCCATACTCGTAGGTTCATCGTTGTCCAACAACATGACCTCCAAGACAGAGTTGTCGTACCGCTCAGGAGCAGTACACATCCTAGTTGACCTACGAAGTTTGATAGTAACTTGATCCTGAAGCTTCATGATCATCATCATTAACTTCCTCTTCAACTAATGTAGGCTTCACAGAAACATCTTTCTGCGCTGCGCTACTCTCTGGTTGAACAAAGGTTTAACAACCTCATCAAGTTCTATCTTCCTCCCACTCAATTCTTTCGAGAGAAACTTTTTCTCGAGAAAGGACCCAGTTCTAGCAACAAACACTTTGCACTCGGATCTGAGATAGAAGGCATACCCATCTGTTCTTAGGGTATTCTATGAAGATACATTTGTCCGCTTTGGGTTCTAGCTTATTATGTGAAAAAAATTTCCACACAAGCATCGCAGCCCCAAACATTAGGAAATGACAGCTTAGGTTTCTGTCAAACCATAATTCACACGGTGTCATCTCAACGGATTTAGATTGTGCCCTATTTAAAGTGAATGTAGTTGTCTCTAATGCATAACCCCAAAATTATAGTAGTAAAACGACAAGAGACATCATAGCACGCACCATATCCAATAGAGCATAACTATGATGTTCGGACACACCATCACACTATGGTGTTCAAGGTGGCGTTTAGTTGTGAAACAACTTTCACATGGTCTTAAGTTGTATGCCAAACTCGTGACTCAGATATTCACCTCCACGATCATATCGCAGTCATTTTTATCTTCTTGTCACGATGATCTTTAAACTTCACTCTGAATTAACTTGAACCTTTCAACTGATTCAGACTTGTGTTTCATTAAGTAAATATACACTATATATACTCAAATCATCAGTGAAGGTAAGAAAATAACGATATCCACTGCATGCTACAAGACTCACTGGATTGCATACATCAACACGTATCATTTCCAATGAATAACTTGCCCGCTCCATCCAACGGGATCCTTTAGTCATCTTGCCCAAGAGGCATGGTTTGCATGTCTCAACCGATTCGAAATCGAATGAGTCCAAAGATCCATCAGCATGGAGTTTCTTCATGCGCTTTATACCAATATGACATTCTGCGGTAGTGCCACAAATATGTGGTACTATCATTATTAACTTTGTATCTTTTGACATCAATGTTATGAACATGTGTATTACTACGATCAAGATTTCAACAAACCATTCTCACCGGGTGCATGACCATTGAAGGTATTATTCATGTAACCAGAATAACTATTATTCTCTGACTTAAATGAATAACCGTATTGCAACAAACATGATCTAATCATGTTCATGCTCAACGCAAAACACCAAATAACATTTATTTAGGTTCGTCACTAATCCTGAAGGTAGAGAGAGCGTGCGATGTTGATCACATCAACCTTGGAAACATTTCCAACACACATCGTCACCTCACCTTTAGCTAGTTCTCCGTTTATTCCGTAGCTTTTATTTCGAGTTACTAACATTTAGCAACCAAACCTGTATCCAATACCTAGGTGCTACAAGGAGTACTAGCAAGGTACACATCAATAACTCGTATATCAAATATACTTCTGTCGATGTTGCCAGCCTTCTTATCTACCAAGTATCTAGGGTTATTCCGCTTCAGCGACCTCTCACCTCATAATAGAAGCACTTAGTCTCGGGTTTGAGTTCAACTTTGGGTTGCTTCACTGGAGCAGCAACTGACTATCCATGAATTTTCCCTCCTTGCTCTTGCCCTTTTCGAAACTAGTGGTTTGATTAACCATCAACACTTGATGATCCTTCTTGATTTCTACCTTCGTGGTGTCAAACATCACGAACAGCTCAGGGATCAATACTTCTATCCCTGGTGTATTATAGTTCATCACTAAGTTCTAGTAGCTTTAGTGACAGTGACTTGGAGAACTATATCAATCACTATCTTATCTGGAAGATCAACTCCCACTTGATTCAAGCGATTGTAGTACCCAGACAATCTGAGTACATGCTCAACGATTGAGCTATTCTCCTTCATCTTACAGGCAAAGAATCTTGTTGGAGATCTCATATCTCGCAACACAGGCATGAGCCTGAGATCACAATCTCTGCTCCTAGAACATCTCATATGTTCCGTGACGTTCAAAACGTTTCGGAGCCTCAATTCTAAGCCGTAATGCATGACGCACTAAACTATCAAGTAGTCATCGAAACATGCCTGTCAGATGTTCACAACATCTATAGACGACGCTGGAGGGGGTGGCGCACCGAGCGGTGCATTAAGGACATAAGCCTTCTGTGCAGCAATGAGGACAATCCTCAGATCACGGACCCAGTCCGCAATATTGCTACCAACATCTTTCAACTCTATTTCTCTAGGAACATATAAAATTTAAGGGAGCTACAGCGCAAGCTAGTAATCTACAACATAATTTGCAAAGACACTTTGACTATGTTCATGATAATGAGTTCAATTAATCATATTACTTAAGAACTCCCACTCAAATTGACATCCCTCGGGTCATTCGAGTGATACATGATCCAAATTCACCAACTCAAGTCCGATCATCACGTGAGTTAAGGTGGCTGCAATGGTGAACATCATTATGTTGATCATATCTACTATATGACTCATGTTCGACCTTTCGGTCTTCTTGTGTTCCGAGGCCATGTCTGTACATGCTAGGCTCGTCAAGTTTAACCCGAGTGTTCTGCGCGTGCAAATCTGGCTTGCACCCGTTGTATGTGAACGTAGAGTCTATCACACCCGATCATCACGTGGTGTCTCAACACGACGAACTTTCGCAACGGTGCACACTCGGGGAGAACACAATTTATCTTGAAATTAAGTGAGGGATCACCTTATAATGCTACCGTCGTCCTAAGCAAAACAAGGTGCATAAAAAGGATTAGCATCACATGCAAATCATAAGTGACATGATATGGCCATGAACTTGTGCTTTTGATCTCCATCTAGAAAGCACCGGCATGATCTCCATCGTCACCGGCATGACACCATGTTCTCCATCATCTTGATCTCCATCAACGTGTCGCCATCGGGGTTGTCACGCCCTGCATGCTTCTACTACTATTGCTACCATAGCGATAAAGTAAAGCATTACATAGCGCTTAATGATTGACACGCAGGTTATACAATAATTAAAGACAACCCTATGGCCCCTGCCGGTTGCCGTACTCATCGACATGCAAGTCGTGATAATCTATACATCACATGATCATCTCATACATCACATATATCTCATCACGTAATTGGCCATATCACATCACATATATCTCAACATATAATCCTTCCACCTCTCCATCTTTGGATTTTTTCCTTCTCAAACCACTCTAGCCACATGGGCCCTTAGAGGAGGCTTCGGCCAGCCCACCAGGGGCTGGTTTACCTCCTCCCACAGCCCATGTAGCCTCTTGGGTCGAGACTATTGGGGAACGTCGCATGGGAAACAAAAAAATTCCTACGCACACGCAAACCTATCCATGGTGATGAGCATCTACGAGAGGGAGAGTGGCTCTACGTACCCTTGTAGATTGCTAAGCGGGAAGCGTTAAGAAACGCGGTTGGTGTAGTCGAACATCTTCGCGATCCAAATCGCCGAGCGTCCCGCGATCTCATCACGATCCGTCCCGCGATCCAATGACGATCCGTCCCGTGAACTCATCATGATCCGTCCCGCGATCTCATCACGATCCGTCTCATGATATTGATCACGATCTATCCCGCGAACTCATCACGATCCGTTCCGCGATCTCATCACGAACCGTCTCGCGATCTCGATCACGGTCCTCCCTATCTAGCGCCGAACGGACGGCACCTCCGCGTTCAGCACACGTGCGGCTTGATGACGATCTCCACAGTCTTGATCCAGCAAGAGGAGGTGGAGAGGAGAGAGAGTTCACCGGCAGCGTGAAGGCGCTCCGGTGATGGTGGTGGAGTGATTCCGGCAGGGCTTCGCCTAAGCGCTGCGGAAAACCGATCTAGAGGAGAAACTGTGCACCGGTGAAACGGGTAGCACGTGGCCGGAAATTCTGTCCAAAAACCACCCAATCCACTAGTATATATAGGAGGAGAGGAGAGGAGAGGACGCGAAGGCCTTTGGGTCGGCCGAAATAGGAGGTGGGAAGCAATCCTACTTCACCTCCAATCCTAGTTGGAGTAGGATTGCCTCCTATTGGCTGATTTTCCACTTTTTGCTTTAGGACTTTCTGTCCTGCGCCATGGGCCTTTGTGGCTGTTTTCCCAGCCCACTAAGGGCTGGTTAATACTATCCCGCAGCCCATGGACCTCTTGGGGTCGAAGTACCCCTCCCGGAGGTCTCCCGGTACACTACCGGCACTCCCGGTACACTACCGATGAGCCCGAAACTTTTCCGGAAACCAAACTGGGACTTCCTATATACGAATCTTTACCTCCGGACCATTCCGGAGCTCCTCGTGACGCCCGGGATCTCATCCGGGACTCCGAAAAAACTTCGGTCACCACCATACATAACTCTACAATACCGAAACGTCACCGAACCTTAAGTGTGCAGACCCTGCGGGTTCGAGAACTATGTAGACATGACCGAGACACCTCTACGGTCAATAACCAATGGCGGGACCTGGACGTCCACACTGGTTCCTACATATTCTACGAAGATCTTTATCGGTCGAACCTCTATGTCAAGGATTCAGTTAATCCCGTATAACGTTCCCTTTGTTCTTCGGTATGTTACTTGCCCGAGATTCGATCGTCGGTATCTCCATACCTAGTTCAACCTCGTTACCGGCAAGTCTCTTTACTCGTTATGTAATACAAGATCCCGCAACTAACAATTAGTCACATTGCTTGCAAGGCTTATTGTGATGTTGCATTACCGAGTGGGCCCCGAGATACCTCTCCGTTACACGGAGTAACAAATCCCAGTCTCGATCCATGACAACTCAGCAGACACCATCGGAGATACCTGTAGAGCACCTTTATAGTCACCCAGTTACGTTGCGACGTTTGATACACACAAGGCACTCCTCCGATATCCGTGAGTTGCATGATCTCATGGTCATAGGAACATATAGTTGACATGCAGAAAACAGTAGCAATAAACTGACACGATCATATGCTATGTTTGTGGTTTGGGTCTTATCCATCACATCATTCTCCTAATGATGTGATCCCATTATCAAATGACATCTCATGTCCATGGCTAGGAAACCTTAACCATCCTTTGATCAACGAGCTAGTCCATTAGAGGCATACTAGGGACATGGTTTTGTCTATGTATCCACACATGCATTTAAGTCTCCGATCAATACAATTATAGCATGGATAATAAATGATTATCATGAACAAGGAAATATGATAATAACTAATTTATTATTGCCTCCAGGGCATATTTCCAACAGAGACACCCCTCCTGATGGTCCCCCTGTACCCTCCCGACACTCCCGGTACACTACCGATGAGCCCGGAACTTTTCCGGTGACCAAAACCGGATTTCCTATATATCAATCTTTACCTCCAGACCATTCCGGAGCTCCTCGTGACGTCTGGGATCTCATCCGGGACTCCAAACAACCTTCAGTCACCACCATACATAACTCTATACTATTGAAACGTCACCGAACCTTAAGTGTACAGACCCTGCGGGTTTGAGAACTATGTAGACATGACCGAGACACCTCTACGGTCAATAACCAATAGCGGGACCTGGATGCGTATATTAGTTCCTACATATTCTACGAAGATCTTTATTGGTCGAACCTCTATGTGAAGCATTCAATTAATCCCGTATGTTGTTCCCTTTGTTCTTCGGTATGTTACTTGCCCGAGATTCGATTGTCGGCATCTCCATACCTAGTTCAACGTTGTTACCAGCAAGTCTGTTTACTCGCTCCGTAATACAAGATCTTTTGGCTGACACTTAGTCACATTGCTTGGAAGGCTAGCTTATTGTGATGTTGTAATACCGAGTGGGCCCTGAGATACCTCTCCATCACACGGAGTAACAAATCCCAGTCTTGATCCATGCCAACCCGACAGACACCCTCAGAGATACCTATAGAGCACCTTTATAGTCACCCAGTTACGTTGCGCCATTTGAAACACACAAGGTACTCCTCCGGTGTCAGTGAGTTGCATGATCTCATGGTCATAGGAACAAATACTTCACATGCAGAAAAGAGTAGAAATAAACTGACACAATCATATGCTATGTTTGTAGTTTGTGTCTTGTCCATCACATCATTCTCCTAATGATGTGATCCCATTATCAAATGACATCTCATGTCAATGGCTAGGAAACTTTAGCCATCTTTGATCAACGAGCTAGTCTATTAGAGGCATATTAGGGACATGGTGTTGTCTATGTATCCACACATGTATCTGAGTTTCCGATCAATACAATTATAGCATGAATAATAAACGATTATCATGAACAAGGAAATATGATAATAACAAATTTATTATTGCTTCTAGGGTATATTTACAACACCTATTTGCCATATTCAACGCTTGTGTGTTCGTAAGCGGTCCCACCCCTCGACGGTAGGTGCAACCTTGACAATCCTCTTCCGACATAGTGGTCTGTCCAGCATTGGCTTCCTCATCCTCCACTCCAGATACAGCGATTATGGGACTGTTGTGCCTGAGGCCAAGTAGAAATCCTTTCTCGTCTTGGTGGTGCTGGTAGTGGCGGTGTTTGTGAATGTTGTTTCCTCCTTGGAGGCGTTGTCAAGGCCCTCGGTCATGCACCTCTCCGAGCTCAAGGGAAACCCTACTCCAGCTCTTCCAGAACGGATGGTGACGACGTCTAGGCAACGACAGGGCTATGTTTCTCGCTCATGGTGTCGCCAGGTTTTGGCTTACGCGATGTTGGATTTCTTGTTGATTCGGCATTACAGCTCTTTGTTTGGTCTTGGTAGGTTTTATTGTGGTGTATCCTCTATTCAGGCCAAGCATCCCTTGTCTCTCTCTACTCAGGAAGAATGTTCACGCTTGTGTGCATTCGTGTCATTCATGTGTTATACCACCCCTTGTGCTCATTATATTCCTTCTATCAATGCAATGATACGCAAGCTTTGCGTATTCATGGAAAAAATGGATAAAGAGGCAGCAATGGACCTATGTTTAGGTGAAAAGATCACCACCCTCCCGTTCAAGATGAATGACACCAAAGAACACGATAATGCTACTCCAGCAGGAGTTGTTGGATTTCTCTAAAGAGGAAGGGTTATGTAACACAACAGCAAAAAGTATTTCCCTCGGTTAAGAACCAAGGTTTAATTGAACCAGTAGGAGGCACCGTACTAACAACATTAGCAACACCTGCACACAACTACAAAAGATGCTTGCACCCAATAAAAGGTAAGACAATTGTCAATCCCCTTGTTTCCTGCTAGTTCCAAGGCAGAGTGATAGGATAATAGGTTGCAAGATAATAAATAGGTAAATAAAAGGATAAAATAACCCATAAATAGGATAGCAATTGTAGGAACTTTGTATAAATGAGAAGATAGTCCTGGGGGGCATAGGTTCACTTGTGTCATCTCTCTCGAAATTATAGCCACAGTGGATACACAAATTACTGTTGGGCAATTGACAGAATAGCGAATAATTATGATGATCATCCATAGCATAACCTAACATAGGCATTATGTCTATGAGAACTAGACCATTAAACATACTTGCGCCTACTATAATTACTCCACTCCAAGACCGGTATCTAGCATGCATCTCAAAGTATTAAGTTCATAACAAAACAAAGTAACAAATAAGTATAATGACATAATGTTTATAGGAGGAAAATTATAAATATGATCAAACCCCGTCGGTTTTCCCTTAGTGGCAACAACCAAAAATGTGTCCTTATCCCTTTTGTCAATGGATAGAGTGACCGCGAGATTAAACACACTACTATGCACCACACCCTCTAAAGATCAAATCATCTAATTGGACAAAGAAGAATCAATAGATCAGAAAGCATACATAACTATGAAATTGCATATAAAAGATTTTACACAAGATCTCATATAACTCAATGAATAATTCGGATCATAAACTCACAATTCATCGGATCTCAACAAACGCACCGCAAAGAAGATTACATCAAATAGATCTCAAAGGAGATCACTATATTGACTATCAAAAGACAGAGAGAAAGTCATCTAGCTAATGTTATGGACCTGTAGGTCCTGTAGGAACTACTCACACATCATCATGGAGGCAGCAAGGTTGATAAAGATGGCATCCCATATGATTGCCCCATCCATCAGATTGGCAGAATATATAGGGCTCCAGTACACAATATGATCGCGAAGAAGCGATTCTTGCGGCGACAAGAAAAAAATTCCGGGTCTCCCTCCAATGGTTTCTGAATATTTTGGTATCTAGGGAGTTGTCAATGGGTCAAATGGAGCCACCGGTGGCACAAGCTTGGGTGCCCGCTCACACCAGGTCGTGTCCCTTGAGCTTGTGGATCCCTCGTAGGTCTACCAGCTTCCTCCTAAATTTTCTAATGCCACATATATTCTAGAAAAATCCCCGTAATTTTTCCTCGTGTTTGAACTTAATTTGGGATGGTTTTTTTGCAAAAAAAGAACATGCAAAAAACATGAACAAACATTGGGCACTAAATTAATAGGTTAGTCCGTAAAAATTATATAAAACGACATATAATGTATATCAAAGTGATAATATAATAGCATGAAAGCATATAAAATTATAGATGTGTTGGATATGTATAAACAACCGCAAGCTTAATTCCTACTCGTTCACGATTAGGTAAATGATAAGAATAGATTATTTTTACGTTGAATGCTACCTAACAATATCTTGATCTATTGTTGTAAATCTCTGTGTATGAATATTGAGATTCAAATGATTCAAAGAAGTAGTCTATTAATATAAAAACAATAATACACAAACAGACAAGTAAAATAGTTATTGCTTTCAAAATAGTGAAGCTAAATAAAGAAAACCTCCATACGCTTAGTTATGATAAGCATGATACATTCAGTCTTCCTTGCATAGATACATAACATCAAGAGTACCCCGGTGCCAAACCAAGCAATTAAATCATATTTTGTTTCCTTTAACTTTTTAAATTTTCACTCAATACTTGATCATGATCTTGGTCTTTAATAGTTAGGATGGCAAAGTAAATGATGATTGAGGATTATACGGGAAGACAAAAAGGTATACGAAAGTCTCACATCAACGAAGAATGATTGCTTGGCAACGGAGAGGCCTTACAATGATATTAATGGCAGGAGTAGGGATTTCCAGGCAACGAATGCACTGTGAGCCATAAGATTATGAAATCTCTCTGTATGAAAATAAGTGGATGTGCATCTAACTTACTTGCTCATGAAGTCCTCGAGCATTTTGAGGAAGCTCATTATCAGGATATGCAAGTCAAGTTCTATACTGAAAATTCCCAGTAGTATATGAAAATGAGTATCATGAGGACTCTCCAAAGTAAATGCAAGGTGTTACTTTGAAGCACCAGTGTGGTAAGAGGATAGTATTGTGCCCCTCTTTCTCTTTTTCTCTCATTTTTACTTTATTTTTTTATTTTTTTTATTTTGGTGGCCTCTTTGGCCTTCTTCTTCTCCTTCATTTTTTTCCTTTTCGTCACTGGTAGTGGTACACTCCATAATAATTATCATCACATTTATATTTTTTTACAACTCGAAAACTGAAAATGAAATGATGAGTCTATATGAGTGCTCTCTGGAAAATTACTAGGATGGAGATGATGTAGGGTAACACGTATTATAATAATGAAGACTAGCTTTGCCACAAATATCATGTCAGCTTTATATGATCAATATGACGAAGAATGCTCAAGTCATATGATAAATAGTAGCAATGGAAGTTTTATGGTGCTACATGGGAGCTCCATTGGGTTTTTCCCCGAAAAAAAGGGTGAAGCAATATAGTCGTGGTAAGTATTTTCCTCAGGAGCAACCCACCTAACATATCATCCCATCTGGACGACAAGGTGAAACCTGATGGTGAAAGCCTCCCTTCCCACTCTGGCGATTTGAAATCGCCTAGGGCTCCCCACCACGGCGGTGACCGCTAGCGCTAGCGCCGCCGCCAGCGCGCCTGACATGGCTGGCGTGCTCGTGGAGGTTGCCTCGCCTAGGCCTACACCGAACCTGGCGGTACGGCCAGGCCCCTTCCGCTGGGCCGATGTGGCTGAGGAGGAGGACGGCTCGGACCAAGGAGGGCGGGTGAAGCGGCCGGTGGCCCTCGCGCCGCTGCAATTTGGCCTCTTCCTCGTTGCCGCCCGCTTCATGGCCCGCTGGCACTATCCACAGATGGGTTCCATTGCTACGCCATTGTCTGCAAGTGCGCCGCCTCCCCGAGCTGCCCGACTAGCTGCCCATGCCATAGTGGCTGGTCTGCGGCGGCCTCCGTGGGGGCGGGCACCACCTTGCCCTCCTTTGTCTTCCCCTTGTTTTAGACCTCGTCGGTGCCCGCCCTGCCCCGGCGGTGCCCAGCCTGCCCACCCCCCGCCGCCGCCACTGCCTGGCTCGGTCCATGGAGGAGGGGACTCTCCCTCCCCATGGACTAGGCCGGATATAGGGGAGTTTCTCGGAGGGCCCCATGGCCCGGCCCATTGCCTGTGGTTGTCTGGGGGCTAAGGGGGGGCGACCCATGTTATACTCTGGGCCTAGCTAGCCCTGGCACGGTCAAACTGTAAACAGGCGTTCGCACCCGCTGATCAGGCCCGAGGGACATGTGTTTGACGTGGTTGCGGCCCATAGGAGGGAGTCCCGGCCTCGCGTGCCGCTGTCTCTAGGTTTGGGGTCCCGCCCTCCCCCGATTACCATAGTGTCGCCGCCTCCCTCCCCTCCTGTGTCGCCCCCTCCCTTACCTAACCTCCAGCAACCTCCCTCTCCTTGGCGCTCCTACACCGAGGTCCTCATGTCGCGCTGGCTCCCCGGCGACCAAGGCTTCCGGCCGAAGCGACCACTGGATCAGCTGGCAACCTCGCGTCCGGCATGCGGCCCCCCTCTCCCCGCCTTGGTGGGAGCACGTCGTGGCTCCGACGACCACCACATCGGCCCGCATGAGGATTGCAGCGCCGACCCTTGGGCCCCTGCTGCTCCTACCTCCAGCCCTTACCGGCCGCCTCCGGCTCGCAAGGTGAAGGTTCTCAATGGTGGGGAGTTGTGTCCCTCCTCTCGCCCCGCCGGGAGGGCTAGCGAGTATGGTTGCGACCCTCGGCTCCCTTTGTTGGAAATATGCCCTAGAGGCAATAATAAATTAGTTATTATCATATTTCCTTGTTCATGATAATTGTTTATTATCCATGCTATAATTGTATTGATCGGAGACTTAGATACATGTGTGGATACATAGACAAAACCATGTCCCTAGTATGCCTCTAATAGACTAGCTCATTGATCAAAAGATGGTTAAGGTTTCCTAGCCATGGACATGAGATGTCATTTGATAACAGGATCACATCATTAGGAGAATGACGTGATGGACAAGACCCAAACTACAAACGTAGCATATGATCGTGTCAGTTTATTGCTACTGTTTTCTGCATGTCAAGTATATGTTCCTATGACCATGAGATCATGCAACTCACGGACATCGAAGGAGTGCCTTGTGTGTATCAAACATCACAACATAACTTGGTGACTATAAAGGTGCTCTACAGGTATCTCCGATGGTGTCTGTTGAGTTGGCATGGATCGAGACTGGGATTTGTTACTCCGTGTGACGGAGAGGTATCTCGGGGCCCACTCGGTAATACAACATCACAACAAGCCTTGCAAGCAATGTGGCTAAGTGTTAGTCACGGGATCTTGTATTACGGAACGAGTAAAGAGACTTGCCGGTAACGAGGTTGAACTAGGTATGGAGATACCGACGATCGAATCTCGGGCAAGTAACATACCGAAGAACAAAGGGAACGTTATACGGGATTAACTGAATCCTTGACATAGAGGTTCGACCGATAAAGATCTTCGTAGAATATGTAGGAACCAATGTGGACGTCCAGGTCCCGCCATTAGTTATTGATTCATCGGTGCTCCTCTAGATTGGTTTTCCACAGTGCTTAGGCGAAGCCCTGCCGAAATTGCTCCACCACCACCATCACCGGAGCGCCGTCATGCTTCCGATGAACTCTCTCTCCCCTCCACCTCCTCTTGATGGATCAAGACGGTGGAGATCGTCATCAAGCTGCATGTGTGCTGAAGGCGGAGGTGCCGTACGTTCGGCGCTAGATCGGAAGGACCGTGATCGAGATCGTAAGACGGTTCGTGATGAGATCGCGGAACGGATCGTGATGAGTTCGCGGGACTGATCAAGATCGTGAGATGGATCGTGATGAGATCGCGGGACGGATCATGATGTGTTCACGGGACGGATCGTGATTGGATCGCGGGACGGATCGTGATGAGATCACGGGACGCTCGGCGATTTGGATCGCGAAGATGTTCGACTACACCAACCGCATTTCTTAAAGCTTCCCGCTTAGCAATCTACAAGGGTACGTAGATCCACTCTCCCTCTCATAGATGCTCATCACCATGGATAGGTTTGCGTGTGCGTAGGAATTTTTTTGTTTCCCATGCGACGTTCCCCAACAGTGGCATCATGAGCTAGGTTGATGGTTCGATGAGATCTCGAGTAGAACACAAAAGGTTTGTGGGCGTTGATTCTTAGATTGCTTCCTCCCTTGGTCGTATTTTGGTTCAGCGGGATTGTGAGATGAAGCGGCCCGGACCAACATTACTCGTACGCTTATGAGAGACTGGTTCCCTCGACGCAACTTGTTGCCTAGATGGCTTGCGGGTGACAGTTTCTCTCACTTTAGTTGGATCGGATTCGACAAAGGTGGTCCTTGAGAAGGTTGAAAAGCAAACTAGTGTATCACCGTTGTGGTTTATGCATAGGTGAGAATTTTTCTTGCTAGATACCCGTGGCAGCCACGTAAAACATGCAACAACAATTAGAGGACGTCTAACTTGTTTTTGCAGGGTATGTTGTGATATGATATGGCCAATTACATGATGTGATATATGTGATGTATGAGATGATCATGTGATGTATAGATTATCACGACTTGCATGTCGATGAATACGGCAACCGGCAGGAGCCATAGGGTTGTCTTTAATTATTATATGACCTGCGTGTCAATCATTAAGCGCTATGTAATGCTTTACTTTATCGCTGCGGTAGAAATAGTAGTAGAAGCATGCAGGGCGTGACAACCCCGATGGCGACACGTTGATGGAGATCAAGATGATGAAGATCATGGTGTCATGCCGGTGACGATGGAGATCATGCCGGTGCCTTCATGATGGAGATCAAAAGCACAAGATCATGGCCATATCATGTCACTTATGATTTGCATGTGATGTTAATCCTTTTATGCACCTTGTTTTGCTTAGGACGACGGTAGCATTATAAGGTGATCTCTCACTTAATTTCAAGATAAATTGTGTTCTCCCCGAGTGTGCACCGTTGCGAAAGTTCGTTGTGTTGAGACACCACGTGATGATCGGGTGTGATAGACTCTACGTTCACATACAACGGGTGCAAGCTAGATTTGCACGTGCAGAACACTCGGGTTAAACTTGACGAGCCTAGCATGTACAGACATGGCCTCGGAACACAAGAGGCCGAAAGGTCGAACATGAGTCATATAGTAGATATGAACAACATGATGATGTTCACCATTGCAGCCACCTCAACTCACGTGATGATTGGACTTGAGTTGGTGAATTTGGATCATGTATCACTCGAATGATGTGAGGGATGTCAATTTGAGTGGGAGTTCTTAAGTAATATGATTAATTGAACTCATTATCATGAACATAGTCAAAGTGTCGTTGTAAATTGTGTTGTAGATTACTAGCTCACGCTCTAGCTCCCTTGTATTTTTATATGTTCCTAGAGAAATAGAATTGAAAGATGATGGTAGTAATATTGCGGACTGAGTCCATGATCTGAGGATTGTCCTCATTGCTGCACAGAAGTCTTATGTCCTTAATGCACCACTCGGTGCGCCAACCGCTCTAGCATCGTCTGTAGATGCTGTGAACATCTGACAGGCACGTTCTGATGACTACTTGATAGTTTAGTGCGTCATGCGTTACGGCTTAGAATTGAGGCTCCAAAACGTTTTGAACGTCACGGAACATATGAGATGTTCTAGGAGCTGAGATTGTGATCTCAGGCTCATGCCCGTGTTGCGAGATATGAGATCTCCAACAAGATTCTTTGCCTGTAAGATGAAGGAGAATAGCTCAATCGTTGAGCATGTACTCAGATTGTCTGGGTACTACAATCGCTTGAATCAAGTGGGAGTTGATCTTCTAGATAAGATAGTGATTGATACAGTTCTCCAAGTCACTGTCACTAAGCTACTAGAACTTGGTGATGAACTATAAATTGCCAGGGATAGAAATAATGATTCCTGAGCTGTTCGCGATGTCTGACACCGCGAAGGTAGAAATCAATAAGGAGCGTCAAGTGTTGATGGTTAATCAAAACCACTAGTTTCGAGAAGGGCAGGAGCAAGGAGGGAAACTTCATGGATAGCAAGTCAGTTGCTGCTCCAGTGAAGCAACCCAAAGTTGAACTCAAACCCGAGACTAAGTGCTTCTGTTATGAGGTGAGCGGTCCCTGAAGCGGAACAACCCTAGATACTTGGTAGAAAAGAAGGCTGGCAACATTGACAGAAGTATATTTGATATACGAGTTATTGATGTGTACCTTGCTAGTACTCCTAGTAGCACCTGGGTATTGGATACCGGTTCGGTTGCTAAATGTTAGTAACTCGAAATAAAAGCTACGGGATAAACGGAGAACTTGCTAAGGGTGAGGTGACGATATGTGTTGGAAATGTTTCCAAGGTTGATGTGATCAACATCACACGCTCTCTTTACCTTCAAGATTAGTGACAAACCTGAATAAATGTTATTTGGTGTTTTGCGTTGAGCATGGACATGATTAGATCATGTTTGTTGCAATACGGTTATTCATTTAAAGCTAGAGAATAATGGTTATTCTGTTTACATGAATAATACCTTCAATGGTCATGCACCCAGTGAGAATGGTTTGTTGAAATCTTGATCGTAGTAATACACATGTTCATAACATTGATGTCAAAAGATACAAAGTTAATAATGATAGTACCACATATTTGTGGCACTGCCGTAGAATGTCATATTGGTATAAAGCGCATGTAGAAACTCCATGCTGATGGATATTTGGACTCATTTGATTTTGAATCGGTTGAGACATGCGAACCATGCCTCTTGGGCAATATGACTAAAGGACCCCGTTGGATGGAGCGGGCAAGTGATTCATTGGAAATGATACATGTTGATGTATGCAATCAAGTGAGTCTTGTAGCGTGCAGTGGATATCGTTATTTTCTTTCCTTCACTCATGATTTGAGTAGATATAGTGTATATTTACTTAATGAAGCACAAGTCTGAATCGTTTGAAAGGTTCTAGCAAATTTAGAGTGAGGTTTTAGATCATCGTGACAAGAAGATAAAAATGACTACGATATGATCGTGGAGATGAATATCTGAGTTACGAGTTTGGCGTACAACTTAAGACAATGTGAAATTTGTTTTCACAACTAAACGCCACCTGGAACAACATAGTGTGATGGTATGTCCGAACATCATAGTCATGCTCTATTGGACATGGTGCATGATATGATGTCTCTTATCGTTTTATTACAATAATTTTGGGGTTATGCATTAGAAACAACTACATTCACTTTAAATAGGGCATCATCTAAATCCGTTGAGATGACACCGTGTGAATTATGGTTTGATAGAAACCTAAGCTGTCATTTCTTAATAGTTGGGACTGCGACATTTTTTGTGGAAAATGTTTTCACCTAATGAGGTCGAACCCAAGGCGGACAAATGCATCTTCATAGAATACCCTGAGAACAGTTGGGTGAACCTTCTATCTCAGATTCAAGTGCAAAGTGTTTGTTGCTAAGACGGATCCTTTCTCGAGGAAATGTTTCTCTCGAAAGAATTGAGTGGGAGGAAGATAGAACTTGATGAGGTTGTTAAACCTTTGTTCAACCAGAGAGTAGCGCAGCGCAGAAAGATGTTTCGGTGAAGCCTACGTTAGTTGAAGAGGAAGTTAATGATGATGATCATGAAGCTTCAGGATCAAGTTACTATCGAACATCGTAGGTCGACAAGGATGTGTACTGCTCCTAAGTGGTACAACAACCCTGTCTTGGAAGTCATGTTGTTGGACAATGATGAACCTACGAGCTATGGAGAAGCGATGATGGGCCTGGATTCCGACAAATGGTTGGAGGCCATGAAATCCGAGATAGGATCCATGTATGAAAACCAAGTATAGACTTTGGTAGACTTGCTCGTTGGACGGTAGGTCGTTGAGTACAAATGGATCTTTAAAATGAAGACAGACACTGATGGTGAATGTCACTATTTGTAAAGCTCGACTTGTTGCAAAGGTGTTTGTGACAAGTTCAAGGAGTTGACTGCGATGAGACTTTTCTCACTCGTAGCGATGCTAAAGTCTGTTGGAATTATGTTAGCAGTTGCTGCGTTTTCAATTATGAAATCTAGCAGATGGATGTGAAAACATCGTTTCCTTAACGGTTTACTTGAGGAAAGGTTGTATGTGATACAACCAGAAGGTTTTGTCAGTCCTAAGGATGCTAAAAGGTGAGCAAGCTTTTGTGATCCTTCTATGGACTGAAGCAAGCATCTCGGAGTTGGAATATACGCTTTGATGAGTTGATCAAAGTTGTTGAGTTTATACAAAGTTTACGAGAAACTTGTATTTGCAATAAAGTGAGTGGGAGCACTATAGAATTTCTGATAAGTATGTGTGGATGACATATTGTTGATTGGAAATAATGTAGAATTTCTGGAAAGCATAAAAAGTTATTTGGAAAGTGATTTTCAAAGTAAAACCTGGATAAAACTACCTAATTGTTGAGCATCAAGATCTATAGAGATAGATCAAAGATGACTTGATGAGACTTTCAATGAGTACATACCTTGACAATGATTTTGAAAGAGTTCAAAATGGATCAGTCAGAGAAAGAGTTCTCGCCTGATTTGTAAGGTGTGAAGTTGAGTGAGACTCAAAGCTCGACCACGGCAGAAGAAAGAGAAAGGGCGAACGTCGTCCCCTATGCCTTAGCCATAGGCTCTGTATAGTATGCCATGTTGTGTACCGCACCTGTGTGTGCCTTGCCATGAGTCTGTCAAGGGGTACAAAAGAGATCCAGGAGTGGATCACTGGACAGCGGTCAAGATTATCCTTAGTAACTGAAAGACTAAGGAGATGTTTCTCGATTATGGAGGTGATAAAGGGTTCGTCGTAAGGAGTTACGTCGATGCAAGCTTTAACACTAATCCGGATGACTCATAGTAGCAATCTGGATACGTATAGTGGAGCAGCCATTTGGAAAAGTACCAAGTGGAGTGTGGTAGCAGTGTTTACGGTTTGACATAGAGATTTGCAAAGTACACACGGATCTGAATGTTACAGACCCGTTGACTATAAGACATCTCTCACATGCAAAGCATGATCGAGCCCCAGAACTCATTGTGTGTTAGATTCACATGGTGATGTTAACAATGCGAATCACATGGTGATGTGAACTAGATTATTGACTCTAGTGCAAGTGGGAGACTGTTGGAAATATGCCCTAGAGGCAATAATAAATTAGTTATTATCATATTTCCTTGTTCATGATAATTTTTTATTGTCCATGCTATAATTGTATTGATCGGAGACTTAGATACATGTGTGGATACATAGACAAAACCATGTCCCTAGTATGCCTCTAATAGACTAGCTCATTGATCAAAAGATGGTTAAGGTTTCCTAGCCATGGACATGAGATGTCATTTGATAACTGGATCACATCATTAGGAGAATGACGTGATGGACAAGACCCAAACTACAAACGTAGCATATGATCGTGTCAGTTTATTGCTACTGTTTTCTGCATGTCAAGTAAATGTTCCTATGACCATGAGATCATGCAACTCACGGACATCGAAGGAGTGCCTTGTGTGTATCAAACGTCACAATGTAACTGGGTGACTATAAAGGTGCTCTATAGGTATCTCCGATGGTGTCTGTTGAGTTGGCATGGATCGAGACTGGGATTTGTTACTCCGTGTGACGGAGAGGTATCTTGGGGCCCACTCGGTAATACAACATCACAACAAGCCTTGCAAGCAATGTGGCTAAGTGTTAGTCACGGGATCTTGTATTATGGAACGAGTAAAGAGACTTGCCGGTAACGAGGTTGAACTAGGTATGGAGATACCGACGATCGAATCTCGGGCAAGTAACATACCGAAGAACAAAGGGAACGTTATACGGGATTAACTGAATCCTTGACATAGAGGTTCAACCGATAAAGATCTTCGTAGAATATGTAGGAACCAATGTGGACATCCAGGTCCCGCCATTGGTTATTGACCGTAGAGGTGTCTCGGTCATGTCTACATAGTTCTCGAACCCGCAGGGTTTGCACACTTAAGGTTCGGTGACGTTTCGGTAGTGTAGAGTTATGTATGGTGGTGACCGAAGGTTGTTCGGAGTCCCGGATGAGATCCCGGACATCATGAGGATCTCCGGAATGGTCCGGAGGTAAAGATTCATATATAGGAAGTCCCAGTTTGGTTTCCGGAAAGGTTTCGGGCTCATCGGTAGTGTACCGGGAGTGCCGGTAGTGTACCGGGAGACCTCTGGGAGGGGTATTTCGACCCCAGAGGGTCCATGGGCTGTGGAGAGTGATAACCAGCCCTTATTGGGCTGGAGGAACAGACACAATAAGTCCCATGGCGCAGGAAACAAAAGTCCTAAAGGAAAAGGTGGAAAAGAGGCAAAAAGGAAGAGTCCTACTCCTACTAGGAGTGGAGGAGAAGTGGGACTTCTCCTCCTTGGCTCGGTCGACTCCTAGAGGAGTTTTGCCCTTGATCCAAGGCTGCCTCTCCCTCCCTCCTATATATACTAGTGGAATAGAGGGTTTTTGCACAGATTTTACGGCCACGTGCTACCTGTTTCACCGGTGCTCCTCTAGATTGGTTTTCCGCAGTGCTTAGGCGAAGCCCTGCCGGAAATGCTCCACCACCACCATCACCGGAGCGCCGTCATGCTACCGGTGAACTCTCTCTCCCCTCCACCTCCTCGTGCTGGATCAAGATGGTGGAGATCGTCATCAAGCTGCACGTGTGCTGAACGCGGAGGTGCCGTCCGTTCGGCGCTAGATCGGGAGGACCGTGATCGAGATCGCAAGACGGTTCGTGATGAGATCGCGGAACTGATCGTGATGAGTTCGCGGGACTGATCAAGATCGTGAGACGGATTGTGATGAGATCGCGGGACGGATCGTGATGTGTTCACGGGACGGATCGTGATTGGATCGCGGGACGAATCATGATGAGATCGCGGGACGCTCGGCGATTTGGATCGCAAAGATGTTCGACTACAGCAACCGCGTTTCTTAACGCTTCCCGCTTAGCGATCTACAAGGGTACGTAGATCCACTCTCCATCTCATAGATGCTCATCACCATGGATAGGTTTGCGTGTGCGTAGGAAATTTTTTGTTTCCCATGCGATGTTCCCCAACACCCTTTGCCCGGGTCTGCGGTGGCGCATCGGCGGGAGGAGGAGGCCCCCGCGCGCGATGATGGCTTCCGCCACGAGGCGGACCTTAGGTCCAAGATCTCGGGCCGCTCGGCGGTGGCTCTGTCACCCCGCCCCTCCAATGGCCGCTCTAGGTGGGAACGGGGGAGGGTTCCCGCGCCGCGTCCGTCATTCCGAAGATGGGGGTGGCCGCGGCTGGAGCGAGTCACCGTCCGATTGGGACTCTATCCCCAAGTTGCACCGGTGAGATCCAAGGTATCCCGAATGCTTCTCGGCCCTCCGTCATTACGAGGCGACGGGCTCCATGGCCCTGCCATGTCGATCCTCGGACCCCACCAGGCATGAGGGCCCCTTTGCTCGGAAGAAGAACAAGAAGAAGAAGCAAGCGAGGGGATTGGGTGGTCCTCCGATACATGGCCCTCCAGCTTTCGACATGTCAGTGTCTGGGCACGATCCTTCACCTGGGAGGACTCCGGAGTCAGAGGTGCCAGCCCCTACCGAGCGTAGGGCTGGCCGCCCCTGGGCACGGGAGGTAAACATGTGCTTCAATAGCGGCTGCACTGGTCACTTCTGATCCGAGTGTGAGGCCACTCCCCGGTGCCCATCCATGCTCGCCTACCTCGGCTATGGGATGTCGGGGGAGGTCGGCTTCTACTTCATGGACACCATCCTGGACGAGCCACCTACTCGTCCTCACCTCACCACGATCACCGTCATCCCACGTCAGGAGCCTGCACCATTCGTGCTCATCACTCTGGAGGTCATTCACCACGAACTCTTTGGCCTACATCGGCGACTACCATGGCAGCTCCTTCTCGTGAGTGGTCTCGGAGATGGCTCCTTTGGTCTTCTCCGTCCCCGTCCCATCGGTGGAGATTCTCAATGTGTTCACTAGGTGTGTCATGAAGTGCCCCATCAACAAGTTCCTGATTTGCATCGCGAAGGCTGAGGAGATCCCCGACCCGGTGCCGCCCCTTGAATAGGTCTGGATCTACATCTCCAGGCTCCCGGAGGGGGGCAAGCGGGATCATATCCTCAAGGCGGTCTCCAAGCCGGTTGGCAAGCTCCCGACTGTCGATGTCAACTCCCTGGCAGAGGACGGACCGGCTTGTGTTGATATCTTGTGCCAGTCGTTCGCTGAGGTTGAGGGTCTCTCCCTAATGTTCTACTTCAGGAAGATCAGGGGGTCCGCCTCACCTACGAGCTCGATCTGGATGACCTGGAGGCGCGGATGGCGTCTGGCCCACCTCCCCCCTTGCCCTCCTCGATGGAGGCAGGGGCGGATGGGGTGGGTGACCACTCAAAGACGGCCCCGACCGCTCGGAGGAGGAGGGTGGATCCCCTCATGTCCATGCCGCCCCTCCGGGTCCTAGGAGACCTCCGGCACCTGTGGCGCCTACTCCACCTAACCTATATACTCCTCTGAGGTGGAGACTGCTAGCAGGAGCCCGGGGCTTGATGTTTGCCCTCTGTCCTCCCCTCGGTCTCCTAGACCGGTTTGCTACACTCGCTTTCCTAGATCTCCAATGTATCTATAATTTATGAAGTATTCATGCCATGTTTACAATAATTCTATATGATTTTGGTATGATTTTATTAGAACTAACCCGGACTAACACTGTTTTGAGCAGAGCTACTATGGTGTCGTTTTTTGTGCAGAAATAAAATTTCTCGGAATGGGCTGAAAATTTACGAAGGATAGTTTTGGAAAATATAAAAAATACTAGAGCGAAGAGTTGGGCCAGGAAGTGGATGAGGAGGCCACAAGCCTGCTGGGCGCGACCACCCCCCTAGGTCGCGCCCCTGTGGCTGGTGGACTCCTCAGGCACCCCCTTGACGTGAGACCAATGCCAAAAATTCCTATAAATACCGAAAACCCTAGAAAGAAACCTAGATCGGGAGTTCTGCCGCCGCAAGCCTCTGTAGCCACAAAAAAACAATCGGGAGCACATTATGGCACCCTGCCGGAGGGGGAAATCATCACCGGAGGCTATCTTCATCATCCCGGTGGTCTCCATGATGAGGAGGGAGTAGTTCACCCTTGGGGCTGAGGGTTTGTACTAGTAGCTATGTGTTTGATATCCCTGTCGTGTTCTTGAGATGGCACGATCTTGATGTTCCATGAGCTTTATTAATATAAATGAATCATATGGAGTTTTCCCCTCTCTATCTTCTTGTGATGAATTGAGTTTTCCCTTTGAAGTTTTCTTATCGGATTGAGTATTTAAGGATTTGAGAACACTTGATATATGTCTTGCAATGGGATATCTATGGTGACAATGGGATGTTCTATTGATCCACTTGATGTATGTTTTGGTGATCAACTTGCGGGTTCCGTGACCTTGGGAAACTATGCATAGGGGTTGGCAGATGTTTTCGTCTTGAAACTCCGGTATAAACTTTGGGGCACTCTTTGAAGTTCTTTGTGTTGGATTGAACATGATGAATCTAAAATTGTGTGATGAATATCGTATAATCAAGCCCATGAGTACTTGTGTTGACATTGGAATCTCTAGGTGACATTAGGGTTTTGGTTGATGTGTATCTTAAGGTGTTATTTTAGTACGAACTCTAGGGCTGTTCGTGACACTTATAGGGATAGCTCATAAGATTGATCAGAAAAGATAACTTTGAGGTGGTTTTGTACCCTACAATAATTTCTTCATTTGTTCTCCGCTATTTGTGACTTAGGAGTGAACTCTTTGTCACGCGGGAGATATTTATATATGATTCAACTATGTTAGTATTGTTGAGAGATTGCACAAGGAAAGTATGAACCCTAGGCCTTGTTTTCAAGCATTGCAATACCGTTTTTTCTCACTTTTGTTACTTGCTACCTTGCTGTTTTTATATTTTCAAATTACAAAAACCTATATCTTCCATCCATATTATACTTGTATCACGATGTCTTTGCCGAACTAGTGCACCTATACAATTTACCATTGTACTAGGTGTGTTGTGAACACAAGAGACTCTTTGTTATTTGGTTACAGGGTTGTTTGAGAGAGACCATCTTCATCCTACGCCTCCCACGGATTTATAAACCTTAGGTCATCCACTTGAGGGAAATTTTCTATTGTACTACAAAACTCTACGCTTGGAGTCCCAACAAAGTTTGCAAGAATAAAGTTGAATATTAGACACCAGTGTCCCTTGATCTTGTCGCTCCCTCATAGGTCTACTGGCCTCCTCCTAAAGCTTCTAGTGTCACATATATTCTAGAAAAATCTCCATAATTTTTCCTCGTGTTTGGACTTTATTTTGGAGGGTTTTTTGCAAAACCGGAAACATGTAGAAAACATGAACTAACATTGGGCACTAAATTAATAGGTTAGTCCATATAAATTATTTAAAATGATATATAATGTATATCAAAGTGATAATATAATAACATGAAACCATATAAAATAATAGATGTGTTGGAGACGTATAAACATCCCCAAGCTTAATTCCTACTCGTCTTCAAGTAGGTAAATGATAAGCAACTCATCTTGCCATTTTATCTAGTTCTTTGAGATATAGGTTCTCTCTATTTCTCCTTGTTGCGTATCTACCTCTTGCCACTTTTGGATCATCAATCTCAATGGATGGCCTTTCATAACCACCCTCGAAGAAAATCACATGTTGTAGATTAATCTTGAGGTTACATAATGTAAATAAGGGTGGGAACTACAAAGAAAATAACTTAAACATTTGCCAGGTCCCAGTTTAATTGTTGCATGGTAACAGGCTAGCACTGTCGTGACGTGATTATTATCTGAATCACCAAGGTTGTATTATGAAACAAATAAATAAAATTTATACTAAACTTTTGTTCTAATTTTTATAATTATTCTTCATTTTGACTAGTTACTTTGCAGGCACTTGACCACATAATGTTATGGTTGAACATTAGTTATAGTATTCTTTCAATTACAATTGTTATGCATACCGCTGCAAAATCTACTTTGAATTGTTCTACATTTAAAACATATTTTGTGATAGTAAAATCATTCATGAATTATTTCTTGATAACAGCTAAAATTAGAGTGTGATTTCTATGTGTGTGTGGGTGGGCGCGCGGGCGTGTGTGGGGTTATTGTTTGTTTCAATATTTTTAAATGTCACGGTTCAGATCTCCAAAGTATACAATCAAACAAATATCACAATAATGTATATTTATACAAACTTGTAGCATATAAGTTGAACCATTGGATTGATTCTTTACTGGTACTTTGTGGTCAAATGTACCTTGTAGGTTGTGAAAAAATTGTATCTTGTATGTTACAGTGGGTAAAATATAAGTTTGTAATGTGCACATGCTATGTGCTTTTTTTTTTTTGGAATTGCATCGCAGGCATAAAAATAATATGGAGTCGACTACTTCTGTTGTTCGTACGTAATGTTTGATTGTTTTGCGTTCGGTATCATCTGGTGTACACAAGTTCTTTTTCTTGTTTGGGAAATAAATAATCATATAAATAACTAAAAATAAAAATATAACTTAGATTTCAGTACAACCTTTAGGGTAGAGACTAGCATCCTACCTATGTTTCCTGCCGGTGATCGGTTTGATTTTGTTCCCATGTGATATACACTGTTGGTCTCTAGTGTGTACTGCACCTTCAAATTGTGCCCTTTTAGATAATTAATAGTCTCTTGGGTGCAATGGATAATATTATATTGATGACTAGTACACTTTAGTATTTCAGGTCATCATCCTCTCCAGCACAGGACGGTTGCCATATTTGCGCAAGCTATGGCTGGTCATCCCACTTAGATGGCTTAGAAACAAGGTTTAAGCTGGGTTCACATTTCAGGTTGTGGGTCATCATGGATTTGTGTGTTTAATTTTTCTATAATAAAATATAGGCTAAAAAATTACCATCTTTCAAAAGCATATGCTTTTGACTAACCATGATGCTTAATTTGGGATATTCCTGAACTTCAAAAAAATGTAAAGAGACTAAAATCTGAAATAAAGTACCATTTCAAAAGTAATACGCTTGTCTTGGAGCAATATCATTCCAAAAAGAAAAGAAAATTTGTGGCTTTATGTATATTATGCTTTTATGATCTATTTGTCCTTGTCGCTTGCTTTCTCAATGTTCTTGCAAATTTGTAGACTTTTTTCTTCATTTTTTGCTTGCTTTATAAATGGTTCACAAAGTTGCAAGTTTTTCTCAGTCGCTCCTAGAGCCCTAAGGAGTAGTGTGGGCATGGGAGAGATCCATTTTTCTAGCATAGGGCGGTGCAAGTTATGTTGTTGAGTAGCTTGAAAATAATCGTAAGTACACATGACAGAATTAAGCGACACCAATCATTGGAGGCCCCGCCCACTAGTACCTTCCAGTGACCCGCTGATGGTGTAGTGTAGGGTTTATTAATGGTTTGAAATATTGCAAACTTAGGACAAGTACCTACATTGAGATACACGCATATAACCATGACATTTTTACACATAATGGGGTTTGGTTTTCCATGCATTAGCAAAATATAATTATATCTCCAGTGTAGCTAGGTTTCATCGTCTTCGAAAATATTATCAATAGGCCCTTTGTTTCAAAATATAGTGATTACTTTGTTTTGTCTTAATGTTGAAATTTATAATATTTCACCAAGTTTATAGAGAATAATATTAACATTTACAATAGTAAATCAATACCCTTAGATTGATCATGAAATTTATTCATATCACATATATTTTGTATTGTAATTTTTTATATATTTTCCTCTATAGTTGCTGAAAGTTCACAAAGCTTAATTAACTTAGGAGAAATCTAATATGCACTATATTGTAGCATCTAGGGGTTAGTAATTTAGATGTTCTTGTTGGTATATGAGAGTTCTTAGTCACGGATGAATCTTATGTCAGGACACACATCCCCAAGAACGTTACTCCTTTAATGGGTACATCATCATCTCTTTCATAGTCTGGTTCGTCAAATTTGTCATAGTCGTGTTCATAACTACACCACTGAATCCAACAATACTTACTTTTTCGTTCTCAGGACATGATGCATTCTATAATTTTTGTAATGTATATAGAATATTGGGTCTTCATACATTCTTCGCTGGAATCTAAATTTAGGAAAGCACGCATAACGATAGTACGGGATAGCAGGCGTGGATAATGTTGTGCATTTGTGTTTTTTTTTCTCGAGCTACAAATTGACTTATTCTATGGAGTTTGTGGTAGTAGAATAATATATTCATAAAACATTGGCGTGTGGACTATGTGCTTTGGGAAGTGCATCTTCCCTTTATTAGAAATTTCAATGCTGAGTTGAAGAGTTTGAAAAGCTCAATTAGAGTGTGTAGATATTAGAGTGAGTCATGTGTCGGAAAATGAATTTAGTTTCTACCAAACTTCAAAACAAACATGATTCTTTGTATTAAAATTTTAATTTTACTTTACTTTATGGATGTGTGCAAGATCATCTTACTTTTTGCACAAGGGAGCATCTGTCATGCACAATTAATGTAATTTGTGAGTGTCCATGCACGGTAGATTGTTTTGAAAAACTCACTATTGTCTAGAGCATACAAGATTTTGGCTTGGAGGTGGTCCTGCATTTCCTCGGAACTAGTACTCCCTCCATTTTTATTTACTTCACATAGTAGCTTTGTCTAAAGTCAAACATTATAAACTTTGATCAAGTTTATAGAAAACATATTCAAATATACAATACCAAATCAATCCCATCGATTCATCATTGAATAAATTTTCACATCATATATATTTTTGGGACATTTTCATTTCTCCCCTAATTTGCGTACACCCTCATCTGTACCCCTAAAAAGGTGCTCAACTTTGCCCCTCTTCCATCTGGTGCGCTGATGGAAATACCCCTTTGTTTTGTTTCTTCCGATCAAATGGGTTTGACCGCCATCGAGATGTTCTCTGGCCATAGTTGTCATTGTGTGATAGGCCACTGACATGTGGGGGCTACCCTTCAGAAAAAACTCTCTCTGTGCAACCTCTCCTCTCTCTCACTTACACGTGGATCCAAACCACAAAAAACTCTCTCACACAATCTTTGTCTCTCCCCCTGACTAGTGAGTCCACTAGGATAAAACTTAACCATGTATAGACTTTATTAGCTGGCTAATTAAACAAGAGGTCCCGCATGTCATAGACTATAAGGGCCATTTGTTTGTGGCTTCTAGCAGCTAATGGCAAAATTAAGCTATAAGAGCCTAAAAGAACTCGTTTTGAGAAGCTAGCAAAAATTATTTCTAACTCTCTATTCTTCACAAAAAGGTGGGGGATAGTCAACCCCCCCCCCCCTCATCCGGGCAGAAAGAAAGAAAAATGTCGGCTCGCTCTATCCCCTCTCCAACCTCGAGTGCCGAAGGGTATAGGATCCAAGCTGCCGCCGTTTCTCCAACCTTGGGAGAGACCCCTCCCTCCGCTGGCCCAGAGGCCAGCAACATCTCTTGCCCGATCTGGCCTAGGCTTCACTCCAGTGGTATGCGCCCCACTCAGACTGACGACACAGTCCGTCGAGAAGTACACCCGTTCGTTCCTCCTCCCCTCCTCCTAGTTTGTTGCCATGAGCTCGTCCGGCAAGGTGAGGAGCTCCTTTGATTTTTATTTTTTGCCAAACATTCATCTAGATTTTCTATGAATTGTTGCTGATTTATGAAGTTTTCCTATTGATTGGTTGTTTTTCTTTGATGTGCAGGGAGTGTATAAGGAAGGTGATGAAGATACGAAGCGCACAATAGTCAAAGCGTGGTCTGACGCCATATCCGGGAAGACGTTTGATCCAGTGAAGGGATTGCCTTGAGCTGGTAATGGTTTGGTTTCCCAGAGGTGCCATATGTGGTGAGCTAATTCGTACATTCAGTGTGGTTTGGAGTACCGTCTTGAGTATCCGCATCTCATGTGTGAGATCGATCGATACCTGTGTAATAATGATGGGAAATGCTCGTTTCCTTGGGTGTTGGATTGTCCTAATTTGCACATTCTCACATTGTGACATCTGTATCTGAACTAGACAAGATGAATGCATGCTTGGGTGATGAACTGATGATATGAGAATGTGTATTTGTGCGACTCACTTGTACTTTGTTGTAGTCATTTGTACTCTATCAAGCAACAGATGATGAGATCTTAGAGATACTGCATGGTTTACGATTAAAAAGAAAGCAAAAATATAACAAAAGCCCATGTTGTAGTCATTGATGCTTTTTAAGCAACCAATGTAGGTCCTTCACAAGATTTACAATGAGATAACATTTCAAAATTTTAAACATAGGCGAATGTGCATGACTAATTTGAATGCACGAGATCGTGAATTTGGTAGGAGGAATATAGTCCAAGGGCATTACAGACTTTTCACTGATCATACCACAATTAAGCTCAAAAAACAAGTAAGGAAAAGAACTGACTACCTTATTATCTAGAGCTTATTTCCACACGAGCTTATTTTCAGCTTATTTTCACAGGAGCTTGTTCCCCAGCATAGCTCAAAAGAACTGGCATTAAGGGTTTAGATAATATGGTAATTAACCTAAACTAAGCATGTCACATCATATCACCGGTGATTACCCAACGAAGACCAAAACCGACGACGGAGGTGCATCGTATGCTCGTTGCGGGGCACCAAATCGCATGGCGATGGGTTTAACAACTAGCTGGGCTCGACCCGCATATTTTGGTTGTGGTTTTAGTAGCACGGGTCATCGAAAATGGCGACGACGAGGTTTGAAGAGGACCGTGGCATATGTTCGATGGGTGTGGTGCTACAAAGTGAACTAGGGCGAGCCAGGAACGCCGTTGACTTCCTGGGGATGTTAGGAGCATGATTTCCTGATCAAATGAGACAAGTTCAAGATCTGGCGATAACGGCGATGAAGCATGGCAGCGGTGTCTATCGGAGCTTCTGGGAACAAGGAACAAAATAAAGCATGGAAGGATAGGGGAAATGACCAAGTGCTCAAGGTGATGTGGAAGGGCAGTTCAGCAAACTTGGAGATGGCATGACGGGAGTGAGTCAAACAAGATGGCAGGTTTAACCGATATGCTAGAGGAAGGGTTGCCCCTCTCTGGAATTGTCGCCGCCATGGTTACCTTTGTGTCGCCCCCCCCCCCCCCCCCCGTTCAGCTCCATCACAGAACAGGATCCCAGAAGATCTCATGCCGCCTGAGCCCAGCCACCGCCACGCAAGGCTACCGCTATCGTTGTGCACCAAGAATACACCATTTTCCTTTTCTTTTTGTGGTTTATCTAAAAATGGCCCCACCTGGAAGTGACACAAACAGAGGTGAGAGAGAGAGTTTTTCATTTTCTTTTTTGTAGGTATGTGTGGGCCCACACGTCGGTGACCTATACACACAGTGGCATCTATGTCCAGAGAACGTTTCGATGACGGTCAAACCCCTTTAACCAGACAGAAATGGCACGAAGGGGTATTTCCATAAACACTTCAAATGGAAGAGGGGCAACGTTGCGCACCTTTTATTTTTAGGGGTAAAGATGAGTGTGGGTGCAAATTAGGGGGGGGAGGTGGAAATGTACGTATATTTTATTGCAAAAGTGCATTTTGTTTTCTATAAACTTGGTAAAACGTTATAAATTTTGACTTCAATCAAAGCTAGTATGAGTAGTAAATAAAAACGGAGGGAATATTTGGAGGCAACTTCTTTCAAGATGTACGTGTTTCTCTTACATGATACTTTGTTGCTCATTTTCCCATAATCCATAGAGTGTAGCATATTGTATATTATATATTTTTCTACATCCACTATAGTGACTAAACTATGTATGAACGTTTGAACTTCTATTCATACAACTTACGAAAAACCATATTGACATCATTGGTACAAACAAGAAGCAAACTGATACCGGAAGAGGAAAAAAAGACTTATTTGGACGCTCTTCCTTGGCCAAATTACAAATTGTGATTTGCTGAAACTACAGATAGTGAAATAAGTTTTCCAATCACTATAAATAGATCCACGGTTCAATATAAAGAAAAGCATCCTCTCTTCGTGTTTATTTTGGTTTACTTTCCTCGTCATATCTTGAAGCACTGCAGCACCCCCACCAGTTTCTAGAATGACTAAAAAATTGTAAAAGATTTACAGAAGTCAAAAAACATCATACATATAAATTATGACATCTAATATTCCTTAGTTAATTTTCTTAACAAAATATGGCAGCTGGTGATCTACATGAAGAGAAAACGTGAACATATGTTACATATTTTTTGCACCAGTTGTACATAATCTTATTGTATATACAATCAAAGTCATTCATAGAATTTACAACCCAACATATATACACGAATTTAACAAAACTGTTTAGACTTTCATGTGCTTACGTAGAAAATGGATCGGCTGGGTGGTCTGGGTGGGCCGGGGTGGTGCCACTGCTACAGTATTCTCGTTTACTAGTAAAGTGTGGTTGAAAAATTAGGGAGAATTGAAGCTATAGTTCAGATAAAAACTATGCTCTTAACTAAAATAAAATACCAAGCATTGTGTTATAACATCCAGAATAAACAATATTAGAAAGACAGATGCAATAGAGTATTCATAGTATTGTAAATAAGTGCCAAGTACTGGCATTACAACATGCATAATGTATATTCGAGAGAGCTAACACACCATCTTCAAACCAACCAAAAAACAAGTCTTGACCCATCACTAGACCAAGAGAGGAAGAACAACAATATATCTCTAATGAAAAGTGTTGTTGTTCTTGAATTGATGGAAATGTATAGCCATGTCATCGTTGGTGGTAACGACCAACAGTAACCAAGCTCAGTAGAAGGGAGCCCGTTTAGGGGGGCGATAGACGCCCTTCCGAGGCTGGTGGCGGTAGCTGGTCCCTCCAATCTGCTGAAGGTTGCTAGGCCGTGGCAGATCATCACCGTCGGCTTCTCCTTCATTTGTGTGTGAGTCTGAGTATTCCCATACGAATTCCCGACCGAGAATGAATGTTAAGTTGGGATCAGACAACATTCCTTCAAGCTGACATCAATGAAGAAACATAAATTTAGATGAGTAAAGTATATAAACAAGCTAACTAGTAGATGTACTCCCTCCGTTCCTAAATATAAAACCTTTTAGAGATTCCACTATGGAGTACATACGGATGAATCTAGGCATATTTTAGAGTGTAGATTGACTCATTTTGCTCCGTATGTAGTCTATAGTGAAATCCCTAAAAGGTCTGATATTTAGGAACAGAGGGAGTATATAGGATGCATGTCTGAACAATCAGATGTCTAAGACTGGCAGCATTTGTATACTTGCTAGTAGATCGAGGTCATACTAGTAACAAAAATGTCAAATAAAGGACATCGATCCATACTCCAAAGATTAGAGTTCACATGTTTGGATCCAAATATGTTTTGCTCGCTGGAAAATCATCCAAACATGTTCCTTGGCAGAGGATTATTTACCACTTAAGTTGATCGATCGGAAACATGTAATTAAACAGATACGATGTACTGGTTGACAAACATGTTGGTGATTTCAACTCAGCAATAATCTAGGCTAGTTTTCCAAACGATCCTATCTATCTACATGGTGCCCGCTTAGTGAATGTACAGAAATGTTTGGAAAGCATGCACGAGACAGGCGAGGTAGGTTGACGCGCCTGTATACCTTGCAGCCGAGGGAGCAGTAGCGGAAGTTTGCCTCGACGAGTCTCCGGCTGAACACCAGGCACTCGTCGGCGGGGCCGAAATACTTGACGTCGTGGTGCAACGCCTGCGGCCTAGGGTTTAGGTACACCGCCCTGTCGTGGTTGACCACGTATGGCTGCACCAGGGACAGGTCCGCAACCTCCTCCAGCTCCGCCACCCGGATCACCTCGCCGTACCTGGAGGACCGCCTTATCTGCAATAATATCCATCAATCCACAACGCCGCCACTGCCATTGTCACGCACGTGATGCGCTTATATATATTACGTACCTGGACGACGTGGTGGTCGCAGTGACCGGAGAGGCACATTGGGCAGCAGACGGCGTTCTCCTCACCGGAGCAGTTAAGGCAGTAGTGGTTGCACTCGTTCTTGACAAGTTGCAGGTGCGCTGCGCACGGCTGAAAGAACATCGCGCCGAGAAGCGGCCGCAGCCACGACGGAACGCCGCCCAACTTCATGCCCCTCGACGACGACATTGCTCTCTTTCTGTATACCAAGTAGACAAACATAATGCATATGTGAGCTTCATAAGATGCAGCGAGAATGCCAAGAACATCGTACGTTCTAGCTAGGATCATAGGCAATACTAGCAATTGATGTGTATCTATTCTGTTGTACCTGCACGGAGACGTCGATCTGGGTGGAGGTCGCGGCCGGTGACGTGATTTCGATTTCTGCAGATCGACGAAATGAAACGTGATGAGATCTGTTGTTTATATATTTGTTGGGAGGGAGAGAGGGAACATGGAAATGGAAAGAAAACCAGGTAGAGTTTCCAGTGCGTACAAGGCCAGTTTGAAACAAGACTTGCTTGCGTTTCTTCTCATGTATGGCCGTAGACCCAGGAGGAATCTTCAAATGTTCTGTTGCTGTGTTTACATAGCTATTCAGCCATGAGCGCAAACAATTGGCATCTAATTAATATCCTAGTTGAAAAATAACAACAAAAATTGAATTACCGAAACTCACCATATGCAAAATTCATGGACTGACTCACGTGCCACGTTAGTTAGTGACCATAGACCACCATATGGGCAGTGGTTTCTTCTATAAAGTTTACAGATTTCGGTCATAACTTACCACATCAATGGTCAATGACAAAGGTGAAGGGGCCTCATGCCACCAGTCATCAATTTATATGCCATAACACACGAGAATAGAAAATGATTCGTCATCGTCGAGGGTGGTGATGGCCATGTAGGGGTAGGGCAGCGGTAAGGAGGCCATGACACGGGGGGGGGGGGGGGGGTGGAGAAGGAAATCATTCGATGAGAAAGAGGCAACAAGTAGCGGGTGCAAGAAACAGAATTAGGGAGGAACTAGGAGGAAATCCCTCCCCACCACCCTACGCTCGGCCGGCAGGGAGGCGTCTCCCTACCCGCCACTGAAAGGCCGGCCGATGAAGCCGTGCCGCTCCCCAGGATGGTGGTGGCATGAAGATTTTTTTTCCGCACGCCTTCCCAGCCCCCCCCCCCCACTCCCAAGATCCACCTCCTACTGCGTCGTCGTCGTAGGATCGGCCGACGAGGCCTCACCACACCCCAAGATGATGATGATGGATGGGATACGCCCCTCCCACGCTTTCGCAACCCCCCCCCCCCCCCGCACATCCTCGAGACCCCTGCATCCCCGTGCGCGTCGTGTGCGCCCCCTCCCAGCTGCCATGCATCCATGTCGGTTTTGGCGCCCTCCCCTACAGTGTCCCCTATCCCAGGCATGGCCCAGTCCTGCTGGTGTTGCTCGGCTGTGGGTTGTGTCCAAACACGTGGGGAAATTTCTGCCAGCCTTTTGTGTACAGGAGGACCCCTCGTCTCTGGCATCCCTTCCTCCACCACCGAGGCTCACGTGCGGAGGCGATGAGACTACAGTGCTAGTGATAGTCCTAGGTCTCCTCTAGCTGGGTACCGGTTGGCGCTGCTACGGCCCCGACGACCTTGGGTCGACGTCTCTCTAGTGTCCATGGCTGACAGTGTCCAATGCAGGGCAGCTCCGGCCTCAATGACCTAGCAACTGCATCCCCTCCAACTCACCTAGCTCACTGACGTTCCGATGGCTATGGCCACGGCAACATGGATCTGCGTCCCTCTAGAGACCCTACATGCCGGAGTTGTGGTCACCGTCGCCCCACCCTCTTATGGTTTGCTTCGCCACCTTCCCTACTTTGTACACCTCAAAGCCCCCGTGTTTGCCATATTCAACGCTTGTGTGTTCGTAAGCAGTCTCACCCCTTGACGGCAGGTGCAACCCTGACAATCCTCTTCCGACGTGGTGGCTCTGACCAGCATTTGCTTCCTCATCCTTCACTCCAGATACAACGATTATGGGACTGTTCTTCCTGAGGCCAAGGAGAAATCCTTTCTCGGCTGGTTGGTGCTGGCAGTGGCAGTGTCTATGAATGTCATTTCCTCATTGGAGACGTCGCCAAGTCTCTCGGTCATGCACCTCTTCGAGCTCAAGGGAAACCCTAGTCCGGCTCCTCAAGAATGGATGGTGACGACGTCTAGGCGACGACAGGGCTATCTTACTCGCTCACGGTGTCCCCAGGTTTTGGCTTACGCGATGTTGGAATTCTTGTTGATTCAGCATTACTGCTCTTTGTTCGGTCTTGGTAAGTTTTATTGTGGAGTATCCTCTATTCAAGCCAAGCATCATTTGTCTCTCTAGTCGGGCACAATGTTCACGCATGTGTGGGTTCGTGTCATTCATGTGTTATACTACCCCTTGTACTCATTATATTCCTTCTATCAATGCAATGATATGCAAGCTTTGCGTATTCGTGAAAAAAGTGAGAAAGAGGCAGCAATGGACCCATGTTTAGGTGAAAAGATCACCACCCTCACGGTCATAGATTTGTTCAATATAAGACGAATGACACCAAAGAACACGATAATGCTACTCCAGCAGGAGTTGTTGGATTTCATCAAAGACGAAGGGTGATGTGACACAATAGCAAAAAGTATTTCCCTTGGTTAAGAACTGAAAGTGCGTTATATCGACTACAAGGGGGTGAATAAGCGATTTTTACAAATTCATCACTTGAGGAATTTCAACTTTGAGGAATTTGAAATGTGATGAATAACTAGCAGCGGAATAAGTACTCAAGTGCATGAGGAACATGGTAACAGTATAGTTTTCATAATGAAATGAAACATGCACAAATAGAGAGTAGCGTGATAAAGGATAAGCAGTGATGAACAAGGCAACTTGAAGAATCTGAGGTGAGGAATTTGCGAAAGTCTTCAGTCAAGTTCTTCAAACAGTAACAATCAATTTCATCAACTGGTTTATGAGGAATAAGGAGGTTGAGGAAATAGAACCAGGTAACTCGATGAAGACAATCGTTTGATGACCCAGTTCCAACTGCCGTGACAGTCGTACGTCTGGTTTGGAGCGGCCAAGTATTTAAACCAGAGGACACACGGTCCCAAGACACATAGTCCTTACCGTATTCTCCTTGAGCTAAGGTCACATAGTCCTCACCCAACACTCGTGGTAAGTCTTCAAGGTAGACTTCCAAAACCCTCACAAACTGGTCACCCAGCGATCCACATTTTACTGTTGAATGCTCTAGACCAAGGTCACTTCGTGGTCCCCAATTGACTGCAGGAGCACTAGACCATGACGCCTAACCATGTGGAGGATGCACAGTCCTCAAAGGTAACAAGCGTCGGTTCCACACAGGAATTTCTTTAGTGATGCTCAATCACTATGGGTTTTGTGGTTTGGTTGTGGATTTTTCCTCACTGATGATTTTCTCTCAAAGTCCTCGGAGTATGGGTTGCTCTCAAAGGACAAGTTTCAGTTCTCTCTCGGAGCAACCAACCAGCTAGTGGTTGTGGGGGTGGCTATTTATAGCCAGGATGCAAGCTGACATGATAAGACATAAATGCCCCCAATGATATGACCGTTATGTGGATAAGAATGATTGGGGACAGCTGGCGCTAAGCATAGCAACGGTCGGAATTTCGAACCATGAAAGTCCTCAGCTTATCATGTTCCTCACTTATAGGCAATTCGCACTGGCAAAATCCTAACTCCTCAGTCAGATCAATTTCCTCAGAGACCAGAAGAACTCCGTCTCTATCATTGAAGAACTTGTCTGAACCGTAAGAGATTTCCAAAGGCTTCACTCGAAGGATTGTATGGATTGAGGATTTTGGAGTTAAGCATCAGTTGGAAATTTTCCTTAGTATTACCTCGGCCCCCTTGAACAGTAGGGTGTTTCCTATGACTCAAATAAAGGAAATGAAACTACGAAAACAAAGTCTTCACGCTTCATATTCTTCATTCATATCTTCAAGGTTACACCAACTTTTTCATTTTCAAAGTCTTCACAAAGTCTTCACAAAAGTCTTCAGAAAGTCTTCAGCAAAGTCTTCACTTGAAGACATACATTTTTAGGGGTCGATAATCTCCGAATATATCAAACTCCTCATCGACTTATAGAGCCTGTGTACACTCACAAACACATTAGTGCCTTAACCTATAAGTCTTCAATACACCAAAATCACTAAGGGGCACTAGATGCACTAACAATCTCCGCCTTTTTGGTGATTGATGACAAATAGGTTAAGTTTTCAACGGGGATAAACATATGAAGTGAAAGTACAGATTTTGAGGAATTTGATTGCAAGATATAGAAGAACTCCCCCTTAAGATGTGCATATTTGAGGAATTTGCTTTGGACTGCAAATGCACTTGGCAGATTCAAACATGGAGAATGTAGCGACCTGACCTGAAAGGTCGAATCTCCGGTGTTTCCGTACCATCCCAAGATCATGCTGGTACACACACGGTACATCAATGTATATATCAAAGGGAAATCACACAGCATTATATTAATCGAAATCTCATATCGAGTCCTTTATTACAATAAAAATTACAATAAAGTGGCTGAAAGCCAACTCATGAGAATGTCTAAATCTTGCGGAAGCGTCGAAGGTAGATGAGTCCATCTGACTCCAAGGGCATCTCACTGAGCATAGAACGTGTCCTCACTCCTGGTCGGAAAAGTTTTCTACAACATGATACGTTGCAGCCATGTAGGTCAGCATATGGAATATGCCGGCAAAGTCGCAAGAGAGGGGTGAAAAGATAATCATCTAATCTACATGCTTATATGGCAGGTGGGGGGTAAGTTTTTGCGTAAAGCCAAGTTTTTCCTACATCAAGAAAGGGGCTAAGCAAAATATTACTAAGTTGGTTGATTAATGAGATGGTTCCACCAACCAATTCTCATACACAATTGTTAAATACCCACATCATCATATTATTCGTGTTGAGAATTCCGAATGTTTCAGTTCCTTTGGCTCAAGTCGTCCATGACCGTGGACACGGCTAATCGATTAGGTTTGAGTACTCTGCAGAGTTTTGCACACGTTCCCCACAAGATTTGGTCGCCTCCGTTTGATTTCTCGCACTTCAGGGTGTTTGAGAAACGGATGACCAAAACATGGTCTTCCAAAGGGTTTCCCTGCGACTCTGTCGGTGCCCATCCTTTCCTACCGTTCTTCCACATCTCGTAGCACCGCCTGTCCAGGGTCACCACGATATCCAACCAAGCCAGAGCCCATAATGACTTGTGGCTGTGCAGGTAACCCTTGGGTCTTGAAGCACCCATCCATCTCTTTGTGCCTGGGTGGATCTTTCCGCGTGAATACTGGCCATCTCCAGCATCACCTAGGCAAATCCACTGGTTTCTCCAAAGTGCCGTTCAACCATCATCCACCCAGAGGTATGTTGAAAACTCGGAGTCTTAAATCTTGATCATTATGTAGGTCTTGAAATTATTAACTCTCCCAACTCTCATGAATCACACAACCAACCCCGTCTACTAATAGCATAGCAAAAGTAAAACAACGTTTCCCGGGGCCAATGTGTCAAAGAGTTTGAGGGGGTACCTACCACATGATACTACTACAATGTAAGCAAGTTTCCAACTAACCTATCTTGCATGCAATTGTGGGAAATGGTAGAACTAATGCATATAAAACATGGGTAATCATGATCAAAGTGACTTGCCTGATTGATGATCTTCGTACTCGTGGGACTCTAAGTAACAAGCTTCGAACTCCGGATAATCTAACGAAGCAAACAAGCACTCAATAAGCATACAACAGAATATTGTAACCCACAAACATCAATCAAGAACTAGTAAACAGTCAAGACAAAACAATGCACAAATCACAAGTAAGGAAAACACACAAAGTTTTGTTTACTAGGAGGTGATTGATAAAACACTACTAACATAATAAAACTATTTTGAAATAACCAAAACAATTGTTGACAGCAAGAAAATCAATTTAAGTTTGTTGAGAAAACTTTTGTAAAGTTTGTAAAAATTTTGATAAACACTATATGAATCAACTATAGTTTTGCTATCAAAAGAGCAAAACAAAACTTATTATTTATTAACAAAACATGTTCTTAACAGAAAAGAATTTTACAAATAAACTTGTCTTAGAAAACATAATTAAATTATATAAAACTTTGTTGAAAGAAAACTATTTCTAACTAGTTGTTTTAGTCAAAATAAACCTATTTGAAAAGAAATTGTGATTCCTATATTAACAAAGAAATAACTAAAAAAATTATATTTTTTATTAACAACAAGTAAAAAACTAAATTTTTAAATCAACAGAACCTACTAAACAAATTAAAACTAAATCTAAGTTAAACTAACTAAAACTAAGTAAATAAAACTATACTATAATACTAGGCAGATTTTGTTTATAGCTAAAACACTAACAATGATCATCCTAAAAATCCTCAAACTAAACATGATGATAGTTCTAACTAATACCAAACAGGAGCAAAAAGATTCATATAAAAATCTATTTTCAAACTCTAGTTATTCAGATTTGAAGATTTTGAGAAAATTTGATTAAATTCAAATTTTATAGTTCAAATTTGAAATCTAAAAGTACAGTGTGAAACTACATGAAAAATGTGAGCTATTGCAAAAAGAATCAACTCAAAACATTTAATAGATTAAAAGTTATAAGCAAAACAAAATTTGGATTCACTCTGTTAACTAAAACAAAAACAGAAAAGGGAAAAATCTACCGGACGGCCAGGGGGCTACGTGGCGCTTTCCTATTGGTTGCGGGCGTGTGCGCGCGGGAGTTTACGGGCGGGCGACCGGTCGGTAGAGGATACCGGTTCGGATATTAATCCGTTCTAATCTCGGCCATTGCGTCTGGATCGGAGGGAGGGGGTGAGTTCGAAGATTTTACCGGAGGGGGAAAGTGGACTCCGGCGGTGGTGGCGGCGGCCGGTAGTCGAGGACGTCGCCGGAGGTGGCTCCGGTGGTCGAAACGGAGCGCAGACGGGCTCAGACGGCGGAGGAGGTCCTCCGGTGCCGGTTGGTGGTGTCGGAGAAGGGCGAGGATGACCGAGGGGATGGCTACGGGCGATGAGAGTTCCGGTGGTGGAGTTACTCCGGCGAGGAATTGCGGCAGCCTTCCGGTGAGATAGGAGAGGGGTTTGGGGGGAAATGGATGCGGGGAGTGGCCGGTACTTATAGGGGCGCTGGGAAGTGCGGGGAAGGAGAGAGGAGAGAGATCCGGGAGGGGGAAAGAAACGGCCGGCGAGGTCCGGCGCGTGCGGGGGAGGAAGGTGATGACCGAGCGAGCTAACGGCCGGTCGGGGGTGAGGCTTGGTGGCAGCGAGAGGGAGGGCGAGGTTTCCGCGTCGGTCGGCCGGCGCGTATTGAATTCGCGAAATAAAGCTTGTGGGCCGGCCTGTTTTAATTCTAAAACCGTTACCGTTTTCTGTTTAATGTTTTTCTAAAGCGTTTCAAAAACCTTTAAAGCATTCAAATGGTCTCTAAATATAGGAGTATTATATATCTAAATTAACAGAATAATAAATTCTATTTAATGAACATTTTTATTCTGTCATTTGAATACTTTCAAAAAAATATTATTTTTCAGAAATTGCCTATTTGTTTTTAAAACCTTTTTGCAATTATTTTCAAAATAACTCCTGGTTACTTTTGTTCAAATAGATCACGAAAATGACCCTGGTGTGGAGTGTCATGTTACTCCCCTCTTATTTTGAACATTTTACCAAGATTTCAAATAGGTGAAAGCAACTTAGGGAAAGTAGAAAGGGCTTTCAGAATTTTAGAAAGAACATTTCAACAATACAGGTATTCAAGCAATGATGATGATGGATGCATAGCTATATTTCATAACATTCCAAAATGAAATTTTGGGATGTTACAAACCTACCCACCTTAAGATGAATCTCGCCCTCGAGATTCGGGTTGGCTAGAAAATAGGTGCGGGTGGTCTCTACGAAGATCTTCTTCGCGTTCCCAGGTGGCTTCTTCCTCGGTGTGGTGACTCCACAGAACCTTACAGAACTTGATGATCTTGCTGCGGGTAACTCTATTGTTAGTCTCAAGGATTCTGACAGGTTTCTCCTCGTAGGTCAGATCACTGTCAAGTTGTATGGCCTCTAGGGGCATTGTGTCTCTCAAGGGAATATCAGTCATCTCAGCATGACATTTCTTTAGCTGGGACACATGGAACACATTATGAACTCCGGATAATCCTTCCGGCAATTCCAGCTTGTATGCAACTTCGCCTCTACGTTCAAGAATTTTGTAGGGGCCTATGAATCTGGGTGCTAACTTTCCTTTAACACCAAACCTCTTGATTCCTCGAAGCGGGGACACACGAAGATATGCTCGGTCTCCCACTTTATACGTCACTTCTTTACGTTTGCTGTCAGCATAACTCTTCTGTCAAGATTGAGCTATCTTGAGTCTATCGCGAATCAACCTGACTTTCTCTTCAGAATCTCGGACAAGGTCGGGACCAAAAAGTTGTCGGTCTCCAACACCATCCCACGTCAGTGGCGTTCTGCACCTCCTTCCATATAAAGCTTCGAAAGGGGCCATCTTCAGACTGGTCTGATAACTATTGTTGTACGAGAATTCTGCGTAAGGTAAGTTGTCATCCCAACTAGATCCATAATCTAGCGCACAAGCTCTCAACATGTCTTCCAGAATCTGGTTGACTCTCTCAGTCTGTCCATCTGTCTGCGGATGAAAAGCTGTACTAAACTCCAGCCTTGTACCCAAAGTTTCATGTAACTGATGCCAAAACTTTGAGGTAAATTGTGTTCCTCTATCTAACACGATACTCCTCGGAACTCCATGCAGACATACGATCCTGGTCATATATATCTTGGCTAGCTTAGCGCTGGTATAGGTGGTTTTCACTGGAACGAAAGGAGCTACCTTGGTCAAGCGATCTACCACTACCCAGATGGAATCATAACCTGAACGGGTCCTGGGTAATCCTGTGATGAAATCCATACCAAGCTTTTCCCATTTCCACTCGGGTATCGGCAGAGGTTGGAGTAACCCTGCTGGTTTCTGATGTTTTGCCTTTACTCTTTGACAAACATCACATATTGCAACATGTTCCGCAATATCTTTCTTCATACCTGTCCACCAATAACTTTCCTTTAAATCCAGATACATCTTGGTATTGCCTGGGTGTATTGAGTAAGGGGAATCGTGGGCTTCCTGAAGTATCAACTTCCTGAGCTCTGGGTCATTGGGCACATAGATTCGGTTCTCAAACCACAAAGTTCCGTGTTCATCCTCATGAAAACCTTTAGCCTTATCATCTTCCATTCTCTGCTTTATCTCAGCTATCTCCTTGTCCGATTTCTGGGCTTCACGAATTCTTTCGGTCAAGGTGGACTGAATTTCTAGTGTAGCAACATATCCTCTTGGAACTATCTCTAGCTTGAGCTCTCTGAGATCATCGGCAGAGGGTACTTGTTCTTGATAGTCACCTCGTTCAAGGCACGATAATCGACTACCATTCTCAAGGTTTTATCCTTCTTCTCCACCAAAAGAACTGGGGCTCCCCAAGGTGAAGAACTTGGTCGTATATAACCTTTGTCCAATAACTCCTTAATTTGCTTCTTGATTTCCAATAGATCATTTGCGGGCATCCGATAGGGTCTCTTGGAAATTGGAGCTGTCCCTGGCTGTAGCTCTATTAGGAACTCAATCTCCCTATCTGGTGGCATTCCTGGTAATTCTTTCGGAAATACATCCAGAAAGTCTTTTACCACAGGTACTTCCTCCTGAACAACTCCTGTGAGAGAATTTAACCGTGCACTCATCTGGGTGCGTCGGGATACATACTTAATCATCTTGTTCTCCGGGGTGGTGAGTGAAACAGACTTGCTGGGACAATCAAGATTTCCTTCATACTTGGTCATCCAATCCATGCCTAGGATTACATCCAATCCCTGGGATTCTAAGACGATGAGGTCGGTGGGAAAAACATGGTTTCCTATATTGAGTTTCAGGGCATGGCATCCTATTCCTGCCATCATCATACCTCCTGGGGAACTGACCTTAATGGGCTGTCTAAGGGTTTTGGTGGGCAAACCATACTTATCCACAACTACCCTTGATATGAATGAATGAGTTGCACCAGAATCAAAAAGTACTGTAGCAGGACATGAATGCAATAAGAACTTACCAACCATAGTCTCGGGTTGATGATAAACTTCTTCCACGTCAAGGTGATTCACCTGGGCACGAGGAAAAGGGTTTGGCTTCTTGGCTGCGGAGTTGTCGTTTCCATTTCCCTGCTTGCTCTGGGGACACTCAGTAGCATAGTGCCCTGTCTTCTGGCACTTGAAACAGGTGATGTGGCTCAGATCCTTATGAGTAGGAACGTGACGGTGCTGGTTGTTGTTCCCATTCCCATTATCAGTCTTGAAATTGCCATGGTTGGGACGGGCATTCCCATTTCCTCCATGGTTGTGGCCTCCATGGTTGTGCACGGCATGAGTGTGCCTTCCAAACTTACCGGTCCCTGATCCGGTATTCCCTGAGTACAGGGAGTAGCGGGGCTTATGATGAGCTCCAGAGTTAAACTTCCCTTGAGTGTACTTCCTCTTGCGGTTCTCAATTTGCTGCTGTTTACCCTCCAAGATGAGGGACTTGTCCACCAGCTCTTGGTAGTTGTTGAAAGTAGCCACTACCAGCTGTATGCTCAACTCGTCATTGAGTCCTTCCAGAAATTTCTCTTGCTTGGCCGCATCATCGGCCACGTCTCCTGGTGCATAACGGGCCAACATGCTGAACTCTTCCACATATTGGGCCACGGAGCGATTACCCTGGCGCAAGTTGCGAAACTCGCGCTTCTTCAGACTCATGGCTCCAGCTGAGACATGTGCGGTGTGGAAAGCTTGCTGGAACTACTCCCAAGTTACATCAGCAATAGGATATGTGGTGGTGTAGTTCTCCCACCATGAAGCTGCTGGTCCATCTAGTTGATGTGTGGCAAAGCGCACCTTCTCAGCGTCAGTACATCCAATGGTGGCGAGTTCTCTCTCCATCTTACGGAGCCAGTCATCTGCCACAATGGGCTCAGTGCTGCTGGAGAAAGTTGGAGGGTTCAACCTCAGAAAACGGGTGAGATTGTCAGTCTGGGTGGATGTTGGTGGTTGTTGTTGTTCTGGTTGTTGGTCTGATTCTGGATCAATAGCTGCATCAGTGCATTCTGCTGCTGAAGGAGTTGCGTGAGTTCCGGCGAGAAGGTGAAGTCGGACTCACGTCGTGGAGGCATCTTGCTGTTTTCAGAGGGGTGAGAATTAGAATAGAACAAGGGCCTAAAAGGAGAAATTCACTACCCATATGCAATGCAGAAAACATATCACACCAAACACTCATTCATTTATTCAATCAATGTCAAACATCGGGAATACAAATCTCAATCAAACTAAGCATCGACCTACGCTCTTAACGTTGAAAATAAAAGATACATGGAGGGCATAACTAAAGTTTTCCTCAGAAGTACATGGTGACTGAGTCTCCTCCAATGGTGCTCTCCTCATAGTCATCATCGTCGCTGATGAAAGGAGCCAAGTCTCCCTCAGGATGAAGATTTTCTCCCATGTCCATCTGTTCCTCCTGAGTGGCGATGCGAGTGTTCAGCTTGTCGATCCTCTCTAAGAAATCCTTCACCTCATACTCATGCTCGTACTCGGCTTCTCGCAAATCAGCTTCGAGGTCAATCTCACGGTTCATCAGATTCTTGATTGTCTTCGTATCAGTATGAACTCGAAGCTCCAGAGTCCTGATGTGAGTCTCCAGGGTCTGGATATAAGAAATAGTGGTGTCTGCAGTGGGAGGAGTTATGATGTTTCCATGGACATCTCTGCGGCAAACCATGCTGAGTCCTGGTGAAATGGTTCCACCTCTGTATTCCTCCTGAATACATCCAAGGGCACGATGAATGGCCATGTCTCTTCCAAGTATCCAGCTGGGTGCCACGAACTTGAGGTCAATGGGTTCCTTCCGATTCCCAAAGGTCTTCCCTGGGATGTGCACCTCGATCCTGTAGCGTCCATCTTGTGGAAATGACATGATAGGAGTCCCGGTGATGCTCGGCAAAGCAATCCTCACATCCTTGACGATCCTCATCAGCTCCTTACCAAAAGGCATTGTTGCGTCAGGCTGACAAAACTCCATGATCAACACTGGGATGAAGGTGGCCATCTATAAATTTTGAAATAATCGGAGAGAAATCAGAAATGAGTAGATGAGAGTATAAGAATTTTAAAGACAAAGAGAAACAATCCTAAGGCTTTCCAGTCCTAGAGGTTACGTCCTACGGTCAGCGTGTGCTCTGATACCATTTCTGTAGCGACCCGACCTGAAAGGTCGAATCTCCGGTGTTTCCGTACCATCCCAAGATCATGCTGGTACACACACGGTACATCAATGTATATATCAAAGGGAAATCACACAGCATTATATTAATCGAAATCTCATATCGAGTCCTTTATTACAATAAAAATTACAATAAAGTGGCTGAAAGCCAACTCATGAGAATGTCTAAATCTTGCGGAAGCGTCGAAGGTGGATGAGTCCATCTGACTCCAAGGGCATCTCACTGAGCATAGAACGTGTCCTCACTCCTGGTCGGAAAAGTTCTCTGCAACATGATACGTTGCAGCCATGTAGGTCAGCATATGGAATATGCCGGCAAAGTCGCAAGAGAGGGGTGAAAAGATAATCATCTAATCTACATGCTTATATGGCAGGTGGGGGTAAGTTTTTGCGTAAAGCCAAGTTTTTCCTACATCAAGAAAGGGGCTAAGCAAAATATTACTAAGTTGGTTGATTAATGAGATGGTTCCACCAACCAATTCTCATACCCAATTGTTAAATACCCACATCATCATATTATTTGTGTTGAGAATTCCGAATGTTTCAGTTCCTTTGGCTCAAGTCGTCCATGACCGTGGACACGGCTAATCGATTAGGTTTGAGTACTCTGCAGAGTTTTGCACACATTCCCCACAAGATTTGGTCGCCTCCGTTTGATTTCTCGCACTTCAGGGTGTTTGAGAAACGGATGACCAAAACATGGTCTTCCAAAGGGTTTCCCTGCGACTCTGTCGGTGCCCATCCTTTCCTACCGTTCTTCTACATCTCGTAGCACCGCCTGTCCAGGGTCACCATGATATCCAACCAAGCCAGAGCCCATAATGACTTGTGGTTGTGCAGGTAAGCCTTGGGTCTTGAAGCACCCATCCATCTCTTTGTGCCTGGGTGGATCTTTCCGCGTGAATACTGGCCATCTCCAGCATCACCTAGGCAAATCCACTGGTTTCTCCAAGGTGCCGTTCAACCATCATCCACCCAGAGGTATGTTGAAAACTCAGAGTCTTAAATCTTGATCATTATGTACGTCTTGAAATTATTAACTCTCCCAACTCTCATGAATCACACAACCAACCCCATCTACTAATAGCATAGCAAAAGTAAGACAACGTTTCCCGGGGCCAATGTGTCAAAGAGTTTGAGGGGGTACCTACCACATGATACTACTACAATGTAACCAAGTTTCCAACTAACCTATCTTGCATGCAATTGGGGAAAATGGTAGAACTAATGCATATAAAACATGGGTAATCATGATCAAAGTGACTTGCCTGATTGATGATCTTCGTACTCGTGGGACTCTAAGTAACAAGCTTCGCACTCCGGATAATCTAACGAAGCAAACAAGCACTCAATAAGCATACAACAGAATATTGTAACCCACAAACATCAATCAAGAACTAGTAAACAGTCAAGACAAAACAATGCACAAATCACAAGTAAGGAAAACACCCAAAGTTTTGTTTACTAGGAGGTGATTGATAAAACACTACTAACATAATAAAACTATTTTGAAATAACCAAAACAATTGTTGACAGCAAGGAAACAATAAAATATTTTTATTAATAAACAGAAGAAAATCAATTTAAGTTTGTTGAGAAAACTTTTGTAGAGTTTGTAAATTTTTTGATAAACACTATATGAATCAACTATAGTTTTACTATCAAAAGAGCAAAACAAAACTTGTTAGTTATTAACAAAACATGTTCTTAACAGAAAAGAATTTTACAAATAAACTTGTCTTAGAAAACAGAATTAAATTATATAAAACTTTGTTGAAAGAAAACTATTACTAACTAGTTGTTTTAGTCAAAATAAACCTATTTGAAAAGAAATTGTGATTCCTATATTAACAAAGAAATAACTAAACAATTTTATATTTTTTATTAACAACAAGTAAAACACTAAATGTTTAAATCAACAGAACCTACTAAACAAATTAAAACTAAATCTAAGTTAAACTAACTAAAACTAAGTAAATAAAACTATACTATAATACTAGGCAGATTCTGTTTATAGCTAAAACACTAACAATGATCATCCTAAAAATCCTCAAACTAAACATGATGATAGTTCTAACTAATACCAAACAGTAGCAAAAATATTCATATAAAAATCTATTTTCAAACTCTAGTTATTCAAATTTGAAGATTTTGAGCAAATTTGATTAAATTCAAATTTTATAGTTCAAATTTGAAATTTAAAAGTACAGTGTGAAACTACATGAAAAATGTGAGCTATTGAAAAAATAATAAACTCAAAACATTTAATAGATTAAAAGTTATAAGAAAAACAAAATTTGGATTCACTCTGTTAACTAAAACAAAAACAGAAAAGGGGAAAAATCTACCGGACGGCCAGGGGGCTACGTGGCGCTTTCCTATTGGTTGCGGGCGTGTGCGCGCGGGAGTTTACGGGCGGGTGACCGGTCGGTAGAGGATACCGGTTCAGATATTAATCCGTTCTAATCTCGGCCGTTGCGTCTGGATCGGAGGGAGGGGGTGAGTTCGAAGATTTTACCGGAGGGGGAAAGTGGACTCCGGCGATGGTGGCGGCGGCCGGTAGTCGAGGACGTCGCCGGAGGTGGCTCCGGTGGTCGAAACGGAGCGCGGACGGGCTCAGACGACGGAGGAGGTCCTCCGGTGCCGGTTGGTGGTGTCGGAGAAGGGCGAGGATGACCGAGGCGATGGCTACGGGCGATGAGAGTTCCGATGGTGGAGTTACTCCGGCGAGGAATTGCGGCAGCCTTCCGGCGAGATAGGAGAGGGGTTTTGGGGGAAATGGATGCGGGGAGTGGCCGGTACTTATAGGGGCGTTGGGGAGTGCGGGGAAGGAGAGAGGAGAGAGATCCGGGAGGGGGAAAGAAACGGCCGACGAGGTCCGGCGCGTGCGGGGGAGGAAGGTGATGACCGAGCGAGCTAACGGTCGGTCGGGGTGAGGCCCGGTGGCAGCGAGAGGGAGGGCGAGGTTTCCGCGTCGGTCGGCCGGCGCGTATTGAATTCGCGAAATAAAGCCTGTGGGCCGGCCCGTTTTAATTCTAAAACCGTTACCGTTTTCTATTTAATGTTTTTCTAGAGCGTTTCAAAAACCTTTAAAGCATTGAAATATTCTCTAAATATAGGAGTATTATGTATCAAAATTAACAGAATAATAAATGCTATTTAAAGAACATTTTTATTCTGTCATTTGAATACTTTCAGAAAAATATTATTTTTTATAAATTGCCTATTTGTTTTTAAAACCTTTTTGCAATTATTTTCAAAACAACTCCTGGTTACTTTTGTTCAAATAGATCACCAAAATGACCCTGGTGTGGAGTGTCATGTTACTCCCCTCTTATTTTGAACATTTTACCAAGATTTCAAATAGGTGAAAGCAACTTAGGGAAAGTAGAAACGGCTTTCAGAATTTTAGAAAGAACATTTCAACAATACAGGTATTCAAGCAATGATGATGATGGATGCATAGCTATATTTCATAACATTCCAAAATGAAATTTTGGGATGTTACAGAGAACTCCCCCTATATCTTGTAATTCATACACGCATTTAAATATACATGAAATGAAGAATTTGAAATGCGTGAGGAAAATGGTGTCTGACGAAATTCAGCATGCATGCATTAAGGTATTTGAGGAAATAAACATGCGAGGAAATAGTTCAAAAGTGTCAGACCACCATTGGACTTAAGTTTATAGCTCAATAACCAAAAACTTCAGAAGAGCGAGAGTTGTAACTTAAACAAAAATAGCCCATATATATAGACCCGCTTGAATACTAACTCAAATTTTCTCCCCCTTTGTCATCGAAGACCAAAAGGGAAGAAAAAGTGATGACTAACGCCCCATGAGGATTTTCAGCTTGTTGGTGAAGATGGAGCGCCAGCGTTGTCGGGGTCGATTGGTGATGCAGGACCAGCAGCAGTATCTTCAATGTCTTCATCTTCATCGCGCTCGCGAGATGAAGAATATGAATTGGTGACCATCAGAGGAATTTGGACTTTCTTGAACTTCTTCTAAGGATAGCGAGCGAAGTCAGGATATTCTTCAAAGTTCAGCTCATCCAATTCTTCAGAAGGCATGATGTGATTTAGCACAGCCCAAGAGCGCTTGAGGTTTTCATGAGCATAATAGTGGTTCCTCTTGACAGTGTTCTGCGTCATAGTCATATTCTACACAATATACCCAAGTTGACGCTTTACCCACTTATGATTGCGATCGACCTTCTGATGAAGACTTATAAGAAGTTCGCGATCAGTCATCAATCGAGGGGCACACTCTTTGGGAGCTGAGGCCTTTGCATCAGAGTCTTGTGTGGCAGTGTCATCGTTTGTGGAGAAGGAAGCGGCTTTGCGAAACTGTCCATCCAGGGGACGTGTTCCTTCATCAATAACAGACTGGCCTTTCCCTTCAACTGATGAAATTGTACTCTTGATGACTTCAACGGGCGGCAGGAAATTGAAGTGATTCTGGAAATTAGCTTTGTAGTGCACTAAGGACTTATCCCTGATGAATTTCATAATCCATGGTGCATATGGCTTCTGCTCAAATGGAGCGACAGCTGCACTGGCCAAAGTCCTCATGAAGAAATCATGTAAGTTAATGGGAATACCATGTATGATATTGAAGAGCACATTCTTCATGATTCCTTCAACTTCTTCTTCCTCAGAGTTATGGCCTTTCTGAGGACACAGTGTTTTTGTCAGGATGCGATAGACTGTGCGAGGCAAATAGAGCAGATCCTTCACTAAGAAGACTTGGCGTTGAGGCTTTCAAGGTGGCAATGTCTTCATTAACAACATTCATTAGTTGATTGGGTAGAGGAGATTCATCAAACAACTTGCGGGCTTCATCTGAGGGAATTTGGACTGGGACACACTGAAGCAATTCAGAGGCTTGAGCAGTGAAGTGTGTTGTGCCAATCATCCAGTCCAATATCCGAGAGTTGATGTCTGAGGAATCTCCGCTGATATGCAACGTGGCATAGAATTGAAGGATGATTTCCTCATTCCAATCGCAGATGTCAACACAAAATGGAAGAAGTCCAGCATCATATAGAACTTGAAGCACAGGAGTAAATGATGGAAAACTTTTCATGTCAGCGTGAGGAATCTGATGGTGCTCGAAGACTTTCTTCTTCTCATAGAGGACTGAAGCATAGTAATTCAGTTGAGTTGCAGTCCAGAACCTGTTTCGACCAGCCCTTGCAGAGTCATAGGGGTTTGGTCCAGAGAAGAATGAGTGTTCATTGAAGAAATTCCTCTTGAGGAATTTGGAACGAACAGTGCCTTTAAAAGGCAGTCTTGGCTTGGGTTGAAGATTTGTTCGTGTATGCCCCTTGATCTCCGTTGGGATGGAAGGAATAGCAGACTGAGTGATTTGAAGAGCTAGTTCCTCAGCAGTGGCCAGAGCATCGATTTCCTCAGCTGTTGCAGCTGGAGTTTCTTCAGGGTCTGGAAGGTACAGGTGTTCAGAGTCTTCAGGTATTTCTTCAGTCTGTGCAGGTGACTGAGGAATCAACATCAGAGGAGTTGCCATTGGTGAATTGGGATGTGCAGATTCCCAATATTCATCATTGATGACTGGAGTGGTGTCACCAATGTCAACGTGTTCATCAATGTCTTCACCAGCTTCTTCAGCAGTTACTAGAAGTTGGAGCGATGATACCTTGGGGGTTGATGAAGTGTCATCAATGACAATTTCCTCATCAAGAGGCTCTAAGGAAGCAGGCGAATGATTCTCTTCTTCTTGAGGAATGTCATATGCTTCCCCGATTGGCACAATAGCCTAAGCTGGTGCCGAGGAAATTGGAGTTGCATCAAGTGGTGTTGCTGAGAAACTTGTCAAACTTTTCGACTTCTTCAACACAGGGGCTTCAGAAGTTGATGCTTTTCTTTTGAGGGTATTTTTCTCAGTAGTAGCAATTTCTTTAGGAACGACTGATGCAACCGTCCTAGGTGGTTCAGTTTCTTTAGGCACAGCAGATTCTTCAGCTGGCCTATCAGATTCTTCAGGTACATCAGAAGTACCTGTTGGCATAGCAGTTTCCTGAGGCACAACATTGGAGGTTGCCCTGGCATGCTCATCAGTGGTCTGAGTTTCCTCAGCAGCACTGGCAGTTGCTTCTGGTTCAGAAGCATTTCCTATAGTAGTTTCATCAGGCTGAGCATTTTCATTAGCTGCCTGAGGAGTTTCATCTGCAGTCCAAGCAATTTCTTCAGACTGAGGCATTTGTGGTTGCGATCGAGCTGCAACCCTAGTGTTGTGATCCTTTACAACTGCTTGAGCAGCCCTGACGAGTCTGACTTTGGTCCCCTTCCATTCAACATCATATTTCTGTTAATCCAAAGAGAGAGTGAATCTCGGACTGAACTGTGACGAGTTGATTTGGAGTCAAATTCATCACATTTTCGCGCAAAAACTTTTCTTCGCGAGTCTTGTTCCTCTTAGCTCTCTGAGCTTGCTCTCTCTTCCATTGTTCTTCAGAGATGAAGTGGGTGAGGACATGATCCACTTCAGGAGGCAGATTCAGTGAAGAAAGCGGGGTGCTTGGGTCTTCATGCCATATGTCGATGAAGTTGAGGATCATCTTGGGATCCAACATGAGAGGAACAGAGCTCCCCTTTGCTCTAGCAGCCCTGTGCTGACTTTGTCTGATGATTTCTACCAATTCTTCATCATCAGCTTCATCATCATCTGCATCATTACCCTCTGAAGAACCTGAGGGGACTGTAACCAAAGCCTTGCTGGTGTGAGGACTTGGTCTTTGACCACGTCCGGCTGTCTTCTTCAGTTTAAGCATAGAGGGACTGGTTGAAGACTTCGCAGTTGTGGAGGGGCTTGCAGTGAGCTTCGGAACTTTGGTGAAACCCTCAGTCCTTTTGCATGTTGACAGATGCACTTTTGGGCTGTTGCAAATGACTGAGCAGCAACAGTTCCAGGTGCAAAAGGTTTTCTGGGCTGAGGCCTTTGACCTTGAGGAATTTGTACTGAGGATTTTGATGTTGAAGAAACAATCTTCAGAGCAGGTTTCTTTACAATTTTCTTCGGAGCACTAGCAGAAGCTCCGGCAAAGGCAGCAGCAGCAGAATCCTCATTGAATTTCTTCACTGCCTCTTTGCCTTTCCTCGCCAACTTGGCTTGTTGCTTCTCCCAAATGTCAGGAAAGTCCTCACGAGTTTTGAGGCTAGTAGGATCAGCAATTTGGTTTGGAGCAAGAGGAGGCCTGCTGCAAGGTGGTTTCACAGCGAATTTCATCATGTATTTTGGAGTTACATAATGATATTCTCTCCATTCTTTGTCCCATCTCCTCTCAATTTTCTGCAGACGGATCTTCCTCTGCTTGGTCATCTCCTTTCCATGTGTTTCTTCGTCAGGTGTGCACTATTCATCATACAGATCCTTAGGGATCTCAAATGCAGTGTGCACATCTGGCTTCTTCCCTCCTTTCTGAGGTTTCTTTCAATCAGACATTTTCTTCACTTGAGAAATATGAACTCTTGAAGATTCTGAAGAGGTACACAGTTTTTCTTCAAGTAGCGCTGCAAATGAGTTAAGTTGATGAGAACGTAGTGATTCATCAGCGGACACGTTGTACCTGTGAACAGAGTATAGGTGCGAGGAATTTGAAGAGGCCATATGCGTTCTCATAAATTTTGAAAAAATATGTGTGAGGAATTGACCATGGTTGTCTTGAGGATTTCACTAAGTGTTGTTTGTCTTAGGTTCCAGAGTTGTGCAAATATGAGAATTTGCACAATTGAGGAATCTTGAAGAAAATCATTACTTAGGGAAAATCATCAAGTATGAGGACATGAAAGGTGCTTGAGAGTTAGATTTATAGCATATAAACACCTTTTGAGGAATATAAAGAGCATTTGAGGATCATACAAGGGAAGTAAAAGTAAATTTTATTTACCCTGGTGAAGAACACGACAAACTTAGAGATGAGATTGGGAAGTTCGTGCATTCATATCTCCCACGCCCTAGCTTGGCAGAGGGAGACAGCTACAGTGGCGGCGGGATGAGGATTCTGTGGCCGGTGCGAGTACGGCGACGATGAGGTTGAGGCAATGAAGCTCTTCCTCACCGATGATGATGACTTTAGCGGCAGCGCTAGGTTGGAGCTCGGGAGAGGGATGAGATGCGGAGTAACCGAGCACAGTTGATGGGAAGGGGGCATTTCTAGAGGAAGTGAAAACCGATCCACCCGAAGATTTTGGACAGGATTGCCCCTGACCCTTGCTCTCCACGCGACAGGTGTCACCCACGATCTGGGTAGTGGAGATTGTGGAGGGTCGTGGGTTATCCAGGCGCGGGAATCGGAACTGCTTGAGCGGGAAACGCCGAAAATTTTGGAAGTGAAGATTTGAAGTTTCCGTTTGCAAATTATTCAGCTGTCAAGGACACAGTGAAGACTTTGAACAAGTTTCAAAGTAGAATGCATATGAGGAATTTGTGAACAGACTGGGTTGAGTTTAGCATAGATGGGGAAAGGGTCCGATCACATTCACTTAGATGAAAATCAACTTGAAGAATTAGCAATAAGTGAATGCTGTTGAGGACATTGAAAAACTCAAATATATATATATATATGTATATATATATATATAGTCAATGAAGAATATGAGTCTCAAAAGTTTTGAAGAATTTGAAAAGTTGATGAATTTGAAAACTTGAGGAATTTGCAAATTTGAGGAATTTGATAATTTGAAGAATTTGCAAAATCAACGAAATGCTCAATTTTGAAGAATTTCAACTTTCGGTTGGTGGTGTAACCCACCATATAAGAATGATGATTTCAGACACCGCGTACAATTGTCGTAGAGTTCTGAGAATCAAATTCTTTGTTAATTTCTTCACACTTAGAGAGTTATTCTTCATTGATTGAGGAAAAATGTTACTTCGTGTGTTGCACATCTAAGTCATCAATTTTTGCATAAGTGTTAGGATGTGTGTTCTTCATCAAAGAACATTCGAAGATTCTAAGATATTTAGCTCACACTGCAACTTGCAAAATCTCTTTTCATCCAAGGGCTTTTGAAGATATCGGCTAGTTGTTCCTCAGTCGGAATGTGGTTGATGGAGATGTCGCCCTTGAGTACATGATCTCGAAGAAAGTGATGACGAATCTAGATGTGCTTGGTCTTGGAATGTTGAACTGGGTTATAGGCAATCTTGATGGCCCTCTCGTTGTCGCAGTAAAGAGGCACATTCTTCAGCTTGATGTCGTAGTCCTTGAGGGTTTGCTTCATCCATTGTAACTGAGCACAACACGAGCCAACAGCAATGTACTCAGCTTCTGCAGTAGAGAGTGAAACGCAGTTTTGCTTCTTCGAGGACCAACAGACTAAGGATCGTCCGAGGAAATTACATGTGCCTGAGGTTGACTTGCGATCCACACGATCTCCAGCATAGTCAGCATCAGAGTATCCGATGAGGTGAAGATTTGAGCCCTTGGGATACCAAAGTCCAAGTGTTGGTGTGTGAGCTAAGTATCAAACAATATGTTTCATAGCCTTATGGTGTGATTCCTTCGGTGTTGCTTGGAATCGAGCACACATGCAAACACTTAGCATTATATTAGGCCTAGATGCACATAGGTACAATAAGGAGCCAATCATGGAGCGGTATACCTTCTAATCGAAATCTTTACCATTTTCATCAATGCAGAGGTGGCATTTTGAAGGCATTGGAGTTTTGACGCCTTTGCAATCTTGCATGTCGAATTTCCTCAGAACATCTTTGAGGTATTTGTCTTGTGAGATGAAGATGCCATTGTCTTGCTGACGGATTTGAAGACCTCCCATCATAGACATTTGATATTCTTCACTCATCATATAGGCAAATTCATCACTGTAACGTTTGTCAGTACATCCAAAGATAATATCATCACCATATATTTGGCATATGAACAGTTCATTGTCATAGGATTTCGTGAAAAGAGTAGGGTCGAGTGAACCGGGTTTGAAGCCTTTCTTCATGAGGAATTCCTTCAGAGTGTCGTACCACGCCCGAGGGGCCTACTTGAGGCCATAGAGGGCCTTGTTTAGTCTGAAGACTTTGTCAGGATGCTTAGGGTCTTGAAAACCTGGGGGTTGAGCAACATATACTTCTTCCTCAAGCTTACCATTGAGGAATGCACTTTTCACATCCATTTGATATAAGATGATATTATGATGGTTAGCATAAGCTAGTAATATGCGAATAGCCTCAAGTCTAGCAACAGGTGCAAACATTTCATCAAAGTCAATTCCTTCAACCTGTGTATAGCCTTGGGCTACTAGACGAGCCTTATTCCTCACCACGAGGCCATTTTCATCTTGCTTGTTGCGATAGATCCACTTTGTACCTATGATGTTATGTTTGCAAGGATCTGGTTGCTTGACAAGTTCCCACACGTTTTTGAGCTTGAACTGATGCAATTCCTCTTACATAGCTTGAATCCACTCGGGCTCGTTTAATGCTTCATCAACTTTGGTGGGCTCTATGATAGAGACAAAGGCAGAGTGACCACAAAAGTTAGTTAGATGTGAAGCTTTTGAGTGTGAGGACCTGGTGCATTGATGTCATCGATGATTTTGTCAATCTACACTTCATTTGCTACTCTTGGATGAGCAAGTTGACGAGGCTGAGGATTTTCATCAGCACCATTTTCTTCAGGTATATCAGCATGAGTCTTCATTTGTTGGAATGATTTCCTCAGTGGGTATGACATCTTCAGTTGCCTTCAACTTGATGGATTCTTTAGGAGACTGTTCATCTAACACAAAAGGCAGGAGCTCTCTTTGCGAGCCATTAGTTTCGTCGAACCGCACATCTACAGTTTCAACCACCTTGTGATGGTAGGTGTTGAAGAATTTGTAGGTGTGCGAGTCCTTTCCATAACCAAGCATAAAACCTTCATGTGCTTTCGGTGCAAACTTAGAACTATGGTGAGGATCTCTGATCCAGCATTTTGCACCGAAGACTTTGAGATAACTTACATTGGGTTTCTTGCCTGTCATGAGCTCATATGAATTCTTCTTGAGGAATTTGTGAATATATACCCTATTGATGATGTGGCATGCAGTTTCAATTGCTTCAGGCCAGAAGCGACGAGGGGTTTTGTATTCATCAAACATGGTGCGAGCCATCTCAACAAGTGTCCTGTTTTTGCGCTCCATGATGGCATTCTGCTGAGGAGTATAAGGGGCAGATAACTCATGAGTAATACCAAGTTCATCAAGATATTCATCAAGATTAGTGTTCTTGAACTCAGTCCCATTATCACTCCTGATATGCTTGATCTTGACGCCGAAGTCGGTGGTGGCCCTTGAAGCAAATCGTCTGAAGACGTCCTGCACTTCATTTTTGTACATAATAACATGCACCCATGTGTAACGAGAGTAATCATCAACAATGACAAAGCCATACCAACTTGATGCAATTGTTACTACAGAGTAATGAGTGGGGCCAAATAGATCCATGTGAAGCAATTCAAAGGGTCGAGTCGTGGTCATGATTGTCTTCGAGGGATGCTTGGATCTGGTCATCTTCCCACATTCACATGCACCGCAGAGGTGGTCCTTGAGGAATTTGACACCCTCGATGCCAATGACGTGCTTTTTCTTCATGAGTGTGTGCAGGTTCCTCATACCAGCATGTCCAAGTCGTCGATGCCACAACCAGCCTTCTGAAGACTTTGCAAGTAAGCAAGTGGCAGGTTGAGAACCTGTAGAGAAATCAACAATATACAAGTCTCCTCTCCTAAAGCCTTCGAATACTTTCAAATTATCAGATTCCATGATGACAACACAACAATATTTTCCAAATATGACAACAATATCAAGATCACAAAGCATTGAGACAGACATAAGGTTGAACTCGAGGGATTCAATAAGCATCACCTTGTCCATGGTTCGGTCCTTTGAGATAGCAACCTTACCAAGTCCCAATACCTTGCTTTTTCCTTTGTCTGCGTCGGTGATATGCTTCAGAGGAGATGGAGTGAGTGGCAAATTCATCACTAGATTCTTGTCACCCGTCATTTGGTTTGTGCATCCACTATCGAGAACCCACTCAGTAGCTTTTAGAGTATCATCCTGCAGATGAATTAGTACAACTTATGAACTCATATGGTTCAGAGTGAAGAATATGATATCAATTTCATCAGACATAATTTCATCACATAACATAGTAAGCAAGTAGAGTGAGGACATGAGAAATGAAGAATTCATTTCATCATGGTTAGCTTGCGTCCTTTCAAGCATTTACTCAGGTCTCCAGCAAATTCATCAGATGTTCAAATTCATCTAGAGACCTGACCCTGCATAAGAGGTCAGTTTGTTTTCTTCACCACCCACATTTGGAGGGGTGGCAAAGAGTTCATCATTCTATGAGCACCATGTGAGAAGGGAGGCATTGAACCAAGTGCGCTTCGTTTCATAGGGCGAGGGTTAGAGTATTCAAATGAATAAGCAGAGAAATTCTTTGAGGACTTATGAACATAATGGTTTGAAGAATAATGCACATATTCATAACTCTTAAGTTTTCCCTACGAAACAGAGGCATTAGCACGAGAATGATGATTTTGACCATTTGAGGAATTTGGTCCAAGTCAGGACTTTGGTCCATATGAGGAATTTGATCTGGGGTTCCGATTCTTCATGAGTGGTGTCGTGAGGACATTCACTTGAATATTTTGTAGGTAGCTCTTGGGAACCCAGATTTTCTTCATAGGAGAACCATTCCTGCAGTTAGTTCCAACATATCTAGCAAATACTTCACTTCTCTGATTTTTGAAGAACCTGTAATTGGAGTCAAGTGACTCATCAAAGGAATATGAAGTTTCACAAGTAAAGCCAGATAAATTGGATGGATCTACAGGAGATCCTTTTGCAGCAACCCATGAGGTTTTGGGGTACTGCTCAGGTGTCCAGTAGGATCCATCAGCGTTGAGTTTCCTCACAAAGCAATACCCTCTTTCCTAGGGTTCCTGTTCAGAATCTGCTTCTTGAGGACATCACAAAGGGTTTGATGCCCTTTGAGACTTTTGTACATGCCTGTCACATACAATTCCTTCAACCCTGCATTGTTATCAGTGATACTTGTGGTATCCTCGGAGGAGGAATTTGAAACCACTGGAATAGTTGAAGAATTTGCAACAGTAGAAGCATTTGAACATTCAGGTGAAGAATTAGCAGTTTCACGTTCGATCCATTTCAAACAAGGTGGAACAAATTCTTCCTAAGCCGTATTGATCTGTTGAGCCAGTAAGGCATCGTTTTCCCTTCTGAGATCCTCATGTGACACCCTCAGCTTTTCAAGATCTCGCTTTCTTTGAAGAAATTCATATGAAAGCTTCTCATGATCGGCTAAGATGTGATTAGGATGACTATGAAGGTTATCATACTTTGTCTGAAGACTTTCAAGATCGACAGACAGAGTTTGAGTCCGATCCACTTCATGGTTTAACAGATCATCGCTTTTGTCTAGCATTTTCTAAAGCTTTTCAAGTGCACTTGGTCGCTTAGTCGCAATTTTAACAATTTAGCATAGCTAGGTTTCACATATTCATCAGATTCACCTTCACTTGATTTAGATGAGGAATGATGTTTGTGTACCTTTGAGCCTTTTGCCATGAAGCAATAAGTGGGAGCATAATCATCATTGCAGACGTCAGAGTCGTTGGAGTAGTCATATTCTTCATTGTTGAAGATGGACTTGCTGACGAAAGCAGTAGTGAGAGCAAGGCTAGCGACACCAGATTCTGATTCCTCCTCGGATTCTTCCTCTTCTTCATATTCTTCAGATTCTTCCTCAGAATCCATTTCCTTGCCAAAGAATGCTCGAGCCTTTCTGGAACCATTCTTCTTGTGCTTTGAGGACTTTGAAGATGAGGACTTTGCATATGAGGACTTGGAAGATTTCTCCTTTTTCTTCAAGTCTCAGAACTATCATCCTTGTATTTCTTCTTCTTCTTTGAGTCTTTTTCCCAGAGAGGACAATCAGAGATAAAGTGGCCAGGCTTCTTGCAACGATGACATGTTCTCCTTTTGTAATCTTCTGAGGAATCTGACTTCCTCAAGCCACTTTTTGATGACTTTCCAAATCCACCTCTTCTTCAGAACTTCTGGAATTTCCTCACAAGCATAGCTAGTTCCTGACTTAGTTCTTCAGCATCACGAAGGCTGCTGTCAGAATCTTCTTCTTCAGATGAGGAAATTGCTTTTGCCTTCAGAGCACGGGATCTTCCATAGCTTGGCCCGTAGAGGTCTCTTTTCTCAGCTGGTTGAAATTCATGAGTATTGAGTCTCTCAAGAATATCAGCAGGATCAAGAGCTTTATAATCTCCACATTCTTGAATCATCAAAACCAGAGTATCAAATGAGGAATCGAGAGATCGTAGCAGTTTCTTCACCACTTCATGGTCAGTGATATCAATGGCACCCAGTGCTTGAAGTTCATTGGATATATCAGTGAGGCGATCAAATGTTTGCTGAACATTTTCATTGTCAAGTCTATTGAAGCGGTTGAAGAGATTGCGAAGAACATCAACACGAGAGTCACATTGAGTGGAAACACCTTCGTTGACTTTGGACAGCCTAACCCAGATAAGCTTAGCAGATTCCAAAGCACTCACTCTGCCATACTGACCTTTGCTCAGATGACCACAGATGATATTCTTCGTTTGAGAATTGGGTTGGTTGAATCTCTTCACATAAGCAGCTGTAACAGTGGGACGACAGAGGGCACACCATTTTTCACAACGTACCAGAGATCGTTGTCAATAGCTACAAGGTGCATACGCATCTTGTTCTTCCAGTAGGGGTAGTCTGTCCCATCGAAGGTAGGACATCCCACAGAAACCATGATCATACCTGCAGTCGACATAACTAGAACTCCACGTGGTTAAACCAAAATCACACAGAGCAAGGGAGTACCTGCTCTGATACCATTTGAAAGTGCGTTATATCTACTAGATGGGGGGTGAATAGGCGATTTTTACAAATTCATTACTTGAGGAATTTCAACTTTGAGGAATTTGAAATGTGATGAATAACTAGTATAGTTTTCATAATGAAATGAAACATGCACAAATAGAGGGTAGCGTGATAAAGGATAAGCAGTGATGAACAAGGAAACTTGAAGAATTTGAGGTGAGCAATTTGCAAAAGTCTTCAGTCAGGTTCTTCAAATAGTAACAATCAATTTCATCAACATGTTTATGAGGAATAAGGAGGTTGAGGAAATAGAACCAAGTAACTTGATGAAGACAATGGTTTGATGACCCAGTTCCAACTGCGGTGACAGTCGTACGTCTGGTTTGGAGCGGCCTGGTATTTAAACCAGAGGACACACGGTCCCAAGACACACAGTCCTTACCGTATTCTCCTTGAGCTAAGGTCACACAGTCCTTGCCCAACACTCGTGGTAAGTCTTCAGGGTAGACTTCCAAAACCCTCACAAACTGGTCACCCGGTGATCCACAATTTACTGCTGGATGCTCTAGACCAAGGTCACTTCATGGTCCCCAATTGACTGCAGGAGCACTAGACCATGATGCCTAACTGTCTGGAGGATGCACAGTCCTCAAAGGTAACAAGCGTCGCTTCCACACAGGAATTTCTTCAGTGATGCTCAATCACTATGGGTTTGTGGTTTGGTTGTGGATTTTTCCTCACTGATGATTTTCTCTCAATGTCCTCAGAGGATGGGTTGCTCTCAAATGACAAGTGTCAGTTCTCTCTCGGAGCTTATCATGTTCCTCACTTATAGGCAATTGGCACTGGCGAAATCCTAACTCCTCAGTAAAATCAATTTCCTCAGAGACCAGAAGAACTTCATCTCTGTCACTGAAGAACTTGTCTTAACTGTAAGAGATTTCAAAAGGCTTCACTCGAAGGATTGTATGGATTGAGGATTTTGGAGTTGAGCATCACTTGGAAATTTTCCTTAGTATTACCTCGGCCCCCTTTAACAGTACGGTGTTTCCTATGACTCAAATAAAGGAAATGAAACTACGAAAACAAAGTCTTCACGCTTCATATTCCTTGTTCATATCTTCAAGGTTACACCAACTTCTTCATTTTCAAAGTCTTCACAAAGTCTGCACCAAAGTCTTCAGAAAGTCTTCACCAAAGTCTTCACTTGAAGACATACATTTTTAGGGGTTGATAATCTCCGAATATATCAAACTCCTCATCGACTTATAGAGTCTGTGTACACTCACAAACACATTAGTGGCTTAACCTATAAGTCTTCAATACACCAAAATTAGTAAGGGGCACTAGATGCACTAACAAGAACCAAGTTTTAGTTGAACTTGTAGGAGGCACCGTACTAACAACATTAGCAGCACCTGCACACAACTACTAAAGATGCTTGCACCTAACAAAAGGCAAGACGATTGCCAATCCCCTTGATTCCTGCTAGTTGCAAGGAAGAGTGATATAATAATAGGTTGTAAGATAATAAATAAGTAAACGATAAAATAAAATATAAATAGGATATCAATTGTAGGACCTTTGTATAAATGACAAGATAGTCCTGGGGGGCATAGGTTCACCGGTGTCATCTCTCTCGAAAGTATAGCAATAGTGGGTACACAAATTACTTTTGGGAAATTGATAGAATAGAGAATAATTATGATGATCATCCATAGAATAATCTAATATTGGCATTATGTCTATGAGATTTAGACCATTAAACATACTTGCGCCTACTACAATTACTCCACTCCAAGACCGCTATCCGGCATGCATCTCAAAGTATTAAGTTCATAACAAACAAAGTAACGAAATAAGTATGATGACATAATGTAGATAGGAGGAAATTAATCAATCTGATCAAACCCCGTCAGTTTTTCCTTAGTGATAATAACAAAATACGTGTCCTTATCCTTTTGTCAGACAGAGTGACCGTGAGATTAAACCGACTACTATGCACCACACCCTCTAAAGATCTAATCATCTAATTGGACAAAGAAGAATCAATAGATCAGAAAGCATACATAGCTATGAAATTTCATATAAAATATTTTACACAAGATCTCATATAACTCAATGAATAATGCTGATCATAAACTCACAATCCATCGGATCTCGACAAACACACCACAAAGAAGATTACATCGAATAGATCTCAAATGAGATCATTGCATTGAATATCAAAAGATAGAGAGAAAGTCATCTAGCTAATGCTATGCACCCGTAGGTCCTATAGGAACTACTCACAAATCATCATGGAGGCAGCAAGGTTGATGAAGATGGCATCTGTGATGATTGCCCCATCCTCTAGATTGCCAGAATAGGGCTCCAGTACACAATATGATCGAATAAGAATAGAGGCTTGCGGTGGCAAGAAAAAAAATCGGGTCTCGTTCCAAGGGTTTCGGAATATTGTGGTATCTACGGAGTTGTAAATGGGTCAAACTGAGACACGGGGGCACAAGCTTGGGTGCCCCCCACCCCAGGTCGTGTCCCTTGAGCTTGAGCCTCCCTCATAGGTCTACTAGCCTCCTCCTAAAGCTTCTGGTGCCACATATATTCTAGAAAAATCCCCATAAATTTTCCTCGTGTTTGGACTTTATTTGGAATGGTTTTTCTGCAAAACCAGAAACATGCAGAAAACATGAACTAACATTGGGCACTAAATTAATATGTTAGTCCATAAAAATTATATAAAATGACATATAATGTATATCAAAGTGATAATATAATATCATGAAACCATATAAAATTATAGATGTGTTGGATACATATAAACATCCCCAAACTTAATTCCTACTCGTCCTCGAGTAGGTAAATGATAATAATAGAATTTTTTATGTTGAATGCTACGTGACAATATCTTGATCTATTGTTGTAAATCTTTGTGTATGAATATTGAGATTCAAATGATTCAAGGAAGTAGTCTATTAATATCAAAACAATAATACATGAACATACAAGTAAAATACTTATTGCTTTCAAACTAATAAACCTAAAGAACGAAAACGTCTACACACTTAGTTATGATAAGCATGACACACTCAGTCTTCCTTGCATAGATACATCAAATCAAGAGTACCCCGGTGCTAAACAAAGCTATTAAATCATATTTCGTTCACTTTAAGTTTTTAAATTTTCACTCAATACTTGAGCATGAGCTTGGTCTCTAACAGTTAGGATGGGAAAGTAAATGATGATTGAGGTTTATACGGGAAGACAAAAAGGTATAGGAAAGTCTCACATCAACGAGGAATGATTGCTTGGTAATAGAGAGGCCTTACATCGATATTAATGCCAGGAGTATGGATTTCCATGCAAATAATGCACTCAGGGCCATAAGATTATGAAAGCTCTCTATACGGAATTAGTGGGTGTGCATCTAACTTACTTGCTCATGAAGACCTTGAGCATTTTGAGGAAGCTCGTCATTAGGATATGCAAGTCAAGTTCTACAATGAAAATTCCCAGTAGTATATGAAAATGAGTGTCATGAGGACTCTCGAAAGTAAAAGCAAGCTGTTACTTTAAAGCACCAGTGTGGTAACAGGATAGTATTGTGCCCCTCTTTCTCTTTTTCTCTCATTTTTTAATTTTATTTTATTTTTTATTTTCGTGGGCTCTTTGGCCTTCTTCTTCTCCTTCATTTTTTTCATTTTCTTCACTGGTAGTGGTACACTCCAGAATAATTATCATCATATTTCTATTTTTTATAACTGGAAACTGAAAATGAAATGATTTATCTATATGAGGGCTCTTTGGAAACGTACTAGCATGGAGATGATCTAGCGTAACATGTATTATAATGATGAGCATTGGCTTTGCCACAAATATCAAGTCAACTTTATATGATCATGCAAAGCAATATGACGAAGAATGCTCAAGTCATATGATAAATTGTAGCAATGGAAGTTTTATGGTGCTACATGGGAGCTGCGTTGGGTTTTTCCCCGAAAAAGAAGGGTCAAGGAATATAGTAGTGGTATGTATTTTCCTCAGGAGGAACGAGCCTAACATATTATCCCATCTGGACGACAAGGTGAAACCTGATGGTGAATGCCTCCCATCTTGCTCTGGCAATTTGAAATCGCCCAGGGCTCCTGTAACAGCCCGGGACCGACGCTCCAGAAGATTCACTTTTATTTCCATTCTTGTTAGTAGTTCGTTTGGTTGTGGCATTCATCATCGCATCATTCGTATCATCTGCATAGCAACGTCACTCCTTTTCGAAAACTTGCATCCGTTGGTAGTTGTCGCTTCTCTTCGTTCGTGTCGTCGACTGTTTCGAGGCCAACCACACATGCACGCGCCCGCGGCATCATTTAAAAACCATTTTGAAAGCACACAAAAAATATTCTTGGATTGGGTCGAAACCTGACGTGTGGTCTTATCAAAGCATAGGTAGGCCGCCTGCCAAATTTTGTCGCATTCCGAGGTCGTTTGGTACCCCTTCGGTCAACCGTAGTAGTGCGGTCATCAGTTATTCGTCGGACGTTTTCGATGTTTTGAAACCTCTATCACGGGCTGCCACCTTGTCTCTCATCTCAGCCCTAGGCCCTCTACACAGCCCTCTAGCCCAACCTAGCCCCTCCCTTCGTCATGGTCATCGGTTCGCGATCGGACGGACGAGGTACAACCCCCAACCCTAGTGTCATTCCCTATTACAACCCCCATGGAGAGAGCCCCCTCACTCTCTAGGGTTTCCCCATGTAAAATTGCAGCCACACCCCTAGAAAACCCCACCTCCTAGCTCCACCTCCCTCCAATCCCGCAGCCCTAGCCACCCAGCCAAATCTGGCCCTCGGATCTGAAATCTGGGGCTCAGATTCGCCCAAAAACCCACCTACCGGACATATCCGGCGGACAACCCGGACAATGTCCGGTGACCCCAGAGCAGCCCCGCATCACTGCAGCCCGTAGCCGCCATGGACAAGCCCCCTCGAGCCGCGGCGCCTCGCCGGAGAGGGCCAAGCCTCGGCAGAGGCCTGTCCCCGCCGGACCTCATCTCCCTTCCCTCTCCTTCTTCCTCCTATTCGCTCGCCCTAATCTCCCCGCTCTGTCTATCTCTTGTGTGTGCAGGAGCTGCCACGTTCGTCACCGGCTCTTGTTCGTCCCCGCCACCGGAGTGCTGCCGCGCCGCCCTGATCCGACCGGGGATCGCCGGATCCGGTTGCCCCCGGCCCGATCCTGGCCACTCCGCGCCTTCCCGCGCCTGCCAGCGCCGACCCTCGTCGTCGGCCGCCGCCGTGGCCTCGGTCGTGAGGAGCAGGAGGACGAGCGTCCATCGCCCCTCCGCCCGTGCGTGGGCTGCCCCTCCCCTTCGGCTTAGGCCCATCTCCCTCTGCCCCAGCCCGCTGCACCGACCGGCCCATGAGGCCACGAGGTGAGCCGCCTATCCCCTGCCTAGAGCCCCCTTAGTTATCTGTCGCCCGTAGTTGCTATTGGGCCAGCGAGATTCGGCTCGTGCTATTTTTTCCTATCCTGCAAATTTCCTAATTAAGCTGTGATTTTAGAATTACAGAAAAACCCTCGTTTTTAAATTGCTAATAACTTTTCACCCGTGCATCATATGTAAAAACTTTATTATGAAACTTGACTAGAATTTTGTGTCGATTCACAATAACCAACTTTCACATGTGATAAAAATGTTTAAACTTGTTGTTTGCATTGTTTTTCGTAAATGCCATGTTAAAATGATTTATTTAATAACTTTTAAACCATAGCTCTGATAAAAAAATTCCACATATGTAACTTGGCTGAAAAATCATGTAGAATCTCATGGTGACATTTATTTTGCCGTTTAGAAAATCTAAAATATAGTACACATCTGGGCCAAATTCATAATATGCATATGGGGTTGTTTCAGAAATGATATATATGGCTTCCGGCCTCATTTAAAATGCCTAGATGATATAGTTGTTATTGCTTCATCTCTTGCCATGTTTAACAACATTTAATATTGATGAGTACCTAAATGGGAGTGAACTAAATAATTCGAACGCGGAGTTTCATCAAATGTAACTCGTTGCATATTGAGCTTCACTTTAATGTGTAGTAGTTGTTTGATGTGAATTGTCATGCCTTGCATAATTAAACCGGACATGCATCATATTGGTTTGCGCATCGTATCATGCATATGTTGTGGTGTGTCGTGTGTTGATTGTTGTTTCTGGTTTGCTTGTTCTCGATAGAGTTCTGAAAGCGTTCGGAGTGTGAGAACTCATTCGACTATGTTGGATCGTCTTGTTCATGGACTCGTTCTTCTTCCGAGTGGGATCTCAGGCAAGATGACACATTTCCTTGGATACCACTACTATCATTGCTATGCTAGTTGTTCTACTTTTATCGTTATATCTCACTACATACCACTTGTTTGTCAAGCCTCCCAATATTGCCAACCTATAACCCTCTACCTTCCCAGCAAACCGTTGTTTGGCTATGCTACCGCTTGCTCAGCCCTTCTTATAGCGTTTCTAGCTGCAGGTGCAATTGCTTCCATGTGACAACATGGACATTCTTTTGTTATCACAATATTATTGCTATTAATTTCATGCACTTATACATTTGGTAAAGGGTGGCAGGCTTGTCCTTTTGCTCAGTGTTTTGTTCCACTCTTGCCACCTTAGTTACTTGTGAACCGGTGTTATGTTCCATAATTTAGCGCTCCTAGCATGCTTGGGGTTGTTATGAGGACCCCCTTGATTATTTTTGTTTTAGGATAAAGCTTGTCTGGCAAGGCCCAACATTGGTACTATTTTCTTAATAACAACTAAAATTTGCATAGGGCATGATCACCCCATGGATTAATCAACAACCCGGGCCAGTGCTCCTCATGAGTGTTGGTCCCACTAGAGCACCGTGCGAGGCCAACCCGAGGCAACTCGGGAGATGTCTATCAGGCCACTGTACGCTTTGCTTATCTGTCGTGTCCTAAGAACGAGATACGCGGCTCCTATCAGGTTCGTCGACACGTCGGGCGGCCTTGCTGGATTTGTTTTACCTTTCTCGAACGTCTTGAGTGAGGAATTCCGATTTTTCTTTGGGCTATCTCGAGCTGTCAGATTTCGTTTGGAATTGCCTAGCATGATCACGAGATCCGTGGTCGAGGTTATTCCCATTGCGTGTGGTTAATTTGTGATGGATGAGTTGGAGCACCCCTGCAGGGTTAAATCTTTCGGAAAGCCGGGCCCACGACTATGTGGCAAACTTGTATACTTTGTTTAACACCCGGTCATTGCAAACTTGAAGTAAACTCAAATAAAATACACCAATTATGTGCGTAACCATGACTGTCTCTTCTCGTGAGTTCTTATCCGAAAGAGAACATGGTGGGGTTCTGATTGACGTAAGTAGGTGTTCAGGATCATTTAGTGATCATCACTAGTTCACGTCCGTTGTGCGTAGACCACCATACTTTACATTATGTACTCGTAAGTTAGCCACTCAAAAAAATGCTTAGTCGCTTGCTGCAGCCTCACCACTTAACCATACCTCACCTAATAAGCTTTAATAGTCTTGATACCCTTGGAAATTAGATTGCTGAGTCCTTGTGGTTCACACATTACTACAACAACAGTTGCAGGTTCAGAGAATGCGATGATTTGACGTGAGCGCAATGCTTGATTTGATTTGGAGTTCTTCTTCTTCTTCATCGATCTAGGATGAGTACCAGACGACAGCCTGGGATAGCAAGGATGGATGTCATTTTGTCATTTGTTTTCGTCTGTAGTCGGACCCGGCTCTTATGTATGATGTTTGAGTATGTTGTTGTATTGATGTGATCTTGATGTAGCTTGTGGCGAGTGTAAGCGAATTCTATATACTCATCTCTTCTGTACATGTACTTATAATGATATCCATTCTTGCAACATGACGAGATGCGCTTCTATCCCTGTCGAGGCCCTCGTGCCAAAATAAGGATAGGACTGTATTTTGGGCGTGACAAGTTGGTATCAGAGCCTGTACCGACCTAGGAGCCCCTTGATTGATCGAACTTGGCCGAGTCGAGTCTAGTGAAAAACTATTTTGAGTCTAGTTATATCGGAGAGTAGGATTCTTTTTACTCCTCTTCTATGCTCCTGTGAGGAATTACGACTTAGGAATTTTGAATGTACCCTCTTCTCGCTCCAAATTTTTTTAGGATCACGCGGGTATTTTGGGAACTATACGTGAGCGCGATGCTTGATTTGATTTGGAGTTCTTCTTCATCATCGATCTAGGATGGGTTCTAGGTGGCAGCCTGGGATAGCAAGGATGGATGTCATTTTGTCATTTGTTTTTGTCCGTAGTCAGACCCTGCTCTTATGTATGATGTTTGAGTATGTTGTTGCATTGATGTGATCTTGATGTAGCTTGTGGCGAGTGTAAGCCAATTCCATATACTCATCTCTTTTGTACATGTACTTGTAATGATATCAGTTCTTGCAACATGACGAGATGCGCTTCTATCCATATTGAGGCCCTCGTGCGAAAATAAGGATAGGACTGCATCTTGGGCGTGACAAGTTGGTATCAGAGCTTGTACCGACCTAGGAGCCCCTTGATTGATCGAACTTGGCCGAGTCAAGTCTAGTGAAAAACTATTTTGAGTCTAGTTATATCGGAGAGTAGGATTCTTTTTACTCCTGTTCTATGCTTTTGTGAGGAATTACGACTTAGGAATTTTGATTCTACCCTCTTCTCGCTCAAAAAAATTTAGGATCACGTGGGTAGTTTGGGAACTATATGATACCGATATGACGGAGTTCTGTCTTGGTGCCTCCTATCTGACTTGATTTCTTCCGGGGAGTTGAGCTCTAGGGATTTCTTGGCACATCGTTATCATTTAGCTTCCTTAGTATCTCAGGACAGAGGGTGTTCGAAATTGCTTCAATACTTGTCGTGGTGAGATAAGGTCGGAGTCACCTAGTACTGGGGAGGCGTCCGGGGTTCCACCATGGTTAGTATCATTGTGCTTTCGAGGATTCGAGTTAGATGGACTTGCGAAAGCCTCTGGTTATGTGTTGAAGGATGGATATAGTTGGGATGTAGGTTTGTTAGTTGTGTGGGATATTTCCTCCTTGTATCCCCAACACCGGATTGCATAACCAGAAAGTCCTCGGAAGTTCTTAGGTGGGAATTCAAGTAGGTACCTAGGATTATCTTTCCAACAAGTGCATAGTGCATATGTATTTGTTCTAGCTTGTTTCGTAAGCCTCATCGTTCGTTTTTTTGTGAATATGATAATTCGAGTTGCTTTGATATCAAGTGGTGATATCATATCTTTCCTAAGAAGTGTTCTCATATTTCTGTGGGATTGATAATTCTTTTGCTCAATCAAGTTGTCATATCAATTATTTTTATCCGGTATGCTTCTATTCAAGACTATTCTATCATCTCCAATATTGCAAGATCAATTCTCATTTCTTTCTAGAGTTGTCTCATCTGTTCCAAGTTTTCTTTGTTTTCCCCCTCCTGCCCTTTTTCTTCAATGATCAAATTCTCTTCCAAGTGCCTTTCTTTTCATGAAATGCTTCCGCTATCTTTCTTCTGTATCGTATCCAGTGATTCGCCGTGAAGATGCTCAGTGCTCAAGTTTATCATTTATTAGTATTCATCTTTGTTTTTTTATCCGGTGGATTTAATTCAAGCTTTGGTGCTCATCTTATCCTTTCTCATTCGTTCAATGGATTCCTTTTTGGAAATTCTTTTCAAGCCTCTCTTGGTTTTCATGTCTCTCTATTCTATCTGGAGTGCTGAAGATATCTCAGAAGACTTTCATTTCCATTCATATCCTCTTAAATTATTTAGAGGTTCTCACTTCATCAAGTTCTTAATTTGTACCGGTGCAATCTCTCTTTTATCAATTGTTTCAACCGTGGTTTCTTTTGAGTGGGCCCATAACCCACAGGTTTTTTCCCAGGATCCTACCTGACTCTTCTAATCTTTCCGGAGATGTCCTCAAGTTCTTTTCAAATATGATGCAAGAATGATTTTCATCAGTCATATTCCTCTTCCATGATCGCTTCGAATCATTTTTGTCGTTGGCTCAACCTTTCCTTATTCATTATTCCAGAGTATCTCAGTAATTCATGGTGTTGTTTCTCGTCATCATTCTCGGCATTGAAGACCGAAGGAGAGTTTCTCTTAAATCGTTGTTCGTTCTTCCAAAAATTCAAGCTTTCAGGTTGTTGCTATCATCTAAATTGTTTTGATCATGAGAAGTTTCTCCCATATCTATCCGGTGCATTCAAAATTGTGTCATTTTTCGATCCTCCGAAGGCCATCGTTTCAGAAGATTTCTTCGTTCTCAGCTTTCAGCTTTCGTTCTCAAATTCTTCTCAATTGTTATCCCTTCGCTCGTATCTCAATGATTCCAGTGCATTGTGAAGTTTTCCATTAGGTGGATCATGCTCTCTTCGTTCTCATGCTATATCATTGATTTGTATTATCCTCATTCGTTTTGAATTCTTACCGGTGTTCTCGTGCAAGACTTCTTCAAGTTTGTGTTCTATCTCACTCTTCAATCTTTTCAACAAGAATAAGTGGTGTGCGAAATCCGTTGTTTGTCATCAATTTAACTTGATAAAGGATAGGCATATCATAATTCTTATTCTTGTTTCATCTAAGTGATTTCAATTCTTCTTCTGTTGTTGTTCGTGATATCAAATTCCTTATCCCAAGTGGTCATCTTTCTTTTCCAGAGTTCCTAGTTTTTCTCAAGTATCTTGTCGTTAAGCTTCTTCTAATTCATAGCAAGGCTTCAATCTTGTTCCTTTTGCATCCTTCAATTCTTTCTATCATCCTTTCATTTCAGAGTTCTTCCGGAGGTTTTTTAGGGTGGTTCATCAAGATTTCTTTCATTTTCAAGTGTTCTTCAAGATTCTTGTTGGAGGTGCTTAAGTGTTCTTTATATTGGATGTCTAAGTTCAATTCCTTCTCCATTGTATTTTGAGATGGTGTTATTAAATTCTTGATTATGAGGAGTCTCGAAGGAAAATTGTCAAGAATAAGATAAGTAAACCCATCTTGTTTTCTCGGAGTTATCTTGGGTTGGATTTCACCTAAAGCATTTCCTAAGGATTGTCGCTATAATGGTGTCTCAAATGGTCCAAGTTTTCTCCTCCTCTTGGTGAAAGAAGTTTTGCATTTCTTGTTGCTCTCAAGTAATCAATTGTTCCTGTTGTGGCAGGTTGTCACCTCATAATTTTGAGATGTTTTCCATAAGCCCGTAACAAGCTATTCTATTTATTCTCCATTAGCTTGTTCTATTCTTCCTTCTAGGGGTGCTTTCAATTCAATGGTGAAAGAAGTTGTCATTTTCTTCTCCATTCTCGTCTCTCCAAAGATCTAGCTTCCTTTCTGTTGTTCCGGAGGCATTGTATTGTTGCTCTTTTTAACTCACATCTAGTTTGATTAAGATCATGTTCTTTCTTTGCTTATTCATTTTACCGGAGTGTTGTGTTCTATGTTCAAGTTCTTTTTCCTTCTTGTCAAATTTTGCCTCTATCCTACCGAAGTGTTGCTGAAATTTCTTGTGAATTCTTGCTTGTTCCTCATGTCATTCTTCATCTCTTTCAAATCCTTCAAGTTAATGTGGGTTCACCCATTTGTCGGAGAAGCAACTAAGTTTTACCTCTTCCTCTTGCTCTTTCACTCCCCCTTCTCATTCTAGATCTCGGATGAGATCCTGGTGTAGTGGAGGAGAGTTGTAACAGCCCGAGACCGACGCTCCAGAAGATTCCCTTTTATTTCCATTCCTGTCTGTAGTTTGTTTGGTTGTTGCACTCATCATCGCATCATTCGCATCATCTGCATAGCATCATCACTCGTTTTCGAAAACTTACATCCGTTGGTACTTGTCGATTCTCTCCGTTCGTGTCTTCGACTGTTTTGAGGCCAACCACACATGCATGCACGCGCAGCATCATTTAAAAACCGCTTTTAAAGCGCACGAAAAATATTCTTGGATTGGGTCGAAACCTGGCGCGCGGTCTTATTGTAGCGTAGGTAGGCCGCCTACCAAATTTCATCGCATTCCAAGGTCGTTTGGTACCCTGTCGGTCAACCGTAGTAGTGCAGTCATCAATTATTCGTCGGACATTTTTGTTGTTTTAAAACCTCTGTCACGGGCTGCACCTTCGCTTTGATCTCAGCACTAGGCCCTCTACACAACCTGCTATCCCAACCTAGCCCCTCCCTCCGTCGTGGTCATTAGATCGCGATCGGACGGACGAGGTCCAACCCCCAACCCTAGTGCCATTTCCTATTTAAACCCCCATGGAGAGAGCCCCTCACTCTCTAGGGTTTCCCCCATATAAAATTGCAGCCGCACCCCTAGCAAACACCACCTGCTAGCTCCACCTTCCTCCAATCCTGCAGCCCTAGCCACCCAGCCAAATCTGGCCCTCAGATCTGAAATCTGGGGCTCAGATTCGCTCAAAAACCCACCTACCAGACATGTCCGGCGGCCAACCCGGATAATGTCCGGCGACCATAGAGCAGCCCCGCTCCACTGCAGCCCGCAGACGCCATGGACGAGCCCCCTTGAGCCGCGACGCCTCACCGGAGAGGGCCAAGCCTCGCCGGAGGCCAGTCCCCGCCGGACCTCCTCTTCCTTCCCTCTCCTTCTTCCTCCTCTCCCCTCGCCCTAATCTTCCTGCTCTCTCTCTCTCTCTCGTGTGCAGGGGTTGCCAGGTTCGTCGTTGGCTCCAGTTCGTCCTCGCCACCGGAGTGCCACCATGCCGCCCTGATCCGGCCAGGGATCGCCGGATCCGGTCACCCCCGGCCCGATCCCGGCCACCCCGCGGCTTCCCTCGCCCGCTAGTGCCGCCCCTCGCCGTCGGCCGCCGCCATGGCCTCGGCCGTGAGGAGCAGGAGGACGAGCGCCCGTCGCCCCTCTGCCCATGCGTGGGCCGCCCCTTCTGCTCGGGCCCATCTCCCTCTGCCCCAGCCCGCTGCACCGACCGGCCCATGAGGCCACGAGGTCAACCGCCTATTCCCCGCCCAGAGCCCCCTTACCTATCCGTCGCCCGTAGTTGCTGTTGGGCTAGCGAGATTCGGCCCGTGCTGTTTTTTCCTATCCTGCGAATTTCCTAATTAAGCTGTGATTTTAGAATTACAGAAAAACCCTCATTTTTAAATTGCTAATAACTTTTCACCCGTGCATCATATGTAAAAACTTTATATATGAAACTTGACTAGAATTTTGTGTAGATTCACAATAACCAACTTTCACATGTGATAAAAATGCTTAAACTTGCTATTTGCATTGTTTTGCGTAAATGCTATGTTAAAGTGATTTATTTAATAACTTGTAAACCGTAGCTCCGATAAAAATGTTTCACATATGTAACTTGGCTAGAAAATCGTGTAGAATCTCATGGTGACCTTTATTTTTCTGTTTAAGAACTCTAAAATATGGTACTACAGATCTGGACCAAATTCATAATATGCATATGGGTTGTTGCGGAAATGATATATATGGCTTCCGGCCTCATTTAAAATGCCTAGATGATATAGTTGTTATTGATTCACCTCTTGCCATGTTTAACAACATTTAATATTGATGAGTACCTAAACGGGAGTGAACTAAATAATTTGAACATGGAGTTTCGTCAATATGCAGCTCATTGCATATTGAGCTTCACTTTAATGTGTAGTAGTTGTTGGATGTGAATTGTCATGCCTTGTATAATTAAACCGGACATGCATCATATCGGTTTGCGCATCATATCATGCATATGTTGTGGTGTGTCGTGTGTTGATTGTTGTTTCCGTTTCGCTTAATTGCCTTTTTCTCGGACATTGTTTTGTTATCACAATATTATTGCTATTAATTTGATGCACTTATACACTTGGTAAAGGGTGGAAGGCTTGGCCTTTTTCTCGGTGTTTTGTTCCACTTGGTAAAGGATAAAGCTTGACTGGCAAGGCCCAATATTGGTACTATTTGCTTAATAACAACTAATATTTGCATAGGGCATGATCACCCCGTGCATTAATGAACAACACGGGCCAGTGCTCCACATGAGTGTTGGTCCAAACTAGAGCACCATGCGGGGCCAACCCGGGGCAACTCGGGAGATGTCTATCAGGCCATCGTACGCTTCGCTTATCTATCGTGTCCTGAGAACGAGACATGCGGCTCCTATCGGGTTCATCGACACGTCGGGCGGCCTTGCTGGATTAGTTTTACCTTTCTCGAACATCTTGAGTGAGGAATTCCGATTTTTCTTCAGGCTATCTCGAGGTGTCAGATTTCCTTTGGAATTGCCTAGGATGATCACGAGATCCATGGTCGAGGTTATTCCCACTGCGTGTGGTTAATTTGTGATGGATGAGTTGGAGCACCCCTACAGGGTTAAATCTTTCGGAAAGCCGTGCCCACGGTTATGTGGCAAACTTGGATACTTTGTTTAACACCCAGTCATAGCAAACTTGAAGTAAACTCAAACAAAATACACCAACTGTGTACGTAACCGTGACTGTCTCTTCTCATGAGTTCTTATCCGAAGGAGAACACGGTGGGGTTATGATTGATGTCAGTAGGTGTTCAAGATCATTTAGTGATCATTACTAGTTCACGTCCGTTATGCGTAGACCACCATACTTTACTTTCTGTACTCGTAAGTTAGCCACTCAAAAAATTGCTTAGTCGCTTGCTGCAGCCTCACCACCTAACCATACCTCACCTATTAAGGTTTAATAGTCTTGATACCCTAAGAAATGAGATTGCTAAGTCCCTGTGGTTCACAGATTACTACAACAACAGTTGCAGGTTCGGGTAATGTGATGATTTGACGTGAGGGCGATGCTTGATTTGATTTGTAGTTCTTCTTCTTCTTCTTCATCAATCTAGGATGGGTTCCAGGCGGCAGCCTGGGATAGCAAGGATGGATGCCATTTTGTCATTTGTTTCCGTTCATAGTCAGACCCTCGTCTTATGTATGATGTTTGAGTATGTTGTTGTATTGATGTGATCTTGATGTAGCTTGTGGCGAGTGTAAGCCAATTCCATATACTCATCTCTTATGTACATGTACTTGTAATGATATTCATTCTTGCAACACGATGAGATGCGCTTCTATCCCTGTCGAGGCCCTCGTGCCAAAATAACAATAGGACCACATCTTGGGCATGATAGCGAGCGGTGACCGCCAGAGCTAGTGCCGCCGTCGACGCGCCTGACATGGCTGGCGTGCTCGTGGAGGTCGCCCCGCCCAGGATGACACCGACCCTGGCGGGTGGAGCGGCCGGTGGCCCTTGCGCCACCGCAATTTGGCCTTTTCCTCATCGTTGCCCGCTCTGTGGCCCGCTGGCAATGTCCACAACCGGATTTCGTTGTTGCGCCGCTGTCTGCTGGTGCCCCACCTCAAGAGCTGCCTCATTGGCTGCGCATGCCACGGTGGCTGGTCTGCGGCGGCCTTTGGGGGGTCGGGCACCATGCCGCCCTCCTCTGGCTTCCCCTCATCTCGCCCTCGTTAGTGCCCGCCCTGCCTCGGCAACGCCCGTCCTACCCACCCCGCCGCCATCGCCGGCTGGCTCGGTCCATGGAGGAGGGGACTCTCCCTCCCCATGGACTGGGCCAGGTAGGGCGGCTTTGCTCGGTGGGCCCCATGGCCCAACCCATCGACTGTGGTTGGCTAAGATGTAAGGGTGGACGGCCCATGATATACCCTGGGGACCAGCTGGCCCTGGCATGGGCAATCAGTAAATGTGCGTTGGCACCCGCTAATGCGGCCCGATGGAGATGGGTTTGACGTGGTTGCGGCCCATAGGAGGGAGTCCCGGCCTCGCTTGCCAATGTCGCTAGGTTTGTGGTCAGGATTTTTTTCAAAACTAGTACGAACATTATACCAAATTTGAAAAAAGTAGGACCATTTCAAAAAAATTCAAAAATAGTACCCTGTCGGCCTTAGCTGGGCCGACCAGTGACCTGTCAGCTTAGCCCAGGCCGAATAGGACCCATCAGCCTACGCCAGGCCGAAGAGCGGGCCGTTGGCCCAAGCTAGGCCGAAGAGGACCCATCGGCCGCCAGGAGGACGAAGAGCCCCTGGATAAGGCCGACGCGGCCGGCTCCCTCTTCTTCCTCCTCATGCCTCGTTTCTTCGTGTGTTCGTTGTTCTTGGCCAAAATCCCCCCTTGATCTCCTTCTACATCCACCCATTTTTCGTTTCAATCCACCGAAACAATAGATTGTCTTCGTCTCCATCGCCCTACGGTTTCATTTTTTGCAATGTGGTAGTGTGTTGTTCGTTTGGAGGAGACATGGTGTGGTGGTGGTGGTGTGAGTGGTGAGAAGGTGGAGTGGTAGAGAGGAAGAAGAAGGTGGAGTGGAAGAAGAAGGGCACTCACGCGTCGAAGGTATACATTTTTCCTGTTAGTTTAGGTTAGTTTTTTGTTAGTTTTTTTAATGTACATAAAATTAGTTTAGGTTACTTTTATTAGTGTAGTGATTTTAGTGTATGTTTTCCGAGTGTAGGTTTAGTTAGTGTAGTCGTCGGTTTATTTTCTGTACGTGAGTATATTTTAGTGTAGGTTTATTTAGTGTACGTGAGCATATTTTAGTGTAGGTTTATTTAGTGTACTTGAGCACATTTTAGTGTAGGTTTATTTTAGTGAAGTTCATTTTAGTGTAGGTTTATTTAGAATACGTAGGTATATTTTAGCGTACATTTATTTTAGTGTAGATTTATTCGTTGCGAATAATGAGAAGCTGGCCATGTCTGACAGGTGAAAATGTCTGAATCCGTTAATTTCACCGTGTATTACGGCCCTGGTAATTATCGATATAATGAGTTGGGGGTTGATCTTAGTGAGTTTAAAAAGGCGAGATGACACTTTCAGACCCGGACAGACTGGACATTAGGCAGTTGAAGCACTAGTTGACTACTAGTTTTGGCCTGGATCCTGAAGTTTGTTCCGTCGGTATTCATGCATTGTGGACCAAATCTTGAAAAAATGTCAAGTGGGATTTGATTCCGATATATAGGAGCCAGCATTGGTTCTCTTTGTTAAGTCGTTGCAGAGACCAAAGAATCCATCTGTATGCCCTAGTGCAACCAGTGGCAAAGGAGGAAAATATCGTACCACCCACCGGTGGGTATGAACCAGGCCAGAGTAGTCAAGTGGCTAACGAGATTTATGTATCCGAGTCACAGCCACCGGATGTGAATGCTAGCCAATCCCAGAAAGAGTCAGATTATGTTAGTGGTCATGCTGCTGGTCAGAGTATTCAGTCGATAGTATTAGCTGCCTCTGGTGTTGCTGATGGGGATGAGGAAGGCGATGAAATGCAGAGGGTGATGGAGGAAGAGGACGAGGATGGGATTGTAGAGGAACTTGATTCTGAAAATTCCGAGGATGAGGAGGATGTACCAATTCCTGTTGCATGGGAGCAGGATATATCCGCCGGCTTTACTGTCAACGATGGCCATGAAACTCCATGGCAATATAATCTGAACCAAGTCCAGATCGGGGCTATGTTTGACACAAAGAAGAAAATGAAGTATGCGGTGATAAAGTGGGCTATGTCTACGTAGAGGGTTTTCCGGGCACACATATCTAGTCCGACGAAATATACCGTGAAGTGTGTTGAATTAGGTTGCCCTGCGAAGGTGCACGGCCACGTGCCAAAGTATAACATCCACTGGGTTGTGACAAATGTTGTCCCGCATAATTGTGTTAGGAAAAACATGTTGGTTCGTCATCCAAACCTTACTTCAACTCTCATAGCGCAACTCATGTATACTGAGATAGTGACGAAGAAAGATATGGAAGCAAAACACATCCAGACAGCAGTGAAGGTCAGATGGAAGTATGACATTCCATATTGGAAGGCTTGGAGGGCTAAGAAGAAGGCTATGGAGGAGAGGTTTGGGATGTTCTTCGACTCCTATGATAATGTTGTCCATCTCCTTGACATACTGAAGGAGAGGAATCCCGACACTTATGTTAACATTCAACACACGAGGTTGGAGAGTATACCAGATTAGAAGGTGTTGAAACGAGTATTCTTCTCTTTCAGTATGTGCATCAAAGCTTTCCGACATTGTCCTCCTGTGATGTTTGTGGATGGTACATTCTTGACTCGTCAGTACAAAGGGAAAATCCTGACTGCTATTGGTGTGTACGGGAACAACCAAATCATCCCACTAGCCATGGCATTTGTGGAGGGTGAGAACTTTTCCAGCCGGGTATGGTTCTTCCGGCAAGTTAAAATTCCGATCGTGAAGGACTGAACAAATGTGTGTATCATCCATGACAGACATCCTGGTATACTGAAGGCCATGAACACACTGAGTAATCCAACAGTTGACGAGCCAACTCCTTGGAAGGACATGCAAAGCTGGTGGTGCATGCGCCATCTAGGTGCAATTTTTTTCTCATAGTTCAAGAACAAACAGTTGATGAACTTGTTCAAAAAGTTATGCAAGCAGAACCAGAGGCGCAAATACAAATTTATTTAGTCAAAACTAGATGAATTCACTAAGAAGCAGGTCCTTGCTAGGAAGAAAATGGAGAAATACCAGGTTAAATTAACAGCACTCATCGCGGAGCTTGAGGAGCCAGTTGGTCTTTGTGACTTGGCAGCAATTGACCCTCCTAATACAAAGAGAAAGAAGGGCAGGGCAATAAAGAATTTTTCCGAGTGGATAGAGAAAGAGCCTCCAGTGAATTGGTCTTTGCAGCATGACACCCACAGAGCTAGGTATGGCCACATGACAACCAATCTTGCAGAGATCTATAACTTTGTACTCAGAGGGAATAGAGCATTGCCACTGACATCTATTGTGGAGGGTGTATTCCATGGCACTGTGCGATATTTCAGAGAAAGGCACGAGTTAGCAAAGAAGAATATTGCAGATAATCAGAACACTCCTTATTGTAGCCGTGTCATGGAGTACATGGCTGAGAAGATAAAGAAAGCAAAAAAACACACCGTCACACTCATACGTAATCAGGAAAGGAGGTATGAGATCGAGCTTCCTACTAATGGTTTTGGTTTTGCAAATGAGGTGAAGACACATGAGGTAAAAATTGGAGCAGAATTTTATCCAACTTGTGAGTGTACATGCAACGAACCGTAGTTATTGCACCTGCCTTGCTCACATGTGTTGGCTGCTTGTGGCCAGATTAAGTTGGACGCTATCTCCTTCATGTCTCCGTACTATTCAAAGGAGGCAGTACTCAATGTCTGGATAGGTGAGATGATAGGTTTTAGAGTCGTCGGCAATTTCAACAAGGTAAACGATGGTGATAGAGTATACATCCCAGATCCTGGACTACGGCGAACTAGCAGGGGCAGGCGTAAGGTTAAGCGCATCCAAAACGATATGGACCAATCTGAAGCTGGTGGAGCTACCAGACAATGTTTGCTTTGCGCGGCTTATGGGCATAGGATGAAATATTGCCTCGACCTGAAGAAAGACAGTGCTTCCACATCGACGAGTGCTTCCACATTGACTACTGCAACAACAGTTGCAAGAGGAGGTCCTGGCAGTCGTGGTGGACGTAACTCTCGAGGCCGAATGGGCGGACGAGGAATGAATAACTTAGAAGCTACATAGTCTATGGGACTATGTTTTAATTTTTGATATGTCGGACTATGATTTTATTTGTAATATGTGTGCACTATGTTTTAATGTGTAATATGTGAGACTATGTTTTAATGTGTAATATGTGAGACTAAGTTTTTATTTGTTATATGTGAGACTATGTTTTTGTTTCTAATATGCAAACACCTATGTTTTATTTTGTAATATGTGTGGACTATGTTCTAATTGCAGACATGGCTTCGTATCCGTTGCTTAATGGTAATATTGATAGATGGCACCGAGGCGCACTTAAGGAATCGGGCACGAACTTAGACGTGTTGATCACTCGCACCCCAAAGTCTAACTGGATGATACACCCTTCATGGGTTGATAGGTATGTGTCGGTATAATCACTTACTATGTTCGACATCGTTATGATAGAAGCTAATTGTAAGCTACATTCTATTTGTTTTGTAGGTTGAATTGGGCTGGACTTCTACCCTTGGCACGACTGGTTGACGGTACATTGGATGAGTGGGTTGATTACCCGGACTTGGATGACGCAGGTGAACCATTGCAGTTGCACAAGAGGCAAGTATCACGCTTCTCTTACGACAGGTCACTCCTTACCTGCTTAGTAGATAGATGGAGACCAGAGACACACATGTTTCACTTTCCCTGGGGAGAGGCGGCTCCTAATTTACAGGATGTGTCCTACTTGTTGGGATTACCTCTTGCCGGTGCTGCCATAGGACCTTTAGAGGTAGAAACTGGTTGGCTAGCATCTATGCATGCCCATTTTCTGGCTGTGGTGCCAACTACCAAGACGCTAGACAATGATCGGCACGGGCCTATTTTTAGGTGGTTGAGCCAGTTTCAGATTGTCACCTTAGGATATCCCACTGTTCAGTTGTCAGAGGCACAGATTGACCGGTCCCTAGAGGCATATATTATGTGGTTGTTTGGCAAGACGATGTTCACAGAGAACCACGTGACCACTGTAGATGCATGACTGATCGGTGTTGCACAAGAGATAGCTGACGCACGTTCCCCGGAGAACATTGTGCAGATGAGTTTTGGTTCTACTGTGTTAGCAGCTACGTATAGAGGCCTGTGCAAAGCTTGCCAGTTGAGGGCAAGAAAATCTTGTCTTCTCGGATGTCCACTATTGTTGCAGCTTTGGTCATATGAGAGATTCCCTATTGGTCGACCCTACGTCAGCATTGACAAACCTTTTGGTAATGAGGTCATGGCTGGACATTACGTGCCTTCTATTGGCGACTTGCCTACTATGGGATCTGTTTCGGCATGGAGAGAGGTATTTTCACTATTAGCAATATGAATTAGTAATGTTTATTTCTCGCTATTCAATATTGTGTACAAATGTTTGTTGTCATGCATAGAGATAGTTTGCGCCTAGCCAGGTAAGGGGTTGCTACCCCTCCTTCACGACGCAGTTTGATAGTCTGCACGAGGATCAAGTTATATGGGAACCATACACCCATAATGCTATTTCAGAAAGGTACCCAGGTGGGATTTCTGGATTCTGCACTAGAGATCATCATTATTGGATGACCAAGGCCAAGTTGGTGTTCGACGTGATGCTTGAGGAGATGGATATTAATAGGGTGATGAGACAGTTCGGTCTGTGCCAAGAGCCTAACATTCCGGTTATTTCACAATTACCAGATCATGTGCACAAGTAAGTAATACTACTTTGGTTCTCAGCTCTGCATTAATAGGGTGATGAGACAGCTCGGTCTACTTATAGCTAATCATGTAACGTGCATTTCAATCTCAGGTACAGTTGCATAGGAGGAAACAGGTCCCAGGCTTCTTGGTTTCGCGACATCAGACCTTACCTCGAGGAATGGACTACTGCCCCGACAAATATATGGGATGAAGTTCATGTCTTCGACTGGGACAAGTTCGAGCTATATCTGAAGCGTTTCAAAAAGAGCACGAGGATCTACTTGGTTCCATCATCTACTCCGGATAATGTCCCAGTTCCTCTCGCAAGTGATCTGTTCCCAACTTCCTCAGTTGTGGGAACCACACGCCACGTGGTATGTCCTCAGTTTTTCTCACATGCTACGTTTTCCCGATACATGAACATGTACAATTGGTTAACTTTCTGTGTACAGGGTGAATTGGGAACTCAGGCACTAGAGGAGGTTACCGCTTTGGTTGACCGCATTGACAGAGGAGAAAATATCCCACTGCGAGAGCAAGTAACAAGGTTGAAGAGTCTTCAAGCGAAGATACGCGGGTTCGTCGCAGCTGTTACATGTAAACGATCTTCCGATGTTGTTGACACTCGTGCAGCACATCGTCCGCCACGCCCCTCTGTGCAGCGTTCAGAACCTCGACCTTCACAGCCAGGGAGCTCCTCCTGGCAGCAGGAACCTCCTTCGCAGCCAGGGAGCTCCTCCTGGCAGCAGGCACCTACTGCACAGTCTGGGAGCTCCTCCTGGCAGCAGGCACCTCCTTCACAGCCAGGGAGCTCCTCCTGGTAGTAGGAACCTCCTTCGCAGCCAAGGAGCTCCTCCTGGCAGTAGGCACCTCCTTCACAGCCTGGGAGCTCCTCCTGGCAGCAGGCACCTCCTTCACAGCCAGGGAGCTCCTCTTGGCAGTAGACACCTCCTTCACAACCCGGAGGTTATTTCTACCAGCAGCCACCTACCTCACAACCTAGGGGCTATTTCTACCAGCAACCACCTCCTTCACAACCCGGTGGCTATTTCTACCAGCAGCCACCTCCTTCACAACCCGAGGACTCTTCTTGGCTTCAGCAGATGGACCTAGGTAACTTAACTTTGTACATTCTTTTAAAAAATTAGCCTCGTAAGTCATTCTTTACATGTTTTAATTTACCAGCAGGCGGCAGCTAGTTGCAACTGTTCATGACTTCAGTTCAGTCACCTCTATTTACTGGTCCTGGTTCGTACATACCTGGCGACGGTGAGGACGATGACCGTGGTGCATGCACCTACGGTATCTCGAAGACAGTTCTTGCCACTCCACCACCACCATCGACGCAGGAGACACAGACACCGGCGGACGAGGTGTTCTATGGTCGTGGTCATCGTGACACTCGTCCACCGCCTTAGCGCTTATCGCCTTCCGGTCCACGTCTGAGGAAGCCCAGGATTCGTCGCCATCCCTAGCAGTGATATGGCCATCTACGTACGAGACATGACTATGTAGCCTCTATGTATGAGACATATGTAGCCTCTATGTATCGTACATATGCATGTATGAGATGTATGTAACCTCTATGTATCGGACATATTCATGTATGCAACATATTCATGGTTCAGACTTATTTGGTTTAGAGAGAGGACAATAGTAACGCAAACCAAATGCATCCAAATGAATTAGACAACACAACTGAATTAAACGTTACGACTGAATTTAATGTTACAACTGAATTAAACAGTAGAACTAAATTAAATGCTACAATTTAATTAAACATCACTACAGAAAACACCACTACGGAAAATAGTACTACATGGAAAACGTACTACATGAATGCATCATCATCATCCTCCATCAATGCAGATCTCTTACCCTTTGTCGATGCTGAACTCTTGCCCTTGGATGATGCGGTCGTCTTCACCTTGGTACTCGGCATGAAGATGTCGTCTTCGTCCTCCATCGATGTAGAACTCTTCCCCTCCGTCAATGTAGAACTCTTCCCCTTCATCGATGCAGAACTCTTCCCCTTCGTTAATGCAGAACTCTTCACCTTGCTGCTCGACATGAAGAGGTCGTCCTCGTCCTCACTTTCTGCTGACCATAAACCTGAATTATTTACAGCAATCCCGAGGTAAGCTTCACCCTTGTGCAGTTGCTTTTGCCATCTGGCGTGCAACCTCAGAAGTTCTTTCCGTATCTCCTCAGAAGTCCTGGGAGGCCACCCACTCCTAGATAATTGGTGAGCCAACTCAGTCATTATGAAGTCACTACTAATGAGTTCCTCCCATGGAACTACTCTATCATTCATCTTCAAATTGGTAGCTAGACGAAGAATACGATCGGACATACCCTTGTGAAAACTACGATCAAAAGGATAGTGAGGATGAGGAGGATGAGACATCTCCATGAAAGGATGGCGAGAGCGGAAGGATGGCAGAGCGAAAGGGAAAGGAAGGGCCTATTCACCCTCCATACTGCGAATGTGGTTATATAGGCAGGAAAGAAATTGGTGGGAGAGAAAGGCAGGAAAGACAATGGCGGGAGAGAATGGCGGGAGAGAATGGCAGGAGAGAAAGGCGGGAAAGATAATGGCGTGAGAGAATGGCGGGAGAGAACAGTGGGAAAAAGGTGGCGGCGGAGTATGCGGGAAAATAAAAACGGGAATAGTAGGGCTTGCTGAAATTAAGATACAATTTGTGGAAATTAAGATACAAGTTGCTGAAATTAAGATACAACTTGCTGAAATTAAGATACAACTTGCTGAAATTGAGTTACAAGAATATAAATCTACTGAGTCCAACATGGATATTTTACTTTTCCATCTCCAGCTTCTTCTTTTGCCTGGGCTGCACGAGCCCTTTCAACGTTGCCGGTAGAACTCCGCCAGTAGACCTCCGCCAGTAGACCTCCGCCAGTCGAAGTTGGTTTTCTTGGTTTTCTCTGCCTCTCAGCCTCACGGGCCTCCTCTCGCTGCCGGTAGACCTCCGCCAGTCGAAATTGGTTTTCTTGGTTTTTCTTCTTCATCTCAGCAACAAAAGCCCTCTGCTCCACACAATATTCTTGCCATGCTCTCTCCTGCTCTGCTTTCTCCTCTGTTGCCGCCTTCTCACGGCGCTCCTCCAAGTCCAAACTTGCCCATGCATGACGACCTCTTTCACGAATTGCAATCACCCCCTAGTCCGGCATTTTTGTGTCTATCCAACGATAATACCGGCATAGGGGTGGAGGAGACTACAAAAGAAACAAAAATATAAAAATAAAATCAACAAAAATATCAACAACGTGTTTATTCTGGGTGACTGAAACATACCGGAGGCTTGATTAACAGTGAAGGACCAACGAGTGGATCTTCCTCATAATTAGCGCACATGAAAAACTTCATGCCCAACCAATCTGAAAAATCCGTCACCTCCTTCACCTTGCAGAGATCCCTGCACCAACAACGAACTACTTCCACCCCCCGAGGCAACTTCGCACTCTTCCATTTGCTAGGCCTAATGCTTTGATCCAAACAAGGCAAACTCATAATGACTACCGTGCTGGTTTTTTCGAGTGTTGGTGGCCGATGAAGGAAGGCAGTTAGAATGCCTCCTTTTATAGGCAGACGACAACAAGAATGGCGGGAAATTGGCGGGAAAATTTGGCGGCAAAAAGTGGCAGGAAAACATGGCGGGGAAAATTTGGCGGGAACACTTGGCGGGAGAAAATGGCGGGAGAGAATGGCGGGAGAAAATGGCGGGAAGGAAAGTGGCGAGAGAGAATGGTGGGAAAAAGGTGGCGGCAGAGTATGGCGGAAAATAAAAACGGGAATAGTAGGGCTTGCTGAAATTAAGATACAATTTGCTTAAATTAAGATATAACTTGCTTAAATTAAGATACAACTTGCTGAGATTGAGTTACAAGAATATAAATCTACCGAGTCGAACGTGGATATTTTCCTTTTCCATCTCCAGCTTCTTCTGCTGCCTGGGCTGCATGAGCCCTTTCTTTCTTTCTCACTGTGGCAGATAGCTGAAAACAGCAGCTAGCTCCTATTCATGCTCTTTGAATGTTATGAGCACCAAATTATTAACTTCAATAGACGATGCCAGCAGAAAATTACCGAAACCTTCCTTATTCAACACCATTCGATCACCCAAGCCAATGAAGTAGGAACAAGGAATGCTCATAAATATATCATCATCTTCTGAATCCAAAGTAATTTGAAGAGATAAAGAACCAGTCCTAGGAATAGGCAGAAATTCCATCAAACTCCTCACAACCATGGTAGGAATAACCTGACAAAAACAAGCAAGTTATATGATCCATCCTATGAACCAGCAAAGAACAAATAAATAATAACAACCTAAAACCAAAGCTTACCATATGTTGAGAAATAACATTCATGCGATCCATCCTATGAACAAAAGGAGTACATAGTATGTAGTTGTCATCAAAGAGCTGCTGCGACATGACATACATTTGATGATAATTCAGAGTGACACCATGACTATAAAAACAGCTGTCAACAAGTTCCCTCTGAGTTTCACTTAGATCCTCAAGAGCTAAAAAAAATGATTTCAATAAATGAGATGAACAACAAAACGTATAAGCTGAAACAAAACTAAAAATAAGTCAAACAAATAACTTACCAACATGGAGTAAAGGAAACAACATAACACCATCCTGATGAAATTCGACACTAATATAAGTTCCATAGTGCTCAAGCATAACAGTCATCATGTCACTATGGCGGAGACCATAATCATTCCCAAGTTCCTCCCACGAAGGACCATGGAATTTACTGCTCATCCTACCATGTCTAAATATAACATGGTATAAGTTACCCTCACTATTGTGTAGAGCAAGATCAATATCCGTGTCACCTCTTTGAATAGATAAAGCTCTGCACTCCTCAATGTACCGAGCAAGATGTGATCTAACACTGCACGGAATATACTACAACAAGAATGGAAGCAAACATCATAATCATATAAACAAAGGCATTCGAATATGCCACAGTCAGATAAACGATCATCATAATCATATAAACAAACACGTCTTGAACATCGACGATCCAGCACCATAGTAAATACAGAAGCACCAGAATCAACGGCAGCACAAGGGCCACCTGGAGCTTGGCAAAATGGGCAAGCCATTTACGTGCAGACGGACGGTGACCAATAAGAACTAAATACACTACCGACTTGAGAGTTCTCATTCGATTGAGTTGGAAGCCAAAAAAAATACCATAGGACGGCGGAGAGCACCCTGATCTATTGTTTATGCGGGTAGGATAACAAAATGGGTGGTCAAGTGAAGAGATCGGCGAGGCGGTGGAAGCACCCGAGAGCAACGGGAGTGAGAGGTGGAGAGGGGCAAGCTACTGGACGGGGGAGGGTGAAACGAGTGGTCAGAGGAGGAAGAAAGAGGCCCTAGGCCTTATCCAGGGGCCCATCAGCCTCCCACAGGCCGACAGGTGGCTCTTCAGCCCCCCTCTGGCCGACCAGCCTATCCCCGTCTTCTGATTAGCCGACAGGGGGCTCTTCGCCTTGGTGCTGGCCGACAAGCCCCTCTTCGGCCTGGTGCTGGCCGACAGGCCCCTATTCAGCCTGGTGCTGGCCGACGAAGTCCTATTTTTGAATTTTTTTGAACTGGTCATACTGTTTTCAAATTTGGTATAATTTCCGGACTAGTTTTGAAAAAAAATCTAGGGTCAGGGCTCGTTTCGTTCGACCAATTCATCCCCCGATTCCCATAGCGTTGCCGCCTCCCTCCCCTCCCGTGTCGCCCTTCCTTCCATAACCTCCGGCAACTTCCCTCTCCCCGGTGCTCCTAGGCCGAGGTCCTCATGTCACCCTGCTCCCCGGAGACCAGGGCTTCCGGCCAAAGCGACCACTAGATCAGCCGGCGACCTCATGTTCGGCCCGTGCCCCCCTATCCCTGCCTTGGTGGGAGCATGTCGTGGCTCTGACGACCACCACATCGGCCCGCATGAGGATTGCAGCGCCGACCCTCGGGCCCCTGCTGCTCCTGCCGCCGGCCCTTACCGGCAGCCTCCGGATCGCGAGATGAAGGCTCTCAGTGGTGGGGAGCAGCGTCCCTCCTCTCGCATTGCTGGGAGGGCTAGGGAGTATGGCCAGGACCCTCAGCTCCCTTTGCCCGGTTCTACGGGGGCACGCCAACGGGAGGAGGAGGCCTGCGCGCGCGATGATGACCTCTACCACGAGGCCGACCTTAGGTCCGAGCTCTCGGGCCGCTTGGCGGTGGCTCCGTCGTCCCGACCCTCCAATGGTAACTCTGGCTGGGGACGGGGGGTGGGTTCCTGTGCCGCATACCGTTGTTCTGAGGATAGGGGTGACCGTGGCTGGCACGAGACACCATCCGACCGGGATTCTGTCCCCGAGTGGTGCTGAGGAGATACAAGGTATCCCGAAGGCATCTCGGCCCTTCGGCCCTACGAGGCGACATGCTCCATGGCCCCGCCACGTCGATCCTTGGACCACGCCGGGCATGAGGCCCCCTTGGCTCATTAGAAGAAAAAGAAGAAGAAGCGGGCGAGGGGCTTGGGTGGTCCTCCGATACATGGCCCTTCATCTTATGACACGCTGGTGTCTGGGGACGGTCCTTCACCCGGAGGGCTCCGGAGTCGGAGGTGCTAGCCCGTACCGAGCCTAGGGCTGGCCACTCTCGGGAGCGGGATGTGAACATGTGCTTCAACTGTGGCTGCGCTGGTCACTTCCGGTTCGAGAGCGAGGCCACTCCCTGGTGCTCGTCCGTGCTCGCCTACCTCGGCTATGGGACGTCGGGGGACAGAGAGTTCTACTTCGTGGACGCCATCCTGGACAAGACACCTGCTCATCCTCACCTCGCCACGATCACCCTCGTCCCATGGCAGGAGCCCCCACCATCCGTGCTCGTCACTCCAGAGGTCATCCGCGATGAACTCTCGGCCTACATTGGCGACTACCGTGGCAGATCCTTCTCGTGGGTAGTATCGGAGACGACCCCTTTGGTCTTCTCTGTTCCCTTCCCATCGACAGACATCCTCAACGTGTGCACTAGGGGTGTCGTGAAGTGCCCGATCAACAAGTTCCTAATTTCCATCGCAAAGGCCGAGGAGATCCCCGACCCAGTGCCAGCCCTTGAGTAGGTCTAGATCTACATCCATGGGTTCCCGGAGGGGGGCAAGCGGGATCATATCCTCTAGGCAGTCTTCGAGCCAGTGGCAAGCTCCTGACTGTCGACGTTGACTCGCTGGCGGGGGACAGCCCGGCTCGTTTTGACATCTTGTGCCAGTCATCTACTGAGGTTGAGGGTCTCTCCCTAACCTTCGAATTCGGGTGGACCAGGGGTCCGCCTCACCTACGAGCTTGTCCTGGACGACCTGGAGGCGTGGATGAGGCTGACCCACCTCCCCCTGCCCTCCTCATTAGAGGCGGGGACCTATGGGGCGGGTGACCACTCTAAGGACAACCCCGACCGCTCGGAGGAGGAGGGTGGATCCCCTCAAGGACAGGCCACCCCTCCGAGTCCTGCAAGACGTCAAGCACCTGCGGCGCCTACTCCACCTATGGACTCCTCTGAGGTGGAGACTGCTGGCAGGAGCCCGGGGCTTGACGTTTGTCGTCTGCCCTCCCTTCGGTTTCCTGGACCGGTCTGCTACACTCGCTTGACGTTTGCCCTCTACCCCCCCTGTGCCTCAGCCTTGTGATCCCCGGTGGTTTTCCCCATGACCCCCCTCCATCGGGGGTGGGTCTGGCCTCGGTTGACTCCACCTCTCTTGGGGGTGGCCCTGGTTCCCGGCTGCTCTCCATGCCGGGGCAGCGGCCCTCCAGAGCGCATGTCTCTCAGGGTCCAGGATGTTGTCTGTTGGTCGGGCCCCGACGATCCCGGAGAAGGTATCCATGCGGGCGGCCGCTTGATACGTCTCTGTCGTATCTATAATTTTTGATTGTTTCATGCCAAAATTCGACAACTTTCATATACTTTTGGCAACTTTTTATACTATTTTTAGGACTAACATATTGATCCAGTGCCCAGTGCCAGTTCATGTTTGTTACATGTTTTTTTTGTTTCGCAGAAATCCATATCAAACGTAGTCCAAATGCGATAAGAACTTATGGAGATTTTTTTTGGAATATATGTGCTTTTTGGGAAAAAGAATCAATGCGAGACGATGCACGAGGAGCTGACAAGACTGCTAGGTGCGGCGACCCCCCTAGTCACGCCTGGCAGGCTTGTGGCCACCCTTTAAGTCGGTTGGAGCTGTCCTTTGGCCGCAAGGAAAATATTTTTATAATAAAAATCCCCTGAAAATTTCATCCCGATCGTAGTTACGGATCTACGAATATTTAAGAAATGTGAAAGGCCAGAATTTGGGAACGCAGAAACAAAAGGAAACAGAGAGTGACATCCAACCTCAGAGGGGCTCTCGCCCCTCCGCCACCATGGAGGCCATGGACCAGAGAGGAAACCCTTCTCCCATCTAGGGGGAAGGTCAAGGAAGAAGTTGAGGGAAAATCATTAAATGAGTATGCTCATTATGTGCGACACCGCATATCTCAAAAAGGGAAACTCTTGTGGCGTCAAATTAATACTTTGTGTTGCTATGCTTGGAATCTATGTGAAATTTATGATTTTACTTGTTGTTCTAAAGAAGCTAAAAAACACCTTCCCTATCATTGTGTGTTTAATGATAATGAAATTATATCCTCCTATACCAAGGAGTCCTATTTCTATAATGATGTTGAACAAATTGAAGAATTTGTTGCTTTTAAGGGTGCCTATGAAATTGCTTCTTTGATTGAAAAGTATGATGCTACTCTTTACGAATCTGAAAATTTTGCCATACTTAAATATTTCTATGAAAACTATGCTTCTAATGCTTATGTTAAAGAGTTTATTGAAAGAATGACTGCTGCCTTGGAAGATATTAATATTTTTGCAGGAATCTATGGAAGATGAGATTGCTGAAACTATGAGCTCATTAGATGAAACAGATGAGGAGGAGAGCGAAGAAGAAAGGGAGGAAGAGCGAATTAGCTACCCGTGCCCACCTTCTACTGAGGGTAACTCTTCAACTCATGCATTGTTTAATTTCCCTTCATTCTTACCGAAGGATGAATGCTATGATGATTGCTATCATCCCTTGGATTCTTTTGAAATATCCCTTTTTGATGTACTTGATGCTTGCTATTCTTGTGGCCATGTTGCCAATCTGAATTATGCTTACGAAGATGAACTTGCTATAGTTCCTTATGTTAAGCATGAAATTGTTGCTATTGCACACACACATGATAGTCCTATTATGTTTTTGAATTCTCCCAACTACACTATATCGGAGAAGTTTGCACTTATTAAGGATTATATAGATGGGTTGCCTTCTACTATTGCATATGATAATTTTGATAAACATAATATGCATGTGCTTTCTGATCCTACTTCCAATTATTATGAGAGAGGAACTACATATCTGCCTCTCTATGTTTCCAATACGATAAAATTGCAAGAAATTTTTTATACTATGCATTGGCCTTTACTTTGTGTGCATGAATTGTTCTTTTATGACATGCCGATGCATAGGAAGAGAGTTGGACTTTGTTGTTGCATGAAATACGTTACTTTGTGATCACTACTTAATTACAAATCATTGTTAATTAAAATTGGCTTTGATATACCTTGGGATCCGGGTGGATCCATTACTTGAGCACTATATGCCTAGCTTAATGGCTTTAAAGAAAGCGCTGCCAGGGAGACAACCCGGAAGTTTTAGAGAGTTATTTTGTTCTATTGTGTGATTTTATATAATTTAAAAACAAAACAAAAACGTTGGGAACTTAAAACCTTTTCAAAAAGAAAAGTGAAAGCGGGAAAGACGAGCAACGTTGAAGTGGGGGCTAGCCTTGAAGTTTGTTCATGCCCATGGAAACTTTGTGAATCTTAATTACAAAAAGTTTGCAACAAAAATAATTATCCTCTTGTATAAATACATTGTATTATAAAAATAAGGTCCCAAGATTTGCCTTTAGGATGATTAGATTCCCTTTTTTGGTGTGTGTAGTGCAAAAGTAGAAACTTTGGCTGTAGTGTGTGAATTTACATTTTTTAGTGCAATGTCAAAAGTTTTTGAAATTTTTACACAGTACTCCTATGAATTTTTTTATTATTTCCTAATTGTTAAGAATTTTAAGACTTACATAAGTATGGTGAATGTTCAAATTACTATAGACTATCCTGTTTTTGACAGATTCTGTTTTTGATGCATTGTTTTGCTAGTTTTGATGAAACTATTGATTGTATCCTTGATATAAGCCATGGAAAAGTTATATTACAGTAGCTACAATGCAAAAACAAAATATCAATTGGTTGTCAACAATACTTAAAGTGGTGATTTGTTTTATTATACTAATGTATCTCACGAGGGTTTTGTTAAGTTTTGTGTGATTGAAGTTTTCAAGTTTTGGGTGAGATCACGATGGATGAAGGAATAAGGAGTGGAAAGAGAATAATCTTTGGGATGCCCAAGGTAACCCAAGGTAATATTCAAGGACTCCCAAGAAACTAAGCTTGGGGATGCCCCAGAAGGCATCCCCTCTTTTTTCTAACAACCATCGGTAATTTTACTTGGAGCTATATTTTTATTCGTCACGTGATATGCATAAATCTTGCAGCGTCATGTGTTTTTTTCTTTCACTAATGCACCATGATGGTATGAGAAATTACTTGGTTGATTGTTAGAAGTATCTTTGCACCTCACTTATATCTTTTGAGTATGGCTTTATAGAATGTTTCGTGTGCTTCACTTATATCATTTGAAGTTTGGATTGCCTGTTTCTCTACACATAAAAAACTGCCATTTGTAGAATGCTCTTTTGCTTCACTTATATTTGTTAGAGCGTGGTCATATCCTTTGTAGAAAAATTAAACTCTCATGCTTCACTTATATCTATTTAGAGAGTTAACAAGAGTTGGTCATTCACATGGTTAGTCATAAAATCCTACATAAAACTTGTAGATCACTAAATATGATGTGTTTGATTCACTGCAATAGTTTTGCAATATAAAGATGGTGATACTAGAGTCATTCTAGTGAGTAATTGTGGATTGGTAGAAATACTTGTGTAAAGGTTTGTAATTTCCGTAGCATGCATGTATGGTGGACCGTTATGTAAGGAAGTCAGAGCATGATTTGTTTATTGATTGTCAACCTTTGTATGAGGGTCGAGAGCGCGCGATGGTTAACTCCTACCAACCTCTCCCCTAGGAGCATGCGTCTAATACTTTGCTTTGATGACTAATAGACTTTTGCAATAAGTATGTGAGTTCTGTATGACTAATATGAGTCCATGGATTATACGCACTCTCACCCTTCCACCTTTGCTAGCCTCTCTTGTACCGTGCAACTTTCACCGGTGCATTACACCCACCATATATCCTTCCTCAAAACAGCCACCATACCTACCTATTATGGCATTTCCATAGACACTTCGAGATATATTCCCATGCAACTTCAACCATTCCGTTTATTATGACATGCACACTACTAGGAAAAGGGCTATAGATGATATGGCCACTAATGGCGCACCAGACTTGTGGTGCGCCACTATTATATAGTAATGGCGCACCATGAGTAGGTGCGCCATTAGTGTGGTAGACACTAATGGCGCACCATGAGTAGGTGCGCCATTAGTGTGGTAGACACTAATGGCGCACCAGGCCCACAGTGCGCCATTAGTAACAATTTTTTATTATTATTATTTTTCCAAAAATTCTAATGGCGCACCGGGAAGGAGTGCGCCATTACTAGTTAAACTAGTAATGGCGCACCGTCAGACCAGTGCGCCACTACTACTTTTTTTTGCAAAACTACTAATGGCGCACCACAAGCTGGTGCGCCATTAGTAACAAGGGTTACTAATGGCGCATCTGTCTGTGGTGCGCCATTAGTAACCTGGGGCCAGCTAGATATTTTGGACAGCCACACCTACACACTCACTTTCCCCACTTCATTCTCTCCACCTCCTCCTCCAAGCTTGTGTCGGCTGCCTCCTCCTCCTCACGTCATTTGCACCATAGATTCATCAAAATTAAGTGGTTAAATTACCTTTTTTTGATAGGTAAGTCAGGGGAAAGCTATCTTTATGTTGTAGATCTACTTTTTTTCTCCCTAGCTCGCTCCAACAACGTGCACATGCACTTTTTATGGCCTTGCTAGATCTATGTATGTTTGTGGTGTTGCATATGTTTGTGGTGTTGCATATATGTTTGTGTTTGCAGGTACCGGTATTTGAAATGCGATAGTTGCCAATATTTTGCCGGAATGTTGATTCATTTCCGTTTCGGCGAGAATTTTGGCACTATGCATTATTTTTGGTCCTATTTTTAGGGAAAGTCATGCCAAATTTTTTCTTGGTTCTAAAATATCGTTTTGCTCTATCCCGCAGGCGACCATGGTCCGCACGATGACCGAAGGCATCGTGAATAGGTTTTTGAGCTCCGCGAAGGCCGAGATGCTTCAAAAGAACGAGACGGAGATAAGATGTCCGTGTCGAAGATGCAAGCTGAAGAGCCTTATTGCGGACCCAGATTCCGGGCAGGTGCGGGACCACCTGCTCTTGCGTGGTTTCATGGATGGCTATTGGTGGCAAGGTGATGAAGATGACTATGAAGTCGTCCATGGGGGCCGGGCAAGAAATGAGGAAGGGCAGCAAGACAACCACCACGGCAAGGGCGGGCGAGAAGACAAAGAATCTCCAGGACATGATCATGACGGTGATGCTGTACGCAGTCATCATGTAGAAGATGCCGGACATGATGATGAGGAAGATCAAGGCGAAGGGCATGATCATGAAGATGAAGATGCCGGAGCGGACGACGATGGAGGCTGGGTACATGACCCTCATATTCAAGAGCTGCTTCTCAAGCAGATGGATAATGCAAGAACCGCCGCCCGAGAGAAAGCCAAGCTGGATCAACCGGAGATAGACGCGGTTACTCCATTGTATGAAGGATGCAGGCCCGAGGATACCCGCCTGAAAGTAACGCTCATGGCTCTGGAGATGAAGGTAAAACACAAAATGACCGACGCATGCTTCGACGAGATCATGTCATTCTGGCACGAACGTCTTCCCAAGGGGAACAAGTGCCCGACCAGTTTCGAGGAGGCGAAGAAAATCGTGTGTCCTCTGGATTTACCGCACGTGAAATACCATGTGTGCATGAACAATTGCATCATTTATCGGGACGAGCACGCGGAGTCTACCATATGTCCAGTGTGCGGCGTCACTCGATACAAGAAGAGGAAGAAAGCTCCTCGAAAAGTGGTGTTGTACTTTCCGATCACTCCTCGTCTGCAGCGGTATTTCGCGGACCCTAAGGTAGCAAAGCTTCTGCGTTGGCACGTGGATAGGGAGGAGAAGAAGCGAGAAGATGACGCAAATGAGGTCAGAGCTACCCTGTAATTAAGACAGGTCGCTTATTCATAGAAATTCAACAGTGAAAATTGGTTGCATATATGTGTAAACTCAATATATAGAAGTGAACTGTCTTTTCTTTTTATCCCGGTCCACTTAAAGTATCTTCACCTTCTGCTTTTGGGTACAGTAATGGATCGGAACATAGTTTTTGTTAACAGAATAGCTCAAACATAGTTTTTAATTCTTTTAGGGTTTGTATATACAATATCAGCATACAAAACTATGTTGGACATAATTTTATGTTTGCTGGGTTTTGTCTCCGACCATCGTGTCGTGATGATTTTGTAGGTACCCCGAGAGGCCCTTGAGTTTGCCGGAATGTCGATTAACTTCCGTTCCGGCAAATTCGGGTACTCCATATGTCCTATTTTCAGCAAAGGTCATGCTGAAATTTTCCGTGAATTTTAGCATGACTTTGCTAAAAATCGGACATATGGTGGGGTACTTGCTACTAATGCATAGGCCGGGGTATCTTAGTACTTAATTAAGTAGGATCAACTACCTCTTGTGTTATGCATGGGCCTCGGCGTCGACAAACCCTAAATGATAAAACCTTGGCTTTTAGGGTGCCTCGGTGTCGATAAGAACCTAAATGATGAAAGCTTAGGCTTTTAGGGTGCCTCGGCGTCGACAAACCCTAAATGATAAAACCTTGGCTTTTAGGGTGGCTCGGTGTCGATAAGAACCTAAATGATGAAAGCTTAGGATTTTAGGGTGCCTCGGCGTCGACAAACCCTAAATGATAAAACCTTGGCTTTTAGGGTGCCTCGGTGTCGATAAGAACCTAAATGATGAAAGCTTAGGCTTTTAGGGTGCCTCGTCGTCGACAAACCCTAAATGATAAAAGCTTAGCTTTTAGGATGCGTCGGTGTCGACAAACCCTAAATGATGAGACCATGATCTTGTTCCTTGACAATAACCAACTTTTTGACCAATTTTTTTCCTATTTAGAGTGAAACATGGCCCACAACGATGAGGCCGGCGGTTCGGGCGGCAAGCAATTCTGGGAGCTGTCCCAGGAGATGGAGGAACAACCTCACCTCTATGAGGACGCCGCGGAAGACACCGATCCTGACTACACAACCCATAGTGGCGTCGGGGATGACACCACTGATGGTGCCGTCAAGGATGCCACCCCTGATGGTGCCGCCGAGGATGCCACCACTGATGATGGCAGCGCACGCATAGATGGCAACCAACCGAAGAGGCAACGACGAGTTCGGGTGCTGCCAGGCTACGACGAGTTGTTACCTCCGATTCGACCCACCGGGGCCGACGAAGATGATCTTATGACCCTCAGCGCCTGCCTAAGCTGGCCCCTGCTTTGGTCGAAGAGCCAGATTCGTTTGGGGGCGGGGGACACCACCCCAAAGACAACACCGCCAGTCGTGCCGGCGCCAAGCCATGGCAAGATCGCCGCAACGCTACTGGACATGCTAGACATCCCTATGGCACAGGATCCGAACATGCATATGGCACAGGATCCGAACGACGACGACAACAACGACGGTACGTTTACCAACGTCGATAAGTACTTTGCCGAACATGGGTACGATGAAGAATTCTTGGGGCCTCCTTCTCAAGAACCCAACCCTACAAAAGACGATCGCGATCTAGCTGGTACCGCGGAGAAACCCAATTGCAACGGGCGTCGTCTGGCGTGTTCGTAAGTACGACAAGCACGTGTTCGCCCACAATACGACGTTCTGCTGCGTCAAGCAGCCGCCGGGCGGTCAGAAGGATGCCTACTACGCCCTCCATCACATGCGGGCGATCGTACGGGACCATAATCACCTTCTGCTACCAAATAATCTCAAAGATTGGGCCGAGAACTTGTCGGCAATCCAGGACGCGGACATCAGACAAGAATTCTTTCGCATCAAGTCAGAGTTTGCGGAAATCATCCATCAAGATGTCCTTCGTACCTCGGGGCAGTTCAACCTCAGAAATCAACCGTCCAATAGTGAGATAGACACAACGCTACAAATGCAGGCTGACAACGCCCGCGATTTCATGACCATCACGAGAGACGGCGGCTTCATCCACGCTCCGGTCCCTTGAGTCGAGTCCAAAGTAGTGATGCTATGTGTAGTTCTGAAACATCGATTGGCTCATGTTGTAATTAAACTTTAATGAACTTGTATGTCTCTTTGGTTTGGACAGTCGTTCAACTTAGATGTAATCGATGATATTAATGTCTTGATTTTCTCTTCCGATCCTTTTGTTGCATACTTATATATTGCTTATGTATTGTCCGTTAATTTCTACTAACGTTTTGTTTGGCTAGTGCATAGAGATGCCGTCTTATGTCGTGTACAAGGGTAAGGTTCCCGGAGTCTACGACGACTGGGAGGAGTGTCGGAGACAGGTTCACCGTTTCAGCGGTAACAGTTACAAAGGGTACACCACTAGGGCGGAGGCGGAATCTAGATATGCGCGCTATCTAGCGGGAGAGTGGAGGGAGCGTTGGAGGAACCGGATGAAGACCAGTTTCATCGGGATTATGCTCATCGTGATGACCGCAGCTCTCTTCTATGTGATGGTAGTTTAGATGATCGATATTGACTTGTAATGTGAAGACAAACTCGCTAGTCGCGGTCTCGAGACTTGTAATGTTCTATCTTTGTTCGGTCTTTTGAATTCGGAGACTAATATATATATGATGATTTGTATTCAGAGACTAATCTTCTATTGTATTCGATGAATCTGCTGTTGCTGTGTGGTGTTGTCTAAATTCTGTCCAATAATATATTTTGTAACCTGTGAAAATATCAGAAAAGAAAAAAAAATTCCTCATATTCGTACTAGTGGCGCACCACTCAATACACTAATGGCGCACTGTAAAAATGACACTAATGGCGCATCACCCACTAGTGCGCCATTAGTATGCCAAAGCACATGGGTACCTATGGCCCCCTGGGAGGCATACTAATGGCGCACTGTGGCTATACTAATGGCGCACGGCGCGGTGCGCCATTAGTACACCAGATTCTAATGGTGCACCGTAGGTGCGCCATTAGTATTTAATTCTAATGGTGTGGTACTAGTGGCGCACCAGCAGTGCGCCATTAGTAGGCAAAACTAGTGCGCCACTAGCATGCCTTTTCCTAGTAGTGGCACCATCATTTTCATATTGATTTGCATGATCGTAAGATAACGAGCATGATGTTTTCATGGCTTGTCCGTTTTTTGGATGTCATTTGCTATGCTAGATCATTGCATATCCCGGTACATCGCCGTAGGAATTCATATAGAGTCATATTTTGTACTAGGTATCGATTTGTAATTTTCTTTTGAGTCGTAAGTAAATAAACGTATGATGACCATCATTATTAGAGCATGTGCCATGTGAGGAAAGGACGATGGAAGCTATGATTCCCTCACAAGTGGGGATGAGATTCCGGACTTTATGAAAAATAAAAGAGGCCAGCGAAGCCCAAATAAAAAATGAGGCCTTGGATGCCCACCAAAAAAAGAAAAAAAAGAGAGAAAAGAGAGAAGGGACATTGCTACTATCTTTTTCCACACTTGTTCTTCAAAGTAGCACCATGATCTTCATAATAGAGAGTCTCCTATTTTGTCACTTTCATATAACCAGTTGAATTTGTCATCTTGATGCACGTCCGCTTAGTTTCTTTTTTAGCTTTCATACACTTATAGCTCTAGTGCATCTGTTGCACGGCAATCCTTACTCACTCACATTGATATCTATTAATGGGCATATCCATAGCCCGTCGATATGCCTAGTTGATGTGAGACTATCTTCCCTTTTTCCTTGACAACCTCCACCAACTTCTATTCCACATATAGTACTATGTCCATGGCTCATGCTTATGTATTGCGTGAGAGTTGAAAAAGTTTGAGAACATAAAAGGTGTGAAACAATTGCTTGACTTGTCACCGGGGATGTGCATGATATAAATACTTTGTGTGGGGAAGATGGAGCATAGCCAGACTATATGATATTGCAGGGATAGCTTTCTTTTGCCATTATAGTTTGAAGAGATACAATTGCTTTATTGGTATGCTTAAAGTATTATTGTCTTAATGTCAAATGATAGACTATTGCTTTGAATCACTCGTGTCGTAATATTCATGCCATGATTAGATTATATGAACAAGATTATGCTATGTAGCATTACACATCAAAAATTATCTTTTTTATCATTTACCTACTCGAGGACGAGAAGGAATTAAGCTTGGGGATGCTGATACGTGTCCATCGTGTCTATAACTTTTGATTGTTTCATGCCAATATTACACAACTTTTGTATACTTTTGGCAACTTTTTATACTATTTTTGGGACTAACATATTGATCTAGTGCCCAGTGCCAGTTCCTGTTTGTTGCATGTTTTTTTGTTTTGTAGAAAATCCATATGAAACGAAGTCCAAATGCTATAAAAACTTACGGAATTTGTTTTCTGGAATATATGTGATTTTTGGGAAAGAGAATCAATGCGAGACGATCCACGAGGAGGTGATAAGACTGCTAGGCGCGACCATCCCCTGGTCGCGCCTGGCAGGCTTGTGGCAACCCCTTATGTGTGTTGGAGATATCCTTTGACCGCAAGGAAGATATTTTTATAATAAAAAACCCATCAAAATTTCAGCCCGATCGGAGTTACGAATCTCTGGATATTTAAGAAACGGTGAAAGGCCGGAATCTGGGAACACAGAAACAGAAGGAAACACACAGAGAGAGAGAGAGGGAGAGAGAGAGAGAGAGAGAGAGAATCAATCTTGGTGGGGCTCTTGCCCCTCCGCCGACATGGATGCCGTGGACTAGAGTCGAAACCCTTCTCACATCTAGGGGGAAGGTCAAGGAAGAAGAAGAAGGAGAAGGGCTCTCTCCCCCGTCTCTCCCGGTGGCACCGGAACGCCGCCGGGGCCATCATCGTGACGGTGATCTACTCCAACAACTCCGTCATCTTCACCAACACCTCCATCACCTTTCCCCATCTATCTATAGAGGTCCACTCTCCTACAACCCGCTGTACCCTCTCCTACAACCTGCTGTACCCTTTCTTCATATTATTATCCAACGATCTATTGCCATCCTATGATGTCTGAGTAGATTTTTGTTGTCCTATGGGTTGATTGATGATCATGATTGGTTTGAGTTGCATGTTTTATTATTGGTGTTGTCCTATGGTGCTCTCCGTGTCGCACAAGCATAAGGGATCCTCACTATAGGGTGTTGCAATGTGTTCATGATTTGCCTATGGTGGGTTGCTAGAGTGACAGAAGCATAATCCCGAGTAGGTGTGTTGTTGCATATGGGAGTAATGAGGACTTGATACGTTATAATGCTATGGTTGGGTTTTACCTTAATTATCTTTACTAGTTGCGGATTCTTTCTAGAGTTCCAATCATAAGTGCATATGATCCAAGTAGAGAAACTATGTTAGCTTATGCCTCTCCCTCATATAAAATTGCAATAATGATGATCGGTTTAGTTATCGATTGCCTAGGGACAATTTCGCAACTCCTACCACCACTTTTCCACACTTGTTAAACTAACTTAGTTGTTTCTTTATCTAAGCAGCCCCTAATTTTATTTGTGTGCTCTTTGTTATCTTGCAAACCTATCCCATCCCACCTACAAAGTACTTCTAGTTTCACACTTGTTCTAGGTAAAGCGAACGTTAAGCGTGCGTAGAGTTATATCCGTGGTTGATAGAACTTGAGGGAATATTTGTTCTTAGATCCTCATTGAGTTCGACACTCATACAAATCGAGAAAGGCTACAATTGATCCCCTATACTTGTGGGTTATCACCGCTCGGAACCTTCCCTCAGGTTCGTCGCCTGTCAACCTATGCTCTCCCTCCTCGGTTTCCCTTTTTTTGATCCTTGGAACCCTCTCGCTTGGTCACCTGGGTGAGGTGGCCTCATACTATGTCATCATCTTACGCGGTAAAAAGGGACCCCGCCTTGATCAGATATCGGCTATCTGTGCCAAGGAATGGCTAGATGGTGTGTTCGTCGAAGCCCGGGACAGGGTGATGGCGTGACTTGCTATCCCCACTGTTCTTGGGCCGGATGCGCCTTTGGCTCCCCTGCACACCATTCACCCTGGGCATAGAGAGCCTAGGGTTGGGGTATAGGGGGTGCCTCGTGATGTACCGGAGACCGCCTGTGATGCCCCTACAATTGGCAAGCTGCTACGTGGGAGGCCTCCTACCAGCCTCCACCCCTGAGAGCAAGGGGTGTGGGAAGGGTGTTGGAAATATGCCCTAGAGGAAATAATAAAATGGTTATTATTGTATTTCCTTGTTACTGATAATTGTCTATTGTTCATGCTCTAATTGCATTAACCGTAAACCGTAATACATGTGTGAATACATAGACCACAACATGTCCCTAATGAGCCTCTAGTTGGCTAGATCGTTGATCAATAGATGGTCACGGTTTCATGACCATGGACATTGGATGTCGTTGATAACGGGATCACATCATTAGGAGAATGATGTGATTGACAAGACCCAATCCTAAGCATAGCGCAAGATCATGTAGTTCGTCTGCTAAAGCCTTTTCTAATGTTAAGTATCATTTCCTTAGACCATGAGATTGTGCAACTCCTGGATACAGTAGGAATACTTTGGGTGTGCCAAACGTCACAATGTAACTGGGTGACTATAAAGGTACACTACGGGTATCCCCGAAAGTATCTGTTGGGTTGGCACGAATCGAGACTGGGAGCTGTCACTCCATGTGACGGAGAGGTATCTCCGGGCCCACTCGGTAAGACATCATCATAATGAGATCAATGTGACTAAGGAGTTAGCCATGGGATGATGTGTTACAAAACGAGTACAGAGACTTGCCGGTAACAAGATTGAACGAGGTATAGGGATATCGACGATCGAATCTCACGCAAGTAACATACCGATGGACAAAGGGATTTGTTTCCGGGATTGATTGAATCCCCAACATCATGGTTCATTCGATGATATCATCATGGAACGTGTCGGAGCTAACATGGGAATCCAGATCCCGCTGTTGGTTATTGACCGGAGAGGTGTCTCGGTCATGTCTACATGCCTCCCGAACCCGTAGGGTCTACACACTTAAGGTTCAATGACGCTAGGGTTATATGGGAATAGTGTATGCGGTTACCGAAGGTTGTTCGGAGTCTAGGATGAGATCCCAGACATCAAGAGGAGTTTCGTAATGGTCCGGAGGTAAAGATTCATATATAGTAAGTGAGGTTTTGGTCACCGGAAGTGTTTTGGGCATCACCGGTAACGTATCGGGACCACCGGAAGTTCACCAAGAGGGGCCACAGGCCTCGGAAGGCCACATGGGACAAGAGTGGGAGGGAACTAGCCCCTAGCTGGGCTGGTGCGCCTCCCACCTCAGACCAAGGCGCAACAAGGGTGGAGGGGGGCAAACCCTAGGCGTGGAGGGCCCAAGGCCACCCTAGGGCGCCGCCCCTCCTCCCCTCTCTTGGCCGCCGCCGCCCAAAGGGCCATCTAGCGCCAGCCACAGCCCTAGGGTGGGGACCCTAGGGGCTGCACCCCCCTCCTCCTCCTATAAATAGTGGAGTGTTTTGGGCTGCCCACAACACAAGTCTCTCTCGCTCTCGACGCAGCCCTACCCCTCCTGCTCCTCGTCCTCCGTAGTGCTTGGCGAAGCCCTGCCGGAGTACCACACAGCTCCACCGTCACTACACAGTCGTGTTGCCGGAGCTCTCCCTCAACCTATCCCTCCTCCTTGCTAGATCAAGGCGCAGGATACGTCATCGGGTTGCACGTGTGTTGAACGCGGAGGCGCCGTTGTTCGACGCTTAGATCGGAATCGACCGCGAACTGAATAGCTGCGAGTACGACTCCACCAACCGCGTTCTAGTAATGCTTCCGCTTTGTGATTCTCAAAGGTATGAAGATGCACTCCCCTTTCCTCGTTGCTGGTTTCTCCATAGATTGATCTTGGTGACACGTAGGAAATTTATTGATTTACTACTACGTAACCCAACAGTGGCATCATGAGCTAGGTCTATGCATAGAATCTTTGCACGAGTAGAACACAAGTTGTTGTGGGCATTGATTTTGTCAATTTGCTTGCCGTTACTAGTCTTATCTTGATTCGGCGGCATTGTGGGATTAAGCGGCCCTGACCGACTTTACACGTACGCTTACGTGAGACTAGTTCCACCGCCTGACGTGCACTTGTTGCATAAGGTGGCTAGCGGGTGTCTGTCTCTCCCACTCTAGTCGGATCGGCTTCGATGAAAAGGGCCCTTATGAAGGGTAAATAGAAATTGGCATATCACGTTGTGGTTTTTGCGTAGGTAAGAAACGTTCTTGCTAGAAACCTATAGCAGCCACGTAAAAACTTGCAACAACAATTAGAGGACGTCTAACTTGTTTTTACAGCATATGCCGCATGATGTGATATGGCCAAAAGGATGTGATGTGATATATGTGATGTATGAGATTGATCATGTTCTTGTAATAGGATTCACGACTTGCATGTCGATGAGTATGACAACTGGCAGGAGCCATAGGAGTTGTCTTAATTTATTGTACAACGTGTGTGTTAATCAAAAACGCCATGTAATTACTTTACTTTATTGCTAACCGTTAGCCATAGTAGTAGAAATAATAGTTGGCGAGGCAACTTCATGAAGACACAATGATGGAGATCATGATGAGACAATGATGATCATGTTGCCCTGAAGATGGAGATCAAAGGAGCAAGATGATATTGGCCATATGATGTCACTATATGATTGCATGTGATGTTTATCATGTTTTACATCTTATTTGCTTAGAACGACGGTAACTTAAATAAGATGATCTCTCACTAAAATGTCAAGAAATGTGTTCCCCCTAACTGTGCACTGTTGCTAAGGCTTGTTGTTCCAAAGCACCACATGATGATCGAGTGTTATAGGTTCTAACGTTCGCATACAACGAGTGTAAACCAGATTTACACACGCAATACACTTAGGTTGACTTCACGAGCCTAGCATGTTCAGACATGGCCTCGGAACACGGGAGACCGAAATGTCGAACATGAGTGGTATAGAATATACGATCAACATGGAGATGTTCACCATTGATGACTAGTCTGTCTCACGTGATGATCGGACACGGGCTAGTCGACATGGATCATGTGTCACTTAGATGACTAGAGAGATTTCTATCTAAGTGGGAGTTCATTAAATAATTTGATTATGTGAACTTAATTATCATGAACTTAGTCTAAAATTGTATTTACAATCTATATTGTAGATCCAATGGCCAACGCTAATGTTGCCCTCAACTTCAACGCGTTCCTAGAGAAAACCAAGCTGAAAGACGATGGAAGCAACTATATGGGCTGGGTCCGTAGCTTGAGGATCATCCTCATAGCTTCCAAGAAATTGTATGTTGTTGATGCACCGCTAGGTGAAGCACCCATTTTCCCAGCAACTCAAGAAGTTATGAATGTCTAGGAGTCGCGTTGTGATGATTACTCCCTCGTTCAGGGCGGCATGCTTTACAGCTTAGAACCGGGGCTCCAAAAGCGTTTTGAGCAACACAGAGCATACGAGATGTTCCAAGAGCTGAGAATGGTTTTTCAAGATCATGCCCGGGTCGAGAGATATGATGTCTCCAACAAGTTCTTCAGTTGTAAGATGGAGGAAAATAGTTCTGTCAGCGAGCACATACTCAAAATGTCTGGGCTGCACTACCGCTTGTCTTAGCTGGGAGTTAATCTTCCGGATCACTCAATTATTGACAGAATCCTCAAGTCGCTCCCACCTAGCTACAAGAGCTTTGTGATGAACTACAACATGTAGGGTATGGAGAAGTCCATTCCTGAGTTGTACTCGATGCTGAAATCAGAGGCGGTCGAGATCAAAAGGAGCATCAAGTGTTGATGGTCAATAAGACCACTAGTTTCAAGAAAGGCAAGGGTAAGAAGAACTTCAAGAAGGACGGCAAAGCAGTTGCCACGCCTGGTAAGAAAGTTTTCTGGAAGAAGAACAAGAATGGACCCAAGCCTAAGACTGAGTGCTTTTATTGCAAGGGTCCCGGTCACTCGAAGCGGAACTGCCCCAAGTACTTAGCGGATAAGAAGGCCAGCAACGTTAAAGGTATATGTGATATACTTGTTATTTATGTGTACCTTACCAACGCCCATAGTAGCTCCTGGGTATTTGATAACGGTGTAGTTGCGCGTAAGCGGAGACTGGCAAAGGATGAGGTGACGATGCGCATCGAGAATAGTTCCAAGGTCGATGTGATGGCCATCGGCACGCTAACTCTACATCTACCTTCGGGATTAGTTTTAAACCTTAATAATTGTTATTTAGTACCACCATTGAGCATGAACATTATATCTAGATCTCGCTTGATGCGAGATGGCTACTCATTTAAATCTGAGAATAATGGTTGTTCTATTTATATGAGAGAAATGTTTTATGGTCATGCCCCGCTGGTCAATGGTTTATTTTTGATGAATCTCGAACATGATGTTAAACATGTTCATAGTGTGAGTACGAAAAGATGTAAGATTGATAACGATAGTCCCACTTACATGTGGCACTGTCGCCTTGGTCATATTGGTGTCAAATGCATGAAGAAACTCCATGCTGATGGACTTTTGGAGTCTCTTGATTTTGAATCATTTGACATGTGTGAACCATGCCTCATGGGCAAGATGACCAAGACTCCGTTCTCCAGAACAATGGAGCAAGCAACTGACTTGTTGGAGATAATACATACCGATGTATGCGGTCCAATGAGCGTTCGGTGGCTACCGTTATGTTCTCACTCTCACTGATGACTTCAGCAGATATGGGTATGTCTACTTAATGAAACACAAGTCTGAAACCTTTGAAAGGTTCAAGGAATTTCAGAGTGAGGTAGAGAATCAACGTGACAGGAAAATAAAGTGCCTATGATCTGATCGTGGCGGGGAATATTTGAGTCACGAGTTTGGCACGAACCTAAGGAAATGTGGAATTGTTTCACAACTCACGCCGTCTGGCACACCTCAGCGAAATGGTGTGTCTGAACGTTGTAATCGCACTCTATTGGATATGGTGCAATCTAGATGTCTCTTGCCGACTTACCGTTATCATTTTGGGGATATGCATTAGAGACTACTGCATTCCCTTTAAATAGGGCACCGTCTAAGTCTGTTGAGACGACACCGTATGAATTATGGTTTGGAAAGAAACCTGAGGTGTCATTTCTGAAAGTTTGGGGATGTGATGCTTATGTGACGAAACTTCAACCTGAGAAGCTCGAACCCAAAGCGGAAAAGTGTGTCTTCATAGGATACCCCAAAGAAACTGTTGGGTATACCTTCTACCTCAGATCCGAAGGCAAAGTCTTTGTTGCCAAGAATGGATCCTTTCTGGAGAAAGAGTTTCTCTCGAAAGAAGTAAGTGGGAGGAAAATAGAACTTGATGTGGTAATTGTACCTCCACTCGAACCGGAGAGTAGCGCAGCACAGAAAGTTGTTTCTGTGGAGCCTCCACTGGCTGAAGAGGAAGTTAATGATGATGATCATGAAACTTTAGATCAAGTTTCTATTGAACCTCGAAGGTCCGCAGGGACACGTTCCACACCAGAGTGGTACGGCAACCCTGTCTTGGCGATCATGTTGTTGGACAACGGTGAACCTTCGAACTATGAAGAAGTGATGGCGGGCCCAGATTCCAACAAATGGCTTGAATCCATGAAATCCGAGATAGGATCCATGTATGAGAACAAAGTATGGACTTTGGTGGACTTGCCCAATGATCGGCAAGCCATAGAAAATAAATGGATCTTTAAGAAGAAGACTGACGCGGATGGTAATGTGACCATCTATAAGGCTTGGTTTGTCGCTAATGTTTATCGACAAGTTCAAGGTGTGGACTATGATGAGACTTTTTCACCCGTAGCGATGCTAAAGTCCGTCGAATCTTGTTAGCAATTGCCGCATTTTATTATTATGAGATCTGGCAAATGGATGTCAAAACGACATTCCTTAATGGTTTCCTTAAGGAAGAACTATATATGATGCAGCCGGAAGGTTTTGTCAATCCTAAAGATGTTAACAAAGTATGCAAGCTTCAGCGCTCCATCTATGGGCTGGTGCAAGCATCTCGGAGTTGGAATATTCGCTTTAATGAGGTGATTAAAGTGTTTGGACTTATACAGGTTTATGAAGAACCCTGTATTTACAAGAAAGTGAGTGGGAGCTCTATAGCATTTCTCATATTATATGTGGATGACATATTGTTGATGGGAAATGATATAGAACTTTTGGAAAGCATAAACGCCTACTTGAATAAGTGTTTTTCAATGAAGGACCTTGGAGAAGCTGCTTACATATTAGGCATCAAGATCTATAGAGATAGATCGAAATGCCTCATCGGTCTTTCACAAAGCACATACCTTGACAAGATATTGAAGAAGTTCAATATGGATCAGTCCAAGAAGGGGTTCTTGCCTGTGTTACAGGGTATGAGATTGAGTATGACTCAATGCCCGACCACGGCAGAGGATAGAGAAAAGATGAGTGTCATCCCCTATGCTTCAACCATAGGCTCTATTATTTATGCCATGCCGTGTACCAGACCTGATGTGAACCTTGCCATAAGTTTGGTAGGGAGGTACCAAAGTGATCCCGGAGCGGAACACTGGACAGCGGTCAAGAATATCCTGAAGTACCTGAAAAGGACCAAGGACATGTTTCTCGTGTATTGAGGTGCTGAAGAGTTCTTCGTAAATGGTTTTGTCGATGCTAGCTTCCACACAGATTCGGATGACTCCAAGTCACAAACCGGATACGTGTATATTTTGAACGGAGGGGCAGTCAGCTGCTGCAGCAGCAAGCAAAGCATCATGGCGGCATCTACATGTGAAGCGGAGTACATAGCTGCTTCTGAAGCAGCAAAGGAAGGAGTCTGGCTGAAGGAGTTCATCACCGACCTAGGAGTGATTCCCAATGCGTCGGGCCCGATGACTCTATTCTGTAACAACACTGGATCTATTGCCCTTACCAAGGAGCCCAGGTTTCACAAGAAGACAAGACACATCAAGCGCCACTTCAACTCCATTCGTGAGTACATTTAGGAAGGAGATATAGATATTTTTAAAGTACATACGGATCTGAATGTCACAGATCCGTTGACAAAACCTCTCTCACGACAAAAACATGATCATCACTAGAACTCTATGGGTGTTCGATTCATCACAATGTAACTAAATTACTGACTCTAGTGCAAGTGGGAGACTATTGGAAATATGCCCTAGAGGAAATAACAAAATGGTTATTATTGTATTTCCATGTTCATGATAATTGTCTATTGTTCAGGCTATAATTGTATTAACCGGAAACCATAATACATGTGTGAATACATAGACCACAACATGTCCCTTGTGAGCCTCTAGTTGGCTAGCTCATTGATCAATAGATGGTCACGGTTTCATGACCTTGGACATTGGATGTCATTGATAACGGGATCACATCATTAGGAGAATGATGTGATGGACAAGACTCAATCCTAAGCATAGCACAAGATCGTGTAGTTTGTCTGCTAAAGCTTTTCTAATGTCAAGTATCATTTCCTTAGACCATGAGATTGTGCAACTCCCGGATACCGTAGGAATACTTTGGGTGTGCCAAACGTCGAAACATAACTGGGTGGCTATAAAGGTACACTACGGATATCCCCGAAAGTATCTGTTGGGTTGGCATGAATCGAGACTGGGATTTGTCACTCCATGTGATGGAGAGGTATCTCTGGGCCCACTTGGTAAGACATCATCATAATGAGCTCAATGTGACTAAGGAGTTAGCCACGGGATGATGTGTTACGAAACGAGTAAAGTGACTTTCCAGTAACGATATTGAACGAGGTATAGGTATACCGATGATCGAATCTCGGGCAGGTAACATACTGATGGACAAAGGGAATTGTATACGGGATAGATTGAATCACCGACATCGTGGTTCATCTGATGAGATCATCCTGGAACGTGTGGGAGCCAACATGGGTATCCAGATCCCGCTGTTCGTTATTGACCGGAGAGGTGTCTCGGTCAGGTCTACATGCCTCCCGAACCCATAGGGTCTACACACTTAAGGTACGATGATGCTAGGGTTATATGGGAATAGTGTACGTGGTTACGGAAGGTTATTCAGAGTCCCGAATGAGATCCTGGACGTCATGAGGAGTTCCGGAATGGTCCGGAGGTAAAGATTCATATATAGTAAGTGAGGTTTTGGTCAAGGAAGTGTTTCAGGCATCACCGAAATGTATCAGGACCACCAGAAGGGTTTCGGGGGTCCACCGGGAGGGGCCACAGGCCCCAGAAGGCTACATGGGCCTAGAGTGGGAGGGAAACATCCCCTAGGTGGGATGGTGTGCCTCCCACCTCATCCCAAGGCGCAAAAAGGGTGGAGGGGGGCAAACCCTAGGCGTGAAGGGCCCTAGGCCCACCCTAGGGAGTCGCCCCTCCTACCCTCTCTTGGCCGCCGCTGCCCCAAGGGCCATCTAGGGCCGTCCGCATCCCTAGGGTGGGAACCCTAGGGGCTGCGCCCCCTCCTCCTCCTCCTATAAATATTGGAGGGTTTTGGGCTGCCGACAACACAAGTCTCTCTCTCTCTCGGCGTAGCCCTACCCCTCCTCCTCCTCGTCCTCAGTAGTGCTTGGCAAAGCCCTACCGGAGTACCACACAGCTCCACCGTCACCACGCCATCATGCCGCAGGAGTTCTCCCTCGACCTCTCCCTCCTCCTTGCTGGATCAAGGCGTGGGAGACGTCACCGGGTTGCACGTGTGTTGAACGCGGAGGCGCCGTTGTTCGGCGCTTAGATCGGAATTGACACTACAAGAAATATGCTAACTTGCGACCATCAATATTGGTCACCTAATGGTCATTTTTTCATTTATGACCTTTTTAGGACCAAAAACAGTTGGTCAAAAGCTGAGCGTCAAGAATGGAAATTAAGGACCTTTCTTTTGGATTGGTCATAGACGTTTACGACCAAAAAAAGGTCGTAAGTTCTACGACCAACTGTTTTGGTCACTAGTAGTCTGCCCAGGCCACGTCGGATCCGACGTGGCAAGATGACATCGCAAAATTGCGACCAAATGAAAAGGTCGTCGATTAGAATCAGCCCAGTCTAATTCGGTGTTCTACATGGGCCAACCCATTAATTCAACCTTTCTATATTTTTTCCTGTCAATTTTGAGTCAGCTTCATGGGCCAAGCCCTATATTGCATCCTTTTTATTTTTGGGCCGTGGCCTTTTTGTCTGAAAATTTCCATTTTTTGTTTTTTCATAAAATGGGTCAACTAGTCAGGTGGGTCCCCCTTGTCAGGTTATGGTAACTGGGTCCCATTTTCCATGTTCTTGTAAGTGGGTCCCATCTATCAGGCTCTTTTCATATTTCAACTAGTATTTAAATTGGCAGAGATAGAAAACACACATGACACTTCAAATAAAAGCAACCAGATCATGTAATACAATGGAAATCACAGTACAGTATTTTACAAGCTTTACAAGCTCCTTCCATAACAGTAAAGTATTTTACAAGCTTTACAAGCTCCCGCCATGAACAATATGCCAAACTCGTTGGACGACCATATCAGATGAACAACATGCCGGAATTGCTCAACAACCATAGTCAGATGAACAACATGTCGGACTCACTGGCCAACCATAGTCACTGTTGGGAACAAACAAAACGACAACATGCCTTCCTTGGTCGCGTTGTTACATGAATCAGCAGAGAAGAATAAGAAAAAACTGTGACAAATATATTATGAGCAGACCATTCAAGAAAAGCATAGTTATTTAGAATGATAACACAAATTAAGCTAGTACAATGTTTTTTGTGCTCCAACTAGTTCAAATGAGATACTCTCATACAAGAAAACAGAGAAACAATATGTAAGCTAACAGTGGGGATGCCATAGCTGAAATGAGCAAGCTATTTTATATTTAAGAAACAAAGAAAATGCATCAATAATTTTTCAGAAGGTAACTGAACTTCTGTGCACACATTTAGATAGAAACAGGGGCTTGAACTATACACATTAATAAGAACAGGATCTCAAAACACCAATATAAGCTACAATTGATAAGTACACAACAGGATTAATTCATGGACCAATCAGAACACAGTGGCGGATGTGTTTTGCAGCATAGGAGGATGAGATAGGACATGTCATGGGCTACTACGAAAATGAAGAACATTGGAGCTACAGTTTGCATTTGCATATTCATTTACGCTTGTAGTAAGATGGCAGCATGTCGATGTAGTTTCGTTGAGCACGCCGCGAACTAGCCCGAACATATCAATATTTTAATCATCATTATTAATCACATTGTGAATACTACGAAACCAACATTTCTAATGTATAAGATATGGATAGAAAACACTCGACAGAACAGAATGTAGCCACTTCTGTGCTATGTGGAAATTTTCCTAGCCTTACTTCACTACGGGTTGGATAAAGAATCAATAAGGACAACACCAATAATAAAGCTCCTACTTCAATGTTTGTAGTTTGGACCGTCAGTTAAAATAAATGCACCAGCAAGTTAGCATCTACTACTACTACCGGACTACTACTACATCGTCCAGCCATCCAGGAACGCATTTACTAACCTGTACTTGGAGTTGTAGCTGCTTCAGATATGCAATGGACTCGTGGAGCGTCTACACCTTGTTAGTCTAAAAAACCGACAACATGAACCAACCCGCTCAGATTCAGAACACTAATTCTGCAGCCATGAAGTATGGACAACAACAAATAAGAACATTGTAGGGCAATATATATGGTAGACTTCATTGGGCTGACAAAACAATCTTAAAGTGTAACAAAACTCAAAGCAATTCGACATTACTGGTGGCATAGAGTGCCTCCCTGAACATAGTGAACTTGAATATAAGAGCAACACCTCAGTCTACTAGACTAGAAAACAACCATAAAACACATGATAGTGATAAATTAGGTGTTTGTCGCCCTGGTGAAGATCTGCTGGCTGGAGTGGATCGACACCATCCTGATGAGTCCCCTCTCGATCAGGTCCTTGATAGCCCTACGAGCCAAGGACCCATCGTTGATCTGCAGATAATTAAAGACATAGTGAGATGATGAGGATATAATGCATAGAAATCAACCAACACAGATGGTGCACTCATAAAAAGTACATGCTAGAACAATTCATAGACTGACAACACAACATTAGTCCCACGATACTGCAGTTCCAATATAGTAACAGGGCATGTAGCCACAAATGGTAGAAAACAAGATGCAGGGACATGTTACCGAAGTATTCATCAGCATCGCCCGACCGTATTAATTCTTACAAATCAATGGTTAATTCTACTAGTCAATGGTGATGCCAAATTACACTAAACCTGGGTACTGCACATGCGAAAATCAGATTGTGCAATATCTATGACGCTACGGACAAATTACACTAAATTGGTACATCTCAACCTGCATCCTAACTATAACTTCACAGTTGGCACACCAAGCAAAATGTGAGGTTTCCAGCCTTATGTACCAAACTGAACATCACACTGAACAAAAATGATCGACACACATATGCAGCAGCCGAAACCGGGATCCACTAGGACATGCAATCAATTTATAACACAATCATATATGCCTATGCTAGAGAGGCTTAGAGTGCACGAGTGTCAATCCAAACCAGAGCATCAAAGAAAAAGCCTTTCACCAGGTGCCATGATGCCTCAAACACATACCATACCATAACAAGATCTCAATTCTCATGTGAAGAAAGCAAGCAAGAAGAACAGATCCGGAGGAGGGAGGAGGAAGGCTTGCATTACCCTAAGTCGCTCGGAGAGGACAAAGGCATGATAAGCTTGTACTTGGGAACCTCGGTGAGCAGCTTGTCGTAGGTGGCATAGTCAAAGAGCACCGGGTTGTTCACCTTCTCCTTTTGCTTGCCACCGCTAGACTTGGCCGGCTTGAAAGAAGCCGCCTGGGCCTTCTCCTTCTTAGACGCCTGCAATGAAACACGGGCGAAAGAAAGGGGGTGTCAACACGCGTTCGGTGCGGTGGCGCGGGGAGACAGACGCAGGGGGGTATGGCAGGGGTGTGCTATGGATGTACTCATGTAGAAATCGACGACGATGCCGATGGCGTAGTCGGAGGGTAGCTTGATGCTAGCGCTAAAGTAGCCGCGGAGGCATGCCCCCTACAACGTGAACAGAAGCAGGCGCGATGAGGAACTGGTCACACCGCCTCGCCTCGGAGGGGAACTCCAGCGGCATCGCCCCCTCCGGACCGCCGACGTCCATGGAGACGTAGACGACGGATGGTTTATCCGTTCCCCCTCGGTTTTGTGTGCGAAGAGCAGATCGGATCCTTGCCATGGCCGCAAGATAGAGTTTGTTGGGAGGAAGGGGAGGAAGGGGCGCTAGCAAAGGGGGCGACTCAGACATGAGGGGTGGTGGAAGGGAGGATGGCCGGAGCTAGGGAGGGGCGGCAGCGGAGGGACCCGTCGGCATCGTCGATCTGGATCGGGGAGAGGGAGGGGATTATGCTTTCTCAGGAAGAACTGGATCTAGATCTGGACCGAGGGACTGAGGGAGGAGGGTGTGCGAGAGACGTTGGATCGAGGGACTTAGGAAGGGTGTGGACGGCTCAGATCGACTATAGTGGGGGTGATCCATGGGCTGCATCCTGGTTGGTTGAGGTATTTAAAATTATTTCTTAGTGCTAAAAACATGGGTTTTGTGAAGCAACTACCAAAACTATTTTGCAAAACAGCATCACTAAAATTTTCACTTAATTTAGACCATATTTTATAGATGATAGCCAATTTGTATGCATTTCCGATCCTTCTAACTATGATTGTTCATTTAAACAAATTTCCTCTGATTTAGTTGGAAGCAGGTCAAATTTGAACTGCAGCTGCCTCATAGATTGTTTTTTATTTTTTCCGAAAATCATTTCTAGGTACAAAAGTATCTATTTAATCACAGAAACACCAAAAGTTTTCCAAGATTCACCCACTAGCTAGGAACGGTCATGCCCGTAGTTTTGACCGCATTTTGAAACGGCCATGCAAATTCAAAAAAACAAAAAATTAGAAAACCTTTGCATTGTATCATTATATGTGACCAATTTACCAAGATAAATAATAAACTTGTAATAGGGCAATTATTTTTAAAAAGTCTTCTCAGAAATGAGCTATCATGTGTGAAGATTCGTGGCATTCAAGCCAAATGATCAATCTTATGGCCACATTCATGCCATAATTTGTTCAAATGATCTCATATTGTGCATAAGGGTGCATGTTGAAATGGCAAACAATGTTGCCGAAGGGACTTTTCATTTTCTTTGCACAAAAAAATCATTTTCCTTTTTTCGACTGCCCAAAATGAGTTTTTTTGTGAAGGACCTACCAAATATTTGTTGCAAAAATGGAAAAAATCATTTTTATAAAATATTAGGCCATATTTAATGCGTAATTGGCAAAATATTTGGGTTCCAAAAGCTTTTGATCCACCTCTCGTGAAAAAGACAAAACTCTACCGATTCATTTGATAGCAGGTCAAATTTCAACCGCAGCTGCCTTATAGTTTGCTCTTTATTTTTTCCAAAATCATTTCTAGTTACATAAGTATCTATTTAATCATAAATACATGGTTTGGTGGCGATACGTCGAGGTTTGGATAGTGGCCGAGTGCTCCAACTCCAGAGCGCGTAAACTCGCATGCCCACCGCGTCGTCACCGTGTGACCGTGGCGTTGCCATGCATTCTGGGCGGCCTAGGAATGTCTAGTGGTTTGGGCACTCCCAGGTAGGTTCTAGGAAGGAAATGACAACAGAATATTCTCATGAGGAGACCGAACTATGCTCAGACATGAATTAGCAGCCAAGTGTTTGATAAGCTGTACGGGAAATGCACATGGACAATGTGCGTGAGTTTTGGCTAAGGATGATCATTTACTAAGAAGACTGTCTTCACAAATTTTCAGCTCAAATGGATGAGCCTAGGTGGTACTTGCTTTGAAAAGTACCACATTGCACAGAAATATGAACGTTGAAGCTGGGCACAAAATAATGAATGGATTGAGCTGAAATTTAGTGATACCATTTGGGCATAGGAAAGTGTTGTAGAAAATTGATACCATTTGGACATGCGAAAGTGCTACTTCCCTCACAATTATCTTCTTTGGACAAAAACTTGGGAAAATTAGTGAGGGAAACTGGATAAATGAAATCAGCTCAAATTTAGTGTAGGTAAGTTAAATAGGTATGGTAATGCCCTAATAAATTTTCAGAAATAATGAAGAAATATATAATATAGTTGCTTCACAAAGCTTCCCTCTAGATAGAAACTTTGGAAATTTTCCGAGGAAAATTTACTAGGAAAATTTACAAGGAAAATTGAGCTGAATATTATCATGTGGCAATGATTTGGGTAAGGAAGAGTGCCCAAAAAGTTTAAGGGTAATAGGATGGGTCTAGATAGCACTTGCTCTGTAATGTGCCAATCTGGCCATAAAATAGAAATTGAACCTGGGCTCACATAGTTGATTTGGTTGATCTGCAATTTGGAGGAGGGTGATAATGTGGGCATATGAAGTCACTGTGTGAATTTCATGCCATTTGGATATATAAAAATGGTACTTCCTTCACAATGCTCTCAAGTGAACAGAAAATTGAGAAAAATATTGAGGGAAAGTGGTTAAATTAAATGAGCTAAAATTTGGTGGAGGGAGGTTCTATGGGCAAGGTCATGTCCTGGTAAATTTGCAGCAATTATTAAGCAATATAAAATATAGTTTCTTCACCAACTGAAAAAATTACCAGAAACAAGATTGGATGGTGAGGTCTCATGGATTTTTAGATGGGGCTAATTCTTTTTATTGAGCTATGATATGGGCACATAGAAGATGTGGAAAAAATTCAACTCATTAGGATATGCATGGCTAGCACTTCCTTTGCAAAGCTTCTAGCTGAACAAAACCTTTGGAAATTTGCCAAGGAAGATTTACTGGGTAATGGAGCTGAATTTTGTCATGAGGAAATGATTTGGATAGGAAAGAGTGCCCAAAAATTTTCAGGGCAATCAAGAATATATAAATATCACTTCCTTCCCAAAGTGTTGTTATGAACAGAATAGGAAAATGGATATTGTTGAATTATTTTTGAACTAGGCAAGGAAGGTTTTTGACATATTTGACAAATATATAATCCAAAGAATTTATGATTTTTTTGGGAATTTTGGGAATAGCAGAAATATAGGTTTCTTCACAACCTAGGGCAAAAATTGACACATGGACATGACACATAGGCAAAACTGATGAGGTGGCGCCCAGTCATCGCAACCCACCACAATTTACAAGGTTATGACCATATGTATTGGTCGTGATCAGCTAGAAATAAGGCAGCGGACTAGTGTTGTCTGCTTTACGACCATTTCCTGTAAGGAAATTACGACCTTTCTGACCAAAATGGTCGTTATAGTTGAGGGTTTGGAGACCTATGAACAGCTTATGACCAATTCGTCTCAACTGATCGTAGATTTATGACCATTTCTTCTAGGGTCACTGACAGAAGGTCACAAGTTGACATATTTCTTGTAGTGCGACCGCGATCTGAATCGCTGCGAGTACGACTCCACCAACCGCGTTCTAGTAACGGTTCCGCTTTGCGATCTTCAAAGGTATGAAGATGCACTCCCCCTTTGCTCGTTGCTGGTTTCTCCATAGATTGATCTTGGTGACACGTTGGACATTTTTTGATTTACTACTACGTTACCCAACAAAGGGGTACTAGCTCTGGTCTCCCATCTAGCAAGGATGGGGCCGCTGCCGCCCCGAATAGGAAGGGGCGGCATGGTCCCCCATCAAAGCGGGAACCCCGGTCCATTGGCGACCGGGCTAGTTGGGCCCCACCTGTTGGGCCCTCTAGTCTCCCATTCATGGCTCTACCATGAAGCTCCTATGCTGAAACATTAGGGTCTTCGGGAACCAGGGCCGACGACAACAACTGGTTGAGTATATTAGATATGAAGAGGTTGAAATTGTTGTGCTACACGAGATGATTCTCCAGGACTTGTCTATTTAGGAGCTGCAAGGGATCTCACGCCATACATTTTTCTAGCAATGGCTCCCCACTGTTGGACTCTCGTGGGGCATTTTGCTAGGAGTTCGGGAAGACTTCTGCTCGGTCGAGGATATGGAGCGAGGAGAATTCTTCCTTAATATGGCCATCACGGACTGTCATGTGAACCTCAGCTGGGAGGTGGTTATTGTTTACGAGCCGACTGACCATGGGATATCGGTTGACTTCTTGACTGAATTAAAGGCCATGGTGTAACGCTGCCCACATCTGGTGGTGGTGGCCTGGGATTTCAACCTCATTCGCCAGGAAGTCGATAAGAGCGGTTATTCAATGATTGCATTGCCGATCTGGCTCTCCGGGAGATAGCCCGGGTTGGGGCTAGATTCACTTGGGTGAATAAACAACTCGACCCTATGTAGTGTTATGGATAGGGTCCTAGTTTTGGTGCAATGGGAAATAATGGTCCCTTTATGCTCTCTACGAGTAGTCGCCCGCATCGATTTTGACCACGTCCCTCTACTCCTGACATCGGGGACTGACTCGCCCCCCAGAGCAAGACGGTTCCACTTTGAACCCGCTTGGCTTCTTCAGGCAGGTTTCTTGGAGCTAGTGAGGTAATGTTTGCTCGAGGCCACAGTCTCCCCACCCCGGTCATATTGCGCCACCGATATCTGGCATCGCTGTTCGAAGCTTGCCCGGTAGTTCATGCATGGAATTTTTTTCAAAACTTGTACCAAAATTGCACCAAATTTGAAAAGCGTATGTCGAAAATCAGAAATAGCAAAAGTAGCACCCCGTCGGCCGCCACCAGGCCGAACAGGGGCTTGTCGACCACCACCAGGCCGAAGAGCCTCCTGTCGGCCAGGGGGTGGCCGAAGAGCCACCTGTCGGCCAGAGGCACGCCGAAAAGCTGCATGTCGGACAGTGGGAGGCCGATGGACCCTTGCATAGGGCCGAGGACTTCTTTCTTCCTCCTCTGACCACTCGTTTCACCCTCCCCCATCATCTAGGCTCCCCATCTCCACCTCTCACTCCCGTTGCTCTCTGGTGCTTCCACCGCCATGCCGATCTCTTTGCTCGACCAACCATTTTCTTATCCAACCCGCGTAAACAATAGATCAGGGCGCTCTCCACCGGCCTACGGTATTTTTTTGGCTTCCAACTCAATCAAATGTCAACTTTCAACTCGGTTGTGGACTTAGTTCTTATTGGTCACCATCCGTTTGCAGCTAAATGGCTTGTCCATTTTGCCGAGATCCCAGTGGCCCTTGTTCTGCCGCTGATTCCGGTGCGTCTGTATTTACTATGGTGATGGATCGTTGATGTTCAAGGCGTATTGTAAGATTCTATATCTTGTTTATCTGACTATGGCATATGGTTGATGCTGTTTTGGTCGAAATGTATTCGAATGCGTTTGTTTATATTATTATGATGTTTGCTTCCATTCTTGTTGTAGTATGTTCCGTGCAGTGTTACATCACATCTTGCTCGGTACATTGAGGAGTGCAGAGCTTTAGCTATTTAGATAGGTGACATAGATATTGATCTTGCTCTTCACAACAGTGAGGGTAACTTATACTGTGTTTTGCTTAGACATGGTTGGATGAGTAGTAAATTCCATGGTCCTTCGTGGGAGGAACCTATGAATGATTATGGTCTCCATCATCATGACATGATGAGTATTATGCTTGAGCACTATGGAACTTATATTAGTGTCGATCTTCATCGGGATGGTGTGATGTTGTTTCCTTTACCCCGTGTTGGTAAGTTATTTGTTTGACTCATTTTTAGTTTTGTTTCAGCTTATACGTTTTGCTGTTCTATTGAGTTTGTGAATTTTTTTGTAGCTCTTGAGGATCTGAGTGAAACTCAGAGGGAACTTGTTGACAACTTTTTTTATAGTCGTGTTGTCATAATGAATTGTCATCAAATGTATGTCATGTCGCGGCAGCTCTTTGATGACAACTACATACTGTGTACTCCTTTTGTTCATAGGATGGATTGCATGAATGTTATTTCTCAACATATGGTAATCTTTGGTTTCCCCTTATTTTTTATTTATTTGTTCTTTGATGTATCATAATGTTTTAAATTTGTAAACTGAATATCAAATAACTTGCTGGTTTTTGTCAAGTTATTACTACCATGGTTGTGAGGAGTTTGAAAGAATTTGTTCAATTCCTAGGACTGGTTCTTTAACTTTTGAAATTACTTTGGATTCTAAAGATGATGACATATTTATGAGCATTCCTTGTTCCCACTTCATTGGCTTGGGTGATAGAATGGTGTTGAAGAAGGAAGGTTTCGGTAATTTTCTGCTGGCATCGTCTATTGAAGTCAACCATTTGGTGCACGTAACCTTCAAACAGCGTGAACAGGAGCTAGCTGTTTTATTCAGCTATCTGCCATAGTGATCGTATTATCTTCCCCTAATATCCCCATTTATTTTCTCGCCCTACTTTCCCGCCATCTTATTTCCCGCCATACTTTGCCGCCATTTTCTTTCCAGCCATATTCTTTCCCGCCATTCTTTACCGTCATTCTCTCCCGCCACTTTCTTTCCCGCCATTCTCTTTCCCGCCTTTACCTGTCGTAAATTTCTTTCCCGCCTTTCTCTCCCGCCATCTTCTCTTGTGAACCTATATAACCACATCCGCGAGAAAGGTAGGTCAGCAGGCCCTTCCTTTTCCTTTCGCTCCTGCCATCCTTTTGCTCGTGCCATCATTTCGTGGAGATGTCTCATCCTCACTATCCTTTTTATCGTAGTTTTCACTCTGGTATGTCCGATCGTCTTCTCCGTCTACCTGCCAATTTCAAGATGGATGGTAGAGTAGTTCCATGGGAGGAACTCATTAGTAGTGACACCATAATGGATGAGTTGTCTCACTCATTAGCTAGGAGTGGGTGGCCCCCCAGGACTTCTGAGGAGATACGGAAAGAACTTCTCAGTTTGCATGGCAGATGGCAAAAGCAACTGCACAACGGTAAAGTTTACCTCAGGATTGCCGTGAATAATTCATATTTATGGTCAGCAGATAGCGAGGATGAAGACGACCTCTTCATGCCGAGCACCAAGGTGAATACTACCGCATCATCGATGGGCACGGGCAATATTTCTACATCAACGAAGGGGAAGAGTTCTACATCGACAAAGGGGAAGAGTTCTGCATCGACGGAGGACGAAGACGACATCTTCATGCCGAGAACCAAGGTCAAGACCACCGCATCATCAAAGCAAAAGAGTTTTGCTTCAACAAAGGGCAAGAGATCTGCATCGACGGAGGATGATGATGATGCATTCATGTAGTAATTTTTCAAGTAGTACTGTTTTTTGTAGTGCTGTTTAATTCAGTTGTATTGTTTAATTCAGTTGTACTGTTTAATTCAGTTGGATGCATTTATTTTGTAGTACTAGTGTTGTCTCTCTAAACTAAATGACCACCGAAATAGAACATGAATATGTCTCATACGTGAATATGTCGCATACATGAATATGTCCGATACATAAAATACACATATGTCTTATACATAAATAGATAGTCATGTCTCATACGTAGATAACCATATCACTACTGGGGACGGCGAGGAATCTTGGGCTTCCTCGGATGTGGATCAGAAGGCGATAAGCGTTGAGGCGGTGGACGAGTGTCACGATGACCATGATCATAGACCACCTCATCCGTCGATGTCTGTGTCTCCTGTGTCGATGGTGGTGGTGGAGTGGCAAGAATTGTCTCTGAGATACCGTAGGTGCATGCACCACGGTCATCGTCCTCGCCGTCGACGGGTATGTATGAACCAGGACCAGTAAACATAGGTGACTGAACTGAAGTCATGAACGGTTGCGACTGGCTGCCGACTACGGTGAAGTAAAACATGTAAAGAATGATTTACGAGGCTAGCATTTTTAAAAGAATATACAAAGTAAAGTTACCTATGTCCATATGATGAAGCCAAGAAGAGTCCCCGGGTTGTGAAGGAGGTGGCTGTTGGTAGAAATAGCCCCCGGGTTGTGAAGGAGGTGGCTACTGATAGAAATAGCCCCCGGTTTGTGAAGGAGGTGGCTGCTGGTAGAAATAGCCGCCGGGTTGTGAAGGAGGTGTCTGCTGCCAGGAGGAGCCCCCAGGTTGTGAGGGAGGTGTCTGCTTCTAGGAGGAGCTCCCTGGTTGTGAAGGTCGAGGTTCCGAACGCTGCAGAGAGGGGCGTGGCGGACGATGTGCTGCACGAGTGTTAACAACATCCGATGATCGTCTACATGTAATAGCTGCGTAGATCCCACGTATCTTCGCTTGAAGACTCTTCAACCTTGTTGCTTTCTCTCGCAGTGGGATATTTTCTCCTCTGTCAACGTGGTCCACTAAAGCGGTAACCTCCTCTAGCGCCTGAGATGTCAATTCACCCTGTACACAGAAATTTAACCAATTGTACATGTTTAGGTTAAGGGAAAACGTACAATGCAAGCAAAACTGAGGACATATCGCATGGTGTCTTGTTCCCACAACTGAGGCTGTTGGGAACAGATCGCTGGTGAGAGGAACTGGGATATGATCAGGAACAGATGATGGAACCAAGTAGATCCTCATGCTCTGCCTATAACACTTCAAATACAACCCGAACTTGTCCCAGTCAAAGGCACGAACTTTGTCCTAGATTTTTGTCGACGCATTAGTCCATTCGTTGAGGTAAGGCCTGATGTCGCGAAACCAAGAATCCCTGGACTTGTTTCCTCCTACGCGACTATACGTGCGATTGAAATGCACGTTACATGATTAGCTATAAGCTGAATGCAGACATGAGAACTAAAGTAGTATTACTTACTTGTGCACGTGATCTGGTAAGTGTGAAATAATAGGAATGTCAGGCTCTTGGCATAGACCGGACTATCTCATCACCCTATTAATAGTCATATCCTCAACCGTCACGTCAAACACCAACTTGGCCTTGGTCATCCAATAATGCCGATCTCTAGTGCACATTCCAGAAATCCCACCTGGGTACCTTTCTGAAATAGCCTTATGGGAGTATGGCTCCCATATAACTTGATCCTCGTGCAAACTATCAAACTGCACCGTGAAGGAGGGGTAGCAGCCCCTCACCTGGCTATGCGCAAACTGTCTCTGTGCATGACAACAAACATTAGTAAATAATATTGAATAGCAAGAAATAAACATTAGTAATTCATATTGTTACTAATTATGAAAATACCCCTCTACATGCCCAAACAAATCCCATAGTAGGCAAGTCGCTGATAAAAGCCACGTAAGTTCCAGCCATGTCCTCATTACCAAAAGGTTTGTCAACGCTGACGTAGGGTTGACCAATAGCGAATCTATCATATGACCAAAGCTGCAACAATAGTGGAGATCCGACAAGACCAGATTTTCTAGACTTCAACTGGCAAGCTTTGCACAGGCCTCTATACGTAGCCGCTAACACAACCGAACCAAAACTCCTCTGCACAATGTTCTCCTTGAAACATGCGTTAGCTATCTCTCGTGCAACACCGATGAGTCATGCATCGATAGTGGTCACGTGGTTCTTCGTGAACATCGTCTTCCCGAACAACCACATACTATATGCCTTTAGGGACCGGTCAATCTGTGCCTCTGACAACTGAATAGTGGGATATCCTAAGGCGACGATCTGAAACTAGCTCAACCACCATACAATCTCATACCTCCTTTCCTGATTACCTATGAGTGTGACAGTGTGCGTTTTTTGCTTTCTTTATCTTCTGAGCCATGTACTCCATGACACAGCTACAATAAGGAGTGTTCTGATTATCTGCAATATGCTTCTTTGCTAACTCATGCTTTTCTCTGAAATATCTCAAAGTGCCATGGAATACACCCTCCACAATAGCTGTCAGTGGCAATGTTGTATTCCCTTTGAGTACAAAGTTATAGATCTCTGCAAGATTGGTTGTCATGTGGCCATATCTAGCTCCATGGGTGTCATGCAGCAAGACCAATTCACTGGAGGCTCTTTCTCTATCCACTCGGAAAAATTCTTTATTGGCCTGCCCTTCTTTCTCTTTGTATTAGGAGGGTCAATTGCTGGCAAGTCACAAAGACAAACTAGCTCCTCAAGCTCCGCGATGAGTGCTGTTAATTTAACCTGGTATTTCTCCATTTTCTTCCTAGCAAGGACCTGCTTCTTAGTGAACTCATCTAGTTTGACCAAATAAATTTGTATTTGCGCCTCTTGTTCTGCTTGCATAACTTTTTGAACAAGTTCATCAACCGTTTGTTCTTGAACTGTGAGAAATTTTTTGCACCCAGATGGCGCAAGTACCACCAGCTTTGCAAGTCCTTCCAAGGTGTTGGCTCGTCAACTATTGGATTCCTCGGTGTGTTCATGGCCTTCAGTATACCAGGATGTCCGTCATGGATGATACACATATTTGTTTGGTCCTTCACGATCGCAATTTTAACTTGCCGGAAGAACCATACCCAGCTCGAAAACTTCTCACCCTCCACAAATGCCATGGCTAGTGGGATGATTTGGTTGTTCCCGTCCACACCAATAGTAGTCAGGATTTGCCCTTTGTACTGACCAGTCAGGAATATACCATCCACAAACATCACAGGAGGACAATGCTAGAAATCTTTGATGCACATACCGAAAGAGAAGAATACTTGTTTCAACACCTTGTAATCTGGTATACTCTCCAACCTCGTGTGTTGTATTTTAACATAGCTGTCGGGATTTGTATCCTTCAGTATGTCGAGGAGACGGACAACATTATCATATGAGTCAAATAACGTCCCAAATCTTTCCTCCAAAGCCTTCTGCTTAGCCCTCCAAGCCTTCTCATATGGAATGTCATAATTCCATCTGGCCTTCACTGTTGTTTGGATGTGTCTTGCTTCCATATCTTTCTTGTTCACTATCTCAGTATACATGAGTTGCACTATGAGAGTTGAAGTAAGGTTTGGATGACAAACCAACATGTTTTTCCTCACACAATTATGCGGGACAACATTGGTGACAACCTAGTGGATGTTATACATTGGCACGTGGCCGTGCACCTTCGCAGGACAACCTGATTCAACACACTTCACGGTATATTTTGTTGGACTAGATTTGTGTGTTTGGAAAACCCTCTGCGTAGACATAGCCCACTTTATCACCACATACTTCATTTTTTTTTCTTTGTGTCAAACATAGCCCCGATCTGGAGTTGGTTCAGATTATATTTCCATGGAGTCTCATGGCCATCGTTGACATTAATGTCGGCGGATATGTCCTGCTCCCATGCAGCAGGAATCGGTACCTCCACCTCATCCTCAGAATTTTTAGAATCAAGATCCTCCGCAATCCCATCCTTGTCCTCTTCCTCCAACACCCTCTGCATTTCATCGCCTTCCTCATCCCCATCAGCAACACCAGAGGCAGCTAATACTATCGACTGAATACTCTGCCCAGTAGCATGACCACTAACATCGTGTGGCACATAATCTGACTCTTTCTCGGCTTGGCTAGCATCCACATCCGGTGGCTGTGACCCGGATACATAAATCTCATTAGCCACTTGACTACTCTGGCCTGGTTCATACCCCATGTTGAGTTGTACGACATTGTCCTCCTTTGCCACTGGTTGCACTTGGGCATATGGGTGGATTCTTCGGTCTCTGGAATGACTTAACAGGGACAAACAATGCTGACTCCTATCTATAGGAATCAACTCCCACTTGACATTTTTACAGGATTTGGTCCACAATGCATGAATACTGATGGAACAAACATCACGATCTAGGCCAAAACTAGTAGTCAACCAGTGCTTCAACTGCCTAATGTCCAGTCTGTCTGGGGCTGACAGTGTCATGACGCCTTTTTTAAACTCACTAAGATCTACCCCCAACTCATTATATCGAACATTACCAGGGCCATAATACACAGTGAAATTTACGGATTCAGAAATTTTCACCTGTTAGACATTGCCAGCTTCTCATTATTCGAATGAAAAATCTACACTAAAATATACCTACGTATACTAAATTAACCTACACTAAAATGAACCTACACTAAAATAGCAAGCTTCCACTGAAAAATGACTACCCAAACTAAACTAAATAAAACCTACACTATTAACACATACACTAAAATCACTACACTAATAAAAATAACCTAAACTAATTTTACATCCATTAAAAAACTAAAGTAAACTAACAGAAAAAATGTATACCTTCGATGTATGTGTGCCCTTCTTCTTACTCTCCACCTTCTTCTTCCCCACCATTCACACCTCCACCACCGCACCATGTCTCCTCCAAATGAACAACACACTACCCCATGGCAAAAAATGAGACCGGACAACGGGGGAGAGGGGAACAATCTATTGTTTCAGTGGACTGAAACAGAAAATGGGTGGAGGATGAAGGAGATGAAGGGGGGGATTTTTGCTCAACACAAACGAGAGAGAGGGGGAGGAGCAGTCACGAGGAGGAAGAAGAGGGAACCAGCGTCGGGCCTTATCTAGGGGCTCTTCAGCCTCCTAGTGGCCGACGGGCCCTCTTCGGCATGCCATGGCCGACGGCAAGCTCTTCGGCCTCCCTTGGGCCGATGGGCATCTTCGGCCGCAGGATAGCCGACCGATCCCCCGTCAACCCAACTGAGGCCGCCGGGGTGATATTTTTGATTTTTTTTAAATGGACATACTTTTTTCGAATTTGGTACAAAAAAGGTGCTTGTTTTGAAAGAAAATCTCATGCACGGGTGGGGTGCTAACCTGGGAGCGGCTAATAAGGCTCGTAAGGAATCACTTCTGACTCGGATTATGGCTCTAGATGGGTTAGCCGACACAGTTGGGTTGTTGGCTGATGACTGGATGCGGCGATACTCCCTTGAAGCATCCTTGATGGAAAGCTTCAAGGGGGAAGAACTGTATTGGCAATGCCGGGGAGGATAAAAGTGGCTCCGCTAGGGCGATGCCAACACCTCATACTTTCAAGCCATCACGAATGGGCGTCGGCGACGATGCAACATCCTGTGTCTGTGGGAGGGTGTTAGGACCGGATTTCCAGGATATTAATTTCCCAGCAAATCGTCCTTGTGCTCACCAGCCCCAGGATTACTGTTAGCTGATGAGACATAATCTTGATATAGAAATTCCAAGCAAAATACAAAATATGAAGTACAAGACCGTTGTGGTCTATGACTACAACAAAAGTTTCTATTTCTTGATGGCGGAAGCGGTTCGTGGATTTTCAGCGTCTATGGGACTGCACTTCCCACAAGAATAGCTGACCTGGATAATTCCTATCTTCACGTGGCTGCGGTCTCTGTTGCCTAGGTTCTGGGGCTGTCTTCATGTTCTCCTCTTCAAGCAAGAAATCTAACCAAGACAATAGCCAGAGACAAGCCAGTGAGTGCTTTGAATGTACTCGCAAACATCATGAACACAGATATAATATTGCATGTGATAATCAAACATTGAATTAATCCATGATCATCCAATCAGTCACAAAAATAAAATGCATGATGTAATCAAGCAGGTCATTCATATTAAGTAAGCATTCAGGGAATAAAGATAAATTATACCAATCAGGTGTTTGAAGCGACGCCTCGAAAGGTTAAGAATATGAAAATGCCTCAGTCGGGCGTCTGAGCGACACCATAGAAAGGGCTTATTAAGGAAATAAATAACAGGCATGCTGCAGTCGGGCGTCTGAGCGACATCACATAAAGGGATTATATATATAATCAAACAACATGCATGCCACAGTCGGGCGTCTGAGCGACGCCACATAAATAGCTTATAAGGAAATATATAACAATTGTGCCGCAGTCGGGCGTCTTAGCGATGCCATATAAATGGCTTATATGGAAAATAATAACATGATTATCCAAGAGGTAGAACCGTCCCAGGGATTCTCAACCATTCACATAATAGAAGTGGTTAGTCCAGAACAGTGATACACATGAATATCACTTGTCGCATTTCATGATCAATATCAAGGTTTAGAAGAATTCCTCTGAAGACTGATGCTACCTCTTGAGCTTGCGTTGGTTTTCCCTTGAAGAGGAAAGGGTGATGCAGCAAAGTAGATAAGTATTTACCTCAGTTGATAAGAACCAAGGTATCAATTCAGTAGGAGGAACAAGCAAGTCACCAATAGATGCACCTACACAAACAATCAAACTCTTGCACCAAACGCTATAAACAGGGTTGTCAATCCCTTCATGGTTATTTGCAAGGATTAGATATGAGAGAGAGAGAGATATAAATGATTGCGGAAAGTAAAAGATAAATAAATTGCAGCAAGGTATTTTTGGTATTCTTGGTTTATAGATCTAAAAATATATTATGGAAAGTAGACCCAGGGGCCATAGGTTTCACTAGAGGCTTCTCTCTTGAAGGAAAATATCACGGTGGGTAAACAAATTACTAACAAGCAATTGATAGAAAAGTGAATAATCATGTAGATATCCAAGGCAATAATCATGCATATAGGCATCATGTCCGTGTCAAGTAGACTGAAACGATTCTGCATCTACTACTATTACTCCACACATCGACCGACTCCTGCCTGCATCTAGAGTATTAAGTTCATGAAGAACAGAGTAACCATTGATGTAGAGGCATAAACTCAAGCAATATTATGAAAACCCCATATTGTTACCATTGATGGCAACAATAAAATACGTGGCTTGCTACCCCTACTTTGTCACTGGGTGAGGACACCGCAAGAATTAACCCAAAACTAGGCACTTCTCCCATTGCAAGAATTACCAATCTGGTTGGCTAAACCAAACCATTAACTCGAAGAGACTTGCAAAGATATGAAATCACGAATATAAGAATTCAAAGAAGATTCAAATAAGATTCATGGATAATCTGAACATAAACCCACAATTCATCAATCTTGACAAACACACCGCAGAAGAGTATTACGTTGGATAGATCTCCATGAAGATCATGAAGAACATGGTATTGAAGATCAAAGAGAGAGAAGAAACCATCTAGCTACTAGCTATGGACCCGTAGGTGTGTGGTGGACTACTAAAGCATCATTGGAGGGGAAATGGAGTTGATGTAGATGCCCTTCATGATTGGATACCCCTCCGACAGATTACCGGTAAAGGCTCCAAGATTGGATCTCTCAGGAACGGAGGCTTCTATCGGCGGAAAATTATTTGTGTGGCTCTTTTTGGTGTTGGGGAATATTTGGGTATTTATAGGACGAATAATAGGGTTAGGAGACCTGCTAGGAGACGGCAAGCCTGCTAGGCGCGACCAGGGGGGTGGCCGTGCCTAGAGGGCTTGTGACCTCCTGGTAGGTACCCTGGTGTGCACTCCAAATCTGGTAGATCTCTTTCCTTCCAGAAAAAACCATTTCAAATATTTTATTCCATTTGTACTCCATTTAATATTCCATATCTACAAAACTCAAAAACAAGGAAAAACAGAAACTGGCACAAGGCTCTAGATTAATAGGTTAGTCCCAAAAATTCTATAAAATAGCAGATTAATGCATATAAAACATACAAAACAGATAATATAATAGCATGACATCATCAAAAATTGTAGATACATTGGATACGTATCGATATCCCCAAGCTTAATTCCTGCTCATCCTGGAGTAGGTAAATGATAAAAACAGAATTTTTGATGTGGAGTGCTACCTAACATATTTATCCATGCAATATTCTTTATTGTGGCATGAATATTCAGATCCATAAGACTCAAAACAAAAGCTCAATATTAATATAAAAACAATAACATTTCAAGCATACTAGCTAAGCAATTGTATCTCTTCAAAATATAGTGGCAAAAGAAAGTTATCCCTACAATATCTATGTGCCATCTTCCCCACACAAATTATTTATATCATGCACAACCCCGATGGCAAGTCAAGCAATTGTTTCACACTTATTATGTTCTCAAACCTTTTCAACTCTCATGCAATACATGAGCGCGAGCCGAGGATATAGCACTATAGGTGGAATAGAATGTGGTGGAGGTTGTCAAGGAAAAGGAGAAGATATTCTCACATCAACTAGGTCTATCAATGGGCTATGGAGATGCCCATCAATAGACATCAATGTGAGTGAGTAGGGATTGCCATGCAATGGATGCACTACATCTATAAGTGTATGAAATCTCAAAAAGAAACTAAGTGGGCGTGCATCATGAATAAAAATTCCACTAGTTATATGAAAGTGACAAAATAGGAGACTCTCTACATTAATGATCATGGTGCTACTTTGAAGCACAAGTGTGGAAAAAGATAGTAGCAATGTCCCTTATCTCTTTTCTCTCATCATTTTGTTTTCTTTTTATTTCTTAGTGGGCATTTAAGTCCTCTTTTATTCATCGTTTCTTTTATTTGGGCTTTGTTGGCCTCTTTTATTTTTCATGAAGTCCGGAATCTCATCCCCACTTGTGAGGGAATCATAGCTTCCATCATCCTTTGCTCACATGGGACATGCTCTAATAAGGATAATCATCACACTTTTATTTACTTACAACTCAAAAGAAAATTACAACTCAAAAGCTGGAACAAAATAGGACTCTATATGCAATATGGAAGTGGTGGTGCATGTCATGATAAAAGCAAGCGTTGGAGCTTGCATGGCAATATATCTCAGAATGTCTATGGAAATGCCATAATAGGTAGGTATGGTGGCTGTTTTGAGGAAAGATATATGGTGGCTATTTTGAGGAAGGTATATGGTGGCTGTTTTGAGGAAGGTATATGGTGGCTGTTTTGAGGAAGGTGGATTTGTTGTACCGGCAAAAGTTGCGCGGTACTAGAGAGGATAGCAAAAGTGGAAGGGTGAGAGTGCTTATAATCCATGGATTCAACATTAGTCATAAAGAAATCACATATTGATTGCAAAAGTCTATTAGTTATAGAAGCAAAGTATTAGACGCATGCTCCTAGGGGAGAGGTTGGTAGGAGTTAACCATCATGCACTCCCGACCTTCACACAAAGGTCAACAATCTATAAACAAATCAAGCTCCGACTTCCTTACATAACTGTTCACCATATGTGCATGCTACGGGAATCACAAACCTTTACACAAATATTTTAATGAAATCACAATTACTTCCTACCATTACTCTTAACATTACCATCTTTATGTTGGGGAACGTCGCATGGGAAACAAAAATTTTCCTACGCACACGCAAACCTATCCATGGTGATGAGCATCTACGAGAGGGAGAGTGGATCTACGTACCCTTGTAGATCGCTAAGCGGGAAGCGTTAAGAAACGCGGTTGGTGTAGTCGAACATCTTCGCGATCCAAATCGCCGAGCGTCCCGCGATCTCATCACGATCCGTCCCGCGATCCAATCACGATACGTCCCGTGAACTCACCATGATCCGTCCCGCGATCTCATCACGATCCGTCTCACGATCTTGATCACGATCTGTCCCGCGAACTCATCACGATCCGTTCCGCGATCTCATCACGTACCGTCTCGAAATCTCGATCACGGTCCTTCCGATCTAGCGCCGAACGGACGGCACCTCCGCGTTCAGCACACGTGCAGCTTGATGACGATCTCCACCGTCTTGATCCAGGAAGAGGAGGTGGATAGGAGAGAGAGTTCACCGGCAGCGTGACGGTGCTCCGGTGATGGTGGTGGAGTGATTCCGGCAGGGCTTCGCCTAAGCGCTGCGGAAAACCGATCTAGAGGAGAAACTGTGCACCGGTGAAACGGGTAGCACGTGGCCGGAAATTCTGTCCAAAAACCACCCAATCCACTAGTATATATAGGAGGAGAGGAGAGGAGAGGCAGCCAAGGCCTTTGGGTCGGCCGAAATAGGAGGTGGGAGCAATCCTACTTCACCTCCAATCCTAGTTGGAGTAGGATTGCCTCCTATTGGCTGATTTTCCACTTTTTGCTTTAGGACTTTCTCTCCTGCGCCATGGGCCTTTGTGGATGTTTTCCCAGCCCACTAAGGGCTGGTTATTATTCTCCCACAGCCCATGGACCTCTTGGGGTCGAAATACCCCTCCCGGAGGTCCTCCGGTACACTACCGGCACTCCCGGTACAATACCGATACTCCCGGTACACTACCGATGAGCCCGAAACTTTTCCGGAAACCAAACTGGGACTTCCTATATATGAATCTTTACCTCCGGACCATTCCGGAGCTCCTCGTGACGTCCGGGATCTCATCCGGGACTCCGAACAACCTTCGGTCACCACCATACATAACTCTACACTACCGAAACGTCACCGAACCTTAAGTGTGCAGACCCTGCGGGTTCGAGAACTATGTAGACATGACCGAGACACCTCTACGGTCAATAAACAATGGCGGGACCTGGACGTCCACATTGGTTCCTACATATTCTACGAAGATCTTTATTGGTCGAACCTCTATGTCAAGGATTCAGTTAATCCCGTATATCGTTCCCTTTGTTCTTCGGTATGTTACTTGCCCGAGATTCGATCGTCGGTATCTCCATACCTAGTTCAACCTCGTTACCGGCAAGTCTCTTTACTCGTTCCGTAATACAAGATCCTGCAACTAACAATTAGTCACATCGCTTGCAAGGCTTATTGTGATGTTGCATTACCGAGTGGGCCCCGAGATACCTCTCCGTTACACGGAGTAACAAATCCCAGTCTCGATCCATGCCAACTCAACAGACACCATCGGAGATACCTGTAGAGCACCTTTATAGTCACCCAGTTACATTGCGATGTTTGATACACACAAGGCACTCCTCTGATATCCGTGAGTTGCATGATCTCATGGTCATAGGAACATATACTTGACATGCAGAAAACACTAGCAATAAACTGACACGATCATATGCTATGTTTGTAGTTTGGGTCTTATCCATCACATCATTCTCCTAATGATGTGATCCCGTTATCAAATGACATCTCATGTCCATGGCTAGGAAACCTTAACCATCCTTTGATCAACGAGCTATTCCATTAGAGGCATACTAGGGACATTGTTTTGTCTATGTATCCACACATGCATTTAAGTCTCCGATCAATACAATTATAGCATGGATAATAAACGATTATCATGAACAAGGAAATATGATAATAACTAATTTATTATTGCCTCTAGGGCATATTTCCAACAGTCTCCCACTTGCACTAGAGTCAATAATCTAGTTCACATCACCATGTGATTCACATTGTTATGAATCTAACACCCAATGAGTTCTGGGGCTCGATCATGCTTTGCATGTGAGAGAGGTCTTATAGTCAACGGGTCTACGATATTCAGATCCGTGTGTACTTTGCAAATCTCTATGTCAAACCGTAAACACTGCTACCACACTCCACTTGGTACTATTTCCAAATGGCTGCTCCACTATACGTATCCAGATTGCTACTACTAGTCATCCGGATAGGTGTTAAAGCTTGCATCGACGTAACTCTTTACGACGAACTCTTTATCACGTCCATAATCAAGAAACATTTCCTTAGTCCTCTGGTTACTAAGGATAATTCCGACCGCTGTCCAGTGATCCACTCCTGGACCACACTTGTACCCCTTGACAGACTCATGGCAAGGCACACACAGGTGCGGTACACAGCATGGCATACTATACAAAGCCTATGGCTAAGGCATAGGGGACGATGTTCGTCCTTTCTCTTCGTTCTGCCGTGGTCGAGCTTTGAGTCTCACTCAACTTCACACCTTACAAATCAGGCGAGAACTCTTTCTCTAACTGATCCATTTTGAACTCTTTCAAAATCTTTGTCAAGGTATGTACTCATTGAAAGTCTCATCAAGTCATCTTGATCTATCTCTATAGATCTTGATGCTCAACAATTTGGTAGCTTTATCCAGGTCTTCCTTTGAAAATCACTTTCCAAACAACCATTTATGCTTTCCAAAAATCCTACATTATTTCCGATCAACAATATGTCATCCACATATACTTATCAGAAATTCTATAGTGCTCCCACTCACTTTGTTGCAAATACAAGTTTCTCGTAAACTTTGTATAAACTCAAAAACTTTGATCAACTCATCAAAGCGTATATTCCAACTCCGAGATGCTTGCTTCAGTCCATGGAAGGATCACCGAAGCTTGCACACCTTTTAGCATCCTTAGGACTGACAAAACCTTCTGGTTGTATCACATACAACCTTTCCTCAAGTAAACCGTTAAGGAAACAATGTTTTGACATCCATCTGCCAGATTTCATAATTGAGAACACAGCAACTGCTAACATAATTCCAACAGACTTTAGCACCACTACGAGTGAGAAAGTCTCATCGTAGTCAACTCCTTGAACTTGTCACAAACATCTTTGCAACAAGTAGAGCTTTACAAATAGTGACATTCACCATCAGTGTCTGTCTTCATTTTAAAGATCCATTTATACTCAACGACCTGCCGTCCAACGAGCAAGTCTACCAAAGTCTACACTTTGTTTTCATACATGGATCCTATCTCGGATTTCATGGCCTCCAACCATTTGTCGGAATCCGGGCCCATCATCGCTTCTCCATAGCTCGTAGGTTCATCGTTGTCCAACAACATGACCTCCAAGACAGAGTTGTCGTACCGCTCAGGAGCAGTACACATCCTTGTCGACCTACGAAGTTCGATAGTAACTTGATCCTGAAGCTTCATGATCATCATCATTAACTTCCTCTTCAACTAACGTAGGCTTCACAGAAACATCTTTCTGCGCTGCGCTACTCTCTGGTTGAACAAAGGTTTAACAACCTCATCAAGTTCTATCTTCCTCCCACTCAATTCTTTCGAGAGAAACTTTTTCTTGAGAAAGGACCCAGTTCTAGCAACAAACACTTTGCACTCGGATCTGAGATAGAAGGCATACCCATCTGTTCTTAGGGTATTCTATGAAGATACATTTATCCGCTTTGGGTTCTAGCTTATTATGTGAAAACATTTTCCACACAAGCATCGCAGCCCCAAACATTAATAAATGACAGCTTAGGTTTCTGTCAAACCATAATTCACACGGTGTCATCTCAATGGATTTAGATGGTGCCCTATTTAAAGTGAATGTAGCTGTCTCTAATGCATAACCCCAAAATTATAGTAGTAAAACAATAAGAGACATCATAGCACGCACCATATCCAATAGAGCATAACTATGATGTACGGACACACCATCACACTATGGTGTTCCAGGTGGCGTTTAGTTGTGAAACAACTTTCACATTGTCTCAAGTTGTATGCCAAACTCGTGACTCAGATATTCACCTCCACGATCATATCGCAGGCATTTTTATCTTCTTGTCACGATGATATTTAAACTTCACTCTGAATTTGCTTGAACCTTTCAAACGATTCAGACTTGTGTTTCACTAAGTAAATATACACTATATCTACTCAAATCATCAGTGAAGGTAAGAAAATAACGATATCCACTGCACGCTACAAGACTCACTAGATTGCATACATCAACATGTATCATTTCCAATGAATCACTTGCCCGCTCCATCCAACGGGGTCCTTTAGTCATCTTGTCCAAGAGGCATGGTTCGCATGTCTCAACCGATTCGAAATCGATGAGTCCAAATATCCATCAGCATGGAGTTTCTACATGCGCTTTATACCAATATGACATTTAGCGGCAGTGCCACAAGTATGTGGTACTATCATTATTAACTTTGTATCTTTTGACATCAATGTTATGAACATGTGTACTACTACGATCAAGATTTCAACAAACCATTCTCACTGGGTGCATGACCATTGAAGGTATTATTCATGTAACCAGAATAACTATTATTCTCTGACTTAAATGAATAACCGTATTGCAACAAACATGATCTAATCATGTTCATGCTCAACGCAAAACACCAAATAACATTTATTTAGGTTCGTCACTAATCCTGAAGGTAGAGAGAGCGTGCGATGTTGATCACATCAACCTTGGAAACATTTCCAACACACATCGTCACCTCACCCTTAGCTAGTTCTCCGTTTATTCCGTAGCTTTTATTTCGAGTTACTAACATTTAGCAACCGAACCGGTATCCAATACCCAGGTGCTACTAGGAGTACTAGCAAGGTACACATCAATAACTCGTATATCAAATATACTTCTGTCGATGTTGCCAGCCTTCTTATCTACCAAGTATCTAGGGTTGTTCCGCTTCAGCGACCTCTCACCTCATAATAGAAGCACTTAGTCTCGGGTTTGAGTTCAACTTTGGGTTGCTTCACTGGAGCAGCAACTGACTTGCTATCCATGAAGTTTCCCTCCTTGCTCTTTCCCTTTTCGAAACTAGTGGTTTGATTAACCATCAACACTTGACGCTCCTTCTTGATTTCTACCTTCGCGGTGTCAAACATCGCGAACAGCTCAGGGATCAATACTTCTATCCCTGGTGTATTATAGTTCATCACTAAGTTCTAGTAGCTTTAGTGACAGTGACTTGGAGAACTATATCAATCACTATCTTATCTGGAAGATCAACTCCCACTTGATTCAAGCGATTGTAGTACCCAGACAATCTGAGTACATGCTCAACGATTGAGCTATTCTCCTTCATCTTACAAGCAAAGAATCTTGTTGGAGATCTCATATCTCGCAACAAAGGCACGAGCCTGAGATCACAATCTCTTCTCCTAGAACATCTCATATGTTCCGTGACGTTCAAAACGTTTTGGAGCCTCAATTCTAAGCCGTAATGCATGACGCACTAAACTATCAAGTAGTCATCGAAACGTGCCTGTTAGATGTTCACAACATCTATAGACGACGCTAGAGGGGGTGGCGCACCGAGCGGTGCATTAAGGACATAAGCCTTCTGTGCAGCAATGAGGACAATCCTCAGATCACGGACCCAGTCCGCAATATTGCTACCAACATCTTTCAACTCTATTTCTCTAGGAACATATAAAAACTTAAGGGAGCTACAGCGCGAGCTAGTAATCTACAACATAATTTGCAAAGACACTTTGACTATGTTCATGATAATGAGTTCAATTAATCATATTACTTAAGAACTCCCACTCAAATTGACATCCCTCGGGTCATTCGAGTGATACATGATCCAAATTCACCAACTCAAGTCCGATCATCACGTGAATTAAGGTGGCTGCAATGGTGAACATCATTATGTTGATCATATCTACTATATGACTCATGTTCGACCTTTCGGTCTTCTTGTGTTTCGAGGCCATGTCTGTACATGCTAGGCTCGTCAAGTTTAACCTGAGTGTTCTACGCGTGCAAATCTGGCTTGCACCCGTTGTATGGGAACGTAGAGTCTATCACACCCGATCATCATGTGGTGTCTCAACACGACGAACTTTCGCAAGGGTGCACACTCGGGGAGAACACAATTTATCTTGAAATTAAGTGAGGGATCACCTTATAATGCTACCGTCGTCCTAAGCAAACAAGGTGCATAAAAGGATTAACATCACATGCAAATCATAAGTGACATGATATGGCCATGAACTTGTGCTTTTGATCTCCATCTAGAAAGCACCGGCATGATCTTCATCGTCACCGGCATGACTCCATGATCTCCATCATCTTGATCTCCATCAACGTGTCGCCATCGGGGTTGTCACGCCCTGCATGTTTCTACTACTATTGCTACCGTAGCGATAAAGTAAAGCATTACATAGCGCTTAATGATTGACACGCAGGTCATACAATAATTAAAGACAACCCTATGGCTCCTGCCGGTTGCCGTACTCATCGACATGCAAGTCGTGATAATCTATACATCACATGATCATCTCATACATCACATATATCTAATCATGTAATTGGCCATATCACATCACAACATACCCTGCAAAAACAAGTTAGACGTCCTCTAATTGTTGTTGCATATTTTACGTGGCTGCTATGGGTATCTAGCAAGAACGATTCTCACCTACGCATAAACCACAACGGTGATACACTAGTTTGCTTTTCAACCTTCTCAAGGACCGCCTTTGTCGAATCCGATCCAACTAAAGTGAGAGAAACTGTCACCCGCAAGCCATCTAGGCAACAAGTTGCGTCGAGGGAACCGGTCTCTCGTAAGCGTACGAGTAATGTTGCTCCGGGCCGCTTCATCTCACAATCCCACTGAACCAAAATACGACCAAGGGAGGAAGCAATCTAAGCATCAACGCCCACAAACCTTTTGTGTTCTACTCGAGATATCATCGAACCATCAACCTAGCTCATGATGCCACTGTTGGGGAACGTCGCATGGGAAACAAAAAATTTCCTACGCACACGCAAACCTATCCATGGTGATGAGCATCTATGAGAGGGAGAGTGGATCTACGTACCCTTGTAGATCGCTAAGCGGGAAGCGTTAAGAAACGCAATTGGTGTAGTCGAACATCTTCGCGATCCAAATCGCCGAGCGTCCCGCGATCTCATCACGATCCGTCCCGCGATCCAATCACGATACGTCCCGTGAACTCATCACGATCCGTCCCGCGATCTCATCACGATCCGTCTCACGATCTTGATCACGATCTGTCCCGCGAACTCATCACGATCCGTTCCGCGATCTCATCACGTACCGTCTCGCGATCTCGATCACGGTCCTTCCGATCTAGCGCCGAACGGACGGCACCTCCGCGTTCAGCACACGTGCAGCTTGATGACGATCTCCACCGTCTTGATCCAGGAAGAGGAGGTGGATAGGAGAGAGAGTTCACCGGCAGCGTGACGGTGCTCCGGTGATGGTGGTGGAGTGATTCCGGCAGGGCTTCGCCTAAGCGCTACGGAAAACCGATCTAGAGGAGAAACTATGCACCGGTGAAACGGGTAGCACGTGGCCGGAAATTCTGTCCAAAAACCACCCAATCCACTAGTATATATAGGAGGAGAGGAGAGGAGAGGCAGCCAAGGCCTTTGGGTCGGCCGAAATAGGAGGTGGGAGCAATCCTACTTCACCTCCAATCCTAGTTGGAGTAGGATTGCCTCCTATTGGCTGATTTTCCACTTTTTGCTTTAGGACTTTCTCTCCTGCGCCATGGGCCTTTGTTTTCCCAGCCCACTAAGGGCTGGTTATTATTCTCCCACAGCCCATGGACCTCTTGGGGTCGAAATACCCCTCCCGGAGGTCCTCCGGTACACTACCGGCACTCCCGGTACAATACAGATACTCCCGGTACACTACCGATGAGCCCGAAACTTTTCCGGAAACCAAACTGGGACTTCCTATATATGAATCTTTACCTCCGGACCATTCCGGAGCTCCTTGTGACGTCCGGGATCTCATCCGGGACTCCGAACAACCTTCGGTCACCACCATACATAACTCTACACTACCGAAACGTCACCGAACCTTAAGTGTGCAGACCCTGCGGGTTCGAGAACTATGTAGACATGACCGAGACACCTCTACGGTCAATAAACAATGGCGGGACCTGGACGTCCACATTGGTTCCTACATATTCTACGAAGATCTTTATTGGTCAAACCTCTATGTCAAGGATTCAGTTAATCTCGTATATCGTTCCCTTTGTTCTTCGATATGTTACTTGCCTGAGATTCGATCGTTGGTATCTCCATACCTAGTTCAACCTCATTACCGGCAAGTCTCTTTACTCGTTCCGTAATACAAGATCCTGCAACTAACAATTAGTCACATCGCTTGCAAGGCTTATTGTGATGTTGCATTACCGAGTGGGCCCCGAGATACCTCTCCGTTACACGGAGTAACAAATCCCAGTCTCGATCCATGCCAACTCAACAGACACCATCGGAGATACCTGTAGAGCACCTTTATAGCCACCCAGTTACGTTGCGACGTTTGATACACACAAGGCACTCCTCTGATATCCGTGAGTTGCATGATCTCATGGTCATAGGAACATATACTTGACATGCAGAAAACACTAGCAATAAACTGACACGATCATATGCTATGTTTGTAGTTTGGGTCTTATCCATCACATCATTCTCCTAATGATGTGATCCCGTTATAAAATGACATCTCATGTCCATGTCTAGGAAACCTTAACCATCCTTTGATCAACGAGCTAGTCCATTAGAGGCATACTAGGGACATTGTTTTGTCTATGTATCCACACATGCATTTAAGTCTCCGATCAATACAATTATAGCATGGATAATAAACGATTATCATGAACAAGGAAATATGATAATAACTAATTTATTATTGCCTCTAGGGCATATTTCCAACACTTTATATCTCAAAACTTTATGCAAGGAAGCAAACTTCTCAAAAAATACTCAATGCACTTAATATGGATGTTTTTATTATATCCCTCTTGGATGCCTATGATATTAGGGCTAAATTCATAAGCTAGACCAATTTCCATGCTGTTTAGAGACTCTAAACATAATATTAGTGAGGTACGAGAGTTCAATTATTTCAATAAATGCAAATACCACCATGCTCTAAAAAATATAAGTGAAGCACATAGAGCAAAATTGCCTATCTCAACAAATATAAGTGAAGCACATAGAGTATTGTAATAAATTCACTATTCAGCGTGTCTCTCTCAAACGATGTGTGCAACAAGGATGATTGTGGAAAACTAAAAAGAAAAGACTCATATCATACAAGATGCTCCAAGCAAAAAATATATCATGTGGTGAATAAAGATATAGCCTCAAGTAAATTTACCAATGGATTCAAGACGAAAGAGGGGATGCCTTCCGCGGCATCCCCAAGATTAGGCTCTTTGGCATCCTTGAATATGACTTGGGGTGCCTTGGTCATCCCCAAGCTTAGGCTCTTGCCACTCCTTATTCCATAGTCCATCAAATTTTTACCCAAAACTTGAAAACTTCACAACACAAAACTTAACAGAAAACTCGTGAGATCCGTTAGTATAGGAAAATAAATCACCACTTTAGTTACTGTTGTGAACTCATTTTTTATATATATTGGTGTAATACCTACTATATTGTAACTTCTCCATGGTTCATACCTCAGGGTAAAACCCATAGATTCATCAAAATAGGTAAACAACTCAAAGAAAACAGAATCTGTCAAAAACAGAATAGCGTATAGAAATCTGACAACTTTGTATACTTATGCAACTCAAAAAATTCTGAAAAAATAATAAAAACTAGGAAATTTATATATCAATCTTTTGTAAAAATTTCAGACTCATTAGGCACACTGAAAAGTTTATAAAATTCCTGGACTAAGGTCAAAAGTTTCTTTTTTTCAGCAAGATCAAATCAACAACCACCATAGATCACCCCAAAGTTTTACTTGGATCAAACACTTAATAACACAATTAATACGGAATTAATAACGTGGGAAACACTCAAAAATGTAAGAAAAATAGAACATAAAAAAATTGGGTTGACTCCCGACAAGCGCCATTGTTTAACGCCCCTAGCTAGGCATGATGATTTCAATGATGCTCACATAAAAAGTAGTAATTGAAACATGCAATAGAGTATCATGAATATCATGACAAGAACATTTTACTATAAAACACTTCCTATGCATAGGGGTTTTGTGAGCAAACAATTTATCGGATCATGAATCAACTAGCATAGGAAGGCAAAGCAAGCATAACTTCAAAACTTTGAACACATAGAGAGGAAACTTGATATTATTGAAATTCCTACAAGCATATGTTCCTCCCTCATAATATTTTTTAGTAGAATCATGAATGAATTTCACAATATATCTATCAAATAAAGCATTATTTCCATCATCAATTATAGCATACATGTCATCATCAAAACTTGGGGAACAAAGAATATCATATTCATCAAGCATAGCATCCCCAAGCTTGTGGTTTGGCATATCATTAGCATCATGGATATCTAGAGAATTCATACTAACAACATGGTAATCATTCTTTTCATTCAAGGAACTATCATGAATCTCCTTACAAATTTCTTCTTTCAACACTTCATCAAAAAATTCAGATTCATGATTTTCGAACAAAACTTCATAGAGATAATCAAGTGCACTCAAATCACTAGCAATTGGTTCATCATAATTTGTTCTTTTGAAAATATTAGCAAGTGGATGAGGATCCATATCAATAGATTTTTAGCAAGCGAAGATGCAGGCAAATAGAAGGCACATGGCAACACAAGCAAACATAGCAACGAAAAGGCGAACGGAAGAAGGTCGAATAAAAAGGCAAGTCTTTTTGGTATTTTCTAAAATCATTTTAGAAGTGGAAGAGAGGAAAACGGGAGGCAACTGGAAAATAATGTAAATTCAAGAGATGAGTTTGTGATGAGTGCTTGGTAGGCTTGATGTAGATCTCCCCAGCAACACTGCCAGAATTGGCAACTAGACGGGAGAGTTCTTGTCATGACTTGCTATGTATCCTCCCCGGCTATGGCACCAGAAATCCTTCTTGGTACCTCTTGAGCTTGCATTTTTTTCCCTAGAAGAGGAAAGGGTGATGCAGCGAAGTAGATAAGTATTTCCCTCAGTTGATGAGTACCAAGGTATCAATCAAGTAGGAGGAACAAACAAGTCACCAATAGATGCACCTACACAAACAATCAAACTCTTGCACCCAACTCTATAAAGGGGTTGTTAACTTCACGGTTATTTGCAAGGATTAGATCTGATAGAGATAGATGTAAATGATTGTGGAAAGTAAAAGATGAATAAATTGCAGCAAGGTATTTTTGGTTCATAGATCTGAAAATATATTATGGAAAGTAGACCCTGGGGCCATAGGTTTCACTAGAGGATTCTCTCTTGAAGGAAAATATTATGGTGGGTAAACAAATTACTAACAAGCAATTCATAGAAAAGCGAATAATCATGTAGATATCCAAGGCAATGATCATTCATATAGGCATCACGTCTGTGTCAAGTAGACTGAAACGACTCTGCATCTACTACTATTACTCCACACATCGACCGACTCATGTCTGCATCTAGAGTATAAAGTTCATGAAGAACAGAGTAACGCATTAGGTAAGATGACATGATGTAGAGGGATAAGCTCAAGCAATATGATGAAAACCCCATCTTGTTACCCTTGATGGCAACAATAGAATACGTGCCTCGCTACCCCTACTTTGTCACTGGGTGAGGACAACGCAAGATTGAACCCAAAACTAAGCACTTCTCCCATTGCAAGAATTACCAATCTAGTTGGCCAAACCAAACCAATAACTCAAAGAGACTTGCAAAGATATGAAATCATGCATATAAGAATTCATACAAGATTCAAATAAGATTAATGGATAATATGAACATAAAACCACAATTCTTCGAATCTTGACAAACACACCACAAAGGAGTATTACATCGGATAGATCTCCATGAAGATCAAGAACATGGCATTGAAGATCAAACAGAGAGAAGAAGCCATCTAGCTACTAGCTATGGACGCGTAGGTCTGTGGTGGACTACTCATGCATCATCGGAGGGGAATGGAGTTGATGTAGATGCCCTCCGTGATCGGATCCCTCTCCTGCAGATTACCGGAAAAGGCTCCAAGATTGAATCTCTCGGGAATGGAAGCTTCTACCGGCGGAAAAGTATTTGTGTGGATCTTTTTGGTACTGGGGGAATATTTGGGTATTATAGGATGAAGAATAGGGTTAGCAGACCTACGACGAGACGGCAAGCCTGCCAGGCATGGCCAGGGGGGTGGCCGCACCTAGAGGGCTTGTGACCTCCTGGCAGGTGCCCTAGCGTGCACTCCAAGTCTGGTAGATCTCTTTCCTTCCAGAAAAAATCATTCCGAAGTTTTCTTCAGTGTGGACTCTGTTTAATATTCCATATCTACAAAACTCAAAAACAAGGAAAAACAGAAACTGGCACTACGCTCTAGATTAATAGATTAGTCCCAAAAATTATAAAGAATAGCAGATTAATGCATATAAAACATCCGAAACAGATAATATAATAGCATGACATCATCAAAAATTATAGATACATTGCACACGTGTCAACCGACACTAAGACAAACACTCGACCCATCCCAAACATTAGTCCTTAACCGCGGACACGGCTATTCGAATAGATGAAAACTCTGCAAAGGGTTGATACGTCCATTTTGCATCATGCTTTTATATTTGTATTTATTGTATTATGGGCTGTTATTACACATTATGGTACAATACTTATGCCTTTTATCTCTTATTTTAGAACGTTTACATGAAGAGGGAGAATGCCGGCAGTTGGAATTCTGGACTAGAAAGGAGCAAATATGTGAGACCTATTCTGCACAACTCCAAAAGTCCTGAAAATTTACGGAGATTTTTTTTTGGTATATATAAAAAATGTTGGGTGAAACAAATACCAGAGGGGACCCACCAGGTGGTCACAAGCCTGCTAAGCACGGCCTACCCCTGGTCTCGCCCATGTAGCTTGTGGGCCCCTTGATAGCCCTCTGGTTCCTGTCTTCTAGTATATGAAGGGTTTTGACCTGGAAAAAATCGTAAGAGAGCTTTCGGGATGAAGCACCGCCGTCTCGAGGCGGAACTTGGGCAGGACCAATCTAGAGCTCTAGCGGAGCTGTTCTGCCCCGGAAACTTCCCTCCTAGAGGGGGAAATCGAAGCCATCGTCATAACCAACGACCCTCTAATCGAGAGGGGGGTCAATTTCTATCAATATCTTCACGAGCACCATCTCCTCTCCAAACCTTATTTCGTCTCTTGTATCCAATCTTTGTCTCAAACCTCAGATTGGTACATGTGGGTTGCTAGTAGTGTTGATTACTCCCTCTAGTTAATGCTAGTTGGTTTAGTTGGTGGAAGATCATATGTTTAGATCCTTTATGATAATTAATACTCCTCTGATTATGAGCATGAACATGCTTTGTGAGTAGTTACGTTTGTTCCTGAGGACATATGATATGTCTTGTTATAAGTAATCATGTGAATTTGGTATTCGTTCGATATTTTGATGAGTTGTATGTTGTCTGTCCTCTAGTGGTGTCATGTGAACGTCGACTACATGACATTATACCATTATTTGTGCCTAGGGAAGGCAATGGGAAGTAATAAGTAGATGATGGGTTGCTAGAGTGGCAGAATCTAAAACCCTAGCTTATGCTTTGCTTCGTAAGGGGCTGATTTGGATCCATATGTTCCATGCTATGGTTAGATTTATCTTAATTCTTCTTTCGTATTTGCGGATGCTTGAGAGAGAGGTTAATCATAAGTGGGAGGTTTTTCCAAGAAAGGGCAGCACCCAAGCACCGGTCCACCCACATATAAAATTATCAAGTAACGAACGTGAATCAAATGAGCATGATGAAAACTAGCTTGACAGAAATTCCCATGTGTCCTCGGGAGTGCTTAACTTTATATAAGAGGTTGTCCAGGCTTGTCCTTTTCTACAAAAAGGATTGGGCCACCTTTCTGCACCTTTTCTACATTTATTACTTTCTACCCGTTACGAATTACCTTATCACAAAACTATCTGTTACCGATAATTTCAGTGCTTGTAGAGAATACCTTAGTGAAAACCGCTTGTCATTTCCTTCTGCTCCTCGCTGGGTTCAACACTCTTACTTATCGAAAGGACTACATAGATCCCCTATACTTGTGGGTCATCAAGACTCTTTTCTGGCACCGTTATCAGGGAGTGAAGCGCCTTTGGTAAGTGGAATCTAGTAAGGAAATTTTTGTATGGTGTGCTAAAATTTACTGTCTCTAGTTACTATGGAAAGTAATCCTTTGACGTGTTTGTTCGGGGTATATTCACCTCGACTGGAAGCATAGAGAGTTGTTCCTAAACCTATTGAACCTACTAAAAATAGTTATTACGAAATTCCTTTGGGTATGATAGAGAAACTGCTAGCTAATCCTTATGCAGGAGATGGAACATTACATCCTGATTTGCATGTAATCTATGTGGATGAAGTTTTGTGGATTATTTAAGCTTGCAGGTTTGCTCGAGTATGTTTTCAAGAAGAAGGTCTTTCCTTTATCTTTGAAGGAGAAGGCATTGACATGGTATAGGCTATGTGATGATATTGGATCATGGAACTACAACCGATTGAAATTTGCGTCGTGGGGAACGAACACCTATGAGATCGGAGGGACCCCTTTCGGTTCGGTGGGGGAGAAGGCTCGCACGAAGAGCAGGTCTGATGAACAGCATGCGAGGATTTTACCCAGGTTTGTGCCACAAAGATGCGTCAAACCCTACTCCTGCTTGGTTGTATTGTGGTTGTTCTTAGGGTTCTAGCTACAGGAGCACTGCGAGCAGCTCCTATGCGTGTGAGCTAGAAGACCCAAAGTCCGAAAGTCTAGGAGTGCCAAAGACCAAAAGTCCAAAAGTCCTCTACCGTATCGCCCTGGGCCTCCTTTTAAATTCTGAAGGGGATCCCAACAGTGGCGTACAGTGCGTACACGGGGTGTACAGAGCTACAGTGCTATCGTACCTAACACTGACGGAGTAGGACAGGCGCATTTAATGCACAGTTAGGCATCTCTGTTCGTTTGTAGGATGGGACAGGAGCCCGTCCCATCGACACCGCTTAGTTCCCTCTAGCACCGATGCCGCGACACGTGTCCAGGAAGAACGACACCTGGAATGTGCGCTGGCAGGGCCTTGTCGGGGCTTCGCCTTGCAGGGTCTTGCCGGGGCTTTATCTTGCCTGAGGTTTGATAGCCATCCCAGCAAGGTCTTGCCGGGGGTCTTGATTCTTATGTGCTTGTACCTGGCAGCTCCTTGCAAAGTCTCGTTGTCAGGGTGGCTGCTACTGCCCGTGCATGAGTAAGGGGCATTGGAGAGCCCAAAACTCGAGTGCACCGATAGGAGCCCCCAGGCCTGGTCCACTCACGATGCGAGGCGTTGTTGGGCTAGGCCCAAACAGTGCACGAACATGTGTAGCAGGGCCTTGTGGTTGTGATCATTGCGCTTACTACGCCTCCCCATGACGCCCATTGAATGCGGGACGTGGGATACGTGCGTGGTGCGGCCGTTGCAGCAGCGCGCCCGCGAAGCGTCCCCATATTAATTTAGTAAAGAATCTGCCCCGCACCTTCCCCAGAGAAATGAAAATGTAGAGGCGCCACCCATTTACCTCTTATCTTTCCCAATCTGAGAACCTCCACCTTCTTGCTCCTCGAGCCCAAAACAGAGCTCCTCCCATTCATCCACGCCTCCACGCGTTCCCCACCCTCAGCCTCCGCCTCCATAGCAGCCATGCCGCCCAAGGCCAGCAAGGGCATGGATGCGGAGACCATCTCGGAGAACAAAGCGGTGAAAATGTGGAAGGAGCACGTCGTATTTCTACCGGGGCTTGACGTGGACGCTCTGAAGAAGCGATACTAGAGTATGTGGGCGACTGCGACGACGGCGCATCTCGCCACACGAGTGAGTCTAGGTCCTTTCGATGCCGGCCTAGATAAATATCCCTTCTTCGTAATTATTTATACTATGGGCTCTGCCTCCATTTCTCAGATTTTTTAAACGACATCATGTTCACCTACGGCTTCCAACTCTTGGATTTTATGCCGAATGTTGTGACATGTATGTCATTTTTCGCTCACCTTTGCGAAAACTTTGCCGGGGTAGTTCCTAGCACCGCTCTTTTTCGCCATTACCTTACTCCCCGCATCGAACCAGGCGGAGACCTTTCCGGTGCCGTCACTTGGATCCCACGGCCAGGAACCAAGGAGGTCTACCCAGACGGGGCCTACTGCGAGAGGTGGGATGAGTGGCGAGGCAAATGGTGCTGGATTCAGGAGGAGAAATTCATGCCCTTTTTCTTGCCACGGCAAACCAAGATGGTGCGCGGCAAGGACTGGAGTGCCTTCGACCTGAGGATGGGAAGCTTATACTTGCGACCACGAGGATTCACTGCCTCAGGAACGCCGGCCTCACCGTAGAGATGATAGGTGTCGATTTCCTTCGCCGGTGCATTGCTCCCCTGCAGAATAAGGGTAAGTTAGCTCGGGAATTCTGGAATTCAGCGGACATCATGAGGTTACATCCCGGGCTGAACCACAATCTGATAGTCATGCAGCACAGTGCTCTCTGCCAGAAACTGTTCAAGAGTGTTGTAGTACATGAGCTGCCAGCAGGTGTAGTCCCCTTGTGCAACAACTTTGCTTTAGGTAGAATCATCGCCATGATGTAGGTGTTCAACACCCATAGTCTTGACGCATCCTGGATTGAGCCGTCTGTAGAGCAGGCGCAAGAATTATTTGATAACTTGCTGGAGATGGCCATCCGCAAGGAAGAGGGCCTCGTGTGCGACACCAATGAGGAGGAAATGGCATACATCGCCAGCAGGGCGGAGGAAGCATATCTCGCCGTGGAAGGCGGTGAAGGGGAAACATTGCTAGACGAAAACCTTGTCGGGCAGGGCGGGACCGCCAATGAGCAAAGCGCCACATCCGCCCGGGGCCGTCCTGCCGGAGACACAGCTAAGGAGGAACTGCTCGAGGAGGCCCCGTCTCTTGTGACAAGGAAGAGGCGCGTCCTTCGGAGCGCTGCCTCTGGGATTCCGGTCCACCAAGCTCCTTCGAGCAACGCAGTCCTCGGCAAGGAGGCGTCCGACAAGGCCGTGCGGCAGCAGGAAGTTCATCAGCAACCTGCGCCTGTCGCGGCCAAGTGTCCCAGGAGCACCCCTCCACATCCCCTCATGGGCACCATGGCGGAGGTCGCCTTCGACCTCTCTACCCCTTGCTCGGGAGAAGAAGATGAGGAGTAAGGATCTTGCCATATCTTTTTCTTTTTGAAGTTTTGGTTTTGCTTGCTTTGTCTTGGCTTGTCTCCACAAGGATGTGAAAATATTGGCGCAAAGGGTAGCGAAGAGGGCGAAGACCTCGACGGGGGTGGAGCCGCTGGCAAGTACCTTAGTTGTGCCACAGGCGACCTTTGTCAACCCAGAGGCTAGCCCATGACATAGCCCTCGATTCAGCCCTCGCGGCAGCCCCCAGCGTGAGCCCATTACTCACTTTTCGTTGGCAAGTGCTAGGGTGTGCATCTTTGCCGCTGATATCTCCAGACATGCAACAGGAGGGTGGCGACAAGGAGAACCATCAAAGGCCGTCCCTGATATGCCGCCTCCATCATGTACGCCACCCAGAGATGGATCCCTGGTGAGGACTTCCCCCAGTGCTCTTTATAGCGACGAGGGAGAGCGGGCAAGCACGGGCACCGACAGATCTTCGCCGACAACCATAGTTGGTGCAGGTACTCTTTCTTATGTTCGTCTCTTTTTTGTCTTCTTGAACTTCCACCTCAGCTTTGTTTGGTTTGTTTTCTTGGCATTCAGACATCCCCTCGATGGAGGGCATGTATTATGACACCGTCATTGAGGAGACCGCCAGGGATGCTGACGCAGAGGCCACCTAGATCGCTACCGAGGAGGCCTCCAAGAGCGCCGCCGTTGAAGTTGCTGAAGCTGCCAAGAATGCTTCCACCGAGTCCGCCAGCGCCGAGGCTGCTAAGGCTATGTAGGGGGAGGCCGCGAGGGATGCTACCGCCGAGCCCACCAAGGCTGCGCAGGAGGAGTCCACCAAGAAGTCTGCCGAGAGGGCCAGTGAGGAGGTGAGGGGTCATACTAACGGCATTCCTGCCGCAGGAGCGTCAGGCGCTACGCCGACCACAGATCCCCTAGCTGCTGGGGAGGCGGCCATCGAGGACCATCCGCCTACGTCCTAAGCCCCTTCATCAAGTAGGTACTTCAAGGTCGGCGACAACTTGTTCGTCAGTTTCCCCGGCACGACAAGCACTGGGTGCCGCCTGAAGGGCAAGCTTTTGTTGAGGAGACCACCACTGCTGCAGGGCTTGATATCATCGATGAAACAAGTGCCAGCAACAAATCCTAGGAAGGGCAACTCCTCAGACCATGGGCGACAGCTTCGGAAAGCTTCAAGCGCTTCACCATGCCCGAAAGGAGAAACTGGACTCCAGGGCAGCAGTTATGGAAGCGGCTGAGGCCAACTTTCAGGAGCATGTCGAAGAGACTCACGCTTGGTTCGCCCAAGCTTCCTAGGATTTGAATTATGTTCCGACGCAACTGAGCCAGGCTTGGGGCCAACTCTTCATGCAGCAGTCTGATGCCGAGGAGGCGCAGGAGGAGGCCAAACAACAGGCTGCTGCAGAGGATGCTCGCTTGATGGAGTGCCGTATCTTGCTCGATGCGCATGAGGAAGACCTTGTCGCTCGCGAGAAGGCGCTTGCCGACAAGCTTCACGGGAAGGAAGTGCAGGTCAAGGAGCTTGTCGCGCGGCAGACCCAGGAGCTGGAGCAGAAACACAAGGAGACACTCGAAGCTCTAACAGCAGACCACACCGTCAAGCTGAAGGAGGTCGTTGACGCTGCCAAAGCTGCAGAGGCCACCGAGAACTTGATGGAGGAGAGGGTGAACAAGGTGGAAGCTGACCTTGAGGTTCTCGGAAACGAGGTCTCTTCACTCAAGTCTGAAAGAGACAAAGCCCTCGACAGCCTGACAAAGCAGCTCTCTTCGGCCCACGGATCCATTGATGATCTAAACACTAAGCTGGCTACGCTGACCGAGACTCTCGAGACCGCCAAGACCTGCGAGAAGGCTCTGGCCAAGGATCTCCAAGATGATAAGGAGCTGCTCAAGAGTACTTCCACCGTCCACAACGACTACGTGCATGGAGTAGAAGTTTGGACTGAGAAGCTCATCAACGTCGCGGAGAAGCTTGCCACACAACTGTCCGCCATGGGCCTGGAATGTTTCACGTATTCTTCTGACGACAAAATATCCACGAACATCAAAGTGGCCATGTTCTTCGACGACATCCTTGGAGCCTTGGAGCAAATTCACTCCGACCGAGCATCCTTCCTGGCCAGTGAATCGCGCAAACTCTGCCAGGTCGTTCTTCGCAAGGTGCTCGTCAAGGTGGCGCACAAGAACCCTAGCCTCAACCTCACCAACGTCCCCGACTGCTTGTCGAAGGATGTAGGCATCAAGGCGCTTGAGGAACTCGTCGCGCCCATCGTCGACAGGGTAAGCCAAGTCAAGCGGGTTGAAGGCGATCATCAGGATTAGTTGCATTACTTCTCGCCGCCGCCCATGCCGAGAACAATTTGTCTTATGTCAGAATTGTGGCAAGACTTATGTAATATGACTCGTTATTCTTTGAGAAAATTCTATGTTATTTCCCTTTCTTAATTTTTTCTGTATGTATTCACCCTATGCTTGATTGGGAGCTTGCCGACGCGCACACCCTTGCCGCGAGCGCTAGATGTGGGACTTTAGCAGCCTGCTGGCGGGGCCGCTACCGGCAAGAGACCCTGGCGTATTCAGGGCGGCCAACTAGACTGTTGAGCGGGCTCGAAATAGAATAAGGGCGCAACCGATCGCAACAAGGTTTCTTAGCATGCAGGTTTTCCATATAGAGGTCGAAATCGTCCAAGGAAAATAACTTCGTAGCAAGAATTCACTTGGGGTTTTGCAACTTATCTTTTCATTGCCATACACCTTCCGGCATGATTTTTTATGAAGGTCGCCTGTAGATACCCATACCACCTTAATCCCCCCGGCAAAGTTGCACGTGAGGTAACCTTCTGTCCTTTGAGAAAAAGAAAGAAGAGAAAATATGGATGTGGAACCTTGGCGGTCCGTTAGCTCTTGCCGGGAGTAAGAGCAATGCAATATCTCAAACAAACATGCACATAAGTGAACATGACAATCAATCAAGATTTGCAGAACACTTATCTTTAGTCAACTATGCACAGGGTCTGAGCCTGGCTTTGTACCAAGGATTACATGCTTCAGCAGCAAGACTTTTACAAAAGGTGGTTGCCGGGAGGCTCGGAAACCACGCCTCATGGGTAGAACTTGCAAAGATGTTTGATATTTCAGGAGTTGCTCACTGGGATGCCATCTTCGGTATCCAGGCGGACTGCACCAGGCCTGGTGACTCGTACGACCCGACAAGGGCCTTCCCACTTTGGCGTCAACTTGTTTGAATTCTTGGCAGACTGAACTCGCCAAAGAACAAGGTCGTCTTCCTCAAGACTTCTAGCATTAACTTTGCAGGTATGGTAGCGGCGCAAAGCTTGCTGGTAGCGTGCAGCTCTCACAGTAGCCTGAAGACGGTCTTCCTCAAGGACCATCGCGTTATCTTGCCGCAACTGCTCTTTCTCAAGCTCATCATAAGAGAGCACTTGAGGTGACTCGTATATGAGTTCCGTGGGGAGAACTGCTTCCACCCCATATACGAGGGAGAAGGGTGTCTGGCTGGTAGCTCGATTTGGTGTCATTCTAATTGACCAAAGAACCACCGGCAACTCATCAATCCAGTGCCTTCTGCACTTGTGCGGCTTGTTGAAAGTTCTTGTCTCGAGGCCTCACAACACTTCAGCATTAGCCCTTTCCGCTTGGTCGTTGCTCCTTGGGTGGGCAACGGAAGCAAGATAGATTCTGCTACCAAGGTCTTGGACATACCGCATGAAGGTGCAGCTCGTGAACTGTGTGCCATTGTTATTGATGATATTGTTGGGAACACCAAAGCGGCACACTAGTCCTTTGAAGAGCTTGATGGCTCACTGTGTTGTCACTTTTCTCACTGCTTCCACTTCTGGCCACTTTGTGAACTTGTCGATTGCCCCGTACAAGTACTCAAAGCCCCCGACAGCATGGGTAAAGGGGCCCAGGATGTCGAGCCCCCAGACCGAAAATGGCCAGGAGAGAGGGATTGTCTGAAGTGCTTGAGATGGTTGATGTAATTTCTTTGAATGAAACTGGCATGCTTCACACATGGTTACTAACGCAGTTGCATCCTGGAGGGCAGTGGGCCAAAAGAAACCTTGTCGGAATGCCTTACCGGCAAGCGCTCTTGACCCTATGTGAGAGCCACATATGCCTCCATGTATCTCTGCCAACAGTTCCAGTCCATCTTCCTGGGAAATGCGCTTGAGTTTCACACCGTTCGGCCTCTTTTCATACAGGACGTTGTCCACGAACTGATACATACTAGACCGGCAGGCTACTTCCTCTGCTTCTTCTTGTTCTCGGGAAGTTTTCCTGTTTGAAGGAAACAGACGATGTGATGTGCCCATGCTGGAGCCTGGGGATAGACAACAAGGACTAAAGGCATATCCTCTACCGTGGAAGCATTTGTCTCAACGGCAAAGGCATGAGGCCCCGCCGGAGCTTGCTGCCCCCCCAACAAGCCTGACGGGAGCACGTGCTTCCATGACAAGAGCCTGGGGCTCTGTCGGAGCACAGCGCTCACGGGAAAGCCTAGCGTCATCCCCGGCAATCTCCTTGCCGGCGGCTTCTGGGCTCTCTGCCAGGAAATACTTGCCGAAGCTCAACTTCCTTCTCTTCTCTTGTCCAGTTGATGGTGTCACGGATGGTTGAGTCAGTCGAAGCACGAAAGTTCCTAGTTCCACAGGCAACTTAAGAGCGGCACACTTTGACTAGCCATCAGCAACGTTCTTCCAACTTCATTTGCAGGCCGTCAAAATGTTCTTCCTACTTACTCACTTCATCTACATAAGCTTCCATCAACGGACTCTGATAATCCTTGTTTACTTGCCTAACGACAAGCCGAGAATCACCCCTGACAATAAGTTTCTTGATCCCCAGGTCTGCCACGATCTTGAGACCGGCAAGCAGCCTTTCGTACTTAGCAGTATTGTCCATCGACCTCTCTTGGGGAAAATGCATCTGAATCACATATTTGAGGTGCTCTCCGATGGGTGCGACAAGCAGCACTCCGGCACCGGCGACTTGCAGCGAGAAAGTCCCATCAAAATACATGACCCCATCTTGATCGGTTTCCTTGCTGGGAAGAGTTGACTCTGGAACTTCTTCGTCCGGCGTTGGGGTCCATTATGGAATGAACTCCGCCAAGGCTCAGCTCTGGATGGTCGAAGTGCTTTCAAACTTGAGACTAAAGCTTGACAGTTCCAAAGCCCACTCTACAATCCTGTCGGTAGCTTCTAGGTTCCGTAAGATCCGCTGTAGCGGAAAGCGGGTGAAAACGGTGATCTCATGTGCTTTGAATTAATGGCGCAGCTTCCTCGAGGCCATAAGAAGGCCAAAGAGCAACTTTTGCACGCCAGAATATCTTGACCTAGCCCCCTGCAAAAGGGAGCTGAGAAAATATACTGGGTGCTACACCACCTTGTTCTTCTGAATTGTCTCATTCAACTGCGCAAATCCTTCCTTGCTGGCACCAGACCTTGCCGGGGAATGTGCTGGCTTGTTGCTTGGCAGTCTCACCATTGCCGCTGCATCTTCATCAACTTCTCTTAGCTTCACAGGGATGGGGGACTCTGGATACAGCTCATTCAGGCAAAATACCTGAGGGATGAGCCCCTCTTAGCTTGTTCCCGCAACAGAGGATCCCAATTCTGGCGCGCGATACAGAAGATCAAGGAGGAAATTCGACTTGGAATTTCCTTCTCGATTGGCAACGGCGACAGGAACCTCTTTTGGTTAGATCCTTTGTTGGGGGGCAAACCTCTCACGGTTCAGTTCCTTGCCCTTTTCTCCATCTATGAGGAACCTGCCCTCATTGTTTCCTCAGTAATTCACATTGGACAATTGGACATTAAGTTCAGAAGGAACATTGGTGAGAAGAAACAACACAGTGGAGCCATCTATTAGATTCCTTACCCCAGGCACTACCGGCCTATCTAGATACAGTGATATGACAACTGGCCCTGTCAGGGGACTTCTCTAACAGTTTGCCTACCAGGCCCTCTATTGATCCCCCATCATCCCATGGGTCTATCACCTATGGAAATCACCTATTCCCCTGAAGATCAAGATCTTTGTCTAGCAACTTCTCCGGAACCACCTTCCCTCAGGAACTAAGGTCCACAAGAGGCACGGCCCCGGCGATGGCCTCTATCCCCTTTGCTTGGTTCCGGAAACCGGGGCCCACATCTTCTTCTCGTGCACGGCGGTGAGGGACATGTGGGAATCCTTCCGAGAGGCCCTTGGGCATGACTGGGAAGCTCATGACCTCACGGAATTCCTCGAATATCGGGCTAACCAACCTAATCGCCGATGACGCCTTATTTTGCCTGGCCTTTGCCGCCTTAGCCTGGACCTTGTGGACTACTCCCAATAAGATGGTGATTGAAAAGATCTTCCCGCGACAAGTATCTGACTCCTTCTTCAAACTCCTTGATTTTATGCAGCACTTGCATCCCCTCTCTAGGCAGCGAGATCGGGAGCGGTTGGACACTATGTTGGATGCACTGTAGGCTACGGCGCGTCGTTTGGCCTCCCATCGTGGATGAGCTCTTCCCGCCACTAGGTGGCCCTTTTTCTATTTATTTTCATTTTTGGGCGTTCTTGTGCCTGTGCCCAGGCAAACTTATGGATGGAACCTCGTCCGGATCCTGTGTTAGACTGTTTCTTTATCTATAAAGCGGGGTGAAATACTATTTTGTGAAGTATTTTCCTCAGTCAAGAACCAAGGTTATCATACCAATAGGAGAATCATGACAAATTCCCGTCGTCAGCACCTACACACAAAACCAAACGCTTACACCCAATGCAAGCAAGTGGGTTGTCGATCCTCTTGGACTCGTTACTTGCAAGGATTAATTGTGTTGGAGGTAGATAGATATATATAAGAAAAGGTAAAATAAAGTAATAAAAGGCAACAATGTATTTTGGTTTTTAGAAAATTAATTAAGTAGACCCGGGGGCATAGTTTTCACTAGAGGGTTCTCTCTCTAACACATAGCATATGGTGGGTAGACAAATTGCTATTTGGGCAACTGATAGAAAAGCGCATAGTTATGATGTTATTCACGACACTGATCATACATAGGCATCACGTCCATAAATAAATAGACCAAAATGATTCTACATCTACTACCATTACTCCACCAATGCTTGGGGCAAACTAAGTAATGCTTGGGGCAAGATGACATGATGTAGATAAAGTAAGACAAGTAATATGTTCGGACCATGTCGTTTTATCCTTAGTATCAACAATACAAATACGTGTCTTGTCCCCTTATGTCACTAGGATATATAGCACCGCAATATTGAACCTACTACACTTCACCACTCCCACTGAAGATAATCCATCTAGTTAGCCAAACTAAATGGATAGATGGGAGAGAAATACGTAGCTATAATAAGCATACATAAGTTGATCATAAACGCACAATTCATTGGATCCCATCAACTACACCACAAAAGAAGATTTTATTGGATAGATCATCGCAAAAATCGCAGAGAACATGGTATTGAAGATCAAAGAGAGGGAAGAAGCCATCTAGCTACTAGATATGGAATCATAGGTCTTTGGTGAACTGCTCACACATCATCATGGAGGCAGCAAGGTTGATGTATAAAACCTCCATGATCGTTTCCCCCTCTGACAGAGTACCAAAAAAGGTCTCCAGATGGCATTGCGGTGGAACAAAGACTTGAAACGGCAAAAAAAAGTGTTTTGGCTGGTTCTCTAGTGTTTATGGAATATATGAGAATTTATAGATGTGGCATTAGATCATGAGGAGCCACGAGGGGCCACGAAAACAGGGGGCGTGCCCCAAGGCTCGTCGCCACCTCGTGGCTCCTCAGGTCTTCTCCCGAGGTTTCCTGGTTCACTTTTGGTACAGAAAAAATCACCAAAAAGTTACAGTATTTGGACTCTATTTGGTATTGATTTCCTGCAAAAGTCAAAAACACGCCAAAAACTGGAATTGGCACTTGGCACTAGGTTAATAGTTTAGTTCCCACAAATGATACAAAATAACATCTTATTGCATATAAAGTATCCAAGATTCATAATATAGTAGCATGAAACAATAAAAATTTATAGATTCATTGGAGACATATCAGCATCCCGAAGCTTAATTCCTACTTGTCCTTGAGTATGTAAATGATAAAAAACTGAATTTTTGATGTGGCATGCTACCCAATATGTAATCTCTTTTAGGTATGAGTACTAAGAAACGATGAAATAATTGATATCAATGTAATAATATCCATGAATGTAAGAAGCATAATCAATACTTTTTCAAAATATACGATCCTTAAAGAATGGTATCCCTGCATATTTTATCATATTAGCATGGCATGACTCCATCTTCACCACATAAATATAAATCATGACCACCCCGGTGTCAAACCAGGCAACTGGATCATACTTCTAACGCACTTCAGCATTTTCAACTTCACACAATACATGAGGATGAGCCATGGATATAACATACAAGTGGAATAGAGTATACTGGTAAAGATCAAAGGAGTCAAAAGTGAAAGAAAGTATCACATCAACTAGGCATACTAACGGGCTATGGAGATGCCCATCAATCGATATCAGTGGGAGGATTGGGGATTGTTATGGAACAAATGCATTAGAGATATAAGTGTATGAAAGCTCAAATGAAACAAAAAGGGTATGCATCCAACTTGCTTGCTCTTGAAGACCTCGAGCATTTGAGAAGCCCGTCATTAGAATATACAAGCCAAGTTCTATAATGGAAAACTCCCACAAGTACATGAAAGTGATAACTCGGGAGATTCACTATATCAAGAACATGGTGCTACATTGAAGCACAAGTGCGAAAATAGGATAGTAGCATTGCCCCTTCTCTCTTTCTCTCTCTCTCTCTCTCTGTCTTCTCTTCTCTTTCTCTCTTTTTTCTTTTCTTCTTTATTTTTTTCTTTCCTTTTTCCCTTTTTTCTTTTTTATTTTCTTTCTTGGTGGGCTCATTTGGCCTCCCCATTTTTCATTTATCGTCCGGAGTCTCATCCCAACTTCTCGGGGAATCATAGTCTCCATCATACTTTCCTTACTGGGACAATGCTCGAATAATGATGATCCTCACACTTTTTTACTTACAACTCAATATAATGATAGAGCTATACAAGATGACTCTATATGAATGCCTTTTGCAGTGTACCAGGATGTGCAATGATCTAGCGTAACATGTAAAAATGATGAACGGTACTTTTGCCACAAATACTTTGTCATCTCTATGATCATGCAAAGCAATATGATGATGAACACACAAGTCATATGATGGAACGGTGGAAGCTGAATGGCAATATATCTCGGAATGGTTGTGGACATTCCATAATAGGTAGGTATGGTGGCTGTTTTGAGAAACATATAAGGAGGCTTATGTGTGATAGAGTGTATCATATCACGGGGTTTGGATGCACCGGCGAAGTTTGCATGGACTCTCAAGGTGAGAAAGGGCAATGCATGGTACCAAAGAGGCTAGCAAAGTACGGAAAGGTGAGAGTGTGTATATCCATGGAAAAACATAAAAACGACCATACCTCATCACCATGCAATGACCAATATTTAGATAAGAAGTAAATAACAAGCTTTAATACCAATATTTATACTAACCAATGATCATGAACCTATATCATTTCATATTACTACCTCAATATAATTAAACCATATATTTCTTCTTTGGTGAGGTACATGAAAGTTTTTATTATATTCTACCTAAATACATATCCTTTTTGGACTAGTCTCATAACATGTGCAAATTTCCATTCCTATTCCTTAGACTCTCAAAAATATTTAAGTGAATCATGAGATTGCAACTATTTATTTAAAATATAACCACTTTCGTGCTCTAAAATATATAAGTGAATCACATAGGGTATTCTAACAGATCATGACAAACATGTGTCTCTCTCAATAGTTGAGTATCCAACAAACAATTATTATGGAAAACTAAAACAAAATCAAACTATAATACACGATGCTCCAAGCAAAACTCATATCATGTGATGAATAAAAATATAGCTCCAAGTGACATGTCCATAGATTGTAGACACGAGGAGATGCCATCCGCGGCAACCCAAAGCTTAGCCGCTTGGGTGTTCTTTGAATATTACCTTGGGGTGCCTTGGGCATACGCAACCTTAGGGTCTTTCCCTTCCCCATTACTTCTTCCATCGTGGTCTCACCCAAAACTTGAAAATTTTATCACACAAAACTCAACAGAAACCTCGTGAGATCCGCTAGTATAATGAACGTATAAATTTAGGTATTGTCATAAATTTATTCATATTTCATTATTGCATAATATTTATTGTATTCTAACTTCTCTAGGACTCATAACCCCCGATATAATCCATATCATCATCAAATTATGCATGGAAAACAGGAAATAACTAAAATAAAAGAGTCTCTAATGATCTGCATGAAAATCTTACTTCTGTAACTCCAAGAATTCTCAAAAATCAAGGAAATTTGTATAAAAATATTGTGTAAAAAATTCATATCCGAAATATGTAGCAGTAAAATCACAGAAATCATGTACTGGACACAAAAGTTTCTGTTTTGCAGGGGATCAATTCTACTATCATCCAAATAGTCTCGAAGGCTTTACTTGGCACAAAAACTAATTAAAATATATGTACACAATTACTATGCTACAAATAATTATTTTATCACACCAAAACATCAGGTAAAAGCAAAAAAATTAAGACAACTATTGGTTTGCTTCCCAACAAGCTATATTGTTTTATCCCCCTAGCTAGGCATAATGCATTGTATCACGTATTGTAGTAATCAAATGGTATCTGTAATTCTCGTATAATACTCTCATTTTAGCATCAATCTTCCTAATGTGTAAGCAAAATTAGTTGAAGGGTCTATATTTTGCAATGCAAGGATTCGTGAGATCAATCTTAGGAGGAGGAGGCTATTCTTTGGGCCTTTCATAAGTGATAGATATTTCTTCATTACACAAATTTCTATGAAGGTACTCCCTTAACTTATTATCGAGAAAATAATATACTCCAAGACTCCCTATGACAAATTAATCGTTGTGTTCGAAGATTTTGTCAACCAAAACATTAGGTGCAACCTTTTTCCTAACATTCTCACAATAAGAAACATAGTCCATTGATCTTAATTTCCTTATTTTCTCGATAAAATAATTCCTTCTATAGGTGGCCATTCACCATTGATTCTATGGTGGGCAAATATTTCCCTAGCTACTTTTATAATGTGGCTAAATTCGTGCACAAGGAATATAGTGGCTAAGCGCTTGGTGGAGGGATCATGAATATTAGAAAATTTTAGGAACAATCTTTGTATATGGGATGGATGTGCACAAATTGTCTCTCCTACTCCACTACAAGAAAAGATATGGCATCAGCAAAACTCGTAGTTCTAGTAAGTATTGATCCACCTTTCGTAGGTAGCTATCCATCACAAGTAAGGAAATCTTGAATCAGACTTTTTCCAAAAATATTACAACTAACTATACGGAATTTCTTTGTATGCATAGTAGTGAGTTTCCCTTTTCAAGGATCATCATCAACAAGATTATCTATTGTATCTTCAGAAATTTCACCAAAATCACTTTTAGTGTTTTCATTAATTGGTGAAGCATGAGTATCATTTGGTTCTGCACTAGTGGAGGGAGCATCACTGACCGTTTCAAATTCAGACATGATAGCAACTTCAAGAAAAACAAGCATAATATTTTTCGTTTTTGATTTTTATGTAACAAGCAAATAAAAGAAAATATAAAAATACAAGTAGAAGTATAAGAATTGATCGGTAATTTGTGTCAAGAAACCTGATGAGAATTTGATGATGTCTCCCCGGCAACGTTGCGGACAATTCCTCCTGGTACTTGTGAGCTACATTGGGTTTTCCCCCATAGAGTAATGGTGAAGCAATATAGTAGCGGTAATTATTTCCCTTAGTTGAGAACAAAGGTTTGTCGAACCAATAGGAGAACCAAGACAAATTCCCGTTGTCAGCAGTGATATTTACTATGCAACTTTATTCTTGTAGACTTTGTCGGGCCTCCTAGCGCAGAGTTTTCTAGGACGGTAGCAATTTTCCCTTAAGTGGATGGCCTAAGTTTTATCAATCTGCGGAAGGCATGGGATGAACATAGTCTATCTCAAACAACCCTGCAATCAAATATAAGAAATCACATGTGTCCCCAACACATCCAACGAAATGGCAAATTGTATAGGTGCACTAGTTCGGCGAAGAGATGGTGATACAAGTGTAGTATGGATAGTTGATATAGGTTTTTGTAATCTGAAAATATAAAAACAGCATGATACAAAGTGGCAAACAGCAAGAAAACATTGTATAAATGCTTAGAAATAAGTACTAGGGTTCATACTTTCACCAGTGCAATCTGTCAACAATTCTAACATAATATAATCATATGATCATCCCTCAACATGAGACAAAGAATCACGCCAAAGTTCATAAGGAGCGGTGACCATAATATGAAACTTTTGTAGGTAGTAGAACCACATCAAAGATATTATTTCCAATAAATCTATTGCGCTATTCCTATAAGTGTCACAAACAGCCCTAGAGTTCACACTAGAATAACACCTATGATACGCATCGATCAACTCTAATGTCACCTAGATACTCCAATGTCACCTCAAGTATCCATGGGTTAATTATTCCACATGCATCAAACAATTTAAGATTCGTCATATTCAATCAAACACAAAGAACTTCAAACAGTACCCCAATATTTCAATCGCAGAAAGTAGGACAAAAACGTGTATCACCCCATATGCATAGATTACCCTATTGTCACCATAGGAACCCGCAAGTTGAGTATCAAAACATATATAGGGTGAATCATAGAACACCCCATTGTCACCAAGGGTATACACATGTAAGACATACATCAAGTGATCTCAAATCCAATATTCAATAAAACATAACGAGATCCCAAAGGGAAATATTCAATTCATCACAACAAGATAGCAAGGGAAAAACACCATATGATCCAACTATATTAACAAAGCATGTGATACATCAAGATCGTGACCCGAGGGTGAACTACTCCATCCTTGTCATGGACACCGCCGGGATGATGAAGATGGCTTCCGATGATGATTGCCCCCTCCGACGGGGTGCCAAAAGAGGGCTCCGGATCATTCTTCTTCGGTTCAAAGGCATGCAGAGGCGAAGCGGAAGTTCTAGGTTAACATTAAGGGATTTCTAGATTTATAGGAATTTTCAACGTTGGAATCGCGTCACCCGGAGCCATGTGGGGCCCACAAGCTAATAGGGCACGCCTAGGGGGATGGGCGCATGATACTTGTGATCTACGTTGGGTTTCCCGTCAAGAGGAACGGGTTATCATAGCACAATGTGGTTAATTATTTCCCTTAGTTATGAAACCAAGGTTTATCGAACCAATAGGAATAACAATCCTCAACCGTCTTCACAGGCTGCACACAAAATACCAAACAACTTGCACCCAACGCTGGCAAGAGGGTTGTCAATCCCCTTGGTCTCATTATTTGCCAGCAAGTGATTTATGTAGATAATTGTAAATTGCAAAATAAAATAAATGGGAGCAAGGTAATTTTAGCATTTTTAAATATATAAGTAAATAGACCAGGGGCGTAGTGTTCTCTAGTGGCACCTCTCATAAAAATAGCATATGGTGGGTAAAGAAATTACAGTTGGGAAATTGATAGAAAAGCAAGTAGTTATGCGATTTTCACGGCAATGATCATGTGTATATAGGCATCACATCCATAAGCAAATAGGCCAACTCCTGCCTGCACCTATTACTATTACTTCACTCATCAACCGCTATCCAACATCATCTAGAGTATTAAGTAAAACAGAGTAATGCTTGGAGAACGATGATATGATGTAGACAAAGTAAACTCAATCAATATGAATTAACCCCATCGTTTTATCCTTAGTAGCAGCAACAAATATATGTATCTTATCCCCTACTTTGTCACTGGGATATAGAAACTCACTAGGTTGAACCTACCACAACACACCACTCCTGCCAAAGAAATACCAATCTAGTTGGGCAAAACTATCTCAATAGATCGAAGAGCATTAGGAAGCTATAATGATCATGCAAATAAGAATCATAGTAATCAGGTCTGACTCAAATAATTTTCATGAATAATCTGAACATAAACCCACATTCCATCCAATCCCAACAAACGCACCATACAAAGGGATTACATCGGATAGATCAAGGCAAAGATGCGATGAACTACTTACACATCGTCATGCGGGAAGCAAAGTTGATGAAAGGCCCTCCATGATTGATCCCCCCCCTCCAGCAGGGTGTCGGAACAAAGCTCTAGATGGGGCCCCGTCAAAACAGATACTTTCGGTGGCGTAAAAAGTGTTTCAAGGCCTTGTCTAGGGGTTTGGGGATATTAGGGAATGTATAGGCCTGAGAGGGGTGTCGGGAGAGCCACGAGGGGATCACCACATATCAGAGGGGGGGCCCAAGGCGCACCCTGTTGTGTGGTGGAGCTCTCGTGTGGCTCCCGGCCTCCTTTCAAAGCTTCTAGGTCTTCTTTTGGTCTATAAAAAATCAAAAAAAAGTTTTGTGGCAATTGGACTTCCTTCAGTACTGTAAACCTGAGAAGTAAAAAACATGCACAAAATAGCAACTAGCACTAGGCACTGGGTCAATAGGTTAGTGCTCAAAATATTATAAATTGGTAAATAAATACCCAAAAAGTATCCTAGAATTATAATATATCAGCATGGAACAATCAAAAATTATAGATACGTTGGAGACGTATCAAGCATCCCCAAGCTTAATTCCTGCTCGCCCTCGAGTCGGTAAATGATAAAAACAGAATATTTGATTTGACATGCTACCCATTATGTAATCTTTTGTATGTATGCTCATTGAGAAATGATAAATTAACAAACATTAACATAGCAATATTTATAAGTATAAGACACAAAATCATTGATTTTTCAAAGTATACGATCCTACAACAATGTTTACCCCATTCATCTTATTATATTAGCAAGGCATGGCTCCGTCTTCACCACGTCAATACAAATGTTAAGCACCACGGTGTCCAAGTCAGGCAATTGGATCTTACTTTTACGTATGCATCAACTTCTTATTCTTCACGCAATACATGAGCGTGAACCATTAGACATAGCATGTAGGTGGAATAGAATATGATGGTAGATTTCAAAGGGGTAAAAAGTGGAGAAGTCTCACATCAACTAGGCATACCAATGGGCTATGGACATGCCCATCGATAGACTAGGCATAAAAAGTGGAGAAGTCTCACATCAACTAGGCATACCAATGGGCTATGTCAATGCAAGGACTAGGGATTTCCATGCAAATGATGCACTAGAGCTATATGTGTATGAAAGCTCAGGCGAAGCTAAGTGGGTGTGCATCCAACTTGCTTGCTCATGAAGACCTCGGGCATTTGAAGAAGCCTGTCATCAGAATATACAAGCCAAGTTTATAATGAAAAAGGTAATTCCCAATAGCATATGAAAGTGATAAAACAGGAGACTCTCTGTATGAAGAACATGGTGCCACTTTGAGGCACAAGTGTGGTAAAGGATAGTAGCAAAGTCCCTTCTCTCTTTTTCTCATTTATTCTCTGTTTTCATGGTGGGATTTTTTTTTCTTTTTTGCCTCCCGCATTTATGTATTCTTTTTTGTGGTGGGCTCATTTGGCCTCCCCCATTTTTTTCATCTAGAGTCTCATACCGACTTGTGGGGGAATCATACTCTCCATCATCCTTTACACACTGGGACAATGCTCTAGTAAGGATGATCATCACACTTTTATTTACTTACAACTCAATATGAAAAACTGGTAGGACTATATTACTCTATATTAATGTCTCTCGTAGTGTACTGACGTGGCTTGAGACTGCGTCGGTATTTTCCGAAAGAGGAAGGGATGATGCAGCACAGCGACGGTAAGTATTTCCCTCGATTATGAAACCAAGGTATCAATCTGTAGAGGAAGATCATGCACCTTCGTACACAACACCTACACAGAATAATAAATACTTGCAACCCGACGCGTAAGAGAGGTTGTCAAACTCTCAACAGTAAAAAGACAGATCAGGTAGTGATAGTAAGTAAAATAAGTAAACAAAAAGTGCAGCAAGGTATTTTGGTTTTTTGGAGTAATAGATCGGAAAACAAAAAGGGAAAATAGTAGATTGGAAAACAATATGTTGGAAAAGTAGACCTGGGGGCCGTAGGTTTTACTAGTGGCTTCTCTCATGCGTATAGTGTTGGGGAACATTGCATGGGAAAAAAAATCCTACGCACACGCAGATCTATCCATGGTGATGAGCATCTACGAGAGGGAGAGTGGATCTACATACCCTTGTAGATCGCTAAGCGGGAAGCGTTAAGAAACGCGGTTGGTGTAGTCAAACCTCTTCGCGATCCAAATCGTCGTGCGTCCTGCGATCCAGTCACGATTCGTCCCGTGATCCAATCACGATCCGTCCCGCGATCCGATCATGATCCGTCCCACGAACTTGATCACGATCCGTCCCACGAACTTGATCACGATCCTTCCGATCTAGCACCGAACGGACGGCACCTCCGCGTTCAGCACATGTACAGCTTGATGAAAATCTCCACCGTCTTGATCTAGCAAGAGGGAGTGGAGAGGAAGAAGAGTTCTCCGGCAGCCTAACGGCGCTCTGGCGATGGTGGTTGAGCAATTCTGGCAGGGCTTTGCCTAAGCACTGCAGAAAACCGATCTAGAGGAGAAACTATGCACTGGAGGAACGGGTAGCACGTGGCTGAAATTCTAGTGCAAAAACCCTCAATACCACCAGTATATATAGGAGGAGAGGAGGAGAGGAGGCATCTTGGCCACCAAGCCTAGCTGGTTCGGCCGAACCTACTAGGAGAGGAGGACTCCTCCTCCAATCCTAGTAGGACTAGGATTGCTCCTTTTTGCCTTTTCCACCTTTTCCTATTGGGTTTTTTCCTCCAGCCACATGGGCCTTGTGTGGGAGTTTCCACCAGCCCACTAAGGGCTGATATTCACTCTGCCACAGCCAATGAAGCCTCTTGGGTCGAAATACCCCTCCCGGAGGCCTCCCGGTACACTACCGGCACTCCCGGTACACTACCGATGAGCCCGAAACTTTTGCGGTGACCAAAACGGGACTTCCTATATATGAATCTTTACCTCCGGACCATTACGGAGCTCCTCATGACGTCTTGGATCTCATCTGGGACTCCGAACAAACTTCGGTCACCACCATCCACAACTCTATACTACCGAAACGTCACCAAACCTTAAGTGTGCAGACCCTGCGGGTTCGAGAACTATGTAGACATGACCGAGACACCTCTACGGTCAATAACCAATGGCGGGACCTGGATGTCCACATTGGTTCCTACATATTCTATGAAGATCTTTATCGGTCGAACCTCAATGTCAAGGATTCAGTTAATCCCGTATGATATTCCCTTTGTTCTTCGGTATGTTACTTGTCCGAGATTCGATTGTCGGTATCTCCATACCTAGTTCAACCTCGTTACTGGCAAGTCTCTTTACTCATTCTGTAATACGACATCTCGTAACTAACACTTAGTAACATTGCTTGCAAGGCTTATTTGTCGGAAATATGCCCTAGAGGCAATAATAAAATGGTTATTATTGTATTTCCTAGTTCATGATAATTGTCTGTTGTTCATGCTATAATTGTGTTAACCGGAAACCGTAATACATGTGTGAATACATAGACCACAACGTGTCCCTAGTGAGCCTCTAGTTGGCTAGCTCGTTGATCAATAGATGGTCACGGTTTCATGACCATGGACATTGGATGTCGTTGATAACGGGATCACATCATTAGGAGAATGATGTGATGGACATGACCCAATCCTAAGCATAGCACAAGATCGTGTAGTTCGTTTGCTAAAGCTTTTCAATGTCAAGTGTCGTTTCCTTAGACCATGAGATTGTGTAACTCCCGGATACCGTAGGAATGCTTTGGGTGTGCCAAACGTCACAACATAACTGGGTGGCTATAAAGGTACGCTACGGGTATCTCTGAAAGTGTCTGTTGGGTTGACACGAATCGAGACTGGGATTTGTCACTCCGTGTGACGGAGAGGTATCGCTGGGCCCACTCGGTAAGACATCATCATTATGAGCTCAATGTGACTAAGGAGTTAGTCATGGGATGATGTATTACGGAACGAGTAAAGAGGCTTGCTGGTAACGAGATTGAACAAGGTATGGGGATACCGACGATCGAATCTCGGGCAAGTACCATACCGATAGACAAAGGGAATTGTATACGGGATTGATTGAATCTTGACATCGTGGTTGATCCGATGATATCATCGTGGAGTACGTGGGAGCCAACATGGGTATCCAGATCCCGCTGTTGGTTATTGGCCGGAGAGGTGTCTCGGTCATGTCTATGTGTCTCCCGAACCCGTAGGGTCTACACACTTAAGGTTCGATGACGCCAGGGTTATAGGGAAATAGTGTACGTGGTTACCGAAGGTTGTTCGGAGTCCCGGATGAGATCCCGGACGTCACGAGGAGTCCCGGAATGGTCCGGAGACGAAGATTGATATATAGGCAGTGAGGTTTTGGTTACCGGAAGTGTTCCGGGTGTCTCCGGTAGTGTACCGGGACCACCGGAAGGGTTCCGGGGGTCCACCAAGTGGGCCCACCTGCCCCGGAAGGTTCCATGGGCCAAGAGTGGGAGGGAGCCAGCCCCTAGGTGGGCTGGTGCGCCTCCCACCCCAGCCCAAGGCGCAGCAAGGGTGGAGGGGGCAAACCCTAGGCTTAGATGGGCCTTAAGGCCCACCCTAGGGCGCCTCCACCTTTCCCTGACCTGGCCGCCGGCCAGATGGGCTCCTGGAGGCTGCCGCCACCCCTAGGGTGGAACCCTAGGGCGCAGCACCTCTCCTCCCCTCCTCCTATATATAGTGGAGGTATTTGGGGCTGCACAACACACGAGTTCATCTCCTCCCTGGTGCAGCCCTACTCCTCCCTCTCCTCGTTCTCCGTAGTGCTTAGCGAAGCTCTGCCGGAGTACCACGTAGCTCCACCGCCACCACGCTGTCGTGTTGCCGGAGCTCTCCCTCAACCTCTACTCCCTCCTTGCTGGATCAAGGCATAGGAGACGTCACCGGGCTGCACGTGTGTTGAACGCGGAGGTGCCGTCCGTTCGACACTTGATCGGATCTACCGCGATCTGAATCGCTACGAGTACGACTCCATCAACCGCGTTTTAGCAATGCTTCCGCTTAGCGATCTTCAAAGGTATGAAGATCCAATCTCTCCCCGCTCGTTTGCTAGTTTCTCCATAGATAGATCTTGGTGACACGTAGGAAAATTTTGATTTACTACTACGTCTCCCAACAGTGGCATCATGAGCTAGGTCTATGCATAGAATCTATGCACGAGTAGAACACAAAGCAGTTGTGGGCGTCGATTTTTGTTAATATGCTTGCCGTTACTAGTATTATCTTGATTCGACGGTATTGTGGGATGAAGCGGCCTGGACCAACCTTACACGTACGCTTACGTGAGACCGGTTCCACTGCATGACATGCACTAGTTGCATAAGGTGGCTAGCGGGTGTCTGTCTCTCCCACCTTAGTCGGATTGGATTCGATGAAAAGGGTCCTTATTAAGGGTAAATAGACATTGGCATATCACGTTGTGGTTTTGGCGTAGGTAAGAAACGTTCTTGCTAGAAACCTATAGCAACCACGTAAAAACTTGCAACTACAAATTAGAGGACGTCTAACTTGTTTTTGCAGCTTATGCCTTGTGATGTGATATGGCCAGAAGGATGTGATGTGATGCATTGTGATGTATGAGATTGATCATGTTCTTGTAATAGGGTTCACGACTTGCATGTCGATGACTATGACAACCGGCAGGAGCCATAGGAGTTGTCTTATATTATTGTATGACCTGCGTGTCAAACATAAACGCCATGTAATTACTTTACTTTATTGCTAAGCGTTCGCCATAGTAGTAGAAGTAATAGTTGGCGAGACAACTTCATGAAGACACAATGATGGAGATCATGATGATGGAGATCATGGTGTTGTGCCGGTGACAATGATGATCATCGTGCCCCGAAGATGGAGATCATAGGAGCAAGATGATATTGGCCATATCATGTCACTATATTGATTGCATGTGATGTATATCATGTTTACATCTTATTTGCTTAGAACGACGGTAGTAAATAAGATGATCTCTCAATAAAATTTCAAGAGAAGTGTTCACCCTAACTGTGCACCGTTGCTAAGGATCGTTGTTCCGAAGCACCACGTGATGATCGGGTGTGATAGGTTCTAACGTTCGCATACAACGGGTGTAAGCCAGATTTGCACACGCGAAACACTTAGGTTGACTTCACGAGCCTAGCATGTACAGACATGGCCTCGGAACACGGAAGACCGAAAGATCGAACATGAGTCGTATAGAAGATACGATCAACATGGAGATGTTCACCATGGATGACTAGTCCGTCTCACGTGATGATCGGACACGGGCTAGTTGACATGGATCATGTGTCACTTAGATGACTAGAGAGATGTCTATCTGAGTGGGAGTTCATTGAATAATTTGATTATGTGAACTCGATTATCATGAACTTAGTCTAAAAATTGCCTTTAATATCTATATTGTAGATCCAATGGCCAACGCAAATGTCAACCTCAATTTCAACGCGTTCCTAGAGAAAACCAAGCTGAAAGATGATGGAAGCAACTATGCGGACTGGGTCCGTGGCTTGAGGATCATCCTCATAGCTTCCAAGAGATTGTATGTCCTTGATGCACCGCAAGGTGACCCACCCATTCTCCCAGCGGACCAAGACGTTACGAACGCTTGGCAGTCGCGCTGCGATGATTACTCCCTTGTTCAGTGCGGCATGCTTTACAGTTTAGAATCGGGGCTCCAAAAGCGTTTTGAGCAACATGGAGCATATGAGATGTTCCAAGAGCTGAAACTGGTTTTCCAAGATCATGCCCGAGTCGAGAGATATGACATCTCTGACAAGTTCTTCAGCTGTAAGATGGAGGAGAACAGTTCTGTTAGTGAGCACATCCTCAAGATGTCTGGGCTTCACAACCGCTTGACTCAGCTGGGAGTTAATCTCCCGGATGACTCAGTCATTGACAGAATCCTCCAGTCGCTTCCACCTAGCTACAAGAGCTTTGTGATGAACTACAACATGCAGGGTATGGAGAAGTCCATTCCCGAGTTGTACTCGATGCTGAAATCAGCGGAGGTCGAGATCAAAAAGGAGCATCAAGTGTTGATGGTAAACAAGACCACTAGTTTCAAGAAAGGCAAGGGTAAGAAGAACTTCAAGAAGGACGGCAAAGCTGTTGCCGCACCCGGTAAACAAGTTGCCGGGAAGAAGAAGAACAAGAATGGACCCAAGCCTGAGACTGAGTGTTTCTATTGTAAGGGTACCGGTCACTGGAAGCGGAACTGCCCCAAGTATTTAGCGGATAAGAAGGACGGCAACATTAAAGGTATATGTGATATACTTGTTATTGATGTGTACTTGACCAGCGCTCGTAGTAGCTCCTAGGTATTTGATACCGGTGCAGTTGCTCACATTTGTAACTCCAAGCAGGAGCTGCGGAATAAGCGGAGGCTGGCCAAGGACGAGGTGACGATGCGCGTCGGGAATGGTTCCAAGGTCGATGTGATCGCCGTCGGCACGCTACCTCTACATCTACCTTCGGGATTAGTTTTAAACCTTAATAATTGTTATTTAGTACCAGCTTTGAGCATGAACATTGTATCTAGATCTCGCTTGAGGCGAGATGGCTACTCATTTAAATCCGAGAATAATGGTTGTTCTATTTATATGAGAGAAATGTTTTATGCTCATGCCCCGCTGGTCAATGGTTTATTTTTGATGAATATCGAACGTGAGGTTACAAATATCCATAGTGTGAGTACCAAAAAGTGTAAAGTTGATAACGATGGTCCCACTTACATGTGGCACTGCCGTCTTGGCCATATTGGTGTCAAACTCATGAAGAAGCTCCATGCTGATGGACTTTTGGAGTCACTTGATTTCCAATCATTTGACACATGCGAACCATGCCTCATGGGCAAGATGACCAAGACTCCATTCTCCGGAACAATGGAGCGAGCAACTGACTTGTTGGAGATAAGAAATACCGATGTATGCGGTCCAATGAGTGTCGAGGCTCGCGGTGGCTACCGTTATGTTCTCACCCTCACTGATGACTTGAGAAGATATGGGTATGTCTGCTTAATGAAACACAAGTCTGAAACCTTTGAAAGGTTCAAGGAATTTCAGAGTGAGGTAGAGAATCAACATGACAGGAAAATAAAATGCCTACGATCTGATCGTGGCGGAGAATATTTAAGTCACGAGTTTGGCACACACCTTAGGAAATGTAGAATTGTTTCACAGCTCACGCCGCCCGGCACACCTCAGCGAAATGGTGTGTCTGAACGTCGTAATCGCACTCTATTGGATATGGTGCGATCTATCATGTCTCTTACCGACTTACCGCTATCATTTGGGGGATATGCATTAGAGACTGCCGCATTCACTTTAAATAGGGCACCGTCTAAATCCGTTGAGACGACACCGTATGAATTATGGTTTGGAAAGAAACCTAAGCTGTCGTTTCTAAAAGTTTGGGGATGCGATGCTTATGTGAAGAAACTTCAACCTGAGAAGCTCGAACCCAAAGCGGAAAAGTGCGTCTCATAGGATATCCCAAAGAGACTATTGGGTATACCTTCTACCTACGATCCGAGGGCAAAGTCTTTGTTGCCAAGAATGGATCCTTTCTCGAGAAAGAGTTTCTCTCGAAAGAAGTAAGTGGAAGGAAAATAGAACTTGATGAGGTAATTGTACCTCCACTCGACCCGGAGAGTAGCGCAGCACATGAAGTTGTTTCTGTGGAGCCTACACCGGCTAGAGAGGAAGTTAATGATGATGATCATGAAGCTTTAGATCAAGTTGCTACTCGAAGGTCCGATAGGACACGTTCCGCACCAGAGTGGTACGGCAATCCTGTCCTAGAGATCATGTTGTTGGACAACGGTGAACCTTCGAACTATGAAGAAGCAATGGCGGGCCCGGATTCCAACAAATGGCTTGAGGCCATGAAATCCGAGATAGGATCCATGTATGAGAACAAAGTATGGACTTTGGTGGACTTGCCTGATGATAAGCGAGCCATTGAAAACAAATGGATCTTTAAGAAGAAGCCTGACGCAGACGGTAATGTGACCGCCTATAAAGCTCGGCTTGTCGCTAAAGGTTATCGACAAGTTCAAGGAGTTGACTACGATGAGACTTTCTCACCCGTAGCGATGCTAAAGTCAGTTTGAATCATGTTAGCAGTTGCCGCATTTTATGATTATGAGATCTGGAAAATGGACGTCAAAACAGCATTCCTTAATGGCTTCCTCAAGGAAGAACTGTATATGATGCAGACGGAAGGTTTTGTCGGTCCTAAAGATGCTAACAAGGTATGCAAGCTCCAGCGCTCCATCTATGGGCTGGTGCAAGCATCTCGGAGTTGGAACATTCGCTTTAATGAGGTGATTAAAGCGTTTGGGTTTGTACAGGTTTATGGAGAACCCTGTATTTACAAGAAAGTGAGTGGGAGCTCTATAGCATTTCTTATACTGTATGTGGATGACATGCTGATAATGGGAAATAATATAGAACTCTTGGAAAGTATAAAGGCCTACTTGAATAAGTGTTTTTCAATGAAGGACCTTGGAGAAGCTGCTTACATATTAGGTATTAAGATCTATAGAGATAGATCGAAACGCCTCATTGGTCTTTCACAAAGCACATACCTTGAAAAGATATTGAAGAAGTTCAATATGGATCAGTCCAAGAAGGGGTTGTTGCCTGTGTTGCAAGGTGTGAGATTGAGTACGACTCAATGCCCGACCACGGCAAAGGATAGAGAAGAGATGAGTGTCATCCCCTATGCTTCAGCCATAGGCTCTATCATGTATGCCATGCTGTGTACCAAGCCTGATGTGAACCTTGCCATAAGTTTGGTAGGGAGGTACCAAAGTGATCCCGGAGCGGAACACTGGACAGCGGTCAAGAATATCCTAAAGTACCTGAAAAGGACAAAGGACATGTTTCTCGTTTATGGAGGTGCCGAAGAGCTCGTCGTAAAGGGTTACGTCGATGCTAGCTTCGACACAGATCCGGACGACTCCAGGTCGCGAACCGGATACGTGTATATTTTGAATGGAGGGGCAGTGAGCTGGAGCAACAGCAAGCAAAGCGTCGTGGCAGCATCTACATGTGAAGCAGAGTACATAGCTGCTTCCGAAGCAGCAAAGGAGGGAGTTTGGATGAAGGAGTTCATCACCGACCTAGGAGTGATTCCGAATGCGTCGGGCCCGATGACTCTACTCTGTGACAACACTGGAGCTATTGCCCTTGCGAAGGAGCCCAGGTTTCACAAGAAGACAAGACACATGAAGCACCGCTTCAACTCCATCCGTGATTGCATTCAGGAGGGAGACATAGATATTTGTAAAGTGCATACGGATCTGAATGTCGCAGATCCGTTAACTAAACCTCTCTCACGAGCAAAACATGATCAACACCAGAATGCTATGGGTGTTCGATTCATCACAATGTAACTAGATTATTGACTCTAGTGCAAGTGGGAGACTGTTGGAAATATGCCCTAGAGGTAATAATAAAATGGTTATTATTGTATTTCCTAGTTCATGATAATTGTCTGTTGTTCATGCTATAATTGTGTTAACCGGAAACCGTAATACATGTGTGAATACATAGACCACAACGTGTCCCTAGTGAGCCTCTAGTTGGCTAGCTCGTTGATCAATATATGGTCACGGTTTCATGACCATGGACATTGGATGTCGTTGATAACGGGATCACATCATTAGGAGAATGATGTGATGGACAAGACCCAATCCTAAGCATAGCACAAGATCGTGTAGTTCATTTGCTAAAGCTTTTCAATGTCAAGTGTCGTTTCCTTAGACCATGAGATTGTGTAACACCCGGATACCGTAGGAATGCTTTGGGTGTGCCAAACGTCACAACGTAATTGGGTGGCTATAAAGGTACGCTACGGGTATCTCCGAAAGTGTCTGTTGGGTTGACACGAATCGAGACTGGGATTTGTCACTCCGTGTGACGGAGAGGTATCTCTGGGCCCACTCGGTAAGACATCATCATTATGAGCTCAATGTGACTAAGGAGTTAGTCACGGGATGATGTATTACGGAACGAGTAAAGAGACTTGCCGGTAACGAGATTGAACAAGGTATGGGGATACCGACGATCGAATCTCGGGCAAGTACCATACCGATAGACAAAGGGAATTGTATACGGGATTGATTGAATCTTGACATCGTGGTTCATACGATGATATCATCGTGGAGTACGTGGGAGCCAACATGGGTATCCAGATCCCGCTGTTGGTTATTGGCCGGAGAGGTGTCTCGGTCATGTCTACGTGTCTCCCGAACCCGTAGGGTCTACACACTTAAGGTTCGATGACGCCAGGGTTATAGGGAAATAGTGTACGTGGTTACCGAAGGTTGTTCGGAGTCCCGGATGAGATCCCGGACGTCACGAGGAGTCCCGGAATGGTCCGGAGACGAAGATTGATATATAGGCAGTGAGGTTTTGGTTACCGGAAGTGTTCCGGGTGTCTCCGGTAGTGTACCGGGACCACCGGAAGGGTTCCGGGGGTCCACCAAGTGGGCCCACCTGCCCCGGAAGGTTCCATGGGCCAAGAGTGGGAGGGAGCCAGCCCCTAGGTGGGCTGGTGCGCCTCCCACCCCAGCCCAAGGCGCAGCAAGGGTGGAGGGGGCAAACCCTAGGCTTAGATGGGCCTTAAGGCCCACCCTAGGGCGCCTCCACCTTTCCCTGACCTGGCCGCCGGCCAGATGGGCCCCTGGAGGCTGCCGCCACCCCTAGGGTGGAACCCTAGGGCGCAGCACCTCTCCTCCCCTCCTCCTATATATAGTGGAGGTATTTGGGGCTGCACAACACACGAGTTCATCTCCTGCCTGGTGCAGCCCTACTCCTCCCTCTCCTCGTTCTCCGTAGTGCTAGCGAAGCTCTGCCGAAGTACCACGCAGCTCCACCGCCACCACGCCGTCGTGTTGCCGGAGCTCTCCCTCAACCTCTCCTCCCTCCTTGCTGGATCAAGGCAGAGGAGACGTCACCGGGCTGCACGTGTGTTGAACGCGGAGGTGCCGTCCGTTCGGCACTTGATCGGATCTACCGCGATCTGAATCGCTGCGAGTACGACTCCATCAACCGCGTTCTAGCAACGCTTCCGCTTAGCGATCTTCAAAGGTATGAAGATCCAATCTCTTCCCGCTCGTTTGCTGGTTTCTCCATAGATAGATCTTGGTGACACGTAGGAAAATTTTGATTTACTACTACGTCTCCCAACATTATTGTGATGTTGTATTACCGAGTGGGCCCTGAGATACCTCTCCGTCACACGGAGTAACAAATCCCAGTCTTGATCCATGCCAACTCAACAGACACCCTCAGAGACACCTGTAGAGCACCTTTATAGTCACCCAGTTACGTTGCGATGTTTGATACACACAAGGTACTCCTCCGATATCTGTGAGTTGCATGATCTCATGGTCATAGGAACATATACTTGGCATGCAGAAAATAGTAGCAATAAACTGACACGATCATAAGCTACATTTGTAGTTTGGGTCTTGTCCATCACATCATTCTCCTAATGATGTGATCCCGTTATCAAATGACATCTCATGTCCATGGCTAGGAAACCTTAACCATCTTTCGATCAACGAGCTAGTTCACTAGAGGCATACTAGGGACATTGTGTTTGTCTATGTACCCACACATATATCCATGTTTCCAATTATTACAATTATAGCATGGATAATAAATGATTATCATGAACGAGGAAATACAAAAATAAACACTTTCTTTATTGCCTCTAGGGCATATTTCCAACAGTCTCCCACTTGCACTAGAGTCAATAATCTAGTTCACCTCACTATGTGATTTACATTGTAATGAATCGAACACCCATGGAGTTTTGGTGTTGATCATGTTTAGCCCTTGGAAGAGGTTTAGCCAACGGGTCGGCACCATTCAGATCTGTGTGCACTTTGCAAATATTTATGTCTTTCTCCATGATGTAATCGCGGATGGAGTTGAAGCGTCGCTTTATGTGTCTGGTCCTCTTGTGAAACCTTGGTTTCTTGGCCAGAGCAAAGGCACCAGTGTTGTCACAGAACAGGTTCATTGGATTCAGTGCACTGGGCACTACTCCAAGATCTGTCATGAACTGCTTCATCCAGACACCTTCCTTCGCCGCCTCCGAGGCTGCGATGTATTCCGCTTCGCAAGTAGAATCAGCTACCACGCTTTGCTTGGAACTGCACCAGCTTACTGCTCCCCCATTAAGGATAAATATGTATCCCGTTTGCGACTTAGAGTCATCCAGATCAGTGTCAAAGCTTGCATCGACGTAACCCTTTACGACGAGCTCTTCTTCACCTCCATAAACGAGAAACATTTCCTTCGTCCTTTTCAGGTACTTAAGGATATTCTTGACCGCTTGCCAGTGCTCCATTCCAGGATCACTTTGAAACCTTCCGGCCATACTTATGGCAAGGCTGACATCGGGTCTTGTGCACAGCATTGCATACATGATAGAGCCTATGGCTGAAGCATAGGGGATGACACTCATCTTTTCTCTATCTTCTGCAGTTACTGGGCATTGAGTCCGACTCAACTTTACACCTTGTAACACAGGCAAGAACCCCTTCTTGGACTGTACCATTTTGAACTTCTTCAAAACTTTATCAAGGTATGTGCTCTGTGAAAGTGCTATTAAGCGTCTCGATCTATCTCTATAGATCTTAATGCCTAATATGAAAGAAGCTTCTCCTATGTCCTTCATTGAAAAACTCTTGTTCAAATATTCCTTCACGCTTTCCAACATTTCTATATTGTTTCCAATCATCAATATGTCATCCACATATAATACTAGAAATGCTATAGAGCTCCCACTCACTTTCTTGTAAATACAAGCTTCTCCGTAAACTTGTATAAACTCAAACGCTTTGATCACCTCATCAAAGCGCTTATTCCAACTCTGAGATGCTTCCACCAGTCCATAAATTGATCGCTGGAGTTTGCAAACTTTTTCAGCATTCTCTGGATTGACAAAACCTTCAGGTTGCATCATATACAACTCTTCCTCAAGGAAACCGTTGAGGAACGCTGCTTTGACATCCATCTGCCAAATTTTATAGTCGAAATAAGCAGCTATTGCTAACATGATTCTGGCAGACTTAAGCATCGCTACGGGTGAGAAAGTCTCGTCGTAGTCAACTCCTTGAACTTGTGAAAAACCCTTTGCCACAAGTCGAGCTTTATAGACGGTGACATTACCGTCCACGTCTGTCTTCTTCTTAAAGATACATTTGTTCTGAATGTACTTTCACCCTTCAGGTAATACTTCCAAAGTCCATACTTTGTTTTCATACATGGATCCCATCTTGGATTTCATGGCCTCTAACCATTTCTCGGAATCCGGGCCCATCACTGCTCCTCCATAGCTCGTAGGTTCATTGTTGTCCAACAACATAACCTCCAAGACAGGGTTGCCGTACCACTCAGGGGTAGTACGCGGCCTTGTCAACCTACGAGGTTCAATAGCAGCTTGATCCGAAGCTTCGTGATCATCAGCATTAACTTCCTCTTCTACCGTCATAGGTTCCACAGAAACATCTTTCTGTGCTGCGCTACTTTCTGGTTGAAGTAAAGGTTCAATAACCTCATCAAGCTCTAGTTTCCTCCCACTCAATTCTTTCGAGAGAAACTCTTTCTCAAGCAATGTTCTGTTCTTAGCGACTAACACTTTGCCTTCGGATCTGAGATAGAAGGTATACCCGACTCTCTCTTTTGGGTATCCTATGAAGACGCATTTTTCCGCTTTGGGTTCCAGCTTTTTAGGCTGAACCTTTTTGACATAAGCATCACATCCCCAAACTTTAAGAAACGACAACTTTGGCTTCTTGCCAAACCATACTTCATATGGCGTCATCAACGGATTTTGATGGTGCACTATTTAAAGTGAATGCAGCTGTCTCTAATGCATAACCCCAAAACGATAGTGGCAAATCAGCAAGAGACATCATAGAACGCACCATATCTAATAAGGTTCGATTACGACGTTCGGACACACCATTACGCTGTGGTGTTCCGGGAGGTGTCAACTGTGAAACAATTCCACACTATCTTACGTGACTGCCAAACTCATAACTCAGATATTCACCTCCTCGATCAGATCGCAGGAACTTAATATTCTTGTTACAATGATTCTCAACTTCACTCTGAAATTGCTTGAACTTTTCAAACGTTTCAGACTTGTGTTTCATTAAGTAAATATACCCATATCTACTTAAGTCATCAGTGAAGGTGAGAATATAACAATATCTAACACACGCTGTAACATTCATTGGACCGCACACATCAGTATGTATGATTTCCAATAAGTCACTCGCCCGTTCCATTGTTCTAGAGAACGGCGTTTTAGTCATCTTGCCCATGAGGCATGGTTCACATGTGTCAAGTGACTCAAATCAAGTGACTCCAAAAGTCCATTAGCATGGAGCTTCCTCATGCATTTTACACCAATATGACCTAAACGGTAGTGCCACAAGAAAGTGGTACTATCATTATCAACTCTACATCTTTTGGCATCAATGTTATGAACATGTGTGTCATCACTATCAAGATTCAATATGAATAAACCCGTAACATTGGGTGCATGACCATAAAAGATATTACTCATATAAATAGCACAACCTTTATTCTTTGATTTAAATGAGTAACCGTCTCGCAATAAACAAGATCCAGATATAATGTTCATGCTTAACGCAGGAACTAAATAACAATTATTCAGGTTCATAACTAATCCCGACGGTAATCGAAGAGAGAGCGTGCCAACGGCGATCACATCAACCTTGGAACCATTTCCCACGCGCATCATCACTTCGTACTTTGCGAGCCTTTGTTTATTCCGTAGTTCCTGCTTTGAGTTGCAAATGTGAGCAACCGAACCGGTATCAAATACCCAGGCACTACTACGAGAGCTAGTAAGGTACACATCAGTAACATGTATATCATATATACCTTGTTTGTCGTTGGCCGCCTTCTTGTCAGCCAGGTACTTGGGGCAGTTCCGCTTCCAGTGACCAGTTCCCTTGCAATGAAAGCACTCAGTTTCTGGCTTGGGTCCATGCTTGGGCTTCTTTACAGGAGTAGCAACTGCTTTGCCATCCTTCTTGGTTTTACCCTTCTTGCCCTTGTCCTTGACTTTGCCATTTTTCTTGAAACCAGTGGTTTTATTGGCCATCAACACTTGATGTTCTTTCTGGATTTCAGACTCAACGACTTTTAGCATCGCAAACAGCTCGGCGACTGCCTTGTTCATCCCGTGCATGTTATAGTTCATCACAAAGCTCTTGTAACTAGGTGGTAGTGATTGAAGAACTCTGTCAGTGATCGCCTCTGGCGGAAGGGCAATTCCCAACTCCGCTAGATGAGTTGAATACCTAGACATTCTGAGTATATGTTCACTGATAGACCCGTTCTCCTCCATCTTGCAAGCATCGAACTTATCGGAGGTTTCATACCGCTTGATCCGGGCGTTCTTCTGAAAGATAAACTTCAACTCCTGGAACATCTCATATGATCCATGACGTTCAAAACGTCTTTGATGTCCCGGTTCTAAGCCATACAATATTGCACATTGAACTATTGAGTAATCTCCAGTACGTGCCTCCCAAGCGTTCTTAACGTCTTCGGAGGTCATGTCTTCTGGTTGGTCACCAAGCGGTCCATCAAGGACATATGATTTCTGGGAAGCCGTGAGGATAATCCTCAGATTACGGGCCCAGTCAACAAAATTACTTCCATCATCTTTCAGTTTAGCTTTCTCTAGGAATGCATTAAAATTCGGGGGTGCTACTGCGCGAGACATTAATCTACAACATAAATATGCAAAGTTTACTTAGACTATTGTTCAAGATAATGAGTTTAGTTAATCAAATTACTAAAGCTCCCACTCAAATTGACATCCCTCAGGTCATCTCAGTGTCACATGATCCAAATCCACCAACTCAAGTCCGATCATCACGTGAGTTGAGGTAGCTTCAATGGTGAACATCATTATGTTGATCATATCTACTATATGACTCATGTTTGACCTTTCGGTCTCTTGTGTTCCGAGGCCATGTCTATACATGCTAGGCTCGTCAAGTTTAAACTGAGGGTTCTACGCGTGCAACACTGGCTTGCACCCATTGTATGTGAACGTAGAGTCTATCACACCCGATCATCACGTGGTGTCTCAACACGACGAACTTTCGCAACGGTGCACACTTGGGGAGAACACAATTTTATCTTGAAATTTAAGTGAGGGATCACCTTATAATGCTACCGTCGTACTAAGCAAAACAAGGTGCATAAAGGGATTAACATCACATGCAATTCATAAGTGACATGATATGGCCACGAACTTGTGCTTTAGATCTCCATCTTGAAAGCACTGGCATGATCTCCATCGTCACCGGCACGACACCATGATCTCCATCATCTTGATTTCCATCAATGTGTCGCCGTCGGGGTTGTCACGCCCTGCATGCTTCTACTACTATTGCTACCGTTTAGTGATAAAGTAAAGCATTAAATAGCGCTTAATGATTGACACACAGGTCATACAATAATTAAAGACAACCCTATGGCTCCTGCCGGTTGCCGTACTCATCGACATGCAAGTCATGAAATTCTATACATCACATGATCATCTCATACATCACATATATCACATCATGTAATTGGCCATATCACATCACAACATACCCTGCAAAAACAAGTTAGACGTCCTCTAATTGTTGTTGCATGTTTTACGTGGCTGCTATGGGTTTCTAGCAAGAACGATTCTCACCTATGCATAAACCACAACGGTGATACATAATTTGCTTTCCAACCTTCTCAAGGACAACCTTTGTCGAATCATATCCAACTAAGGTGAGAGAAACTTCCACCCGCAAGCCATCTAGGCAACAAGTTGCGTCGAGGGAACCGGTCTCTCGTGAGCGTACGAGTAATGTGGTCCGGGCCGCTTCATCTCACAATACCGCTGAACCAAAATCCGACCAAGGGAGGAAGCAATCTAAGCATCAACGCCCACAAACCTTTTGTGTTCACTCGAGATCTCATCTACACATAGACCTAGCTCATGATGCCACTGTTGGGGAACATTGCATGGGAAACAAAAAATTTCCTACGCGCACGCAGATCTATCCATGGTGATGAGCATCTATGAGAGGGAGAGTGGATCTACATACCCTTGTAGATCGCTAAGCGGGAAGCGTTAAGAAACGCAGTTGGTGTAGTCGAACGTCTTCGCGATCCAAATCACCGTGCGTCCCGCGATCCAATCACAATCCGTCCCGCGATCCAATCACGATTTGTCCCGTGATCCAATCAGGATCCGTCCCACGAACTTGATCACAATCCGTCCCACGAACTTGATCACGATCCTTCCGATCTAGCACCGAACGGACGGCACCTCCGCGTTCAGCACACGTACAGCTTGATGACAATCTCCACCGTCTTGATCCAGCAAAGAGGGAGTGGAGAGCAAGAAGAGTTCTCCAGCAGCCTGACGGCGCTCTGGCGATGGTGGTGGAGCAATTCCGGCAGGGCTTCGCCTAAGCACTTCAGAAAACCAATCTAGAGGAGAAACTATGCACTAGAGGAACGGGTAGCACGTGGCTGAAATTCTAGTGCAAAAACCCTCAATACCACCAATATATATAGGAGGAGAGGAGGAAAGGAGGCAGCTTGGCCACCAAGCCTAGCTGGTTCGGCCAAACCTACTAGGAGAGGAGGACTCCTCCTCCAATCCTAGTAGGACTAGGATTGCTCCTTTTTGCCTTTTTTTCCACCTTTTCCTATTGGGTTTTTTCCTCCAACCACATGGGCCTTGTGTGGGCATTTCCAATAGACTACTAAGGGCTGATATTCACTCTCCCACAGCCCATGAAGCCTCTTGGGTCGAAATACCCCTCCCGGAGGCCTCCTGGTACACTACCGGCACTCCCGGTACACTACCGATGAGCCCGAAACTTTTCCGGCGACCAAAACGGGACTTCCTATATATGAATCTTTACCTCCGGACCATTCCGGAGCTCCTCATGACGTCTAGGATCTCATCGGGACTCCAAACAAACTTCGGTCACCACCATCCACAAATCTATACTATCGAAACGTCACCAAACATTAAGTGTGCAAGCCCTGCGGGTTCGAGAACTATGTAGACATGACCGAGACACCTCTACGGTCAATAACCAATGGCGGGACCTGGATGTCCACATTGGTTCCTACATATTCTACAAAGATGTTTATCGGTCGAACCTCTATGCCAAGGATTCAGTTAATCCCGTATGATGTTCCCATTGTTCTTCGGTATGTTACTTGCCCGAGATTCGATCGTCGGTATCTCCATACCTAGTTCAACCTCGTTACTGGCAAGTCTCTTTACTCGTTCCGTAATACGAGATCCTATAACTAACACTTAGTCACATTGCTTGCAAGGCTTATTGTGATGTTGTATTACCGAGTGGGCCCTGAGATACCTCTCTGTCACACGGAGTAACAAATCCCAGTCTTGATCCATGCCAACTCAACAGAGACCCTCGGAGACACCTGTAGAGCATCTTTATAGTCACCTAGTTATGTTGCAATGTTTGATACACACAAGGTACTTCTCCGATATTTGCGAGTTGCATGATCTCGTGGCCATAGGAACATATACTTAACATGCAGAAAACAGTAGCAATAAACTGACACGATCATAAGCTACGTTTGTAGTTTGGGTCTTGTCCATCACATCATTCTCCTAATGATGTGATCCCGTTATCAAATGACATCTCATGTCCATGGCTAGGAAACCTTAACCATCTTTCGATCAACGAGCTAGTTCACTAGAGGCATACTAGGGACATTATGTTTGTCTATATACCCACACATGTATCCATGTTTCCAATTAATACAATTATAGCATGGATAATAATTGATTATCACGAACAAGGAAATACAATAATAAACACTTTATTTATTGCCTCTAGGGCATATTTCCAACATATAGCGCACGGTGGGTGAACAAATTACTGTTGTGCAATTGATAGAAGATCAAATAATCATGACGGTATCCAGGCAACGATCATTATATAGGCATCACGTCCAAGATAAGTAGACCGAAATGATTCTGCATCTACTTCTATTACTTCACACATCGATTGCTATCCAGCATGCATCCAGTGTATTAAGTTCATGGAGAAACAGAGTAATGCAATAAGAATGGTGACATGATGTAGACAAGATCTATTCATGTACGAATAGTACCCATCTTGTTATCCTTAATGGCAACGATACATGCGCGCCTTGTGATAACCCACAAGTGTAGGGGATCAGTTGTAGCCACTTTCTATAAGTAAGAGTGTCGAACCCAATGACAAGCTGAATGTAGAACAAATATTCCTTCAAGTTATATCAACCACCAATACAACTCTACGCACACTTAATGTTCACTTTACCTAGAACAAGTATGAATCTAGAAGTACCTTTTAGGTGTGACAGGATAGGTTTGCAAGGTAATAGTAAAGAACACGTAAATAAAAACTAGGGGCTGTTTAGACAAAGAAACAACTAAGTTAGTCTTAGTAGAGAGCTTTTTGTCACAAGAAAGTTATTTGTCCCTAGACAATCGATAACTAGACCGATAATCGCTATTGCAATTTTGTATGAGAGGCATAAGCTAACATACTTTCTCTACTTGGATAATATGCACTTATGATTGGAACTCTAGCAAGCATCCGCAACTACTTGTGGGGTAACATAGTAGTAAATCAAAAAAATTCCTACGTGTCACCAAGAGCAATCTATGTAGAAACCAACAACGAGCAAAGGGGGAGTGCATCTTCATACCTTTGAAGATCGCAAAGCGGAAGCGTTACTAGAACGCGGTTGGTGGAGTCATACTCGCAGCGATTCTGATCGCGATCGATTCCGATCTAAGCACTGAACAACGGCGCCTCCGTGTTCAACACACGTGCAGCCCGGTGATATCTCCCGCTCCTTTATCTAGCAAGGAGGATGGAGAGGTTGAGGGAGAGCTCTGGAAGCACGACGGCATGGTGACGGTGGAGCTATGTGGTACTCCGGCAGGGCTTCGCCAACCACTACGGAGGACGAGGAGGTGGAGGGGTAGGGCTGCGCCGAGAGAGAGAGAGAGACTTGTGTTGTGGGCAGCCCCAAACCCTCCACTATTTATAGGAGGAGGAGGAGGGGATGCAGCCCCTTGGGTTCCCACCCTAGGGGTGTGGGCGGCCCTAGATGGCCCTTGGGGCGGCAGCGACCAAGAGAGGGGAGGAGGGGCGGCGCCCTAGGGTGGGCCTAGGGCCCTCCACGCCTAGGGTTTGCCGCCCTCCACCCTTGCTATGCCTTGGGCTCAGGTGGGTGGCACACCAGCCCACCTAGGAGCTGGTTCCCTCCCACTCTTGGCCCATGTAGCCTTCCGAGGCACGTGGCCCCTCCCGGTGGACACCCGGAACCCTTCCGGTGATCCCGGTACATTATCGGTGATCCCCAAAACACTTCCGATGACCAAAACCTCACTTTCTATATATGAATCTTTACCTCTGGAACTCCTCGTGAGATCCAAGATCTCATCCGGGACTCCGAACAACCTTCAGTAACCACGTACAGTATTCCCATATAACCCTAGCGTCATCGAACCTTAAGTGTGTAGACCCTATGGGTTTGGGAGGCATGTAGACATGACCGAGACACCTCTCCGATCAATAACCAACAGCAGGATCTGGATACCCATGTTGGCTCCCACACGTTCCATGATGATCTCATCGGATGAACCACGATGTTGGGGATTGAATCAATCCCGTATACAATTCCCTTTGTCCATCGGTATGTTAGTTGCCCGAGATTCGATTGTTGGTATCCCTATACCTCGTTCAATATTGTTACCGGCAAGTCTCTTTACTCATTCCATAACACATCATCCCGTTGCTAACTCCTTAGTCACATTGAGCTCATTATGATGATGTCTTACCGAGTGGGCCCAAAGATACCTCTCCGTCACACAAAGTGACAAATCCCAGTCTCGATTCGTGCCAACCCAATAGATACTTTCGAGGATACCCGTAGTGTACCTTTATAGCCACCCAGTTACGTTGTGACATTTGGCATACCCAAAGTATTCCTACGGTATCCGGGAGTTGCACAATCTCATGGTCTAAGGAAATGATACTTAACATTAGAAAAGCTTTAGCAGACGAACTACACGATCTTGTGCTATTCTTAGGATCCATCACATCATTCTCCTAGTGATGTGATCCCATTATCAATGACATCCAATGACCATGGTCATGAAATGGTGACCATCTATTGATCAACGAGCTAGCCAACTAGAGGCTCACTAGGGACATGTTGTGGTCTATGTATTCACACATGTATTATGGTTTCCGGTTAATACAATTATAGCATGAACAATAGACAATTATCATGAACAAAGAAATACAATAATAACCATTTTATTAGTTCCTCTAGGCCACATTTCCAACACTACTAAAGATAATTAAGGTAAAACCCAACCATAGCATTATAAGGTATCAAGTCCTCTTTATTCCCATATTCAAACAACCTACTTACTCGGGTATGTGCTTCTATCACTCACGCCACCCACCATAAGTGAATCATAAAAATATTGCAAACCCTACAGAGGGGACCCCTCACTCTTGCGCGACACGGAGAGCACCATAGGACAGCACCAATAATAAAACATGCACGTCAAACCAATCATGATCATCAATCAACCCATAGGACAAAACGGATCTACTCAAACATCATAGGATAGCCATACATCATTGGGAAATAATATATAGCATTCAACACTATGTTTAAGTAGAGATTACACCCGGGAGAAGAGGTGTTGAACCGCTGCATAGAGGGGAAGATAGTTGGTGATGACGATGGCAAAGTTGTTGGTGTATATCGACGTCACGATGATGGCCCTGATGGCATTCCGGTGCCACCGGGAGAGAGGGAGGGAGAGCCCCCTCCTTCTTCTTCTTCTCCCTTGACCCCCCCTAGATGGGAGGAGGGTTTCCCCTCTGGTCCTTGGCCTCCATGGCAGCAAGGGGGCGGGAGCCCCTCCGAGATTGGATCTCTCTCTCTCTCTCTGTTTCCTTCTATTTCTGCATTCCCCGATTCTCGCCTTTCATCGTTTCTTCAATTCCCAGAGATCCGTAAAACCGATTGCAGAATTTTTAACACGTTTTTTACCCGGATATTTCCTTTGTTACGATGAAAGAAGGGTACCACCCGCCTTAAAGGGTGACCACAAGCCACCCTGGCGCAGCCAGGTGGTAGGCCGTGCCCCCTGGCTTGTGGGCCCCTCGGGCATCGTCTAGCGTTGATTCTTTTTCCCCAAAATCGCATATATTCCAAAAAATCTCCATAAGTTTTTATCGCGTTTGGACTTCGTTTGATATGGATTTTTTACGAAACAAAAAACATGCAACAAACAGGAACTATCACTAGGCACTGGATCAATATGTTAGTCCCAAAAACAGCATAAAAAGTTGCCAAAAGTATATGAAAGTTGTAGAATATTTGGCTAAAACCATCAAAAATTATAGATACGATGGAGACATATCAGCATCCCCAAGCTTAATTCCTTCTCGTCCTCGAGTAGGTAAATGATAAAAAAGATAATTTTTGATGTGGAATGCTACCTAGCGCAATCTTGTTCATATAATCTAATCATGGCATGAATATTAAGACACGATTGATTCAAAGCAATAGTCTATCATTTGACACTAAGACAATAATACTTCAAGCATACTAATAAAGCAATCATGTCTTCTCAAAATATCATGGCTAAAAGAAAGTTATCCCTACGAAATCATATAGTCTAGCTATGCTCCATCTTCATCACACAAAGTATTAAATCACGCACAACCCCTGTTTTAGCCAAGCAATTGCTTCATACTTTAGTATTCTAAAACCTTTTCAACTTTCATGCAAATACATGAGCGTGAGCCATGGATATAGCACTATAGGTGGAATAGAACATGGTGGTTGTGGAGAAGAAAAAAAATTAGGATATACTCTCACATCAACTAGGCGTATCAACGGGCTATGGGGATGCCCATCAATAGATATCAATGTGAGTGAGTAGGGATTGCTATGCAATGGATGCACTAGAGGTATAAGTGTATGAAGGCTAAAAAAGAAACTAAGTGGGTGTGCATCCAACTCGCTTTCTCACGAACACCTAGGGCAATTTTGAGGAAGCCCATCATTGGAATATACAATACAAGTTCTATAATGAAGATTCCCACTAGTATATGATAGTGACAATATAGGAGACTCTATATCATGAAGATCATGGTGCTACTTCGAAGCACAACTATGGAAAAAGGGTAGTAGCATTGCCCCTTCTCTCTTTTCTCTCATTTTTTGGTGTGCTTCTTTGGCATCTTTTATTTTTTATTTGGGCTTATTTGGACTATTTTTTTATAAAGTCTGGAGACTCATCCCAACTTGTGAGGGAATCATAGCTTCCATCATCCTTTCCTCACATGGGACAATGCTCTAATAACGATGATCATCACACTTTTATTTACATACAACTCAAGAATTACAACTCGATACTCGAACAAAATATGATTCTATATGAATGCCTTCGGCGGTGTATGGGGATGTGCAATGATCTAGCATAGTAATGACATCAAAAAAACGGACAAGCCATGAAAACATCATGCTAGCCAACTTACGATCATGCAAAGAAATATGACAATGATGGTACGTGTCATAATAAACGGAACGGTGGAAGTTGCATGACAATATATCTCGGAATGGCTATGGAAATGCCATAATAGGTAGGTATGTTGGCTGTTTTGAGGAAGATAATATGGTGGGTTTAATGCACCGGTGAAAGTTGCACGGTACTAGAGAGGCTAGCAATGGTGGAAGGGTGAGAGTGTGTAAAATCCATGGACTCACATTAGTCATAAAAACTCACATACTTATTGCAAAAGTTTGTTAGTTATCGAAGCAAAGTATTAGATGCATGCACCCAGGGGAGAGGTTAGTAGGAGTTAACCATCACGCGCTCCCGACCTCCACACAAAGAATGACAATCAATAAATAAATCATGCTCCGACTTCTTCACATAACGGTTCACCATACGTGCATGCTACAGGAATAACAAACTTTAACACAAATATTTCTACCAATCCACACACTCATTAGCACTCTAATATTACCATCTTTATATCGCAAAAATATTGAAAGGAATCAAACACATCATATTCAGTGATCTACAGGTTTTATGTACGATTTTATGACTAACCATGTGAATGACCAACTCTTGTTAACTCTCTAAATAGATATAAGTGAAGTATGAGAGTTTAATTCTTTGTACAAAAGATATGCCCATGCTCTAAAAATTATAAGTGAAGCAAAAGAGCATTCTACAAATGGTGGTTTTCTATGTGTGAGAAATAGGCAATCCAAACTTCAAATGATATAGGTGAAGCACAAGAAGCATTCTATAAAGCCATACTCAAAAGATATAAGTGAGGTGCAAAGAGCCTTCCATAAATTAACAAAAGACTTTCTCATACTAGCATGGTGCATTATTAAAATAAAAATAAAAAGCACATGACGCTCCAAGATTTACGCATATCATGTGATGAATAAAAATATAGCGCCAAGTAAAATTACTGATGGTTGTTAGAAGAAAGAGGGGATGCCTTCTAGGGCATCCCCAAGCGTAGTTTCTTGGGAGTCCTTGAATATTACCTTGGGGTGCCTCGGGCATCCCCAAGCTTAGTGTCTTTCCACTCCTTATTCTTTCATCCATCGTGATCTCACCCAAAACTTCAAAACTTCAACACAAAACTTAAAAAAAACCTCATGAGATCCATTAGTATAATAAAGAAAATTACCACTTTAAGTACTGTTTCAAACCCATTCACATTTTATTTTTTCATGTTAGATACTGTATTATAACTTCTTTGTGGCTTATACCACCGATACAATCGGTAGTTTCATCAAAACAAGCAAAAACAGTGCATCAAAAACATAAGCTGCCTTAAACAGAACAGTTTGTAGTAATCTGAACATTTACTATACTTCTGTGACTCTAAAACTTCTATAAACTTAGGAAACAATACAAAATTTTCATAGCAGTACCATGTAAAAATTTCAGAAACTTTTGATATTCCGGTAAAAAATGTAAATTCACGCACTACAGACAAAGTTTCTGTTTTTGCACTGCACACGCCAAACAAGATATCTAATCATCCTAAAGGAAAATCGTGGAAAATTATTTTTATAATACAATGGATTTATACAAGGCGATAATTATTTTTGTTGAAAATTTTATGTAGTCGATATTCACAAAGTTTCCATGGGTGTGAACAAAGTTCAAGGAGCTCCCACACTTCAACGGTGCTCGTCCCTCTTACTTTCACTTTTCATTTTGAAAAAAAATTTTGTTCCCCTCTTTATTTTTTGTTTTTTATCTATATAAAAGAACACAACATAATTATAATGACTCTCTAAAACTTCCGGCTTGTCTCCCTGGCAGTGCTTTCTTTAAAGCCATTAAGCTAGGCATAAAGTGCTCAAGTAATGGATCCACGTGGATGCCAAGGTATATCAAAGCCAATTTTAGTTAACAATGATTTGTAATTTAGTAGTGAGCACAAATTACCATATATCATGCAACAACGAAGGCTAACTCTCTTCTTATGCTTCGGCATGTCATAAAGAACAACTCATGCACACAAAGTAAAGGCCAATGCATAGCATAAACAGTTTCTTGCAATTTTATCGTATTGGAAACATAGAGAGGTGGAGATGTAGTTACTCTATCATAAATATTGCAATTAGGAGAAACAAGCACATGCATATTAAATCTATCAAAATCATCATGTGTAATACTAAAAGGCAACCCATCTATATAATCCTTAATAATTGCAAACTTCTTCGATATAGTGTAGTTGGGAGAATTCATAAAGATAATAGGGCTATCATGTGTGGCTGCAATAGGAACAATTTCATTATTAACATATGAAACTATAACAACTTCATATCCATAAGCATAATTCATACTGGCATCCTGGCCACAAGCATAGCAAGGAGCAAGTACATCAAAAAGGGATATTTCAAACGAATCCAAGGGATCATAGAAATCATCATATCATTCATCCTTTTGTAAGCACGAAGGGAAATAAAATAATGTATGATTTGAAGAGTTACTCTCATTATAAGGTGGGCACGGGTAGCTAGTACGCTCTTCCTCCTTTTGTTCTTCGCTCTCCTCGTCAACTTTTTCATCAAATGAGCTCACAGTGTCATCATTTTCTTCTTCCATAGTTTCCTGCAAAATATTAGTCTCCTCTTGGGCAGCGAAGGAGTCCTCAATATATGGCTTAACATAAGCATTAGAAGCATAGTTTTCATAGCAATATTTAAGTATGGTAAAACCTTCAGCTTTGTAAAGTGTAGCATCATACTTTTCAATCAAAGAAGCAATTTCGTGGGCACCCTTAAAAGCAAAAAATTCTTTAATTTTCTCAATATCATAGTAATTATAAACACCCTTGGAATAAGAAGATATGTTCCATTATCATTAAACTCACATTGATATGGAAGGTGTTTTTTAGGGTCTTCAGAACAACAAGCAAAATCATAAATTCCAAGCATAGCACTGCGAAGAATTAATATGATGCCATAAAAGTTTCCCTTTTTGAGATAAGCGGTGTCGCACATAATAAGCATGCTCATTTAATGACTTTCCCTCAACTAAGCTAGTTGGGGTTTCAGCACGAGCACAAATGGATCGAAGATGATCCAAGTAAAAAAGCTTCAATAGTGTGATAGATTTTGGGTGATTCTTCAACCATTGGTGTAGTAGGTTCAACTATTTCTTTATATTTTACGTTTACTACCCATATCTAAAGATAGAAAACAACTTAGAACAGAAAATAAAAATTACTTAGTGATAAAGCAAACAAGCACACACGAGAATATACACCCTACGCTATTGCTCCCCGGCAACGGCGCTAGAAAAAGGTCTTGATAACCCATAAGTGTAGAGGATCAGTTATAGCCTCTTTCGATAAGTAATAGTGTCGAACACAAAGAGGATCTAAAGGTATAAAATATTCCCTCAAGTTCTATCGACCACCGATACAACTCTATGCACGCTTAACGTTCGCTTTACCTAGAATAAGTATGAAATGAGAATTACTTTGTAGGTGTAACGGGATAGGTTTGCAAGATAATAAAGAACAGTAAATAAAAACTAGGGGTTGTTTAGATAAAGAAACAACTAAGTTATTCTTAGTAGAGAGATTTTTGTCACAAGAAAGTTATTTGTCCCTAGGCAATCGATAACTAGACCGATAATCACTATTGCAATTTTATATGAGGGAGAGGCATAATCTAACATACTTTCTCTACTTGGATCATATGCACTTATGATTAGAACTCTAGCAAGCATCCGCAACTACTAAAGATCATTAAGGTAAAATTCAACCATAGCATTATAAGGTATCAAGTCCTCTTTATTCCCATACGCAAACAACCTAGTTACTCGGGCCTATGAGACTGTCACTCACGCCACCTACCATAAGCGAATCATAAACATGTTGCAAACCCTACAGCGGGGATCCCTCATGCTTGCACATCACGGAGAGCACCATAGGACAACACCAATATAAAACATGCAGCTCAAACCAATCATGATCATCAATAAACCCATAGGACAAAATGGATCTACTCAAACATCATAGCTTAGCCATACATCATTGGGAAATAATATATAGTGTTGAGCACCATGTTCAAGTAGAGATTACAGCGGGGAGAAGAGGTGTGGAACCACTGCATAGAGGGGGAGAGAGTTGGTGATGACGGCGGCGAAGTTGTTGGTGTAGATCGCCATCACGATGATGGCCCCGACGGCGTTCCAGTGCTACCAGGAGAGAGGGGGAGAGACCCCCTACTTATTATTCTTCATTGACTCCCCCACCCCTAGATGGGAGGAGGATTTCCCCTCTGGTCCTTGACCTCCATGGCGGCGGAGGGGCGGGAGCCCCTTCGAGATTGGATCTCTCTCTCTCTCTTTGTGTGTGTTTCTTTCTATTTCTGCGGTCCCCGATTCTAGCCTTTCACCGTTTCTTAAATTACCGGAGATCCTTAACTCCGATTGGGCTGTAATTTTAACATGATTTTTAGCCATATATTAGCTTTCCTATGGCAAAAGAAGGGCACCAACTGCCTTAACGGGTGACCACAAGCCACCCTAGAGCGACCAGGGGGGTAGGCCGCGCCCCTGGCTTGTGGGCCCCTCAGACATCGTCTCGCGTTGATTATTTTTCCCAAAAATCACATGTATTCCGAAAAAGATATTCGTAAGTTTTTATTGTGTTTCAACTTCGTTTGATATGGATTTTCTACGAAACAAAAAGCATGCAACAAAAAGGAACTGGCACTGGGCAGTGGATCAATATGTTAGTCCCAAAAATCGTATAAAAATTTGGTGAAAGTATATGAAAGTTATAGAATATTTGCATGAAACAATAAAAAATTATAGATACGACGAAGACGTATCAGCATCCCCAAGCTTAATTCCTGCTCGTCCTCGAAGACGTATCAGCATCCCCAAGCTACCTAGCATAATCTTGTTCATATAATCTAATCGTGGCATGAATATTAAGACACGATTGATTCAAAGCAATAGTCTATCATTTGACACTATGACAATAATACTTCAAGCATACTAATAAAGCAATCATGTCTTCTCAAAATATAATGGCTAAAAGAAAGTTATCCCTGCGAAATCATATAGTCTGGCTATGCTCGATCTTCATCACACAACTTATTATATCATGCACAACCCCTGTTTTAGCCAAGCAATTGCTTTGTAGCGACCCGACCTGGAAAGGTCAAGCCTTTGTGTGTTCTGTGCCATCCCTGGATCAGTATGCTGGCACACAAAGTACATCAATGTATATATCAAAGTGCAATCACATGTAATTAACGTAAAACTAATATATACCTCAAAATCTCAGCGGAAACAATCAACGGGAGTGGAGTCCCAATAACACCAACTGCAGGTTCAGTGTAGACCGTAACCCTGATTCGTACTCTTACCCGTCGTAGAGCTTATCTACAACATAAGATGTTGCAGCCGTGTAGGTCAGTACATTGAATGTACCGGCAAGATCACCATAGTAGAGCTGAAGATAAAAACTATTCTATATGCAGTACGGCTTTGTGTCTCTGTGCCTGAGTATTTGCATAAAATCTGATTTTACTACTTTCCCTTTAACAAAGGAATATCAGGAATTTTCACTACAGAGTTACCTAACATGACATGGTTCCGCCAACCGATGTCTTAATTCCCACAAGTATCATAAGTTGCCCACAATTAATTATCAGTCCAGTGTTGAGAGTTCAGAGATAGATCCAAGTCCAGAGGCTCAAATTGTCCGTAACCGGGGATACGACTAATCGATTAGGTTTAACTCTGCAGAGTGTTGTGTACTTTACCCACAAGATTCATTCCCTCTTGGTAAGTCCTCGCACTGCCTGGTGTTTGAGAACAGGACAAACGAAACATGGTCTTTCAGAGTGTTTCCCTGACTACTGTCAGTGCCCATTCATTCCAAACGTCGACTACATCTCGTAGCACTACCCGGCCAGAGTCACAACAAAGATCAAGCAAGCCAGAGCCCATAATGACTTGTGGGTACACAGGTAAGCTTCCGGGCATGAAGTATTCATCCGTCTCTTTGAGTCTAGGTGAAGCATTCCGCAAGATGTCATGGCGCTTCTCCATGCATCCCGGCCACCCACTAGTTACTCCAGGGATGCCCAATCAACCATCCTTCAACCAGTAGTGTGTATTGAAAACTTGTTTCTCGAGTCTTGAAGTCTTGAGGTCTTGAAGATGCAGGACTTGAAAATGCCTTCATGAAGTTGTCGTCTTGTCGTAGAGTCCTCCTTCTCACACCACTCACGAAACACTCATACCAAACCCCGTCTACTTTAGCATAGCATAAAATAACTAACATTCTTGGGGCTTTTGTAACAAGTGGTGGGTTCCTACCTCATGCCTTCTACTCAACTACAAGAATTTCAATAACACTACGGGAGGGATTTGTTGAATGATGTCACTACATGCAATTAAACATAGGTATGAATAAAATGGTCAAAGTGAACTTGCATGTACTGTTGGTGAAGATAATATCGCTCTCAGAAAATTACTTGATAGACTATTTGTCACTCTCCGGTGAAAATCTATATAATCAAACATTGCATTCATATTAGCAATCATACTAGCAATCAATTCTAACAATCAAAAAGTAACACAAAACCAAAAGCAACAAGGTTGTGATGAAGGAAATACTTAAGACAAAACTCAAAACAACAAAACTTCATCAACACAACCAAGGGTTGGTTTTCTCTACAAATGAACCTATTTTCAAAGGTAACAAAACAAAACAAAGAAAAAATATAGCAAAAGTAATTTTGTAAATATTTTACTAGTAAAACGAATTACTTTTGAAGAACAAGTAAGAACTAAGATAAATAACACACTAAACACAATAAGTTTTCTAGCTAATAACCTTAACAACAAGTAAAATAAATAAAATAAGAGGATAAGAGAAAAAAATTATAACACAACTAAGTTAATATAAAGTAGACTTATAAAACAATTTACAAAACTATTTTCAAAAAGGAAACCAAACTAGCAAATGGAAATCAATTACAAGTTATAATTAACTAGAATTGATTTTCTTGCAATGAACTAATAAAATAATATTTGTTTGGAGGTCTACTGTTATCTAACAGAAAACTTTATAAAATCTAACAACTAATATAGAAGAAAATAAATTAACAATTTAAAACAAAATAGATAGAAATAATCCTATAAAGAACTAAAACAGAATCTGTTTTGATGAAAAATACTAATTTAAATATTCTAAAAATTCCCAAGTTCTATCTACTTATAACTAAGGTCACTAGTGACAAGTAGCAAAAAGAATCAACTCCAAATACATTTTTAAGCTCAAGATATTCAGAAAATAAGATTTGAAACAAATCTGTTTGAAGTCAATTTTAAATTATTCAAATATAGTCAAACTTGCATCTACAGAAACTACATAAAATTTTAGACACAATAGAAAAAGAATCAAATTAAAATAATTAAAATCGTAAAAGATGTAAAGAAAACAAAAACTGAACTATTCTGTTTTAAAACACAAAACAGAAAAGAAAAAAATCCTAACTAACGGATAGGGGTACACGTGGCGCTCTATGATTGGCTACAGGGTGTGCCTGAGCGAGGGTTTCGGGCGGATGGCCGATACAAAAAAACGCTTCGGCTAATCTAAACTGGAAAAAAATGGCTGGTTCATTTAAAATAAACCGAAGGGGTACGCACTATCTAATCGAGGCCGTTGGAATGAGATCTGACGGAGGGGAGAGCTCACCGAGGTGGAGGTCAACTCCGGCGAGTTCGACGGCGGCCGGCAGCTCGAGCATGGACGGGGGCATCGCTCCGCGGGGTCTCTAGCGTTGGCAAGGGCACCGGTCGACGCGGGCGAGGATGGCGACGAGGTAGGTGGCGTCAGTGAGGCTCGAGGACGACGGTGTCGACGACGGCGAACTTCGAGGCGGCGATGGTGTTTGGTTGGTCGATGGGGAAGAGGCTCCGGTGGGTGTGGGGCTCGGGCGAGGGCACTGGGAGGTGTGCACGAGTGAGTGGGGAGTGGTTGGTGGTGAGTGCGGTGGCTCGGGAGGTCGGAGTGGAGCGGCAGGAGAGCAATGGCCTGGCGGCGGCGCTCTGGTTCCGGTGAGAAATGGCGGCGAGGAGAGGCATCGGGCAAAGGGGCAAAGGGTGGAATGGGTGTGGGAGGGGTCGGGGTTTTATAGGGGCGGCTCGGGGTAGTAGAAATGGAAGGGGAGGGAGATCCGGGATCCGGTGGTCGCCGACGTTGGAAACGAAGGAGGGAGGAGATGACCGCGGTGATGGCGCGATCGGTCGGTCGGGCCCGCACATCAGAGAGGGAGGGGGAGAGGGCGCGGCATCTGTGGCCGGTCCGAATAAATTTCGGATCTGGTCTGGATCCCGATCAGGCCCGATTAGGTAGGTGGGCCGTGGTGGGTTTCCTAATTAACGAAAAGTTTCCTTTTATTAATTTATAGGGAATGGAAAACTCCTTTATGGCCATCAATACATTTCCAAAAATGAAGATTTATATACCAAAATGATCAGGGGAATTAACACAATTAAATGAACATTTTTCCATGGCCAAAATAAATACTTTAAAAAAATTATTTTTAGAAAATGCCTAAATGGCTTTTAATTCCTTTTGCAATAAATTTTCAAATAACCCCCTGGGTTTTATGGTTCAAATACTGCACAAATAACCCTGGTGTGGAGTGTCATGTTACTCCTCTCAAAACTTGTCAAGGGAATTTGAATTTTTTTTTTCAAAATGTAAAATGGAACCAAATATGAAAAGAATTCCAAAAGAATAATTCAGAGATTTTCAAATCCACTTTTCAAATTCCTTGTTTATGAAGAAGTCATGTTATCTTCTCTCACTGATTTGAAATGGAATTGAATTTGAAATCAAATCACAAAAGGGGAAAGTCATGTCATTCCCTCTCATTCAAAAGTTTTCAAAAAGTTTCAAATTTCACTCAATTTCAATCACTCAATCAAACAAACAATCATTCTAATATTTATTATAACATTCCAAAATTTGGGATGTTACATGCTTCATACTTTATTATTCTCAAACCTTTTCAACTTTCACGGAATACATGAGCATGAGCCATGGATATAGCACTATCGGTGGAATAGAATATAGTGGATGCGGAGAAGACAAAAAATAAGGAGATAGTCTCACATCAACTAGGCGTATCAACGGGCTATGGGGATGCTTATCAATAGATATCAATATGAGTGAGTAGGGATTGCCACGCAATGGATGCACTAGAGCTATAAGTGTAAGAAGACTCAAAAATAAACTAAGTGGGTGTGCATCCAACTCTCTTTCTCACAAAGACCTAGGCAAATTTTGAAGAAGCCCATCATTGGAATATACAATCCAAGTTCTATAATGAAAATTCCCACTAGTATATGAAAGTGACAATATAGGAGACTCTCTATCATGAAGATCATGGTGCTACTTTGAAGTAGAAGTGTGGAAAAAGGATAGTTGCATTGCCCCTTCTCTCTTTTCTCTTATTTTTTGTTTTTTTGGTGGGATTCTTTGGCATCTTTTTTTTTATTTGGGCTTCTTTTACCTCTTTTATTTTTTTGTAAAGTCTGGAGACTCATCCCAACTTGTGAGGGAATCATAGCTTCCATCATCCTTTCCTCACATGGGACAATGCTCTAATAATGATGATCATCACACTTTTATTTACTTACAACTGAAGAATTACAAGTCGATACTAGAAAAAAATATGACTCTATATGAATGCCTCTAGCGGTGTACCGGGATGTGCAATGATCAAGCGTAGCAATGACATCAAAAAAATAGAAAAGACATGAAAACATCATGCTAGCTATCCTATGATCATGCAAAGCAATATGACAATGATGGTACGTGTCATAATAAACGGAACGGCGGAAGTTGCACAACAATATATCTCGGACTGGCTATCGAAATGCCATAATAGGTAGGTATGTTATCTATTTTGAGGAAGATAATATGGTGGGTTTAACGCACCGGCGAAAGTTGCACGGTACTAGAGAGGCTAGCAATGGTGGAAGGGTGAGAGTGCGTAAAATCCATGGAATCACAATAGTCATAAAGAACTCACATACTTATTGCAAAAGTCTGTTAGTTATAGAAGCAAAGTATTAGATGCATGATCCTAGTGGGAGAGGTTGGTAGGAGTTAACCATCGCACGCTCCCGACCTTCACACAAAGCATGACAATCAATAAATAAACCATGCTCCGACTTGTTCACATAACGGTTCACCCTACGTGCATGCTACGGAATCACAAACTTTAACACAAATATTTCTACCAATCCAAAATTACTCACTAGCTGCAACATCCCAAAAAATTCCATTTTCAGAATGTTATGAAACATAGCTATGCATCATCATAACATTGTTTGAATGAAATGAATTGTTGAAGTTCTTCTTTTGGATTTCTAGAAGGCCACTTTCATTTTTCTATTTACTTGATTTTCCTATTTAAAAACCCTTGGTAATGTTCATAAAAAGAGAGGAGTAACATGACACTCCAGGGGCATCTTTGTGAAATATTAGAACAATAAAACCAGGGGGTTATTTGAAAATTTATTGCAAAAGAATTTAAAATCAATTTAGGCATTTTCTGAAAATAATTTTTTTAAATATTTATTTGGCCGTGGAAAAATGTTCATTAAACAGCATTTATTACCTTGATCAATTTGATATATATATATATATCTTCAAACTTTGGAAATGTTTTGAATTCCTTAATGAGATTTTAATTCTCTGGAAAATTGAAAACGAAACGAATTTAAACGTTTTAATTAGAAAACCGGCCAGCCCACCAGCCTTTACTCCCCGAGATCGCTCTGGGTCGGTCACCGAAGCGCTGGCGCCGCCCTCTCCCTCACTAACAAGCGGACCCCACCGTCCGACAGCGCCATCACAGCGCTCATCTCTCTCCCCGCGTTCCCCGACCTCGCCGGAGATCCCTCCTCCCCGAATCTCGCTCCCCTTTCCCTCTCTCAACCCCGCCCCGCGTCCATATAAAGCTCTGCCCTCGTCGCGCTCCATTCCACCCCCGAAACCCCACTCCCCTCGCCAGAACATCGCCCCCGCACCTCGCTGGAGTTCGGCACCCCACCGAAGCTCTCCGAGCTCGACGCCGTCGCCCCTGTCGTCCCCAGCCCCAACCGACGCCACCAATCATCGTCGGAGCTTCGTCGCTGTCGCCTGGACCCTTTGAATGCCGCCCTCGACCAACGCACCATCGTCTCCGACCACCTCCAACGTCCGACCGCCGTCGACCTCGCCGGAACCATAACCACCACCTCTGTAAGCCCCGCCCCTCTCCATAGCCGTTAGATCTAGGATCAACGGATCGGATTAGAAGATTTAAACGGCGAACCGTTTTTTACGCTTCGGTCGTCCGCCGCAAACACCGCACGCGCACACGCTGTCGACCAATAGGAAGCCGCCACGTCACCCCTATCCGATAGCTAAATATTTTTTCTTTTCTGTTTATGTTTTAGAAAACAGAATGTGTTCTGTTTTTATTTTTATTATATCTTTTAAAATATTTAGAGTTTTTGCATGATTCTTTTTGCAACATGTCACCAATTTCATATAGTTTCTGTCTGTAGTCTTAGTTTTCAAATTTGAACTTTTAAAGTTGAATTTTATTAAATTTGAGCAAATCACTAAAACTTGAATAACTTGAGTTTAGAAATTTATTTTTGAATGATTCTTTTTGCCCCTGCTTTGTAAAAGTTAGGCCTATCATCCAGTATTGTTAGAGAATTTTTAGTAAATCCTAGATTAAGGTTTCTACTAAAAACAAATTCTGTTTAGTTTCTTCTTAGTGTTTAATTGAATTGTTTACATTTTAGTTTTAGTTGATTCTGTTCTAGTTTAACTTTTTATTTTAGTTTATTTAGTTCTATTGTTAAACATTAGGTGAATTATTTTCTGATAATAAAAATATTTTAATTTGTTTTGTGCTCTAGTTTAATTAGGTAAACCTTGTTTTCACCATTTTTATTGTTATAAAAATGTTTTGTACTAAACCTTTTTGCACAAAAAATTTTAATACTCCCTGTTTTATAATAAAATGTTTGTATTTTGTTTTCTATTATATATTAGTAAATTGCTGAAAACCAACTTGTCTTATTTTGTCTTAGTTGATATTTTGCCACCAAAACTTTTAGAGTTTTCTACTTTGAGTGATTTTTCTTTTGATTGTGCTATTGTTTGTTGAAGTATTTGTTACCTTGCTGTTGTGTGAATTGTATGTAGTTATGCTTATTGTGTGCTTTGTTTGATTCGTTAGATCATCCGGAGTGCGAAGCTTGTTATCTAGAGTCACTTGAGTACGAGGATCGTCAGCAAGGCAAGTTCACTATGATCATATTTATCCATGTTTTTATTGAATTAGTTCTACCATCTCCCCAACTGCATGCAAAGTAGGTAATTGGAAACTTGGTTACTTGATGTAGTATCATGTGGTAGGCACCTCTCAAACCTTTTGACACTTTGCCCCCGGGAAACGTTGTTTTAATTTTGCTATGCTGTTAGTAGACAGGGTTGGATGTGTGATGCATGAGAGTTGTGAGATAATAATTACAAGACCTACTTGATGAACAAGACTTCAAGACTCCGAATTTTCAACATACCTCTGGGTGGATGATGGTTGAACGGCGCCCTGGAGAAGCCAGTGGTTAGCCTATGTGTTGCTGGAGAAGTGTCAGTATTCATGTAGAAAGGTCCACCCAGGCACAGAGAGATGGATGGATGCTTCAATACCCAAGGCTTACCTGCACAGCCACAAGCCATTCTGGGCTCTGGTTTGGTTGGATATTGTGGTGACCCTAGACAGGCGGTGCTACGAGATGTAGAAGAACGGTAGGAAAGGACGGGCACCAACAGAGTCTCAGGGGAACCCTTTAGAAGACCATGTTTTGGTCATTCGTTTCTCAAACACCCTGAAGTGCGAGAAATTCAACGGAGGCGATCAAATCTTGTGGGGAACGTGTGCAAAACTCTGCAGAGTACCCAAACCTAATCGATTAGCCGTGTCCACGGTCATGGACAACTTGAGCCAACAGAACTGAAACTATCTGGAATTCTCAACACAAAGTATTATAATGATGTGAGTATTAATGACAACTTGGGTATGAGAATTGGTTGGTGGAACCATCTCATTAATAAACCAACAATGTAGTAATAACTTTTGCTTTGCCCTCTCTTGTTATAGGAAAATTGGTTGTATGCAAAACTTACTACCCCACCTACCAAATATGCATATAGACTAGATGATTACTTTTACCCCCCTTTTGTGACATTGCCGGCTTATTCAATATGCTGACCTACACGGCTACAATGTATCATGTTGCAGAATATTTTTCCGACCGGGAGTGAGGATACACTCTACGCTCGATGAGATGCCCTTGGAGTCAGATGGACTCAACTACCTATGAAGCTTCCGCAAGTCTTTGGTTCAGTTTATCTCATGAGTTGGCCTTCAGCCACTTTATTGCAATTTTTTTATTGTAATAAAGAACTCGATGTGAGATTTTTGATTAATAAAGCTGTGTGATTTCATTTTGATATATACATTGATGTCCCGTGTGTGTACCAGCATGATCTTGGGATGGTACGGAAACACCGGAGATTCGACCTTTCAGGTCATGATCTTGGGATGATACTTCAAGAAGCCCATGATTCACCCTACTCAATACACCCAGGCAACACCAAGATGTACCTAGATTTGAAGGAAAGTTACTGGTGGACAGGTATGAAGAAAGATATTGCCGAACATGTTGCGGTATGTGATGTTTGTCAGCGAGTAAAGGCAGAACATCAGAAACCAGCAGGGTTACTCCAACCTTTGCCAATACCCGAGTGGAAATGGGATAATCTCGGTATGGACTTCATCACAGGATTACCCAGGACCCGTTCAGGTTATGATTCCATTCCAGTGGAAATGGGTAGTGGTCGATCGCTTGACCAAGGTGGCTCATTTCATTCCAGTGAAGACCACCTATACCAGTGCTATGTTAGCCAAGATATATATGACCAGGATCGTATGTCTGCATGGAGTTTTGAGGAGTATCGTGTCAGATAGAGGAATACAATTTACCTCAAAGTTTTGGCATCAGTTACACGAAACTTTGGGTAAAAGGCCGGCATTTAGTACAACTTTTCATCTGCAAAGCGACGGACAGACTGAGAAAGTCAACCAGATTCTGGAGGACATGTTGAGAGCTTGTGTGCTAGACTATGGATCTAGTTGGGAGGACAACATACCTTATGCAGAGTTCTCGTACAACAACAGTTATCAGACAAGTCTGAAGATGGCCCCTTTTGAAGCTTTATACGGAAGGAGGTGCAGAACACCATTGATGTGGGATGGTGTTGGAGACTGAAAGCTTTTTGGTCCCGATCTTATCCGAGATTCTGAAGAAAAGGTCAAACTGATTCGAGACCGACTCAAGATAGCCCAATCCAGGCAGAAAAGCTATGCTGATAACAAACACAAGGAGGTGACATATGAAGTGGGAGACCGAGCATACCTTTGTGTGTCCCCACTTCGAGGAATCAAGAGGTTTGGTGTTAAAGGAAAGTTAGCACCCAGATTCATAGGCCCCTACAAAATTCTTTAACGTAGAGGCGAAGTTGCATACAAATTGGAATTGCCGGAAGGATTGTCCGGAGTTCATGATGTTTTCCATGTTTCTCAGCTGAAGAAATGCCATCCTGAGATGGCTGATATTCCTTTGAGAGACACAGTGCCCCTAGAGGCCATACAACTTGACAGTGACCTGACCTACGAGGAGAAGCCTGTCAAAATCCTCGAGACTACCAACAGAGTTACCCGTAGCAAGACCATCAAGTTTTGTAAGGTTCTGTGAAGTCACCACACCGAGGAAGAAGCCACTTGGGAAAGCGAAGAAGATCTTCGACAAGACCACCCGCACCTATTTTCTAGCCAACCCGAATCTCGAGGGCGAGGTTCATCTTAAGGTCGGTAGGTTTGTAACATCCCAAAAAATTCCATTTTTGGAATGTTATGAAACATAGCTATACATCATCATAACATTGTTTGAATGAAATGAATTGTTGAAGTTCTTCTTTTGGATTTCTAAAAGGCCACTTTCATTTTTCTATTTACTTGATTTTCCTATTTAAAACCCTTGGTAATGTTCATAAAAAGAGAGGAGTAACATGACACTCCAGAGGCATCTTTGTGAAATATTAGAACAATAAAACCAGGGGGTTATTTGAAAATTTATTGCAAAAGAATTTAAAATCAATTTAGGCATTTTCTGAAAATAATTTTTTTAATGTATTCATTTGGCCGTGGAAAAATGTTCATTAAATAGCATTTATTACCCTTGTCAATTTGATATATATATCTTCAAATTTTCGAAATGTTTTGAACGCCTTAATGAGATTTTAATTCTCTGGAAAATAGAAAAGGAAACAAATTTAAATGTTTTAATTAAAAAACCGGCCGGCCCACCAGCCTTTACTCCCCGAGATCGCTCCGGATCGGTCACCGACACACTAACGTGGCCCTCTCCCTCACTGACGAGCGGACCCCACCGTCCGACAGCGCCATCACAGCGCTCATCTCTCTCCCCGCGTTCCCCGACCTCGCCGGAGATCCCTCCTCCCCGGATCTCGCTCCCCTTTCCCTCTCTCTACCCCGCGCCGCGTCTATATAAAGCTTTGCCCTCGTCGTGCTCCATTCCACCCCCGAAACCCCACTCCCCTCGCCAAAACATCGCCCCCGCACCTCGCCGGAGTTCAGCACCCCACCGAAGCTCTCCGAGCTCGACACCGTCGCCCCTGTCGTGCCCAGCCCCAACCGACGCCACCAATCGTCGCCGGAGCTTCTTCGCCATCGCCTGGACCCTTTGGACGCCACCCTCGACCACCGCACCATCGTCTCCGACCACCTCGAACATCCGGCCACCTTCGACCTCGCCGGAACCCCGACCTCCACCTTTGTAAGCCCCGCCCCTCTCCGTAGTCGTTAGATCTAGGATCAATGGATCGGATTAGAAGATTTAAACGGCGAACCGTTTTGTTTTACGCTTCGGTCATCCGCCGCAAACACCGCACGCGCACACGCTGTCGACCAATAGGAAGCCGCCACGTCACCCCTGTCCGATAGCTAAATAATGTTTTCTTTTCTTTTTCGGTTTTAGAAAACAGAATGTGTTCTGTTTTTATTTTTACAATATCTTTTAAAATATTTAGTGTTTTTCCATGATTATTTTTGCAAAATGTCACAAATTTCATGTAGTTTCTGTATGTAGTCTTAGTTTTAAAATTTGAACTTTTAAATTTTAATTTTGTTAAATTTGAGCAAATCACTAAAACTTGAATAACTTGAGTTAGGCCTATCATCCAGCATTGTTTGAGAATTTTTAGTAAATTTTAGATTAATTTTTTAGTAAAAACAGATTCTGTTTAGTTTCTTCTTAGTGTTTAATTGTATTGTTTACATTTTAGTTTACTTGATTTTGTTCTAGTTTAACTTTATATTTTAGTTTATTTAATTCTGTTGTTAAACATTTGGTGAATTATTTTCTAATAATAAAATATTTTAATTTGTTTTGTGCTCTAGTTTAATTAGGTAAACCTTGTTTTCACCATTTTTATTGTTCTTAAAGTGTTTTGTAGTAAACCTTTTTGCACACAAAAAATTAATACTCCCTGTTTTATAATAAAAATTTTGTATTTTCTTTTCTGTTATCTATTAGTAAATTGTTGAAAACCAACTAGTCTTCTTTTGTCTTAGTAGATATTTTGCCACCAAAACTTTTAGAGTTTTCTACTTTGAGTGATTTTTCTTTTGATTGTGCTATTGTTTGTTGAAGTATTTGTTACCTTGTTGTTGTTGTGTGAATTGTATGTAGTTATGCTTAGTGTGTGGTTTGTTTGATTCGTTAGATCATCCGGAGTGCGAAGCTTGTTATCTAGAGTCACTTGAGTACGAGGATCGTCAGCAAGGCAAGTTCACTTTGATCATATTTATCCATGTTTTTATTGCATTAGTTCTACCAACTCCCCAACTGCATGCAAAGTAGGTAATTGGAAACTTGGTTACTTGATGTAGTATCATGTGGTAGGCACCTCTCAAACCTTTTGACACTTTGGACCCGGGAAACGTTGTTTTAATTTTGCTATGTTGTTAGTAGACGGGGTTGGTTGTGTGATTCATGAGAGTTGTGAGATAATAATTACAAGACCTACTTTATGGACAAGACTTCAAGACTCCGAGTTTTCAACATACCTCTGGGTGGATGATGGTTGAACGGCGACCTGGAGAAGCCAGTGGTTAGCCTAGGTGTTGTTGGAGAAGTGCCAGTATTCACGCGGAAAGGTCCAGCCAGGCACAAAGAGATGGATGGATGCTTCGAGACCCAAGGCTTACCTGCACAGCCACAAGCCATTATGGGCTCTGGCTTAGTTGGATATTGTGGTGATCCTGGACAGGCGGTGCTACGAGATGTAGAAGAACGGTAGGAAAGTATGGGCACCGACAGAGTCTCAGGGGAACCCTTTAGAAGACCATGTTTTGTTCATCCGTTTCTCAAACACCCTAAAGTGCGAGAAATTCAATGGAGGCGATCAAATCTTGTGGGGAATGTGTGCAAAACTCTACAGAGTACCCAAACCTAATCGATTAGCCGTGTCCATGGTCATGGACAACTTGAGCCAAAGGAACTGAAACTATCTGTAATTCTCAACACAAAGTATTATAATGATGTGGGTATTAATGACAACTTGGTTATGAGAATTGGTTGGTGGAACCATCTCATTAATCAACCAACAATGTAGTAATAACTTTTGCTTTGCCCTCTCTTGTTATAGGAAAATTGGCTTTATGCAAAACTTACTACCCCACCTTCCAAATATGCATATAGACTAGATGATTACTTTTACCCCCCTTTTGTGACATTGTCGGCATATTCAATATGCTGACCTACACGGATGCAACGTATCATATTGCAGAGTATTTTTCCGACTAGGAGTGAGGATATGCTCTACGCTCGGTGAGATGCCCTTGGAGTCAGATGGACTCAACTACCTATGAAGCTTCCGCAAGTCTTTGGTTTAGTTTATCTCATGAGTTGGCCTTCAGCCACTTTATTGTAACTTTTTTGTTGTAATAAAGAACTCGATATGAGATTTTCGATTAATAAAGCTGTGTGATTTCACTTTGATATATACATAGATGTACTGTGTGTGTACCAGCATGATCTTGGGATGGTACGGAAACACCAGAGATTCGACCTTTTAGGTCGGGTCGCTACACTAGCAAGACTCTAATATCACCATCTTTGTATCGCAAAAATATTGAAAGGAATCAAACACATCATATTCAGTGATCTATAGGTTTTATGTAGGATTTTATGCCTAACCATGTGAATGACCAACTCATGTTAACTCTCTAAATAGATATAAGTGAAGTATGAGAGTTTAATTTTTTCTACAAAAGATATGCCCATGCTCTAACAACTATAAGTGAAACAAAATAGCATTCTATAGAGGGCGGTTTTCTATGTGTGACAAACAGGCAATCCAAACATCAAATGATATAAGTGAAGCACATGAAGCATTCTATAAAGCCATACTCAAAAGATATAAGTGAGGTGCAAAGAGCCTTCTATAAATCAACAAAAGACTTTATCATACCATCATGGTGCATTATTAAAATAAAAATAACAATCACACGATGCTCCAAGATTTATGCATATCATGTGACGAATAAAAATATAGCTCCAAATAAAATTACCGACGGTTGTTAGATGAAAGAGGGGATGCCTTCCGGGGAATCCCCAAGCGTAGTTTCTTGGGAGTCCTTGATATTACCTTGGGGTGCCTCAAGCATCCCCAAGCATAGTCTCTTTCCACTCCTTATTCTTTCATCCATCGTGATCTCACCCAAAACTCGAAAACTTCAATCACACAAAACTTAACAAAACCCTCGTGCGATCCGTTAGTATAATAAAGCAAATTACCACTTTAAGTACTGTTACAAACCCATTAAAATTTTATTATAGCATTTTTATAATTTATTATAACTTATTTATGGATTATACCACCGATACAATCGGTTGTTTCATCAAAACAAGCAAAACGGTGCATCAAAAACATAATATGCCTTAAAAACAGACTGTAGTAATCTGAACATTTACTACACTTATGTAACTCTGAAAATTCTGAAAACTAATCAAACAATAAAAAATTGCATAGAAGTACTGTGTAAAAATTTAATAAACTTTTGACATTCCGGTAAAGAATGTAAATTCACGCACTACAGACAAAGTTTCTGTTTTTGCACTACACACGCCAAACAAGCAATCTAATCATCCCAAAGGCAAATCTTGTCACATTATTTTTATAATACAATGGATTTATACAAGGGGATAATTATTTTTGTCGAAAATTTTATGTAGTCAAGATTGACAAAGTTTCCATGGACATGAACAAAGTTCAAGGAGCTCCCACACTTCGACGGTGCTCGTCCTTCTTACTTTAACTTTTCATTTTGAAAATGTTTTAGGTTCCCCTCTTTGTATTTTTGTTTTTGAACTATATAAAAGCACACGACATAATTAAAATGACTCTCTAAAACTTCCGGGTTGTCTCCCTGGTGGCGCTTTCTTTAAAGCCATTAAGCTAGGCATAAAGTGCTCAAGTAATGGATCCACCTGGATGCCAAGGTATATCAAAGCCAATTTTAGTTAACAATGATTTGTAATTTATTAGTGAGAAAAAAGTAAAATATATCATGCAACAACTAAGTCTAACTCTCTTCTTATGCATCGGCATGTCATGAAAGAACAATTCATCCACACAAAGTAAAGGCCAATGCATAACATAAACAGTTTCTTGCAATTTTATCGTATTGGAAACATAGAGAGGTGGAGATGTACTTCCTCGCTCATTATAATTGCAAGTAGTAGCATCAAGCACATGCATATTATATCTATCAAAATCATCATGTGTAATAGTAAAATGCAACCCATCTATATAATCCTTAATAAGTGCAAACTTCTCCGATATAGTGTAGTTGGGAGAATTCATAAAAATAATAGGACTATCATGTGTGGGTGCAATAGCAACAATTTAATTCTTAAAATAAGGAACTATAACAAGTACATATCCATAAGCATAATTCATATTGGCATCATAGCCACAAGCATAGCAAGCAGCAAGTACATCAAAAAGGGATATTTCAAACGAATCCAAGGGATCATAGGAATCATCCTTGGGTAAGCACGAAGGGAAATTAAACAATGTACGAGTTGAAGAGTTACTATCATTAGAAGGTGGGCACTGGTAGCTAGTCTGCTCTTCCTCCTTTTGTTCTTTGCTCTCTCCTCATCTTTTTCATCAAATGAGCTCACAATGTCATCATTTTCTTCTTCCATAGTTTCCTGCAAAATATTAGTCTCCTCTTGGACAGCGAAGGAATCCTCAATATATGGCTTAGCATAAGCATTAGAAGCATAGTTTTCATAGCAATATTTAAGAATGGCAAAACTTTCAGCTTTGTAAAGTGTAGCATCATACTTTCAATCAAAGAATCAATTACATAGGCACCTTAAAAGCAACAAATTCTTCAATTTTCTCAATATCAAAGTATCTCTAAACACCCTTGGCATAAGAAGATAAGATTCCATTATCATTAAACTCACATTGATAGGGAAGGTGTTTTTTAGGGTCTTCATAACAACAAGTAAAATCATAAATTTCGCATAAATTCCAAGCATAGCATTGCAAAGTATTAATATGATGCCATAAAGTTTCCCTTTTTGAGATAGGAGGTGTCACACATAATAACCATGATCATTTAATGATTTTCCCTCAACTAAGCTAGGTGGGGTTGCGGCACGAGCACAAACGGATCGAAGATGATCCAAGTAAAAAGCTTCAACGGTGTGATAGATTTTGGGTGATTCTTCAACCATTGTTGTAGTAGTTCAGCTATTTTTTTATATTTGACATTTACTACCCATATCTAAAGATAGAAAACAACTTAGAACATAAAATAAAAATTAGTTAGTGATAAAGCAAACAAGCACACACGAGAATATACACCCTACGCTATTGCTCCCCGGCAACAGCGCCAAAAAAGGTCTTGATAACCCACAGGTGTAGGGGATCAGTTGTAGCCTCTTTCGATAATTAAGAGTGTCGAACACAAAGAGGAGCTAAAGGTATAACAAATATTCCCTCAAGTTCTATCGACTACCGATACAACTCTATGCACGCTAAACTTTCGCTTTACCAAGAACAAGTATGAAACTAGAAGTACTTTGTAGGTTTAACGAGATAGGTTTGCAAGATAATAAAGAACACATAAATAAAAATTAGTGGTTGTTTAGATAAAGAAACAACTAAGTTAGTCTTAATAGAGAACTTTTTGTCACAAGAAAGTTATTTGTCCCTAGGCAATCGATAACTAGACCGATAATCGCTATTGCAATTTTATATGAGGGAGAGGCATAAGCTAACATACTTTATCTACTTGGCTCATATGCACTTATGATTGGAACTATAGCAAGCATCCACAACTACTAAAGATCATTAAGGTAAAACCCAACCATAGCATTATAAGGTATCAAGTCCTCTTTATTCCCATACGCAAACAACCTACTTACTCGGGCATGTGCTTCTGTCACTCACGCCACCCACCATAAGCGAATCATAAACATATTGCAAACCCTACAGCGGGGATCCCTCATGCTTGCGCGACATGGAGAGAACCATAGGACAATACCAATAATAAAATATGCAGCTCAAACCAATCATGATCATCAATCAACACATAGGACAAAACGGATCTACTCAAACATCATAGCATAGCCATACATCATTGGGAAATAATATATAGCGTTGTCACCATGTTTAAGTATAGATTACAGTGGGGAGAAGAGGTGTTGAACCGCTGCATAGATGGGGAGAGATTTTGTGATGACAGTGACAAAGTTGTTAGTGTAGATCTTCGTCACGATGATGGCCCCGGCGGCGTTCCGGTGCCATCGGGAGAGAGGGGGAGAGAGCCGCCTCGTTCTTATTCTTCATTGCCCCGCCCCCCCCCCCACCCCCATATGGTAGGAGGGTTTCCCCTCTGGTCCTCGGCCTCCATGGTAGCGGATGGGCAGGAACCCCTCCGAGATTGGATCTCTCTCTCTCTCTCTCTATCGCTCGCTCGCTCGCTCTCTCTCTCCCTGTGTGTGTGTGTGTGTGTTTCCTTCTGTTTCTGCATTCCCCGATTTTGTCCTTTCACTATTTCTTAAATTCCTGGAGATCCTTAACTCCGACTGGGCTGTAATTTTAACACGATTTTTATCCATATATTATCTTTCTTGTGGCGAAAGAAGTGCACCAACCGCCTTAAGGGGTGACCACAAGACACCCTGGAGCGACCAGGGGGTAGGCCCCGCCCCCTGGCTTGTGGGCCCCATGGACATCGTCTCGCGTTGATCATTTTTCCCAAAAATCACATGTATTCCACAAAAATCGTGACTTTTTATCGCGTTTGGACTTCGTTTGATATGGATTTTCTGTGACACAAAAAACATGCAATAAATAGGAACTGGCACTGGGCACTAGATCAACATGTTAGTCCCAAAAATAGTATAAAAAGTTGCAAAAAGTATATGGAAGTTGTAGAATATTGGCATGAAACAATCAAAAATTATAGATACGATGGAGATGTATCATGAAGCTGCTGCTTCTGTCATTGGAAAAGAACACCCCAAGAACGAACCCATCACAAAGCACCTCTTCCCATGGCAAGAAAAATCGATCTAGTCTAACCAAAGATTAGAACAATAAATATGAGGCTATAAGTAATCATGCAAATAAGAGATCAAACAAGACTCAAATCATATTCATGGATAGAAACTGACCATGAACTAAAAATTCATCGGATCCCAACAAACACACCGGAAAAGTTATTACATCAAATAGATCTCCAAGAGACCATTGTATTGAGAATCTTAGAGAGAGAGGAAGCCATCTAGCTACTGCCTACGGACCCATAGGTCTATGGTGGACTACTCATGCATCATCAGAGAGACAACTATGATGAAGATGAACCCCTCTGTGATGGTGTTAGATTGGATCTCGAGGTTCTGGAACTTGCAATGGTTGGAATTGTGTTTTGTCGACTCCTCAAGGGTTTTCTGAATATTTGGGGATTTAGTGGCTCTATAGTCGGTGGAGGGCCTGTCCGAGGTGGACACCACCCACTAGGTCACGCCAGGGGGCCTCTGGCGCGCCCTAATGGGTGGTGGGCACCCTAGGGGCCCTCCCTGGTAGATGTTTGGCCTATCTTGGTTCTTCTGGTCGTCAAAAAATCTCCAAAAAGATTCAGGACGTTTGGGCTCCATTTGGTATTGATTTTTTGCGAAGTAAAAAACAAGCAAAAACAACAGCTAGCACTTTGGCACTATGTCAATAGGTTAGTCCCAAAAAATGATATAAAATTGGTATAAATTGATTGTAAAACATCCAAGATTAGTAATATAATAGCATGGAACAAACAAAATTATAGATACATTAGAGACATATCATGTACCAGGATGTGCAAGATCTAGTGTGACATGTATCAAAAATATGATGAACGATGGCTTTGCCACAAATACTATGTCAGCTCTATATGATCATGCAAAGCAATATGATGATGAACGAACTAGTCATGTGAAGTGGCGATGGAATTTGCATGGCAATATATCTCGGAATGGCTATGGAAATGCCATGATAGGTAGGTATGGTGGCTGTTTTGAGGAAGATATAATGAGGCTTATGTGCAACAAAGTGTATCATGTCACGAGGTTTGGATGCACTGGCAAAAGTTGCATTGATCCTCGAGGTGAGAATGGGCTATGCATGGTACCGAAGAGGCTAGCAAATTAGAAGCTAAAAATGCTTATGTCCATGGTATCACATTAGTCATAAATAACTCATATACTTATTGCAAAGTTTTATTAGTTTTATCATAAATCAAAGTACTACTCATGTGCCCTGAGGGAGGAGGTTGGGAGGAGTTAACCATCGCGTGCCCCCGACTAGAAACATCACTAGGATTTCAACAAGGAATAGAAATGCTCAAACATCAGCACCATGCCTCTTTAATTTTTAGATGAACAAGAAGTTAACACCTCTTAATATCGACACTTCTATGAATCATTAATTATGAACTCACCTTTTTCATATTACCACACCAATGTCATTAACCCGCATTTTTTCTATATGTGCTACATGATGGTTTTGATTATCACTCATTGATTACCTATTATTTTTTGACTAGTTTATGACCCATGCAAATTACCATCACCATTCATTAACTCTCAAACAAATATAAGTGAAGAATGAAGGTGAAATCATTTCTTTAAAATGTACATGCCACCGTGCTCAAAAAGATATAAGTGAAGTCTAGAGCAACTACTCAGCTAAAAAAATAAGTGAAACACATAAAGTATTGTAACAAATTATGATGAAGATGTGTCTCTCTCAAATATGTGTCTCCATTAAATGATGATTGTGGCAAACTGAAAGTAAAAGAAAACAAAAGTAAGTGCAAGTTCTTAAGCTTGTGTTGGTTTTCCGTTGAAGAGGAAAGGGTGATGCAACAAAGTAGATAAGTATTTCCCTCAGGTGTTGAGAACCAAGCTATCAATTTAGTAGGAGGAACAAGAAAGTCACCAATAGATGCACCTACACAAACAATCAAACACTTGCACCCAACGCTATAAAGGGATTGTCGATTCCTTCACAATTACTGCAACGATTAGATCTGACAGAGATAGATAGGAAAGATTGCGAGAAGTAAAAGGTAAATAAAATTGCAACAAGGTATTTTTGGTAATTTTGGTATTTAGATCTGAAAATATCATATGGAAAATAGACTCGGGGGGCATAGGTTTCACTAGAGGCTTCTCTCTTGAAGGAAAATAACAAAGTGGGTGAACAAATTACTGTCAAGCAATTGATAGAACAGAGCATAGTTAAGACAATATCCAAGGCAACGATTATGCATATAGGCATCACGTCCGTGTCAAGTAGACCAAAACGATTCTGCATCTACTACTATTACTCCACACATCGACCAACTAGTGCCTGCATCTAGAGTATTAAGTTCATGAAGAACACAGTAACGCATTAAGTAAGATGACATGATGTAGAGGGATAACCTCAAGCAATATGATGAAAACCCCATCTTGAAACCCTTGATGGCAACAATGCAATACGTGCCTTGCTACCCCTACCTTTTCACTCGGTGAGGACACCGCAAGATCGAACCAAAAACTAAGCACTTCTCCCATTACAAGAATTACCAATATAGTTGGACAAACCAAACCAATAACTTGAAGAGACATGAAAAGATACGAAATCATGCATATAAGAATTCAGAGAAGAACCAAATAATAATCATATATAAGTTGATCATAAACCCACAGTTCATCGGATCTCGACAAACACATCACAAAAGAGTATTACATCAGATAGATCCCCATGAAGGAGAACATGGTATTGAAGCACAAAGAGAGAGAATAAGCCATCTAGCTACTAGCTATGGACCCGTAGGTCTGTGGTGGACTACTCACGCATCATCGGAGGGGGAATGGAGTTGATGTAGATGCCCTCCGTGATGGAATTCCCCTCCGACAGATGACCGAAAAGCCTCCAAGATTGGATCTCTCTGGAATGGAGGCTTCCGGCAGCGGAAAAGTATTATCGTTGCTCTTTTTGGTATTGGGGGAATATTTGGGAATATATAGGCCGGAGATTAGGCTTAGAGGACCTGTTAGGGGGACACAAGCCAGGGGCGCCCCACTGGCTGTGCCAGGGTGGCTTGTGACCTCCTCGTAGGTCTCCTGCCTTCGTCTCCAAGTCTGGTAGATGTCTTCTGGTCCAAGAAAAATCATCACAAAGATTTTCTTCCGTTTGGACTCTGTTTCATATTCCTTATCTAGAATACTCAAAAACAAGGGGAAAAATAGAAACTAACACTAGGCTCTGGGTTAATAGGTTACACTAGTAGAAAACAGGGCATTGGTTCGGGCTGGGCCAGCCCATTAGTCCCGGTTCAGTCACAAACGGGGACTAATGGGGGCAACAGGCCCAGTTCGTGATGCCAGGGGGGCGGGCGGCCATGTGGGGCATTGGTCCCGGTTCGTCTGGAACCTTTGGTCCCGGTTCCAGACATGAACCGGGACCAATGTGCCTCGCTCCTAGCCCACAACCATTGGTCCCAGTTCGTGGCTGGATCCGGGACCAAAGGGGGTCCTTTAGTCCCGGTTCCAGCCAAGAACCGGGACCAATGAAATGCCTATATATATATACCCCCTCGCCAGCAAGCAGAGCACTCCACACTGCTCTGTTTTTTTGGTCAGCGAGGGGAGAGCTTTGTGGTGCTCTAGCTCACCTCCTATGCACATGAGGTGTTTGATGAAATGCCTCAGCCAAACTTAAGCTTTCTCCTCTCGAAGCTCCTTGTCCAAACTCCATTTTTGTCAAGATTTGTCTAGGTTTGGCAGTCCGTCCTGTCCCGTCCCCGTCCTGAAACCGTCGTCGATCGCCCGCGCGTGGTGAGCCTCTTGATCTTATCTTCTTAATAAAAGAAAATACACTTACTCGTATGATTTTCTTACTTCTATTATTGTTCACTTCTATATTCATGATATGTTGTAATGGTTTTTAATACAATTTATTATATAACGCACGCAGATGAACCGGCAATGGATGTACGGTGATCGACGCACCTCCGAGTATTTTAAGGGCCTGCATAATTTTCTCGAATCGGCTCAGGCAAACAAGCAGAATGGTTTTATGCCTTCTTCATGTACTGTCTGTGAGAATACAAAGTCTTTCTCCAACTCTAAAACCCTTCACTTCCACCTGCTTCAGAAGGGTTTTATTCCACACTATAATGTTTGGACCAAGCATGGAGAAAGAAGGGTTATGATGGAAGACAACGAAGAAGAAGAGGATGACGACAACTACCCTCCCCCTGAATATGGTGATGTTGTAATGGGGGAAGCTGAAGATCAAGAGGAACCAGACGATGTGCCCGATGATGATCTTTGTCGGGTCATTGTTGATGCACAGAGAGAATGTGAAAGTGAAAGGGAGAAGTTGAAGTTCGATCACATGTTAGAGGATCACAAAAAAGGGTTGTACCCAAATTGTGAAGATGAGAAAAAAAGCTCGGTACCACACCGGAATTGCTGCAATGGAAGGCAGACAATGGTGTATCTAACAAGGGATTTAGTTCTCTACTGAAAATAATGAAGAAGAAGCTTCCAAAGGATAACGAATTGCCCGACAGTACGTACGCAGCAAAGAAGGTTGTATGCCCTCTAGGATTGGAGGTGCAGAAGATACATGCATGCCCTAATGATTGCATCCTCTACCGCGGTGAGTATGAGGAACGGAACGCATGCCCGGTATGCGGTGCATTGCGGTATAAGATCAGAAGAGATGACCCTGATGATGTTGAGGGCCAGCGCACCGGGAAGAGGGTTCCTGCCAAGGTGATGTGGTATTCTCCTATAATACCACGGTTCAAACGTCTCTTCAGAAACAAAAAGCATGTCGAGTTGATGCAATGGCGCAAAAAAGACCGTAAGAAAGACAAGAAGTTGAGAGCACCCGCTGACGGGTCATAGTGGAGAAAGATCAAGAGAAAGTGGAGCGACTTTATAGGTGACCCGAGGAACGTATGGTTTGGTTTAAGTGTAGATGGCGTTAATCCTTTTGGGGAGCAGAGCAGCTAGCATAGCACATGGCATGTGACTCTATGTATGTATAACCTTCCTCCTTGGTTGTGCATGAAGCGGAAGTTCATTATGATGCAAGTGCTCATCCAAGGCCCTAAGCAACCTGGCAATGACATTGATGTGTACCTAAGGCTATTAGTTGATGAACTTTTACAGCTATGGAATGAAAGAGGTGTACGTGTGTGGGATGAGAACAAACAGGAGGAATTTGACCTACATGTGTTGTTGTTTGTAACCATCAACGATTGGACTGCTCTCAGTAACCTTTCAGGACACACAAACAAGGTATACCACGCATGCACACACTATTTAGATGACACCGACAGTATATATTTGGACAAATGCAGGAAGAATGTGTACCTGGGGCATCATTGATTTCTTCCGACCAACCATTAATGTCGAAAGAAAGGAAAGCATTTCAAAGGTGAGGCAAATCACCGGAAGGCTTGCCCGCCCTCCGTACTGGTGATCACATACTTGATACGGTCAATGATTTACAGGTAATATTTGGAAAGGGTCCTGGGGACAATCTGTTCCGACTGATGATGCAGGACGCGCACCCATGTGGAAGAAGAAATCTATATTTTGGGACCTACCCTATTAGAAAGACCTAGAGGTCCGCTCTACAATCGACGTGATGCACGTGACGAAGAATCTTTGCGTGAACCTGCTAGGCTTCTTGGGAGTGTATGGGAAGACAAAAGATACACCGGAGGCACGGGAGGAGCAGCAACGTGTGCATGAAAAAGACGGCATGCATCCAAAGCAATATGAAGGTCCTGCCAGCTACGCTCTTACCAAAGAAGAGAAGGAAATCTTCTTTGAATGCCTACTCAGTATGAAGGTCCCGTCTGGTTTCTCGTCGAATATATAGGGAATAATAAATATGGCAGATAAAAAGTTCTTGAACCTTAAGTCTCATGACTACCACGTGATTATGACGCAACTCCTGCCGGTTGCATTGAGGGGGCTTCTACCAGAAAACGTTCGATTAGCCATTGTGAAGCTATGTGCATTCCTCAATGCAATCTCTCAGAAGGTGATCGATCCAGAAATCGTGCCAAGGTTAAGGAGTGATTTGGTGCAATGTCTTGTTAGTTTCGAGCTGGTGTTCCCACCGTCCATCTTCAATATCATGACACACGTCCTAGTTCATCTAGTCGACGAGATTGTCGTTCTGGGCCCTATATTTCTACACAATATGTTCCCCTTTGAGAGGTTCATGGGAGTCTTAAAGAAATATGTTCGTAACTGCGCTAGGCCACAAGCAAGCATTTGCATGGGCCATCAAACAGAGGATGTCATTGGGTTTTCTATTGACTTCATTCCTAACCTTAAGAAGATTGGTCTCCCTCAATCGCGGTATGAGGGGAGACTGACTAGAAAAGGCACGCTAGGAGCGGACTCAATAATATGTAGGGACGGGCATTCTTGGTCTCAACCACACTACATAGTTCTACAGAATTCCACCTTGGTGACCCCGTATGTCGATGAACACAAGAATATTCTGCGCTCCAAACACCCGGAGCAGTGTGACGACTGGATTACATATGAATACATCAGGACTTTCGGCAGTTGGTTGCAAACACGTCTCATGGGTGACAACACTATTTATGATGAGCTATACTCGTTGGCCAAGGGACCATCTTCGACTGTATTGACTTACAAAGGGTACGAGATAAATGGGAATACATTTTACACGATCGCCCAAGATGAAAATATCACCAACCAAAACAGCAGTGTCCGCTTTGATGCGGCAACCAAGAGGGGAAAGGACACATATTATGGTTACATGGTGTTCATATGGGAACTTGACTATGAACATGATTTCAAGGTCCCTTTGTTTCAGTGAAAATGGGTCAATCTGTCAAGAGGCAGGGTACAGGAAGACCCACAGTACGGAATGACAACAGTTGACATGAACAATCTTGGGTACACAGACGAACCATTCGTCCTAGCCAATGATGCGGCGCAGATTTTCTATGTGAAGGACATGTCTACCATACCGAGAAAAAGAAAAGATAAGGAAGCGAATACATCATACGATGAGCCAAAGCGCCACATAGTTCTTTCAGGGAAAAGAGACATCATGGGATTGGAGGGCAAGATAGACATGTCTGAAGATTATGAAAAGTTTCATGAAATTCCTCCCTTCAAAGTCAAGGCTGACCCAAGCACCCTGTTAAGCGATGAAGATTATCCATGGTTATGGCACAATAAGTAAAGGACACAAGCGAAGAAAAAGTGAAGACTTTCTCTCCACAACTATATCATTGCAGTGACATGTGAAGAAATGAAATGCCTTTTGTAACACATGAGTTTTCGTCCGAAACCCTAATACTTCGAAAGAGATTTTCCGTTTTGTACACGAAGTGCATCCAGTTTTTGCCGTAACACTCTAAACTTTTTATGACATGCTACGTGGGTGAAATGATGATGCCATGCCAACTTTTAACCTTTTCAGAGTTCATTTGAAGTTCTTTTCAATTTCAGGGTCATTTAGCTCAAGAAAATCAGTACGTGCATGAAAAATACCAAATGAAGTCAGAAAGGGTTGGAAATTGATGATGTGGATTTGAATGGTGCATTTTGAACACACAAAAAGTATGGGGTTCAAATAAGTTCAAAAAATGAAATCCCTTTGTAACAGATGAGTTTTCGTCCGAAACCGTGATACTTCAAAAGAGATTGTCCATTTTGTACACGAAGCGCATCCATTTTTTGCCGTAACCCTCTCAACTTTTTATGACATGATATGTGGGTGAAATGATGATAACATGATAACTTTTAACCTTTTAAGAGTTCATTTGAAGTGCTTTTCAATTTCAGGGTCATTTAGCTCAAAAAAATCAGTATATGCATGAAAAATACCAAATGAAGTCAGAAAGGGTTGAAAATAGATGATGTGGCTTTGAATGGTGCATTTTGAACACACAAAAAGTATGGAGTTCAAATAAGTTCAAAAAAAATGAAATCCTTTTGTAACAGATGAGTTTTCATCCGAAATCGTGATACTTTGAAAGAGATTGTCCATTTTGTACATGAAGTGCATCCAGTTTTTGCCGTAACCATCTCAACTTTTTAGCACATGCTATGTGGGTGAAATGATGATACCATGTGAACTTTCAATCTTTTCAGAGTTCATTTGAAGTGCTTTTCAATTTCAGGGTTATTTAGCTCAAAAAATCAGTAAGTGCATGAAAAATACCAAATGAAGTCAGAAAGGGTTGAAAATTGATGATGTGGCTTTGAATGGTGCATTTTGAACACACAAAAAGTATGGAGTTCAAATAAGTTCAAAAAAATGAAATCCCTTTAGATAACATAAAAAATAACAAAAATGAACATAGATGCGCTTATGTAAGTAAAATTCGACCGGAAATCAGATTGAAATTCAGTTTGATTTCAGGTCAAATTTTCCCACATAAGGGCATCTATTTTCAATTTGAGAGGAACTCAATAAGGCAGAGAGGGGTGGGCTTATAAACCGGTGCGAGCGCCCCTCGCTTGGCGAGGTGGGACTTAACTCCCACCACTACCAGAGCCAACCATTTAGTCCCGGTCGGTGGCTACAACCGGGACCAATACCAACCATTGGTCCCGGTTGGTGGCACCAACCGGGACCAATGCCCACCTTTAGTCCCGGTTGGTGCCACCAACCGGGACCAAAGGTCTCTACTTCCCGCCCTTTGGGGTGCCGAAAAGGGACCTTTGGTCCCGGTTGGTGCCACCAACCAGGACTAAAGGTTGGCATTGGTCCCGGTTGGTGCCACCAGCCTGGACCAATGCTTCTTGTATATAAGCCAACACTTAGGATTTTTCCCTACCTCCCATCGCCGTGCCCTGCCTCCTCATCGGCGTTGCCATAGACGCTCTCGCCCTTCCCTACCCCGACGCCGTTCGTCACTGCCGTCGCCGTCGATGTCGCCATGCCGTTCGTCACTGTCGTCGCCATCGCCCTGCCCTCGCCGCGCCCTGCCCCGACGGCCTTTTTCCCTGACGTCGTTCGTCACTATCGTCACCGTCGTCACCGTCGCCATGTGCCCCTGCCCCGCCCCCGCCGTCGCTGTCGCCATCGTCACCATCGCCCGTGCACGCCTACACCGGCCCGGCCCCGCCATCGCCGGCCGCGCCCCTGCCCGTCGTCGCCGGCTGCACCCCTGCCCCATCATCGCCCGAGCCCCGCTATGAGATGCCGCATCGCTCGGCCTTTTTTATGTTTATGTTAATGTCAATACCATTTTTTGGTCAAAAAAATAGATGTGATCATTGTCACACCAAAATTCTATACTTATTTTGGATATGATAAATTTTTTAGTCATGTTCATATGATGTTTTTTTTGTTCAAAGAATATTTTTTGTTCATAGCATTTTTTGGTCCATGTATATATGTATGTGTATGTATGGATGGATGAATGGATGGATGTAACTCTAAGTTAAAATTTACCCCTCCCTGATAACTTCGACATGAGGAGGGACATGCATGCGAGAGAGGCGGTCCGCTCACCCGACCAACTATCGAGGCCGCCCAAACCCTAGAAGAAAGAGCATTGTTGTCGATCTACTCCTACCCGATAACTTCGACATGAGGGGGATGTCGGGCATGCATGAGTGAGAGAGGCAGTCCACTTGCCCGACCAACAATCGAGGCCATCCAAACCCTAGAATAAAGAGCATCGTTGTCGATCTACCCCCTCCCCGATAACTTCGACATGAGAGGGGACGTCGGACATATGCATGAGAGAGAGGCGGTCCGCTCACCCGACCAACTATCGAGGCCACCCAAACCCGAGAAGAAAGAGTGTCGTTGTCAATCTACCCCGTCCCTACCCGACCAACTAGCGATATTCGGAAGGCTCTTGTTGAACTTCGTACCAAAAAGCTAATTAATTATCCTATCCGAGACGCTGTCGGACATTCATGAGAGAGGCGGTCCGGACGTTGGACATTCATGTTTGTATATTAATTGCCATGTTGTAATATTTGGGGAAACTATGGATCCAAGAGGCGAAGAACAAGAACATTTGTTCGGGGACATAATCCATGACGGATGTGATATCTTGTCGTTTCTCAATGACACCGATGGTCTGGAAGGGGATTATGATGGCTCTGGTGATCGAACAATGGAGGAGGAAGGACATGATCACGATGGCTCCGGTGACCGAATGCCGGAGGAAGAAGGAGACCGTGAAGACGGCTCCGGTGACCGATCGGATTAGGGAGCTGTTGCAAAGTCCGGCGAGGTATATATATTAATTAAGTCTTGGCTCCGGTGACTAGCTAATTGATGCATTAATTATTTTGGTATGTACATATATTAATTAACTCTTCTTTCTTCTTTTATAGCCCCTGGATCAAGCCAAACTTCGGTAATGATACGAGGCCCGAAGAAGAGGTTGCGCAAGGATGAAAAGTTCACGATCACAGCACTTCCGAACGATGGCCATCCGATTGAACCCAAGCGTACCAAGAACGCATTTTCTGCTCAGTGCGGAGCTATTGTGAGGGACAACATCTCGATCAGCATCAAGCAATGGAATAAGCCTAAGGACGGCGCCCCTGAAGGTGATTATGTGACCGATAGACAGAAAGATGATCTTTGGACGGCGTTGAAGGCAAATTTCACCCTACTGCTAGAGGAGGATCCGAATAAGCCAGTTATAGAGCCACTAGTCAAGGCGTGTGCTCTTAAGAAGATGGCAGATCTATTCAGGAGGTGGAAGAATGAGTTGAAATCAAAGTTTGTCGACAAAGGGAAGAATCTAGAATTCACCGGCCGATTTGAGAAGATAAGAGATTACTGGCCCGCATTTGTGGACTACAAGACATCGAACAAGAGTAAGAAAATGTCAGAGACAAACAAGGTCAGTGCCGCAAAGAAGCAGTATCACCATCACACGGGGTCAGGTGGCTACCTCAAAGCCCGGCCGTTGTGGGACAAAGCTGAGAATGACCTGATTGCTAAAAACATCGTACCACAGACATATAACTGGCCAGACCGTTCAAGGACTTGGTTCTTCGGGGTTGGGGGAACTTTGGACCGTGAAATGGGGAAGTGTCGTTGGACGGATGAGCAACTTGCAATACCCATGAACAAGCTGCAGAAGTATATCACCGCAGCGCAGGAAGGGACGTTCATTCCCGACAAAGAGAAGGACGAGCTGACTGAGGCCCTAGGGAATGCTGAGCACCCTGGACGAACACGAGGCACACCAAGATCGGTTCTGTGGAAGGTTGGGTTTCCCGACGCGGGCAGTTACAGAAGTCGGGAGAGAAAGAGGAAAGGGGAGCTAAGCGAAATTTAGAACCTCAATGCAAGACTACAAGAGCTAGAAGAAGCTGAGAACCAGCAAGCTGCTGGCCAACCATCTCAGCGGCACGAAGCTACCCCGCCATCTCAGCGGAGAAGCAACATCGCTTCCACAGAGCCCGTTCAGCCTGACTTCACATGTCCTAGCTACCCCGTGGATACTATCACGGAGGCTCAACATTGCGAGCTTATGACGAAATGCCGTAACCTCACTTTCAAGGTGGCTATCGGCTCTGTTGCACCTCCTCAACCCAATGGAACTTTTCACTGCTGTTCGATTCCACATGGCTATGTTGTTGTGATGGTGGATGAAGTAATGAAGGAATTTGAGGAGCTCGAGCTTGACCAATGTACAGGTGACGGAGAGAATAAGTTGGTTCGTGTCCTGAGGAGTACATGTCTATGGCAGAAGGAGTACATCAAGCTTCCCAATTCGACGCCTCCGCCTCCTCCTTCTCCTCAGGCGAATCAGGGCACTCCGGCTCCTCCTACTACTACTCCTCCTCCTCCTCCTCTGGCGAGTGATCAGGGCACACTGTTAGTGCATCTAGTGCCCCTTAGTGATTTTGGTGTATTGAAGACTTATAGGTTAAGGCACTAATGTGTTTGTGAGTGTACACAGGCTCTATAAGTCGATGAGGAGTTTGATATATTCAGAGATTATCGACCCCTAAAAATGAATGTCTTCAAGTGAAGACTTTGCTGAAGACTTTCTGAAGACTTTCTGAAGACTTTGGTGAAGACTTTGTGAAGACTTTGAAAATGAAGGAGTTGGTGTGACCTTGAAGATATGAATGAGGAATATGAAGCGTGAAGACTTTTGCTTTCATAGTTTCATTTCCTTTATTTGAGTCATAGGAAACACTGTACTATTAAAGGGGGTCGAGGTAATACTAAGGAAAATTTCCAACTGATGCTCAACTCCAAAATCCTCAACCCATACAATTCTTCGAGTGAAGCCTTTGGAAATCTCTTACGGTTTAGGCAAGTTTTTCAGTGACAAAGACAAAGGTCTTCTGGTCTCTGAGGAAATTGATCTGACTGAGGAGTTAGGATTTCGCCAGTGCGAATTGCCTACAAGTGAGGATCATGATTAGCTGAGGACTTTCATAGTTCAAAATTCCGACCGTTGCTGTGCTTAGCGCCAGCTGTCCCTAATCGTTCTTAGCCACATAACGGTCATATCATTGGGGGCATTTATGACTTATCATGTCAGGTTGCACCCTGGCTATAAATAGCCAACCCCCACAACCACTAGCTGGTTGGCTGCTCTGAGAGAGAACTAACACTTGTCATTTAAGAGCAACCCATCCTTTGAGGACTTTGAGAGAAAATCATCAGTGAGGAAAAACCCACAACCAAACCACAAAACCCATAGTGATTGAGCATCACTGAAGAAATTCCTATGTGGAACCGACGCTTGTTACCTTTGAGGACTGTGTATCCTCCAGACGGTTAGGCATCTTGGTCTAGTGCTCCTGCAGTCAATTGGGGACCACAAAGTGACCTTGGTCTAGAGCATCTAGCAGTAAATTGTGGATCGCCGGGTGACCAGTTTGTGAGGGTTTTGGAAGTCTACCCTGAAGACTTACCACGAGTGTTGGGCGAGGACTGTGTGACCTTAGCTCAAGGAGAATACGGTAAGGACTGTGTGTCCTCTGGTTTAAATACCAGGCCGCTCCAAACCAGACGTACGACTGTCACAGCAGATTGAACTGGGTCATCAAACCATTGTCTTCATCAAGCTATCTGGTTTTATTTCCTCAACCCCTCTATTCCTCATGTATCTGTTAATGATATTGATTGTTACAGTTTGAAGAATCTGACTGAAGACTTTCAAAATTCCTCACCTCAAATTCTTCAAGTTACCTTGTTCATCACTGCTTGTCCTGTATCACGCTACTCTCTATTTGTGCATGTTTCATTTCATCATGAAGTCTATGTTGTCACTATGTTCCTCATGCACTTGAGTACTTATTCCGCTGCGAGTAATTCATCACCTTTCAAATTCCTCAAAGTTGAAATTCCTCAATTGATGAATTCGTAAAAATCGCCTATTCACCCCCCTCTAGCCGATATAACGCACTTTCAATTGGTATCAGAGCAGGTACTCCCTCGCCCTGTGTGATTTTGTTTTAACCACCTGGAGTTTTAGTTATGTTGACTGGAGGTATGATTAAGGTTTCCGTGGGCTGTCCTACCTTCGATGGGATAGACTACCCCTACTGGAAGAACAAGATGTGTATGCACCTTGAAGCTATTGACAACGATCTCTGGTACGTTGTGGGAAATGGTGTGCCCTCTATCGCTCCCACTGTTATAGCTGCTGATGTGAAGAGATTCAAGCAAATCGATTCTCAAGCGAAGAATATCATCTGTGGTCATCTGAGCAAAGGACAGTATGGTAGAGTGAGTGCTTTGGAATCTGCTAAGCTTATCTGGGATAGGCTGTCCAAGGTCAACGAAGGTGTTTCCACTCAACGTGACTCTCGTGTTGATGTTCTTTGCAATCTCTTCAACCACTTCAAGAGGCTTGACAATGAAAATGTTTAGCAAACATTTGATCGCCTCACTGATATATCAAATGGACTTCAAGCACTGGGTGCCACTAATATCACTCACCATGAAGTGGTGAAGAAACTGCTATGATCTCTAGATTCCTCATTTGATTCTCTAGTTTTGATGATTCAAGAATGTGGAGACTACAAAGCTCTTGATCCTGCTGATATTCTTGAGAGACTCAATACTCATGAATTCCAACAAGCTGAGAAAAGAGACATCTACGGGCCAAGCTATGGAAGATCTCGTGCTCTGAAGACAAAAGCAATTTCCTCATCTGAAGAAGAAGATTCAGACCGCAGCCTTGGTGATCTTGAAGAACTAAGTCAGGAACTAGCTATGCTTGTGAGGAAATTCCAGAATTTCTCAAGACGAGGTGGATTTGGAAAGTCATCAAAAAGTGGCTTGAGGAAATCAAATTCCTCAGAAGATTACAAAAGGAGAACATGTCATCGTTGCAAGAAGCCTGGCCACTTTATCTCTGATTGTCCTCTCTGGGAAAAAGACTCAAAGAAGAAGAAGAAATACAAAGATGATAGTTCTGATGACTCAAAGAAAAAGAAGAAATCTTCAAAATCCTCATCTGCAAAGTCCTCATCCTCAAAGTCCTCAAAGCACAAGAAGAATGGTTCCAGAAAGGCTCGAGCATTCATCGGCAAGGAAATGGATTCTGAGGAAGAATCTGAAGAATATGAAGAAGAGGAAGAATCTGAGGAGAATCAGAATCTGGTGTCGCTAGCCTTGCTCTCGCTACTGCGTTCGTCAGCAAGTCCATCTTCAATGAAGAATATGACCACTCCAACGACTCTGACGTCAGCAATGATGATTATGCTCCCACTTATTGCTTTATGGCAAAAGGCTCAAAGGTACACAAACATCATTCCTCATCTGAATCAAGTGAAGGTGAATCTGATGAATATGTGAAACCTAGCTATGCTAAAATTGTTAAAATTGCCACTAAGCAACAAAGTGCACTTGAAAAGCTTCAGAAAATGCTAGACAAAAGCGATGATCTGTTAAACCGTGAAGTGGATCGGACTCAAACTCTGTCTGTTGATCTTAAAAGTCTTCAGACAAAGTATGATAACCTTCAGAGTCATCATAACGACCTCTTAGCCGATCATGAAAAGCTTTCATATGAATTTGTTCAAAGAAAGCAAGATCTTGAAAAGCTAAGGGTGTCAAATAAGGATCTCCAAAGGGAAAACAATTCCTTGCTGGCTCAACAGATCAGTACTGCTCAGGAAGAATTTGTTCCACCTTGTTTGAAATGCATCGAACGTGAAACTGCTAATTCTTCACCTGAATGTTCAAATGCTTCTATTGCTGCAATTTCTTCAACTATTCCCGTGGTCTTAAATTCCTCATCTGAGGATACCACTAGTATCACTGATGACAATGCAGGGTTGAAGGAATTGTATGTGACAGGCATATACAAAAGTCTCAAAGGGCATCAAACCCTTTGTGATGTTCTCAAGAAGCAGATTCTGAACAGGAACCCTAGGAAAGAGGGTATTGCCTTTGTGAGGAAACTCAATGCTGATGGATCCTACTGGACACCTGAGCAGTACCCCAAAACCTCATGGGTTGCTGCAAAAGGATCTCCTATGGATCCATCCACTTTATCTGGCTTTACTTGTGAAACTTCATATTCCTCTGTTGAGTCACTTGACTCCAATTACAGATTCTTCAAAAATAAGTCAAGTGAAGTATTTGCTAGATATATTGGAACTAACTGCAGGAACAGTTCTCCTATGAAGAAAATCTGGGTTCCCAAGAGCTACCTACAAAATCTTCAAGTGAATGTCCTCACGACACCACTTATGAAGAATCAGAACCCAGATCAAATTCTTCATATGGACCAAAGTCCTCACTTGGACCAAATTCCTCAAATGGTCAAAATCATCATTCTCATGTTAATGCCTCTGTCTCGCAGGGAAAACCTAAGAGTTATGAATATCCGCATTATTCTTCTAACCATTATGTTCATAAGTCCTCGAAGAATTTCTCTGCCTATTCATTTGAATACTCTAACTCTCGCCCTGTGAAACGAAGCGCACTTTCTTCAATGCCTCCCTTCTCACATGGTGCTCGTAGAATGACGAATTCCTTGCCACCCCTCCATATGTGGGTGGTGAAGAAAACAAACTGACATCTTATGCAGGGTCAAGTCTCCAGATGAATTTGAACATCTGATGAATTTGCTGGAGACCTGAGGAAATGCTTGAAAGGACGCAAGCTAACCATAATGAAATGAATTCTTCATTTCTCACGTCCTCTCACTCTACTTGCTTACTATCTTGTATGATGAAATTCTGTCTGATGAAATTGATATCATAGTCTTCACTCTGAAGCATATGAGTTTGTAAGTGTACTAATTCATCTGCAGGATGATAATCTAAAAGCAACTGAGTGGGTTCTCGATAGTGGATGCACAAACCACATGACGAGTGACAAGAATCTACTGATGAATTTGCCACTCACTCCATCTCCTCTAAAGCATATCACCTACGCAGACAAAGGAAAAAGCAAGGTATTGGGACTTGGTAAGATTGCTATCTCAAAGGACCGAACCATGGACAAGGTGATGCTTGTTGAATCCCTCGGGTTCAATCTCATGTCTGTCTCAATGCTTTGTGATCTTGATATGGTTGTCGTATTTGGAAAATATCATTTTGTTGTCATCATGGAATCTGACAATTCCACAGTCTTCGAAGGCTTTAGGAGAGGAGACTTGTATATTGTTGATTTCTCTATAGGTCCTCAACCTGCCACTTGCTTACTTGCAAAGTCTTTAGAAGGCTGGTTGTGGCATCGACGACTTGGAAATGCTGGTATGAGGAATCTGCACACACTCGTGAAGAAAAAGAACATCATTGGCATCGAGGGTGTCAAATTCCTCAAGGACCACCGTTGTGGTGCATGTGAATCTTGGAAGATGACCAGATCCAAGCATCCCTCGAAGACAATCATGACCACTACGCGACCGTTTGAATTGCTTCATATGGATCTCTTTGGTCCCACCCACTACTCCGTACTAACAAATTCTTCAAGTTTGTATGGATTTGTCATTGTTGATGATTACTCTCGCTACACATGGGTGCATATTATTCTGTACAAAAATGAAGTACAGATTGTCTTCAGACAATTTGCTTCAAGGGCCTCCACCAACTTTGGCGTCAAGATCAAGCATATCATGAGTGATAATGGGACTGAATTCAAGAACACTAACCTTGATGAATATCTTGATGAACTTGGTATTACTCATGAGTTATCTGCTCCGTACACTCCTCAGCAGAATGGCATCGTGGAGCACAAGAACAGGACTCTTGTTGAGATGGCTCGAACCATGCTTGACTAATACAAAACCCCTCATCGCTTCTGGCCTGAAGCAATTGATACTCCATGCCACATCATCAATAGGGTATATCTTCACAAATTCCTCAAGAAGACTTCATATGAGCTCATGACAGGCAAGAAACCCAATGTAAGTTATCTCAAAGTCTTCGGTGCAAAATGCTGGATCAGAGATCCTCACCATAGTTCTAAGTTTGCACCGAAAGCACATGAAGGTTTTATGCTTGGTTATGGAAAGTACTCGCACACCTACAAAGTCTTCAACACCTACCATCACAAGGTGGTTGAAATTGTAGATGTGCGGTTCGATGAAACTAATGGCTCGCAAGGAGAGCACCTGCCGTCTGTGTTAGATGAACTATCTCCTGAGGAATCCATCAAGCTGAAGGCAACTGAATATGTCATACCCACTGAGGAAATCATTTCAACAAATGAGGACTCTCATGCTGATAGACCTGAACAAAAAGGTGCTGATGAAACTCCTCAGCCTCGTCAACCTGCTCATCCAAGAGTAGCAAATGAAGTGCAGATTGACAAAATCATTGATGACATCAATGCACCAGGTCCTCTCACACGCTCAAAAGCTTCACATGTAACTAACTTTCGTGGGCACTTTGCCTTTGTCTCTATCTTAGAGCCCACCAAAGTTGATGAAGCATTCAAGGAGCCCGAATGGATTCAAGCTATGCAAGAGGAATTGCATCAATTCAAGCTCAAAAATGTGTGGGAACTTGTCAAGCGGCCAGATCCTCGCAAGCATAACATCATAGGTACCAAGTGGATCTACCGCAACAAGCAAGATGAAAATGGTCTTGTTGTGAGGAATATGGCTCGACTTGTAGCTCAAGGCTATACACAAGTTGAGGGAATTGACTTTTATGAAACTTTTGCACCTGTTGCTAGACTTGAAGCTATTCGCATATTACTGGCTTACGCTAACCATCATAATATCGTCTTATATCAAATGGATGTGAAAAGTGCATTCCTCGATGGTAAGCTTGAGGAAGAAGTATATGTTGCTCAACCCCCAGGTTTTGAAGATCCTAAGCATCCTGACAAAGTCTTCAAACTAAACAAGGCCCTCTATGGCCTCAAGAAGGCCCCTCGGGCATGGTACGACACTCTGAAGGAATTACTCATGAAGAAAGGCTTCAAACCCGGTTCACTCGACCCTACTCTTTTCACGAAATCCTATGACAATGAACTGTTCATATGCCAAATATATGTTGATGATATTATATTTGGATGTACTGACAAACATTACAGTGATGAATTTGCATATATGATGAGTGAAGAATATCAAATGTCTACGATGGGAGAGTTGAAATTCTTCTTAGGTCTTCAAATTCGTCAGTAAGACAATGGCATCTTCATCTGACAAGAGAAATACCTCAAAGATGTTCTGAGGAAATTCGACATGCAAGATTGTTGAAATGCCTCCATCTCACAAGAGAAACTCCAATGCCTTCAAAAGGTCATCTCTGCACTGATGCAAATGATAAATATTTCGATCAGAAGGTATACCGCTCCATGATTGGCTCCTTATTGTACCTATGTGCATCTAGGCCTGATATAATGCTAAGTGTCTGCATGTGTGCTCGATTCCAAGCAACTCCAAAGGAATCACACCATAAGGCTGTGAAACACAGTCTTCGATACTTAGCTCACACACCAACACTTGGATTATGGTATCCCAAGGGCTCAAACCTTCATCTCATCGGATACTCTGATGCTGACTATGCTGGAGATCGCGTGGATCGCAAGTCAACCTCAGGCACATGTCATTTCCTCGGACGACCCTTAGTCTGTTGGTCCTCGAAGAAGCAGAACTGCGTTTCACTCTCTACTGTAGAAGTTGAGTACATTGTTGTTGGCTCGTGTTGTGCTCAGCTACTATGGATGAAGCAAACCCTCAAGGACTAAGGCATCATGCTGAAGAATGTACCTCTTTTCTACGACAGCGAGAGTGCCATCAAGATTGCGTACAACCCTGTTCAGCACTCCAAGACCAAGCACATCCAGATTCGTCATCACTTTCTTCGAGATCATGTACTCAAGGGCGACATCTCCATCAATCACATTCCTACTGAAGAACAACTGGCCGATATCTTCACAAAGCCCTTGGATGAAAAGAGATTTTGCAAGTTGCGGTGTGAGCGAAATATCTTAGAATCTTCGAATGTTCTTTGATGAAGAACACACATCCTAACACATATGCAAAATTGATGACTTAGATGTGCAACACATGAAGTAATGTTTTTCTTCAATCAATGAAGAATAACTCTCTAAGTGTGAAGAAATTAAGGAAGAATTTGATTCTCAGAACTCTACGACAATTGTAAGCGGTGTCTCAAATCATCATTCTTATACGGTCGGTTACGCCACCAACCAAAAGTTGAAGTTCTTCAAAATTGAGCACTATTGAAAATTCTTCAAATTATCAAATTCCTCAAATTTGCAAATTCATCAAGTTTTCAAATTCTTCAAAACTTTTGAGACTCATATTCTTCATGGACTATATATATATATATATATATATATACATTTGAGTTTTTCAATGTCCTCAACAGCATTCACTTATTGCAAATTCTTCAAGTTGATTTTCATCTAAGTGAATGTGATCGGACCCTTTCCCCGTCTATGCTAAACTCAACCCAGTCTGTTCACAAATTCCTCATATGCGTTCTACTTTGAAACTTGTTCAAAGTCTTCACTGTGTCCTTGACAGCTGAAGAATTTGCGAACGAAAACTTTGAAATCTTCAACTACCAAAATTCTCAGTGGTTCCCGCTAAAACTATTCCGATTCCCGCGCCTGGATAACCCACGATCCTCCACAATCTTCACTACCCAGATCGTGGGTGACACCTGTCACGTGGAGAGCAAGGGTTAGGGGAATCCTGTCCAAAATCTTCGGGAGGATCCGTTTTTACTTCCTCTACAAATGCCCCCTTCCCATCTACTGTGCTCGGTTACTCCGCATCTCATCTCTCTCCCGAGCTCCAACCAAGCGCCACCGCTAAAGTCATCGTTGCTGGTGAGGAAGAGCTTTGCTGCCTCAACCTCATCGTCGCCGTACTCGCATTGGCCGCGGAAATCTTCATCCCGCCATCGCTGTAGATGTCTCCTTCTGCCAAGCTAGGGCGTTGGAGATCTGAACGGACGAACCTCCTCATTTCATCTCTGTGTTCGTCATGTTCTTCACGAGGGTAATTAAAATTTATTTTTACTGGCCCTGTTTGATCCTCAACTACAACTACTATTCCTCAATAGGTGTTTAAACGTTATAAATCAAATACGCAAGCACCTTACATCTCCTCATACTTGATACTTGACGATTTTCCCTAAGTAATGACTTTCTTCAAGATTCCACAATTGTGCGAATTCTCAAATTTGCACAACTCTGGAACTTGAGGCTAAGAACACTTAGTAAAAATCCTCAAGACATCCATGGTCAATTTTCTCACACCTATCTCTCTTAAAATTTCTGAGAACGCATATGACCTCTTCAATTTCTTCGCACCTATACTCTATTCACAGGTACAACATGTCCGCTGATGAATCACTAGGTTCTCATCAACTTAACTCATTTGCAGCGCTACTTGAAGAAAAACGGTGTACTTCTTCAGAATCTTCAAAAGTTCATATTCCTCAAGTGAAGAAAATGTCTAATGGAAAGAAACCTCAGAAAGGAGGGAAAAAGCCAGATGTACACACTGCATTTGAGATCCCTGAGGATCTGTATGATGAATATTGCACACCTGACGAAGAAACTCATGGAAAGGAGACGACCAAGCAGAGGAAGATTCGTCTGCAAAAGATTGAGAGGAGATGGGACAAAGAATGGAGAGAATATCGTTATGTAACTCCAAAATACATGATGAAATTCGCTGTGAAACCAGCTTGCAGCAGGCCTCCTCTTGCTCCTAACCAAATTGCTGATCCTTCTAGCCTCAAATCTGGTGAGGACTTTCCTTCCATGTGGGAAAAGCAACAAGCCAAATTGGCGAGGAAAGCCAAAGAGGCTGTGAAGAAATTCAACGAGGATTCTGCTGCTGCTGCCTCTGCCGGAGCTTCTGCTAGTGCTCCGAAGAAGATGGTCAAGAAATCTGCTCTGAAAATTGGCTCTTCCAAATCTTCAGTGCATATTCCTCAAGGTCAAAGGCCTCAGCCCAGAAAACCTTCAGCTCCTGGAACTATTGCTGCTCAATCATCTGCAACAGCCCAAAAGTCCTCAACTCCAGTGCATCAGGCAACATGCAAAAGGACTGAGGGTTTCACGATAGTGCCGAAGCTCACTGCAAGCCCCTCCAGTACTGCAAAGTCTTCAACCAGTCCCTCTGCACTTAAACTGAAGAAGACAGCTGGACGTGGTCAAAAACCAAGCTCTCACACCAACAAGGCTCTGGTTACAATCCCCTCAGATTCTTTAGATGATGCTGATGATGCTGATGATGAGGAATTGGTAGAAATCATCAGACAGAGTCAGCACAGGGCTGCTAGAGCAAAAGGAAGCTCTGTTCCTCTCCTGCTGGATCCCAAGTTGATCCTCAACTTCATTGATATATGGCATGAGGACCCAAGTACTCCACTTTCCTCACTAAATCTGCCTCCTTAAGTGGATCATGTCCTCACCCACTTCATCTCTGAAGAACAATGGAAAAGAGAGTAAGCTCTGAGGGCTAAGAGGAACAAGACTCGCAAAGAAAAGTTTCTGCGTGAAAATGTGATGAACTTGACCCCAAATCAACTGCTCACAGTTCAGTCCGAGATTCGCACCCTCACCTTGGATGAACAAAGATATGATGCTGAATGGAAGGGCACCAAGGTCAGACTCGTCAAGGCTGCTCATGCAGCTGTAAATGATCACAACACCAGGGTTGCAGCTTGATCGCAACCACAAAAGACTCAGTCTGAAGAAAATGCTCAGACTGAATATGAAATTCCTCAGGCTGCTAATGAAAATGCTCAGCCTGAAGAAACTGATGAAGAAAGAGCTTTTGCACCAAAAGCAACTGCCAGTGCTGCTGAGGAAACTCAGACCACTGATGAACATGCCAAGACAACCCCCAATGTTGTGCCTGAAGAATCTGACAGGCCAGCTGAAGAATACACTGTGCCTCAAGAAACTGAACCACCCAGGGCGGCTACATCAGTCGTTCCTGAAGAAATTGCTCCTGCTGAGGAAAATCCCCTCAAAAGAAAAGCATCAACTTCTAAAGCCCCTGTGTTGAAGAAGTTGAAAACTTTGACAAGTTCCTCGGCTACACCACTTGATGCAACTCCAATTTCCTCGGCACCAGCCTATGCTATTGTGCCAATTGGAGAAGCATATGACATTCCTCACGAAGAAGAGAATCATTTGGCTGCTTCCTCAGAGCCTCTTGATGAGGAAATTGTCATTGATGACACTTCATCAACTCCCATGGTTTCCACACCCCAGCTTCTGCTAATTGTTGGTGCTAATGAAATTGATGAAGAAGTTGACATTGGTGACACCACTCCTATCATCAATGATGAATATTGGGAATCTGCACATCCCAACTCACCAGTGGCAACTCCTATGATGCTGATTCCTTAGTCACCTGCACAAACTGAGGAAATACCTGAAGATTCTGAACACCTGTACCTTCCAGACCCTGAAGAAATTCCAGCTGCGACAGTTGAGGAAATTGATGCTCTAGCCACTACTGAGGAACCTGTTCTAGAAATCACTCAGTCTGCTGTTCCTCCCATGCCAACTGAGATCAAAGGGCGCAATCGACCAAATCTTCAACCTAAGCAAAGAATGCCATTCAAAGGTTTGGTCCGCCCCAAATTCCTCAGGACAAATTTCTTCAATGATCATATGTTCTTCACATGGCCAAATCCATATGATTCTGCTCGAACTGGTCGCACAAGGTTCTGGACTCCTACTCAAATGAACTATTATGCCACTGTTCTATGTGACAAGAAGAAAATCTTCAAGCACCACAATATTCCTCATGTGGACATGGAGTCAATTCCATCATTCACGTCGGTGCTCCAAGTTCTTCATGATGCTGGGCTTCTTCCCTTCTGTGTAGATGTCTGTGACTGGAACAAGGAGTTGATTCTTCAATTCTATGCCACTCTATACATTAGTGCAAATTCCTCAGACATCAACTCCTGGGTCTTGGACTGGATGACCGGAACAACTCATTTCACTGCAAGCTCTTCTGAATTGCTTCAGACTGTCCCAGTTCCAATTCCTTCAGATGAAGCCCGCTGCCTGTTCAATGATCCACCACTGCCAAATCAGATGATGAATGTGATGATGAAGAAATTAGCGTCTGGAAAGCCTCAAAGGACAACCTTTCTTGTGAGGGATTTGCTGTATGTACCAAGAACAGTCTATCGCATCCTCACTCACACCCTATATCCTCAGAAGGGCCACAACTCTGAAGAAGAAGAAGTGGAAGGACTCATGAAGAATATGCTTTTCAACATCATTCATGGGATTCCATCAATTTTCACGATTTCTTCATGAGGACTCTGGCTGATGCTGCTATGTCACCATTTTCACGATTTCTTCATGAGGACTCCCTGGATTATGCATTTCCTCAGAACAAAGTCTTCAATTCACTTTAAGGCTGACTTCCAGAATCATTTCAGTTTTCGGCCCCCGATTGAAGTCCTCAAAAGCACAATTGATGAAGGAAAAGGCAAGGATGTCATTGATCAAGGCACTCGTCCATTGGATGGTCAGTTTTGTCAAGCAGCATCCTACTCCACCAATGATGACTCTTCCACACAGGACTCCTTTGCCAAAACCTCTGCACAAAAGCCTCAAGCAACTACTCCTCGTGTGATGACTGATCGTGAGCTTATCTTAAGTCTTCATCAGAAGGTCGATCGAAATCACAAGTGGGTCAAGCGTCAACTTGGGTATATTGTGCAGAATATGACTATGACGCAGAACACTGTCAAAAGGAACCACTACTATGCTCATGAAAACCTCAAGCGCTCTTGGGCTGTGCTAAATCACATCATGTATTCTGAAGAATTGGATGAGCTGAACTTTGAAGAATATCCTGACTTCGCTTGCTGTCCTCAGAAGAAGTTCAAGAAAGTCCAAGTTCCTCTGATGGTCACCAGTTCCTATTCTTCATCTCGCGAGCGCGATGAAGATGAAGACATTGACGATACTGATGCTGGACCTGAATCAACAATCGACCCCGACAACGCTGGCACTCCTTCTTCACCAACAAGATGAAATTCCTCATGGGGCGTTAGTCATCATTTTTTCTTCCCTTTTGGTCCTCGATAACAAAGGGGGAGAAAATTTGAGTTAGTCTTCAAGCGGGTCTACATATATATGGGCTATTTTTGTTTAAGTTGCAACTCTCGCTCTTCTGAAGTTTTTGGTTATTGAGTTGTAAACTTAAGTCCGATGGTGGTCTGACCTTTTCAACTATTTCCTCGCATGTTTATTTCCTCAAATACCTTAATGCATGCATGCTGAATTTCGTCAGACACCATTTTCCTCACGCATTCCAAATTCTTCATTTCATATATTCAAATGCGTGTATGAATTACAAGATATGGGGGGAGCTCTCCATGTTCTGAACCTGCCATGTGCATTTGCAGTCCAAAGCAAATTCCTCAAATATGCACATCTTCAGGGGGAGTTCTTCTATATCTTGCAATCAAATTCCTCAAAATCTATACTTTCACTTCATATGTTTATCCCCGTTGAAAACTTAACCTATTTGTCATCAATCACCAAAAAGGGGGAGATTGTTAGTGCATCTAGTGCCCCTTAGTGATTTTGGTGTATTGAGGACTTATAGGTTAAGGCACTAATGTGTTTGTGAGTGTACACAAGCTCTATAAGTCGATGAGGAGTTTGATATATTCGGAGATTATCGACCCCTAAAAATGAATGTCTTCAAGTGAAGACTTTGGTGAAGACTTTCTGAAGACTTTGGTGAAGACTTTGTGAAGACTTTGAAAATGAAGAAGTTCGTGTGACCTTGAAGATATGAATGAGGAATATGAAGCGTGAAGACTTTTGTTTTCGTAGTTTCATTTCCTTTATTTGAGTCATAGGAAACACCGTATTGTTAAAGGGGTCGAGGTAATACTAAGGAAAATTTCCAACTGATGCTCAACTCCAAAATCCTCAACCCATACCATTCTTCAAGTGAAGCCTTTGGAAATCTCTTACGGTTCAGGCAAGTTTTTCAGTGACAAATACGAAGGTCTTCTGGTCTCTGAGGAAATTGATCTGACTGGGGAGTTAGGATTTCGCCAGTGCGAATTGCCTACAAGTGAGGATCATGATAAGCTGAGGACTTTCATAGTTCAAAAATTCCGACCGTTGTTGTGCTTAGCGCCAGCTGTCCCCAATCGTTCTTAGCCACATAACGGTCATATCATTGGGGGCATTTATGACTTATCATGTCAGGTTGCACCCTGGCTATAAATAGCCAACGCCCACAACCACTAGCTGGTTGGCTGCTTTGAGAGAGAACTGACACTTGTCATTTAAGAGCAACCCATCCTCTGAGGACTTTGAGAGAAAATCATCAGTGAGGAAAAACCCACAACCAAACCACAAAACCCATAGTGATTGAGCATCACTGAAGAAATTCTTGTGTGGAACCGACGCTTGTTACCTTTGAGGATTGTGTATCCTCCAGACGGTTAGGCGTCATGGTCTAGTGCTCCTGTAGTGAATTGGGGACCATGAAGTGACCTTGGTCTAGAGCATCCAGTAGTAAATTGTGGATCGCTGGGTGACCAGTTTGTGAGGGTTTTGGAACTCTACCCTGAAGACTTACCACGAGTGTTGGGCAAGGACTGTGTGACCTTAGCTCAAGGAGAATACGATAAGGAATGTGTGTCCTGGGACTGTGTGTCCTCTGGTTTAAATACCAGGCCACTCCAAACCAGACGTACGACTATCACAGCAGTTGGAACTAGGTCATCAAACCATTGTCTTCATCAAGCTATCTGGTTCTATTTCCTCAACCCCTCTATTCCTCTTGTATCTGTTGATGAAATTGATTGTTACAGTTTGAAGAATTTGACTGAAGACTTAGAAAATTCCTCACCTCAAATTCTTCAAGTTACCTTGTTGATCACTGCTTGTCCTATATCACGCTACTCTCTATTTGTGCATGTCTCATTTCATCATGAAGTCTATGTTGTCACTACGTTCTTCATGCACTTGAGTACTTATTCCGCTGCGAGTTATTCATCACATTTCAAATTCCTCAAAGTTGAAATTCCTCAATTGATGAATTCGTAAAAATCGCCTATTCACCCCCCTCTAGCCAATATAACGCACTTTCACACACCACCTCCTTCTCCGGCTCATCCGACGTGTGGGGGCACTCTGCCTCCTCCTTTGCCTACCCCGGCACGTCGGAGCAGTATGCATCCTCCTCAGCCTCATCGGCAACGGCGAAAGACATACGCTGCCGCTCCGGTTCCTCCGGTGCCTAGTAAGCAACGACGGAAGGGAGCCGCGGCCGCTCCGGCGGCTAGCAGTATAAGCATAGGCAGTAGGGGATACAGATACGGTCCATCTCTCAAGCCTCTGGAAAAGTTACCATGTGAGAGGACCGAGTCTGAAAATAAGGAGATATGTCAGGCCGAATTGAGGGGCCATTTTGCAAAGAAAACTCCACCTCCGAAGGAGAAGATAGATCCGGTGAAAGCGATGTGCACTATCGATGCCCTGAAGCGACCACCACCGCCTCCGCCGGATTCCAACTTTGACCGCTGTATTAAAAAGACATATCAAGCTGTGTGTCGATCGGGAAGTACTTCCAGTCATGCAAGGTTAGCAAAACGAAGAAGTGGGAAAAAATTCCCTAGCTTGGCAAACAAGCGAACCAATTGTGCCCCTCTCTTAAGGTGTCTAGCGATATCATCGCTAATCATCCGGGGATGGTGCCCGGTACCAAACCTGGTGATTACCTGAGCGATGATGTACAGTTTAAGCCATTGGAGGTGGACAAATTCCGTTACCGGCACGGGCGGCCTCTCGTCAAACCTGATCATCCTCCTCTAACAACGATGATGCGAAAATTCCATGAATGGTACATGAAAACCTGTCGCGATTCTGGGACGGATTCTTTGATACTGTTAGTTAAAGAGCAACATGACCTCATTGGAATGGAACTGTTGAATATTTAATTTGAGGAGATATTGCAGTTATTCAATCAAAAGGCCCTTGACAAAACAATTGTGACTTGTTACTGTCTGTAAGTACTACTTGTGTAATTAAGTCTCTCTATGTATATAGCTCAGCTCTTTCATTGCATGTATATATAATTATCCTCACTACTATATTATGCAGATTGAAGATCGTCGAATGCAGAAAAGCACAAATCTATGACATTGGGTTCATTAACCCAAATGGCATACATGAGTATAATTTCCAAAAGTATCCCACACAAACCAAGGAACACTTGCTACAATCGTTGCTTAAAAATCAAAACAAAGGGACAATCTCATTCCTTACAACTTCAAGTGAGTCTTACTGTCTTGTGCATATTCGGTTTCCCTTATTACTCGAGGTTTATAGTAATGTAATTGATGAGTTATACATGTGTGCATAGTTTCCACTATATTCTGCTAGAGATTCAGCTTGAGTGAGGAGTAGTAACCGTCTTAGACTCAAAACGAAAAGATCCCCAGGAATATGCGGACATGACTAAAATTCTCTAGAAGTAAGTTCAATCGATCATTATCGCATCATATTGGCAACTTTGTTCATTTCCTAATATCAAGTAATTATTTTCTTTGTTTGGGAGGTTTGGAAAGAGTTCACAACAATTGTTCCGGCACTGCCGGGGGAGCTGCGATTTACACACTCGAAAGTAAGTACTACCAGCTAGTTCCGCGCATCTCCCATTGATTCTAGTTTCATCAATACCATTTATCATGCTTGATTATTAGTTTGATTGAACTCTATTTCTCGTAAAGTGCTTGTGGCAGAAAACCGGGAATAATTTATGTGGATACTACGTTTGCGAGTACATCTACAACGCGACGACCCCTAAGCGGGGCTACTCTGGAAAAAAAATCAAGTGCGTAAGCAATAATATTCACAATTTTATTTTATTACCACATATATGTATTGACCCCCTTCTTCAAATTAGATGTGGCATATGCAGGATGAACTCCTACCACATGATCGCATACGAGCAATTCAAGAAGAATTGGCAGGATTCTTTCTTGACCACGTCATAAATAAAACCGGAGAATACCATCTGGAAGTTGACATTAGATGTTAGGGATTGTAAGAGATCTTATATTGTATATATGTAGCTAGTAGCATCGGATATATATACAAAAACTTGTTATATGACCAATCTCTCGGAGAAAAAGAGGTTGATCACCTCTATCTCTATATGTTCATGACGATCTTCTATACTTAATGGTTCCTTCATTTTCTTACTAGCTAGTGTGTCGATTTCTCTCTATAGTAGCTAGCGTCGACCAAACATGAAGAAAAAGGGGACACTTCTCTCTATTAATTAGCTAGCTAAAACAATACAAAACCCCTAAATTAACCATCCAAAACCCCCTAAACCCCCCTCCCTTCCAAAAAAACAGCAACTGCTAGATGCTGACGCGTGGATGCATTTTGGTCCCGGTTGGTTTTACCAACCGGGACTAAAGTCATCCTGCCTAGGGTCCCCGCAGAGGTCACATGGAGCCCCTTTTGTCCCAGTTTGTAAGAGAACCGGGACTAAAGGTTTTGGGCTTTAGTCCCGACCCTTTAGTCCTAGTTCCAGAACCGGGACAAATGGGCCTTTTTCTACTAGTGTTAGTCCCAATAATAATACCAAATAGCATATTAATGCATATAAAACATTCCAAACAGATAATATAATAGCATGGAAAATCAAAAATTATAGATACGTTGGAGACGTATCAGCATCCCCAAGCTTAATTCCTGCTCGTCCTCGAGTAGGTAAATGATAAAAACAAAACATTTGATCTGGAATGCTACCTAACCTATTTATCCATGTAATATTCTTTATTCTGGCATGAATTTTCAGATACATAAGACTCAAAACAAAAGGTTAATGTTGACAGAAAAACAATAATATTTCAAGCATACTAACAATGCAATTGTGTCTCTTCAAAATATAATGGCAAAAGAAAGTTATCCCTACAAAATCATATAGTCTGGCTATGCACCATCTTCCCCCCACAAAGTATTTATATCATGCACAACCCCGATGACAAGTCAAGCAATTGTTTCACACCTTTTATGTTCTCAAACTTTTTAAACTATCACGCAATACATGAGCGTGAGCCATGGATATAGCACTATATGTGGAATAGAATATGGTGGACGTTGTGAAGAAAAAAGGAGAAGATAGTCTCACATCAAATTGGCATATCAATGGGCTATGGAGATGCCCATTAATAGATATCAATGTGAGTGAGTAGGGATTGTCATGCAACGGATGCACTAGAGCTATAGGTGTATGAAAGCGGGAGCCCCTCCGAGATTGGATCTCTCTCTCTGTTTCCTTCTGTTTCTGCATTCCCCAGTTCTCGCCTTTCACCCTTTCCTAAATTCCCAGAGATCCGTAACTCTGATTGGGCAAAAAATTTAACACGATTTTTACCCGAATATTTGCTTTGTTGCGACAAAAGAAGGGTACCACCCGCCTTAAGGGGTGACCACAAGCCAACCTGGCGCGGCTAGGAGGTAGGTCGCGCCCCCTGGCTAGTGGGCCCCTCGGGCATCATCTAGCATTGATTCTTATTCCCAAAATCACATATATTCCAAAAAATCTCCATAAGTTTTTATCGCGTTTGGACTTCATTTGATATGGATTTTCTGCGAAACAAATAACATGCAACAAACAGGAACTGGCACTGGGCACTGGATCAATATGTTAGTCCCAAAAATAGTATAAAAAGTTGCCAAAAGTATATGAAAGTTGTAGAATATTTGCATGAAACAATCGAAAATTATAGATACGACGGAGACGTATCAGCATCCCTAAGCTTAATTCCTGCTCGTCCTCGAGTAGGTAAATGATAAAAAAGATAATTTTTGATGTGGAATGCTACCTAGCATAATCTTGTTCATATATTCTAATCATGCCATGAATATTAAGACACGGTTGATTCAAAGCAATAGTCTATCATTTGACCCTAAGACAATAATACTTCAAGCATACTAATAAAGCAATCATGTCTTCTCAAAATATCATGGCTAAAAGAAAGTTATCCCTACAAAATCATACAGTCTGGCTATGCTCCATCTTCATCACACAAAGTATTAAATCATGCACAACCCCTGTTTTAGCCAAGCAATTGCTTCACACTATAGTATTCTCAAACCTTTTCAACTTTCACGCAAATACATGAGCGTGAGCCATGGATATAGCACTATAGGTGGAATAGAATATGGTTTTTGTGGAGAAGAAAAAAAGAAGAAGGAGATAGTCTCACATCAACTAGGCATAACAACGGGCTATAGGGATGCCCATCAATAGATATCAATGTGAGTGAGTAGGGATTGCCATGCAACGGATGCACTAGAGCTATAAGTGTATGAAGGCTCAAAAAGAAACTAAGTGGGTGTGCATCCAACTCGCTTTCTCAAGAAGACCTAGGGCAATTTTGAGGAAGCCCATCATTGGAATATACAATCCAAGTTCAATAATGAAAATTCCCACTAGTATATGAAATTGACAATATAGGAGACTCCATATCATGAAGATCATGGTGCTACTTTGAAACACAACTGTGGCAAAAGGATAGTAGCATTACCCCTTCTCTCTTTTATCTCATTTTTTGTTGTGCTTCTTTGGCATCTTTTATTTTTATTTGGGCCTCTTTGGACTCTTTTATTTATTTTTTAAAGTCTGGAGACTCATCTCAACTTGTGAGGGAATCATAGCTTCCATAATCCTTTCCTCACATGGGACAATGCTCTAATAATGATGATCATCACACTTTTATTTACTTACAACTCAAGAATTACAACTCGATACTAGAACAAAATATGACTCTATATGAATGCCTCCAGTGGTGTATCGGGATGTGTAATGATCTAGCATAGCAATGACATCAAAAAACAGACAAGTCATAAAAACATCATGCTAGCTATCTTATGATCATGCAAAGCAATATGATAATGATGGTACGTGTCATAATAAACGGAACGGTGGAAGTTGCACAGCAATATATCTCGGAATGGCTATGGAAATTCCATAATAGGTAGGTATGTTGGCTGTTTTGAGGAAGATAATATGGTGGGTTTAATGCACCGGCGAAAGTTGCGCGCTACTAGAGAGGCTACCAATGGTGGAAGGGTGAGAGTGTGAAAAATCCATGGACTCACATTAGTCATAAAGAACTCACATACTTATTTCAAAAGTCTGTTCGTTATCGAAGCAAAGTATTAGATGCATGCACCTAGGGGAGAGGTTGGTAGCAGTTAACCATCGTGTGCTCCCGACCTCCACACAAAGGATGACAATCAATAAATAAATCATGCTCCGACTTCTTCACATAAAGGTTCACCATACGTGCAAGCTACGGGAATCACAAACTTTAACACAAATATTTCTACCAATCCACAATTACTCACTAGCATGAATCTAATATCACCATCTTTATATCGCAAAAATATTGAAAGGAATCAAACACATCATATTCAGTGATCTACAGGTTTTATGTAGGATTTTATGACTAACCATGTGAATGACCAACTCCTGTTAACTCTCTAAATAGATATAAGTGAACTATGAGAGTTTAATTATTTCTGCAAAAGATATTCCCATGCTCTAAAAATTATAAGTGAAGCAAAAGAGCATTCTACAAATGGTGGTTTTCTATGTGTGACAAACAGGCAATCCAAACTTCAAATGATATAAGTGAAGCACATGAAGCATTCTATAAAGACATACTCAAAAGATATAAGTTAGGTGCAAAGAGCCTTCTGTAAATCAACAAAAGACTTTCTCATACTATCATGGTCTATTATTACAATAAAACAATCACATGACGCTCCAAGATTTACGCATATCATGTGACGAATAAAAGTATAGATCCAAGTAAAATTACCGATGGTTGTTAGAAGAAAGAGGGGATTCCTTCCGGGGCATCCCCAAGCGTAGTTTCTTGGTAGTTCATGAATATTAACTTGGGGTGCCTCGGGCATCCCCAAGCTTAGTCTCTTTCCACTCCTTATTCTTTCATCCATCGTGATCTCACCCAAAACTTGAAAACTTCAATCACACAAAACTTAAATAAAACCTCGTGAGATCTATTAGTATAATAAATAAAATTACCACTTTAAGTAATGTTTAAAACCCATTAAAATTTTATTTTTTCATTTTAGATAATGTATTATAACTTCTTTGTGGCTTATACCACCTATACAATCGGTAGTTTCATCAAAACAAGCAAAATAGTGCATCAAAAACATAATCTGCCTTAACAGAATAGTCTATAGTAATCTGAACATTTACTATAATTCTGTGACTCTAAAAATTCTGTAAACTTATGAAACAATAAAAAAATTGCATAGAAGTATTATGTAAAAATTTCAGAAACTTTCGACATTCCGGTTAAAAATGTAAATTCATGCACTACAGACAAAGTTTCTGTTTTTGCACTTCACACGCCAAACAAGATATCTAATCATCCTAAAGGAAAATCTTGGCACATTATTTTTATAATACAATGGATTTATACATGGGGATAATTATTTTTGTTTTAAAGTTTCTATAGTTGATATTAACAAAGTTTCCAAGGGCATGAACAAAGTTCAAGGAGCTCCCACACTTCAACGGTGCTCGTCCTTCTTACTTTCACTTTTCATTTTGAAAAAGTTTCAGGTTCTCGTCTTTGTTTTTTATTTTTTGAACTATATAAAATAACACAACATAATTAAAATGACTCTCTAAAACTTCCGGCTTGTCTCCCTAGCAGCTCTTTCTTTAAAGCCATTAAGCTAGGCATAAAGTGCTCAAGTAATGGATCCACCTGGATGCCAAGGTATAACAAAGCCAAGTTTAGTTAACAATGATTTGTAATTTAGTAGTGAGCACAAATTAACATATATCATGCAAAAACAATGTCAAACTCTCTTCTTATGCATCGGCATGTCATAAAGAACAATGCATGCACACAAAGTAAAGGCCAATGCATAGCATAAATAGTTTCTTGCAATTTTATCGTATTGGAAACATAGAGAGGTGGAAATGTGGTTCCGCTATCATAAATATTGCAAGTAGGAGCAACAAGCACATGCATATTATATCTACCAAAATTCATATCCATAAGCAATAGCAACAATTTCATTCTTAACATAAGGAACTATAACAAGTTCATATCCATAAGCATAATTCATATTGGCATCATGGCCACAAGCATAGCAAGCAGCAAGTACATCAAAAAGGGATATTTCAAATGAATCCAAGGGATCATAGGAATCATCATATCATTCATCCTTATGTAAGCATGAAGGGAAATTAAACAGTGTATGAGTTGAAGAGTTACTCTCATTAGAAGGTGGGCACGGGTAGCTAGTCCGCTCTACCTCCTTTTGTTCTTCACTCTCCTCGTCATGTTTTTCATCAAATAAGCTCACAGTGTCATCATTTTCTTCTTCCATAGTTTCTTGCAAAATATTAGTTTCATCTTCGACAGCGAAGGAGTCCTCAATATATGGCTTAACATAAGCATTAGAAGCATAGTTTTCATAGCAATATTTAAGTATGGCAAAACCTTCAGCTTTGTAAAGTGTAGCATCGTACTTTTCAATCAAAGAAGCAATTCCATAGGCACCCTTAAAAGCAACAAATTATTTAATTTTCTCAATATCATAGTAATTATAAACACCCTTGGAATAAGCCACTATCATTAAACTCACATTGATAGGGAAGGTATTTTTTAGGGTCTTCAGAACAACAAGTAAAATCATAAATTCCAAGCATAGCATTGCAAAGTATTAATATGATGCCATAAAAGTTTGCCTTTTTGAGATAAGTGGTGTAGCACATAATAAGCATGCTCATTTACTGACTTTCCCTCAACTTAGCTAGTTGGGGTTTCAGCACGACCACAAATGGATCGAAGATGATCCAAGTAAAAAAGCTTCAACAGTGTGATAGATTTTGGGTGATTCTTCAACCATTGGTGTAGTAGGTTCAACTATTTTTTTTATATTTTACGTTTACTACCCATATCTAAAGATAGAAAACAACTTAGAACAGAAAATGAAAATTACTTAGTGGTAAAGCAAACAAGCACACAAGAGAATATACACCCTACGCTATTGCTCCCCGGCAACGGCGCCAGAAAAAGGTCTTGATAACCCACAAGTGTAGGGGATCAGTTGTAGCCTCTTTCGATAAGTAAGAGTGTCGAACACAAAGAGGATCTAAAGGTATAACAAATATTCCCTCAAGTTCTATTGACCACCGATACAACTCTACGCATGCTTAACGTTTGCTTTAACTAGAACAAGTATGAAACTAGAAGTACTTTGTAGGTGTAACGGGATAGGTTTGCAAGATAATAAGGAACATGTAAATAAAAACTAGGGGCTGTTTAGATAAAGAAACAACTAAGTTAGTCTTAGTAGAGAGATTTTTGTAACAAGAAAGTTATTTGTCCCTAGGCAATCGATAACTAGACCGATAATCACTATTGCAATTTTATATGAGGGAGAGTCATAATCTAACATACTTTATCTACTTGGATCATATGCACTTATGATTGGAACTCTAGCAAGCATCCGCAACTAATAAAGATCATTAAGGTAAAACCCAACCATAGCATTATAAGGTATCAAGTCCTCTTTATTCCCATACGCAAAAAACCTACTTACTCGGGCATGTGCTTCTGTCAGTCACGCCACCCACCATAAGTGAATCATAAACATATTGCAAACCCTACAGCGGGGATACCTCACGCTTGCACGTCACGAAGATCACCATAGGACAGCACCAATAATAAAACATGCAGCTCAAACCAATCATGATCATCAATCAACCCATAGGACAAAACGGATCTACTCAAACATCATAGCATAGCCATACATCATCTGGAAATAATATATAGTGTTGAGCACCATGCTTAATTAGACATTACAGCGGGGAGAAGAGGTGTTGAACCACTGCATAGAGGGGGAGAGAGTTGGTGGTGACGACGATGAAGTTGTTGGTGTAGATCGATGTCACGATAATGGCCCCGGCGGCGTTCTAGTGCCACCAGGAGAGAGGGGGGAGACCCCCTCCTTCTTATTCTTCATTGACCCCCCCACCCACCCCACCCCTAGATGGGAGGAGGGTTTCCCCTCTGGTCCTTGGACTCCATGGCGGCAGAGGGACGGGAGCCCCTCCGAGATTGGATCTCTCTCTCTCTCTGTTTCCTTCTGCTTCGGAGTTCCCCGATTCTGGCCTTTCACCGTTTCTTAAATTCCAGAAGATCCTTAACTCCGATTGGGCTGATATTTTAACACGATTTTACCCATATATTAGCTTTCTTGCAGAGAAAGAAGGGCACCAGTCTCCTTAAGGGGTGGCCACAAGCCACCCTGGAGCGACCAGGGGGGTAGGTCGCGCCCCTGGCTTGTGGGCCCCTCGGACATCGTCTCACATTGATTATTTTCCCAAAAATCACCTGCATTCCGAAAAAAATATTCATAAGTTTTTATCGCGTTTCGACTTCGTTTGATATGGATTTTCGGCGAAACAAAAAACTTGCAACAAAGAAGAACTCGCACTGGGCACTGGATCAATATGTTAGTCCCAAAAATCGTATAAAAATTTGGCAAAAGTATATGAAAGTTGTAGAATATTTGCATGAAACAATCAATAATTATAGATACGACGGAGACGTATCAGCATCCCCAAGCTTAATTCCTGCTCGTCCTCGAGTAGGTAAATGATAAAAAAAGATTTTTTTTATGTGGAATGCTACCTAGCATAATCTTGTTCATATAATCTAACTATGGCATGAATATCAAGACACGATTGATTCAAAGCAATAGTCTATCATTTGACAATAAGACAATAATACTTCAAGCATACTAATAAAGCAATCATGTCTTCTCAAAATCTAATGGCTAAAAGAAAGTTATCCCTACAAAATCATATAATCTGGCTATGCTCCATCTTCATCACACAAAGTATTAAATCATGCACAACCCCTATTTTAGCCAAGCAATTGCTACATACTTTAGTATTCTCAAACCTTTTCAACTTTCACGCAATACATGAGCGTGAGCCATGGATATAGCACTATAGGTCGAATAGAATATGGTGGTCGTGGAGAAGACAAAAAAGAAGGAGATAGTCTCACATCAACTAGGTGTATCAACGCAATATGGGGATGCCCATCAATAGATATCAATGTGAGTGAGTAGGGATTGCCATGCAACGGATGCACTAGACCTATAAGTGTAAGAAGACTCAAACATAAACTAAGTGGGTGTGCATCCAACTCGCTTTCTCACGAAGACCTAGGGAAAATTTGAGGAAGCCCATCACTGGAATATACAATCCAAGTTCTATAATGAAAATTCCCACTTGTATATGAAAGTGACAATATAGGAGACTCTCTATCATGAAGATCATGGTGCTACTTTAAATCAAAAGTTTGGAAAAAGGATAGTAGCATTGCCCCTTCTCTATTTCCTCTCATTTTTTTGCTTTTCGGTGGGATTATTTGGCATCTTTTATTTTTATTTGGGCTTCTTTGGCCTCTTTTATTTTTTGTAAAGTCTGGAAATTCATCCCAACTTGTGAGGGAATCATAGCTTCCATCATCCTTTCCTCACATGGTACAATGCTCTAATAATGATGATCATTGCCCTTTTATTTACTTACAACTCAAGAATTACAAGTCGATACTAGAAAAAAATATGACTTTATATGAATGCCTCCGGCGATGTAGCGGGATGTGCCATGATCAAGCGTAGAAATGACATCAAAAAAACAGACAAGCGATGAAAACATCATGCTAGCTATCTTACGATCATGCAAAGCAATATGACAATGATGGTACGTGTCATAATAAATGGAATGGCGGAAGTTGCACAGTAATATATCTCGGAATGGCTATGGAAATGCCATAATAGGTAGGTATGTTGGCTGTTTTGAGGAAGATAATATGGTGGGTTTAATGCACCGGCGAAAGTTGTGCGCTACTAGAGAGGCTACCAATGGTGGAAGGGTGAGAGTGTGAAAAATCCATGGACTCACATTAGTCATAAAGAACTCACATACTTATTGCAAAAGTCTGTTAGTTATCGAAGCAAAGTATTAGATGCATGCACCTAGGGGAGAGGTTGGTAGGAGTTAACCATCGCGTGCTCCCGACCTTCACACAAAGGATGACAATCAATAAATAAATCATGCTCCGACTTCTTCACATAACGGTTCACAATACGTGCATGCTACGGGAATCACAAACTTTAGCACAAATATTTCTACCAATCCACAATTACTCAATAGCATGACTCTACTATCACCATCTTTATATCGCAAAAATATTGAAAGGAATCAAACACATCATATTCAGTGATCTACAGGTTTTATGTAGGATTTTATGACTAACCATGTGAATGACCAACTCTTGTTAACTCTCTAAATAGATATAAGTGAAGTATGAGAGTTTAATTCTTTCTACAAAAGATATGCCCATGCTCTAACAATTATAAGTGAAGCAAAAGAGCATTCTACAAATGGTGGTTTTCTATGTGTGAGAAACAGGCAATCCAAACTTCAAATGATATAAGTGAAGCACATGAAGCATTCTATAAATCAACAAAAGACTTTCTCATACCATCATGGTGCATTATTAAAATAAAAATAAAAATCGCATGACGCTCCAAGATTTACACATATCATGTGACGAATAAAAATATAGCTCCACGTAAAATTACCGATGGTTGTTAAAATAAAGAGGGGATGCCTTCTAGGGCATCCCCAAGCGTAGTTTATTGGGAGTCCTTGAATATTACCTTGGGGTGCCTCGGGCATCCCCAAGCTTAGTCTCTTTCCACTCCTTATGCTTTCATCCATCGTGATCTCACCCAAAACTTGAAAACTTCAATCACAAAACTAAACTAAACCCACGTGAGATCCGTTATTATAATAAAGCAAATTACCACTTTATGTACTATTGCAAACCCATTCACATTTTTTTCTAGCATTTTAATAATGTATTATAACTTCTTTATGGCTTATACCACCGATACAATCGGTAGTTCCATCAAAACAAGCAAAAACTGCATCAAAAACATAATCTGCCTTAAATAGAACAGTCTATAGTAATCTGAACATTTACTATACTTATGTCACTCTAAAAATTCTGAAAACTTAGGAAACAAAAAAATTGCATAGCAGTACTGTGTAAAAATTAAATAAACTTTTGACATTCCGGTAAAAAATGTAAATTCACGCACTACATACAAAGTTTCTGTTTTTGCACCGCACACGCCAAACAAGCAATATAACCATCCTAAAGGTAAATCTTGGCACATTATTTTTATAATACAATGGATTTATACAAGGGGATAATTATTATTTTTGAAAATTTTATGTGGTCGATATTCAGAAAGTTTCCATGGGCATGAACAAAGTTCAAGGAGCTCCCATACTTCAACAATGCTCGTCCTTCATACTTTCACTTTTCATTTTGAAAAGTTTTAGGTTACCCTCTGTATTTTCTTGTTTTCGAACTATATAAAAGCACATGACATAATTAATATGACTCTCTAAAACTTCCATGTTGTCTCCCTGGCAGCGCTTTCTTTAAAGCCATTAAGCAAGGCATAAAGTGCTCAAGTAATGGGTCCACCTCGATGCCAAGGTATATCAAAGCCAATTTTAGTTAACAATGATTTGTAATTTATTAGTGAGCACAAAGTAACATATATCATGCAAAACGAAGTCTCACTCTCTTCTTATGCATCGGCATGTCATGAAAGAACAAGTCATGCACACAAAGTAAAGGCCAATGCATAACATACACAGTTTCTTGCAATTTTATCGTATTGGAAACATAGAGAGGTGGAGATGTAGTTCCTCTCTCATTATAATTGCAAGTATGAGCATCAAGCACATGCATATTATATCTATCAAAATCATCATGTGGAATAGTAAAGTGCAACCCATCTATATAATCCTTAATAAGTGCAAACTTCTCCGATATAGTGTAGTTGGGAGAATTCATAAAAATAATAGGACTATCATGTGTGGGTGCAATAGAAACAATTTAATTCTTAACATAAGGAACTATAACAAGTTCATATCCATAAGCATAATTCATATTGGCATCATGGCCACAAGCATAGCAAGCAGCAAGTACATCAAAAAGGGATATTTCAAACGAATCCAAGGGATCATAGGAATCATCCTTCGGTAAGCACGAAGGGAAATTAAACAATGTATGAGTTGAAGAGTTACTCTCATTAGAAGGTGGGCACTGGTAGCTAGTCCGCTCTTCCTCCTTTTGTTCTTCGCTCTCTCGTCATCTTTTTCATCAAATGAGCTCACAGTGTCATCATTTTCTTCTTCCACAGTTTCCTGCAAAATATTAGTCTCCTCTTGGATAGCGAAGGAGTCCTCAATATATGGCTTAACATAAGCATTAGAAGCATAGTTTTCATAGCAATATTTACGTATGGCAAAACTTTTAGCTTTCTAAAGTGTAGCATCATACTTTTCAATCAAAGAAGCAATTACATAGGCACCCTTAAAAGCAACAAATTCTTTAATTTTCTCAATATCATAGTAACTATAAACACCCTCGGCATAAGAAGATAAGATTCCATTATCATTAAACTCACATTGATAGGGAAGGTGTTTTTAGGGTCTTCATAACAACAAGTAAAATCATAAATTTTGCATAAATTCCAAGCATAGCATTGCAAAGTATTAATATGATGCCATAAAAGTTTCCCTTTTTGAGATAAGAGGTGTCGTACATAATAAGCATGCTCATTTAATGGTTTTCCCTCAACTAAGCTAGGTGGGGTTTCAACACGAGCACAAACGGATCGAAGATCATCCAAGTAAAAAGCTTCAACAGTGTGATATATTTTGGGTGATTCTTCTACCATTGGTGCAGTAGGTTTAGCTATTTTTTGATGTTTTACTTTTACTACTCATATCTAAGAATTGTTTTCAAAACTAGCACCAAAAATACACCAAATTCGAAGAAAGTATGCCCAGTTTAAAAAACCAAAAACAACACCCGGTTGGCCTCTACTGGGCCGACGGGGGACCGGTCGGCTCTATCCCGGACGAAGAGGGCCCATCGGCCTAAGGCAGGCCAAAGAGGCCACCGTCGGCCCATGCCAGGTCGAAGAGGGCTCGTGAGGCGCCAGGAGGCCGAAGAGCCCCTGGAAATGGCCCGACGCCGGCTCCCTTCTTCATCCTCCTGCCTGGTCGCTCATCCTCTCTCTCTCTCTCATTTTCTTGCACCGAAAATCACCCCCCCCCCTTGATCTCCTTCATCCTCCACCCATTTTCCATTTCAATCCACTGAATCAATAGATCGTGTCCCTCTGCCCTGCCGTACGGTCTCATTTTTCGCAATGGGGTAGTGTGTTGTTCATTTGGAGGAGACATGGTGTGGTGGTGTAGGTGTGAATGGTGAGAAGGTGGAGTGGTGAGGAAGAAGAAGAAGGTCACAGGCACGCATCGAAGGTATACATTTTTTCTATTAGTTTATTCAATGAACGTAAAATTAGTTTAGGTTAGTTTTATTAGTGTGGTGATTTTAGTGTATGTGTTAATAGTGTAGGTTTATTTAGTTTAGCTAGTGTAGTCATTTTCAGTGGAAGCTTGCTATTTTAGTGTAGGATTATTTTAGTGTAGGTTCATTTTAGTGTACGTAGGTATATTGTAGTGTATGTTTATTTAAGTATAGATTTGTTCGTTGCGAATAATGAGAAGCTGGCAATGTCTGACAGGTGAAAATGTCTGAATCCGTAAATTTCACTTAGTATTACAGCCCTGGTAATGTTCGATATAATGAGTTGGGCGTTGATCTTAGCGAGTTTATAAAAGGCGAGATGACACTTTGAGACCCAGACAGAGTGGAGATTAGGCAGTTGAAGCACTGGTTGACTACTAGTTCTGGCCTGGATCCTGAAGTTTGTTCCGTCGGTATTCATGCATTGTGGACCAAATCCTATAAAAATGTCAAGTGGGAGTTGATTCCGATAGATAGGAGCCAGTATTGGTTGTCCCTGTTAAGTCGTTCTAGAGACCGAAGAATCCATCTGTATGCCCTAGTGCAACCAGTGGCGAAGCAGGAGAATATCGTACCACCCAACATGGGGTATGAACCAGGCCAGAGTAGTCAAGTGGCTAATGAGATTTATGTATCCGGGTCACAGGCATCGGATCTTAATGCTAGACAAGCCGAGAAAGAGTCGGATTATGTGCCACACAATGCTAGTGGTCATGCGACTGGGCAAAGTATTCAGTCGATAGTATTAGATGCCTCTAGTGTTGCTGATGGGGATGAGGAAGGCGATGAAAGGCGTAGGGTGATGGAGGAAGAGGACGAGGATGGGATTGCAGAGGATCTAGATTCTGAAAATTCCGAGTATGAGGAGGAGGTACCGATTCCTGCTGCATGGGAGTAGGACATATCCGCTGGCATTAGTGTCAACGATAGCAATGAGACTCCATGGAAACATAATCTTAACCAAGTCCAGATCGGGGCTATGTTTGACACAAAGAAAAAATGAAGTATGCGGTGATAAAGTGGGCTTTGTCTACGCAGAGGGTTTTCCAGACACATATATCTAGTCCAACAAAATATATCGTGAAGTGTGTTGAATCAGGTTGTCCTGCAAAGGTGCACGACCACGTGCCAAAGTATAACATCCACTGGGTTGCCACAAATGTTGTCCCGCATAATTGTGTGAGGAAAAACATGTTGGTTCGTCATCCAAACCTTACTTCAACTCTCATAGCGCAACTGATGTATAGTGAGATAGTGAAGAAGAAAGATATGGAAGCAAAACACATCCAGACAGCAGTGAAGGTCAGATGGAATTATGACATTCCATATGGGAAGGCTTGGAGGGCTAAGCAGAAGGCTATGGAGGAAAGGTTTGGGACGTTCTTTGACTCATATGATAATGTTGTCTGTCTCCTGGACATACTGAAGGAGAGGAATCCCGGCACTTATGTTACAAGTTCCCTCTGAGTTTCACTCAGATCCTCAATAGCTACAAAAAATGATTTCACAAACTAAGCACAACAGCCAAACGTATAAGCTGAAACAAAACTGAAAATCAGTCAAACAAGTAACTTACCAACACGGGGTAAAGGAAACAACATAACACCATCCCGATGAAAATCGACACTAATATAAGTTCCATAGTGCTCAAGCATAACAGTCATCATGTCATGATGGCGGAGACCATAATCATTCACAAGTTCCTCCCATGAAGGACCATGGAATTTACTGCTCATCCTACCATGTCTAAACAGAACATGGTATAAGGTACCCTCACTGTTGTGAAGAGCACGATCAATATCGGTGTCACCTCTCTGAATAGCTAAATCTCTGCACTCCTCAATGTACCAAGCAAGATGTGATCTAACACTGCATGGAACATACTACAACAAGAATGGAAGCAAACATCGTAAACATATAAACAAAGGCATTTGAATATGCCACAGTCAGATAAACAAGATATAGAATCTTACAACACGCCTTGAACATCGACGATCCAGCACAACAGTAAATACAGACGCATCAGAATCAATGGCAGAACAAGGGTCACCTGGAGCTCGGCAAAATGGGCAAGCCATTTTCCTGCAGACTGACGATGACCAGTAAGAACTAAATCCACAACGGAGTTGAAATTTCACATTCGTAGAGTTGGAAGTAAAAAAATACCGTAGGCCGGTGGAGAGCGCCTTCATCTATTGTTTACGCGGGATTGATAACAAAATGGGTGGTCGAGCAAAGAGATCGGCGCGATGGTGGAAGCACCGGAGAGCAACGGGACTAAGAGGGGCAGCCTGGAGGATGGGGGAGGGTGAAAGGAGTGGTCAAAGGAGAAAGAGAACACTCCTCAGCCTTATCCAGGGGCCCATCGGCCTTCCACTAGCCGACAGGGGCCTCTTTAGCCTCCCATCGCCCGACAATTGGCTCTTCGGCCTGCGGCGGGCCGACGGGTGGCTCTTTGGCCTGGTGGAGGCTGACGGGCCCCTCTTCGGCCTGGTGGAGGCCGATGGGCCCCTCTTCGGCCTGCTGGTGGCCGACGGGGTGTTAGATTTGATTTTTTAAATGGCCATACTGTATTCGAATTTGGTGTATTTTTTGTGCTAGTTTTGAAAAACAAATCCATATCTAAAGATAGAAAACAACTTAGAACATAAAATAAAAATTACTTAGTGATAAAGCAAATAAGCACACACAAGAATATACACCCTACGCTATTGCTCCCCGGCAACGGCGCCAGAAAAAGGTCTTGATAACCCACAAGTTTAGGGGATCAGTTGTAGCCTCTTTCGATAAGTAAGAGTGTCGAACACAAAGAGGAGCTAAAGGTATAACAAATATTCCCTCAAGTTCTATCGACCACCGATACAACTCTACGCGCGCTTAACGTTCGCTTTACCTAGAACAAGTATGAAACGAAAAGTACTTTGTAGGTGTAATGGGATAGGTTTGCAAGATAATAAAGAACACATAAATAAAAACTAGGGGCTGTTTAGATAAAGAAACAACTAAGTTAGTCTTAATAGAGAGCTTTTTGTCACAAGAAAGTTATTTCTCCCTAGGCAATCGATAACTAGACCGATAATCACTATTGCAATTTTATATGAGGGAGAGGCATAAGCTAACATACTTTCTCTACTTGGATCATATGCACTTATGATTGGAACTCTAGAAAGCATTCGCAACTACTAAAGATCATCAAGGTAAAACCCAACCATAGCATTATAAGGTATCAAGTCCTCTTTATTCCCGTACGCAAACAACCTACTTACTCGGGCCTGTGCTTCTGTCACTCATGCCACCCACCATAAGCAAATCATAAACATATTGCAAACCCTACAGCGGGGATCCCTCACACTTGCTCGACATAGAGAGCACCATAGGATAACACCAATAAAAAAATGCAGCTCAAACCAATCATGATCATCAATCAACACATAGGACAAAACGGATCTACTCAAACATCATAGCATAGCCATACATCATTGGGAAATAATATATAGTGTTGAGCACCATGTTTAAGCAGATATTACAGCGGGGAGAAGAGGTGTTGAACCGCTGCATAGATGGGGAGAGAGTTGGTGATGACGGCGGTGAAGTTGTTGGTGTAGATCGTCATCATGATGATGGCCCCGGCGGCGTTCCGGTGCCACTGGGAGAGAGGGGGAGAGAGCTGCCTCCTTCTTATTCTTTGTTGGCCCCCCTAGACACACACACCACTAGATGGTAGGAGGGTTTCCCCTCTGGTCCTTGGCCTCCTTGGGCGCGGAGGGGCGGGAGCCCCTCTGAGATTGGATCTCTCTCTGTTTCCTTCTGTTTCTGCTTTCCCCGATTCTGGCCTTTCACTGTTTCTTAAATTCCCGGAGATCCTTAACTCTGATTGGGCTGTAATTTTAACATGATTTTTATTAGTATATTATATTTCTTGCGGCGAAATAAGGGCACCAACCTCCTTAAGGGGTGACCACAAGCCACCCTGGAGAGACTAGGGGGTAGGTCGTGCCCCTGGCTTGTGGGCCCCTTGGACATAGTCTCGCGTTGATTATTTTTCCTAAAATCACATGTATTAGGAAAAAATATTCGTAAGTTTTTATCGCGTTTCGACTTTGTTTGATATGGACTTTCTGCAAAACAAAAAACATGCAACAAATAGGAACTTGCACTGGCACTGGATCAATATGTTAGTCCCAAAATCGTATAAAAATGTGGCAAAAGTATATGAAAGTTGTAGATTATTTGCATGAAACAATCAAAAATGATAGATACGATGGAGACATATCAGCATCCCCAAGCTTAATTCCTTATTGTCCTCGAGTAGGTAAATGATAAAAAAAGATAATCTTTTCTATGGAATGCTACCTAGCATAATCTTGTTCATATAATCTAATCGTGGCATGAATATTAAGACACGATTGATTCAAAGCAATAGTCTATCATTTGACACTAAGACAATAATACTTCAAGCATACTAATAAAGCAATCATGTCTTCTCAAAATATAATGGCTAAAAGAAAGTTATCCCTACAAAAATCATATAGTCTGGCTATGCTCCATCTTCATCACACAAAGTATTAAATCACGCACAACCCCTGTTTTAGCCAAGCAATTGCTTCATACTTTAGTATTCTGAATCCTTTTCAACTTTCACGCAATACATGAGTGTGATCCATGGATATAGCACTATAGGTGGAATAGAATATGGTGGTTTTCGAGAAGACAAAAAAGAAGGTGATAGTCTCACATCAACTAGGCGTATCAACAGGCTATGGGGATGCCCATCAATAGATATCAATGTGAGTGAGTAGGGATTGCCATGCAACGGATGCACTGGGACTATAAGTGTAAGAAGACTCAAAAATAAACTAAGTGGGTGTGCATCCAACTCGCTTTCTCACGAAGACCTAGGGAAATTTTGAGGAAGCCCATCATTGGAATATACAATCCAAGTTCTATAATGAAAATTCCCACTAGTATATGAAAGTGACAATATAGGAGACTCTCTATCATGAAGATCATGGTGCTACTTTGAAGCACAAGTGTGGAAAAAGGATAGTAGCATTTCCCCTTCTCTCTTTTCTCTCATTTTTTTGTTTTTTTGGTGGGATTCTTTGGCATCTTTATTTTTTATTTGGGCTTCTTCGGCCTCTTTTAGTTTTTTGTAAAGTCTCGAGACTCATCCCAACTTGTGAGGGAATCATAACTTCCATCATCCTTTCCTCACATGGGACAATGCTCTAATAATGATGATCATCACACTTTTATTTACTTACAACTCAAGAATTACAACTCGATACTAGAAAAAAAATATGACTCTATATGAATGCCTCTGGCGGTGTACCGGGATGTGCAATGATCAAGCATAGCAATGACATCAAAAAACAGACAAGCCATGAAAACATCATGCTAGATATCTTACGATCATGCAAAGCAATATGACAATCATGGTACGTGTCATAATAAACGGAACGGCGGAAGTTGCACAGCAATATATCTTGGAATGGCTATGGAAATGCCATAATAGGTAGGTATGTTGGCTGTTTTGAGGAAGATAATATGGTGGGTTTAATGCATCGGCGAAAGTTGCGCGGTACTAGAGAGGCTAGCAATGGTGGAAGGGTGAGAGTGCATAAAATCCATGGACTCACAATAGTCGTAAAGAACTCACATACTTATTGCAATAGTCTGTTAGTTACCGAAGCAAAGTATTACATCCATGCTCCTAGGGCAGAGGTTGGTAGGAGTTAACCATCGCACGCTCCCGGCCTCCACACAAAGGATGACAATCAACAAATAAATCATGCTCCGACTTGTTCAGACAACGGTTCACCATACGTGCATGCTACGGGAATCACAAACTTTAACACAAATATTTCTACCAATCCACAATTACTCACTAGCATGACTCTAATATCACCATCTTTATATCGTAAAAATATTGAAAGGAATCAAACTCATCATATTCAGTGATCTACGGGTTTTATGTAGGATTTTATGACTAACCATGTGAATGACCAACTCCTGCTACCTCTCTAAATAGATATAAGTGAAGTATGAGAGTTTAATTTTTTCTACAAAAGATATGCCCATGCTCTAACAATTATAATTGAAGCAAAAGAGCATTCTATCAATGGCAGTTTTCTATGTGTGAGAAACAGGCAATCCAAACTTCAAATGATATAAGTGAAGCACATGAAGCATTCTATAAAGCCATACTCAAAAGATATAAGTGAGGTGCAAAGATCCTTCCATAAATCAACGAAAGTCTTTCTCATACCATCATGGTGCATTATTAAATTAAAAATAAAAATCACACCACGCTCCAAGATTTACGCATATCATGTGACGAATAAAAATATAGCTCCAAGTAAAATTACCCGTGGTTGTTAAAAGAAAGAGGGGATGCCTTCCAGGGCATCCCCAAGTGTAGTTTCTTGGGAGTCCTTGAATATTACCTTGGGGTGCCTCGGGCATCCGCAAGCTTAGTATCTTTCCACACCTTATTCTTTCATCCATCGTGATCTCACCCAAAACTTGAAAACTTCAGTCACACAAAACTTAAAAAAAACCTCGTGAGATCCGTTAGTATAATAAAGCAAATTACCACTTTAAGTAATATTTGAAACCCATTCACATTTTATTTTTGCATTGTAGATACTGTATTATAACTTCTTTGTGTGTTATACCACCGATACAATCGGTAGTTTCATCAAAACAAGCAAAACAGTGCATCAAAAACATAATCTGCCTTAAACAGAACAGTCTGTAGTAATTTGAACATTCACTATACTTATGCAACTCTAAAAATTCTGAAAAATTAGGAAAAAATAAAAAAAATCATAACAGAACTGTGTAAAAATTTGATAAACTTTTGACATTCCGGTAAAAAATGTAAATTCATGCACTACACACAAAGTTTCTGTTTTTGCACTACACACGCCAAACAAGCAATCTAATCATCCTAAAGGCAAATCTTGGCACATTTTTTTATAATACAATGGATTTATACAAGGGGATGATTATTTTTCTTGAAAAGTTTATGTAGTCGATATTCACAAAGTTTCCACGGGCATGAACAAATTCAAGGAGCTCCCAAACTTCAACGGTGCTCGTCCTTCTTACTTTCACTTTTCATTTTGAAAAAGTTTTAGCTTACCCTCTTTATTTTTATTTTTAGTGAACTATATAGAAGCACATGACATAATTAAAATGACTCTCTAAAACTTCTGGGTTGTCTCCCTGGCGGCACTTTCTTTAAAGCCATTAAGCTAGGCATAAAGTGCTCAAGTAATGGATCCACCTGGATGCCAAGGTATATCAAAGCCAATTTTAGTTAACAATGATTTGTAATTTATTAGTGAGCACAAAGTACCATATATCATGCAACAACGAAGTCTAACTCTCTTCTTATGCATCGGCATGTCATGAAAGAACAATTCATGCACACAAAGTAAAGGCCATGCATAGCATAAACAATTTCTTGCAATTTTATCGTATTGGAAACATAGAGAGGTGGAGATGTAGTTCCTCTCTCATAATAATTGCAAGTAGGAGCATCAAGCACATGCATATTATATCTATCAAAATCATCATGTGTAATGGTAAAATGCAACCCATCTATATAATCCTTAATAAGTGCAAACTTCTCCGATATAGTGTAGTTGGTAGAATTCATAAAGATAATAGGACTACCATGTGTGGGTGCAATAGAAACAATTTCATTATTAACATAAGGAGCTATAATAATTTCATATCCATAAGCATAATTCATATTGGCATCATGGCCACAAGCATAGCAAGCAGCAAGTACATCAAAAAGGGATATTTCAAACGAATCCAAGGGATCATAGGAATCATCCTTCGGTAAGCACTGGTAGCTAGTCCGCTCTTCCTCCTTTTGTTCTTCGCTCTCTCGTCATCTTTATCATCAAATGAGCTCACAGTGTCATCATTTTCTTCTTCCATAGTTTCCTGCAAAATATTAGTCTCCTCTTGGATAGAGAAGGAGTCCTCAATATATGGCTTAACATAAGCATTAGAAGCATAGTTTTCATAGCAATATTTAAGTATGGCAAAACTTTCAGCTTTGTAAAGTGTAGCATCATACTTTTCAATCAAAGAAGCAATTACATAGGCACCCTTAAAAGAAACAAATTCTTCAATTTTCTCAATATCATAGTAATTATAAACACCCTTGGCATAAGAAGATAAGATTCCATTATCATTAAACTCACATTGATAGGGAAGGTTTTTTTAGGGTCTTCATAACAACAAGTAAAATCATAAATTTTGCATAAATTCCAAGCATAGCATTGCAAAGTATTAATATGATGCCATAAAAGTTTCCCTTTTTGAGATAGGAGGTGTCGTACATAATAAGCATGCTCATTTAATGGTTTTCCCTCAACTAAGCTAGGTGGGGTTTCAACACGAGCACAAACGGATCGAAGATGATCCAAGTAAAAAGCTTCAACAGTGTGATATATTTTGGGTGATTCTTCTACCATTGGTGTAGTAGGTTCAGCTTTTTTTTATGTTTTACTTTTACTACTCATATCTACGAATTGTTTTCAAAACTAGCACCAAAAATACACCAAATTCGAAGAAAGTACGCCCAGTTTAAAAAAAATCAAAAATAACACCCGGTCGGCCTCTGCTGGGCCGACGGGGGCCCGGTCGGCTCTGTCCCGACCGAAGAAGGCTCATTGGCCTAAGGCAGGCCGAAGAGGGCACCGTCAGCCCATGCCAGGCCGAAGAGGGCCCGTCGGGCGCCAGGAGGCCGAACAGCCCCTGGATAAGTCCCAACATCGGGTCCCTTCTTCCTCCTCCTGCCTGGTCGCTCATCCTCTCTCTCTCTCTTGTTTTCTTGCACCTAAAATACCCCCTTGATCTCCTTCATCCTCCACCCATTTTCCGTTTCAATCCACTGAATCAATAGATCATGTCCCTCTCCCCCGCCGTACTATCTCATTTTTCGCAATGGGGTAGTGTGTTGTTCATTTCGAGGAGACATGGTGGGGTGGTGGACGTGTGAATGGTGAGAAGGTTGAGTGGTGAGCAAGAAGAAGAAGGTCACAGGCACGCGTCGAAGGTATACATTTTTTATGTTAGTTTATGTTAGTTTTTTAATGTACGTAAAATAAGTTTAGGTTAGTTTTATTAGTGTAGTGATTTTAGTGTGTGTGTTAATAGTGTAGGTTTATTTAGTTTAGCTAGTGTAGTAATTTTTAGTGGAAGCTTGCTATTTTAGTGTAGGTTTATTTTAGTGTAGGTTCATTTTAGTGTACGTAGGTATATTGTAGTGTATGTTTATTTAAGTGTAGATTTGTTCATTGGGAATAATGAGAAGCTGGCAATGTCTGACAGGTGAAAATGTCTGAATCCGTAAATTTTACTTAGTATTACAGCCCTGGTAATGTTCGATATAACGAGTTGGGGGTTGATCTTACCGAGTTTATAAAAGGCGAGATGACACTTTCAGACCCAGACACACTGGACATTAGGCAGTTGAAGCATTGGTTGACTACTAGTTTTGGCCTGGATCCTGAAGTTTGTTCCGTCAGTATTCATGCATTGTGGACCAAATCCTATAAAAATGTCAAGTGGGAGTTGATTCCGATAGATAGGAGCCAGCATTGGTTGTCCCTGTTAAGTCGTTCTAGAGACCGAAGAATCCATCTGTATGCCCTAGTGCAACCAGTGGCGAAGGAGGAGAATATCGTACCACCCAACATGGTGTATGGACCAGGCCAGAGTAGTCAAGTGGCTAACGAGATTTATGTATCCGGGTCACAGGCACCGGATGTTAATGCTAGCCAAGCCGAGAAAGAGTCGGATTATGTGCCACACAATGCTAGTGGTCATGCTACTGGGCAAAGTATTCAGTCGATAGTATTAGATGCCTCTAGGGTTGCTGATGGGGATGAGGAAGGCGATGAAAGGCGGAGGTTGATGGAGGAAGAGGACGAGGATGTGATTGCATCGGATCTAGTTTTTGAAAATTCCGAGGATGGGGAGGAGGTACCGATTCCTGCTGCATGGGAGCAGGACATATCCACCGGCATTACTGTCAACGATGGCCATGAGACTCCATGGCAATATACTCTCAACCAAGTCTAGATCGGGGCTATGTTTGACACAAAGAAAAAAATGAAGTATGCGGTGATAAAGTGGGCTATGTCTACGCAGAGGGTTTTCCGGACACATATATCTAGTCCAACAAAATATACCGTGAAGTGTGTTGAATCAGGTTGTCCTGCGAATGTGCACGGCCACGTGCCAAAGTATAACATCCACTGGGTTGTCACAGATATTGTCGCGCATAATTGTGTGAGGAAAAACATGTTGGTTCATCAACAAATCTTACTTCAACTCTCATAGCGCAACTCATGTATACTGAGATAGTGAAGAAGCAAGATATGGAAGCAAAACACATTCAGACAGCAGTGAAGGTCAGATTGAATTATGACATTCCATATGGGAAGGCTTGGAGGGCTAAGCAGAAGGCTATGGAGGAAAGGTTTAGGACGTTCTTCGACTCATATGATAATGTTGTCCGTCTCCTGGACATACTGAAGGAGAGGAATCCCGACACTTATGTTACAAGTTCCCTGTGAGTTTCACTTAGATCCTCAAGAGCTACAAAAAAATGATTTCACAAACTGAGCACAACAGCCAAACATATAAGCTGAAACAAAACTGAAAATCAGTCAAAAAAGTAACTTACCAACACGAGGTAAAGGAAACAACATAACACCATCCCGATGAAAATCGACACTAATATAAGTTCCATAGTCCTCAAGCATAACAGTCATCATGTCATGATGGCGGAGACCATAATCATTCACAAGTTCCTCCCGTGAAGGACCATGAAATTTACTGCTCATCCTATCATGTCTAAACCAAACATGATATAAGGTACCCTCACTGTTGTGAAGAGCAAGATCAATATTTGTGTTACCTCTCTGAATAGCTAAAGCTCTGCACTCCTCAATGTAACGAGCAAGATGTGATCTAACACTGCACGAAACATACTACAACAAGAATGGAAGCAAACATCATAATCATATAAACAAAGGCATTCGAATATGCCATAGTTAGATAAACAAGATATAGAATCTTACAACACGCCTTGAACATCAACGATCTAGCACAACAGTAAATACAGACGCACCGGAATCAACGGTAGAACAAGGGCCACCTAGAGCTCGGCAAAATGGGCAAGCCATTTTCCTGCAGACAAACGGTGACCAATAAGAACTAAATCCACAACGGAGTTGAAAGTTCACATTCGATTGAGTTGGAAGCCAAAAAAACCATAGGCCGATGGAGAGCACCCTGATCTATTGTTTACGTGGGATTGATAACAAAATGGGTGGTCGAGCAAAGAGATTGGCGCAGCGGCGGACGCATCGGAGAGCAACGGGAGTGAGAGGGGCAGCCTGGAGGATGGGGAGGATGAAAGGAGTGGTCAGAGGAGAAAGAGAACACTCCTCGGCATTATCCAGGGTCCCATCAGTCTCCCACTGGCTGACAGGGGCCTCTTCGGCCTCCCATTGCACGACAGGTGGCTCTTCGGCCTAGGGCAGGCCGACGGGTGGCTCTTCGGCCTGGTAGAGGCTGACGGGCCCCTCTTCGGCCTGGTGGAGGCCGACGGGCCCCTCTTCCGCCTAGTGGGTGGCTGACGGGGTGTTATACCAGCTAAAGGTATAACAAATATTCCCTCAAGTTCTATCGACCACCGATACAACTCTACGCGCGCTTAACGTTCGCTTTACCTAGAACAAGTATGAAACGAAAAGTACTTTGTAGGTGTAATAGGATAGGTTTGCAAGATAATAAAGAACACGTATATAAAAACTAGTGGTTGTTTGGATAAAGAAACAACTAAGTTAGTCTTAATAGAGAGCTTTTTGTCACAAGAAAGTTATTTGTCCCTAAGCAATCGATAACTAGACCGATAATCACTATTGCAATTTTATATGAGGGAGAGGCATAAGCTAACATACTTTATCTACTTGGCTCATATGCACTTATGATTGGAACTCTAGCAAGCATCCGCAACTACTACAGATCATTAAGGTAAAACCCAACCATAGCATTATAAGGTATCAAGTCCTCTTTATTCCCATACGCAAACAACCTACTTACTCGGGCATGTGCTTTTGTCACTCACACCACCCACCATAAGCGAATCATAAACATATTGCAAACCCTACAGCGGGGATCCCTCACACTTGCGCGTCAGGGAGAGCACCATAGGACAACACCAATAATAAAACATGCATCTCAAGCCAATCATGATCATCAATCAACACATAGGGCAAAACGGATCTACTCAAACATCATAGCATAGCCATACATCATTGGGAAATAATATATAGCGTTGAGCACCATGTTTAAGTAGATATTACAGCGGGGAGAAGAGGTGTGGAACCGCTGCATAGAGGGGGGGAGTTGGTGATGATGGCGGCGAAGTTGTTGGTGTAGATCGTCGTCACGATGATGGCCCTGGCGGCGTTCCGGTGCCACCGGGAGATAGGGGAGAGAGCCGCCTCCTTCTTATTCTTCATTGGCCCCCACCACCCCTAGATGGGAGGAGGGTTTCCCCTCTGGTCCTATGCCTCCATGGTGGCATATGGGCGGGAACCCCTCCGAGATTGGATCTCTCTCTCTCTCTGTGTGTGTGTGTGTGTGTGTTTCCTTCTGTTTCTGCGTTCCCCGATTTTGGCCTTTCACTGTTTCTTAAATTCCCGAAGATCCTTAACTGCGATTGTGCTGTAATTTTAACATGATGTTTACATGTATATTATCTTTCTTGTGGCGAAAGAAGGGCACCAACCGCCTTAAGGGGTGACCACAAGCCACCCTAGAGCGACCAGGGGGTAGGTCGCGCCCCCGGCTATTGGGCCCCTCGGACATCATCTTGCGTTGATTATTTTTCCCAAAAATAAAATGTATTGCAAGAAAAATATTCGTGAGTTTTTATCGCGTTTGGACTTCGTTTGATATGGATTTTCTGTGTAACAAAAAACATGCAACAAATAGGAACTGGCACTGGGCACTTGATCAATATGTTAGTCCAAAAAATAGTATAAAGAATTGCCAAAAGTATATGGAAGTTGTAGAATATTGGCATGAAACAATCAAAAATTATAAATACGACGGAGATATATCACGTTGTTGTTGCTTCTGTCATTGGAAAAGAACACCCCAAGATCGAACCCATCACAAAGCACCTCTTTCCATGGCAAGAAAAATCGATCTAGTTGGCCTAACTAAACCAAGGATTCGAACAAGCAATATGAGGCTATAAGTAATCATGCAAATAAGAGATCAAAGAAGACTCAAATCATATTCGTGGATAGAAACTGACCATGAACTCAAAATTCATCGGATCCCAACAAACATACCGGAAAAGTCATTGCATCAAATAGATCTCCAAGAGACCATTGTATTGAGAATCATAGAGAGAGAGGAAGCCATCTAGCTACTGCCTATGGACCCATAGGTCTATGGTGGACTACTCACGCATCATCAGAGAGGCAACTATGATAAAGATGAACCCCTCTATGATGGTGTTAGATTGGATCTCGAGGTTCTGGAACTTGCGGTGGCTGGAATTGTGTTTCGTCGACTGCTCATGGGTTTTCTGAATATTTTGAAATTTAGAGGCTCGATACTCGGTGGAGGGGGTGTCCGAGGTGGACACCACCCACCAGGTCGCGCCAGGGGGCCTTTGGCGCACCCTGATGGGTGGTGGGCACCCTGGGGGGCCTCCCTGGTAGATGTTTGGCCTATCTTCGTTCTTCTGGTTGACAAAAAATCTCCGAAAAGTTTCAGGACGTTTGGGCTCCATTTGGTATTGATTTTTTGCGAAGTAAAAAAACAAGCAAAAACAGCAACTAGCACTTTGGCACTATGTCAATAGGTTAGTCCCAAAAAATGATATAAAATTGCTATAAAATGATTGTAAAACATCCAAGATTAATAATATAATAGCATGGAACAAACAAAAATTATAGATACATTGGAGACGTATCATGTACCAGGATGTGCAAGATCTAGTGTGACATGTATCAAAAATATGATGAACGGTGGCTTTTCCACAAATACTATGTCAGCTCTATATGATCATGCAAAGCAATATGATGATGAACGAACTAGTCATGTGAAGTGGCGATGGAATTTGCATGCAATATATCTCGGAATGGCTATGGAATTGCCATGATAGGTAGGTATGGTGGATGTTTTGAGGAAGATATAATGAGTCTTATGTGCAACCGGGCGTATCATGTCATGGGGTTTGGATGCACTGGCAAAAGTTGCATCGATCCTCAAGGTGAGAATGGGCTATGTACAGTACCGAAGAGGCTAGCAAATTAGAAGGTGAAAATGCTTATGTCCATGGTATCACATTAGTCATAAATAACTCATATACTTATTGCAAAGTTTTATTAGTTTTATCATAAATCAAAGTACTACTCGCGTGCCCTGAGGGAGGAGGTTGGGAGGAGTTAACCATTGCGCGCCCCGACTGGAAACATCACTAGGATTTCAACAAGGAATAGAAATGCTCAAACATCAGCACCATGTCTCTTTAATTTTTAGATGAACAAGAAGTTAACACCTCTTAATATAGATACTTCTATGAATCATTAATTATGAACTCACACCTTTTTCATATTACCACACCAATGTCATTAACCCGCATTTTTTCTATATGTGCTACCCGATGGTTTTGATAATCACTCATTGATTACCTATTATTTTTTGACTAGTCTTATGACCCATGCAAATTACCATCACTATTCATTTACTCTCAAACAAATATAAGTGAAGAAAGAGAGTGAAATCATTTCTTTAAAATGTACATGCCAACATGCTCAAAAAGATATAAGTGAAGTCTAGAGCAACTGCTCAGCTAAAAAAACTAAGTGAAACACATAAAGTATTCTAACAAATTATGATGAAGGTGTGTGTCTCTCAAATAGGTGTGTCCAACAAATGATGATTGTGGCAAACTGAAAGTAAAATAAAACAAAAGTAAGTGCTACTTCTTAAGCTTGCGTTGGTTTTCCCTTGAAGAGGAAAGGGTGATGCAGCAAAGTAGATAAGTATTTCCCTCGGTTGTTGAGAACCAAGGTATCAACCCAGTAGGAGGAACAAGCAAGTCATCAATAGATGCACCTACACAAACAATCAAACACTTGCACCCAACGCTATAAAGGGATTGTCAATCCCTTCACGATTACTTGCAAGGATTAGATCTGACAGCGATAGATAGGAAAGATTGCGAGAAGTAAAAGGTAAATAAAATTGCAACAAGGTATTTTTGGTATTTTTGGTATATAGATCTGAAAATATAATATGGAAAATAGACCCGGGGGGCATAGGTTTCACTAGAGGCTTCTCTCTTCCAGGAAAATAACACGGTGGGTGAACAAATTACTGTTGGGCTATTGATAGAAAAGTGCATAGTTATGAAGATATCCAAGGCAATGATTATGCATATAGGCATCACGTCCGTGTCAAGTAGACCGAAACGATTCTACATCTACTACTATTACTCCACACATCGACCAACTCGTGCCTGCATCTAGAGTATTAAGCTCATGAAGAACACAGTAACGCATTAAGTAAGATGACATGATGTAGAGGGATAAAATCAAGCAATATGATGAAAATCCCATCTTTTTACCCTTGATGGCAACAATACAATACGTGCCTCGCTACCCCTACTTTTTCACTCGGTGAGGACACCACAAGATCGAACCAAAAACTAAGCACTTCTCCCATAACAAGAATTACCAATATTGTTGGCCAAACCAAACCAATAACTCGAAGAGACTTGAAAAGATACGAAATCATGCATATAAGTATTCATAGAAGAACCAAATAATACTCATAGATAAGCTGATCATAAACCCACAGTTCATCGGATCTCGACAAACACATCACAAAAGAGTATTACATCGGATAGATCCCCATGAAGATCATGGAGAACATGGTATTGAAGCACAAAGAGAGAGAAGAAGCCATCTAGCTACTAGATATGTACCCATAGGTCTGTGGTGGACTACTCACGCATCATCTGAGGGGCAATGGAGTTGATGTAGATGCCCTTCATGATCGAATCCCCCTCCGGCAGATTCCGGAAAAGGCTCCAAAATTGGATCTCTCGGGAATGGAGGCTTCCAGCGATGAAAAAGTATTATCGTTGCTATCTTGGTATTGGGGGAATATTTGGGAATTTATAGGCTGAAGATTAGGGTTAGATGACCTTTTGGGAGGGCACAAGCCAAGGGCGCCCCCTGGCCGCGCTAGGGTGGCTTGTGACCTCCTGGCTGGTCTCCTGCCTTCCTCTCCAAGTCTGGTAGATGTCTTCTGGTCAAAGAAAAATCATCGCGGAAATTTTATTCCGTTTGGACTCCGTTTAATATTCCTTATCTACAATACTCAAAAACAAGGAAAAAACATAAACTGGCACTAGGCTCTAGGTTAATAAGTTAGTTCCAAAAATAATATAAAATAGCATATTAATGCATATAAAACATCCAAAACAGATAATATAATAGCGTGGAACAATCAAAAAGTATAGATACATTGGAGACGTATCAGCATCCCCAAGCTTAATTCATGCTCGTCATCGATTAGGTAAATGATAAAAACTGAATTTTTTATGTGGAATGCTACCTAACATATTTATCCATGTAATATTCTTTATTGTGGCATGAATTTTCAGATCCATAAGACTCAAAACAAAAGCTTAATGTTTACATACAAACAATAATATTTCAAGCATACTAACAAAGCAATTGTGTCTCTTCAAAATATAATGGCAAAAGAAAGTTAACCCTACAAAATCATATAGTCTGGCTATGCTCCATCTTCCCCACGCAAAGTATTTATATCATGCACAACCCCAATGATAAGTCAACCAATTGTCTCACACCTTTTATGTTCTCAAACTTTTTCAACTCTCACGCAATACATGAGCGTGAGCCATGGATATAGCACTATAGGTGGAATAGAATATGGTGAAGGTTGTGAAGAAAAAAGGAGAAGATAGTCTCACATAAACTAGGCATATCAACGGGCTATGGAGATGCCCATTAATAGATATCAATGTGAGTGACTAGGGATTGCCATGCAACAGATGCGCTAGAGCTATAAGTGTATGAAAGCTCAAAACGAAACTAAGTGGGTGTGCTTCCAACTTACTTGCTCGTGAAGACCTAGGGCAATTTGAGGAAGCCCATCATTGGAATATACAAGCCAAGTTGTATAATGAAAAATTCCCACTAGTATATGAAAGGGACAAAATATGAGACTCTCTATCATGAAGATCATGGTGCTACTTTGAAGCACAAGTGTGGAAAAAAAGATAGTAGCATTGTCGGTTCTCTACCTTCCCCTTGCGCAGAGCCGCACCCTCGACCCCTCTGAGCTACTGGAGTCGCCCTGACCGCCCCCTGGCACCATGTAGGGCTGCTGTCAGAGGCTCTTGGCGGCTAGCCTATGGCTGCACACTCGCTCTGCCATGGCCAACACCACCCGGGCCATCCCCAACGCGCCAGCTAACCTCCAAATACAGCGCCCGACCCGTCCTCTATCTCCCAGCCGTGCCAGCCACCACCATGTCGCCCAACGGCAACAGTGGCGGTGCATCGCCGGGCTAATCCTCAACTACCGCCGAACTGCCTTTCCGAGCCTATATAAACCGGCTCCCCCGAGCTCTTCACACTCAGCATCGGCCCCCTCCACCGTAGCAAGCTCCCCCTAGCCCAGTCGACCAGAGCCGGACATCTTCCTCATCTTTGGCTGAGCCAACCGTCGCCTCAGTGTGGTTGAATCCGAGCTAGCCATGCCCATTCATCAAGAGATTGTGCACCACTAACCTCCTTCAGCCCACTGATGACCCTTTCCCCTCGCCAATTCCTCCCAAGAGCAGACCTGGGAGGAGTTCCCCGGTTCACCGAAGTTTCCCCCGCCATTGTTGAGGCCCTGCTCGACCTCGAGCTCCCTAGCGCCTTCCACCACCCACAACCGATATGTCCCACTACCTTGATCATGTGGGTCGCTCGAGTGCCAACAATAATGCCCCCTAGCGCCGACAATCAGTGTCGGAGCTCGGCCATGCTCCTACCCAGACGCGTGGGAGGTGAGGGATAAACCCAAAACATGGGTCCCGCCTGTCGATGAGGCAACCCATCCCTCGACCGTGTAACTGCTTCAGCGCATTGTCCCTGCGAGGAAGCGCACTTCTGAGTTTACGCTTTCGGTAGCAGTAAGCATACTTCAGCCGATCCGTTTCCATTAATTGTTTTATTTTAAAACAGAAGTTTGACCCCTCTTTGATTGGTCATAACTTTTAAACTAAAACCTCGATTGATTTTATTCTTTTTCCTGCCTTTCTAAAATTTCACCTAGTTTGTTTTAGGATTTATTTGAAAAATATTCAAGACAATTTTTTGTGCTGTTTTTAAATTGCGTGTTGATTCGAATATTTTCATAATAGGAATTGGAGACAAAAGCAAACATTCAAAAGTTTTGGGAGTGCACCCTACATCTCTCACATTTAAGGCAAGCATTCTGAACCTTCGTATAGTATTTGTTCTATGATGTTTGATGTGGGGGGAAAAGCTACAACACTAAGTTAACATGAAGTGCACATTATTTCATGTGAAGGTGTGATCATGCTTGAAAATGCATGATGAGAATTTCCTGCTATTGAACTTGAGATGCATGTGGCAGTAGTAACCACCCTGTACCACTCATGCCTATTGTAAGGAATCTGGGGTAAGCCTCTGTCTTGGGTAGACACGAGCTTGGTGCTAACATTTCATTGGGACGAGAATGGTCAGTGAGGCATGATGGGATGTGATGAGTGGTGATTCTGCCTGATATTGAGAAAAATGTTTGTTGTGCCAATCATGCAGGGAACACTTAAACCTCCTGAGTCGGCCATAGAACGACTCTTGTCCAAGTAACCCCCATACTTGTTCCGTACTACAACTCATCCCTGCCGAAGGTAGGGTACGGTTCAGTCAGTCGTCAACCTCTTTCTTATTGGCACACACCATACAAAGAGGCAACAGTGGAAGTTACCGGAGGCATCTGGTAGGCATGCCACTTGGTCTAGGGGCATGGGTGTTCCGGCGGGACCGAGGGGGTAGCGCCCATGTTTGCGCGCGGTATAAATTTTGTGATCCCATGCTAATCGAGATTGTGGTCTCCCCACTCAGTGTTTTACTTCACGAGGGCATGGGTGATTCCAAGCATCGGTAAGTTGAGCTGGTGTTTGCGGGTCACGTGTGTTTTCAACTAAAAGACCGTAAGTGGAATTAGTCCCGATGGACTAAAGGAATCTGTTACTAGTGGGTAAGGGGTACAACCTCTGCTGAGTATATATCTATTCGAATAGACGTGTCCGCGGTTAAGGACTACAGTATCAGATGGGTCAAGTGTCGGTCTTAGTGTCGGTTTTCGAAGGAAATACTTCCAAATCCGAATATTGATCATGAAGTGTGACAAGTAATATTGATTATTATTATTGTTATGGACTAACCATTTCTATTATGTGAATTGTTGAGTATCCCTGGGATGGTTCTACCCCCTGGATACTCATGTTAATATTCTTCCATATAAGCCCTTTATGTGGCGTCACTAAGACGCCCGATTGTGGCATGCTTGTTATTTACTTTTTTATAAGCCCATTATGTGCCATTGCTTAGACGCCCGACTGTGGCATGCATGATGTTTACTTTATATATAAGCCCTTTATGTGGTGTCGCACAGACACCCGACTGCGTCATGCCTATTATTTATTTTCTTCATAAGCCCTTTCTATGGCGTCGCTCAGACGCCCGACCGAGGCATGTCTCATATTCTTAACCTTCAAGGCATCGCTTCAGACACCCGATTGGTATAATTTCCTTTTATTCCAGAATACTTATTTATGTTTAATATGATTGACATGTTTGCTTGCATCATGAATTTTATTTTGTGACTGACTAGATGATCGTGAGTTATTTTAGTGTTTGATTATCACGTGCTATATTATATCTGTGTTCATAATGTTTGCGAGTACATTCAAAGTACTCACTGGCTTGTCCCTGGCTATTGTCTTGTCCAGATTTCTTGCTTGGAGAGGAGTGAAATGACAATAGCCTTGGAACCTAGGCAACGGAGACAGCAGCCACGCGAAGATAGGAATTATCCAGGTCAGTTGTTCTTGTGGGAAATGGTGTCCCATATACGTTGAATATCCACGAACCGCTTCCGCCATCAACCACTAGAAACTTTGTTGTACTCCATAGACCACCATGGTCTTGTACTTCAGATTTTGTAATTTGCTTGGAATTTTGTATCAAGAATGTCTCCACCAGCTAACGGTAATCCTAGGGCTGGTGAGCACAAGGACCAGTTACTAGGAAATTAATATCCTAGAAAGCCAGTCTTGACAAACTTGGTATCAGAGCCAGGCTGACCAATGGCTAATCCTATCTTAGTCGGGTCAAGAAAACCTAGGTTATCACCCACCCAAACCATACCATAACCATAGCCAAGCCTATCCTATCTAATAGCCCACACAGTAGCCCGACACCTTTTGGCAGTCGGTGCCCAACCTATCACACTAGCCCAGTAAGGCACATGCCTGTGACCGACACTTGAGTTATTCCATTTGCAAGCGTGCGAGGGAAGAGTCTGTTCTCTTTTTATGAAGGAGACGTTTACCCAAACCCAGCACACCATAGCCTCCTATCCAAAACCAATCCAAGATGCATGGTGCCATTGTGTGTAGTGGAACCACCGTGACCGACGTTGGAGGTATTGTGACCATCCTAGCCAACCTCACCCGTCGTGCCTTTGCATTAGAAGAGACCCTGGAATATACTGTGTTCCAGGAGCACACGACTGATGCCATTCATCTCTTTCGGGCCACGGTGCACGTCTTCGGTAGGGGTATCCCGCCAGAACGCCCCTATTGGTTCACCAGAAGGACAACTTCCCATGAGCCGCAACCATCCAGCTAGTAGCTCGAGAGGCTATAATTCAACTCTGACACCTATCGTCGAGGGTTAACTGTCGCTCGTTCTACTACTACCCTAGCCATGAAGGATATAGTAGGTCGCCCCAAGTCGTCAATGGAGACCATGAGGCAGACCCCGCCTTGTTGCATCTTGTGCGCTACTTAAGGGCACAAGAGGCGATGTTTGATCAGGCCACCCTTGATTTGATTACAACTTGCTAAGAACTCGCTTGCCGGGCCCAGACAAGAAGAGAAGTTGTGCCCGACGCCGACAATCCAGTCGTGTTGTTCGGACAACCAATAGAGTCGTCGAGACCTGCCCCTGCAACCGAGCGTAATATAATGGTATCCTCGGAGGAGCTTTGTTGCCTTTTGGGGACACACTCCAATGGGATTGTGACTACCAACCCCCGCGATGGTCGTCATCGCTACCCCGACCCTGCAACTTCGCACTCTAACCCAGTCAACCCCAATGGTGAAGCACAAGGAGAAGCCTCAACGTCCGCAAGGCATGCTCAATTAGATATGATCGAAGTAGACTAAGCCACTCGAGTAGTCTCGAGCCTTAATATTCCTATATCGTGTAATAATATGACTGTGTATGACCATTAATTCATTGCAGACTGTTCATGTGGCATTAATTTTGATAGTATCACCTACGGCTATGCGTATACATTTTTAACTGTAGAATAAAATTTGGGATGAGACTACAAGAGACAAACCTAGTCAACAACCACAACAATATGTCACTTTTTGTGAATCATATATGTGGCTTTGACCCGACCACCATAGAGAAGTATCAACAACCAACATTGTCGCCAAACCACAATATAACCCCTAGTCTAGATGCTATATAAGAGGCCACTTCGTGGCCTCACCAAGCATCCCTCACCTTGTGCACTGCCTCCACAGCCATTTTTCCATGTCACGCCTTGGGATTCATATGAGAACCCCGGATGCAACCCAGGGAGTTTTGTTAAGATAGTGTGCGATTTTGCCTGCAATACCATGGATTCTCCCCACCCACCCCAGTGCGAGCCGTTCAAATCGAGGGTCACTTTGACTGCCTCGAAATATTGGACATTTGCGCACATCCCACCAGAAGACCCAAAACAAGGCCCCACGGAAGTCTCCTTCATCGGGGAATATTTCCTCATGACCTATAGGATTTTATCTGTATCGTAGGCACCGTGATTGTATTAATTAGCATAGTGTTTGTTTTCCTGATGTGATATATGCATTGTGTTTTATAATTTACTATATGTATATATCATGTTGGTTGTAGTTGTTTGCTATGATTTAAAATTAGTGTGATTTAATCATAGCAAATCTTCTGGTGAGATTTCCTTAAGATACCACCGCAACAAAAAAATGTTTTCACAACAAATGTTTGATTTGCATGTCCTCATGTTATACGACTCACAAGCCACGCACATTAAATGCAAGACCATGCGCTCTTTTATCACATAATCGATCACCTCACTAGTAGACCACAGTTGCACCTCGGTCAGCGATTTTACTATGACGCTGTCATATTGAGTGTATGGATTATTTATTTTTGCATGTTAAGATTGTCGTGTGGTAGGAATATTATTTTTGCAACGTCCTTAGCAAATCTCGAGGATGAGATTTTCTTGAAGGGGGTAGTGTTATAGCACCCCAAAATTTAATAATGCTTTATTAATTAAAAAATTTGCTAGGAATATTTATTTTCTATTTCTCTGGATTTTCTGTTCATTTCAGAGCCACCCCTTCTGTCTGAATTCCAAAATTCTTCCCTCTTATTTGAAACTTTTGAATAATGTTGTGTGACTTGAATGTTTCATTAAATCATTTTATTTCAATTAGTAAAACCAGTGGAATTATTTTGATAATAAAACATGCCAAGTTGTAATTCTTTTAATAGCATTATCATTCTTTTAAAGGCCTAAGTTGCACTACAACCTGTTCATAAATTAATTCATTAATTCCACAAAAAATTATAGATAACATGTTATGTCCCTAGATCACTTTTATGCAAAAACCCAACTTGATGTTTTGGAAAAATTGAGGAAATCATCCTCATTTGCATCTGGTCCAGTTTGGCAGTTTGTACTGCAACCCTATTTTATTTTCCTCTAAATCCCATGACATTTTTTCTACTTGTAATACACCCTACCAAACTCTTAAGTCCAAGAGTTTAGATCCATTGTAGTATATTAAGCCCATGCAATAATGCCCCATAGTTTTTGTCCAGAAACAGAGTTTTGCAAAACTTGCACTAGCAAGTTTTTCCTTTTGCCAAACCAACCATGCCCTCATGTTGTGCACCTAAGGAGACCAGAACCTGGAAATTTTGGTGGCCAAAATAGTGCACTAGATAACAGTAGCATACTGTCGAGCACCTTTAGTGCATGGCCAGAATTGCCATGATTTCTAGTTTGCATTGTGAAATTGCTTTTATAGGCAAACCATCATGTCTTCTAGCTCCCCTATACACAATAGCATAGGCCTGTTAATTTGTAGCACCACTTAAGCCCCCTATCATGCATTGGCATTTCGTCGAACGCCTGGTGTGCATGCCCAGAGCGTGCCGAGAGCGCCCATACTGCAGCCGTAGCATCCGAGCCACCATGCACCCCACCTACCGAGCCCCTCACCCTTCCCCTAGCGCAGAGCCGCACCCTCGACCCCTGTGAGCTGTTGGAGTCACCCCGACAGCCCCGTGGCACCGCGCGGTGCCACCGTCAGAGGCTCTTGGCAGCTAGCCTACGGTCGCGCCCTCGCTCTGCCACGGCCGACACCGCCCGAGCCACCCCAGCGCGCCAGCTAACCTCCCAATATAGCGCCCGACCCATCCTTTATCTCCCAGCCGCGCCAGCCACCGCCACATCGCCCTACGGCAACAGTGATGGCGCATTGCCAGGCTTATCCTCAACTGGCGTCGAACCGCCTTTCTGGGCCTATTAAACCCTCTCCCCCGAGCTCTTCATACTCAGCATCGACCCCTCCACCGTAGCAAGCTCCCCCTAGCCCAGTCGACCAGAGACAGACGTCTTCCTCGTCTCCGGCTGAGCCAACCGCTGCCTCAGTTCGGTTGATTCCGAGCTAGTCATGCCCATTCATCAAGAGGTCGTGCACCTCTAACCTCCATGAGCCCACTGATGACCCTTTCCCCTTGCCAATTGCGCCCAAGAGCGGACCTGGGCAGAGTTCCTCGGTTCACCGAAGTTTCCCTCGACATAGTTGAGGCCCTGCTCGACCCCAAGCTCCCCAACGCCTTCCACCACCCCCATCCAATGCGGCCCACTCCCATGATCACGTGGGTAGCTTGAGTGCCGAGAATAATGCCCCCTAGCGCCGGCAACCGGCAACGGAGCTCGCCCATGCTCCTGCTCAGACGCGCGGGAGGTGATGGATCAACCCGACACGTGGCTCCCACCTGTCGATGAGGTAACCCCTCCCTCGACCGCATAACTGCTCTAACGCATTGTCCCCGCGAGGAAGCGCACTTTTGAGTTTATGCTTTCAGTAGCGGTAAGCGTAGTTTGGTTGATCTATTTCCATTAATTGTTTTATTTTAAAACAGAAGTTTGACCCCTCTTTGACTGGTCATAACTTTTAAACTAAAATCTCAATTGACTTTATTCTTTTTCTTACCTTTCTAAAATTTCACCTAGTTTATTTTAGGGTTTATTTGAAAATTATTTAAGACAACTTTTTGTGCTGTTTTTAAATTGTGTTTTGATTCGAATATTTTCAAAATAGGAATTAGAGACAGAAGCAAACTTTCAGAAGTTTTGGGACTGCACCCTGCATCTCTGCACATTTAAGACAACCATTCTGAACCTTGGAATAGTATGTGTTGTGTGATGTTTGATGTGGAAAAAAAGCTACAACACTAAGTTAGCATGAAGTGTGCATTATTTCATGTGAAGGTGTGATCATGGTTGCAAATGCATGAAGAGAATTTCTTGCTATTGAACTTGAGATGCATGTGGCAGTAGTCACCACCCTGTACCACTCATGCCTATTGTAAGGAATCTGGGGTAAGCCTCTGTCTTGGGTAGACACGAGCTTGGTGCTGACATCTCGTTGGAGCGAGAATGGTCAGTGAAGCATGATGGGGTGTGATGAGTGGAGATTCTGTATGATATTGTGAAAAATATTTGTTGTGCTAATCATGCAGGTAACACTTAAACTTCCTGAGTCGGCCATAGATCGAGTCTTGTTCCAATAACCCCCGTACTTGTTCCATACTACCACTCGTCCCTATCGGAGGTAGGGTACGGTTCAGTAAGTCGTCCACCTCTTTCTTATTGGCACACACACCATACAGAGAGGCAACAGTGGAAGATACCGGAGGCATCTGGTAGGCATGCCACTTGGTCCAGGGGCATGAGTATTCCGGCTGGACCGAGGCGGTAGCGCCCATGTTTGCGCGCGGTATAAATTTTGTGATCCCATGATAATCGAGATTGTGGTCTCCCCACTCAATGTTTTACTTAACGAGGGCCTGGGTGATTCCAAGCATCGATAAGTTGAGCTGGTGTGTGTGGGTCACGTGTGTTTTCAACTAAAAGACCATAAGCGGAATTAGTCCCGATGGACTAAAGCAATCTGTTACTCGTCGGTAAAGAGAACAACCTCTGTAGAGTATATATCTATTCAAATAGCCATGTTCGCGGTTAAGCACTATAGTCTGGGATGGGTCAAGTGTCGGTCTTCGGAGGAAATACTTCCAAACACGAATATTGATCATGAAGTGCAACAAGTGATATTGATGATTACTATTGTTATGGACTAACCATTTCTATTATGTGAATTGTTGAGTATCCCTCGGATGGTTCTACCTCCTGGATACTCATGTTAATATTCTTCCATATAAACCTTTATGTGGCGTTGCTGAGATGCTCGACTGTGGCATGCTTGTTATTTACTTTATTTATAATCCCTTTATGTGGCATCGCTCAGACGCCCGACTGTGGCATGCATGATGTCTACTTTATATATAAGCCCTTTATGTGGCGTCGCACAGATGCCCGACTGTGGCATGCCTGTTATTTATTTCTTCATAAGCCCTTTCTTTGGCATCGCTTAGACGCCCGACCGAGGCATGTATGTCTGTGTACTAAAGTTTGGGTCCTTTAGTACCCCTTACTTGTGCACGGGCAGTTGTAGCCACACCAGCGGCAAGGCCCACCAGGCGACTGTCGGGTGCAAGCACAAGGAAGTCAAGAAAGCATTCAAGCCAACAATCAGGATCGAAGAGCGAAGGCTGGGACCCCGGCAAGATCTTGCCGGGATGGCCTACGGAGCCCCGGCAAGGAGTGCACCTGGCAAGGCCTCGCCATCCTGACAACACACAGACCAGGTCTCATCACACCTGGGTACGTGTCGAGGCACCAGGGGTGGAGGAGGCAAAGTGGTGCCGACGGGACGGGCTCCTGTCCCGTCCTGTAGAAGGCCAGGGATGCCTAACGGAATATTAAATGTGTTTGTCTTACACCATCAGTGTTAGGTACAATAACACTGTAGCACTTTACACCTCATGTATGCGATGTACGCCACTATTGGTGACCCCTTCGAGAGTATAAAAGGAGGCCCAAGGCACAGCTACAGGGGAATCGGCTCAGGCCCATTCTGCATGAGTAGCAGCTATGTACTATAGCGCTCCCAGAACCTGAGCTAGAAATCATCCAATACAACCAAGAAGAAGTATGGTTTTACGCATCTTTGCGGCCCGAACCTGGGTAAAATCCGCGTGTTAATCATTAGATCTGCTCTCTGTGCGAGCCTTCTTCCCTGCCAAATCATAAAGGGATCCTTCGGATCCCATAGGTGTCGTTTCCCCCGACATCTTTGGCGTGCTAGGTAGGGGGAAAGGTCACATGGACCTGATCTGGTCACTAGCGTGCCAGTTCCTTCATAATCATCATCGCCATGGCCCCTAAGAGGAAGGGTTTGACGGCGGTTGGCCCATCCATGTACGTTGTCCCTGTAGCTACACAGACAGGTGACGGTGTAGACACGGGTGGAGGAGGCAGAGGTTCAGAGCTTCCACGACATTCCAGTGATCATAGCCAGGTGAGCGGCGTCATTCGCGCCGCTTGAGCTAAGGACGGAGCTATGCTGCCAGCAGGCGGTGCAGCCAACTCCAGAGACGGAAGGGCGCCTTCCAAGACACCCCCACCGGCGCACATGCTACGACCTTCTCAAGGCGCGCGTGATGAGCATCATCGTGATGTTGTTCGGTCCGGGCGTCCTCATGGAAAATCTCCTGAGCATCATCCTCAAGATGCGCGGGACAAGCTTGAACGCCAGCATGCTAGTGGGAGTGGCGTGCAATCGCGGGACCGCGATGGAACTCCTTCTAACACGATTAGGAGTCAGAGCACCTCGCGTTCTTCGCGTCGTTCGTTGCCGACCACGTCGAAAGAAGCAATGTCATGGACACAACTACTCCTGAACTTCCCTCCTGCTGCGGAGAAGCTCGACGAGTGGAGAGCCACCATTCAGAGCCTCCTCAGACTCGCTGACAAGTTTTGGCCCACCGAGCCGGCTCGCGCCAGTGGCGAGAAGGCCGGAGGCGGTGCGACCACAGTGCACTCTCCTCCATAGCAACAACGCTAGTCACAAACTCGATGGACCGATGCTTGCGATGATTACTCGACGGCTCGTCTGATCCACGGACTCACCGCGATCAGCGTCAAGTTCTTCGAGAATGAAGCAAAGAAGATGCTCGGACTACAATCGAGCGACGGCGAGAAGCGCGCCATCAATCTGATAAGCATAGGGGACTCACTGTAGACAAATTCGTGCCAGGGTTCCTGTCAACCTACCTTACAAGGTGGGTTGTCCAGTGTTTACCCATGAGCTGCGACGAGTCCAGTAGCCCAACTCCCGAACATTCAAGCCAGAGGTCCCATAGAAATATGACGGCAAGACTCACCCGTCAGAGTTCTTGAGCATCTACACCATTGCGGTGCAAGCTACCGGGGCTCACGATGACAAGATAGTCGCCAACTACTTCCCGTTGGTGCTTAAGCCCAACGTCAGGTCGTGGTTGATGCACTTGTCGGAAGGATCCATTTCTTCCTGGGCAGATCTATGCCATGAGTTTGTTGGCGCCTTTACCTGAGGTCATCAAGCTCCTGGCCAGGAAAGTGATTTACATCTCATCTCCTAGAAGGAGGGCGAGACTTTGCGCAAGTACATCTAGAGGTTCAGCCGCATACACCACAACATACCAGACATTCATCCTGCTGCTGTTATCAGCGCGTTCCATCAGAACATGCACAACCACAGGATGCGGGAAGAGCTGGCAATGAACAAGGTTAGGGATGTTGCCGAACTCTATGCTCTGGCAGATAAATGTGCTCGAGATGAAGAAGGGAGGAGGATTCCTGGCGAGGACGCTGGCACAGGGGTCGATTCTGAGGATGACGACACCGCCGCCCCGGCAAAGAAGGCCCGACAGCATGACAGGAAGCGCAAGGGCAAGGCCGTGCTTGCCGTCGAGGGATCCAGAAACCCCGGCACCGCCAAGAAGGCCAAGGTTGATGACCCCGGCAAGGATGTTGCCGGGTGCGCCTCCTGTCAGGCTTTCGCGGTTGCCGACAAGCCGGAAGGCTCCGTCAAGCAGTATTGCAAGATCCATCGCACCAAAGGCCACAGTCTCTAGGACTGCTGGCAAGTTGAGCAGCTTGCAGAGAAGCAAAAAGCTGAGTACGAGAGGCGAGACAAGGAGAAGCGCCGGGATGGTGCAGAGGGGTCCGACAAGAAGCGCGATGGCCGTGGAGGTCGCCACGGCAAGGCCAAGCAGCAGAAGGACCGTCCCGCTCGTGGTCGCGATAAACAAAAGGGGGTGATGATGACGTTGAAGAGGACGACAAGTCCAGCGAGCAAGAATTCCAGAGAGCCACAGACGCCATTTGTGTCGACAGAGGTGCATCGTTGCATTCTTCCCACCGCCAACTTAAACAGTGGGCGCGTGAGGTTAATGCGACTCAGCCATCTATCGGTGCCCGGAAGCCTTTGAAATGGTCCAACATGCCTAGCATTTTCGATGTTGAGGATCACCCTGATCGTGTAACTGCGGTTGGGTGTTTGCTGTTGCTGGTCTCACCAACGATTCGCAACCTCAAAGTGACAAAAATGTTAGTCGACGGTGGGGCTGGCTTGAACTTGATTTTGCCCGAGGTGATCAAGAGATTGCAAATTCCTGATGGAGATCTCGAGGAAACGGGCTCGTTTCAGGGGGGTCAATCCAGGAAGGAGCCAGCCAAAGGGAAAGATCACGCTTCCAATAACATTTGGTAGCAATCTGAACTTCAGGACGGAGAAGGTTGTTTTCGACGTCGACAAGATTTTGTTGCCATACAATGGGGTCCTTGGCCGTCCAGCATTAGCCAAGTTCATGGCAGTGTCGCACTATGCCTACAATGTATTGAAGATGCCTTGGCCGATGGGCGTCATCACTGTCAAGTCCGACAAGAAGGACGCGCTTGTCTGTGTTGATCAAATCTACTCGGAGGAAGTTGCAGCATCTGCCACAAAGGCACTTGCTCCTGCCGCTGAAACTCCCAGGAGGAAGAAGCCCAGCAAGACCTCTCGCGTAGACTCCGGCAAGCGCACTTCCTTGGAGTGTTGCGCTCCTGTTGAGGACGTGCCAGAGAGTTCCACCGTCAAGAGAAAGAAGTACAAGGTAGCTCCACCAGATACTAAGAAGGTGCCCGCCAAGGAGGATGGTAGGGGAGGAACTTTCACCATAAGTTCCACCCTTGACGACAAATAGGAAAGCATGCTCATCGCCTTCCTGCGGGCGAATGTCGATGTGTTTGCATGGCAACCATCTGATATCCCCGGTGTTCCCAGGAAGGTGATTGAGCACCACCTTGTCGTCTTTCCACACGCGCAGCCCATCAAGCAGAAGGTCAGCAAGCAGGCTTTGGAGCGGCAACAGTTTATTGCCAAAGAAACCAAGAAATTAGAAGCAGCTGGCTTGGTTAGAGGAGTACTTCATCCAACATGGTTGGCCAATCCAGTTGTAGTGCACAAGGCGAATGGGAAATGGAGGCTATGTATTGACTACATAGATATCAATAAATCCTGCCCCAAAGATCATTTTCCCTTGCCGCCCATCGACCAGATTGTGGACTCCACCGCCGGCTACGACTTGTTGTCTTTCCTTGATGCCTATTCAGGTTATCATCAGATTTTCATGGCCAAGGAAGACGAAGAGAAGACGGCATTTATCACCCCATGTGGTACGTATTGCTTTTTGTGTATGCCTTTTGGGTTGAAAAGTGTTGCTTCTACATTTGCAAGAATGGTCTAGATTGGTTTTGAGCCCCAGCTACATAGAAATATGGAGTCTTATATGGATGACATAGTGGTCAAAATCAAGGACAAGGCGACGCTCATATCAGATTTAGAAGCAACATTTGCAAATCTGCGCAAGATCAACTTGAAGCTCAACCCTGAGAAGTGTGTGTTTGGTGTCCCATCCGACAAGCTTTTCGGGTTCTTTGTATCTCAACATGGAATTGAAGCAAATCCCGACAAGATCAAAGCAATTGAGAAAATTGAAGCACCAAGACGTGTCAAGGATGTGCGTCGTCTTGTCGGCTGTGTTGCCGCTCTGAGTAGGTTCATTTCAAAATCTGCTGAGCGCGCCCTGCCCTTTTCAAAATCTTGAAGAAGGGAGGTCTGATGAAATGGACTCCGGAAGCGGAGGCAGCACTGCAGGATTTGAAGAAGTACCTCTCCTCTCCGCCAATGCTAGCTGCGCCAAAACCACAAGAGCCGTTGCTGCTATATCTAGCGGCAAAAAATCAATTGGTGAGTGCTGCGTTAGTGGATGAAAGAGAAGTTGATGAAGAAGCAGTGGCAGCGACAGGACAGCCAAGTGACAAGCCAGGATATTCCCCGGCAGGGTCTGCTGCCGACAAAGCAGGATCTTTACAGTCGAATGAAACAATTCAGAAGAAGAAGATGGTGCAGCGCCCAGTCAATTTTCTTAGTCCCTTTTGCAGGGGGCTAGGTCAAGATATTCTGGCGTGAAAAAGTTGCTCTTCGGCCTCCTTATAGCCTCGAGGAAGCTGCGCCATTACTTCCAGGCACATGAGATCACTGTTATCACTCGCTTCCCATTGCAGTGGATTTTGCGGAACCCAGATGCTACCAGCAGGATTGCTGAGTGGGCTTTGGAATTGTCAAGCTTTAGTCTCAAGTTTGAAAGTACTCCGACTATCCAGAGCAGAGCCTTGGCAGAGTTCATTGCGGAATGGACCCAACGCCAGATGAAGAAGTTCCAAAGTCAACTATCCCCGGCAAGGAAACAAACCAAGAATGGATCATGTATTTTGATGGGGCTTTATCACTGCAAGGCGCCGGTGCTGGAGTGCTACTTGTCGCACCCACCGGAGAGCACCTCAAATATGTGATTCAGATGCACTTTCCCCAGGAGAGGTTAATGAACAATACTGCTTTACACGAAGGGATGCTTGCCGGTCTCAGGATCGCGGCAGACCTTGGGATTAAGAAACTTATTGTCAGGGGTGATTCTTAGCTCGTCGTCAAGCAGGTGAATAAGGATTATCAGAGTCCATTGATGGAATCTTATGTAGATGAAGTGAGAAAGTTGGAAGAACATTTTGACGGTCTGCAAATGGAGCACGTTCCGCCTGTAGAGAACAGTGTTGCTGATGGCCTGTCAAGGTGTGCTGCCCTTAAGTTGCTTGTGGAACCAGGAACTTTTGTGCTCCGACTGACTCAACCATCTGTAACACCATCAATTGGACAAGAGAAAAGAAGAAATTTGAGTTCTGGCAAGTATTTCCCAGCAGAGCTCCCAGAAGCCGTCGGCGAGGAAGTTGTCGGGAACGATGCCAGGCTTGCCGGTGAGTGTCACACTCCGGTAGGGCCTCAGGCTCTTGCCGTGGAAGCACACGCTCCCGCCATGCTTGCCGGGGGGCAACGGGATCTGGCAGGACCTCGAGCCCTTGCCGTTGAGACAAATGCTTCCCCGGTAGAGGATATGCCTTTAGTCCTTGTTGTCGAGCCCTAGGCTCCAGCATGGGCACAACACATCGTCCATTTCCTTCAAACAGCAGAACTCCCTAAGGAACAAGAAGAAGGAGAGAAAGTAGCCTACCGGTCTAATATGTACCAGTTCATGGACAACGTCCTGTACAAAAAGAGGCTGAATGCTGTGAAACTCAAGTGCATTTCTCGGGAAGATGGACTGGAGTTGTTGTCGAAGATACATGGAGGCATATGTGGATCCCACATAGGATCAGAGCGCTTGCCGGTAAGGTTTCCTTTGGCCCACTGCTCTCCAGGATGCAACTGCGCTAGTAACCAAGTGTGAAGCATGCCAGTTTCATTCGAAGAAATTGCATCAACCAGCTCAAGCTCTTCAGACAATCCCTCTCTCCTAGCGATTTTCGGTCTAGGGGCTCGACATCTTGGGTCCTTTTCCCCGTGCTACCGAGGGCTTTGAGTGCTTGTACATCGCAATCGACAAGTTCACAAAGTGGACAAAAGTGGAAGCAATGAGTAAGATGATAGCACAATCAGCCGTCAAGTTCTTTAAAGGAATAGTTTGCAACTTTGGTGTACCAAACAGGATCATCACCGACAATGGCACATAGTTCACGAGCTGCACCTTCATGCAGTATGTCCAAGACCTTGGTGGCAAGATCTGTTTTGCTTCTATTGCCCACCCAAGAAGCAACGTCCAGGCAAAAAGTGCTAATGCTGAAGTGTTGTGAGGCCTCAAGACAAGAACTTTCGACAAGCTGCAATATTGCGGAAAGTGCTAGATTGATGAGTTGCTGGTGGTTCTTTGGTCAATCAAGACGACTCCAAATCGAGCTACCGCCCAGACACCATTCTCCCTAGTATATGGGGCGGAAGCAGTTCTCCCCACGGAACTCACATACGCGTCACCTCGAGTGCTCATTTCTGATGACCTTGAGCAAGAGCAGTTGCAGCAAGATGATGTTGTGCTCCTTGAGGAAGATCGTCTTTAGGCTGTTGTGCGAGTTGTGCGCCACCAACAAGCTTTGTGCCACTATCATAGCCGCAAGGTTCATGCCCGAAGTCTTGAAGAAGGCGACCTTGTTCTTCGGCGCGTTCAGTCCGCCAAGAATTCCAACAAGTTGACGCCCAAGTGGGACGGCCCTTGTTGGGTAGTGCGAGTCACCAGGCCTCGCACAGTCCGCTTGGAGACAGAGGATGGCATCCCAGTGAGAAACTCCTAGAATTTCGAACATCTTCATAAGTTCTATCCATGAGGCGCGGTTGTCGGGTCTCCTAGCAACCACCTTTGGTACAAGTCTTGTCGTTGAAGCATGTAATCCTTTGTACAAAGCCAGGCGCGGACCCTGTGCATAGTTGAATAAAGGTAAGTGTTCTGCAAATCATGTTGATTCTCATGTTTACTTATGTACATGTTTGTCTGAGATATTGTATTGCGCTTAATCCCGGCAAGAGCTAATGGACCGCCAAGTTCCATATCCCTATTTTCTCTTCTTTCTTTCTCTCAAAGGACATAAGGTTACCTCGCGTGCAGCTTTGCCGGGGGGATGGTGGTATGGATACCGACGGGCGACGTTCAAGGAAAACATCTTGTCGCGACGTTCAACGAAAAGCCAAGTTGTAGTGACTTTAAAACATATTTTTGTTTTGTTATTTTTCCTTGGATGGTTTCAACTTTTGTCTGGGAAAGCTGCATGCGAAGGAACCTTGTCGTAATCGGTCGTGCCCTTACTCTGTTTCGAGTCTACTCAATAGCTTAAGTGGCTGCACTGAAAACGTCAAGGTAACCTTGTCTTGATTAGTCGCGCCCTTACTCTGTTTCGAGTCTGCTCAACAGCTTAAGTGGCTGCATTGAAAATGTCAAGGTATCTTGCTGGTAGCAGCACCACCAGCAAGCTGCTAAGGATCCGCTCCTCAAAGCGCTTGCAGCAGGGATGCGTGCGCCGGCAAGTTTTCGATAAAGCGTAGGGAGCAAGCCATACAGAGAGGAATCAGATAAGAGGAATAACGTGCAAAACACAGCTAGTCATTCCAAGAGAGTGAAATTTACATGAGATGGCGTCTCTTCCTAAGTACATCTTTATTTGACTTTCTCCCCTAGGGGCATATTACAAAAAGAAAAAGATAGGAAGAGGCCCCCAATAGAAGCCCAGCCTGACCCCTCTAGACCAGCACTACATGGAGGGGCAGGGCTTCCAGAAGGGAAGACGAAACCGAAGTCCACGGGAATGTCGGGAGATCCAGCTGGAAGATGAGGCAGCGCCCGGGACAAGGACCCCCGGCAAGATCGTCCTGCCAGGAGGAGCAGAGGTGTGAGGCTGGCGATGGTGGTGCGGCCGCCGATCAGTCAGCAGTCAGGTCATCGTATTCTGACTTGACGGCCTGGAGCTCGGACTCATCGTCTCTTTCACCAACACCGTCCTCCTCGTCGCTGTCGCTCGAGGATGAGCTTTCAGCACCACTCGAGTTATCTTCACAACAGCTGAGACAGACGCCTGAGCGCCCATAAATCTTGACGGAGAGAAGATCGGCCTTCGTCATCTTGAAGCGAAGGACGTCCCCGTCCTGGAGGTTGTGGGCGCGGACAAAGGTTTTCCAACCACACCTGAGGAACATGAAACGACGCTCCGGGTACTCAACTTCCACCCACACCGCACCATAGCAGCAGCCATGCGCCCGCAACCATAGTGCGGACGGCTTCTCGACCTTCATCGCCTTGGCAAAAGGGTGAGGAAGACACAGACGACTCTGAAGGGGACTGCGCAATTCGAGGACGAACTCCAGCGACATCCCTTCGGTGTGGGCTCCTTCAAGGAGGGGGTCTGGCGCTGGAGGAAGAGGCGGGACGGTGCTCCGCCTCCACCGACCTCGACCTCCACGCGGTCCACGACTCCTCGCGCTTCTTCCACCACGCTCGCTCGAGCCGCCCTCCGCCTTTGTGGCTGAAGCGGTGGCATGATCCCTATGGGAAATCCTCGTCTTTGGTGCAGAGGACGGTGGCCGCCCTCGCCCCCTATTCATGTCTAAGGGCGACCACAACTCGAAGATCGGGAATGTGTATAAGGGCAAGCTCTAGAGATTCACACTCAAGGACGAAGGAAGGATGATTGAGAAACGCCCTTGCTACCCCTCAATTTATAGGGAGAAGCACGGGGCTTGGCTCTTCCCCGCTCCAAGAGTCGCCGCCCATCTCCACCAATAGCGTCGCCCACGATCACGGGGCGAACAGGTAACCGCCCCGTTACTCCAATCCATGGCGCTGCGGTTTCTGCCACGATCAAGACTTTAAGTCATGGGCGTCCATTGCCAACCCCCCGCCATGCATGCGGCGCATGTGGCGGAAACAGCCTCTCCGCGCACGTATCCCATGCCGCACACTTAACATGCATCGTGGGGAGGCGCAGTAAGCGGAATGGTTACAACCGCAAACTCCTACCACGCGTGCCCGTGCACTATTTAGGCCTAGCCCAACAAGTCTTGCGCCTATGTGTGGCCCAGGCCCGGGGGCTTCTGTCAGTGCACTAAAGTTTGGGTCCTTTAGTACCCCTTACTTGTGCACGGGCAATTGTAGCCGCACCTGCGGCAAGGCCCACCAGGCGACTACTGGATGCAAGCACAAGGAATTCAATAAAGCATTCAAGCCAACAATCAGGACCGAAGACCAAAGGCTGGGACCCTGGCAAGATCTTGCCGGGATGGCCTACGGAGCCTCGGTAAGGAGTGCACCCGGCAAGGCCTCGCCATCCTGCCAGCGCAGAGACCAGTGTCATCCCACCTGTACTTGTCGAGGCACTGGGGATGGAGGAGGCGAAGTGGTGCCAATGGTACGGGCTCCTGTCCCGTCTCGTAGAAGGTCAGGGATGCCTGACGAAGCGTTAAATGTGTTTGTCTTACACCGTCAGTGTTAGGTACGATAACCTGTAGCACTTTACACCTCATGTATGCGTTGTACGCCACTGTTGGTGACCCCTTCGAGAGTATAAAAGGAGGACTAAGGCACAGCAACAAGGGGATCGGCTCGGGCCCATTCTGCATGATTAGTAGCTGTGTACTGTAGCGCTCCCAGAACCTGAGCTAGAACTCATACAATACAACCAAGCAAGAGTAGGGTTTTACGCATCTTTGTAGCCCGAACCTGGGTAAAGTCCTGCGTGTTAATCATCAGATCTGCTCTTTGTGCGAGCCTTCTTCCCTGCCGAATCGTAAGGGGATCCTTCAGATCCTATAGGTGTCGATTCCCCCGACAATGTCTCGTATTCTTAACCTTCAAGGCGTCGCTTCAGACACCCAATTGGTATAATTTGCTTTTATTCCAGAAAACCAGTGGCGTAGCCAAGGGTGGACAGGGTGGTCCATGGACCACCCTGAAATTTCCCATATAGCCAATATATAGAGTAGAACAAATTTTTTTTACAATACATAGAATTACATGGAAATCTTCATTGTTGGACCACCCTGTCTCATAGAGCTAGCTACGCCACTGCATAATACTTATTTATGTTTAATATGAATGACCTGCTTGCTTGCATCATGAATTTTATTTTGTGACTGACTGGATGATCGTGAGTTATTTTAGTGTTTGATTATCACATTCTATATTATATATGTGTTCATAATGTTTGCGAGTACATTCAAAGTACTCACTGGCTTGTCCCTGGCTATTGTCTTGGCCAGATTTCTTGCTTGGAGAGGTGCGAAATGACGACAACCCCGGAACCTAGGCAATGGAGACAACAGCCATGCGGAGATAGGAATTATCCATGTTAGCTATTCCTGTGGGAAGTGGATTCACATAGATGCTGAAGATCCACGAACCGCTTCAGCCATCAACCAATAGAAACCTTGTTGTACTCCATAGACCACCATGGTCTTGTACTTCAGGTTTTGCAATTTGCTTGGAATTCTGTATCTAGAATGTGTCCACCAGCTAACAATAATCCTGGGGCTGGTGAGCACAAGGACCAGTTACTAGGAAATTAATATCCTGAAAGCCGGTCCTGACATTCTGTGGTCCATCGTGAGAACACCCAAAACTTGAAAACTTCAATCACACAAAACTTAACAAAACTTCGTGAGATCCGTTAGTATAAGCAACATATTGAATACTTTAGATACTTTTATAAATTGGTTCTTATTTAATTTTTTTATAATAGGTACTGTATTCTAACTTCCACATGGCTTATACTCCCGGATACAATCCATAGCATAATCAAAACAAGCAAACTATGCAAGCAAAACAGAATCTGTCTAAAACAGAATAGTCTGTAGCAATCTGTAAAGAGCCTATACTTATGCAACTCTAAAATTATGAAAAATTACAAAAACGTGCAGAATTTGTATATAAATACTGTGTAAAAATTTCAGATCGTTATCACGCTCTAGTAAAAAATTAAAATTCATGTACTGGAGTCAAAAGTTTATGTTTTATTTCAGCATTGTTTCTACTCATCTTGTGAGTCATCCCAAAGGCTTTAGTTTGCACAAACACTAATTAAAAGATAAAAAACATAATCATTACAGAGGAAATAATCATGTTATCACAAACTAACATAAAATAAAAAAGCAAAAATAAAGATGACTACTGGGTTGCCTCCCAACAAGTGCTATTGTTTTATGCCCCTAGCTAGACTAATGCAAAGTTTCAAGTGTTGTCATCTTTGACATTGTGGATAATTTTATCCAATTGGACCTTGAGGATTTTCATTTCCTCTTTCAAATTACCGAAATTGCTAATCTTTTGATCCAAAGTATCGAATCCCTTACTTTACATTACTACATTGCAATTGATTTTAGTAATCATGTTGTAAAACCCCTAAAATTAGTTTCCATAGTAGCCCTAGTTTCTTTTATTAGATCAATTTGATGGTGGCTAACCAAAATGGTAGGTTCAATGATTTATATTTTGGGTTGCACGAATATAATTTTCATCTTTTTATAAGTATGAAAAGCATTGTTCCCAAGAAAATCTTTTTCAAACATAGAATCAAGAACACATCTAAAGAATAGAGGTAAGTCAACGTAAAAACATCTAAGGCGTAAATTAATATTATTGGGGAACGTCGCATGGGAAACAAAAAATTTCCTACGCACACGCAAATCTATCCATGGTGATGAGCATCTACGAGAGGGAGAGTGGATCTACATACCCTTGTAGATCGCCAAGCGGGAAGCGTTAAGAAACGCGGTTGGTGTAGTCGAACTTCTTCGCGATCCAAATCGCCGAGCGTCCCGCGATCTCATCACGATCCGTCCCGCGATCCAATCATGATACGTCCCGCGAACACATCACGATCCGTCTCACAATCTTGATCACGATCTATCCCACGAACTCATCACGATCCGTTCCGCGATCTCATCACGAACCGTCTCGCGATCTCGATCACGGTCCTTCCGATCTAGCACCGAACGGACGGCACCTCCGCGTTCAGCACACGTGCAGCTTGATGATGATCTTCACCGTCATGATCCAGCAAGAGGAGGTGGAGAGGAGAGAGAGTTCACCGGCAGCGTGACGGTGCTCTCGTGATGGTGGTGTAGCAATTCCGGCAGGGCTTCGCCTAAGCACTGCAGAAAACCGATCTAGAGGAGCACCGGTGGAACGGGTAGCACGTGGCCGTAAGTTGTGTCCCGTGTGCTAGCCTTGCCCCTCTATTTATATGTTGAGCCCTGGGGTCTAAACTTGGAGCAAAAACCTCTACAAGGTCGATTTCCCCAGCACAAGGTCGGTTTGGCCCGCAAGAAAAGAGTCCAACTCGGATCCCTGCAGTCCCGCGCACAAGCGGTAGTACCGCTTCACGAGCGGTAGTACCGCTTGAGAGGTAGTACCGCTTCACAAGCGGTAGTACTACTTGAGCGGTAGTACCGCTTCACAAGCGGTAGTACTGCCTTACTGCTTAAGGCAGCAGCAAAACTTCCTTTTGCCCTTTCCAATACCTCGTGGGTTTTACCCCATTGGTCCATATAAAGTGTTGCTATACCCGAACACTTCGGTAAACATCCGGAACCCCTTCCGGTTAATTCCGGAACTCTTCCAGAGATCAAAACACTATTATCACATATATCAATCTTTATCTCCAGACTCTTCCGAAGATCCTCGTCATGTCCTGGATCGTATCCGAGACTCCGAACATCCTTCGGTCACCACCATATATAACTCTATACTACCGAAACGTCACCAAACCTTAAGTGCGCAGACCCTGCGGGTTCGAGAACTATGTAGACATGACCAAGACACCTCTACGGCCAATAACCAATGGCGGGACCTGGACGTCCACATTTGGTTCCTACATATTCTACAAAGATCTATCGGTCGAACCTCTATGTCAAGGATTCAGTAAATCCCGTATAACGTTCCATTTGTTCTTCGGTATGTTACTTGCCCGAGATTCGATCGTCGGTATCTCCATACCTAGTTCAATCTCGTTACCGGCAAGTATCTTTACTCGTTCCGTAATACAATATCCCGCAACTAACAATTAGTCACATTGCTTGCAAGCCTTATTGTGATGTTGCATTACCGAGTGGGCCCTGAGATACATCTCTGTCACACGGAGTAACAAATCCCAGTCTCGATCCATGCCAACTCAACAGACACCATCGGAGATACCTGTAGAGCACCTTTATAGTCACCCATTTACATTGCGACATTTGATACACACAAGGCACTCCTCCGATATCTATGAGTTGCATGATCTCATGGTCATAGGAACACATACTTGACATGCGGAAAACAGTAGCAATAAACTGACATGATCATATGCTACGTTTGTAGTTTGGGTCTTGTCCATCACATCATTCTCCTAATGATGTGACCCCGTTATCAAATGACATCTCATGTCCATGGCTAGGAAACCTTAACCATCTTTTGATCAACGAGCTAGTCTATTAGAGGCATACTAGGGACATGGTTTTGTCTATGTATCCACACATGCATCTAAGTCTCCGATCAATACAATTATAGCATGGATAATAAACGATTATCATGAACAAGGAAATATGATAATAACTAATTTATTATTGCCTCTAGGGCATATTTCCAACAGTCTCCCACTTGCACTAGAGTCAATAATCTAGTTCACATCACCATGTGATTCGCATTGTTATGAATCTAACACCCAACGAGTTCTGGGGCTCGATCATGCTTTGCATGTGAGAGAGGTCTTTTATAGTCAATGGGTCTGCGATATTCAGATCCGTGTGTACTTTGCAAATCTCTATGTCAAACCGTAAACACTGCTACCACACTCCACTTGGTACTACTTCCAAATGGCTGCTCCACTATATGTATCCAGATTGTTACTACGAGTCATCCGGATTGGTGCTAAAGCCTGCATCGACGTAACTCTTTACGACAAACTCTTTATCACATCCATAATCGAGAAACATCTCCTCAGTCTTTCAGTTACTAAGGATAATCTTGACCGCTGTCCAGTGATCCACTCCTGGTTCACTCTTGTACCCCGTGACGAACTCATGCCAAGGCACGCGCATGTGCGGTACACAGCATGGCATACTGTATAGAGCCTATGGCTAAGGCATAGGGGACGACATTCGTCCTTTCTCTTTCTTCTGCCGTTGTCGAGCTTTGAGCCTCACTCAACTTCACACCTTACAAATCAGACGAGAACTCTTTCTCTGACTGATCCATTATGAACTCCTTCAAAATCTTGTCAAGGTATGTACTCATTGAAAGTCTCATCAAGCATCTTGATCTATCTCTATAGATCTTGATGCTCAACAATTAGGTAGTTTTATCCAGGTCTTCCTTTGAAAATCACTTTTCAAACAACCATTTATGCTTTCCAGAAATTCTAAATTATTTCTGATCAACAATATGTCATCCACATATACTTATCAGAAATTCTATAGTGCTCCCACTCACTTTATTGTAAATACAAGTTTCTCATAAACTTTGTATAAACCTCAAAACTTTGATCACCTCATCAAAGCGTATATTCCAACTCCTAGATGCTTGCTTCAGTCCATAGAAGGATCGCTGAAGCTTGCACACCTTTTAGCATCCTTAGGACTGACAAAACCTTCTGGTTGTATCACATACAACCTTCCCTCAAGTAAACCGTTTAAGGAAACGATGTTTTGACATCCATCTGCCAGATTACATAACTAAAAATGTAGCAACTGCTAACATAATTCCAAATGACTTTAGCATCGCTACAAGTGAGAAAGTCTCATTGCAGTCAACTCCTTGAACTTGTCACAAACATCTTTGCAACAAGTCGAGCTTTAGAAATGGTGATATTTACCATCAGTGTCTGTCTTCATTTTAAAGATCCATTTGTACTCAACGACCTGTCGTCCAACGAGCAAGTCTACCAAAGTCTATACTTTGTTTTCATACATGGATCCTATCTCAGATTTCATGGCCTCTAACCATTTGTCAGAATCCGGGCCCATCATCGCTTCTCCATAGCTCGTAGGTTCATCGTTGTCCAACAACATGACCTCCAAGACAGGGTTGTCATACTAGTTAGGAGCAGTACACATCCTTGTCGACCTACGATGTTCGATAGTAACTTGATCCTGAAGCTTCATGATCATCATCATTAACTTCCTTTTCAACTAACGTAGGCTTCACAGAAACATCTGTCTGCACTGCGCTACTCTCTGGTTAAACAAAGGTTTAACAACTCATCAAGTTCTATCTTCCTCCCACTCAATTCTTTCGAGAGAAACATTTCCTCGAGAAAGGATCCGTTTAAGCAACAAATACTTTGTACTTGGATCTGAGATAGAAGGTTCACCCAACTGATCTTAGGGTATTCTATGAAGATGCATTTGTCCGCCTTGGGTTCGACCTCATTAGGTGAAAACATTTTCCACACAAGTGTCGCAGCCCCAAATATTAAGAAATGACAGCTTAGGTTTCTATCAAACCATAATTCACATGGTGTCATCTCAACAGATTTTGATGGTGCCCTATTTAAAGTGAATGTAATTGTCTCTAATGCATAACCCCAAAATTATAGTAGTAAAACGATAAGAGACATCATAGCACGCACCATGTCAAATAGAGCATGACCATGATGTTCGGACACACCATCACACTATGGTGTTCCAGGTGGCGTTTTAGTTGTGAAACAAATTTCACATTGTCTTAAGTTGTATGCCAAACTCGTAACTCAGATATTTACCTCCACGATCATATCGCAGTCATTTTTATCTTCTTGTCACGATGATCTTAAACTTCACTCTGAATTTGCTTGAAGCTTTCAAACAATTTAGACTTATGTTTCATTAAGTAAATATACACTATATCTACTCAAATCATCAGTGAAGGTAAGAAAATAACGATATCCACTGCATGCTACAAGACTCACTGGATTGCATACATCAACATGTATCATTTCCAATGAATCGCTTGCCCGCTCCATCCAACGGGGTTTTTAGTCATCTTGCCCAAGAGGCATGGTTCGCATGTCTCAACCGATTCGAAATCGAATGAGTCCAAAGATCCATCAGCATGGAGTTTCTTCATGCGCTTTATACCAATATGACATTTAGCGGCAGTGCCACAAGTATGTGGTACTATCTTTATTAACTTTGTATCTTTTGACATCAATGTTATGAACATGTGTATTACCACGATCAAGATTTCAACAAACCATTCTCACTGGGTGCATGACCATTGAAGGTATTATTCATGTAAACGGAATAACCATTATTCTCTAACTTAAATGAATAACCGTATTTGCAATAAACATGATCTAATCATGTCCATGCTCAACGCAAAACACCAAATAACATTTATTTAGGTTCGTCACTAATCCTGAAGGTAGAGAGAGCGTGCGATGTTGATCACATCAACCTTGGAACATTTCCAACACATATCGTCACCTCACCCTTAGCTAGTTCTCCGTTTATTCCATAGCTTTTATTTCGAGTTACTAACATTTAGCAACCAAACTGGTATCCAATACCCAGGTGCTACTAAGAGTACTAGCAAGGTACACATTAATAACTCGTATATCAAATATACTTCTATCGATGTTGCCAGCCTTCTTATCTACCAAGTATCTAGGGTTGTTCCGCTTCAGCGACCACTCACCTCATAACAGAAGCACTTAGTCCCGGGTTTGAGTTCAACTTTGGGATGCTTCACTGGAGCAGCAACTGCCTTGCTATCCATCAAGTTTCCCTCCTTGCTCTTGCCCTTCTAAAAACTAGTGGTTTTGATTAACCATCAACACTTGACGCTCCTTCTTGATTTCTACCTTCGCGGTGTCAAACATCGCCAACAGCTCAGGAATCATTATTTCAATCCCTGGCAATTTATAGTTCATCACCAAGTTCTAGTAGCTTAGTGACAGTGACTTGGACTATATCAATCACTATCTTATCTGGAGATCAACTCCCACTTGATTTAAGCGATTGTAGTATCCAGACAATCTGAGTACATGCTCAACGATTGAGCTATTCTCCTTCATCTTACAGGCAAAGAATCTTGTTGGAGATCTCATATCTCGCAACATGGGCACGAGCCTGAGATCACAATCTCAGCTCTTAGAACATCTCATATGTTCCGTGATGTTCAAAATGTTTCGGAGCCTCAATTCTAAGTCGTAATGCATGACGCACTAAACTATCAAGTAGTCATCAAAACGTGCCTATCAGATGTTCACAACATCTACAGACGACGCTAGATGGGGTGGCACATCGAGCGGTGCAATAAGGACATAAGCCTTCTGTGCAGCAATGAGGACAATCCTCAGATCACGGACCCAGTCCGCAATATTGCTACCATCATCTTTCAATTTTATTTCTCTAGGAACACATAAAAATACAAGGGAGCTACAGCGTGAGCTAGTAATCTACAACATAATTTGCAAAGACACTTTGACTATGTTCATGATAATGAGTTCAATTAATCATATTACTTAAGAACTCCCACTCAAATTGACATCCCTCAGATCATTCGAGTTATACATGATCCAAATTCACCAACTCAAGTCCGATCATCACGTGAGTTGAGGTGGCTGCAATGGTGAACATCATCATGTTGATCATATCTACTATATGACTCATGTTTGACCTTTCGGTCTCTTGTGTTCCGAGGCCATGTCTGTACATGCTAGGCTCGTCAAGTTTAACCCGAGTGTTCTGCACGTGCAAATCTGGCTTGCACCCGTTGTATGTGAACGTAGAGTCTATCACACCCGATCATCACGTGGTGTCTCAACACGACGAACTTCCGCAACGGTGCGCACTCGGGGAGAACACAATTTATCTTGAAATTAAGTGAGGGATCACCTTATAATGCTACCGTCGTCCTAAGCAAAACAAGGTGCATAAAAGGATTAACATCACATGCAAATCATAAGTGACATGATATGGCCATGATCTTGTGCTTTTGATCTCCATCATGAAAGCACCGGCATGATCTCCATCGTCACCGGCATGACACCATGATCTCCATCATCTTGATCTCCATCAACGTGTCGCCATCGGGGTTGTCACGCCCTGCATGCTTCTACTACTATTGCTACCGTAGCGATAAAGTAAAGCATTACATAGCGCTTAATGATTGACACGCAGGTCATACAATAATTAAAGACAACCCTATGGCTCATGCCGGTTTCCATACTCATCGACATGCAAGTCATGATAACCTATACATCACATGATCATCTCATACATCACATATATCACATCATGTAATTGGCCATATCACATCACAACATACCCTGCAAAAACAAGTTAGACGTCCTCTAATTGTTGTTGCATGTTTTATGTGGCTGCTACGGGTATCTAGCAAGAACAATTCTCATCTACGCAAAAACCACAATGGTGATACACTAGTTGCTTTTCAACCTTCTCAAGGACCGCCTTTGTCGAATCCGATCCAACTAAAGTGAGAGAAACTATCACCCGCAAGCCATCTAGGCAACAAGTTGCGTCGAGGGAACCGGTCTCTCGTAAGCGTACGAGTAATGTTGGTCCGGGCCGCTTCATCTCACAATCCCGCTGAACCAAAATACGACCAAGGGAGGAAGCAATCTAAGCATCAACGCCCACAAACCTTTTATGTTCTACTCGAGATCTCATCGAACCATCAACCTAGCTCATGATGCCACTGTTGGGGAACGTCGCATGGGAAACAAAAAATTTCCTACGCACACGCAAACCTATCCATGGTGATGAGCATCTACGAGAGGGAGAGTGGATCTACATACCCATGTAGATCGCTAAGCGGGAAGCGTTAAGAAACGCAGTTGGTGTAGTCGAACTTCTTCGCGATCCAAATCGCCGAGCGTCCCGCGATCTCATCACGATCCGTCCCGCGATCCAATCACGATCCGTCCCGCGAACACATCACGATCCGTCTCACGATATTGATCATGATCTTTCCCACGAACTCATCACGATCCGTCTCGCGATCTTGATCACGGTCCTTCCGATCTAGCACCGAACGGACGGCACCTCCGCATTCAGCACACGTGCAGCTTGATGATGATCTCCACCGTCTTGATCCAGCAAGAGGAGGTGGAGAGGAGAGAGAGTTCACCGGCAGCGTGACGGTGCTCCGGTGATGGTGGTGTAGCAATTCCGGCAAGGCTTCGCCTAAGCACTGTAGAAAACCGATCTAGAGGAGCACCGGTGGAACGGGTAGCACGTGGCCGTAAGTTGTGTCCCGTGTGCTAGCCCTGCCCCTCTATTTATATGTTGAGCCCTGGGGTCTAAACTTGGAGAAAAAACCTCTACAAGGTCGATTTCCCCAGCACAAGGTCGGTTTGGCCCGGAAGAAAAGAGTCCAACTCGGATCCCTGCAGTCCCGCGCACAAGCGGTAGTACCGCTTCACGAGCGGTAGTACTGCTTGAGCGGTAGTACCGCTTCACAAGCGGTAGTACTGCCTTACTGCTTAAGGCAGCAGCAAAACTTCCTTTTGCCCTTTCCAATACCTCGTGGGTTTTACCCCATTGGCCCATATAAAGTGTTGTTGTACCCGAACACTTTGGTAAACATCCGGAACCCCTTCCGGTTAATTCCGGAGCTCTTCCAGAGATCAAAACACTATTATCACATATATCAATCTTTATCTCCAGACTCTTCCGAAGATCCTCGTCATGTCCTGGATCATATCCGAGACTCCGAACATCCTTCGGTCACCACCATATATAACTCTATACTACCGAAACGTCACCAAACCTTAAGTGTGCAGACCCTGCGGGTTCGAGAACTATGTAGACATGACCGAGACACCTCTACGGCCAATAACCAATGGAGGGACCTGGACGTCCACATTTGGTTCCTACATATTCTACGAAGATCTATCGGTCGAACCTCTATGTCAAGGATTCAGTTAATCCCGTATAACGTTCCCTTTGTTCTTTGGTATGTTACTTGCCCGAGATTCGATCGTCGGTATCTCCATACCTAGTTCAATCTCGTTACCGGCAAGTATCTTTACTCGTTCCGTAATACAAGATCCCGCAACTAACAATTAGTCACATTGCTTGCAAGGCTTATTGTGATGTTGCATTACCGAGTGGGCCCTGAGATACCTCTCCGTCACACGGAGTAACAAATCCCAGTCTTGATCCATGCCAACTCAACAGACACCATCGGAGATACCTGTAGATCACCTTTATAGTCACCCATTTACGTTGCGACATTTGATACACACAAGGCACTCCTCCGATATCTGTGAGTTGCATGATCTCATGGTCATAGGAACACATACTTGACATTCGGAAAACAGTAGCAATAAACTGACACGATCATATGCTACGTTTGTAGTTTGGGTCTTGTCCATCACATCATTCTCCTAATGATGTGACCCCGTTATCAAATGACATCTCATGTCCATGGCTAGGAAACCTTAACCATCTTTTGATCAATGAGCTAGTCTATTAGAGGCATACTAGGGACATGGTTTTGTCTATGTATCCACACGTGCATCTAAGTCTCCGATCAATACAATTATAGCATGGATAATAAACGATTATCATGAACAAGGAAATATGATAATAACTAATTTATTATTGCCTCTAGGGCATATTTCCAACAAATATGACACTTGGGATTATGCCTCCTTTGTATAACTAGCAATCTATCCCAAGCTTCTTTTAAAGACTCACCACTCAAGTGCTTACAGTTTAGGACTTCAGAACCTTCTCCCAAGTAAGGAGGAAAAGACAAATGTGAAGGAGGACTAGACATAGCAACAGGCAAAAATAAACTAAACCTAGATAGATATTTTTGTATTTTTTTTTATGAGACAAAATAAATATAGCATCGAATAAAAAGAATAACAAGTGAATGATAATTTATGTGAAGTTACTTGATAGTTGATGATGGTATTCCCCGTCAATGGCGCCAGAAATCCTTCCTGATACTTGTGATCTGCGTTGGATTTTCCATGAAGAGTAACAGGTTATTGCAGCACAATGTGGGTAAGTATTTCCTTTAGTTATGAAATCAAGGTTTATCGACCCAATACGAATACCAATCCTCAACCGTCTTCAGCGGCTGCACACAAAAGAGCAAAAAACTTACACCCAACGCTGGCAAGAGGGTTGTCAATCCCCTTGGTCTCGTTATTTGCAAGCAAATGAGTTGTCTAGATAATTTTAGATAATTATCAATTTCAAAATAAAATAAAAGCGAATAAATGGCAGAAAGGTAATAGTAGGGTTTGTAAATATATAAGTGAATAGACCCGGGGAGCATAGTGTTCTCTAGTGGCATCTCTCAAAAAATAGCATACGGTGGGTAAACAAATTACTGTTGGGCAATTGATAGAAAAGCGGATAGTTATGCGATTTACACGGCAATGATCATGTGTATATAGGCATCACATCCATAAGCACCTCATCAGCTTCATCAGCTATGATTGATTTTGCTGAACCAATGCTTCTACTATCAGTTTGGTTAGCTCTTATTAGTGGTTCTTCAGCATCTTCAGTTTCCATGGAATCATAATTTCGCGACTGCTATACTGAAGCACTCACTGGAGTGGATTTTTTCTTTACAAGCTCTTCTTGAAGCCAGTTAGGTACTGGAGGTTGGTACATATTGAGAACAAGAATCAATTAAAGTTAAACGGTCGTGATGATAAGCAAGTGAAATGAATGGAACCAAAAAATCTACTTTATTTGACCATTTTGCAACATTGAAGAGAGTGTTTGCATCTGTAGGGAATGCTTCAGTTACACTACCTACACCAAATGATGTAGGTGGAACATAGTTCGAACCGGACAGAGCTCCAAAGAGTGGTCCGGCATGGGAAGAAGGATCCATCTGTAACGGAATAAAATAAGTACCACTTTATCAATGAGACAAGAAATTATAATAGAGTACTAAACCTATGATGCTTGTGGTGGTACTGGAGCTAGATGAAAATATCCAACTATAGCAGATGGGCCCCATGATTGAGTGGATGCTAGAACTCTGCCATGTTCAGACACTGCTCTTGGAGCACTACATCTGATATTTATCGTCTCATGTACTTCCAAATCACGAGCTTTTCTATCATTGAACTACCAGGGTTGGTCACTAGGATCAGTCATCATCCTATAAGACTGTACACCATGCCCAGGCACACCTGGAGGCCGCGAGGAAATCCATCTTGAACTAACGAGGCACTCAGAGATGGCGGATCTTGTGGGCTAGGATATTGAAGCATAGCAGTCCCATTGCCTGTTATTACATGACATAGTCAAAATCTACCAGTATCAAACCCTGAGTAGAATACATATTGGCATCAACGATATATATGGTTATATCAAGTGACCCATATAGTAATTAAGGGTGAAAATAAGAGTGTTTGCAAGAGACACAAATATTCCACCTCTTCAAAGTGAAAAGTACAATCGATCAACTACATGTCACAGGAATTAAGAACAACCTATAAAAGCAGCATATGTTATACTATTATTTGTATTGTAATTTTGGTAAACACAAAATCCGTGATGTAATCCAAGGCAAGGGTAAAGAAAATCACAAGGATTGTAGTGCATGCAACCAATAATTTGGATTGGCCTCTACTTTTTTCCGGTTCATTTGAGGCCAACACAATAGTGACATCCAATGAATTGCCTCAAAATATAATAGAAATGATGTATAAATAGCTAAGGTAGCTACACTATCAGAAGATAGATGAAGTGATATACCCCTGCCCCCCCCCTATTCTAAAATAAGTGATGCTTTAAAATTTTCAGTCTTTATGCAATTGAGCTGAATACATATCCAGCATGACACACATAATTCGGACTCAGGCCACACAAGAAAATTAAATTGCCAAGCAAGGCATACCTTGAGCAGAAGAATAATTATAAGGTACCTCCTGCTCATAGGTGGATGGAAATGGACCAAAGTTCTTCGGTGGTGGCGCCATTCGGTCTCTATCTACAATATTATCTTCAAATCTATTCTGAAACTTACATATCCATTTGTAACATATAATGAGCAAGAGTAACAAGACATGTTACCTTGCAAATAGTTTGTTTCCCTTTGTTGACCTGACATTTGAAACATCAATTGGTCGCTACTTGATTGTGAAATTGGTGGGTAGTTGACCTAACATTAGGAAAATATGGCATGAATAGTTCATAAATTATCGATACATTGGATACGTATCAACATCCCCAAGCTTAATTCGTACTCGCCCTCGAGTAGGTAAATGACAAAAGAAGTGATTTATGAAGTGTGAATGCTAGCATTGTGAATAGTTTTGCTCATTGATAATTTCAGTCTCTTTTCTAGCATCATAACTAGAAACTTTTTCTCATGAAACTCATTATGATAGAGTAGCAATTAATTCACATGTCATGGCTCAGATAATGCAGATAATGCATTCTCTTGAAACTTAATAACATATGTTCTTAGTCATCAAAAAAATTCAATGCATCATCAAGTCTAAGTACGAGCTCCACATACTCAATTAGCATATAGTATTCTATGATTGCTAATACTCAAAGCATATTTTTAGAAAAAAACGGCATCCAACGAACACAGAGAAAGATAGGGGCTTGATGTTTTGCCTCCCAACGTATGTGTCATGAAGATAATTGTCAACAATAGTGAATCATGATCAAATATATTGGACTGGATATATGTGTTTGGATCTTTCCCACCACATGGTGCTTGCCAACTCATAGATTGAGGTTGGAATAAGAAGTTTAATCAACATGAAAAGTAAATAACATGAAAGTAAATAAATTTTCCCTTCGTAGAGGGAAGCGGGGATTTGCAGAGGTGCTAGAGCTCATTGTTTAAAATAGAGATGAATATATTTTGGGTGGTGTACCTTTCTTTTCAATGTTACAACAAGATATTTCAATATCTTCCATGCTAATCAAATTATTGGCGGGTCCCAAACAGGATTGAAATTATTTCTCCCCCTCCGCCATTCAAACACATTCCATGGCCGGCCGAATCCACGGTTGCCCTCCAAACGATCAAATTTCTAGGCGGAGTTCTTGTTTATCTATTTTTGTACTATCCAGGATTGGGAATCTTTTTTACTAGCCTTTCTCGTGCAATGACAAGTGAATAAACACTCATAATGAGAATATCCCACTTCACATGGAAGATATTGACCTCCTCGATCGCTCCATGAGCGGTATGGGCACACAGAACGGATGTTTATTTGAAGATTTTAGAGGTGGCACATGCAAATTTACTTGGATTGGTAGTGAAATACCATATATATGTAGGTATAGTGGACTCTCATGGAAGAAACTTGGCTCAAGGATTTTGGATGCACAAGTAGTATCTCTACTTAGTACGAAGTTTTGGATAGCAAAAGGTTGTAAACAAGCACCACATGTTGAAGGATACATAACAATATAACTTCTATGCTAACCATTATGTTGTCTTTCTTGTCCAACTTCAGCAATTTGATCAAGATTGAAAATAATTAATGGCTATTCACAATCATAAAAGATGTTCGAGATAATATATTTTTATGTGAAAGTTTCCTTCTTATACTAATCATTCATGAATTGCTTGTATGGCCAATATTTTGATTGTCAAACTTCAATAGATTTTACTTTCCAAACCAAATGTGAACCCTCTACTAAGATTATAGCACATTGATAATTTCATATTTATGATATTTCATTCATTCACAATTTACTCTTAGGATATAAGTGAAGCACAAGAGTGAACATCAAACTACTCTCAAAAAGATATAGGTGAAGATCAATGGGTAGTTAAACAATTAAGTAGATATGTCAGGACTCTCTCTCAATAAATATTTTCAGATATGAGATTTATTTAAAACATCAAACAAAACAAAGATCACTCCAATAATAGCGCATATCATGTGAACGAATAAAAATTTATGCTCAACATAAGCTAACTAATATTTGTTTGATGAAGAGAGGTGGGATGCATAGCATCCCCAAACTTAGATGCTTGAGACTTCTTGAAATATTTACTTGGCGTGCTTTGGGAATCCCCAATCCTGAGCTTTTGTATCTCGTTCAATCCTCTCATATCCAGGTTTCACCTAAGTCTCAAAAACTTCATCCACAAAAAACTTGAAAAGAACTCGTGAGATAGGTTAGTGCACAAGGGTAAATCAACACTTCATGTACTGCCACGACAAGTTTCTCCATAATTTTCAAACATGAGTTAATCTGTACTATCATTTCCACAATTTATATCTACCAATATAAGCCATGAAAACTCTAGGATAAGTAGATAACAGAACTAAGACGGCATTCTGTCCAAACAGAATAGTCTGTAGCAATTAATTTATAAAGTGTACTTATGTATCTACAAAAATTATGAAAATTTGGGAAATGATAAATAATTTGTAGAAAATACTGTGTAAAAAAATTTAGAAACTTTCCACCTCCAGTAAAATATGAAAATTCTAACACTACAGAGAAAGTTTTAGTTTTTACACAGCACACATCAAACATGGAATTGAAGCATCCTAAAGGCAATTCTTGGAACTTTTTATTGGAAAACAAGAGTATATAAAACATCAAGTAAACAAAATAAAGTTATTCTCCAAGAAATATTCATATTATGTGATGAATAAAAATATAGCTCTAAGTAAGATATACCGATGGTGTTGAATACAAAAGATGGGATGCCTTCCGGGGCATCCCCAAGCTTCGAAGCTTGAGTCTTCCTTGGATATTACCTTGGAGATTCCTTGGGAATCCCCAATCTTAGGTTCTTGCCACTCCTTATTCTCCTCATATCAGTGTCTTACCCAAAACTTGAAAACTTTACAAAACTTAACGGACTTCATGAGATGGATTAGTCTAATAAAGATAGATATTTCACTTAGGTACTATCAAGAAAAATCATAATACCTACTGTATTATATCATTCCCATAATTTATATCACTAAATATAAGCTATTGAAACACTAAGACAACAAAACTATGCATGCAAAGCAGAATTTGTCAAAAACAAAACAGTCTGTGAAGATTTGCACTTCAACCATATTTCGCAGTCTCTAAAAATCTGAAAACTTAGAATAACCCATAAAATTCTCATATAAAAGCTGTGTAAAATTTCAGAATTTGTTCACTCTCCTCTAAAATCAGAGAAATTCTTCATTGGACGTAAAAGTTTCTGTTTTGCGCAGAATCAAACTAACAAGTATCCACACTATCCCAAAGGCTTTACATGGCACATTATTTAAATAAAAGGCACAAAACATTATTAATACAATAGATAATCATGTGAAAACTCAAAAAAAAAATTATAAGTGTTGGGTTGTCTCCAACGAGCGCTTTTCTTTAAAGCCTTTTTAGCTACGCATGATAATTTCTATGATGCTCACATAAAAGTAAAGAATTGAAACACAATGTGAGCATCATGAAGCATATGTCAAGAACATTTAAGTCTAACCCTCTTCCTATGCATAGGGATTTTGTGAGCAAACAATTTATGGGAGAAAGAATCAACTAGCATAGGAAGGCAAAACAAGCATATATTCAAGATTTTCAACACATAAGGAAGAAACTTGATATTATTGCAATTACGACAAACATATGTTACTCCCTCATAATAATTTTCAGTAGCATCATGAAGGAACTCCACGATATAACTATCACATAAAGCATTCTTTTCATTATCCACAAGCATAGAAAGTTTATTACTCTCCCCACAAACAAACGTCTCATACATAATAGTGGGAGTATCATAGGGGACATGAATACTATAAATTGTTTCCACAATAAAAGAGTGATGTTCATAAAAAGGGTCATCATAATTATGACAAGTTTTCTAATAATAATCATCACTACTTTTTATAACATGAGTATCATCAGAATAATCATCATAAGTAGGAGGCATGAAAACATCATAACAAATTTGATCCTTCGAAATAGGGGGGCTAAAAAGATCATCTTCATTATGGATAGCATCCCCAAGATTGGGACACACATTCATTGCAGCAAATATATTCTCAAATATGTCGTTCTCATCAAGCATAGCATCTCCAAGCTTGTTGTTGCGCAAATCTTTAGCATAATCATCAATAGCACGAATGGCACCAAGAGTATGACAATTATCATCATAATAATTTTAAAAGTTAGTGCCAAAAACATTTCCAATATTATAAGGAGTATCATTATATTCCCAATCATAATCATCACAACAAATAGTAGGCATAACAAAATAATCATCAAGTGTATCATCGTCCACACTACTTTCGGATTCATTCTGAATAATGATAGGAGCAACTTATTTGAGAGGGGTACCTTTTTACCTTTACCTTTTCTTCTCTTATTTTTCTTCTTTACCACATTTTGTGTGGGTTTAAGTAGTTTTTTCGAGCTTCTTATTGAAGAGATTGGTTTGGTAGGAAGCTCCTTCTCATCACATGTTTCACTTCGGGAGACAATAGAAGGGAAAGTGAAAATATTTACCCTCTCATTAGTAATCCTTTTATATACTACAGGTTTCTCCGTCTTCCTATAGTTGGCAATATAAGCATTCTCATTGCAATTTACTATGCAAAACATATAGACCTCTTGTAGATTAGTTTCAAAATAGTCTGTGAATAAGAATCCTTCAAACCAACTATTTTTTTTGTCAATTCTTCACACCCCAAAAATAAACAAAGTTCGTCATAAAGTTCAAAGCTGATCAAGTTACTAGAATATTTGGTCATGATTCTATCATGAAAAAGAATGCATTGAAAATTAAGATGGCCAACCCTATTGCAAAGTTCACAAGTAATGGGACGAAGTGAGCATAGTTTCATAGCAAGCTCATCTATTCCTTTTAGCCACCAATTGGTTTTATCATGTTTATGCTTCTTAGAAAATCTATCATCCCTATAAGGCATGTCTTCACAAATTTTATTCACTCCACAAAAATTGACATGCTTATAAGAAATATTTTTATCATTACTAGTGTAATCATCATTAGTATCATGAATATTTAAGGAATTCAAACTAACAACATTTTTATCATGCTCATCATTCAAATATTTCACAATAAGTATTTTTATAAATTCTTCCCCTAACAATTGAGCACAATTTTCCGAACCATCATTTTCACGAAAGACATTATAAAGACGAAGCATTTGAGGCCATCTCAATTCCATTTTTTTGTAGTTTTCTTTTATAATACCAAACTAATGACAATGAAGAAAATAAAAGATTTAATTGCAAGATATAAAGATATACCTTCAAGCACTCACCTCCTCGCCAATGGCGCCGGAAAAGAGCTTGATGTCTACTACGCAACTTCATTCTTGTAGACTATGTTGGGCCTCCAAGCACAGAGTTTTGTAGGACAACAACAATTTTCCCTCAAGCGGATGACCTAAGATTTATCAATTTGTGGGAGGCGTAGGATGAAGATGGTCTCTCTCAAACAACCCTACAATCAAATACAAGAAATATCTTGTGTCCCCAACACACCCAATATAATGGTAAATTGTATAGGTGCACTAGTTCGGCGAAGAGATGGTGATACAAGTGTAGTATGAATAGTAGACATGGGTTTTTGTAATCTGAAAATATAAAAACAGCAAGGTAACAAGCGGCAAACAACGAGCAAAACGTTGTATAAATCTTGGAAATAAGGCCTAGGACTCATACTTTCACTAGTGCAATCTCTCAACAATGCTAACATAATAGAATCATATGATCATCCCTCAACGTGCGACAAAAAATCACTCCAAAGTTCATAAGTAGCGGAGAACATAAGATGAAATTATTGTAGATAGTAGAACCACCTCAAAGTTATTCTTTCCAATCAATCTATTGAGCTATTCCTATAAGTGTCACAAACATCCCAAGAGTTTGTACTAGAATAACACCTATGATACACATCAATCAACCCTAATGTCACCTAGATACCCCTAATGTCATCTCAAGTATCTGTGGGTTAATTATTCAACATGCATCAAACAATTTCATATTCATCATATTAAATCCAACACAAAAAACTTCAAATGGTGCCCTAAGATTTCTATCAGATAAAGTAGGACAAGAACGTGTATCAACCCATATGCATAGGTTACCCCATTTTCACCAAGGGAATCCGCAAGTTGAGTACCAAAACATATATCAAGTGAATCAATAGAACACCCCATTGTCACCACGGGTATCCACATGCAAGACATACATCAAGTGATCTCAAATCCAATATTCAATCCGTCATAACGAGATCTCAAAGGGAAAGATTCTATTCATCACAACAAGATAGCAAGGGACAAACACCATATGATCCAACTATATTACCAAAGCACTGATACATCAAGATCGTGACATCTTAAGAACACGAGAGAGAGAGAGAGAGATCATAGCTACTTGTACATACACTCATACCTGACGGTGAACTACTCCCTCCTCATCATGAACACCGCCGGGATGATGAAGATGGCTTCCGATGATGATTGCGCCCTCCGGCAGGGTGCCGGAATAGGTCTCTGGATGAGTTTTCTTTGGTACAGAGGCTTACGATGGTGGAGCAGAAGTTCTAGGTTAACTTTCGTGGGTCTTTAGATTTGTAGGTATTCTCAATGTTGGAATCACGTCAGTCGGAGCCACGCGGGCCCTACAAGCTAACAGGGCTAGCCCAGGGGGTGGGCGCGTCCTACTGGCTTGTGGCCCATAAGTGGCTCACTGCTAGTGGTTCTTCGCTCCGGTATTTATTATTTTCTCCAGAAAAAATCATAAAAATGTTCCAGGTGATTCCGAGAACTTTTATTTTCTGCACAAAAAGAACATCATGGTAATTCTGCTGAAAACAGCGTCAGTCTAGGTTAGTTCTAAATCAATCTTATAAAGTGCATCAAGACCATATATAAGTGTTGTGAACATGAGAAAATATGGCATGAATACTTCATAAATTATCGATACGTTGGAGACGTATCAAGCACCTATAGACACAAAATCAAAAGCTTGCACCCAACGCGGGCAAGAGGGGTGGCAATCCCCTTGCACTCATTACTTGCAAGGATTAATTCTGATAGAGATAGATATATAAAAGTAAAAGTGAAATAAAAGTTAATAAAAGGAAGCAAGTTATTTTGTTTTTTAGAAAATTGATTAAGTAGACCCGGGGGCCATAGTTTTCACTCGAGGCTTCTCTCTCGAACGCATGGCATATATAAAGTGGGTAGACAAATTACTGTTGGGCAATCGATATAAAAGTGCATAGTTATGATGTTATTCACGTCAATGATCATGCATAGAGGTATCATGTCTATAAAAAGTAGATCAAAACGATTCTTCATCTACTACTATAACTCCACCAATCGGCCGCTATCTAGGATGCATCTGTGGTATTAAGTTCATAACAAAAGGAGTAGTGCTTGGGGGAAGATGACATGATGTATACAAAGTAAGACAAGAAATATGTTCAGACCTTATCATTTTATCCTTAGTAGAAATAATACAAATATGTGTCTTGTCCTCTTCTGTCACTAGGATATAGAGCACCACAAGATTGAACCTACTACAACACACCACTCACATTGAAGATAAATCAATCTAGTTGGCCAAACTAAATGGATAGATCGGAGAGAAATACGAAATTATAATAATCATGAATAATATAATTCAGCGAAGACTCAGTTAATTTCAATGAATAATCTGATCATAAACCCACAATTCATCGGATTTCTAGCCCCGGGCCTGCCACCACGTGGCTCCTCAGGTCTTCTCCTGAAGTTCCTTGTGTCTCTTTTGGTCCATAAAACTTACCAAAACGTTTCATCGTGTTTGGACACCGTTTAGTACTGATTTTCTACAAAAGTGAAAAACACGCAAAAAAACGGGAACTGGCATTGGGCATTAACTTAATAGGTTAGCTCCCAAAAATGATATAAAATAGCATATTATTGCATATAAAGTATCCATGATTGATAATATAATAGCATGAAACAATAAAACATTACAGATACATTGGAGACGTATCACATGGCAATATATCTTGGAATGGCTATGGAAATGTTGGGATAGGTAGTTATGGTGACTATTTTGAGGAATGATATAGAGAAAGAGTGCCATTTCACTAAATTTGGACGCACCTGCAAAGTTTGAACCATGTCTCAAGGTGAGAGAGGGCAATGAAGTACCGAAGAGGCTACCAAAATATGGATAGGTGGAAGTACTTTCAGACCAAAGACTCACATTAAACATAAACAACTCGAGTATTTATTGAAAAGTTTAGTTAGCCCTCGAAGCGAAGTATAACTTGCATGCCCCAAGGGAGGAGGTTGGGATGAGTTAACCATCGAGCACCCCCGACTCGAACATACAAAGCATTCAATCACTGAAAATCATGCTCCACACAACCAAGTCTAACTGAAATATATTGCAAAACATTTTTGCAACCATCGTGCGGGGTGTCATGTGGTTACTATAAAAATGGGTTAGTATGGTCTTTGAATTACTACCTAAAGTAATTCTTAAATTAAATACGTATGACCCCATGTATGTGTTGTGTGTGTACGAGGGTAATATGCAACCACCTACCGGCCCAACTCATGACAATGCAGGCTTCGATGTTCTAAAAAACTTTTTTTCAAAGGTCCTGGGTAAAGTGGGCTTTCCATATATCATCATGGATGAGATGACAATTTGTACAAGGAAATGTTGTACAGATGCAGGTACACGGTCCTCCAATGCCAAGTCACCATGAATTCTGACATTAGCAGCAGGCTCATGTGCTACAACATTGCTCTCTCTTCTGACACCGACTCATTCTTTGATCCTTGGTTGTGCATCATCGATGGACCTAATATCAATCACTTGTCGGTACTAATGGTTATAGATAGAGGAGACAACTATGAAATGGCAAACGAGTGCAAACACCTAAGAAATTTGCTTTGTCCATTCGTGCAATGGCATCAAACTATTCTAAGTTAATGTCCTTCAACTTATAGAGTGAGGAAAACAAAGTTGACCCCCCTTTGGGTGATTATTATAAGTTAATGTAGATGCTTCCTTTGACCAAGATACTTTGAAAGGCACCACTAGTGATATAATCTGTGGTGACCATAGAAATTTTGTACCTAAATGTAATGAAATTCTCGATATGGTCCATGATATAATATCAGTAGAGGTTATGTCTATAAAGTATGGCTTCCTCCTAGATCAATCCATGCGATGATATAGAACTGAAGTCAGTTTGGATTAACTGGAAGTTGAAACTCTAGAGAGTTATAGCTTGTCCCTTCAAGTCGTTGTGGAAATTTTCCATGACATATATTTCCTAGAACATGAGTTTGTGAAGGTGTAATAGGATCGCTCAAATACAGAAGCAAAGTCAATTGCTCATGAACAAGTTAGGCTAGTGAAAATTTAGAAATTGTCGGTTTGGCTTGTTGTCCCCCCCCCCCAATCTATCGTAACACATTTAGTTACTTATGTACACGACTTCTATTTAATGAAGCCATACTTTACAGTTAAAAAAAGTTGTAGGCAAATTTCAAACCACCAACAATTATAATAGAAAAACAGCTTGACCCGATCATGGGTTCTAGTCGCAAAGCAACGAATGAAATTTGGCGAAATTGTTTGTTTCCAGAATTAGAGGGACAAGTATTGTTCAAGATTTTGTAGGCCTAGGAGCACATTATTGGCCTCACTTTATTCGCAATTGTTGCATATAGGCAACCTCCCAATAGATAGATACCCAAAAAGGCTTTTGTCCCACTTTATGTAAAGCAAGCAACCCACGTTGAGTGCATAATTTGTACACATGTACTGCTTTGCACATGCAGTTCACTTACTTTAGATGGAAACCTGTGTAAAATTTGTACACGAGTAATTTTTTATCATTCCAGTTTGGATAAGGGAGATGATTAAGAGATGAAAGCGATTGAACAAGGTGTTGGAGAGAAAAACAACTTCACACTAATAAAGTTTTCATATACAAACTTAATGTTGAATGTTAGTCTGGCTTTAGTGCTTTAGGCTCATGCAACATTTATTTCCTGGAAAATCTCAAAGATCCAGTAGTATTTTGCATGCATGGGTGGGAGTTTAGTCCCACATGGGAAGTGGAGGAGAATTTAGACCAACATATAGGAAACTCTATTCAACATCATATTGAAGCATGAGAAGAGAAGTGGTACACGCAAGCTCCTAAGTCGTCGTACACGTTGATTTGCACAAACAAGCCGAGTCAAGCTCAAACCTATGTCATATGAGTGCTAGCCTTCACCTAATCAGATCACATCTTTCTCTCACTGTTGCCGCTTCTGGATACTCCATCCCATCGATTGTGTGCACAACTGTACATGAGAGCAGGCTTCTAAAACCTTAACCTTTGTGATCTTGCAAGGCTAGAAGGGTGATACAATTTTGGTGGTGCCATAGCATGACTACGTGTACCCTGACATCACCATAAGTGGCATCACTGATCCCGCCACCGTGGGCCTGACTTTGGTGACTAGAGATTATGATCTGTTCATCCCATTTTTACTGATTCATGTGTTAGTTGCACTTGTTGTCATCATATATATGCATGATATATGATTAGTACACGCTCACATGACTAATTTATAATATGAGATTAATATTGTTGGCATCATCATTATGGTTTACTTATGGATTAAACTGATAATAAAATTATTGATATCCCAACATTTTACCAGTAAACGTGTATGATCTGAAGTACAATGCCGGATCCAAAATGTCATATTGAGTTAGTTGCCATTTTGCTAGCAAACTAGAGTTGAGAACAATAGTTGATCAGTTCCAAAAATGTAAGGACTAAATTGATTACAAACCTAAAATCAGTGCATCTACTTGAATGTTTTACATTAAAAACTTTATCCATTCCAGGTTACATTTGCCAATTGAATTTATAGGCTAAAGAACGCATCCCAGACAATTAGGTCACAAGAACTAAGGCTTGAACTCATCAGTTTAACGGAATACAAAAAATAGAACTCATCAAATGGTATGTGCCTTCTTGGTTTTAGTCTTGTGAGATTCTAGCATCCAGTCTTGCAATTTAAATGTACAAAACAACTTATTTAGAGTTTACTATATGTGTCCAAAGAATAATGAATAAAATACTTGGGTGGCATGTTTAGGTAACATCCGTATCGCTTCTTTGAGATTGATTTCTTTGACTTGTCTTGGCTAAACAAGGTCTTCCGAGATATAGTAATCGTAATAATGTTGTGATATGAGAAACTAAGGAGGACTTAGTTGTTGGAGAGGTCGGAGAGCGCAATCATCATTCATATAATTGAGAGTACATTTTGATCTCTGCCTTAGGCGACTAATATCGAGAACGGCTTGTCGCCACCACCAACGACAAAAGGAGTTATGGACTAAGGAGAGGAAAAGTAGGAGGATGGGAATCATGTAGCTGCAGTGAAGGAACAATGAGGGATGTAGTGTCGAAGAAGTTCGGGAGGAGCAACTCACATGAGAGATTGGAAAGCACCACCGCAACAAGCTTCGTTGGTGCTTTTTAGAGATATCTCATAAGTTTTATCAGCAATGTGATGGAAATAAATCAAGATTTTCAAATATATTGTAACAACGGATTCTAAAATTTAAAAAGAGCAATGTAGAGAGAGTGCAATATAGCTTTTGTCACACCGGTAGGGGTAGCGAGGTTAATTGGCACCCACGGTGTTTTTTTTTGTTTATAGAAATAGAAATTGAATTTGGATTCTTGTCACTTTTCAAATAGGTTTGATTATAATAGAATAATATAATGACACTAGTGTGATTAAAAGATACCCTTTGTGACTTTCAAAGGGAAGACACAACCAGGAGTGTCGGATGCAGCCCACGCGTAGATAAACATAATACTTCGGACATAGAGTTGCTCCCAAGAGCACATGCACCCGGATGAACATCAAAATAAAAAACATCAAAAGTTTCAAACAAATCTGAATTTATTTTGTGACAAGAATTGTTGAACCATCGTGCAAAGTTTCATGATAAAAAAACATCTGCAGTGCTCTGGGCAAAAAGAATCATGTTCCAGTAAGGAATTTTAAAAGCGTTTAGAGAACCAGTTCTTTTTTCAAGACCGTCACGAGTGTCAATTCATCGCGAAAATATGCAGGTAGGTAGAAAATTTAGCAATGTTGTTTTATAAAATCATAAACATTTGACTTTCTTTTCTATTTTTCGCCTGTGGTAGAATGACACTTTGGGGATACGGTTCTCGAGTTGTGAGTTACTTACAATTCCTAAGCTCCCTGCGAATAGAGGCCTACGAGAGCCTCAAAGTTTTTTCCTTAAAGTGCACCCCGCCTATAAGGGTTCGGTCGGGTCACGGGTCATCCATGATAGTACTGGAAGTGACATTCCATTGTATGTACTAAGCTCCCTAGGAATAAAGTCTTAGGAGATCTCCAAAGCTTTTTCCTCAGAGTGGACCCTACTTGTAAGGGTCTGCTCGGGTCATGGTACTGCACGACAGTATCGAAAATTACATTCTATTAAAATAATTTTAGAAAAATAAAAAACATTCAAGAATTTTCAATTTTATACAAATTTACAAGCATGTTCATAAATTTGTTTAAACATTTAGAATTTAAACAATGTACATAAATTAAAAAATATTTATATGAAAGAATAGAATTCTAAAAGAATGTCCACAGGTTTTAAATTGTCCAGGATTTTTTTAAATGCTTGCAAACCTAAAAAGATTTGTAAATTTAAAAACTGATCACGAATATGAAAAAGTTATCATGTGTTTCCAAAAATGTTCACAAAATTGAGAAGGCATTTGTTTTAATTTAAAAAGGTTCAAAGGTTTAAATTATGTTTCTAAATTTGAAAAAATATTCATTAATTAAAAAACATATAAAAACGAACAGGACAATAAAACATGAAAAAAGTAGAGAAAAACGAAAAGAAAAGAATAAACGAACCTTCCCAAAAGGCTCACCTTAGTTTAAAAAGAAGAATTGGCTGGTCAGATCGCTGTTCGTCAATGTTTTAGGCTATTTTGCAAAGAAATAATGTGGGGTCAATTGACCCAGAGCTTAGAGCATCTTCACCCTCCTCCCCCCCCCCCCCCCTCGCCCCCCGAAGACCGTTTTTTTGCGCCGGCGGTCGAAAATCGGCCCAGTCGCGCCCCACGAGCCCATTTTTGGCTGGTTAGGGCCTAATTTAGCGTCGGCGTACCCAGGCCAAACCCGGCGTGTTGGGGGCGCCTGGGGCGCCGGGTGAAACGATTTGGCGCGAAAACGGGGGTGGGTCCGCCGAGTAAGCGACCGAGCGGCGTCGCCGTCCTCATCTCCTCGGTTTCCCCGCGGGGAATCAATGTAAGGCTGCCACCGGTCAGCCTTCCATTGATGTCGCGCCTTCACGAGCCGGCGTTCACGGGCGGCGCAGTCAGTACGGGGCGACGCGCGTCCACACATCGCCTCCGACGCGTCCGCACGGTGCCGCCCGCTCGCCTGCTATAAAAGGCGACCTCGCCGGTGTTCGCCACACCTCGTCGCCTGCCCCCAATCCCACCAGCGACGCCCTCTCTCTTCCCGACGATCTCCTCTCTCCCTCTCCCCCGCAATGGTCGAGCGCTACCCTGGCGACGGCGCGGCCCGCAACAGCTTCGGCCGCCGGCACCTCCACGAGAATGAGGCCCGCCTGCTGTTCAAGGCGGAGTACCGGACGCCGCCGGACATGCGGGCGCCCGGTGCCTGGAGGCTCAATGCGGGCGGCATCCCCGTGCCACCGGTGCCCACCGGAGCCGAGCGGCGCGCCGAGATCGCCTGGATCCGGTTCACCCTGTCCGAGGAGCATCGTCGGCAGCCGAGGTACGTCCCGGACAGCACCTCCCTTTGGACGGCCTACTTCGAGCGCCGCTGCGAGGAGCAGCTCGCCTCCACCAACGGCGGCCCCGCGCTCGGCCGCAACAACAGCAAGGGCCACCGCCTTTTGTGGGGCATCCCCGGACGCACTCTCGAGGCCGTCCTTGAGCACATCGAGGGCGGCAACGAGTCGCGCGTCGGGTACCCGGAGGCGACGTCCATCTCCCACCGGAGGGGCTCGTCGTGGCAGCCACGGCGTATGGAGGCACCGTCGTCGTCGTCCTCGTACTCCTCCCAGTCCTCCCAGTCCTCCCACTTCTCCGGCGCAACGCGCACGCCGCTCGTCGCCGTTAAGGCCGAGCCTGGCTTGTTATCGCCGCTCCGACGCAGCGGACGCAGCAGCGGTGGCATCACCATCAACGAGGGCCATCGCCGCGAGCCCTCGCATCCCCGCGGCCACCTCCGCCTTGTCAGGCCAAAGACGGAGCCTGTCACGCCGGCAGTGGTCAAGCAGGAGCACATGGACATGGCCACCGCCGACGACGAGGCCGCCCTAAAGTGGGCGCGGGACGACTACGTAGGGGAGGAGGTGGAGCGGCAGCGCCGGGCCCTCGAGGAGATCGAGGCCGGCAGCGACGGGGACGGGGACGACGGCGACGACTACACCAACTTCTACAAGCTCCTCGGCACGTAGAATGCAGCGCGCGGCCACGGGACGGCGGCGACGGGACGGCTACATACTCTTTTTTTATTTTCGCCTTTGTATTATATTTCAATAAAAAACAAAACTTTTAAACGTTTTTGGACCGATTCTACGTCCATAATTGGCTGAAAGCGACGGTTGGGGAGCGACCCGGGGGGCGCGGCTGGAAAGCCGAGCCGCCGCAGACCGATTTTAGCGTCGGCTGCCCCCCAGGCGGCACTAAAATCGGCCCCTGGAGGGGCAACGGCTGGAGATGCTCTTACACTTAGATTCTCCACTCAAGACTAAGAACTAACTTTATGTCCGTGGCTCTGTTGTGGATGTTGTCACAACTTTGTGACATATTATAGATGAGTCTTTATTATACTTCATTTGTTCCATAACATAAGAGTGTTTTTGGCATTTTTATATTATAAGATGGAGGAAGTAGTACATAGATTGTGTCACCTGTGAGACCCTGTTACTTTCGCCTACAGGAAGGAATCTCAAATCGATGAAGCAGGCGATGCAGACTCCTGGCTCCTCTTCCATAAAAGGCATAGGGTTTCTCCCCCCTTCCGTCAACGCCGCCGTTGGTCTACCTCGTCTCCGGTGGCCTTAGGACCATGGGGACACGGTGGATCCCGACCCTTGCCTATGGGAGGGCTCTGTTTCTAGATGTTTTTTGGAGTTTTGTTAGGATTTGAGTCATGTTCAGGAATGCGAGACGACGACGGCTCCCTGGAAATGGAATAAAGTTTTTTCTGCCTAGCCCCTATTCTGTTAGTGTGTCTAGCACCTTTGATGGGCGTGTGGAGTTTTCTCTCTGGCGGATCTGCTCGAACATGGTCGTTGTTCGTCTACGTTTATGTGTCTTCTAATTGGATCCTTCCGATCTACGCTACTTTTCATCGACGGTGGTTGTTGTTCTGGTGCGTCGGTCCTTTACCTTAGCATGACTACTTCTTGAATGTCTATTACAACAAGTTTTGCCCTCCAGCGAGGGAAGGACGATGATAACAACGCGCCTTCAACTCGCTTCAGTGCTGGTAATCGTTGCTAGATGGTCTATGAATCTAGATGTAATTTTTATTATTTATAATGTTCGTTGTATTGTCATAATTAAAAATGAATAGATCGAAAGTTTTTATGAAAAAAATACAAGATCGATGATGATGCAAACAAAAGTGTCAAGCAGGGAAAGTGCCCTTCTGCACCCGGGCTCATTTGAGCCCGATGAACAGTAAAATCAGAAAATATTTGAAAAATGTTCAAAAAATTTGAAATTTTTGTGATCAAACATTGACAAAAGTACTAACGGCTTACAAAAATTCGGCCTGAAATAATATTCCTACAAGGCATGACAAGAAAAAAAAACAAAATCGATACTCTGAAAATGCGTATTTTTGTATTTTCAGAGTATCGATTTTGTTTTGTTTTTCGCGCCTTGTAAAAATGTTATTTCAGGACGAATTTTTACACGCAGTTAAAACTTTTATCAATGTTTGATCACAAAAATATTAGAATTTTTTAAACTTTTTTATATTTTTTTTAATTTTACTGTTCATCGGGCTCAAATGAGCCCGGGAGCAGAAACTCTGCATCCAGCAGGCAGTCCCTTCGTCACTCCCAACAGAACAATTGACCTTGTCCTGACGTCCACGTCGCAGGCAGCATCGTTATCCTTTCCTTTGGGTTTGGGGGTGGAATGTGCAGCTTGCCACGCAACTTCAAAAGTCCTTGCGTCGTGCAACGGAAGGATATTCTCATTTCGATCCTAGCACCACAAGCATATAAAGCACTAGTAGCCCCCTGTCTATTTTCGCTCAGGTTCTCGCCTGAATTTTCGAACATTATAATTCCGAATTTGTTTCGTCCCTACATCGCCCCAAAGGTCAAACCAGAATACCGTTGCTGGCTTTCTCAAAAAAAAAAAAAAAACGTTGCTGGCCATGGCCCCGATTTTATTCATGGCGCGCTTATGTTGTTGTTCTTTTAAGGGCAGATACTATATATATTATGTGTAAATAGTAGTACCAGTTCAAAAAAAAAGTATAAATAGTATGGAAATTGCTAATGGAGCTCGGGCTGTATGGAGCCCTAAATTTAAAATTTCAACAATTATTTTCTTAGGTTTCAAAAAATACCGGAGAACTACACACATACATATGGATGTATACAACTTGTGTGGAAAGTTTGATGGCGATATACTTTCTTCCGAGCTACAAAAAAAATATAAAATTACATATTTTTAGCACGTGTATACTCATTATGAAATTACATGATTCTTTTACAACGCACATCAAAAAATATTTCACATGAAATTTTACACACATGGTATGCATCTATAAGTACATGTGTCTGTCGCTCCAACGACTGGTGGCGGGAAAGGGAATTTCGATGCCTTCGCTTCAGTTTGTAATTTAGGTTAAGAGTTTTAGTTCTCGCAGGAGCGATTAGCTAGACTTACGGAAGAAATTGTATTAGTAATAAATTCATATGAATTTATAAAAGAATTGGAACTTTCCTGAGTAAAGTTTATTGAGGGCTCGGAAGGATGGCTTCGCTTTTTTCAGTTTTTCTTTCAAGCTTTGATCCTTTTCAAATTCGTCCATATGAACATAGTCAATGAATCTTCCATGTAGATTCATGTCGTCTCATTCAGTGACAATTTTATGAACAAGCTATGGGGCCAACTGACCCCACGGCTTTTTGTAAACACGGGCTAAAATTGTTGTACAATTACTGTACATAATGAAGAAATATCAAAAAAAATAGCAATGAGCCTAAAGGTTCTTTTGGCTGGCCTTGTCACCGTCACTGTCACTGGTCTCATTGCGATAGAGAGGTTAGGATTTTTCGTCATGTGTGCACACGCCAAGATTATGTGTTTGTTGATTCAGATATATTTAAGGGTTCAACGACGATGACTGTGGCTCTAGGACTCTGATCTTAGAGGCACGTGTATGAAAACTTATTATCTGTCATCGACAAGTTCAATCTTGATCCGGTTGTTGGGGCTCGTCCCGGTGATGGTAGTGGTCGTTCATTGGACACGGGAGTTTCTGCTCTCGGGCTCATTTGAGCCCGGTGAACAGTAAAATCGGAAAAAATTCGAAAAAAAATTAAAAAAATTCGATCGTTTTTGTGATCAAACATTGACAAAAGTTTTAATTACATGCAAAAAAATTGTCTTGAAATAACATTTCTACAAGGCGTGACAAAAAAAAACAATACTCTGAAAGTAACAACATGTTGGTGGCTTGTTTTGACGATGGTAGTGCTCGTTCGTCGGTCTAAAGATTTCGATATAATTTTTATTAGATTTGAGGATGAACTTTTTTACTGCGTCCGGATAAAAAGATCCCTTCACGCGAAAAAATCGAATGCCTCCAAAACGCAACGTCTCCTTCGAATATCTGACAGAGTTGCGTTTAGAAACAGGAAACGTTCACTGAGTATATATACACCACGCACGTCGCCATCGTGCAAGTCTCGCACGCCACCTACCCATTTCTATACTCAGCTCCCACCCACAGTAACAGTACTCTGCGGTCGTGCAGCCAGCCATGGCATCCTCCGCCGGTGACCCGCTGCTCCCGGGCGAGCCGCACCGGCGGCGGTTCCTGCCGCCGTCCATCCGGCTCAAGACGTCCGTCTGGTCGGAGCTGGGCGGCGCGGTGGGGGACCTGGGCACCTACATCCCCATCGTGCTGGCGCTGTCGCTGGCCTCCCACCTCGACCTGGGCACCACGCTCATCTTCACCGCGCTCTACAACTTCGCCAGCGGCGTGCTCTTCGGGATCCCCATGCCCGTCCAGCCCATGAAGTCCATCGCCGCCGTCGCGCTCTCCTCGGCGCACCTCACCGTCCCGCAGATCATGGGCGCGGGGATCGCCGTCGCCGCCATCCTCCTCTTCCTCGGCGCCACGGGGCTCATGACCTGCCTCTACCGCGTGCTCCCGCTCCCCGTCGTCCGCGGCGTGCAGCTCTCCCAGGGCCTCTCCTTCGCCTTCACCGCCGTCAAGTACATCCGCTACGACCAGGACTTCTCCCGCTCCTCCTCGGCCTCCACCTCCGCGGAGCGTCCCCTGCTGGGGCTCGACGGGCTGCTGCTCGCGCTCGCCGCGCTGCTCTTCATCCTCCTCGCCACCGGCGCCGGGGACGACGACGACGCAGCCATCAACGACGGCGCCGGCCGGCGTCGCTCCTGCAGCCGCGTCCCGGCGGCGCTGATCGTGTTCGCGCTGGGGCTGGTGCTCTGCTTCGTGCGTGACCCGTCCATCTTCCGCGGCCTCCGCTTCGGGCCGGCGCCGCTGGGACTGGTGAGGATAACATGGGACGACTTCAAGGTCGGGTTCTGGCAGGCGGCCGTGCCGCAGCTCCCGCTGTCGGTGCTCAACTCGGTGATCGCCGTGTGCAAGCTGTCGTCGGACCTGTTCCCGGATCGTGCCGAGCTGTCGCCGGCGCGCGTGTCCGTCAGCGTGGGGCTGATGAACCTGGTGGGCTGCTGGTTCGGCGCCATGCCGTGCTGCCACGGCGCGGGCGGGCTGGCAGGGCAGTACCGGTTCGGCGGCCGGAGCGGGGCGTCCGTGGTGTTCCTGGCAGTGGGCAAGCTGGCGCTGGGGCTGGTGTTCGGCAACTCGTTCGTGACGATCCTGGGGGCGTTCCCCATCGGCATCCTGGGCGTGATGCTGCTCTTCTCGGGCGTGGAGCTGGCCATGGCGTCGCGCGACATGGGGAGCAAGGAGGAGTCGTTCGTGATGCTGGTCTGCGCCGGCGTGTCGCTCACCGGCTCCAGCGCCGCGCTGGGGTTCATAGCGGGCGTCGTGCTGCACCTGCTGCTGCGCCTCAGGGAGGCCGACTGCGGGGAGCTCGTCGGCCGGCTGAGGGCCCGGCGGTGAGGATGCTTGATGAGGCCGCATCACTGGTTGCTGTAAATTACTACCGAATTGAATGCTTCCTGCGTTGCGTCCCTCCCGGTAGGGATTATCCATTTTATCTGTATATGTATGTAGGAAAAGGTCACGTCTGTACTAATTTCTATCAGGCAATATACCCTGCTGTGGTAGGAAAATTTGACTGCACAAACAGGTGACTGTCCTGATGACTATTTTGGTAGCAGAACAAATGTTTCGAATGCTGCAGAGCAGAGGCTACTCCAATCAATGGTCATGATGCTCCATCTCTGCCGATGAAGTATCAGTGGTGACTGGTGAGGCAGTTGGAGATGTATGGCTTTGTGAGTTGTGTGTTCTCGGATACTGAAGTTGCATTCCTCTTCCTCAGCAGGTTTGCACATCAGCATCATTCATCTACCACCCAACTGCTGACCCACCCAGTAATCAATGACAAAACGTAATTCAGTAGAAATAATCACGACATCATGGTGCAACCAATCTGCCTTTGCTCACCCATTTGAGGCCAACACAAGGGGCATATCCAGCACATTGCCTCAAATACACTTTTCCTGATTTACAGTCTACTACTTTCTAATTCATCAACAGTAAACCAAGGAAGAAAAACCATAATGGGATGCTTTGATTTCTGCAATTGAATGCTGGATAAATTGCAGCATGTCCATACGACAATACAAATTACATGTGGAGGCCTGCAACACATTTTCCAGACATAATTATGATTCAGGGATAGGCTAAGTGCATATGACCATACAAAATTAGCAGCATGTCTCGACGAAACTCGACCAGTCTCCTTGCATACTACTAATACATGACCTTAACAGAAAATACAAGTAATAAAATAGTTAAAAGGGACGCTAGCGCTACAAATTATGATGTCTGCTGCTTGTACAAGACATCACATATCCTGATATTGGCAAACCGGACATATCTTCCGCTGGGCACCATGCATCATCCTTCGAATAGCATCCATCACGTGAGTCGTTGTCTTCTTTGTTGGAAGCTAGATCCAGCATCTTGTTTGGCGGGCATGCAAATGCTGTTTCTTCATCGGAAGGACAAAGGGCAAGCATCCCTAGTTGAAACAAACAAAACCACATAGTTTCTTCTACCTCCTCTTGACCGGAGTTCTAGATCTGGACCGCTTCTTCCTGCAATGATTAGACATAGTTTAACAAATAGAGCGTGATTACAGTGCAGGTGCTGTAGCACACACAGGGCTCCAGATTAACATGGGTCCGCATTCCTGAAAAGGTCTAGGATGAAGCACAGATGGAATGCCGACCCTGCAATTGCACCCCGGACAAAATACAATTCAGAAAGTTCTGGACTTGATAACCTCATGGAGGCCTGAATGCTTGTTCTAATTTCTCAAGTTACAATTCAACGAAATTCCAGGTGAAATTATTTTCAAATTTCTCAAGTTGACACAACACAAGACACTATGGCAAACTATGCAAATTTACGATCTAATCAAAGGTATCTTAAAAAATCCGAAACAGAATTTTTCATGACACCTAACGTTTCAACCTTTTTATCCTGAAAATCCTTATTATCTCCTCTTTTTTGGCCCTGTTGTACTAACCCATTTCCCAGAAATTAGCTACAGCAAGTTTCAATAGATAACAACTTGAATCTATAAATTGCTGAAAATTCACACCAAAAATCACCTGGAACAATGTAATGACAAATAAAGAACCAATTAAGCGCTTACCTTTCAGCAGATGAATAAGGTGAATGCCTGCGGTGAGAATGCTTGCTAGGTGGAGACCGCGAAACTCGTCTAGAGATGAAACATAATACTAAATGGGTAAGTTTAAGGATAAGCGAATATGAACCTGATGTTTCTTCAGTCAGAGGAGTCCTGCTCAATGCTTATTCATATCAAATTGACAAAGAATAGAAGTAAACAGGTCCTACGCTATTCAGTTTTGAGGCACTTGCTTACAAAGAGCATTATTATGAAGAGATGTACTGAAACACAGTTCTACTAAACATAACATCAAAATCCCACTGATGTTTCAGAGCCACCTTATCATAAACGCCCTACCCTTCATGGTGCGAAATGAAATTGATGTCTATAGCATGATTCTGATCATTCATGATCAGCAAAACTACCAATGTCAACCTTACAATAGTTATGTGAACATGTTGGAGCTACCTAGCAAAATTTTCCCATTATTATAATGTATTACAGAGAAGGGAGGAATATTGATATACCTGCTCCTAGATTTTGGAGGTGAGGGAGACATGCTGTTTTTACGAGAATGACTCTTTCTGCAATAAAAATTGGAGTGATGGACTAATCAATACACAAGAGAAAGGGCAACTCATAAACTGAGACAGGCTGAGCATCAAAATGTAAGAATAATGTTAGCCGGACACACTACCTCCTTTTTGCATTATCAGAAGGCTCGTCGCTTGAAACACTCCCTCGAACACGTGAAGAACTCTCATTCCTAGTACGGCTTCTCCCACTTGGTGACCGTGACCTTCTACTGCTGTGGCTAGCTGAGCTCTTAGCAATTTGCCTTGATCTATCGTCACTCCCATCTTTTCCTATGTCTCTTCTATCAGAAGAATCCCTCTTTCTCTCTCTTGCATCCTTTGCAAGGTCATTTCGATCTCTTTTGGCATCATCCCATCTATCCAATCCATGTTTTGCATACCTGCCAGAACCCTTCTCCTCTTTGTAGGTACCTTTTGTATCAATATTTTCAGGCATGCTATGCTTGTCACCATCTCTAAACTTGTCAGTTCTAGAAGGCTCGGAGTCTTTTCCATTGACAACCTTCGCCTCTTTAAGATCTTTCTCATGACTGTTCCTTCCAAAATGCCTGTGAGTACCCTCCGCATTATTATTATTATTATTTTCAGTACGATGGCCGGAAGAGGTTTTTCCATTTTGGAAATCCACCTCTGCATGTCCATGTGCCTTCTCATTCGTTTTATGAATCACACCAATTGGCTGAATACAAGTTTCGGCTTCTCCATTCTGCGTGTCATGAATACTTGGCTTTCGTTCAGATCCTGCAGTTGGCCTACTCTGAAATCTTTCGTCACTGAGTTTATGATCATCTCCTGATGAAACACTTTGGACTGAAGCTATACTTCCATTATTATTATTGTGCAGTTCACCATCAATGTTTTTCTCACCTACAATGTGATTATTTAACAAAGTTAATAAGCTCTTCCTTCTCCACAAAATAATTTCTTGGAAACCATGTCCTGTGAGTGCTTTTCAAGAACTTACTTTCTTCAGGATGAGCTGCACCAACTTCAATTTCAGATGATAAATTTGAAACTAAACTCTTACCATCACCGTCACCATCGTCATCCTCGTCATCTGAATCATAACTAGCAAGACCAAGAAGAGCACCTTTTGGAGAACTTAACCCGGTACCGTTGGAACGACCAGTAGAGCTAGCATTATTTGGCTTAGCAGGGACTACAACTTTAGCTGTGGTCTTGGCTTTTGATTCTCCCAGACCAAGCTCCTTTGAGCTAGAGACACCAGTGGTCTCGTTTGCTGCAACACAGAGGCGATAATCAGCAACGTAAGTTACCTATTTAAATTAAGTTTTAGTAAAATTCACTCACGTTCATCTGATGAATCATCTTCATTCATAACTTTGGTTGCGATCTCGTTAAAAAGATCATCGGTAACCTGGAAATGGAAAAGTTACAAAAGTAAGAAATGGCAGTCTTGCTGTATTTCTTAGGACAGAAGTACATGTTCTGCTAAACCTAGCTAAATAAGTAAATAATCTCCAAGCAGGGAACAAACCTTTAGAAGAACTTCTGTCAACACGCGTTTAATTTCCTTGTTGATTGCTGCCGTCCGTACCACTTCGACTTCATCCTGCAAATGATTCAAGTCCAGTACATCGATTTGAAATGAGGGTCGTGTTAATATCCAAGTCGAATACGAACAGGAACAAAAAGGATTAACTTTCCAGTAACCAGCATCCGATGTTTCCACCAGATCCAAAAGAAGCGAACATGTGTACAGCTGAAAAAGACACTACTCCAGAATACTTATTATAGGAACTAGGAGATTTGCCAGTACAGTAATACAGTATGACAAGCGACCTCAAGTCCTCAAGTCTCAAGTGATTCACTGACAAATCAAATCTGGAAAAGATTGACACATAGCCATGCCATTTCTCTCGCAATTATGAAATCACTGTTCTTCAGAAATTACTAATGAAACATTAAAAAACTATATACTAAAGTAGGTAAATTATTTAGTTTCTCAAAGCTGCTAGGCACTCTAACCTCCACTCACTCTAACAGCCCAACCTTTCTATCATGATTTAATTAGTTCACTTTGATTTACAAAAGTTGTCCAATTTTTTCCATGCAAGTGAATCACATATGGCAGATTAATAGCATAATATGTACTGCACTAATGATTAAAAATAAAGAAGAGCACCTCATCAGCTTCATCAGCTATGATTGATTTTGCTGAACCAATGCTTCTACTATCAGTTTGGTCAGCTTTTGTTGGTGGTTCTTCAGCATCTTCAGATTCCATGGAACCATAATTTCTCGACTGCTGCACTGAAGCACTCACTGGAGTGGATTTTTTCTTTAGAAGCTCTTCTCGGAGCCAGTTAGGTACTGGAGGCTGGTACATATCGAGCACAAGAATCAATTAAAGTTAAACGGCTGTGATGATAAGCAAGTGAAATGAATGGAACCACAAAACCTACTTTCTTTGACCGTTCTGCAACATTGAAGAGAGTGTTTGCATCTGTAGGGAATGCTTCAGTTACACTACCTACACCAAATGCTGCAGGTGGAACATAGTTCGAACCAGACAGAGCTCCAAAGAGTGGTCCAGCATGCGAAGAAGGATCCATCTGTAACAGAATAAAATAAGTACCACAGTATCAATGACGCAAGAAATTATAACAGAGTACTAAACCTGTGATGCTTGTGGTGGTACTGGAGCTGGATGAAAATATCCAACTGTAGCAGATGGGCCCCATGATTGAGTTGATGTTGGAACTGTGCCATGTTCAGACACTGCTGTTGGAGCACTAGATCTGATATTTATCATCTCATGTACTGCCATATCAGGAGCTTTTCTGTCATTGAACTCCAAGGGTTGGTCACTGGGATCAGCCATCATCCTATAAGACTGTACACCATGCCCAGGCACACCAGGAGGCCCGCGAGGAAATCCATCTTGAACCGACGAGGCACTCAGAGATGGCTGAGCTTGTGGGCTTGGATATTGAAGCATAGCATTCCCATTACCTGTTATTACATGGCATAGTCAAAACCTACCAGTATCAAACCCTGAGCAGAATACATATCAGCATCAACCATATATATCGTTCTATCCAGTGACCCGCTTAGTAATTAAGGGTGAAAAATATGAGTGTTTGCAAGAGACACAAATATTCCACCTCTTCAAAGTGAAAAGTACAATCGATCAACTAAATGCCACAGGAATTAAGAACAACCTAGAAAAGCTGCATATGTTATACCATTATTAGTATTGTAACTTTGGTAACACAAAATCCGTGATGTAATCTAAGGCATTGGTAAAGAAAATCACAAGGATCGTAGTGCATGCAACCAATAATTTGGATCGGCCTCTGGCTTTTTCTGGTCCATTTGAGGCCAACACAATAATGACATCCAATGAATTGCCTCAAAATATAATAGAAATGATGTATAAACAGCTAAGGTAGCTACACTATCAGAAGATAGATGAAGTGATATACCCCCTCTGCTCTAAAATAAGTGATGCTTTGGACTTTTCAGTCTTTCTGCAATTGAGCTGAATACATATCCAGCAGGATACACCTAATTCTGACTCAGGCCACACAAGCAAATTAAATTGCCAAGCAAGGCATACCTTGAGCAGAAGAATAATTATAAGGTACCTCCTGCTCATAGGTGGATGGAAATGGACCAAAATTCTTCGGTGGTGGCGCCATTGGATCTCTATCTGCAATATCATCTTCAGATCTGTTCTGAAACTTACATATCCATCTGTAACATATAATGAGCAAGAGTAACAAGACATGTTACCTTGCAAATAGTTTGTTTCCCTTTGTTGACCTGACATTTGAAACATCAACTGGTCGCTACTTGATTGTGGAATTGGTGGGTGTAAAGATTCTGTCGGTAGACCAGCTGGTTGCTGATACTGATCATAGTGACCATAATGGTGAACTTCTGTTCTACTTGGAATGGCATGCTGCTGAATCTGGTGGTTCTCTGTAACAGATTTAGCAGAAGCCCATTCCTTTGCCTTTGTGGCCCAATCGTCCTCATTGGCACGCCCTTCGAGTTTATTTATTTTTAGAAATTAAATCGTCACAAGAAACTAGCCATTTATTATTACAAGTGATTTTTCTGCTCCAAGGAGCCTTTTTTAAGTTGGATGTCGAACTAAAATTTCATTATAAGTCGTTTAACTAACAAGGTAACTAGGCAATGCATTTGTTACATCACCGAGCAAGAATCACGACACAACCTGAGAAGGACTGGTTGTTTACAGAAGTATGAGTCAAAGATCAGAAGCAAGGGCTACGTACGAAGGCACATGCATTAATAGTAGCAGGCAAAAGACAAGCAGTGTAGCCAACCAATCAACCAACCCAAATAACAGTGACGCACAGGATAAATAATTGAATAAAGGTAATTTGAAACTTGAGTTGCATTTGCATGCACGGTTCATAGTTATTTGACAAACATACGTTACGTATTCACAGGGTAAGCTTTTTTATTATTACTATTTTGACACGAATATTGCATTACAATACCCACATATCATAACGATGCTCCACATCAGTACCAACACAAGCTACGGAAGTCTAGTTTGGATTACTTCACCATATTCTTTGCCTGTAAATTATACATATAATAGCATAGGCTTGGATGATATTGACAAACCTGGGTATCCATGGTTTTGGGCCCAAGAATGATTCGGCCATGCCTACAAAAGAAGAAATGTCCAATTGTAAAGTCACAAAACATCATGTGCAACGGAAGAACATAACAAATAAGCAACTGAAACAAAAAGCCATTGGTAGAATTGCTTCCATATTATGGCTTAAAACTTGAAACAAACAAAACATGACGCCATTTGGCACAACATTATCCACTGAAGAAACCTCACTCGAAACCAGGATAACTAAATCATAAAATTGCTGCGAGAGACGAGTTGTACAGAGCGGAGGAGATAGTGTTTAGCTATTTCGCGAAGCCATGAGCGATTTCCGGAGAAATATTATAGAATGAAGCCCACTAGTTACATCGATAGTAACAAAATTCACCAAAACAATTCCTCGCCAATCGCCTGTCAGCAAGACATCAACTAAGCTACAGATTGCACAATGTCACAAAACCACCCCCTTATATAACTCACCCTCATTCCACCATGATACCAATATCCGACTACACCAAGCACAAGCCTCAATAAAACGAGTGGAATCACAGAACTAATATAAGTTCCTTTTTGTAAAAACTAATACGAGTTTATACGAATATGCTTCCCCTAAACCCTAGGACCAACAACGGGCCTACGCTCCGAATCTTAACACAAAATCAGCTACAGATGCTCCTTCCTAATGGTTTACCGATCACCAATCTTCTGTCACAGAGATGAAACCGGGTGACGCCGACATACCTGTCCCGGCGGCGGAGGCGGGTAGCTCTGCGGCGGGGCCTGGGCTGCGGCGTGGTGAGGAGGCCAGGGGTTCCCGGGCGCGGGGGGCGGCGGCTGCATCTGCTGCATCGGCGGGGGAGGGGGCTGGTACGCGTACTGCGGCGGCGGGGGGCGGTGCTGGTGCTGGAGGTCGGGGGGCGGGTGGCCCCACTGGTGGTGCTGGGGAGGGTACGGGTGGTTGGGGTGGGGCGGGTGGTACGGCGGCGCGGGACTGGGGTACCAGTGGGAGGACGGAGGGGGCTGCGGCGGCGGCGCGTCGCCGGAGCCGTCGAAGCGGCGCTGCTGGTGGTGGTACGCGTCCATGGAGGCGGGGAGGAGACGAAGGGGACCGGACGGGGGCACGAGCTGCTGGGCGTGGGTTTGTCCTGGTCTGGTCTGGTCGGGTCGGGTGGGGTGGTCGCGTTATGTTTTGCCGTGACGAACGAGGCCGCGTTGGCGCCGGACTGGAGGACCACGGGCTGGGCCCGCGTGGCCTGGCAGGCTGGCCGTGCCAAATCGGCACAGCTGTAAATGAAGGAGGATTTGGGGGAAGTGCCCCGGTGAGCTAAGAGATTTTTGTGCCTCAAAAAAAAACTAAGAGATTTTTGTAACAAAAAAAAGTGACCAAAATTTTGTAAAATGAAAGAATTTTGTTATCAACTTTTCTTGTTGAGAACCAAGCGTTGGTTGATACAGCGTCTGTGTGCGCTATACAAAGGCATCTCGCGGCCAGGAATTTAGGAGGTGTCCCCGCATCGGTCCCCCGCCCCATGTGTCCAAAAGGGAAGGGACACATCCCCTCGCATGCCCCCATGCCTTCCGTGAAAAGAAACGAAAAAGAATCAGGACAGCGATCCTCTCCCCCACATGTGATCTTCCCCCAACCAAAACCCTACACCCCAGATACCCCTACGGCGACTCTCTTCTTCCCCTAACCGCCGTCGCATGCCATGTCCTAGGCATTGGGGAGATCTCCCCCTTCCCGCAGCCAAGAACATGGAAAAAGTGTGGGAGGGAGATCAAAAGCCAGAAGATGTGATGAGATCCTAGATAACTCAAACTTTGTGTGCAACTCTTTGTGTTGATCAGGCAATAATCTAGAGAAATATGTTGGGAGACGTAGTAGTAAATCAAAATTTTCCTACGTGTCACCAAGATCTATCTATGGAGAAACCAGCAAACGAGCGGGGAGAGATTGGATCTTCATACCTTTGAAGATCGCTAAGCGGAAGCGTTGCTAGAACGCGGTTGATGGAGTCGTACTCGCAGCGATTCAGATCGCGGTAGATCCGATCAAGTGCCGAACGGACGGCACCTCCGCGTTCAACACACGTGCAGCCCGGTGACGTCTCCTACGCCTTGATCCAGCAAGGAGGGAGGAGAGGTTGAGGGAGAGCTCCGGCAACACGACGGCGTGGTGACGGTGGAGCTGCGTGGTACTCCGGCAGAGCTTTGCTAAGCACTACGGAGAACGAGGAGAGGGAGGAGTAGGGCTGCACCAGGGAGGAGAAGAGGCTCACTAGGGACACGTTGTGGTCTATGTATTCACACATGTATTACGGTTTCCGGTTAACACAATTATAGCATGAACAACAGACAATTATCATGAACTAGGAAATACAATAATAACCATTTTATTATTGCCTCTAGGGCATATTTCCAACAGTCTCCCACTTGCACTAGAGTCAATAATCTAGTTACATTGTGATGAATCGAACACCCATAGCATTCTGGTGTTGATCATGTTTTGCTCGTGAGAGAGGTTTAGTCAATGGATCTGCGACATTCAGATCCGTATGCACTTTACAAATATCTATGTCTCCCTCCTGAATGTAATCACGGATGGAGTTGAAGCGGCACTTGATGTGTCTTGTCTTCTTGTGAAACCTGGGCTCCTTCGCAAGGGCAATAGCTCCAGTGTTGTCACAGAGTAGAGTCATCGGGCCCGACGCATTCGGAATCACTCCTAGGTCGGTGATGAACTCCTTCATCCAGACTCCCTCCTTTGCTGCTTCCGAAGCAGCTATGTACTCCGCTTCACATGTAGATGCTGCCACGACGCTTTGCTTGCTGCTGTTCCAGCTCACTGCCCCTCCATTCAAAATATACACGTATCCGGTTTGCGACTTGGAGTCGTCCGGATCTGTGTCGAAGCTAGCATCGACGTAACCCTTTACGACGAGCTCTTCGGCACCTCCATAAACGAGAAACATGTCCTTTGTCCTTTTCAGGTACTTCAGGATATTCTTGACCGCTGTCCAGTGTTCCGCTCCGGGATCACTTTGGTACCTCCCTACCAAACTTATGGCAAGGTTCACATCAGGCCTGGTACACAGCATGGCATACATGATAGAGCCTATGGCTGAAGCATAGGGGATGACACTCATCTCTTCTCTATCCTTTGCCGTGGTCGGGCATTGAGTCGTACTCAATCTCACACCTTGCAACACAGGCAAGAACCCCTTCTTGGACTGATCCATATTGAACTTCTTCAATATCTTTTCAAGGTATGTGCTTTGTGAAAGACCAATGAGGCGTTTCGATCTATCTCTATAGATCTTAATACCTAATATGTAAGCAGCTTCTCCAAGGTCCTTCATTGAAAAACACTTATTCAAGTAGGCCTTTATACTTTCCAAGAGTTCTATATTATTTCCCATTATCAGCATGTCATCCACATACAATATAAGAAATGCTATAGAGCTCCCACTCACTTTCTTGTAAATACAGGGTTCTCCATAAACTTGTACAAACCCAAACGCTTTAATCACCTCATTAAAGCGAATGTTCCAACTCCGAGATGCTTGCACCAGCCCATAGATGGAGCGCTGGAGCTTGCATACCTTGTTAGCATCTTTAGGACCGACAAAACCTTCCGGCTGCATCATATACAGTTCTTCCTTGAGGAAGCCATTAAGGAATGCCGTTTTGACGTCCATTTGCCAGATCTCATAATCATAAAATGCGGCAACTGCTAACATGATTCGAACTGACTTTAGCATCGCTACGGGTGAGAAAGTCTCATCGTAGTCAACTCCTTGAACTTGTCGATAACCTTTAGCGACAAGCCGAGCTTTATAGGCGGTCACATTACCGTCTGCGTCAGTCTTCTTCTTAAAGATCCATTTGTTTTCAATGGCTCGCTTATCATCAGGCAAGTCCACCAAAGTCTATACTTTGTTCTCATACATGGATCCTATCTCGGATTTCATGGCCTCAAGCCATTTGTTGGAATCCGGGCCCGCCATTGCTTCTTCATAGTTCGAAGGTTCACCGTTGTCCAACAACATGATCTCTAGGACAGGATTGCCGTACCACTCTGGTGCGGAACGTGTCCTAGTGGACCTTCGAGTAGCAACTTGATCTAAAGCTTCATGATCATCATCATTAACTTCCTCTCTAGCCGGTGTAGGCTCCATAGAAACAACTTCATGTGCTGCGCTACTCTCCGGGTCGAGTGGAGGTACAATTACCTCATCAAGTTCTATTTTCCTTCCACTTACTTCTTTCGAGAGAAACTCTTTCTCGAGAAAGGATCCATTCTTGGCAACAAAGACTTTGCCCTCGGATCGTAGGTAGAAGGTATACCCAATAGTCTCTTTGGGATATCCTATGAAGACGCACTTTTCCGCTTTGGGTTTGAGCTTCTCAGGTTGAAGTTTCTTCACATAAGCATCGCATCCCCAAACTTTTAGAAACGACAGCTTAGGTTTCTTTCCAAACCATAATTCATACGGTGTCGTCTCAACGGATTTAGACGGTGCCCTATTTAAAGTGAATGCGGCAGTCTCTAATGCATATCCCCAAAATGATAGCGGTAAGTCGGTAAGAGACATCATAGATCGCACCATATCCAATAGAGTGCGATTACGACGTTCAGACACACCATTTCGCTGAGGTGTGCCGGGCGGCGTGAGTTGTGAAACAATTCCACATTTCCTAAGGTGTGTGCCAAACTCGTGACTTAAATATTCCCCGCCACGATCAGATCGTAGGCATTTTATTTTCCTGTCACGTTGATTCTCTACCTCACTCTGAAATTCCTTGAACCTTTCAAAGGTTTCAGACTTGTGTTTCATTAAGCAGACATACCCATATCTGCTCAAGTCATCAGTGAGGGTGAGAACATAACGGTAGCCACCGCGAGCCTCGACACTCATTGGACCGCATACATCGGTATGTATTATCTCCAACAAGTCAGTTGCTCGCTCCATTGTTCCGGAGAATGGAGTCTTGGTCATCTTGCCCATGAGGCATGGTTCGCATGTGTCAAATGATTCGAAATCAAGTGACTCCAAAAGTCCATCAGCATGGAGCTTCTTCATGCGTTTGACACCAATATGGCCAAGACGGCAGTGCCACATGTAAGTGGGACTATCGTTATCAACTTTACACTTTTTGGTACTCACACTATGGATATGTGTAACATCACGTTCGAGATTCATCAAAAATAAAACCATTGACCAGCGGGGCATGAGCATAAAACATTTCTCTCATATAAATAGAACAACCATTATTCTCGGATTTAAATGAGTAGCCATCTCGCATCAAGCGAGATCCATATACAATGTTCATGCTCAAAGCTGGTACTAAATAACAATTATTAAGGTTTAAAACTAATCCCGAAGGTAGATGTAGAGGTAGCGTGCCGACGGCGATCACATCGACCTTGGAACCATTCCCGACGCGCATCGTCACCTCGTCCTTGGCCAGCCTCCACTTATTCCGCAGCTCCTGCTTGGAGTTACAAATGTGAGCAACTGCACCGGTATCAAATACCCAGGAGCTACTACGAGCGCTGGTCAAGTACACATCAATAACAAGTATATCACATATACCTTTAATGTTGCCGTCCTTCTTATCCGCTAAATACTTGGGGCAGTTCCGCTTCCAGTGACCGGTACCCTTATAATAGAAACACTCAGTCTCAGGCTTGGGTCCATTCTTGTTCTTCTTCTTCCCGGCAACTTGCTTACCGGGCGCGACAACAGCTTTGCCGTCCTTCTTGAAGTTCTTCTTACCCTTGCCTTTCTTGAAACTAGTGGTCTTGTTTACCATCAACACTTGATGCTCCTTTTTGATCTCGACCTCCGCTGATTTCAGCATCGAGTACAACTCGGGAATGGACTTCTCCATACCCTGCATGTTGTAGTTCATCACAAAGCTCTTGTAGCTAGGTGGAAGCGACTGGAGGATTCTGTCAATGACTGAGTCATCCGGGAGATTAACTCCCAACTGAGTCAAGCGGTTGTGAAGCCCAGACATCTTGAGGATGTGCTCACTAACAGAACTGTTCTCCTCCATCTTACAGCTGAAGAACTTGTCGGAGATGTCATATCTCTCGACTCGGGCATGAGCTTGGAAAACCAGTTTCAGCTCTTGGAACATCTTATATGCTCCGTGTTGCTCAAAACGCTTTTGGAGCCCCGATTCTAAACTGTAAAGCATGCCGCACTGAACAAGGGAGTAATCATCGCAGCGCGACTGCCAAGCGTTCGTAACGTCTTGGTCCGCTGGGAGAATGGGTGGGTCACCTAGCGGTGCATCAAGGACATACAATCTCTTGGAAGCTATGAGGATGATCCTCAAGCCACGGACCCAGTCCGCATAGTTGCTTCCATCATCTTTCAGCTTGGTTTTCTCTAGGAACGCGTTGAAATTGAGGTTGACATTTGCGTTGGCCATTGGATCTACAATATAGATATTAAAGGCAATTTTTAGACTAAGTTCATGATAATCGAGTTCACATAATCAAATTATTCAATGAACTCCCACTCAGATAGACATCTCTCTAGTCATCTAAGTGACACATGATCCATGTCAACTAGCCCGTGTCCGATCATCACGTGAGACGGACTAGTCATCCATGGTGAACATCTCCATGTTGATCGTATCTTCTATACGACTCATGTTCTACCTTTCGGTCTTCCGTGTTCCGAGGCCATGTCTGTACATGCTAGGCTCGTCAAGTCAACCTAAGTGTTTCGCGTGTGAAAATCTGGCTTACACCCGTTGTATGTGAACGTTAGAACCTATCACACCCGATCATCACGTGGTGCTTCGGAACAACGATCCTTAGCAACGGTGCACAGTTAGGGTGAACACTTCTCTTGAAATTTTATTGAGAGATCATCTTATTTACTACCGTCGTTCTAAGCAAATAAGATGTAAACATGATAAACATCACATGTAATCAATATAGTGACATGATATGGCCAATATCATCTTGCTCCTATGATCTCCATCTTCGGGGCACGATGATCATCATTGTCACCGGCACAACACCATGATCTCCATCATCATGATCTCCATCATTGTGTCTTCATGAAGTTGTCTCGCCAACTATTACTTCTACTACTATGGCTAACACTTAGCAATAAAGTAAAGTAATTACATGGCGTTTATGATTGACACGCAGGTCATACAATACTATAAGACAACTCCTATGGCTCCTGCCGGTTGTCATAGTCATCGACATGCAAGTCGTGAACCCTATTACAAGAACATGATCAATCTCATACATCACAATGCATCACATCACATCCTTCTGGCCATATCACATCACAAGGCATATGCTGCAAAAACAAGTTAGACATCCTCTAATTTGTAGTTGCAAGTTTTTACGTGGTTGCTATAGGTTTCTAGCAAGAACGTTTCTTACCTACGCCAAAACCACAACGTGATATGCCAATTGCTATTTACCCTTCATAAGGACCCTTTTCATCGAATCCAATCCGACTAAGGTGGGAGAGACAGACACCCGCTAGCCACCTTATGCAACTAGTGCATGTCAGGCGGTGGAACCGGTCTCACGTAAGCGTACGTGTAAGGTTGGTCCGGGCCGCTTCATCCCACAATACCGTCGAATCAAGATAAGACTAGTAACAGCAAGCATATTAACAAAATCGACGCCCACAACTGCTTTGTGTTCTACTCGTGCATAGATTCTATGCATAGACCTAGCTCATGATGCCACTATTGGGAGACGTAGTAGTAAATCAAAATTTTCCTACGTGTCACCAAGATCTATCTATGGAGAAACCAGCAAACGAGCGGGGAGAGATTGGATCTTCATACCTTTGAAGATCGCTAAGCGGAAGCGTTGCTAGAACGCGGTTGATGGAGTCGTACTCGCAGCGATTCAGATCGCGGTAGATCCGATCAAGTGCCGAACGGACGACACCTCCGCGTTCAACACACGTGCAGCCCGGTGACGTCTCCTACGCCTTGATCCAGCAAGGAGGGAGGAGAGGTTGAGGGAGAGCTCCGGCAACACGACGGCGTGGTGGCGGTGGAGCTGCGTGGTACTCCGCAGAGCTTCGCTAAGCACTACGGAGAACGAGGAGAGGGAGGAGTAGGGCTGCACCAGGGAGGAGATGAACTCGTGTGTTGTGCAGCCCGAAATACCTCCACTATATATAGGAGGAGGGGAGGAGAGGTGCTGCGCCCTAGGGTTCCACCCTAGGGGTGGCGGCAGCCTCCAGGAGCCCATCTGGCCGGCGGCCAGGTCAGGGAAAGGTGGAGGCGCCCTAGGGTGGGCCTTAAGGCCCATCTAAGCCTAGGGTTTGCCCCCTCCACCCTTGCTGCGCCTTGGGCTGGGGTGGGAGGTGCACCAGCCCACCTAGGGGCTGGCTCCCTCCCACTCTTGGCCCATGGAACCTTCCGGGGCAGGTGGGCCCACTTGGTGGACCCCCGGAACCCTTCCGATGGTCCCGGTACACTACCGGAGACACCCGGAACACTTCCGGTAACCAAAACCTCACTTCCTATATATCAATCTTCGTCTCCGGACCATTCCGGGACTCCTCGTGACGTCCGGGATCTCATCCGGGACTCCGAACAACCTTAGGTAACCACGTACACTATTTCCCTATAACCCTAGCGTCATCGAACCTTAAGTGTGTAGACCCTACGGGTTCGGGAGACACGTAGACATGACCGAGACACCTCTCCGGCCAATAACCAACAGCGGGATCTGGATACCCATGTTGGCTCCCACGTACTCCACGATGATATCATCGGATGAACCACGATGTCAAGATTCAATCAATCCCGTATACAATTCCCTTTGTCTATCGGTATGGTACTTGCCCGAGATTCGATTGTCGGTATCCCCATACCTTGTTCAATCTCGTTACCGGCAAGTCTCTTTACTCGTTCCGTAATACATCATCCTGTGACTAACTCCTTAGTCACATTGAGCTCATAATGATGATGTCTTACCGAGTGGGCCCAGAGATACCTCTCCGTCACACGGAGTGACAAATCCTAGTCTCGATTCGTGTCAACCCAACAGACACTTTCGGAGATACCCGTAGCGTACCTTTATAGCCACCCAGTTACGTTGTGACGTTTGGCACACCCAAAGCATTCCTACGGTATCCGGGAGTTACACAATCTCATGGTCTAAGGAAACGACACTTGACATTGAAAAGCTTTAGCAAACGAACTACATGATCTTGTGCTATGCTTAGGATTGGGTCTTGTCCATCACATCATTCTCCTAATGATGTGATCCCGTTATCAACGACATCCAATGTCCATGGTCATGAAACCGTGACCATCTATTGATCAACGAGCTAGCCAACTAGAGGCTCACTAGGGACACGTTGTGGTCTATATATTCACACATGTATTACGGTTTCCAGTTAACACAATTATAGAATGAACAACAGACAATTATCATGAACTAGGAAATACAATAATAACCATTTATTATTGCCTCTAGGGCATATTTCCAACAAAATATTTGTCCCCCCCCGGTGAAAAAACAGCAAAAGTAACAAGCCCTCACAAAAAAATTGATCATGAGAATAGTTCAACTTGAGCTAGTTGAACTCCCCCTCTGTACCTACCTCATGTGCTCTAGTAGTTACAAATTTGCCTCCTGTATGGAATTATTCCAGAATGCGTGACTTGGATCTTGCCTTAATTCTGGTCCCCTGTTCTTGCCTCCGGTAGAACTAGATGTATCTTGCCTACTGTCTTGCAACTTGCTTCTGCAACAACAAAAACAGAAGGAACTAATTAATTGTAGAAACATAGTTGTTTTGTTGTATGAACTTATTCAGTAGGGGTAGAACATTGAGTTGCTTGCATGATATAAAAGAGAACAAGAAAGGCATGTAAAAGTCTGAACCTAGTAGTGATTCTGAAGAAAAAATGCCTCTACTCATTGAGTTGCTTGCATGATATAAAAGAGAGCAAAAATGCTAGTGTTTCATTTACATTATGTCGCTTACGTATTAATTCCCTCCCTATTGTGTCTTCTAAAATGTGCAGATGTCCGGCCTTGATCTAAATGATCTCCTCGGTAACTTTGTTGATTGTGATGGTGGCCCCATGTACTGCACACAAGCCCAACCTGAAAAAGTCCCTATTTCTATAGAGGGGATGGGCAAGTCACCGGTTTTGTGTTATGATCATGTCCAAGATGTCCTTGGTATGGAGTTTCATGTTGTGTTGGCTGCTGGTACTGATGCGTTTGATGCGATGGCAACTACTGAAACTATCCCCCCTGTCATGTTCAACCCGACTGCAACTCTGCCTAGCAATGGTGGGCAAGGTCGTACAAGTGGTGTTGGATTGTTTGGTTTTGATGAGAAGGAGGTGCGGTCTAGCCCACGGGAGCCTTATGTTGGCATGGATTTTGGCACACTTGCAAGTGCTAAGACGCATTACAATGCCTAGGCTTTCAGAATTGGGTTCTCGATGAAAACCAACATGTCCAGGAGGTCTGCGTACACTACTAGAATCAGGATCTTTGCCGTCAGCCAGCTCTTTGTCGTCTGCTAGCTGACGGCAAAGAAGGTCTTTGCCATCAGCTTAAATAAAACTGACGACAAACAGAGACCTGATGGCAAAGATCATGTTTGCTGTCAGTCAACTCTTTGCCGTCTGCTAGCGGACGGCAAAGCTTCTTTGCCGTCTACTAGTAGACGGCAAAGAGGGAGGGTGGCCCACTAACGAGAACAACCTAATGTCCACTTTCTTTGCCATCCGCTAGCAGACGGCAAAGAAAGTGGCCAACCTAACGGCCGTTCCCTCCCACTAGCTAGGCTCTTTGTCGTCTGCTAGCAGACGGCAAAGAGCTTTGACCTAACAAAAAACAGGTTAGTGCCCTCGCCCCACCCCTCTCTCTCTCTATGCCCTATGCACGCCCATGCCCCGTCTCCATGCCCGAGCCGCCCTCGCCGCCGACCATCACTGCCCCCGCCGCCCCCGACCCCCAAGGCCGCCCGCCGCCCCAGCGCCCCGCCCAGGCCTTGCGGCCACCCTGCCGCCCCGGTGCCCCGCCCAAGCCTTGCGGTCGTCCCGTCGCCCCGACGGCCCGGCCCCTCTCCGTCCAGCCGCCCCGGTGCCCCGCCCCCCCCCCCCCCCCCCCGCCCGGCACCGCTCCGTCCAGCCGCCCCCTGGTGAGGTTCTTCCCCTTTTTTTCTTGCTGTGTTTTGATTTAGGTACTGTTAGTAATTTAGGTTAGTTGATTTAGGTTGTACTATTAGTAATTTAGGTTAGTTTATTTTTTTAGGTTAGTAGATTTTTGGTTAGTAGATTGTAGGTTAGTTTTTTTATATTTAGTCATATTTTAGGTTAGTAGATTTTAGGTTAGTCATTTTAGGTTAGTCATTTTAGGTTATTAGTACGTTTTGTGAGATAAAAAATAAGAAAAGAAGAAAAAGTAGAAGTGGAGAGGAAAAAGGAAAATAAGGAAAATGAAGAAGAAAAAGAAGACAAGAGGAAGAAGGAAAAGAAGGAAGAAGAATAAAAAGATGGAGAGGAAAAAGGAAAATAAAGAAGAAGAAGAAGAAGAAGAGGAGGAGGAGGGGGAGGAAAATAATAGAATAAGAAGAAGAAGAAGAAATACGAAGAAGATGAAAAAAAGAAGTAGAAGATGAAGATGAAAAAAAGAAGTAGGAAAAGTAGAAAAAGAGGGTCGCTGAGTGGTCGAGGGGTCGAGGATCGAGGGGAAAAGGAGTCGAGGGTCTAGGGGTCGAGGATCGAGGTGTCGAGGGGTCGAGGGGAAAAGGGGTCCAGGGGTCAAGGGGCGTCGAGGGGTCGAGGATTTGCCATCCCGACCCCGACCCCCTGACCCCGACACGACACCTCGACACCCCGACCCCGACACGACACCCCGACACCGTGACCCCGACACAACACCCCGACCCCGACATGACACCATAGACACCCCGACCCCCGACACAACACCCCGACACCCCGACACGGCACCCTGACCCTGACATAGCACCCCGACACCCTGACACGGCACCCCGACCCCGACACATCACCCTACCCCGACACGACACCCTTGACACCCCGATCCTGAAAAAGGTGCTCTTCGACCTTCCAGAGGCCGACATGTCATATGTTTGTGAATTATGAGTTAGGTCATATATTTTTCGATTTTTTTATACAGAACATCATATTGATGTTGATTAGGTGGATTTAAATGTGCAGTTGTTTCGTCGCTGCGAGGGTCTAGTGTTCGACGACCTCCCCGTGCGTTCGACGAGCTCCGCCCCTGCGTTCGTGGGTGAGAACAAATGACATCTCCTCTTGCCCCCTTCATTTCCTCTGTTCCGGTCTTCGTGCTGATGAAACTTGCTAGCTATAGGCGTCTTGAATCATCAGTATGCGTGACCACCATGCGTCTCCCGTTTGAAAGGGTTGCATCTATAAATATGCATTCATTAGCATATTTAAAACCGTGATTCTTTCGAATTGTCCAACGTTATCCATGGACAGCCCGAGTATGTGTAGATTGGGTTCGTTTTCCCATATGCTCTGCTTCGGATCCGATGCAGAATTTCGTCAGTGCCTCCCTGTTGTTCTCCGGGTACACATCCTCTCTGCTTATTGCCGAGACGTGTATCAGGAGAACAGCGGGGAGGTGATGCCGAAATTGTGCGTCGGATCCGGAGCAGAGCATGGGAAAACGAATCCAATCTACACATACTCGGGTGGGATTAGGACCTATCTTTACCTACTAGCGTCTAGGTTGCATCGATGTAATAAAACTAACAAACTCTATTAACTGATGAATATGGTTTGCTGAATTATGTATATATTTTTTGTGTGTCTAGTAGCTAGGCAAGATGAGTGATCATGGGTGGATGTACACCGGACACACTAGTCAGAAAGACATGACCCGTGAATGGATAACAAAAACCAAGGAGTTTGTGAGAGTCGCATTTGCAAATGGACAGAAAACAACCTGGTGCCCTTGTGTCAATTGAGAAAATTGTAAGAAGAAGTTAGAGTTTGAAATGATCAAACACCTGCAGAAGTGGGGTTTTACACCTAATTATACGCTCTAGACATTTCATGGTGAGTCTTGCCAACGTGCCAGAGCTGAGGTGGTTCGTCGTCGCACCGACGAGCATGGTACCGGGATCAAAGACATGGTGCAAGACTTTGATGATGCTCGGGATTCGGACGATGAGATGGAGGAATCTGCAAAGGCCTTTTATAATGTTGGAGCGTTCAAAACGTCCTCTCCACGAGCACACTGAGCTTTGTCAGCTGGATGCCATCGCGCAAGTAATGGCTCTGAAGGCTCAATTCAACCTGGGCAGAGAATGCTACGACGCGATGATGACGATATTTCGACGCTTTCTACCCAAAGGCCATGTATTGCCACCAAACATGTACCAGTCGGACAAAATCCTATGTGCGCTTAAGATGCCCTATGAGAAGATAGATGCCTGTGAGAATGGATGTGCCTTATTTAGGCTTGAGTATGCGGGCTTGAACTATTGCCCCATTTGCAATGCTTCCAGGTATGTTCTGGTAGACAACGATATGGGTGAGAAGAGTTAGACCAAAATCCCCATTAATGTTCTTCGGTATCTGCCAATCATACCAAGACTTCAATGTCTTTTCATGGTCGAAGAGACGGCCAGACAGATGACGTGGCATAAATTGGGCACAAGAACAGAACTAGATGCAGAAGGGAATCCGATGTTGGGACACACTTCAGACGCTTTTGCGTGGAAGCACTTCGATGCATTACATAAGGATAAAGCGGCAGATCCAAGGCATCCTCGAGTTGCCATCAGCACGGATGGGTTCAATGTGTATGGTATGACGGCAACACAATATAGTTGTTGGCCTGTATTTGTCATTCCACTCAATCTCCCCCAGAGAGATCATGAAAAGAAAGAACATTTTCCTGACGTTGATAATTCCAGGGCCCAAATATCCGGGGAAGAATATGAATGTGTACATGCAACCGCTTAAGGATGAATTGCGAGAAGCCTGGGATAATGGGATCAAGACATACGACGCTGCTACAAAAAAGGACTTCAAAATGCATGTGTGGTACATGTACTCGATGCATGACTTGCCGGCGTATCGCTATTCATTGGCTGGTGTGTGCATGGAAGGTTTCTGTGCCCCACATGCAAGGCAGTTCTTCAGTTCTGTTGGCTGGAGGTGGGTCGCAAGTTTTCTTGCTTCGACATGCATAGACAGTTCCTGGATCCTAACCATAAGTTCAAAAAAGACAAGAAGAATTTCATCAAAGGTAGAGTTGTCAAAAACACTGCACCACCCGCGTTGACAGGCCAACAGATCCTGGATCAGATAAACGCTCTCAAGCCGGATCCAGATCATCCAGGGTATTTCAAAGGGTATAATACGGAACACGCCTGGACTCACAAGATATGTTTGTGGGATCTGCCTTACTTTAAAGACCTCCTTTGCCCACACAACATCGACATGATGCACACTGAAAAGAATATCACGGAGGCCCTTTTTGGTACATTGTTCGGCATAGAGGGGAAGTCGAAGGATAATCCTAAGTCTAGAGTCGACCAGGAGGCTCTATGTGATAGACCGTTACAAAACATTTGACAACCGAAAGGAAAGAAGAACTGGAGGAAGCCAAAGGCATGGTTCAATCTTGGAAGGCCAGCTATGAGGGAAATGATCTTGTGGGTGAAAATGCAGTTGATGTTCCCCGATGGGTATGCAGCGAATCTAAATAGGGGAGCGAGTCTTGACAAATTGAAAATATTTGGTCTCAAGAGTCGTGATTGGCACATATGGCTTGAGCGGGTAATGCCGGTGATGTTGCGTGGATTTATCCCTGAGGATGAATGGCTAGTACTGGCAGAGCTGAGGCATTTCTTCCGTGCTCTTTGTGCGAAAGAACTATCGCCCGACGTGCTAGACGAACTGGAAGAGTTGGCACCGGAGTTGATCTGCAAGTTAGAAAAGATCTTTCCACCGGGCTTCTTTAATCCAATGCAACATTTGATTTTGCATCTCCCGACCGAGGCAAGATTGGGGGGGCATGCAAAATCTTTGGTGCTTCGCAACTGAGAGGATGCAGAAGACGCTTCGAGAAAAATGTAAAAATAAACGTAGAGTTGAAGCATCGATGGCCGAGGCATTCATTACTGAGGAGGCAAAAAACTTCGTGACAGCACACTACAAAGCCAAGAATCGTCATTTGCATAATCCGAAGCCTCGGTACAATGATGGCGACCGTGAAAAAGGTCGATCCAACCTCGGCCTATTCAAAGGGAAGCTCGCACTAGCCGATGCTTCGAAATCAATAGCGTTGGATGTCGAAGAATGGCGGACCATTTCGTTGTATATCTTCAACAACCTAACAGAAGTGTGGTCATACATTGAGTAAGTTCTCGATACATTGTTTCGCAACTTCTAATTCCTTTGAAATGCTCTTATTCCCGGATATGTGATACAGTTGATACGTCACCAAATTCTCGGATGGAGCGGTGATCCAAAAGGATTCCGTCGAAGAGTATGAGCTTCTGGCAAAGCATGGAGGCGGCTATCCCGGTTTCATCTCTTGGTTCAAGAAAATGGTATTTTCCATTAATTAGACGATTTCATTTATTCGCCTAGTTTTCGGCTAAAACAACAATCCTTTCGTATTAAACTTGTAGGCTAATGCAGAGTCTATGGACTCCGAATTGAGACAAGTTGCTAATGGTTTTGACTATAAGGTCCATGCATTTGACAAATACGACATCAACGGGTATCACTTTCGTACTTTTGGCAAAGAGCTATCTATGGCCGACCGAAACTCTACAAATTGTTGTGTCTCCGCTGTCGGCGAAGGAGGGGTCGAGTATTATGGAAGAGTTGAAGCAATTTATGAACTTACATTCTTTGGTGAAAACCCACCAAACGTCGTAGTCTTCAAATGTTATTGGTTCCAGCCGAAGGAGACTAGAAGGACTCATGAACATATAGGGCTAGTCGAAATCAAATAAAGCACCCATTTAGATGTTCCCGATGTCTATATTACGGCTTAATAGGAGACCCAAGTTTTCTATCTACCGTGGGCCTGCCAAATGGATCCAAATTTGAAAGGTTGGGATGTCATTTATGATGTGCCGCCACATTTTAGACCACCTCCCCTCAATGAAGATGATTATGAACCTCACATTAACCCAGACACATATGAAGGAGAATTCTTCCAAGAAACACGTGTTTCCAAGAAACGTTTCAAGAACCGCTCTACTTCACCCCAGAACATTGAGGTCGACAGCGACAGTGAACCCGACTTCACCCCTGAGCCGGAACAAGAAGAGACGGAAGAAGAAGAGGTTACTACTGCAGATGACCTAACAATGCTTGACCGATTACATAGAGGCCTTCCACATGTTGATGCATTTGTTAATGATGTTGATGAGCACGTCATTACTGATAGTGATGATGATTATGCATTTATTGATCCCGAAGCATATATAGACGATGAAGATTAATATTAGTAATGTGAGGTATTAAATTATTATTATGTACATATATATTATTAATTAGTTCATGTTATTAGGTTTTCAATTTTTTTATGTTGAACTAGTTTCGTTCACTCTTTGTCACTGTAGGTGTTGACAGATGGTGGGCTCGGGTCGAGAGGGCTCTGAGCCTCCTTCCTCGACGCGTGCTGGGAGGGGTGCTATTATTCCACCCCAGCAACTCCGGAGAGCGCTGGTACACTGCATGCAGACACCGGCGGGCGCTTCTTATTCGACCGGGAGAGGTCGGGGGAAGACGAAGAGAGGTGCTAGAGGTAGGAAGGCTGCTGCGCCTTCCTCGCCGCCACCCCCAGCTGATTCTCCCGACCATAGGAGTGCTCCGTCTCAGGTGGACCCGTCTGACTTGGACCCATCTCGGACTCCGGTCCACGAGCCTCGGGTCACCGAGCCTTCGTCCCAGGAGACTCCGGTCCCAGAGTCTTCATCCTAGGAGACTCGGGTCCCAGAGTCTTCGTCCCACGTGACTCCGGAGGCTAGTGGCCATGCTGATGGTGGCGAGGACAACTTGTCTGAGGACACCTATAGCGAGGGCGAGCTAGTTGAGGAGGGCAAGAAGGTCTACCAGCGTGGTTGTACAAAGCTCCCGCCCGTGTCGACGACCCGCGAGCAGAGGTGGTTGATTGCGCCTAATGCGGAGAAGTAAGTGCATTTACTATTTTTTAACCTTTTGCCTTCATGTTTCTTCAAATTAATATCTAATGTGTTGGCCTTGTCATACTGCAGGGGTTGGAAACACGAGCGTGGTGTCCGTAGGCCCAACCAGGTCCTTGGTGTGCTTCTCCGGCACCACTTCCCGGGGAAGGTCTAGTTGCCCGGTGAGGGTGAGGCTCCACAGGTAGCACTAACCTGGGAGATGTACATGGCTGCCACGGCCCCACCGGAGGAGATGGTCGATGGTGTCTTGTGCGAGACGGTGGCTGACATTGTGATCCGTCTCTTTTGGGTAATTTCTCCTTTACAGAATTAAAAATCAATAGCACCTAGTGATTGTACTAATCAGTGTTGTCTTGTTTGATTGCAGACCTTCTACAGGTGTCTTGAGGAACACGAGGCGAAAGCGGCTGTTGTTCTCGAAGCCAAGTGCAAGCGCCTACTTCAGAACTTACGGCACGAGTCTTGGGTGCAGGCTATTGGAGACTACTACGCCTCGACTAACATTAAGAGGGCCAAGAATAAGTGCCGCAAAAATTATCTGAGTAAGGAGAAGTTAATGAAGGTAACCATCTATTGTTAAGGCCTTGCACTTAGTTTCTTTGATTTGATTCGTAGTCGTAGCGCTGAAATTTCTCTTGTCTAACTTAGGTGCCCCCGAGATGGTGTGTGGATAGGATGGACTGTTGGGAGGCATTGGTGGATGAGTGGTGCTCTCCCGAATGGCTAGCCGAACACAACAAGGCCAAGGATAAGCGTGCCCAAATGAGAGGTGTGCCACACCATCAAGGGAGCTCCAACCTGTTTGAGTACGGGGATCACTGGGTATGTGGTTTGCTTCATGATTCATGCAATTTCATTCTTCATGCTAGCTTGAGCCCTTAACTAATATTTTGTTCCTCTCTTTTAGGCACGAGAAAACAAGAAGGAGGTGCCACCTCTGTTCGACCTCTATGCCATGGCCCATACTGCCTCGTACTAGAAGGCCAAGGCATTCTCTGAGGATGACCTCGATCATCCAGAGAGCTTCAGCAACATCTCCTCCCACAACAAGCTCGTGAGGTACAGAGATGAGGGGAAGGCGAGGAAAGGGGAGGACTTCAACCCGAGCCAGAGTCCTTTTGATCCAGAGCTCGTGATGATATCTGGTGGCGAGAGGCCCCATGGCTCGATAGCCATTGGGGATGGACTGATACGTTGTCCTAGAACTCTCCCGGAGATCAAGAAGCACCAGACGAGCTCTGATCCTGAGATAAGGCCTCGTCCACGGCCAATGGAGCTCTCCACTGAGGCTAGGGCCCAGGAGCTTCTAGCGGAGGCAAACAGGCAGGCGGCACAGAGGGAGAGGGACATGGAGGAGAGGATGGCTAGGCTCTTGGAGGAGGAGAGGAACCAGAACGACACGTCTCACCGGGCCCTATACGAGCTCCTCGTGGTAATTTCTCCTGCATATTAGCCAAATCATGCACGTAATGTTCATTTCATCAGTAACTAATATGAATGACTCGTGAAAACAAAATGTGCAGACCATGTGCCAGAACAATGGTTAGACCTCTCCGTCGATGCCCCATATTGCTATAGCACCCACGTTAGTTTCATTTGAATGGTCATTAGTTACTAGTATTCACATTTGAGTTGCATCATGCTAAGGAGACATTGCTTGCAAATGATCTTTGGTGCAGCGTGCCTCCCGACAAGCATCGATCGATCCTTCTGCGTCTGCCGCAACACCGACCGTTCCTTCTACGTCTCAGCCTGGCGCAAACTCGACCGGTCCTTCACCTCTGTGATGATGGTAAGTTTTCCCAAGTGTTTTGCTTAACAAATGCATACTTAGCTTAAGAAATGACCTAATTATCTCCAAAATGACCTATACTTAGCTTATTTTCCACAAAAATGACATAATAACCTTACTTAGCTCCAAGATGATATATTCTACCTAGGATAGCTATAAAATGACCTATACTTAGCATTTTTTCCTCCAAAATGACTTGATATGCTTAGTTAGCTATAAAATGGCATAACTACCTAGGATAGCTCAATAATGATCAATAGCTAGCTTAGCTAGTTCATTTATGACATAATTAGCTCACTTAGGTACAAAATGGCATAACTACCTAGGATAGCTCAATAATGATCTATAATTAACTTAGCTAGTTCATTTATGACATAATTAGCTCACTTAGGTAAAAATGGCATAATAACCTTGGTTTAGCTCCAAAATGACCTATACTTAGCTTATTTTCCTCAAAAATGACATAATAACCTTACTTGCCTCCAAAATGATATATTCTACCTAGGATAGCTATAAAATGACCTATACTTAGCATTTTGTCCTCCAAAATGACTTGATATGCTTAGTTAGCTAGAAAATGGCATAACTACCTAGGATAGCTCAATAATGATCTATAGCTAGGTTAGCTAGTTCATTTATGACATAATTAGCTCACTTAGGTACAAAATGGCATAACTACCTAGTATAGCTCAATAATGATCTATAATTAGCTTAGCTAGTTCATTTATGACATAATTAGCTCACTTAGGTTAAAAAAATGGCATAATACCCTTGGTTTAGCTCCAAAATGACCTATACTTAGCTTATTTTCCTCAAAAATGACATAATAACCTTACTTAGCTCCAAAATAATATATTCTACCTAGGATAGCTATAAAATGACCTATACTTAGCATTTTTCCTCCAAAATGACTTGATATGCTTAGTTAGCTAGAAAATGGCATAACTACCTAGGATAGCTCAATAATGATCTATAGCTAGGTTAGCTAGTTCATTTATGACATAATTAGCTCACTTAGGTACAAAATGGCATAACTACCTAGGATAGCTCAATAATGATCTATAATTAGCTTAGCTAGTTCATTTATGACGTAATTAACTCACTTAGGTAAAAAATGGCATAATAACCTTGGTTTAGCTCCAAAATGACCTATACTTAGCTTTTTTCCTCAAAAATGACATAATAACCTTACTTACCTCCAAAATGATATATTCTACCTAGGATAGCTATAAAATGACCTATACTTAGCATGTTTTCCTCCAAAATGACTTGATATGCTTAGTTAGCTAGAAAATGGCATTACTACCTTGGAGAAGAGGAGAGGAGAGGAGAAAAAGAAAGAGAAGATAAATTCTTCTTCTTCTTTTTCTTCTTCTTTTTCTTCTTTTTCTTCTAGCTAGTCTTCTTCTTCTTCTAACTTTCATCTTTCCTAATTTGCAGATTTGCTATAGATGAGGAAGCTTGCATTGATGGAGTGTACTCTTATACTTGTGCTTCCTTTTTGTTTATGGAAACTTGTTTTGGATATGTATGTATGGATATGTTGTTGGAAACCATTGTATGTTGGATATGTTGTTGGAAACTTGTATGTTGGATATGTTGTTGGAACTTATTGTTGGTATGCTTGTTGAAACTTATTGTTGGTATGCTTGTTGGAAACTTGTATTGTTGATATGTTGGATATATATGTGAAATTCTGCCAAATTGAATGATTTTAAGAAAAAACAGAAAAAACAGGGGCTATATAGCCACTTTGCCGTCTGCTGGCAGACGGCAAAGAACTTTGCCGTCTACCAGCAGACGGCAAAGCTGCCACGTAGCAGCTACCTGTGCAATCTGGGGTAGCACTAGGCTGGCCTAGGTGGGTTCTTTGTCGTCCGCTGGCAGACGGCAAAGACCTTAGTACTTTGCCGTCTACCAGCGAACGGCAAAGAACCCACCTAGGCCAGCAAAGAAACAGGTGTTTTGCCATCAGCTGGCAGACGACAAAGAACTAAGGTCTTTGCCGTCTGCCAGGAGACAACAAAGCACACCGTTAAGCACTTAACGGAGCTAAATTGCCTCGTGTTCCGTCCATGCCCTTTGTCGTCCGCTGGCAGACGGCAAAGCGCCCTTTACCGTGGCTTATTCAGCCGGACAGTTGGTCGTCTGCTAGCGGATGACAAAGCCTTTGTCGTCCGGCATGCATGCCTTTGCCGTCCGGGATGGCTGATGGCAAAGTGCCTGATTCCTATAGTGGTATACTAATGTGCTTGAGAAACAAACATTCTGTTGCAACAAGTCAGGGAATCCTAAAATCAATGATGATGCCTACATTCTTGCGCTTCAAGAACTAAGTTCAGATTCTGAGGATTGTGTTGACGGGTAAGATGTTGGCAGTAAGCAAGCAGGGGTAGCCCTTATAAATCTCCAGGTGGGCTTGTTAAGAAGAGGAGAAGAGAGATTATCAAACAGATCATTGTTCAGGAAAAATGACCATCAAGCTAAATAATAATCAGTGGGTGGTCATAGGTGTTGTTGCTCACCACAATCACAAACTAATTGAAATCACGTCTCTCACTAAGTACCTTCGCTCTCACCAAGGCATCCCACCGGAGGAGGTTGAGTTCCTAAAAATATTGCATGGGTGCAGCATGGAAATGGGTTGAATGATGACTGTTATGTCTAAGTTTTATGGACAAGTTGTTATTGTGTTGTACACGACGAAAATGATAAATAACATGAGAACTTGCCTTCGCAGAGTTGAAGCTAATGAGGGCGATTTGGCTGAGACAATTGCCTACTTCGAGTAAAAGCGGGAAGAAGACCCTAACTTCTTTTTTAAAGTCAAGAAAGATGGAATAGGTAGAGCTGAGAACTTGTTTTGGGTGGATGTGAGGGCTCGAGAGGCCTACATAAAAGCTTATAATGATTGTATCTCTTTTGACATGACATACTTGACGAATATGTACAACATGCCCTTTGCTCCATTTATCGGGGTGAACATGCATGGCATTCCCTTATGCTGGGGTGTGGCTTCTTGTGCCAGGAGCTTGAAACTAGTTTTTATTGGTTGTTCGAGGCCTTTGTTGAAGCGATGGATGGTGTTGCGCCACTTAACATCATAACTAACTAGGACCAGGCGATGAATAATTCAATAGAAAACATTTTCGCACACACAGATCACCGTAGTTGTCGATGGCATATCATCAAGAAAGCCCAAGAGAAGTTGGGTGCTTTCTTGGCTAGGCATCCTGAGCTAGCTAAAGAATTGAATGAGGTTATAGACTTGAGCATGACTCATGATGAGTTTGAGGCAAGGTGGGTTGAAATGGTTGAGAAGCATGGTATTGTTGGTGATAAACGCTTTAATAATTTGTATGCGATCAAGCATCTTCGGGTCACTTGCTACTTTAGAAATTGTTTATTTCCATTCCTTCAGTCGACTCGGTGGAGTGAAGGCTTCAATGTTGTCCTAAAAAGGTATGTGAACCCGCTGAATTGTGTGCTCAATTTTTTGAAGCAATATGAAAAGATTAATGACAAGATCTTCGTGAAAGAAGGAGGTAATGACTACCAAACAGATGAGCTTGAGCTAAGGCTTTGGTCCCCGTTCCCAATTGAGAATCAAGCTTTGCGAATTTACACAAGGGATATATACTACAGGTTTCAGCATGAGTTTTCGATGATTGGCATGTATAATGTTAGGCCTCAAGGCAGCAACATGTGCCTGCTTGATCCTAGCATAATTTATGGTGGGATTTATGGTCATAGACAGTACATGGTAACAACACTGGTTGAGCAACAAGAGTATGGGTGTGAATGTTGCAAGTTCTTCAGGGATGGGCTGCTTTGCGTCCATGTATTGGAAGTGTTCACCCACCTTGGCATTGACGAGATCCCTGAGCAGTACATGTTGACTAGATGGACGCATAACACAATTTTTACTGATTTGCCTTGGCCCTGATGCCATGCCTCAAGAGTCTTTGCAGCAAACAAGGCATGTTTCCCTGAATACTATGTTTGGCAAAATCTCTAAATTGGGCAGTATGCCTGATGTAGGAGCATCTTTGTGCAGGTCCTGTGGGCGCGTGTTGGAGACTGAACTAAGTCAACTTTATAAAACGCGGAAGAAGAAGAAGAAAAAGGCAGCGGTGCCAGCCCGGCCACTAGCCCAATCTGCTCCACGAAAGCTTCTACTAGAAAGCCTAAAGCAAATCCTTTGTGTAACCCCCAAAATCGTCTACTAAAGGACGCAAGAGAGAAAAAAGGTACTACTCTAGCATTGAGTTGCACCCGAAGAGGAAGACAAAATGTGGGTACTTCAAGGGGTCAAGGCACAATTATGCCACTTGAAGGTCTGGTCTGAACCGAAGTGCTCGACTGAATCTGAAAATGTTTTATCTGTGTTGAAAGACAATGTAATTTTTGTTCTCTAAGCGTTGGATACATTTTTATGATCTGAAAATGACAATGTAATTTATGATCTCAAAGCATTATTAAGTTGCTTATGTGCATTGGAGACATTTTTTTACCTTCTTGATGTTGAGCATCTTTGCCAAATTGACTCCGTTATGGTCATTTTTAACCATTTTTGCCGTTAGTATCATCCACATGTTGGATATCTCTTTTGGACCATACTCCAAGCATGTGTGCTTTCATAGGGATGAATGTAAGCTCGTGTATGTGAGCGACTTTGATTGTATCGTGTTAAAATAAAAGGGGGTTCCCATCGCATGAGTTTAACAAGGCTAAGCACCTCTTTTTTACCTGTTACAACTAACTCTACATCGAAAGTCCATCTAACTGCAGGACCGGAGCTGGAGCAAATGTTACCCGATGCACCACTTTAATAAGGCGTAAAATTTTGAAACAACTTTGTATTGAATAAAGGTTTGTTTCACAACTTTTAGCACATATTATAGGAAATAATAGAAGGCGACGTGTAAAAAATATAGCAATCAAAATGCTCGCTATAATGATAAAATGAGAGACAAAATTACCTGAAAAAGGATGTCTTGCATTTCCAAATTCCAGAATACATCATTGGACAACAAGGTTCAGTAACCTACAAGATAAAAACAAAATTGAACTTTCTAGTCGAACATAATAAAATTCGAGGATGAAAGTACTTAAATGACCAAAACCCTGAAAATTTACCTTTAGTACATCCTACACCTCCAAGCCACCAAATATTCAACAACTTGAACATTTTTGACCTTTTTCATTCTTTCTTTCAATTTTCTCTTGCCCAGATCATATTGAATCTCCTCTCCTCAAATTATGTTTTCGCGATTTCTTTTGAAAAGAAACTTCTCAACGATATCTACATATAACAAATACAAATTACATGTGAGAGATAAAAAATGAGAGTGGATTTAAGCTATCAACTGCAAGTTTATAACCCTAGAAAATGCTTCGAGTTTGCCAATACATAGAGATTTACTCGATGAACTGCAAGTTTATAAATGTAACTATTGCAACATGCGATTCGTAGACAGGTTTAGAAAAGGTAGGGTAAAGGATGCTACCAGAATTGGGGTTCCTTCCAATCCAATTGATAGACATAATGGAAGATCTTGGACAGGTTGCCGAATTGCGGAGAGAAGGACCAGCCTGTTGGAAATATGCCCTAGAGGCAATAAATAAAGTGTTTATTATTGTATTTCCTTGTTCATGATAATCGTTTATTGTCCATGCTATAATTGTATTAATTGGAAACTAAATACATGTGTGGGCATATAGACAAACACCGTGTCCCTACTATGCCTATAGCAGGCTAGCTCGTTGATCAAAGATGGTTAAGGTTTCCTGGCCATGGACATGAGATGTCATTTGATATCAGGATCACATCATTAGGAGAATGATGTGATGGACAAGACCCAAACTATAAACATAGCATATGATCGTGTGAGTTTATTGCTACAGTTTTTCTGCATGTCAACTATATGTTCCTATGACCATGAGATCATGCAACTCACTGACACCGGAAGAGTGCCTTGTGTGTATCAAACATCGCAACGTAACTGGGTGACTATAAAGGTACTCTACAGGTATCTTCGAAGGTGTCCGTTGAGTTGGCATGGATCAACACTGGGATTTGTTACTCCGTGTGACGGAGAGGTATCTCAGGACCCACTCGGTAATACAACATCACAACAAGCCTTGCAAGCAATGTGACTAAGTGTTAGTCGCAGGATCTTGTATTACAGAATGAGTAAAGAGACTTGCCGGTAACGAGGTTGAACTAGGTATAGAGATATCAACGATCGAATCTCACGCAAGTAACATACCGAAGGACAAAGGGAACATCATACGGGATTAACTGAATCCTTGACATAGTGGTTCGACCGATAAAGATCTTTGTAGAGCATGTAGGAACCAATATGGGCATCCAGGTCCCGCTATTGTTTATTAACCGTAGAGGTGTCTCGGTCATGTCTACATGGTTCTCGAACCCGCAAGGTCTGCACACTTAAGGTTAAATGACATTTTGGTATAGATGAGTTATGTGTGTTGGTGACCGAAGGTTGTATGCAGTCCTGGATGAGATCCCGAACGTCACGAGGAGTTCCGAAATGGTATGGAGGTAAAGATTCATATATGGGAAGTTGGTGCTTGAGTTTCGAAAAAGTTTCGTGACCTGCAAGTGGTGTGACGGAGTGCCGAAAGTGTTGCTGGGGGTCCACCAAATGGGCCCATCTACTCAAAAGGGTCACATGGGCTGTGAGAGGGTGCAAACCAGCCCTGGTGGGTTGGCCGCACCTCCCACCTCAAGTCCCATGTGGCTAGAGGCTTGGGCTGGGCCAAAAGGGTGGGGTAGCCACCAAACTTGGTGGCCAAGCCACCCTGGCCGCCGCCCCACCTCCCTTGGCCGCCGCACCAAACCCTAGGGGAAACCCTAGGGTGGCCAGCCCCTCCTATTCCCCTATATATATGAGAGGGGAGGGAGGGCTGCAAATACTCGTCACGGCGTAGCCCTTCCTTCCTCCCCGATTACCTCTCCTCTAGTAGATTGGTTTGGCACCGCTTAGCGAAGCTTTGTTGGATCAGCTCCACCATCGCGCCGCCATGTCATCATGCTACCAGCAAACCCATCTACCTCTCCGCTCCCTCTTGCTGGATCAAGAAGGCGGAGATCTTCATCGAGCTGCATGTGTGCTGAACGCGGAGGTGTCGTCCGTTTGGTACTTGATTGGGAGTTTGTGGGACGGCTTGCGATTTGGATCGCGGAGACGTACCACTACATCAACCGCGTTCTTTAACGCTTCCGTTAGTGATCTACAAGGGTACATAGATCCAATCTATCCTCTCATAGATGCTCATCTCCTAGATTGATCTTGGTGAAGCGTAGGAAATTTTTTGTTTCCCATGCAACGTTCCCCAACAGTGGTATCAGAGCTAGGTGTATGCGTAGATGAGATCTTGAGTAGAACACAAAGAGTTTGTGGGTGTTGATATTTATATTGCTTCCTTCCTTAGTCTTTTCTTGGTTCAACGGTATTGTGGGATGAAGCAGCTCGGACCGACTTTACTCGTACGCTTACGAGAGACCGTGTTCCATCGACTGACATGTGACTTCGTCGCATAAAGATGGTTGGTGGGTGTCTGTCTCTCCCACTTTAGTTGGATCAGATTTTATTAAGGCGGTCCTCGTAGAAGGTTGAAAAGCAATCTTCATATCACCGTTGTGGTTTTGCGTAGGTAAGAATTGTTCTTGCTAGATACCTGTAGCAGCCACGTAAAACTTGCAACAACAATTAGAGGACGTCTAACTTGTTTTTGCAGGGTATGTTGTGATGTGATATGGCCAATTACATGATGAGATATATGTGATGTATGACATGATCATGTGATATATAGAATATCACGACTTGCATGTCGATGAGTATGGCAACTGATAGGAGCCATAGGGTTGTCTTTAATTATTGTATGACCTGCATGTCAATCATTAAGTGCTATGTAATGCTTTACTTTATCGCTAAACGGTAGCAATAGTAGTATGAGCATGGTGGGCACGACAACCCTGATGGTGACACAATGATGGAGATCATGACGATGGAGATCATGGTATTATGCCTGTGACGATGGAGATCATGCCGGTGCTTTCAAGATGGAGATCAAAAGCACAAGTTCATGGCCATATCATGTCACTTATGATTTGCATGTGATGTTAATCCTTTTATGCCCCTTGTTTTGCTTAGGATGACGGTAACATTATAAGGTGATCCCTCACTTAAATTTCAAGGTAAAATTGTGTTCTCCCCGAGTGTGCACCGTTGCAAAAGTTCGTCGTGTCGAGACACCACGTGATGATCGGGTGTGATAGACTCTATGTTCACATATATCGGGTGCAAGCCAGTGTTGCATGTGTAGAACACTCAGGTTAAACTTGATGAGCCTAGCATGTATAGACATGGCCTCGGAACACAAGAGACCGAAAGGTCGAACATGAGTCATATAGTAGATATGATCAACATGATGATGTTCACCATTGAAACCACCTCAACTCACGTGATGATCGGACTTGAGTTGGTGAATTTGGATCATGTATCACTCGGATGACCTGAGGGATGTCAATTTGAGTGGGAGCTTTAGTAATTTGATTAACTAAACTCATTATCTTGAACAATAGTCTTAGTAACCTTTGCATATTTATGTTGTAGATCAATGGCTCGCGCAGTAGCACCCCTGAATTTTAATGCGTTCCTAGAGAAAGCTAAGTTGAAAGATGATGGAAGTAACTTTGTGGACTGGGCCCGTAATCTGAGGATTATCCTCACAGCTTCCCAGAAGGCATATGTCCTTGATGCACCGCTTGGTAACCAACCCATAGACATGTCATCCGAAGATGTTAAGAACGCTTGTGAGGCACATTCTAGAGATTACTCAATAGTTTAGTGTGCAACTTTGTATGGCTTAGAACCGAGACTTCAAAGACGTTTTGAATGTCATGAAGCATATGAGATGTTACAGGAGTTGGAGTTTATCTTTAAGAAGAACACCCGGATCAAGAGGCATGAGACCTCCAATAAGTTCTATGCTTGCAAGATGGAGGAGAACGGGTCTATCAGTGAACATATACTCAGAATGTCTGGGTATTCGACCCGTCAGGCGGAGTTAGGGATGCCCCTTCTGCCGGAGGCGATCATTGACAGAGTTCTTCAATCATTGCCACCTAGCTACAAGAGCTTCATGATGAACTATAACATGCACGGGATGACCAAGTCAGTCGCTGAGCTGTTTGCGATGCTGAAAGTCGCTGAGTCTGAAATCCAAAAAGAACATCAAGTGTTGATGGTCAATAAAACCACTAGTTTGAAGAAACATGGCAAGGGCAAGAAGGGTAACTCCAAGAAGGGTGGCAAACCAGTTGCTCCTCCCATGAAGATGTTGGGAAAGTTGCATGGGAAACAAAAAATTTCCTACGCACACGCAGATCTATCCATGGTGATGAGCATCTACGAGAGGGAGAGTGGATCTACGTACCCTTGTAGATCGCTAAGCGGGAAGCGTTAAGAAACGTGGTTGGTGTAGTCGAACGTCTTTGCGATCCAAATCTACATGCGTCCCACGATCCAATCACGATCCATCCCGCGATCCAATCACGATCCGTCCCGCAATCCAATCATGATCCGTCCCACGAACTTGATCATCATCCCTCCCACGAACTTGATCACGATCCTTCTGATCTAGCGCCGAACGGATGACACCTCCGTGTTCAGCACACATATAGCTTGATGATGATCTCCGCCGTCTTGATCTAACAGAGAGGAAGAAGAGTTCTCCGGTAGCGTGATGGCGCTCCGGCGATGGTGGTGGAGCTATTCCGGCAGGGCTTCGCCTAAGCACAGCAGAAAACCGATCTAGAGGAGAAACTATGCACTGGAGGAACGGGCAACACGTGGCTGAAAATTATGTGCAAAAACCCTAAAACCTCCAGTGTATATAAGAGGAAGAGAGGAGGAGGCTTGGCACAAGGGCCAAGCCTCCAAGGAGTCGGCCGAACCAGGTGGAGGAGGTGGACTCCACCTCCAATCCTAGTAGGACTAGGATTCACCCTATTTTTGCCTTTTTCCATGTTTTCTCTTTAGGCCTTTTTTCCCAAACCGCATGGTCCTTGTGTGGGACTTCCACAAGCCCACTAAGGGCTGGTAAACACTCTCCCACAGCCCATGGAGCCTCTTGGGTCGAAATACCCCTCCCGATGGTCTCCCGGTACACTACCGGTACTCCCGGTACACTACCGATGAGCCCAAAACTTTTCCGGCGACCAAAACAAGACTTCCTATATATGAATCTTTACCTCTAGACCATTCTGGAGCTCCTCGTGACATCTGGGATCTCATCCGGGACTCCGAACAACCTTCGGTAACCACCATACATAACTCTATACTATCGAAACGTCACCAAACCTTAAGTGTGCAGACCCTGCAGGTTCGAGAACTATGTAGACATGACCGAGACACCTCTACGGTCAATAACCAATAGCGGGACCTGGATGCCCATATTGGTTCCTACATATTCTACGAAGATCTTTATCGGTCGAACCTCTATGTCAAGGATTCAGTTAATCTCGTATGATGTTCCTTTTGTTCTTCGGTATGTTACTTGCCCGAGATTCGATCGTCGGTATCTCCATACCTAGTTCAATCTCATTACCGGCAAGTATCTTTACTCGTTCCGTAATACAAGATCCCGCAACTAACACTTAGTCACATTGCTTTCAAGGCTTATTGTGATGTTGTATTACCGAGTGGGCCCTGAGATACCTCTCCGTCACACGGAGTAACAAATCCCAGTCTTGATCAATGCCAACTCAACAGACACCCTCGAAGATACCTGTAGAGCACCTTTATAGTCACCCAGTTACGTTGCGACGTTTGATACACACAAGGTACTCCTCCGGTATCCATGAGTTGCATGATCTCATGGTCATAGGAACATATACTTGACATGCAGAAAACAGTAGCAATAAACTGACACGATCATATGCTACGTTTGTAGTTTGGATCTTGTCCATCACATCATTCTCCTAATGATGTGATCCTGTTATCAAATGACATCACATGTAAATGTCTAGGAAACCTTGACCATCTTTGATCAAGGAGCTAGTTCACTAGAGGCATACGAGGGACAAAGTGTTGTCTATTTACCCACACATGTAATGTGTTTCCAATTAATACAATTATAGCATGGACAATAAACGATTATCATGAACAAGGAAATATAATAATAAACACTTTATTTATTGCCTCTAGGGCATATTTCCAACAGTCTCCCACTTGCACTAGAGTCAATAATCTAGCTCACATCACTATGTGATTTACATTGTAATGAATCGAACACCCATGCAGTTCTGGTGTTGATCATGTTTAGCCCTTGGAAGAGGTTTAGTCAACGGGTCTGCAACATTCAGATCCGTGTGCACTTTGCAAATATTAGGTCCTTCTCCTCGATGTAATCGCGGATGGAGTTGAAGCGTCACTTTATGTGTCTGGTCCTCTTGTGAAACCTTGGTTCCTTGGCCAGAGCAATGGCACCAGTGTTGTCACAGAACAGGTTCATTGGATTCAGTGCACTGGGCACTACTCCAAGATCTGTCATGAACTGCTTCATCCAGACACCTTCGTTTGCCGCCTCTGAGGCTGCGATGTACTCCGCTTTACACGTAGAATCGGCTACCACGCTTTGCTTGGAACTGCACCAGCTTACCACTCCCCTGTTGAGAATAAATACGTATCCGGTTTGTGACTTAGAGTCATCCGGATGAGTGTCAAAGCTTGCATCGACGTAACCCTTTATGTCGAGCTCTTCATCACCTCCATAAACTAGAAACATTTCCTTAGTCCTTTTCAAGTACTTAAGTATATTCTTGACCGCTGCCCAGTGTTCCATTCCAGGATCACTTTGAAACCTTCCGGCCATACTTATGGCAAGGCTGACATCGGGTCTTGTGCACAACATTGCATACATGATAGAGCCTATGGCTGAAGCATAGGGGATGACACTCATCTTTTCTCTATCCTCTGCAGTCACTGGGCATTGAGTCTTACTCAACTTCACACCTTGTAACACAGGCAAGAACCCCTTCTTGGACTGATCCATTTTGAACTTCTTCAAAACTTTACCAAGGTATGTGCTGTGTGAAAGTGCTATTAAGCGTCTCGATCTATCTCTATAGATCTTAATGCCTAATATGAAAGCAACTTCTCCTAGGTCCTTCATTGAAAAACTCTTGTTCAAATATTCCTTCACGCTTTCCAGCATTTCTATATTGTTTCCAATCAGCAATATGTCATCCACATATAATATTAGAAACGCTATAGAGCTTCCACTCACTTTCTTATAAATACAAGCTTCTCCATAAACTTGTATAAACTCAAACGCTTTGATCACCTCATCAAAACGCTTATTCCAACTCCGAGGTGCTTGCAACAGCCCATAAATGGATCGCCAAACTTTGTCAGCATTCTCTGGATCGATAAAACCTTCTGGTTGCATCATATACAACTCTTCCTCAAGGAAACCGTTGAGGAACGCTGTTTTGACATCCATCTGCCAAATTTCATAGTCGAAATAAGCAGCTATTGCCAACATGATTCTGACAGACTTAAGCATCGCTACGGGTGAGAAGGTCTCATCATAGTCAACTCTTTGAACTTGTGAAAAACCCTTTGCCACAAGTCGAGCTTTATAGACGGTGACATTACCGTCCGCGTCTGTCTTCTTAAAGATCCATTTGTTCTGAATGGCCTTTCGCCCTTCAGGTAATACTTCCAAAGTCCATACTTTGTTTTCATACATGGATCCCATCTTGGATTTCATGGCCTCTAACCATTTCTCGGAATCCAGGCCCATCATCGCTCCTCCATAGCTCATAGGTTCATTGTTTTCTAACAACATGACCTCCAAGACAGGGTTGTCATACCACACAAGAGTAGTACGCGTCCTTGTCGACCTACTAGGTTCAATAGCAACTTGATCCGAAGTTTCATGATCATCATCATTAACTTCCTCTTCAACCGTTGTTGGCTCCACAAAAACATCTTTCTGTGCTGCACTACTCTCTGGTTGAAGTGAAGGTTCAACAACCTCATCAAGTTCTACTTTCCTCCCACTTAATTCTTTCGAGAGAAACTCTTTCTCAGGAAATGTTCCGTTCTTTGCGACAAACACTTTGCCTTCGGATCTGAGATAGAAGGCATACCCAACTGTCTCTTTTGGGTATCCTATGCAAACGCATTTCTTCGCTTTGGGTTCCAACTTTTCAGGCTGAAGCTTTTTGACATAAGCATCACATCCCCAAACTTTAAGAAACGACAACTTTGGCCTCTTGCGAAACCATAGTTCATATGGCGTCGTCTCAAAGGATTTCGATGGTGCCCTATTTAAAGTGAATGCAGCTGTCTCTAATGCATAACCCCAAAACGATAGTGGCAAATCAGCAAGAGACATCATAGAACGCACCATATCTAATAAGGTTCAATTACGACGTTCAGACACACCATTACGTTGTGGTGTTCCAGGCGGTGTCAACTGTGAAACAATTCCACACTGTCTTAAGTGACTGCCAAACTCATAACTCAGATATTCACCTCCTCGATCAGATCGCAGGAACTTAATCTTCTTGTTACGATGATTCTCAACTTCACTCTGAAATCGCTTGAACTTTTCAAACATTTTAGACTTGTGTTTCATTAAGTAAATATACCCATATCTACTTAAGTCATTAGTGAAGGTGAGAAAATAATGATATCCACCATGCGCTGTAACATTCATTGGACCACACACATCAGTATGTATGATTTCCAATAAGTCACTCGCCCGTTCCATTGTTCCAGAGAACGGCGTTTTAGTCATCTTGCCCATGAGGCATGGTTCACATGTGTCAAGTGATTGAAAATCAAGTGACTCCAAAAGTCCATCAGCATGGAGCTTCCTCATGCGTTTTACACCAATATGACCTAAACGACAGTGCCACAAGAAAGTGGTACTATCATTATCAACTCTACATCTTTTGGCATCAATGTTATGAACATGTGTGTCATCACTATCAAGATTCAATATGAATAAACCCCTAACATTGGGTGCATGACCATAAAAGATATTACTCATATAAATAGAACAACCTTTATTCTCTGATTTAAATGAGTAACCGTCTCGCAATAAATAAGATCCAGATATAATGTTCATGCTTAACACATACACTAAATAACAATTATTCAGTTTCATCTCTAATCCCGATGGTAATCGAAGAGAGAGCGTGCCGACGGCGATCACATCAACCTTGGAACCATTTCCCACGCGGATCATCACTTTGTCCTTTGCCAGCCTTCGTTTATTCCGTAGTTCCTGCTTTGAGTTGCAAACGTGAGCAACCGAACCGGTATCAAATACCCAGGCACTACTACAAGAGCTAGTAAGGTACACATCAATAACATGTATATCATATATACCTTGTTTGTCGTTGGCCGCCTTCTTGTCAGGCAGGTACTTGGGGCAGTTCCGCTTCCAGTGAGCAGTTCCTTTGCAATGAAAGCACTCAGTTTCTGGCTTGGGTCCATGCTTGGGCTTCTTTACAGGAGTAGCAATTGCTTTGCCATCCTTCTTGGTTTTACCCTTCTTGCCCTTGCCCTTGACCTTGCCATTTTTCTTGAAACTAGTGGTTTTATTGACCATCAACACTTGATGTTCTTTCTGGATTTCACACTCAGCGACTTTTAGCATCGCAAACAGCTCGGCGACTGACTTGTTCACCCCGTGCATGTTATAGTTCATCACAAAGCTCTTGTAACTAGGTGTTAGTGATTGAAGAACTCTGTCAGTGATCGCCTCTGGTGGAAGGGCAATTCCCAACTCCGCTAGACGAGTAAAATATCCAGACATTCTGATTATATGTTCACTGATAGACCCGTTATCCTCCATCTTGCAAGCATAGAACTTATCGGAGGTTTCATACCTCTCGATCCGGGCGTTCTTCTGAAAGATAAACTTCAACTCCTGGAACATCTCATATGCTCCATGACGTTCAAAACGTCTTTGAAGTCCCGGTTCCAAGCCATACAATATCACACACTGAACTATTGAGTAATCTCCAGTACGTGCCTCCCAAGCGTTCTTAACGTCTTCGGAGGTCATGTCTTCTGGTTGGTCACCAAGCGGTGCATCAAGGACATATGATTTCTGGGAAGCCGTGAGGATAATCCTTAGATTACGGGCCCAGTCAACAAAGTTACTTCCATCATCTTTCAACTTAGCTTTCTCTAGGAACGCATTAAAATTCAGGGGTGCTACTGCGCGAGCCATTGATCTACAACATAAATATGCAAAGTTTACTTAGACTATTATTCAAGATAATGAGTTTAGTTAATCAAATTACTAAAGCTCCCACTCAAATTGACACCCTCAGGTCATCTGAGTGTCACATGATCCAAATCCACCAACTCAAGTTCGATCATCACGTGAGTTGAGGTGGCTTCAATGGTGAACATCATTATGTTAATCATATCTAGTATATGACTCATGTTCGACCTTTCGGTCTCTTGTGTTCCGAGGCCATGTCTGTACATGCTAGGCTCATCAAGTTTAACCCGAGTGTTCTGCACGTGCAACACTAGCTTGCACTCGTTGTATGTGAACGTAGAGTGTATCACACCCGATCATCATGTGGTGTCTCAACACGACGAACTTTAGCAACGGTGCACACTCGGGGAGAACACAATTCATCTTGAAATTTAAGTGAGGGATCACCTTATAATGCTACCGTCGTCCTAAGCAAAACAAGGTGCATAAAAGGATTAACATCACATGCAACTCATAAGTGACATGATATGGCCATTAACTTGTGCTTTTGATCTCCATCTAGAAAGCACCGGCATGATCTCCATCGTCACCGGCATGACACCATGATCTTCATCATCTTGATCTCCATCAATGTGTCACCATCGGGGTTGTCGCGCCTAACATGCTTCTACTACTATTGCTACCATTTAGCGATAAAGTAAAGCATTACATAGCGCTTAATGATTGACACGCAGGTCATACAATAATTAAAGACAACCCTATGGCCCCTGCCGGTTGCCGTACTCATCGACATGCAAGTCGTGATAATCTATACATCACATGATCATCTCATACATCACATATATCACATCATGTAATTGGCCATATCACATCACAACATACCCTGCAAAAACAAGTTAGACGTCCTCTAATTGTTGCTGCATGTTTTACGTGGCTGCTACAGGTATCTAGCAAGAACAATTCTCATCTACGCAAAAACCACAACGGTGATACATGAGTTGCTTTTCAACCTTCTCAAGGACCGCCTTTGTCGAATCCAATCCAACTAAAGTGAGAGAAACTGGCACACGCAAGCCATCTATGCAACAAGTTGCGGTTGAGGGAACCGGTCTCTCGTAAGCGTACGAGTAATGTTGGTCTGGGCCGGTTCATCTCACAATACTGCTAAACCAAAATCCAACCAAGGGAGGAAGCAATCTAAGCATCAACGCCCACAAACCTTTTGTGTTCTACTCGAGATCTCATCTACACATAGACCTAGCTCATGATGCCACTGTTGGGAACATTGTATGGGAAACAAAAAAGTTTCCTACGCACACGCAGATCTATCCATGGTGATGAGCATCTACGAGAGGGAGAGTGGATCTATGTACCCTTGTAGATCGCTAAGCGGGAAGTGTTAAGAAACGCGGTTGGTGTAGTCGAATGTCTTTGCGATCCAAATCGCCGTGCGTCCCGCGATCCAATCACAATCCGTCCCGCGATCCAATCACGATCCGTCCAGTGATCCAATCATGATCTATCCCACGAACTTGATCACGATCCGTCCCACGAACTTGATCACAATCCTTCCGATCTAGCGCCGAACGGACGACACCTCCGCGTTCAGCACACATATAGCTTGATGACGATCTCCGCCGTCTTGATCCAGCAATAAGGAATGGAGAGGAAGAAGAGTTCTCCGGCAGCGTGATGGCGCTCCGGCGATGGTGGTGGAGCTATTCCGGCAGGGCTTCGCCTAAGCACAGCAGAAAACCGATCTAGAGGAGAAACTATGCACTGGAGGAACGGGCAACACGTGGCTGAAAATTATGTGCAAAAACCCTAAAACCTCCAGTGTATATAAGAGGAAGAGAGGAGGAGGCTTGGCACAAGGGCCAAGCCTCCAAGGAGTCGGCCGAACCAGGTGGAGGAGGTGGACTCCACCTCCAATCCTAGTAGGACTAGGATTCACCCTATTTTTGCCTTTTTCCATGTTTTCTCTTTAGGCCTTTTTTCCCAAACCGCATGGGCCTTGTTTGGGACTTCCACAAGCCCACTAAGGGCTGGTAAAAACTCTCCCACAGCCCATGGAGCCTCTTGGGTCGAAATACCCCTCCCGATGGTCTCCCGGTACACTACCGGTACTCCCGGTACACTACCGATGAGCCCGAAACTTTTCCGGCGACCAAAACAAGACTTCCTATATATGAATCTTTACCTCTAGACCATTCTGGAGCTCCTCGTGACTTATGGGATCTCATTCGGGACTCCGAACAACCTTCGGTAACCACCATACATAACTCTATACTACCGAAACGTCACCAAACCTTAAGTGTGCAGACCCTGCGGGTTCGAGAACTATGTAGACATGACCGAGACACCTCTACGGTCAATAACCAATAGTGGGACCTGGATGCCCATATTGGTTCCTACATATTCTACAAAGATCTTTATCGATCGAACCTCTTTGTCAAGGATTCAGTTAATCCTGTATGATGTTCCCTTTGTTCTTCGGTATGTTACCCTCCCGAGATTCGATTGTCGATATTTCCATACCTAGTTCAATCTCATTACCGGCAAGTCTATTTACTCGTTCCGTAATACAAGATCCTGCAACTAACACTTAGTCACATTGCTTGCAAGGCTTATTGTGATGTTGTATTACCGAGTGGGCCCTGAGATACCTCTCCGTCACACGGAGTAACAAATCCCAGTCTTGATCCATGCCAACTCAACAGACACCCTCGAAGATACCTATAGAGCACCTTTATAGTCACCCAGTTATGTTGTGACGTTTGATACACACAAGGCACTCCTCCGGTATCCATGAGTTGCATGATCTCATGGTCATAGGAACATATACTTGACATGCAGAAAACAGTAGCAATAAACTGACACGATCATATGCTACGTTTGTAGTTTGGGTCTTGTCCATCACATCATTCTCCTAATGATGTGATCCCATTATCAAATGACATCACATGTCAATGGCTAGAAAGCCTTGACCATCTTTGATTAACGAGCTAGTTCACTAGAGGCATATTAGGGACAAAGTGTTGTCTATTTACCCACACATGTAATGTGTTTCCAATTAATACAATTATATCATGGACAATAAACATTTATCATGAACAAGGAAATATAATAATAAACAATTTATTTATTGCCTCTAGGGCATATTTCCAACAGAAGAAACCCAAGGCTGGAAACAAGCCAGAAACTTTGTGTTTTCATTGCAAGGGAACTGGTCACCGGAAGCGGAACTGCCCCAAGTACCTGGCCGACAAGAAGGCGGCCAACACCAAACAAGGTATATATGATATACATGTTATTGATGTATACCTTACTAGCTCTCATTGTAGTGTCTGGGTATTGATACCGGTTTGGTTGCTCACATTTGTAACTCAAAGCAGGACCTATGGAATAGACAGACGCTGGCTAAGGATGAAGTGACGATGCGCGTGGGAAATGGTTCCAAGGTTGATGTGATCGCCGTCGGCATGCTCGCTCTTCGACTATCATCGGGATTACTGATGAACCTGAATAATTGTTATTTAGTCCCTACGTTAAGCATGAACATTATATCTGGATCTTGTTTATTACGAGATGGTTACTCATTTAAATCAGAGAATAATGGTTGTTCTATTTATATGAGTAATATCTTTTATGGTCATGCACCTAATGTGAGGGGTTTGTTCTTATTAAATATCTATAGTGATGATACACATGTTCATAGCATTGATGCCAAAAGATGTAGAGTTGATAATGATAGTACCACTTTCTTGTGGCACTACCGTTTGGGTCATATTGGTGTAAAACACATGAGGAAGCTCCATGCTGATGGACTTTTGGAGTTAGTTGATTTTGAATCACTTGACACATGTGAACCATGCCTCATGGGCAAGATGACTAAAATGCCGTTCTTTGGAACAATGGAACGGGCGAGTGATTTATTGGAAATCATACATACTGATGTGTGCGGTCCAGTGAACATTGAGGCGCGCGGTGGATATCGTTATTTTCTCACCTTCACTGATGACTTGAGTAGATATGGGTATATTTACTTAATGAAACACAAGTCTGAAACATTTGAAAAGTTCAAGCAATTTCAGAGTTCAAGCAATTTCAAGAAACGGATTTGGCTTCTTGGCTGCGGAGTTGCTGTTGTTGTTGCCGTTTCCATTTCCCTGCTTGCTCTGGGGACACAAAGTAGCATAGTGCCCTGTCTTCTGGCAGTTGAAACAGGTGATGTGGCTCAGATCCTTCTGAGTAGGAGCGTGACGGTGCTGGTTGTTGTTCCCATTCCCATTGTCAGTCTTAAAGTTGCCTTGGTTGGGACGGGCATTCCCATTTCCTCCATGGTTGTGGCTTCCATGGTTGTGCACAACATGAGTGTGCCTTCCAAACTTACCGGTCCCTGATCCGGTATTCCCTGAGTACGGGGAGTAGCGGGGCTTCTGATGAGCTCCAGAGTTAAACTTCCCTTGAGTATACTTCCTCTTGCGGTTCTCAATTTGCTGCTGCTTTCCCCCCAAGATGAGGGCCTTGTCCACCAGCTCTTGGTAGTTGTTGAAGGTAGCCACTACCAGCTGCATGCTCAACTCATCGTTGAGTCCTTCCAGAAACTTCTCCTGCTTGGCCGCATCATCGGCCATGTCTCCTGGTGCATAACAAGCCAATGTGCTGAAGTCGTCCACGTATTGGGCCATGGAACGGTTCCCCTGGCGTAAGTTGCGAAACTCACGCTTCTTCAGACTCATAGCTCCAGCTGAGACATGTGCGGTGCGGAAAGCAAGCTTGAATTGTTCCCAAGTCACACCAGCAATAGGATATGTGGTGGTGTAGTTCTCCCACCATGAAGCTGCAGGTCCTTCGAGTTGAAGTGCGGCAAAGCGCACTTTCTCAGCGTTAGTACATCCAGCGGTGACGAGTTCTCTCTCCATCTTACGGAGCCAGTCATCTGCCACAATGGGCTCAGTGCTGCTGGAGAAAGTTGGAGGGTTCAACCTCAGAAAACGGGTGAGGTTGTCAGCCTGAGGTGGATGGTGGTTGTTGTTGTTTTGGTTGTTGGTATGATTCTGGATCAATAGCTGCATCAGTGCATTCTGCTGCTGAAGGAGTTGCGTGAGTTCTGGCGGGAAGGTGAAGTCGGACTCACGTCATGGAGGCATCTTGCTGTTTTCAGAGGGGTGAGAATTAGAATAGAACAAGGACCTAAAAGGGAAGTTCACTACCCATATGCAATGCAAAAAACATATCACACCAAACACTCATTCATTTATTCAATCAAGGTCAAACATCGAGATACAAATCTCCATTCAAACTAAACATCGACCTACGCCTTAACGTCGAAAATGAAGATACATGGGGGCATAACTAAAGTTTTCCTCAAAAGTACATGGTGACTGAGCCTCCTCCAGTGGTGCTCTCCTCATAGTCATCATCGTCGCTGATGAAAGGAGCCAAGTCTCCCTCGGGGTGAAGATTTTCCCCCATGTCCATCTGTTCCTCCAGAGTAGTGATGCGAGTGTTTAGCTTGTTGATCCTCTCTAAGAAATCCTTCACTTCATACTCATGCTCCTACTCGGCTTCCCGTAAGTCAGCTTCGAGGTCAATCTCGCTGTTCATCAGATTTTTGATTGTCTTCGTATCTGCACGTACCCGAAGCTCCAAGGTCCTGACGTGCGTCTCCAAGGTCTGGATATAGGAAATGGTGGTGTCTTCAGTGGGAGTGGTTATGATGTTTCCATTGGCATCCCTGCGACAAACCACGCTGAGTCCTGGTGAAATGGTTCCACCTCTGTATTCCTCCTGAAGACGTCCAAGGGCACGATGAATAGCCATGTCTCTTCCAAGTATCCAGCTGGGTGCCACAAACTTGAAGTCGATGGGTTCCTTCCGATTCCCAAAGGTCTTCCCTGGAATGTGCACCTCGATCCTGTAGTGTCCATCTTGTGGAAAGGGCATGATAGGAGTCCCGGTGATGCTCGACAAAGCAATCCTCATGTCCCTGACGATCCTCATCAGCTCCTTGCCAAAGGGCATCGTTGCGTCAGGCTGGCAAAACTCCGTGATCAACACTGGGATGAAGGTGGCCATCTATAAGTTTTGAAATAATCGGAGGGAAGTCAGAAACGAGTAGATGAGAGTATAAGAATTTTAAAGACAAAAGGGAAATAAACCCTAAGGCTTTTCCAATACTAGAGATTACATCCTACGGTCAGCGTGTGCTCTGATGCCATTTCTGTAGCGACCCGACCTGAAAGGTCGAATCTCAGGTGTTTCCGTACCATCCCAAGATCATGCTAGTACACACACGGTACATCAATGTATATATCAAAGGGAAATCACACAGCATTTATTAATCATAAATCTCATATCGAGTCCTTTATTACAATAAAGATTACAATAAAGTGGCTGAAGGCCAACTCATGAGAATATCTAAATTTTGCGGAAGCATCGAAGGTAGATGAGTCCATCTGACTCCAAGGGCATCTCACCGAGCGTAGAGCGTATCCTCACTCCTGGTCGGAAAAGTATTGTGCAACATGATACGTTGCAGCCGTATAGATCAGCATATTGAATATGCCGGCAAAGTCACAAGAGAGGGGTGAAAAGGTAATCATCTAATCTATATGCATATATGGCAGGTGGGGTAGTAAGTTTTTTTACGTAAAGCCAATTTTTCCTACAACAAGAGAGGGCAAGGCATAGTTACTACAATATTGGTTGATTAATGAGATGGTTCCACCAACCAATTCTCATACCAAGTTATTAATACCCACATCATCATATTAATTGTGTTGAGGGTTCCGGAAGTTTTAGTTGCTTTGGCTCAAGTCGTCCATGACCGTGGACACGGCTAATCGATTAGGTTGAGTACTCTGCAGAGTTTTGCACACGTTCCCCACAAGATTTGGTCGCCTCCGTTTGATTTTCTCGCACTTCAGGGTGTTTGAGAAACGGATGACCAAAACATGGTCTTCCAAAGGGTTTCCCTGTGACTCTGTCGGTGCCCATCCTTTCCTACCGTTCTTCTACATCTCGTAGCACCGCCTGTCCAGGGTCACCACGATGTCCAACCAAGCCAGAGCCCATAATGACTTGTGGCTGTGTAGGTAAGCCTTGGGTCTTGAAGCATCCATCCATCTCTTTGTTCCTGGGTGGACCTTTCCGCATGAATACTGGCACATCTCCAGCATCATCTAGGCTAACCACTGGTTTCTCCAGGGCGCCGTTCAACCATCATCCACCCAGAGGTAAGTTGAAAACTTGAAGTCTTGAAGACTTGATCATCATGTAAGTCTTGAAATTATTAACTCACAACTCTCATGAATCACACAACCAACCCCGTCTACTAATAGCATAGCAAAAATGTAAAAACAATGTTTCCCGGGGCCAATGTGTCAAAGGGTTGAGGGGTACCTACCACATGATACTACAACAAGTAACCAAGTTTCCAATTTACCTACTTTGCATGCAATTGGGGAGATGGTAGAACTAATGCAATAAAAACATAGGTATACATGGTCAAAGTGACTTGCCTGGTTGACAATCTTCGTACTCGAGGGACTCTAGGTAACAAGCTTCGCACTCCAGATGATCCAACGAATAAAACAAGAGCACTCAATAAGCATACAACAAAATGTTGTAACTCACAAAAATCAGGAATGAACTAGTAATCACTCAAGACAAAACAAGGCACAATCAAAAGAAAAGAAGATCAACACATAGTTTGGGTTTTCTAAAGTTGATGGGTAAACTACTACTAACAACATATAATTATTGGTATTAACAAAACAATAGTTGTCAGAAAAGAACAATAGAAATATTTTATTAATAAACAGAATTAAATCCATTTAAAGTTTTGTTAAGAAAAATCTTAGTAGGGTTTTAAAAGTTTTGAAAAACACTACTACATGAAGTGGGCTAGGGTTTTCTAGCAAAAGAGTAAAACTAAACTTATTATTTATTAACATAACCCTATCTTAACAGAAAGGAATTTACTAAAAACTTTTCTTAGAAAACAGAATTTAATTATTTAAAACATTGTTAAAAGAATCTATTACTAAACTAGGTTGTTTGAATCAAATTATACTTAGTTGAAAAGGAGTTGAGATTCCTATAACAATAAAGAGACTAAGCAAATTTATATTATTATTATCATCAAGTAAAACACCTAATGTTTAAACAACAGAACCTACTAAAAACAACATATAACAAATCTGATTTGAACTAACTAAAACTAAATTATCTAAACTATACTAACCACTAGGCAGATTCTGTTTATAGTTAAAACACTAAACAAATCCATCCTAAAAATTCTCAAACTAAGCATGGTGACAGTCCTAACTAATACCAAGCAGTAGCAAAAAGATTCATACAAAAATCTATTTTTAAACTCTTGTTATTCAGATTTTAGTAATTTGAACAAATTTGATTAGATTGAAAATTTAAAGCTCAAATTTGAAATCTAAACATACAGTCATAAACTACAACAAATTTTTGAACTAATGCAAAAAGAATCAACTAAAAACACTAAATAGTTTAAAAGATATGATAAAAACAAATCAGGATGCATTCTGTTTTCTAAATCAGAAAAGAAAAAAAGAAACTGAAACTGATCGGACAGGGGCTACGTGTCGGGTTCCTATTGGTCGAGAGAGCGTGCGTGCGGGTGTTGCGGGCGGGTGACCGAGGCTTAAAAGAAAACAGTTCGCCGTTTAATTAGATCTAATCTGGATCGTCGTCTACAGATCCGACGGTCCAGAGAGGTCCGGTGTCTTACAGGGATGGTCGAGGTGGTCTCCGGTGAGGACGGCGGCAACCGGTGGTCGAAGCTGGTTGGGGAGGTTGCTCTGGTGGTCGAGGAGGTTGTCGGAGAGGTCCAAGCGACGTCGGCGATCGTCCGGAGTCGAGTGGTGGTGCCGGACGGAGTTGAGGGCGAGGGAGACGACGACCAGGAGCTCGGTGAGGGTTCGGTCGGGGCAGAGCTCCGGCGAGCTCGAGCGGGCATTCTGGTGAGGGAGAGAGAGGGGTTCGGGTGGGGGGGACAGAGTGCGGAGGGTGGCCGCCTATTTATCGGTCCGGTGAGGGGGCGAGAGAAGGAAGGAGGAGGGAGATCCGGGGAGAGATCTCCGGCGACGGCGGCGCGCGTGCGAGGACGGGGACGACCGCGCGGATGGCACCATCGGACAGTGGGCTAGCTCGTCAGCGAGAGGGAGAGGCGCTGTTAGTGCGTCGGTGGCCGTCTCGTAATGAATTCGCAAGTTAATGCGCGTGGGCCGGCCCGTTTTCAAATAAATTCGTTTCCTTTTTAATATCCAGAGCAGTAAAACCTCTTTAAAAGCATTCAAAACATTTCCAAATATAGGAAATATATATATCAAAATGATCAGGAGAATTAATGCTATTCAATGAACATTTTTCCTCTGTCATTTGAATACTTTGAAAAAATAACTATTTTTAGAAATTGCCTATTTGGTTTTAAAACCTTTTGCAAATATTTTTCAAAAGACCCCCTGGTTCTTATTGTTCAAATATATCACCAAGATGACCCTGCTGTGGAGTGTCATGTTACTCCCCTCTTATTTTGAACTTTTTCCAAGGTTTTCAAATAGGTGAAAGCAACATATTGAAAATAGAAAGGGACTTTCAGAAAGTCAGAAGAAGCATTTCAACTATTTCATTCATTCAAGCAATGATGATGATGATGCATAGCTATATTTCATAACATTCCAAAATGAAATTTTGGGATGTTACAGTAATGGTGTGTCCAAACGTCGTAATCGAACCTTATTAGATATGGTGCATTCTATGAAGTCTCTTGCCGATTTGCCACTATCGTTTTGGGGTTATGCATTAGAGATAGTTGCATTCACTTTAAATAGGGCACCACTGAAATCCGTTGAGACGACGCCATATGAACTGTGGTTTGGCAAGAAGCCAAAGTTGTCGTTTCTTAAAGTTTGGGGATGTGATGCTTATGTCAAAAAGCTTCAGCCTGAAAAGCTGGAACCCAAAGTGGAGAAATGCGTCTGCATAGGATACCCAAAAGAGAAAGTTGGGTATGCCTTCTATCTCAGATCCGAAGGCAAAGTGTTTGTCGCAAAGAACATAACATTTCTTGAGAAAGAGTTTCTCTCGAAAGAATTAAGTGGGAGGAAAGTAGAACTTGATGAGGTTGTTGAACCTTCACTTCAACCAGAGAGTAGTGCAACGCAGAAAGATGTTTCTGTGGAGCCAACAATAGTTGAAGAGGAAGTTAATGATGATGATCATGAAACTTCGGATCAAGTTGCTATTGAACCTCGTAAGTCGACAAGGACGCGTACTACTCCTGTGTGGTACGACAACCCTGTCTTGGAGGTCATATTGTTAGAAAACAATGAACCTACGAGCTATGGAGGAGCGATGATGGGCCCGAATTCCGAGAAATGGTTAGAGGCCATGAAATCCAAGATGGGATCCATGTATGAAAACAAAGTATGGACTTTGGAAGTATTACCTGAAGGGCGAAAGGTCATTCAGAATAAATGGATCTTTAAGAAGAAGACGAACGCGGACGGTAATGTCCCTGTCTATAAAGCTCGACTTGTGGCAAAAGGTTTTTCACAAGTTCAAGGAGTTGACTAAGATGAGACCTTCTCACCCGTGGTGATGCTTAAGTCCGTCAGAATCATGTCAGCAATAGCTACATATTTCGACTATGAAATTTGGTAAATGGATGTCAAAACAACATTCCTTAATGGTTTCCTTAAGGAAGAGTTATATATGATGCAACCGGAAGCTTTTGTCGATCCAGGGAATGTTGACAAAGTTTTAAACTCCAGCGATCCATTTATGGACTGGTGCAAGCATCTCGGAGTTGGAATAAGCGCTTTGATGAGGTGATCAAAGCGTTTGGGTTTCTAAAAGTTTATGGAGAACCTTGTATTTACAAGAAAGTGAGTGGGAGATCTGTAGCGTTTCTGATATTATATGTGGATGGCATATTGCTGATTGAAAACAATATAGAAATGCTGGAAAGCGTGAAGGAATATTTGAACAAGATTTTTTCAATGAAGGACCTAGGAGAAGCTGCTTTCATATTAGGCATTATGATCTACAGAGATAGATCGAGACACTTGATAACACTTTCACGAAGCACATACCTTGATAAAGTTTTGAAGAAGTTCAAAATGGATCAGTCTAAGAAAGGGTTCTTACCCGTGTTACAAGGTGTGAAGTTGAGTAAGACTCAATGCCCAGTGATTGCAGAAGATAGAGAGAAGATGAGTGTCATCCCCTATGCTTCAGCCATAGGCTCTATCATGTATGCGATGTTGTGCACAAGACCCAATGTCAGCCTTGCCATAAGTATGGCCGGAAGGTTTCAAAGTGAACCTGGAATGGAGCACTGGACGGCGGTCAAGAATATCCTTAAGTACCTGAAAAGGACTAAGGAGATGTTTCTTGTTTATGGAGGTGATCAAGAGCTCGTTGTAAAGGGTTACATCAATGCAAGCTTTGACAGTGATCCGGATGACTCTAAGTCGCACCGGATACATATTTATTCTTAATGGGGGAGCGGTAAGCTGGTGCAGTTCCAAGCAAAGTGTGGTAGCCGATTCTACATGCGAAGCAGAGTACATCGCAACCTCGGAGGCAGCAAAGGAAGGTGTCTGGATGAAGCAGTTCATGACAGATCTTGGATTAGTGCCCAGTGCACTGAATCTGATGACTCTGTTCTGTGACAACACTGGTGCCATTGCTCTGGCCAAGGAACCAAGGTTTCATAAGAGGACCAGACACACAAAGCAACGCTTCAATTCCATCCACGATTATGTCGAGGAGAAGGACATAAATATTTGCAAAGTGCACATGGATCTGAATGTTGCAGACCCGTTGACTAAACCTCTTCGAAGGACCAAACATGATCAACACCAGGACTGCATGGGTGTTTGATTCATTACATTGTAAATCACATAGTGATGTGAACTAGATTATTGACTCTAGTGCAAGTGGGAGACTATTGGAAATATGCCCTAGAGGCAATAAATAAAGTGTTTATTATTGTATTTCCTTGTTCATGATAATTGTTTATTGTCCATGCCATAATTGTGTTGATTGGAAACTAAATACATGTGTGGGCGTATAGACAAACACCGTGTCCCTAGTATGCCCCTAGCAGGCTAGCTCGTTGATCAAAGATGGTTAAGCTTTCCTGGCCATGGACATGAGATGTCATTTGATATTGGGATCACATCATTAGGAGAATGATGTGATGGACAAGACCCAAACTATAAACGTAGCAAATGATCGTGTCAGTTTATTGCAACAGTTTTTCTCTATGTCAAGTGACCATGAGATCATGCAACTCACTAACACCGGAAGAGTGCCTTGTGTGTATCAAACGTCGCAACGTAACTAGGTGACTATAAAGGTACTCTACAGGTATCTCTAAAGGTGTTTGTTGAGTTGGCATGGATCAATATTGGGATTTGTTACTCCGTGTGACGGAGAGGTATCTCAGGGCCCACTCGGTAGTACAACATCACAACAAGCCTTGCAAGAAATGGGACTAAGTGTTAGTCGTGGGATCTCGTATTATGGAACGAGTAAATAGACTTGCCGGTAACGAGGTTGAACTAGGTATAGAGATATCAACGATCGAATCTCGGGCAAGTAACATACCGAAGGACAAAGGGAACATCATACGAGATTAACTGAATCCTTGACATAGTGGTTCGACCGATAAAGATCTTCGTAGAGCATGTAGGAACCAATATGGGCATCTAGGTCACTCTATTTTTTATTGACCGTAGAGGTGTCTCGGTCATGTCTACATGGTTCTCGAACCCGCAGGGTCTACACACTTAAGGTTCGGTGACGTTTTGGTATAGCTAAGTTATGTGTGTTGGTGACCGAAGGTTGTTCAGAGTCCCGGATGAGATCCCGGATGTCACGAGGAGGTCCGAAATGGTCCGGAGGCAAAGATTCATATATGGGAAGTGGTGTTTGAGTTCCGGAAAACTTTCGTGACCTGCAAGTGGTGTGACGGAGTGCCGGAAGTGTTCTTGGGGGTCCACCGGATGGGCCCATCTACTCCAAAGGGTCACATGGGCTGTGAGAGGGTGCAAACCAGCCCTTGGTGGGCTGGACGCACCTCCCACCTCAAGGCCCATGCGGCTAGAGGCTTGGGCTGGGCCAAAAGGGTGGGCTAGCCACCAAACTTGTTGGCCAAGCCACCCTGGCCGCCGCCCCACCTCCCTTGGCCGCCGCACCAAACCCTAGGGGAAACCCTAGGGCGGCCAACCCCTCCTCTTCCCCTATATATATGAGAGGGTAGGGAGGGATGCAAATACAAGTCACGGCGCAGCCCTTCCTCCCTTCCGGATTACCTCTCCTCTAGTAGATTGGTTTGGCACCGCTTAGCGAAGCTCTGTTAGATCAGCTCCACCATCGCCGCCGCCACGCCGTCGTGCTGCCGGCAAACTCATCTACCTCTCTGCTGCCTCTTGCTGGATCAAGAAGGCGGAGATCTTCATCGAGCTGCACGTGTGCTGAACGCGTAGGTGCCGTTCGTTTGGTACTTGATCGGGAGTTCGTGGGACGGCTTGCGATTTGGATCGCGGAGACGTACCACTACATCAACCGCGTTCTTTATTGCTTCCGCTTAGCGATCTACAAGGGTACATAGATCCAATCTCTCCTCTCATAGATTCTCATCTCCTAGATTGATCTTGGTGAAGCATATGAAATTTTTTGTTTCCCATGCAACGTTCCGCAATACTGCCGAAGACGAAATTGCGACATGCGGTAGGCGTCGCCGCGTTGGCTTCGCGCGGAACTCAGATGTGGTTGTGGTGTTGCAGCTTGCTGATGGTCCACAAGTATAGATGATCAATCATAGTACTTTTGATAAGTAAGAGTGTCAAACCCAACAAGGAGCAGAAGGATATGATAAGCGGTTTTCAGCAAGGTAATTTCTGCAAGCACTGAAATTGTAAGTAGCAAGTGTTTTGATAGCAAGGTAATTTGTAACGAGCAAGTATCAGTAACAATAGATAAGGTGCAGCAAGGTAGCCCAATCCTTTTTTTGAAAAGGACATGCCAAAAGTATCTCTTATGATGAGCAAAGTGTTCTTGAGGGTACACGGGAATTTCATCTAGTCACTTTCATCATGTTGGTTTGATTCGTGTTCACTACTTTGATAATTTGATATGTGGGTGGACCGGTGGTAAGGTGTTGTTCTTACTCGAACTAACAACCTACTTATGATTAGACCCCTCGCATGCATCCACAACTACGAGAAAAGTATTAAGACAAAGTATAACCATAGCAGTAAACATGTGGACCCAAATCAGCACCTTATGAAGTAGCGCATAAACTAGGGTTTAAGTTTCTGTCACTCTAGCAACCCATCATCTAATAACTACTCCACAATGCATTCCCTTAGGTCCAAGGATGATGAAGTGTCATGTAGTCGATGTTCACATGACACCACTAAGGGAATCACAACATACATATCATCAAAATATCGAACACATACCAAGTTCACGTGATTACTTGCAACATGACTTCTCCCGTGACCTCAAGAACAAAGGTAAATACTCACAAATAATATGCATGCTGAAGATCAGAGGTGTATTTAATAGCATAATGTATCTTAACATATAATATTCCATCAAATAAACCATATAATAATCAACTACACAAGGTAATCAACACTATTAGTCACCCACAGGTACCAATCTAAGGTTTCGGTACAAAGATTGAACACAAGAGATGATCTAGGGTTTGAGAGGAGATGGTGTTGTTGAAAATGTTGATGAAGTATGGCTTCCCCAAGATGAAAGGGTTGTTGGTGATGATGATGGCTTCGATTTCCCCTCCGGGAGGGAAGTTCCCCTGGTGAAAACGCTCCGCCGAAGGGCAAAAGTGCTCCTGCCCAAGTTCCGCCTCGAGGCGGTGGAGCTTTGTCCTTAAAGTCCTCTCCTTATTTGTTTTAGGTTTTTTGGGAATTTATACCATAAGATGGGCTCCGGAGGTGGTCATGGGTGCCCACCCTCCACCAGGGCACTGTTAGGGGGCCTTGCGTGCCCTGGTGGAGGGTGGCCACCTGGTGGCCCCCCTCTGGTAGTTTTGAGCTCCAGTAATTTTTATTTATTGCATAAAAGATCTCTGTAAATTTGTAGCTTCATTGGGTATGTGCAAAATAGGTATCTTTGACGTGCTTTTTCAGGGTGCTGAATTCGAGTTGTCGGCATTCTTCCTCTTGATGTAAACCTTGCAAATTGCGAGAGAAAAGGCATTAGAATTATTCCCCAAAGCATTATTATGCATAAAAACATTATAAATAACAGTAGTAAATCATGATGCAAATGGATGTATCAACTCCCCCAAGCTTAGACCTCGCTTGTCCTTAAGAGAAAGCCGATATTTAAGAACATGCCCACATGGTTTGAGAGAGAGGCGCCGATAAAAACAAAATACAGACATAGTAGCATCATGCTTATTATTATAACAACAATAGGGATTAACATATAACTTTCTTTTACCACTTTTATTTCACAAATGACATCATATAACTTCTTATGAGCAAGTAACAATTCTTCACAACATGGAAGTATAAAGCATAAACCTTATTGAAAACCAAAAAACTATGTTCTCAGTCAACTTTGCAACTACAATTCATCATATTTTCAGGAAGGTCTCATGTAGAAGCCTCTTGGCAAGTCCACATACTCAACCATCATTTAGTATTCTATGATTTCTAACACACATACCCATGAACAAAAAGTTTCAACCAGACAGATAGAAAGATAGGTTCTTATAGTTTGCCTCCCAATGTATTCATCTCAAGGGTGATGTCAACAATAATACCTCATGCTCACTCATATCCAACTGGACAAATGTGCGTAGATATTTCCTCACCACATGATGCTTGCCAAAGGAGAAAAATAAAAAGGAATAGAGAAGAATACTTTGACTCTTGCATAAAAGTAAATACTTTAAAGTAAAAGATAGGCCCTTCGTAGAGGGAAGCATAGGTTGTCATGCGTTTTTTAGTTTGTATGACAAATCCCTTAGCGCAAAAGAACGTCACGTTGCATTGCCTCTTGTGATAGCAACCTTTATTATGCAGTCCATCGCTTTTATTACTTTGCTATCACAAGTTCGTGCAATGCTCAATTTTCTCTTACACCAATTGATCCAACACTTTTAGAAGCAATTTGTATTGCCTTGATGCACCGATGACAACTTAGTTGAAGTATCTTATTCAATCCATAGGTCGGTATGATGGACTCTCAAACATGAGTTTGGGTTTTGGGTTTTTGGATGCACAAGTTGTATCTCTACTTAGTGTGGAGTTTTTGGCTAGTAAAGATATTGGGCAAGCACCACATGTTTAAGGATCCATGACAATATAACTTCTATGTGAATATGAACAACCATAAATCATTATGTTGTCTTCCTTATCCAACATCAACAATTTTGGCATATAATATTTAATGGGGGCTCACAATCATAAAAGATGTCCATGATAGTATATTTGCATGTGAATCTTCTCTTCCCTAATTTATTCTTTCATGAATTGCATCATTGACTAATGCTATGTTTGCCAATCTTCAATAAATTTTACCCCTTATACTTTTCTTTATTACGATGTCATTACTCACCATAAGATTATCATATGATCCTTTTCATTTATTTTCTTTTATCATAATTGCAACAAGAAAGTAAAAGGGGCAAAAACTCAAACTAAACTTTATTATATAACTCTCACTCGATTACATAGATAGGTAGATCACGAAACTAGCACTCGATACTAAACTTTTATTAAACTAATTCATGAGAAGGCTAAGGATCGAAAATAGAAAGAAAAGGTAGAAAGTGATGGTGATACGATACCGGGGCACCCCCCAAGCTTGCCTCAAGCCAAGGGGAGTGCCCATACCCGTGTACTCAAGTCTCCTTTGGTGGTGGTGATGATGAAGGTGGTGGTGATTAGGCGTTATTCTTCTTTGCCAATTTACGCTTGAGGATGAAGTTTTCTTCCCTGAAATCATCATTCTCTTTCTCAAGTTTCAATATCCTTTTGCATAGAGCTGCCTTGCTCTCCTGCAGAAAACGAGAAGGGATGAAAGGAGTATTGGGTATACTCCTACCATTAGGAAGGTTTGACTTCTTGAACTCCACGTGCATATCTCCAAGTTGAGGTAGTGGAGGTTCATCTTCATCCGAGCCACCGTTTGGTCCTACATCTTCTATTTCATCCAGATCGGTGTCTTGTTCTTCCCGTGAAGTCCACAAGTAGGGGTAAATGTCCCCAAAGATTAATTGGACACATAGCTCTCTCCCTTAGAATCTTGGGACGACATATTTTCACATCTGTTAGGAAAACAACACGAAACAAGAACATAGGAAAATCTCGCGATGCAGTGGTCAAAATAGTCGGGGTATATATAGAGAATTTTTTATTCTTGGAAACCAATCAAACAAAAGGAAAACGAAGTCGGGAAGGTTCCCGAGGTGGGCACCCTCCACCAGGGCGCGCCAGGGATGGCAAGCGCGCCCTGGTGGACCGTGCCCTTCTCGGTTGCCTTCCAGTTTATTTTTTATTTCCTAAAATTCTTAAATATTCAAAAACTGATAAAAAATATTTTGCAGATTTTCGGAGATCCTTTACTAACCGTATCACATACCTCTTAATTTCACGATTCTAAAGTGTTCCGGAAGATTTATTTTATGTGTTCCTTCGGTGTCATGGTTGGATAACATTGCTTTCAACATTAATAGGCATACCTAAGATATAGTGTTTAATTCTTTGTCCATTGACCACCTTCGGTTGCTACCTTTGGCATTATTAATCTTAATAGCTCCAAAGCGATAAACCTCTTCGATAACATAGGGTCCTTCCCATTTGGAGAGAAGTTTTCCTGCAAAAAATCTAAATTGAGAATTGTACAAAAGAACATATTCTCCAACTTTGAATTCTCGCTTTTGGATTCTATTGTCATGCCATCTTTTAATTTTTTCTTTGAATAACCTGGCATTTTCATAAGCTTGGGTGTCCATTCATCTAATGAGCTAATATCAAATAACCTCTTTTCACCAGCAAGTTTGAAGTCATAATTTAGTTCTTTAATTGCCCAAAATGCCTTATGTTCCAACTCTAAAGGCAAATGACAAGCTTTCCCATATACCATTTTGTATGGCGACATACCCAAAGGATTTTTATAAGTAGTTCTATAGGCCCAAAGTGCATCATATAATTTGTTAGACCAATTCTTTCGACACATATTAATAGTTTTTTGTAATATCAATTTTATTTCTCTATTGCTAAGTTCAACTTGAGCACTAGATTGAGGATGATAGGGTGATGCAATTCTATGGTTAACATCATATTTAGCAAGCATTTTACAGAAAACACCATGAACAAAGTGTGAACCACCATCAGTCATTAGATATCTAGGGACTTCAAACCTTGGGAAAATAACTTCTTTAAGCATTTTAATGGAAGTGTGATGATCATTACTACTAGTTGGAATAAATTCTACCCACTTAGTGACATAATCAACAACAACCAAAATATGAGTATACCCATTAGAGGAAGGAAAATGTCCCATATAATCAAAACCCCAAACATCGAATAGTTCAACAACGAGTGAATAATTCATAGGCATTTCCTGATGCTTACTGATATTACCAATTCTTTGACATTCATCACAATATGAGACAAACTTACGGGCATCCTTGAAGAGAGTAGGCCAATAAAAACCATATTGTAATACCTTATGAGTAGTTATATCTCCAGCATGATGTCCTCCATAAGCTTCAGAATGACATTTCCATAGGATTTGTTCCTATTCATGCTCAGGTACACAACGTCTAATAATACCATCTCATCCTTCTTTATAAAGATGTGGGTCACCCCAAAAGTAATGTCTTAAATCATAGAAGAAGTTTTCTTTTGTTGATATGTGAAACTAGGTGGAATATATTTAGCAGCAATGTAGTTAGCATAATCAGCATACCATGGAGTGTTCTGAGAGACATTTAGTGCAGCTAATTGTTCATCAGGAAAACTATCATCAATAGGTAGTGGATCATCAAGAATATTTTCTAACCTAGAAAATTTATTAGCTACGGGGTTCTCAGCTCCCTTCCTATCAACGATATGTAAATCAAATTCCTGAAGCAAGAGAACCCACCTAATGAGTCTAGTTTTAGCATCCTACTTTTCCATAAGATATTTTATAGCAACATGATTAGTGTGAACAATAACTTTGGAATCGACAATGTAATCTCTGAATTTATCACAAGCAAACACGACTACTAAGAATTATTTTTTAGTAGTAGCATAATTTCTTTGGGCACTGTCTAGAGTTTTGCTAGCATAATGGATAACATTTAATTTATTATCAACTCTTTGTCCTAGAAAAACACCAACAACATAATTACTAGCATCACACATAATTTCAAAAGGCAAGTTCCAATCAGGTGGTTGAATTATAGGTGCAGTGCTTAAGGCTTTCTTAAGTGTTTCAAAGGCTTCTATGCAATCATCATCAAAAAAGGGGACATCCTTTTGCAAAAGATTAGTAAGAGGCCTAGAATTTTTTGAGAAGTCTTTAATAAATCTCCTATAGAAACCAGTGTGACCAAGGAAACTTCGAATACCTTTGATATCTTTAGGACATGGCATTTTCTCAATTGCATCAAATTTAGCTTGATCCACCTCAATACCTCGTTCAGAGATCTTATGCCCTAACATAATACCTTCATTAACCATAAAGTGGCACTTCTCCCAATTCAAGACACGATTAGTTTGTTCACATCTCTGCAAAACTGGATAAAGGTTGCTTAAGCAATCATCAAAAGAAGTTTCGTAAATGGAGAAATCATCCATGAAAATCTCCACAATCTTTTCACAAAAATCATAAAATATAGCAGTCATACATCTTTGAAAGGTAGCAAGTGCATTGCATAAACCGAAAGGCATACGTCTATAAGCATAAGTTCCAAAAGGATAGGTAAAGGTACTTTTCTCTTGATGAGATTATGACACATGTACTTGAGAGAAACCAGAATATCCATCCAAGAAACAAAAGTGTGTGTGCTTAGATAATCTTTCGAGCATTTGATCAATAAAAGGCAAGGGGTAATGATCTATTCTAGTAGATTTATTTAATTTTCTAAAAGCAATTACCATCCTATAGCTAGTAACAATTCTCTGTGGAATAAGCTCATTTTTATCATTAGGAACAACAGTAATACCTCCTTTCTTAAGTACACAATGAACGGGATACACCCATCTACTATCAGCTATAGGATAGATTATACATGCTTCCATAAGCTTTAATATTTCAGTTCTTACCACTTCTTTCATCTTGGGATTCAATCATCGTTGGCGGTCAACAACGGGTTTAGCATCAGGTTCCATATTAATCTTGTGCTGACATAGAGTGGGACTAATGCCCTTAATATCATCAAGAATATATCCAATAGCAGCCCCGTGCTTCCTCGGAATTTTCAATAATCTTTCTTCTTCATGTTCTGAAAGGTTAGCACTAATAATAACAGGATATATCTTTTTCTCATCAAGATAAGCATATTTTAGGGTGTCAGGCAATTGTTTAAGTTCAAATACAGGATCACCTTTAGGTGGAGGAGGACCTCCAAGAGTTTCAATAGGCAAATTGTGTGTCAGTAGAGGTTGTTATTCGAAGAAATTTTTATCTATTTCATTTGTTTCATGCAAGTGCATATAATTTTCATGGTCTAGCAAATATTGTTCTAGTGGATCGGTAGGAGGAACGACAATAGAAGCAAGACCAATTATTTCATCCTTATTAGGTAATTCTCTATCACGAGGTTGTCTAATAAACTTGGAAAAATTAAATTGATGAGACACATCACCAAACTCAACACTGCCAGTTTCTTTCTTACAGTCTATCTTAGCATTAACAGTATTCAAAAAAGGTCTACCAAAGATAATGGGACAAAATTCATCGTGTGGGGAACCAAGAACTAGAAAATCAGTAGGATATTTTATTTTTCCACACAAGACTTCAGCATCTTTAACAATCCCAAGTGGTGTGATTGTGTCTCTGTTAGCAAGTTTAATAGTAACATCAATATCTTCTATTTAAGGAGGTGCTATTTAATTCATAATTTCTTGATATAAGGTAAAAGGAATAGCACTTACACAAGCACCCAAATCACATAAACCATGATAACAATGATCTCCTATTTTGACTGAGACAACAGGCAAGCCAACTATGAGTCTATGTTTGTCTTTCTCATCGGTTTTAGCAATTCGAGCAGCTTCATCATAGAAGTAAATGACATGCCCATCAATTTTTTTACCAAGAGATCTTTAACCATAGCAACACTAGGTTCTACTTTAATTTGTTCAGAGGGCTTAGGTACTCTAATATTACTTTTGCGAACCACAATTGATACCTTAGCATGTTCCTTTATCCTAACAGGAAAAGGTGGCTTCTCAATATAAGCATCAGGCACAAGTGGATCAACATTGTAAATGATAGTTTCTTCTTTAGCTATGACCGGTTCATTAATTTCTTCTTTAATAGGGGGATGATATTTAAACCACTTCTCTTTAGGGAGATCAACATGAGCAACAAAGGATTCACAGAAAGAGGCTACTATTTTAGAGTCAAGTCCATATTTAATGCTAAACTTGTGAAAAGCATCGGTATTCATAAAAGATTTAACACAATAAAATTCAAGCTTAATACCTGACTCATTACCTTCGTCGAGTTCCCAATCTTTAGAGTTGCGTTTAATTCTTTCCAAGAGATCCAACTTGAATTCAATAGTATTCTTCATAAAAGAATTAGTACAAGAATTACCGATCATGGTTTGATCATTATGAGAAAGCCGAGCATAATTTTTTTGAATAATAACTTCTCTCGGGATATCATTGGGGCATGAATATAACATTGACTTAAGTCTCCCCTAAGGTAGAGCGATACTTTCTCCTTCACGAGGCCAAAAAATTATATATATAATTTCGATCACAATGAACTAGATGCATAGGATAAAACTTTTGATGGAATTCCAATTTCAAACGATTCTAGTTCCATGATCCAATATCATCACATAGCCTATACCATGTCAATGCTTTTCCCTTCAAAGGTAAAGGGAAAACCTTTTTCTTAACTTCATCTATGTATAAACTTGCAAGCTTAAATAGTCCACAAATTTCTTCCACATGTATTAGGTGCATATCAGGATGTTCAGTTCCATCTCCTACATAAGGACCAGCTAGCAGTTGTTCTAACATACCTGAAGGAATTTCATAACCAATATTTTCAGTAGGTGTTGTAGGTTGAGGGTAACTGATACGTCTCCAACGTATCTATAATTTATGAAGTATTCATGCCATGTTTACAATAATTCTATATGATTTTGGTATGATTTTATTAGAACTAACCTGGACTAACGCTGTTTTCAACAAAACTACCATGGTGTCGTTTTTTGTGCAAAAATAAAAGTTCTTGGAATGGGCTGAAAACATAGTATGATTTTTTGCGGACCAAAAGAGACCCCCAAATCATTGGAGCTAGGCCAGAGGAGCCACGAGGAGGCGACAAGCCTGCCAGGCGCGGCCAAGGGGGTGGTCACGCCTAGCAGGCTTTTCACCGCCTCGTGGCCCCCCTTGACGTGAGATCGATGCCAAAAATTCCTATAAATCCAGAAACCATCAAAAACAAACCTAGATCGGGAGTTCCGACGCCGCACACCTCCAGAGCCACGAAAAACCAATCTTGGCCCTCTCTGGCACCCTACTGGAGGGGGTCACCATCACTGGAGGGCATCTTCATCGTTCCGGATGGGCCATCAACACCATGGAGGACAAATACCAAAGGGGTAACCTCTCCTCACAGAGGGGGAGGCCATGGAGGAGGAAGCACAAGTGGGAGAACCTCTCCCCCTCTCTCTCGGTGGTGCCGGAGTGCCATCGGGGGAACCATCACTGCGATGATCATCTTCATCAACATCACCTTCTTCACCATCATACTCATCTCCTTTTAGTGGTCCACTCTCCCGCACCCGCTATAATAACCTACTTGAACATGGTGCTTTATGCTACATATTATGATCCAATGATGTGTTGTCATTCTATGATGTTTTGAGTAGATTACTTTTGTCCTTTGGGTTGATTGATGATTGATATGTCTCCAACGTATCTATAATTTTTGATTGTTCCATGCTATTATATTATTTGTTTTGGATTTATATGCATTAATATGCTATTTTATATTATTTTTTGGGACTAACCTATTAATCTAGAGCCTAGTGCTAGTTTGAGTTTTTTCCTTGTTTTTGAGTATTGCAGATAAGGAATATTAAATGGAGTGCAAACGGAATAAAATCTTCGGAATAATTTTTCTTGGACTTGAAGCAACTGAGAAGACTTGGAGATGAAGTGAGGAGAGCAGTCGTGTGGCCCATCATGTCATCTTACCTAATGCGTTACTCTGTTCTTCATGAACTTAATACTCTGGATGCAGGCATGAGTCGGTCGATGTGTGGAGTAATAGTAGTAGATGAAGAATCGTTTCGGTCTACTTGACACGGACATGATGCTTATATGCATAATCATTGCCTTGGATATCTTCATAATTATTCACTTTTCTATCAATTGCGTGACAGTAATTTGTCCACCCATCATAATACTTGCCATCATGAGAGAAGCCTCTAGTGAAACCTATGGCCCCGGGGTCTATTTTCCATCCTATACTTTCAGATCTAAAACCAAAAATACCAAAAATACCTTTCTGCATTATTTTTACCTTTTTTTACTTCCCGTTCAAGCAATCTATTCTATCTATCTCTATCAGATCTCATCCTTGCAAGTAACCATGAAGGGATTGACAACCCCTTTATAGCGTTGGGTGCAAGTGTTTGATTCTTTGTGTAGGTACATCTATTGGGGACTTGCTTGTATCTCCTACTGGATTGATACCTTGGTTCTCAACAACTGAGGGAAATACTTATCTACCTTGATGCATCACCCGTTCCTCTTCACGGAAACCGATCCATGCTCGAGAAGTAGCAAGAAGGATTTTTGGCGCCGTTGCCGGGGAGATACATAGCAAGTCAGGATAAGAACTCTCCCGTCAACTTGCCAATTTCTGGCGCCATTGCCGGGGATGATACACATCAAGCCTACCAAGTAACCATCACAAACTCATCTCTTGCATTTACATTATTTGCCATTTGTCTCTTGTTTTCCTCTCCCCCACTTCACAAATTTGCCGTGTTGTTCACCCTCTCTTTTTCGTTTGCCTTTTTCTCGTCAAATCTCTTGTTTGCATCTTGTGTTTCCATGTGCCTTCTATTTGCTTGCATCTTCGCTTGCTAAAAATCTATTGATATGGATCCTCATCCACTTGCTAATCTTTTCAAAAGACCAAATTATGACGAACCAATTGCTAGTGTGTTGACTACACTTGATTATCTCTATGAAGCTTTGCTTGAACATCATGAAAATTTTGATGAAGTGTTGAAAGAAGAAAATTAGAAAGTGATTCATAATATCTCCTTGAATGAAAAACATGAGTGCCATGTTGTTAGTATGAATTCTCTGAATATCCATGATGCTAATGATATGCAAAACCATAAGCTTGGGGATGCTATGCTTGATGAAGATGATATTTTTTGTTCCCCAAGTTTTGGTGATGACACATATGCTATAATTGATCATGAAAAGAATGCTTTGTTTGATAGTTATATTGTGAGATTCCTTCATGATGTTACTGAAAATTACTATGAGAGAGGAACATATGATTTTACATATTGCAATAATATCAAGTTTCCTCTCTATGTGTTCAAAGTTTTGAAGTTATGCTTGTTTTGCCTTCCTATGGTAGATGATTTTTTCCCCGTAATTTGTTTGCTCACAAAATCCCTACGCATAGGAAGTGGGTTAGACTTAAATATACTTTCCATGTGATTCATGATGTTCCTATTGTTGCAAATAGGAATTATGTGCCCATAGATTTCATTGTTCTTGATATAGAATGCAATCCTACATGTCCTATTATTCTTGGTAGACCTTTCCTTAGAACTATTGGTGCAATTATTGATATGAAGGAAGGAAATATTAGATTACAATTCTCATTAAGGAAAGGCATGGAATACTTTCCTAGAAAGAAAATAAAATTACCTTATGAATCTATTATGAGATCTACTTATGGATTTCATACCAAAGATGACAATACCTAGATCTATTGCGTTTTGCCTAGCTAGGGGCGTTAAATAATAGCGCTTGCTGGGAGGCAACCCAATTTTATTTTGCTTTCTGCTTTCTATTTCTGTTTTGGTGTGTTTTGAACATTATTACTTCTGTAATAATTGTGTTTTCTTGTTTAAATTAGTGTTTGAGCCAAGTAAGACCTTTGGGATGCTCTACGGTGTTTGCAATTTGATTTTGCTGAAAAACAGAAACTTTTGCTCTCAATCCAGGAATTTTTTAAATTCACTGGAACGTGATTTTGATCTGAAATTTTTACAAAAGATTTATATACAAATTACACTGATTTTACTATTTTTCCATAATTTTTGGAGTTTCAGAAGTATTCGAAGTCTACAGTAGACTGTTCTGTTTTTGACAGATTCTGTTTTCTTTGTGTTGTTTGCTTATTTTGATGTATCTATGGGTTGTATCGGGGGGTATGAACCATGGAGAAGTTAGAATACATTAGGTATTACACAAATATAAACAAATAATGATTTCACAACAGTACCTAAGTGGTGATTTATTTTTCTTATACTAACGAATCTCATGAGTTTTCTGTTGAGTTTTGTGTTGTGAAGTTTTCAAGTTTTGGGTGAAGATTTGATGGACTATGGAATAAAATGTTGCAAGAGCCTAAGCTTGGGGATTCCCAAGTCACCCCAAGCCATATTCAAGGATACAAAAAAGCCTAAGCTTGGGGATGCCCCGGAAGGTATCCCCTCTTTCGTCTTCAATCCATCGGTAAATTTACTTGAGGCTATATTTTTATTCACCACATGATATGTGTTTTGCTTGGAGCGTCTTGTATGATATGAGTCTTTGATTTTTAGATTGGCACAATCATACTTGCTGCACACATCTTTTGAGATAGACACTCTGAATCATGAATTTATTAGAATACTCTATGTGCTTCACTTATATCTTTTGAGCTAGGCAATGTTGCTCTAATGCTTCACTTATATCTTTTTAGAGCATGGTGGTGTTATATTTTATAGAAATTATTGAACTCTCGTACTTCACTTATATTATTTTGAGAGCTTCTTAAAACAACATGGTAATTTGTTTATGTTATGAATTTAGTCCTAATATAATGGGCATCCAAGATGGATATAATAAAAACTTTCATATTAAGTGCATTGAATACTATGAGAAGTTTGACTTTGACTCCTTGCATATAGTTTTGAGATAATAGATATCGTAATACGAGAGTCATGCTAGTGAGTAGTTGTGAATTGGAATAGATACTCGTGTTAAAGTTTGTGATTCTCATAGCATGCATGTATGGTGAACCGTTATGTAACAAAGTCGGAGCATGATTTGTTTAATGATTGTCAACCTTTGTGTGAGGGTCGGGAGCGCGCGATGGTTAACTCCTACCAACCTCTCCCCTAGGATCATGCTTCTAATGCTTTGTTTGATAACTAATATACTTTTGCAATAATTATGTGAGTTCTTTATGACTAATGTTGATTCCATGGATTATACGCACTCTCACCCTTCCACCTTTGCTAGCCTCTCTAGTACCGCGCAACTTTCGCCGGTACATCAAACCCTCCTTCCTCAAAATAGCCACCATATACTTTCCTCAAAACAACCACCATAGCTACCTATTATGGCATTTCCATAGCCATTCCGAGATATATTTCCATGCAACTTCCACCATTCAGTTTTTCATGACATGCACCATCACTTCATCTTGCATATAGAGTCATATTTTTTTTAGGTATCGAGTTGTAAGTAAATAAAAGTGTGATGATTTTCATTAATAGAGCATTATCCCATCTTAGAAAAGGATGATGGAAGCCATGAATCCCCCACAAGTTGGGATGAGTATCCTGACTTTACAAAAAATAAAAGAGGCCACCGAAGCCCAAATAAAAAAAGAGGCCAAAGATGCCCACCAAAATAAATAAAAAACGAGAGAAAGAGAGAAGGGAAAATTGCTACTATCTTTTTCCACACTTGTGCTTCAAAGTAGCACCATGATCTTCATGATAGAGAGTCTCCTATTTTGTCACTTTCATATAACTAGTGGAATTTCATCTTGCACGACCACTTAGTTTTCTTTTTGAGCTTTCATACACTTATAGCTCTAAGTGCATTTGTTGCATGGCAATCCCTACTCACTCACATCGATATCTATTGATGGGCATCTCCATATCCCGTTGATACGCCTAGTTGATGTGAGACTATCTTCTCCCCTTTTCCTTGCACCTCCTCCATATTCTATTCCACCTATAGTGCTATATCCATGGCTAACGCTCATGTATTGCGTGAGAGTTGAAAAGGTTTGAGAACACCAAAAGTGTGAAACAATTGCTTGACTTGTTCAACAGGGTTGTGCATGATTTAGATACTTTGTGTGGGGAAGATGGAGCATAGCCAGACCATATGATTTTGTAGGGACAACTTTCTAAGGCCATGTTATTTCGAATGGACACGATTGCCTTGTTGGTGTGCTTGAAGTATTACTATTTTTATGTCAATATTAGACTATTGTTTTGAATCTTACGGATCTGAATATTCATGCCACAATAAAGAATATTACATGGATAAATATGTTAGGTAGCATTCCACATCAAAAATTCTGTTTTTATCATTTACCTACTCGAGGACGAGCATTAATTAAGCTTGGGGATGCTTGATACGTCTCCAACATATCTATAATATTTGATTGTTCCATGCTATTATATTATCTGTTTTGGATGTTTTATATGCATTAATATGCTATTTTATATTATTTTTGGGACTAACCTATTAATCTAGAGCCTAGTGCCAGTTTCTGTTTTTTCCTTGTTTTTGAGTATTGCAGATAAGGAATATTAAACGAAGTCCAAACAGGATAAAATCTTCAGAATAATTTTTCTTGGACCAGAAACAACCTGGAAGACTTGGAGATGAAGTCAGGAGAGCAGCCGTGTGGCCACAAGCCATAGAGGTGCGCCCTAAGGGGGGCGCCCTGGCTTGTGGGCCCATGACAGCTCCCCTAACCCTATTTCTCGTCCTATAAATTCACAAATATTACCTGTATACCAAAGGGAGCCATGAAAACACTTTTCCACTGCCAGGAGCCTCGGTTCCCATGAGATCCAATCTTGGAGCCTTTTCCGGTAATCTGCTGGAGGGGGATTCGATCACGGAGGGCATCTACATCAACTCCATTACCCCTCCGATGATGCGTGAGTAGTTCACCACAGACCTTCGGGTCCATAGCTAGTAGCTAGATGGCTTCTTCTCTCTCTTTGCTCTTCAATACCATGTTCTTCATGATCTTCATGGAGATCTATCTGATGTAATACTCTTTTGCGGTGTGTTTGTCGAGATCTGATGAATTGTGGGTTTATGTTCAGATTATCTATGAATATTATTTGAGTCTTTTCTGAATTCTTATATGCATTGTTTCATATCTTTGCAAGTATCTTCGAGTTATTGGTTTGGTTTGGCCAACTAGATTGGTAATTCTTGCAATAGGTGAAGTGCTTAGTTTTGGGTTCAATCTTGTGGTATCCTCACCCAGTGACAAAGTAGGGGTAGCGAGGCATGTATTGTATTGTTTCCATCGAGGATAAAAAGATGGGGTTTTCATCATATTTCTTGAGTTTATCCCTCTACATCATGTCATCTTACCTAATGTGTTACTCTGTTCTTCATGAACTTAATACTCTAGATGTAGGCAGGAGTCGGTCGATGTGTGGAGTAATAGTAGTAGATGCAGAATTGTTTCGGTCTACTTGACATGGACGTGATGCCTATATGCATAATCATTTCCTTGGATATCTTCATAATTATTCACTTTTCTATCAATTGCTCGACAGTAATTTGTCCACCCATCGTAATACTTGCCATCATGAGAGAAGCCTCTAGTGAAACCTATATCCCCGGGTCTATTTTCCATCTTATACTTTCAGATCTAAAACCAAAAATACCAAGAATACCTTGCTGCATTATTTTTACCTTTTGTTTTACTTTCCGTTCAAACAATCTATTCTATCTATCTCTATCAGATCTCATCCTTGCAAGTAACCGTGAAGGGATTGACAACCCTTTTATAGTGTTGGGTGCAAGTGTTTGATTCTTTGTGTAGGTACGTATATTGGTGACTTGCTTGTATCTCCTACTGGATTGATACCTTGGTTCTCAACAACTGAGGGAAATACTTATCTACTTTGCTGCATCACCCGTTCCTCTTCACAGAAACCAACGCATGCTCGAGAAGTAGCAATGATCTAGATTGGTTTGAGTTGTTTGCTTATTTTGGTGGTGTCCTATGGTGCCTTCCGTGTCACGCACACATGAAGGATTCCCTATATAGGGTGTTGCAATACGTTCATGACTCGCTTATAGTGGGTTGCTTGAGTGACAGAAGCATAAACCCGAGTAAGGGGGTTGTTGCATATGGGATAAAGGGGACTTGATGGTTTAATGCTATGGTTGGGTTTTACCTTAATGATCTTTCGTAGTTGCGAATGCTTGATAGAATTCCAATCATAAGTGTATATGATCCAATTAGAGAAAGTATGTTAGCTTATGCCTCTCCCTCATATAAAATTGCAATAATGATTTCCGATCTTGTTAACAATTGCCTAGGATAATTCCGCACACCGACCCATCATTATTCCACACTCGCTATTTGTAATATATTGTAATATTATGATAACAACACCTATTTTCATATTTTAGTTCTCCGATATCATTCTAAGCTTTCCTCTTCATACCCACAATCGTAGTTTTATTTCTCGTTTCTAGATGGAAGCAAACATTCGGTGTACATAGAGTCGTATCGGTGGCAGATATGACTTGAGAGAATATTGATCTTTCCTTTAGCTCCTTGTGGGTTCTACAATCCATACTTATCACTTCCACCTTTGGAAATTGCTATGATGATTCCTTACACTTGGGGATTATCAAGCTCTTTCCTGGCGCCGTTGCCAGGGAGCAATAGCGTGAGGTTGATATTCTCGTGTGTGCTTGATTGCTTTCTTCACTATATAGATTTTGTTTTACCTTTTTTATTTCTTCAGTTGTGTGTGAAACAAACAAACAAACAATTAAAAATGAAAAATACAAAAAGAGTTACTTGCCCCTTATGCCTAAGAAGTTTTTCAAAAAGAGAAGTGATTGGAAAGTTGTGCATTGGAGAAGTGAGGGTCGACCTTGAACACTTGTGTTCATTCTCATGGAAACAATGTAGAATTTTTCATGGAAGCTTCTGAAAAATAATAATCCCATTGTATATACCCATTGTATTATAAAAATAATGTGCCAAGATTTGCTTTTAGGATGATTAGATTGCTTGTTTGGTGTGTGCAGTGCAAAAACAGAAAGTTTGGCTATAGTGCGTGAATTTACATTTTTTACTGGAACATCAAAGTTTCTAAAAAATTTACAAAGTAATGCTATGAATTTTTTTCAATTTTTCCTAAGTTTTCAGAATTGTTTGAGTTACAGAAGTATACAAAGTTACCAGATTACTACAGACTATCCTGTTTTTGACAGATTCTGTTTTCTATGCATTGTTCTCTTATTTTGATGAATCTATGGGTTGTATCGGGGGGTATGAACCATGGTGAAGTTGTACTATATAAGATATAATGCTAATATGAATTTTGAATGAGTTCACAACAATACTTAAAGTAGGAATTTGCTTTATTATAATAACGGATCTCACGAGGGTTTTGTTAAGTTTTGTGTGAACGAAGTGTTTGAAGATCGAGGAGGTATAGATATAAGAAGAATACGGAGAGACAAGAGTAGAATATGGAGATACAAGAGTTCAATATTGGTGATGCCCAAGTCCCCCCAAGTAAATATTTCAAGGAGACTCCAGCACCTAAGCTTGGGGATGCCCCGGAAGGCATCCCATCTTTATTCTTCAACAATTATCGGTATACCTCGGTTTTTGTTTTGTTCACATCATATGTGTCTTTAATGTTTGTCTTTTCCTTTATTATCCCTTCTAGTATGAGATAGTACTTTGTGGATTTGTAGAATGCTCTTTTTGTTTCACCTAAATCTTTTGAGTATGGATTTGTAGAATGCTCTTTGTGCTTCACTTAAACCTTTTGAGTATGGCTTTATAGAATGCTTCGTGTGCTTCACTTATGTATTTTGATCTCGGATATTGGTTAATATATATTAATTGTAGAATGATCTATGAAATTCACTTATATATTTTTGAGTATGAATAAAATGATCATCGGAATTTGGCTTGGAAGAGTATCATTGAAATATCATGCCTAGCTAAAAAGGCATTAAAGAAAAGCGCATGTTGGGAGACAACCCAACACTTTTACTTTCTGTTTTTATGTGTTAACATGATTAAGTTACTGTAGTAATAATGTTTTGTTCCTTTTATTTCAATAAAGTGCCAAGTAAAGCCTTTGGGGTAGTGTGGATACTTGCTTGTTTGATTCTGTGCAAAAACAGAAAGTTTTGTGTCAAGTATTTGAATTATCTGATTTTACTGGAGAGTCAAAAAATTCTGAAATTTTTACACAACATTTATATGCAAATTATGTGACATTTCATATTTGTTTAGAATTGTTAGAGTTAGGGAAGTATGGTGATCATTCAGATCTTTACAGACTGTTCTGTTTTTGACAGATTCTGTTTTGCATGCATATTTTGCATGTTTCAAGTGTTCCTATAGCTTATATTGAGTAATATAAATTGTGGTAATGATTGAATACAGTAGGTATAATGTGGGAATAATTATGAATCTTGTCTTGATAGTACCTAAGTGAATGATCTATTTTTATTACACTAACCCTTCTCACAAAGTTTCGTTAAGTTCTGTGTGATTGAAGTTTTCAAGTTTTGGGTGAGACACCGATATGAGGAGAATAAGTAGTGACAAGAACCAAATATTGGGGATGCCAAAGGCACCCCAAGGTAATATTCAAGGAAGACCCAAGCGTCTAAGCTTGGGATGCCCCGGAAGGCATCTCCTCTTTCGTCTTCAACACTATCAGTATATCTTACTTGGAGCTATATTTTTATTCGTCACATAATATGAGTTTTGCTTGGAGCATCATTTTATTTTGTTTTTATATGTTAGGTGTTATTTATAATCTTGTTTTACATTAAAAATTTGCAATAATTGCCTTTAGGATGCTTGAATGCATGTTTGATGTGTGTTGTGTAAAACAGAAACTTCTTCTGTAGTGTTTGAATTTTCATGGTTTACTGGAACGTGGAAAGTTTCTGAAATTTTTACACAGTGTTTTCACCTAAATCCCTTAGCATGTAATAAAGTTTCAGAATTTTTTGAGTTACATAGGTACACTTTTATGATAAATTGCTACAGATTGTTCTGTTTGGACAGATTACTGCCATAGTTTTGTTATCTACCTATCCTATAGTTTCCATAGCCTATATTGGTAGATATAAATAGTGGAAATGATAGTATACAGTACCTAATGTTTGAAAATTATTGTGCAAATTATCTTGGCAGTACATGAAGTGTTGATTTGTTCTTAGGTGTACTAACCTATCTCACGAGTTCTTTTTGAGTTTTGTGTGGATGAAGTTTTTGAGAATAGGTGAAACTGGGATATGAGAGGATTGAAAAAGATACAAAATATCAATCTTGGGGATGACCAAGGTACCCCAATCAAATATTTCAAGAACTCTCAAGTATCTAAGCTTGGGGATGCTACGCATCCTACCTCTCTTCATCAAGAATTATCAGTTAGCCTATGTTGAGCCTAAAGTTTTGTTCGTTCACATGATGCATGCTATTCTTGGAGTGAAATTTTTATTTTGTTTGCCATTTCAATAAAATCATTGGATCTGAAATTTTGAATAAGAGAGAGTCCTCACATGGCTATTTAACTAATTGACTACGCATTGATCTTTACTTATATCTTTTTGGAGTAGTTTGTCATTCACTCTCGTGCTTAACTTATATCCTATGAGTAAATGTTGAATGAATTGAATATCATAAATCTGAAATTAAAAATGCTTCATACACTTATCCAATGGGGAGTAATGACTTCACACATAATAAGTATAGGTGGTGAAATTTATTGAAAGTTAGCAAACACCAGATTGGTCACTTGAACAATCCATGAAAGAATATTGAAGGAAGAGAGATTTCACATATAAATATACTATCTTGGACATCTTCTATGATTCTGAATACCCATTAATTATTTTCAAACTTGAGCAAATTAGTTGAAGCTGTACAAGGAAGACAACGTAATGAGTTATGCTTGGGTACATTTGTATAGAAGTTATATTGTTTTGGATCCTCCAACATGTGGGGATTGCTTCCACCTCATACTAGCAAAAACTTCCGCACCAAGTAGAAATACTAGTGCATCCAAACACCCTTAAACCAGTTTTGCCATGAGAGTCCACTATACCTACTTATGGATTGAATAAGATACTTCAAGTAAGTTGCCATCGGTGCAAAAGGCAATAAAAATTTCTCCTAGATATGTAGGATCTTTTATTGTAAGGGAAAAAGTGTTGTACGAATTTGTGACAGTAAAGAAATAAAAGCGACGGACTGCATAATAAAGGTTTCTATCACAAAGGGCAATACAACCTGACGTTCCTTTGCATTAAAATTTTGCACATCCAAAAACAAAAAGCGCATGACAACCTCTGCTTCCCTCTGCGAAGGGCCTATATTTTACTTTCTAGTACTTCTCTTTATACAAGAGTCATCGTGATCTTCACCACTTCCTATATTTCACCTTTTTCTCTTGGCAAGCATCATGTGGTGTGGAAATATCCAAGCATATATGGCCACCCAAATATATTTGACCATGAATTATTATTGTTGACAATTATCTATATGATAAATAAGTTGGGAGGCGGAACTCTAAGCCCCTATCTTTCTCTGTGTTCGACGGATGCCATTTGCTCTAAAAATATGCTTTGAGAGTTAGCAATCATGGAAGACTATACGATAGTTGAGTATGTGGAATTTGTTAAATCAAAGTTCTTACATAGAACCTTCCTAGAAATAAGATGAATTGCAATTGTTTGGTGACTGAAAGCATAGTTTGTCAGTTTTCAAGAAACTTTATGGTCTATACTTTAACATGTGAATAGCTTGTTACTTCATCATGAGAAGTTTTATGAGATGAGCTACTGTTTATGACATATAATTACGCTAGAAAAAGTGTTTGGAATTATCATTGATCAAACTTGTGCACTTGCTAGAATTCACACTTCATAAATTATTTCTTTTATCATTTACCTACTCGAGGACGAGCAGGAATTAAGCTTGGGGATGCTGATACGTCTCCCACGTATCTATAATTTATGAAGTATTCATGCCATGTTTACAATAATTCTATATGATTTGGGTATGATTTTATTAGAACTAACCCGGACTGACGCTGTTTTCAGCAGAACTACCATGGTGTCGTTTTTTGTGCAGAAATAGAAGTTCTCGGAATGGGCTGAAAATTTAGTATGATTTTTTGTGGACCAAAAGAGACCCCCGAAGCATTGGAGCCGGGCCAGAAGAGCCACAAGGAGGTGACAAATCTACCAGGCGCGACCAGGGGGTGGTCGTGCCTAGCAGGCTTGTCACCATCTCGTGGCCCCCTTGACATGAGATTGACGCCAAAAATTCCTATAAATCCAGAAACCACCAACAAGAAACATATATCAAGAGTTCCGCCTCTGCACACCTCTAGAGCCATGAAAAACCAATCTTGACCCTCTCCGGCATATTGTTGGAGGGGGTCGCCATCACTGGAGGCCATCTTCATCGTCCCGGACGGGCCATCAACACCATGGAGTCCAAGGAACAGAGGGAGAACCTCTCCCCACAAAGGGGAAGGACATGGAGTAGGAAGCACAAGGGGGAGAATCTCTCCCCCTCTCTCCCGGTGGTGTCAGAGTGCCATCGGGGGAACCATCGCTGCGGTGATTGTCTTCATCAACATCACCTTCTTCATCACCATCCTCATCTCCTTTTAGCGGTCCACTCTCCCGCACCCCGCTGTAATCACCTACTTGAACATGGTGCTTTATGCTACATATTATGATCCAATGATGTGTTTCCATTCTATGATGTTGTGAGTAGATTACTTTTGTCCTTTGGGTTGATTGATGATCTAGATCGGTTTGAGTTGTATGTTTATTTTGGTGCTGTCCTATGGTGCCTTACGTGCCGCGCACACGTGAAGGATTCCCGTTGTAGAGTGTTGCAATACGGTCATGATTCGCTTATACTGGGTTGCTTGAGTGACAGAAGCATAAACCCGAGTAAGGGGGTTGTTGCATATGGGATAAAGGGGACTTGATGCTTTAATGCCATGGTTGGGTTTTACCTTAATGATCTTTAGTAGTTGCGGATACTTGCTAGAGTTCCAATCATAATTGCATATGATCCAAGTATAGAAAGTATGTTAGCTTATGCCTCTCCCTCATATAAATTTGCAATAATGATTTCCGATCTTGTTAACAATTGCCTAGGATAATTCCACACACCGACCCATCATTATTTCGCACTCGCTATTTCTAATATATTGTAATATTATGATAACACACCTGTTTTTATATTTTAGTTCTCCGATATCATGCAAAGCTTTCCTCTTCATACCCACAATGTAGGTTTATTTCTCGTTTCTGTATGGAAGCAAATGTTCGGTGTAGGTTGAGTCGTATCGGTGGCGGACAGGACTTGAGACAATATTGATGTTTCGTTTAGCTCCTTGTGGGTTCGACACTACATACTTATCACTTCCACCTTTGGAAATTGCTATGATGATTCCTTGCACTTGGGTATTATCAACAACTAATTGTGGTTCTAGCCGAGGTGCAGATACCCCGAACAAACCCCTCCAAGGATTGCTTTCCATAGTAAAAAGTGACAGTAAATTTCAGCACGTAGTGTAAGTTTTTCCTTACCGATTTCCACTTACCAAGAGTGCTTCACTCCCCGGTAGCGGAGCCAAAAAAGAGTCTTGATGGCCCACAAGTATAGAGGATCAATCGTAGTACTTTTTATAAGTAAGAGTGTCTGACCCAACAAGGAGCATAAGGATATGATAAGCGGTTTTCAGCAAGGTAATTTCTGCAATCACTGAAATTGCAAGTAGCAACTGTTTTGATAGCAAGGTAATTTGTAGAGAGCAAGTAGCGGTAACAATAGGTAAGGTGCAGCAAGGTAGCCCAATCGTTTTGTGGCAAAGGATAGGGCAAAAGTATCTCTTATGATGAGCAATGTGTTCTTGAGGGTACATGGGAATTTCATCTAGTCACTTTCATCATGTTGGTTAGATTCGTGTTCACTACTTTGATAACTTGATATGTGGATGGACCAGTGCTAAGGTGTTGTTCTTACTTGAACTAACAACCCACTTATGATTAACCCCTGGGCAAGCATCCGCAACTATGAGAAAAGTATTAAGAAAAGTCTAACCATAGCATTAAACACGTGGACCCAAATCAGCCCCTTACGAAGTAGCACATAAACTAGGGTTTAAGTTTCTATCAATCTAGCAACCCATCATATAATAATTACTACACAATGCATTCCCTGAGGCCCAAGGATGGTGAAGTGTCATGTAGATGACGTTCACATGACACCACTAAGGGAATCACAACATACATATCATCAAAATATCGAACACATATCAAGTTCACATGATTACTTGCAACATGACTTCTCCCATGACCTCAAGAACAAAGGTAACAACTCACAAATAATATGCATGATCAAGATCAGAGGTGTATTTAATAGCATAATGGATCTGAACATATAATATTCCACCAAATAAACCATATAGTAATCAACTATGCAAGGTAATCAACAGTACTAGTGACCCACATGTATCAATCTGAGGTTCTGGTACAAAGATTGAACACAAGAGATGAACTAGGGTTTGAGAGGAGATGGTCTTGTTGAAAATGTTGATGAAGAATGGCCTCCCCAAGATGAGAGGGTTGTTGGTGATGACGATGGCTTCAATTTCCCCCTCCGGGAGGGAAGTTCCCCTGGCGGAATCGCTCCGCTGGAGGGCAAAAGTGCTCCTTCCCAAGTTCCGCCTCGAGGCGGCAGCGCTTCGTCCCGAAAGTCACCTAATTTTTTAGGTCTTGTGGGAATTTATACCAGAAGATGGGCTCTGGAGGTGGGCCTGGGTGCCCACCCTCCACCAGGGCGTGGTTAGGGGGCCTGGCGCACCCTGGTGGAGGGTGGCCACCCGGTGCCCCCCTTCGGTAGTTTTCAGCTCCAGTAATTTTTATTTATTGCATAAAAAATCTCCATAAATTTTCAGCTTCGTTGGGGATGCACAGAATATGTATCTCTGATGTGCTTTTTTAGGGTGCTAAATTTGACTTGTCGGCATTCTCCCTCTTGATGTAAACCTTACAAATTGTGAGAGAAAAGGCATTAGAATTACTCCCCCAAGCATTATTATGCATAAAAACATTATAAATAACAGTAGTAAATCATGATGTGAAATGGACGTATCACCTGTGGCGTCCGACGCCTCTATCTCAATTGTCAATTCGTTGTCGCCTGTGTATGCGAGGCTTATACGTATGGACTACAGGCTGCAACTACTAGCTGGCTCACGGCCATTTGCTATGTGCACGTACGTCTACAAGGAAGAGTGGTCAATCGAGTGATTACATCGTCCATACATGGATTTTTTAGGGGCGAAGGCTAGCTTTGTTACTCAAATTCCACATCTAGTGGGATACAAAAAAGATCATGAGGGTGGATCAACCAAATATGTCGCCCCTAATCCATTGAGTATGAAAATTTAGCTAATCTATTAGCATCTACGTTCAAAGGTTATTTTACAATTAAACAAAGAAGCACCAAAGGAAATCTCCCTAATTATCGGGCCATATAGTCCATCAGCCCCTGAATTGATATCTCACATGACTTGCTTCACGTATGAAGCTATGATTATATCTTTCATGTGAAGGTCCTCGGCCAGCGCCAGTCCCTCTCTGATAGCCATCGCCTCCATCGCCGCCACGTTCGTGATGCCATGTATAACCAAAGCAGAGTTTCCCAAGAACTTGCCATGTGCATCCCTGCATACCGCTACACAAGCTCATCCCACATGAGATCTTGCCATAGCCGCACCTATGTGGATTTTAGCTACTCCCAGTAGTGGCGTTAACGGTCTGACGCGCGTTTGCTGGCCACTCGGCCTGGCTGGTTTCACCTCTGGTTTTAACATGTCAAGCTCCTGGATGAACCACATATGAACTAGTGTGTGGCAGTGGGGCTCTGGTATATCTGCTCATGAATGGCCTGCCTCCTCGCCCACCAAATGGCCCACAAGGTGATCGAAAGCTTGACAAAAGCAGCATGTGATAACGAGTCCTTCATTGAGAAGGGCCATTGTCTTGTGCTAGGTTCTGTGGTCTCTCACAGATGCTCTGCAAGCTCACCATCGACCATGGCCCAAACACATCTTTCCACTATGCATTCCAAAAACAAATGTCTCCAAGAGTCATCCTCTCCACACAGGCCGCATGATGTTGTGGTGGACATTTTGCGATGATCTTGGACATCCTCTGTTGGCACTGATTGCTTGGCAAGACGCCATAAGAACATTCTGATTTTCCCAGGTACATGTGTCTGCCAGAGTTGTTTCCAGGAGGCCATGTCGCGATCAATGATTGATGACCCAACATCTCCTTCTATCCAAGCTTCTCGTCTCCTCTTGGTCTCTACCATCATCCTATAGCATGACTTGACAGTGAATAGACCGCTTCTCTCATGGTTCCATGGCCAAGAGTCAGAGACAATTCTAGTACGTAAAGGGATTGATCGAATGGCCGACACATCTATGGATAGAAAGACTGCAAATAGTTTCTCCATATCCCATGTGGCTGTTGTGTGGTCTATCAGTTCAGACACAAGCTCGGGGGGGGGGGTCCTGTGTGATGCAACCATAGGGCCGAAGCATCTCATCGTATGGAATCCAAAATATCCAACCACACCTTGGTCGTGGCTCCATCTCCTGTGCGTCTGATGATGCCTTGTTTTAGCACATCTCTGTCGTCTATGATTGATCTCCACTTGGCTCGGGCTACTTCCCAACTAGGCATCTAGGATTGTACCATCAGGGTAGTATGCTGATTTCAGAATTCGCCCGCTCAAGGACTCCAGAGATTGTAATAATCTCCAGGCCTATTTTGCCAAGAGAGAGAAGTTAAACAATTCAAAGTCTTTGAAACCGAGAACCCCCCCATCACCTTTGGTTGTGTCATAGTTTCCTAGGACACCCAATGCGGTTACCATTTTACTTCTTTGTCACCCCACCATAATTTTCTGATTAACATGTTTAGATGTTCACATAGGCCCCTAGGCACTCTGAAGCATGACATAGAGAAGACAGGAACCGCCTGAGCTACTGCCTTGACCAACACTTCCTTGCCTGCTGTGGACATTGTATGCTCAATCCATCCTTGTACCTTACTCCACAGGAATCCATAAGGTACTTAAAAGCACCATTCTTTGATGATCCAACTGTTGGGGAACGTTCCATGGGAAACAAAAAATTTCCTACGCACACGCAAGATCTATCCATGGTGATGAGCATCTACGAGGGGAGAGTGGATCTACATACCCTTGTAGATCGCTAAGCGGGAAGCATTAAGAAACATGGTTGATGTAGTTGAACGTCTCCGCGATCCAAATTGCCGAACGTCCCATGACCCAATCACGATCCATCCTGATCTAGCGCCGAACGGACGGCACCTTCACGTTTAGCACACGTACAACTCGATGACGATGTAGGCCTTCTTGATCCAGCAAGAGGGAGCGGAGACGTAGATGAGTTCTTCGACAACGCGATGGCATGGCGGCGATGGTGGTGGAACTATTCCAGCAGGGCTTCGCCTAAGCACCGCCGAAACAATCTAGAGGAAGAACTACGATCTAGAGGAGAGGATAGCACGTGGCTGATTTCTATGTTGAAAAACCCTCAATACCTCTAGTATATATAGGAGGAGGGAGGGAGGAGGCTTGTCCCCCAAGGGCCAGCCCGTGCTTCAGCCGAAGGAGGAGAGGAGGAGTCCTCCTCCAATCCTAGTAGGACTAGGACTCCTTCTCTCCACTTGGAAACCTCCTCCACCTTTTGGACTTTCCACCTTTCATCCGCATGGGCCCTTTGGGCTGGCTGCCCAGCCCACCAGGGGCAGGTGCGCCACCCTATAGCCCATGTGGTCCCCTTAAGGGGTGGTGGGCCCACTTGGTGGACCCCCGGAACCCATTCGTCACTCCCGGTACACTGCCAGTAATGCCCGAAACTTTTCCGGAGTCCAAACACCAACTTACTATAAATCCGTATTCGTCTCTGTACCATTACGGAACTCGTGATGTGTGGGATCTCATCCAGGACTCCGAACAAAACTTCAGTCACCAACATGCATAACTCAAAACTACCAAAACGTCAGCGAACCTTAAGTGTGCAGACCCTGCGGGTTCAAAAACTATGTAGACATGACCGAGACACCTCCACGACCAATAACAAATAGCAGGACCTGAATGCCCATATTGGATCCTACATATTCTATGAAGATCTTTATCGGTTGAACCTCTATGTCAAGGATTCAGTTAATCCCGTTTGCTTTTCCCTTTGTTCTTCGGTATGTTACTTGCCTGAGATTCGATCGTCGGTATCTGTATACCTAGTTCAATCCCGTTATCGGCAAGTCTCTTTACTCATTCCGTAATACAAGATCCCATGGCTAACAATTTAGTCACATTGCTTGCAAGGCTTGTTGTGATGTTGTATTACCGAGTGGGCCCTGAGATACCTCTCCGTCACATGTAGCAACAAATCCGAGTCTTGATCCATACCCACTCAACAGACACTCTTGGAGATACCTATAGAGCACCATTATAGTCACCCAGTTACGTTGCAACGTTTGATACACCCAAGGAACTCCTCTAGTGTCAGTGAGTTGCGTGATCTCATGGTCATAGGAACAGATACTTGACATGTAGAAAACTATAGCAATAAACTAACACAATCATATGCTATGTTTATAGTTTGGGTCTTGTCCATCACATCAGTATCCCAATGATGTGATCCCATTATCAAATGACATCTCATGTCAATGGCTAGGAAACCTTGACCATCTTTGATCAACGAGCTAGTTTACTAGAGGCATACTAGGGACACAGTGTTGTCTATATATCCACACATGCAATGTGTTTCCAATCAATACAATTATAGCATGGATAATAAACGATTATCATGAAAAAGGAAATCTAATAATAACCATTTTATTATTGCCTCTATGGCATATTTCCAATAGTCTCCAACTTGCACTAGAGTCAATAATCTAGCTCACATCACTATGTGATTTACATTGTAATGAATCGAACACCCATACAGTTCTGTTGTTGATCATGTTTAGCCCTTGGAAGAGGTTTAGTCAATGGGTCTGCAACATTCAAATACCTGTGCACTTTGCAAATATTTATGTCCTCCTCCTTGATGTACTCACAAATGGAGTTGAAGCGTCACTTTATGTGTCTGGTCCTCTTGTGAAACCTTGGTTCCATAGACAGGGCAATGACACCAGTGTTATCACAGATCAGATCCACTGGATTCAGTGCATTGGGCACTACTCCAAGGTCTGTCATGAACTCCTTCATCCAAACACCTTCCTTTGCCGCCTCCGAGGTTGCGATGTACTCCACTTCGCATATAGAATTGGCTACCACGCTCTGCTTGGAACTGCACCAGCTTACCGCTCCCCCATTAAGAATAAATATGTATCCAGCTTGTGACTTAGAGTCATCCGGATCAGTGTCAAAGCTTGCATCGACGTAACCCTTTACGACGAGCTCTTGATCACCTCCATAAACGAGAAACATTTCCTTAGTCCTTTTCAGGTACTTAAGGATATTCTTGACCGTCGTCCAGTGCTCCATTCCTGGATCACTTTGAAACCTTTCGGCCATACTTATGGCAAGGCTGACATCGGGTCTTGTGCACAACATTGCATAAATGATAGATCCTATAGCTGAAGCATAGGGGATGACACTCATCTTTTCTCTATCTTCTGCAGTCACTAGGCATTGAGTCTTACTCAACTTCACACCTTGTAACATAGGCAAGAACCCCTTCTTGGACTAATCCATTTTGAACTTCTTCAAAACTTTATCAAGGTATGTGCTCTATGAAAGTCCTATTAAGTGTCTTGATCTATCTCTATAGGTCTTAATGCCTAATATGAAAGCAGTTTCTCCTAGGTCCTTCATTGAAAAACTATTGCTCAAATATTCCTTCATGCTTTCCAGAATTTCGATATTGTTTCCAATCAGCAATATGTCATCCACATATAATATTAGCATGCTATAGAGCTCCCACTCACTTTCTTGTAAATACAAGCTTCTTTGTAAACTTGTATAAACCCGAACGCTTTGATCACATCATCAAAGTGCAGATTCCAACTTCGAGATGCTTGCACCAGTCCATAAATGGATCGCTAGAGTTTGCAAACTTTGTGAGCATTCTCTTGATCGACAAAACCTTCTGGTTGTATCATATACAACTCTTCCTTAAGGAAACCGTTAAGGAATGCTGTTTTGACATCCATCTGCCAAATTTCATAGTTGAAGTATGTAGCTATTGCTAACATGATTCTGATGGACTTAAGCATCGCTACGGGTGAGAAGGTCTCATCATGGTCAACTCCTTGAACTTGTGAAAAACCCTTTGCCACAAGTCGATCTTTATAGACGATGACATTACCATTCACGTCTGTCTTCCTCTTAAAGATCCATTTGTTCTGAATGGCCTTTCGCCCTTCAAGTAATACTTCCAAAGTCCATACTTTGTTTTCATACATGGATCCCATCTCGGATTTTATGGCCTCTAACCATTTCTCAGAATCCGGGCCCATCATCACTTCCCCATAGCTCATACATTAATCGTTGTCTAACAACATGACCTCCAAGACAGGGTTGTCGTACCACTCATGAGCAGTACTCGCCCTTGTCAACCTACGAGGTTCAATAGTAACTTGATCCGAAGTTTCATGATCATCTTAATTAACTTCCTCTTCAACTGCCGCAGGCTCCACAGAAACATTTTTCTACGCTGTGCTACTCTCTGGTTGAAGCAAAGGTTCAACAACCTCATCAACTTCTATTTTACTCCCACTCAATTCTTTCGAGAGAAACTCTTTCTCAAGAAATGTTCCATTCTTAGCGACAAACACTTTGCCTTCGGATCTGAGATAGAAGGTATACCTAACTGTCTCTTTTGGGTATCCTATGAAGACGCATTTCTTCGCTTTGGGTTCCAGCTTTTCAGGCTGAAGCTTTTTGACATAAGCATCACATCCCCAAACTTTAAGAAATGACAACTTTGGCTTCTTGCCAAACCAAAGTTCATATGGTGTCGTCTCAACGGATTTTGATGGTGCCCTATTTAAAGTGAATGTAGCTGTCTCTAATGCATAACCCCAAAACGATAGTGGCAAATCGGAAAGAGACATATGTAACATCCCAAAATTTCATTTTGGAATGTTATGAAATATATGTATGCATCATCATCATATTGCTTGAGTGAAATGAAATGTTGGATTTTCCCTTTGAAAATATAGCTCTTTTTGTTTTGCCACTTCAACCTCTTTGCAAAACCCTGAAATATTTCAATTGTGAGAGGAGGAACATGACACTCCACACTAGGGGCATCATTGTGAAGTTTTTAACCATAAAAACCCAGGGGGTTATTTGAAAATTATTTGCAAAAGGAATTAAAATAACATTTAGGCATTTTCTGAAAATAATTTTTTTAAAAGTATTTATTTTGGCCATAGAAAAATGTTCATTAAATTGCATTTATTCCCCTGGTCATTTTAATATATAAATTTCATTTTTGGAAATGATTTGATTGCCATAATGTAGTTTTCTTTCTCTGTAAATTAGAAAAAGGAAAATATTTCATAATTGGTAAGTCCACCGCAGCCCACCTACCAAATCAAGCCTGAATCAGATCTGAAATTAATTCGGATCGGCCACCGATGCTGCACCCCCTCTCCCCCTCTCTCTATCGCATGGGACCCACCATCCGATCCCGGATCGCCCGTGCTCACCTTCCTTCTTCCACCCCTTACCTCGCCGGCGAGATTCCACCGCATCGGATCTCCCTCCACCTTCCTTTTCTCGAGCCCTCATAGCCTCTATAAAGCGCCCCTTCCTCGCCGTGCCCCATTTCCCCTCGAAACCCCACCTCCCCTCGACAGAGCGCCGCCCCCAGACCTTGCCGGAGCTCGGCTCCTCACTGAAGCTCCCTGAGCTCGTGACCGTTGCCCCCTTCACCCCCACACCCCATAGTCGCCACCCACGAATGTCGGAGGACCGCCGCCGCCATTTGGACCATTCGGACACCGCCCTCGACCACCGCAACGCCGTCCCTGACCACCTCCGACGCTCCGCCGCCATCGACCATCGCCGGAGACACCCCGGCCCTCTTTGTAAGCCACTGCCCCTCCCTAGACCGTCAGATCTAGATCCAACGCATATAAATAGATCACTTAAATCCCCGAATCGGAATCCGTTAATGCTCGGCCACCCGCTCGCTAGCTACCGCACGCACACGGCTTCGGCCAATCACATAGTGACACGTAGGCCATTGTCCGTTAGGATAGTTTTTCCTTTTCTGTTTTTGTTTTAGAAAAAAAGAATAGTTCTATTTTTCTTTTTTTTTAATATATTTTAGGATATTTAGAGCTTTTGGTTGATTCTTTTTGCAACATGTCATAAATTTCATGTCGTTTCTGTCTGTAGTTTTAGTTTTCAAATTTGAACTTTGTTAAATTTGATCAAATCATAAAAACTTGAATAACTTGAGTTTAAAAACTTATTTTTGAGTAATTCTTTTTGTCATTGCTTTATATTAGTTAGATTTACCATCCTGAACTATTTGAGTATTTTTAGGATATTTTAGATTAGAGTTTTAGCAAAAACAGATTCTGTTTAGTTCTTTTCAGGGTTTATTTGAATAGTTTTTATTTTAGTTTGTTTTGGTTCTGTTTTATTTCAACTTTCTGTTGTAGCTCTTTTAGTTTTCTGTTGTTCAACATTAGGAGAATTATTTTCTAATAATAAAAATATTTTGTTTTGTTTTGTGCTCTATTTTTCAATAGGTAAACTATGTTTTCACCATAAGTATTGTTTAGTAAAAGGTTTTGTAGTAATTCTTTTGCACAAAAGTTTTATGGTGAAATACTTCCTATTTTATAATAAAATTTTACTATTTATTTTCTGTTTATTTATTTATTAGTTGCTAAAAACAATTCTGATCTTGTTTTGTTTTAGCAGTAGTTTTGCCACAAAAGTTGAGAGGTTTTCTATTTGTTTTGTTTTCTTTTATTTTGATTGTGCTATTGATTTGTATTAGTACTATTAGTTTACCTTGCTGATTGTTGTAAGTGGTGTTGTGGTTATGCTTATTGTGTGCTTTGTTTGATTCGTTAGATCATCCGGAGTGCGAGGCTTGTTATCTAGAGTCACTCGAGTATGAAGATCGTCAGCAAGGCAAGTCACTTTGATCATGTTTACCCATGTTTTTATTGCATTAGTTCTACAATCTCCCCATTTGCATGCAAAGTAGGTAATTTGGAAATTTGGTTACTTGATGTAGTATCATGTGGTAGGCACCCCTCAACCCTTTGACACTTTGGCCCCGGGAAACGTTGATTTAATTTTTGCTATGCTATTAGTAGACGGGGTTGGTTGTGTGATTCATGAGAGCTGTGAGATAATAATTACAAGACCTACAAGATGATCAATACTTCAAGACTCCAAGTTTTCAACATACCTCTGGGTGGATGATGGTTGAACGGCGCCCTGGAGAAGCCAGTGGTTAGCCTAGGTGTTGCTGGAGAAGTTCCAGTATTCACGCGGAAAGGTCCACCCACGAACAAAGAGATGGATTGATGCTTCAAGACCCAAGGCTTACCTGCACAGCCACAAGCCATTATGGGCTCTGGCTTGGTTGGATATTGTGGCGACCCTGGACAGGCGGTGCTACGAGATGTAGAAGAAAGGTAGGAAAGGATGGGCACCGACAGAGTCTTAGAGGAACCCCTTAGAAGACCATGTTTTGATCATCCGTTCCTCAAACACCCTGAAGTGCGAGGAATCCAACGGAGGCGATCAAATCTTGTGGGGAACGTGTGCAAAACTCTGCAGAGTACTCAAACCTAATCGATTAGCCGTGTCCGCGGTCTTGGACAACTTGAGCCAAAGGAACTGAAACTATCTAGAATTCTCAACACAAAGAATTATAATGATGTGGGTATTAATGACAACTTGGGTATGAGAATTGGTTGGTGGAACCATCTCATTAATCAACCAACATTGTAGTAATAACTTCTCTTTTGTCCTCTCTTGTTGTAGGAAAAATTTGCTTTACACAAAACTTTAACTTATAGCCCCACCTGCCATATATGCATATAGTATAGATGATTATTTTACACCCCCTCTTTTGTGACTTGCCGGCATATTCAAAATGCTAACCTACACAGTTGCAACGTCTCATGTTGTAGATACTCTTCTTCGACAAGTATGAGTACGATTCAGGGTTACGGTCTACACTCAACCTGCCGTTGGTGTTTATTGGGACTCCACTCCCGTTGACTATTTCTGCTGAGATTATAAGGTATATATCAGTTTTATGTTACTTACATGTGATTGCACTTTGCTATATACATTGATGTACTCTGTGTGCTAGCATACTAATCCAGGGATGGCACAGAACACACAGAGGCTTGACCTTTCCAGGCCGGGTCGCTACAGAAATGGTATCAGAGGACACGCTGACCGTAGGACGTAACCTCTAGGATTGAAAAAACCCTAGGAAAAAGTTCATTTTCTATTGTCTTTCAAATACTTATATTCTCATCTGCTCATCTCTGACTTCTCTCCGATTTTTTTTCAACATTTCTAGATGGCCACCTTCACCCCAGCTTTGTTCACGGAGTTTTGCCAGCCTAACGCGACGATGCCCTTTGGCAAAGAGCTGGTCAAGATCGTCAGGGACGTACGGATCGCTTTGCCAAGCATCACCGAGACTCCTATCATGTCTTTTCCACAAGATGGTCGCTATAGGATCGAGGTGCACATCCCCGGAAAGACCTTTGGAAATCGTAAAGAACCAATGGACTTCAAGTTCATGGCGCCCAGCTAGATTCTCGGGAGGGACGTGGCGATTCACCATATCCTCAGACGTATTCAGGAGGAATACAGGGGTGGTCCTATTTCGCCAAGCCTCAGCATGGTTTGTCGCAGAGATGCCAATGGAAATATCATAAACACCCCCAGTGAAGATTCCACCATTTCATATATCTAGACTTTGGAGACTTACATCAGGACTCTAGAGCTTCGGGTACGCGCAGACACGAAGACGATCAAAAAGCTGATGAACCGCGAGCTTGACCTCGAAGCTGACATACAAGAAGACAATTACGAGCATGAGCATGAAGTGAAGGACTTCTTGGAGAGGATCGAGAAGCTGAAGACTCGCATTGCAAATCTGGAGGAACAACTGGACGTGGGAGAAAATCTTCACCCAGAAGGAGACATGGCTCCCTTGATTAGCAACGATGATGACTATGAGGAGAGCGCCACCGGAGGAGGCCACATCACCATGGACTTTTGAGGAGAACTTTAGCAATGCCCTCCATGTATCTTTTATTTCATCGTTAAAACATAGGCCGATGTTTAGTTTTATTTGGAGAATTGTATCTCGATGTTTGAACCTTGAGTTGAATAAATGAATGAGTGTTTTGGTGTGATATGTTTGTTGCATTGCATATGGGTAGTGATTTTTTTCCCTTTAGGCCCTTGTTCTATTCTAATTCTCTTCCCTCTGGAAACAGCAAGATGCCTCCGCGACGTGAGTCCGACTTCACCTTCCCGCCGGAACTCACACAACTCCTCCAGCAGCAGAATGCCCTGATGCAGCTGTTGATCCAGAACCAGACCAACAACAACAACAACTGCCCTCCACCTAAGGCTGACAACCTCACCCGTTTTCTGAGGCTGAATCCACCAACCTTCTCCAGCAGCACCGAGCCCATTGTGGCAGATGATTGGCTCCACAAGATGGAGAGGGAACTCATCACCGCTGGATGCTCTGAGGCTAAAAAGGTGCGCTTTGCCGCCCATCAACTTGAGGGGCCAGCAGCTTCATGGTGGGAGAACTACACCACCACGTACCCCATTGTTGGTGTTATTTGGGAGCAGTTCAAGCTAGCTTTTCGCACCGCTCATGTTTCAGCAGGAGCCATGAGTCTGAAGAAGCGAGAGTTTCGCAACTTGCACCAGGGGAATCGCTCAGTGGCCCAGTATGTGGATGAATTCAGCATGTTGGCCCGTTATGCACCAAGAGATGTGCTCGATGATGCGGGCAAGCAGGAGAAGTTCCTGGAAGGACTCAACAATGAGTTGAGCATGCAACTGGTGGTGGTTACATTCAACAATTACCAAGAGCTGGTAGACAAGGCCCTCATCTTGGAGGGAAAACAACAGCAAGTTGAGAACCGCAAGAGGAAATATGGACAGGGGAAGTCTAACTTTGGAGCTCAGCAGAAGCCCCGCTACTCCCCATACTCAGGGAATACCGGATCAGGGACCGGTAAGTATGGAGGACACACTCATGCCATGCACAACCATGGAGGACACAACCATGGGGGAAGTGGGAATAATCATCCCAACAATGGAAACTTCAAGAATGGCAATGGAAGTGGAAATGGCAACCAGCATCGTCCCGCTCCAGCTCAGAAGGATCTGAGCCATATCACTTGCTTCAAGTGCCAGAAGACAGGGCACTATGCCACTGAATGTCCCCAAAACAAACAGGGAAATGGAAACGGCAACAACAACGGCAACTCATCAGCTAGGAAGCCAAATCCTTTTCCCCGTGCTCAGGTGAACCACATTGATGTGGAGGAAGTCTATGATCAGCCCAAGACTGTGGTTGGTAAGTTTTTATTGCATTCACGTCCAGTTATGGTACTTTTTGATTCCGGTGCAACTCATTCATTCATATCACGGGTAGTTGTGGAAAAGTATGGTTTGCCCACCAGAACCCTTAGTCGGCCCATTAAGGTCAGTTCCCCAGGAGGCATGATGATGGCAGGGATAGGATGCCACACATTGAGCCTCAATATTGGAAACCATGTTTTCCCCACCGACCTCATCGTCTTAGAGTCCGAGGGATTGGATGTCATCCTAGGCATGGATTGGATGACCAAGTATGAAGGAAAGCTTGATTGCCCCAGCAAGTCTATTTTTCTCACCACCCCAGAACACAAGAGGATTAAGTATGTATCCCGACGCACACCAAAGAATACTCGGGTAAATTCCCTCACGGGTGTTGTTCAGGAGGAAGTGTCGGTTGTACAAGACTTCCCAGATGTATTCCCGGAGGAATTACCAGGCATGCCACCAGATAGAGAGATTGAGTTCCTGATAGAGTTACTGCCAGGAACAGCCCCAATTTCCAAGAGACCCTATCGGATGCCCGCAAATGATTTAGAAGAAATCAAGAAGCTGATTAAGGAGTTATTGGACAAAGGGTATATTCGCCCAAGTTCTTCACTTTGGGGAGCCCCAATTCTTTATCGTGCATTGAACGAGGTGACTATCAAGAACAAGTACCCTTTGCCGATGATTAATGACTTGTTTGATCAGCTAGTGGGAGCCAAAGCGTTCTCCAAGATCGATCTTCGATCAGGGTATCACCAGCTGAAAATTTGTGAACAAGATATACCCAAAACAACCTTCACCACAAGGTATGGCTTATATGAGTATACAGTCATGTCTTTTGGTTTGACTAATGCTCCTGCCTATTTCATGAGTATGATGAACAAAGTGTTTATGGAATATCTGGACAAGTTTGTCGTGGTGTTCATCGACGATATATTGATATTCTCCAAGAGCGAGGAAGAACACAAGGAACACTTGCGTTTAGTTCTGGAGAAGCTTAGAGAGCATCAGTTATATGCCAAGTTCACCAAATGTGAATTTTGGCTGATGGAAGTCGGATTCCTTGGACACATTATTTCTGGAGATGGAATAGCAATGGACCCCGCTAAGGTTGAAGCAGTCACCGAGTGGAAGTCACCCACCTCAGTTAAGGAGATCCGTAGTTTTCTCGGACTTGCCGGATATTACCGAAGGTTTATTGAGAATTTCTCAAAGATTGCCAAGCCCATGATGGAGTTATTGAAGAAAGAGTCTAAGTATATTTGGACTGAGGAATGTGAAGCCAGTTTCCAGGAGTTGAAGAAACGTTTGGTCACAGCCCCAGTGTTGATTTTGCCAAATATTCGGAAGGACTTCCAGGTCTATTGTGACGCTTCACGTCAAGGACTTGGAGGAGTACTCATACAGGAGGGAAAAGTTGTAGCCTATGCATCCAGAAAACTACGACCTCATGAGTTAAACTACGCCACCCATGATTTGGAGTTAGCATCCATAGTGCACGCACTCAAGACCTAGAGACATTTCCTTATCGGAAATAGTTGTGATGTTTACGCTGATCATAAGAGCCTAAAGTATATCTTCACACAGAAGGAGTTGAACCTCAGACAGAGGAGATGGCTAGAGTTAATCAAGGACTATGACATGAGATTGCATTACCATCCAGGGAAGGCAAATGTTGTAGCAGATGCCTTGAGTCGGAAGAGTTATGTGAACACACCCATAGCGGGAGGATTACCCCAGGAGTTAGCCGATGATCTCAAAGAGCTTCGGCTAGAGATAGTTCCAAGAGGATATGTTGCCACACTGGAGATCCAGTCCACCTTGATCGAAAGAATTCGTGAAGCCCAGAAATCAGACAAGGAGATAGCTGAGATAAAGCAGAGAATGAAGGATGGAAAAGCTAAAGACTTTCCTGAAGATGAACAAGGAACTCTATGGTTTGAGGACCGAATCTATGTGCCCAATGACCCAAAGCTCAGGAAGTTGATACTTCAAGAAGCCAATGATTCACCTTACTTGATACCCCAAGGCAACACCAAGATGTATTTGGATTTGAAGGAAAGTTACTGGTGGACAGGTATGAACAAGGATATTGCCGAACATGTTGCGGTATGTGATGTTTGTCAGCGAGTAAAGGCGGAACATCAGAAACCAGCAGGGTTACTCCAACCTTTGCCGATACCCGAGTGGAAATGGGATAAGCTTGGTATGGACTTCATCACAGGATTACCCAGGACCCGTTCCGGTTATGATTCCATCTGGGTAGTGGTCGATCGCTTGACCAAGGTGGCTCATTTCATTCCAGTGAAGACCACCTATACCAGTGCTAAGTTAGCCAAGATATATATGACCAGGATCGTATGTCTGCATGGAGTTCTGAGGAGTATCGTGTCAGATAGAGGAACACAATTTACCTCAAAGTTTTGGCGTCAGTTACACAAAACTTTGGGTACAAGGCTGGAGTTCAGTACAACTTTTCATTCGCAAACCAATGGACAAACTAACAGAGTCAACCAGATTCTAGAGGACATGTTGAGAGCTTGTGTGCTAGACTATGGGTCTAGTTGGGATGACAACTTACCTTACACAAAGTTCTCCTACAACAACAGTTATCAGACCAGTCTGAAGATGGCCCCTTCGAAGCTTTATACGGAAGGAGGTGCAGAACACCATTGATGTGGGATGGTGTTGGAGATCGAAAACTTTTTGGACCCGATCTTATCCGAGATTTTAAAGAAAAGGTCAAGCTGATTCGAGACCGACTCAAGATAGCCCAATCCAGGTAGAAGAGCTATGCTGATAGCAAACGCAAGGAGGTGACGTATGAAGTGGGAGACCGAGCATACCTTCGTGTGTGTCCCCACTTCGAGGAATCAAGAGATTTAGTGTTAAAGGAAAGTTAGCACCCAGATTCATAGGCCCCTACAAAATTCTTGAACGTAGAGGCGAAGTTGCATACAAGCTGGAATTACCGGAAGGATTGTCAGGAGTTCACGATGTTTTCCATGTTTCCCAGCTGAAGAAATGCCATGATGAGATGGCTAATATTCCTTCGAGGGACACAGTGCCCCTAGAGGCCATACAACTTGACAATGATCTGACTTACGAGGAGAAGCCCACCTACCAAATCAAGCCCGGAGCAGATCTGAAATTAATTCGGATCGGCCACCGACGCCGCACCCCCTCTCCCCTCTCTCTGTCGCATGGGACCCACCATCCGATCCCGGATCGCCCACGCTCACCTTCCTTCTTCCCCCCTTACCTCGCCGGCGAGATTCCACCGCGCCGGATCTCCCTCCACCTTCCTTTTGCCGAGCCCTCGCAGCCTCTATAAAGTGCCCCTGCCTCACCGCGCCCCATTTCCCACCGAAACCCCACCTCCCCTCGCTAGAGCGCCGCCCCCGCACCTCGCCGGAGCTCGGCTCCCCACCGAAGCTCCCTGAGCTCGTGACCGTCGCCCCCTTCACCCCCACACCCCACCGCCTCCACCCACGAACGCCGGAGGACCGCCGTCGCCGTTTCGACCATTCGGACACCGCCCTCAACCACCACGACGCCGTCCCCAACCACCTCCGATGCTCCGCCGCCATCGACCATCGTCGAAGACACCCCGACCCTCTCTGTAAGCCATCGCCCCTCCCTAGACCGTTAGATCTAGATCCAACGCGTAGAAATAGATCACTTAAATCCCCGAATCGGTATCCGTTAACACTCGGCCACCCGCTCGCTAGCTCCCGCACGCACACGACTTCGGCCCATCACATCCTGACACGTAGCCCATTGTCCGTTAGGATAGTTTTTCCTTTTCTGTTTTTGTTTTAGAAAAACAAAATAGTTCTGTTTTTATTTTTGTTATATCTTTTACGATATTTAGAGTTTTTGATTGATTCTTTTGCAACATGTCACAAATTTCATGTAGTTTCTGTCTGTAGTTTTAGTTTTCAAATTTGAACTTTTAAATTTCAATTTTGTTAAATTAGATCAAATCATAAAAACTTGAATAACTTGAGTTTAAAAACTTATTTTTGAGTAATTCCTTTTGTCATTGCTTTATATTAGTTAGATTTACCATCCTGAACTGTTTGAGTATTTTTAGGATATTTTAGATTAGAGTTTTTAGCAAAAACAGTTTTTGTTTAGTTCTTTTTAGGGTTTATTTGAATAGTTTTTATTTTAGTTTGTTTTGATTCTGTTTTATTTCAACTTTCTATTGTAGCTCTTTTAGTTTTATGTTATTCAACATTTGGAGAATTATTTTCTGATAATAAAAGTATTTTGTTTTGTTTTGTGCTCTATTTTTCAATAGGTAAACTTTGTTTTCACCATAAGTATTGTTTATCAAAAGGTTTTGTAGTAATTCTTTTGCACAAAAGTTTTATGGTGAAATACTTCCTATTTTCTAATAAAATTTTACTATTTATTTTCTGTTTATTTATTTATTAGTTGGTGAAAACAATTCTGATCTTGTTTTGTTTTAGCAGAAGTTTTGCCACAAAAGTTGAGAGGTTTTCTATTTCTTTGTTTTGTTTTCTTTTGATTGTGCTATTGATTTGTATTAGTACTATTAGTTTACCTTGCTGATTGTTGTAAGTGGTGTTGTGGTTATGCTTATTGTGTGCTTTGTTTGATTCGTTAGATCATCCGGAGTGCGAGGCTTGTTATCTAGAGTCACTCGAGTACGAAGATCGTCAGCAAGGCAAGTCACTTTGATCATGTTTACCCATGTTTTTATTGCATTAGTTCTACCATCTCCCCATTTGCATGCAAAGGAGGTAATTTGGAAATTTGGTTACTTGATGTAGTATCATGTGGTAGGCACCCCTCAACCCTTTGACACTTTGGCCCCGGGAAACGTTGATTTAATTTTTGCTATGCTATTAGTAGACGGGGTTGGTTGTGTGATTCATGAGAGTTGTGAGATAATAATTACAAGACCTACAAGATGATCAAGAATTCAAGACTCCAAGTTTTCAACATACCTCTGGGTGGATGATGGTTGAACGGCGCCTTGGAGAAGCCAGTGGTTAGCCTAGGTGTTGCTGGAGAAGTGGCAGTATTCACGCGGAAAGGTCCACCCAGGAACAAAGAGATGGATTGATGCTTCAAGACCCAAGGCTTACCTGCACAGCCACAAGCCATTATGGGCTCTGGCTTGGTTGGATATTGTGGTGACCCTGGACAGGCGGTGCTACGAGATGTAGAAGAAAGGTAGGAAAGGATGGGCACCGACAGAGTCTCAGAGGAACCCCTTAGAAGACCATGTTTTGATCATCCGTTCCTCAAACACCCTGAAGTGCGAGGAATCCAATGGAGGCGATCAAATCTTGTGGGGAACGTGTGCAAAACTCTGCAGAGTACTCAAACCTAATCGATTAGCCGTGTCCACGGTCATGGACAACTTGAGCCAAAGGAACTGAAACTATCTAGAATTCTCAACACAAAGAATTATAATGATGTGGGTATTAATGACAACTTGGGTATGAGAATTGGTTGGTGGAACCATCTCATTAATCAACCAACATCGTAGTAATAACTTCTGTTTTGCCCTCTCTTGTTGTAGGAAAAATTTGCTTTACGCAAAACTTGAACTTATAGCCCCACCTGCCATATATGCATATAGTATAGATGATTATTTTACACCCCCTCTTTTGTGACTTGCCGGCATATTCAAAATGCTGACCTACACGGCTGCAACGTCTCATGTTGCAGATACTCTTCTTCGACGAGTAAGAGTACGATTCAAGGTTACGGTCTACACTCAACCTGCCGTTGGTGTTTATTGGGACTCCACTCCCGTTGACTATTTCCGCTGAGATTATAAGGTATATATCAGTTTTACGTCAATTACATGTGATTGCACTTTGATATATACATTGATGTACTGTGTGTGCCAGCATACTGATCCAGGGATGGCACAGAACACACAGAAGCTTGACCTTTCCAGGTCGGGTCGCTACAGAAATGGTATCAGAGCACACGCTGACCGTAGGACATAACCTCTAGGATTGGAAAAACCCTAGGAAAAAAATCATTTTCTATTGTCTTTCAAATTCTTATATTCTCATCTGCTCATTTCTGACTTCTCTCTGATTTTTTTTCAACATTTCTAGATGGCCACCTTCACCCCAGTTTTGTTCACGGAGTTTTGCCAGCCTGACGCGATGATGCCCTTTGGCAAAGAGCTGGTAAAGATCGTCAGGGACATAAGGATCGCTTTGCCAAGCATCACCGAGACTCCTATCATGTCTTTTCCACAAGATGGTCGCTACAGGATCGAGGTGCACATCCCCGGAAAGACCTTTGGAAATCGTAAAGAACCCATGGACTTCAAGTTCGTGGCGCCCACCTGGATTCTCGGGAGAGACGTGGCGATTCACCGTGCCCTCAGACGTATTCAGGAGGAATACAGGGGTGGTCCTATTTCGCCAAGCCTCAGCATGGTTTGTCGTAGAGATGCCAATGGAAATATCATAAACACCCCACTAAAGATTCCACCATTTCATATATCTAGACTTTGGAGACTCACATCAGGACTCTAGAGCTTCGGGTACGCGCAGACACGAAGACGATCAAAAAGTTGAAGAACCGCGAGCTTGACCTCGAAGCTGGCATACGAGAAGCCAATTACGAGCATGAGCATGAAGTGAAGGACTTCTTGGAGAGGATCGAGAAGCTAAAGACTCGCATTGCAAATCTGGAGGAACAACTGGACGTGGGAGAAAATCTTCACCCAGAAGGAGACATGGCTCCCTTGATTAGCAACAATGATGACTATGAGGAGAGCGCCACCGGAGGAGGCCACATCACCATGCACTTTTGAGGAGAACTTTAGCAATGCTCTCCATGTATCTTTTATTTCATCGTTAAAATGTAGGCCGATGTTTAGTTTTTTTGGAGAATTGTATCTCGATGTTTGAACCTTGAGTTGAATAAATGAATGAGTGTTTTGGTGTGATATGTTTGTTGCATTGCATATGGGTAGTGAATTTTTTCCTTTAGGCCCTTGTTCTATTCTAATTCTCTTCCCTCTGGATACAGCAAGATGCCTCCGCGACGTGAGCCCGACTTCACCTTCCTGCCGGAACTCACACAACTCCTCCAGCAGCAGAATGCCCTGATGCAGCTGTTGATCCAGAACCAGACCAACAACAACAACAACCGCCCTCCACCTCAGGCCGACAACCTCACCCGTTTTCTGAGGCTGAATCCACCAACCTTCTCCAGCAGCACCGAGCCCATTGTGGCAGATGATTGGCTCCGCAAAATGGAGAGGAAACTCATCACCATTGGATGCACTGAGGCTAAAAAGCTGCGCTTTGCCGCCCATCAACTTGAGGGGCCAGCAGCTTCATGGTGGGAGAACTACACCATCACGTACCCCATTGCTGGTGTGACTTGGGAGTAGTTCAAGCTAGCTTTCCGCACCGCTCATGTTTCAGCAGGAGCCATGAGTCTGAAGAAGCGCGAGTTTCGCAACTTGCACCAGGGGAATCGCTCAGTGGCCCAGTATGTGGATGAATTCAGCATGTTGGCCCGTTATGCACCAAGAGATGTGGTCGATGATGCGGGCAAGCAGGAGAAGTTCCTGGAAGGACTCAACAATGAGTTGAGCATGCAACTGGTGGTGGCTACATTCAACAATTACCAAGAGCTGGTAGACAAGGCCCTCATCTTGGAGGGAAAACAACAGCAAGTTGAGAACCGCAAGAGGAAATATGGACAGGGGAAGTCTAACTTTGGAGCTCAGCAGAATCCCCGCTACTCCCCATACTCAGGGAATACCGGATTAGGGACCGGTAAGTATGGAGGACACACTCATGCCATGCACAACCATGGAGGACACAACCATGGGGGAAGTGGGAATAATCATCCCAACAATGGAAACTTCAAGAATGGCAATGGAAGTGGAAATGGCAACCAGCATCGTCTCGCTCCAGCTCAGAAGGATCTGAGCCATATCACCTGCTTCAAGTGCCATAAGACAGGGCACTATGCCACTGAATGTCCCCAAAACAAGCAGGGAAATGGAAACGACAACAACGGCAACTCATCAGCTAGGAAGCCAAATCCTTTTCCCCGTGCTCAGGTGAACCACATTGATGTGGAGGAAGTCTATGATCAGCCCGAGACTGTGGTTGGTAAGTTTTTATTGCATTCACGTCCAGTTATGGTACTTTTTGATTCTGGTGCAAGTCATTCATTCATATCAGGGGTAGTTGTAGAAAAGTATGGTTTGCCCACCAGAACCCTTAGTCGGCCCATTAATGTCAGTCCCCAGGAGGCATGATGATGGCAGGGATAGGATGCCACGCATTGAACCTCAATATTGGAAACCATGTTTTTCCCACCGACCTCATCGTCTTAGAGTCCGAGGGATTGGATGTCATCCTAGGCATGGATTGGATGACCAAGTATGAAGGAAAGCTTGATTGCCCCAGCAAGTCTATTTTGCTCACCACCCCAGAGCACAAGAGGATTAAGTATGTATCCCGACGCACACCGAAGAATACTTGGGTAAATTCCCTCACGGGAGTTGTTCAGGAGGAAGTGTCGGTTGTACAAGACTTCCCAGATGTATTCCCGGAGGAATTACCAGGCATGCCACCAGATAGAGAGATTGAGTTCCTGATAGAGTTACTGCCAGGAACAGCCCCAATTTCCAAGAGACCCTATCGGATGCCCGCATTTGATTTAGAAGAAATCAAGAAGCAGATTAAGGAGTTATTGGACAAAGGGTATATTCGCCCAAGTTCTTCACTTTGGGGAGCCCCAATTATTTATCGTGCATTGAACGAGGTGACTATCACGAACAAGTACCCTTTGTCGATGATTAATGACTTGTTTGATCAGCTAGTGGGAGCCAAAGCGTTCTCCAAGATCGATCTTCGATCAGGGTATCACCAGCTTAAAATTTGTGAACAAGATATACCCAAAACAACCTTCACCACAAGGTATGGCTTATATGAGTATACAGTCATGTCTTTTGGTTTGACTAATGCTCCTGCCTATTTCATGAGTATGATGAACAAAGTGTTTATGGAATATCTGGACAAGTTTGTCGTGGTGTTCATCGACGATATATTGATATTCTCCAAGAGCGAGGAAGAACACAAGGAACACTTGCGTTTAGTTCTGGAGAAGCTTAGAGAGCATCAGTTATATGCCAAGTTCACCAAATGTGAATTTTGGCTGATGGAAGTCGGATTCCTTGGACACATTATTTCTGGAGATGGAATAGCAATGGACCCCGCTAAGGTTGAAGCAGTCACCGAGTGGAAGTCACCCACCTCAGTTAAGGAGATCCGCAGTTTTCTCGGACTTGCCGGATATTACCGAAGGTTTAATGAGAATTTCTCAAAGATTGCCAAGCCCATGACGGAGTTATTGAAGAAAGAGTCTAAGTATATTTGGACTGAGGAATGTGAAGCCAGTTTCCAGGAGTTGAAGAAACGTTTGGTCACAGCCCCAGTGTTGATTTTGCCAAATATTCGGAAGGACTTCCAGGTTTATTGTGACGCTTCACGTCAAGGACTTGGAGGAGTACTCATACAGGAGGGAAAAGTTGTAGCCTATGCATCCAGACAACTATGACCTCATGAGTTAAACTACGCCACCCATGATTTGGAGTTAGCATCCATAGTGCACGCACTCAAGACCTAGAGACATTTCCTTATCAGAAATAGTTGTGATATTTACGCTGATTATAAGAGCCTAAAGTATATCTTCACACAGAAGGAGTTGAACCTCAGACAGAGGAGATGGCTAGAGTTAATCAAGGACCATGACATGAGATTGCATTACCATCCAGGGAAGGCAAATGTTGTAGCAGATGCCTTGAGTCGGAAGAGTTATGTGAACACACCCATAGCGGGAGGATTACCCCAGGAGTTAGCCGATGATCTCAAAGAGCTTCGGCTAGAGATAGTTCCAAGAGGATATGTTGCCACACTAGAGATCCAGTCCACCTTGACCGAAAGAATTCGTGAAGCCCAGAAATCAGATAAGGAGATAGCTGAGATAAAGCAGAGAATGAAGGATGGAAAAGCTAAAGACTTTCGTGAAGATGAACAAGGAATTCTATGGTTTAAGGAACGAATCTATGTGCCCAGTGACCCAGAGCTCAGGAAGTTGATACTTCAAGAAGCCCATGATTCACCTTACTTGATACCCCCAGGCAACACCAAGATGTATCTGGATTTGAAGGAAAGTTACTTGTGGACAGGTATGAAGAAGGATATTGCCGAACATGTTGCGGTATGTGATGTTTGTCAGCGAGTAAAGGCGGAACATCAGAAACCAGCAGGGTTACTCCAACCTTTGCCGATACCCGAGTGGAAATGGGATAAGCTTGGTATGGACTTCATCACAGGATTACCCAGGACCCGTTTCGGTTATGATTCCATCTGGGTAGTGGTCGATCGCTTGACCAAGGTGGCTCATTTCATTCCAGTGAAGACCACCTATACTAGTACTAAGTTAGCCAAGATATATATGACCAGGATCGTATGTCTACATGGAGTTCTGAGGAGTATCGTGTCAGATAGAGGAACACAATTTACCTCAAAGTTTTGGCGTCAGTTACACAAAACTTTGGGTACAAGGCTGGAGTTCAGTACAGCTTTTCATCCGCAAACCAATGGATAGACTAACAGAGTCAACCAGATTCTAGAGGACATGTTGAGAGCTTGTGTGCTAGACTATGGGTCTAGTTGGGATGACAACTTACCTTACACAGAGTTCTCGTACAACAACAGTTATCAGACCAGTCTGAAGATGGCCCCTTCGAAGCTTTATACGGAAGGAGGTGCAGAACACCATTGATGTGGGATGGTGTTGGAGACCGAAAACTTTTTGGACCCGATCTTATCCGAGATTCTAAAGAAAAGGTCAAGCTGATTCGAGACCGACTCAAGATAGCCCAATCCAGGTAGAAGAGCTATGCTGATAGCAAACGCAAGGAGGTGACGTATGAAGTGGGAGACCGAGCATACCTTCGTGTGTGTCCCCACTTCGAGGAATCAAGAGATTTGGTGTTAAAGGAAAGTTAGCACCCAGATTCATAGGCCCCTACAAAATTCTTGAACGTAGAGGCGAAGTTGCATACAAGCTGGAATTACCGGAAGGATTGTCAGGAGTTCACAATGTTTTCCATGTTTCCCAGCTGAAGAAATGCCATGCTGAGAACATAAAAACCAGGGGCATTATTGTGAAGTTTTGAACCATAAAAACCCAGGGGGTTATTTGAAAATTATTTGCAACAGGAATTAAAATAACATTTAGGAACTTTCTGAAAATATTTTTTTTCAAAGTATTTATTTTGGCCGTAGAAAAATGTTCATTAAATTGCATTTATTCCCCTGGTCATTTTATTATATAAATTTTCATTTTTGGAAATGATTTGGGTGCCATAATGTAATTTCCTTTCTTTGTAAATTAGAAAAAGGAAAATATTTCATATTTGGTAAGTCCACCGCAGCCCACCTACCAAATCAAGCCCGGATCAGATCCGAAATTAATTCAGATCGGCCACCGACGCCGCACCCCCTCTCCCCTCTCTCTGTCGCGTGGGACCCACCATCCGATCCCGGATCGCCCACGCTCACCTTCCTTCTTCCCCTCTTACCTCGCCGGCGAGATTCCACCGCGCCGGATCTCCCTCCACCTTCCTTTTCCCGAGCCCTCGCAGCCTCTATAAAGTGCCCCTGCCTCACCGCGCCGCATTTCCCCCCGAAACCCCACCTCCTCTCGCTAGAGCGCCGCCCCCGCACCTCGCCGGAGCTCGGCTCCCCACCGAAGCTCCCTGAGCTCGTGACCGTCGCCCCCTTCACCCCCACACCCCACCGCCTCCACCCACGAATGCCGGAGGACTGCCGTCGCCGTTTCGACCATTCGGACACCGCCCTAAACCACAACGATGCCGTACCCAACCACCTCCGATGCTCCGCCGCCATCGACCATCGTCGGAGACACCTCGACCCTCTCTGTAAGCCATCGCCCCTCCCTAGACCGTCAGATCTAGATCCAATGCGTAGAAATAGATCACTTAAATCCCCGAATCGGAATCCGTTAACACTCGGCCACCCTCTCGCTAGCTCCCGCACGCACACGACTTCGGCCAATCACATCCTGACACGTAGCCCATTGTCCGTTAGGATAGTTTTTCCTTTTCTGTTTTTGTTTTAGAAAAACAGAATAGTTCTGTTTTTATTTTTATTATATCTTTTAGGATATTTAGAGTTTTTGATTGATTCTTTTGCAACATGTCACAAATTTCATGTAGTTTCTGTTTGTAGTTTTAGTTTTCAAATTTGACCTTTTAAATTTGAATTTTTTTAAATTTGATCAAATCACAAAAACTTGAATAACTTGAGTTTAAAAACTTATTTTTGAGTAATACTTTTTGTCACTGCTTTATATTAGTTAGATTTACCATCCTGAACTGTTTGAGTATTTTTAGGATATTTTAGATTAGAGTTTTTAGCAAAAACAGATTCTGTTTAGTTCTTTTTAGGGTTTATTTGAATACTTTTTATTTTAGTTTGTTTTGATTCTGTTTTATTTCAACTTTCTGTTGTAGCTCTTTTAGTTTTCTTTTATTCAACATTAGGAGAATTATTTTCTGATAATAAAAATATTTTGTTTTGTTTTGTGCTCTATTTTTCAATAGGTAAACTTTGTTTTTACCATAAGTATTGTTTAGTAAAAGGTTTTGTAGTAATTCTTTTGCACAAAAGTTTTATGGTGAAATACTTCCTATTTTCTAATAAAATTTGACTATTTATTTTCTTTTTTTAATTTATCTAGAGTCACTCGAGTACAAAGATCGTCAGCAAGGCAAGTCACTTTGATCGTGTTTACCCATGTTTTTATTGCATTAGTTCTACCATCTCCCCATTTGCATGCAAAGTAGGTAATTTGGAAATTTGGTTACTTGATGTAGTATCATGTGGTAGGCACCCCTCAACCCTTTGACACTTTGGCCCCGGGAAACGTTGATTTAATTTTTGCTATGCTATTAGTACACGAGGTCGGTTGTGTGATTCATGAGAGCTCTGAGATAATAATTACAAGACCTACAAGATGATCAAGACTTCAAGACTCCAAGTTTTCAACATACCTCTGGGTGGATGATGGTTGAACAGCGCCCTAGAGAAGCCAGTGGTTAGCCTAGGTGTTGCTGGAGAAGTGTCAGTATTCACGCGGAAATGTCCACCAAGGAACAAAGAGATGGATGGATGCTTCAAGACCCAAGCTTACCTGCACAGCCACAAGCCATTATGGGCTCTGGCTTGGTTGGATATTGTGGTGACCCTGGACAGGCGGTGCTACGAGATGTAGAAGAACAGTAGGAAAGGATGGGCACCGACAGAGTCTCAGAGGAACCCCTTAGAAGACCATGTTTTGATCATCCGTTCCTCAAACACCCTGAAGTGCGAGGAATCCAACGGAGGCGATCAAATCTTGTGGGGAACGTGTGCAAAACTCTGCAGAGTACTCAAACCTAATCGGTTAGCCGTGTCCACGGTCTTGGACAACTTGAGCAAAAGGACCCGAAACTATCTGGAATTCTCAACACAAAAAATTATAATGATGTGGGTATTAATGAAAACTTGGGTATGAGAATTGGTTGGTGGAACCATCTCATTAATCAACCAACATCGTAGTAATAACTTCTGTTTTGCCCTCTCTTGTTGTATGAAAAATTTGCTTTACGCAAAACTTGAACTTATAGCCCCAGCTACCATATATGCATATAGTATAGATGATTACACCCCCTCTTTTGTGACTTGCCGACATATCAAAATGCTGACCTACACGGCTGCAACGTCTCATGTTGCAGATACTCTTCTTCGACGAGTAATAGTACGATTCAGGGCTACGGTCTACACTCAACCTGCCGTTGGTGTTTATTGGGACTCCACTCTCGTTGACCGTTTCCGCTGAGAATATAAGTTTTATATCAGTTTTACGTTAATTACATGTGATTGCACTTTGATATATACATTGATGTACTGTGTGTGCCAGCATACTGATCCAGGGATGGCACAGAACACACAGAGGCTTGACCTTTCCAGGTCGGGTCGCTACAACATAATAGAATGCACCATGTCTAATAAGGTTCGATTACGATGTTTGTACACGCCATTACATTGTGGTGTTCCAGGCGGTGTCAATTGTGAAACAATTCCACACTGTCTTAAGTGACTGCCAAACTCATAACTCAGACATTCTCCTCCTCGATCAGATCGTAGGAATTTAATCTTCTTGTTACGATGATTCTCAACTTCACTCTAAAATTGCTTGAACTTTTCAAACATTTCAGACTTGTGTTTCATTAAGTAAATATACCCATATCTACTTAAGTTATCAGTGAAGGTGAGAAAATAATGATATCCACCGCATGCCACAATGCTCATTGGACCGCACACATCAGTATGTATGATTTCCAAAAAGTCACTTGCCCGTTCCATTGTTCCAGAGAATGACGTTTTAGTCATCTTGCCCAAGAGGCATGGTTCACATGTGTCAAGTGAGTCAAAATCAAGTGACTCCAAAATTCCATCAGCATGGAGCTTCTTCATGCGTTTTACACCAATATGACCTAAACCGCAGTGCCACAAGAAAGTGGTACTATCATTATTAACTCTACATCTTTTGGCAGCAATGTTATGAACATGTGTATCATCACTATCGAGATTCAATATGAATAAACCCCTCACATTGGGTGCATGACCATAAAAGGTATTACTCATATAAATAGAACAACCATTATTATCTGATTTAAATGAGTAACCATCTCGCAATGAACAAGATCCGGATATAATGTTCATGATTAACGCATGCACTAAATAACAATTATTCAGGTTGATCGCTAATCCCGATGGTAATCGAAGAGCGAGCATGCCGACGGTGATCACATCAACCTTGGAACCATTTCCCATACGCATCGTCACTTTGTCCTTTGCCAGCCTTCGTCTATTCCGTAGATCCTATCTTGAGTTGCAAATGTGAGCAACAGAACTGGTATCAAATACCCATGCACTACAATGAGAGTTGGTAAGGTACACATCAGTAACATGTATATCATATATACCTTATTTGTTGTTGGCCGCCTTCTTGTCGGCCAGATACTTGGGGTAGTTCCACTTCCAATGACCAGTTCCCTTGCAATGAAAGCACTCAGTTTCTCGCTTGGGTCTAGCCTTGGGTTTCTTCACGGGAGGGGCAACTGCTTTTCCACTCTTCTTAGAGTTACCCTTCTTGCCCTTGCCATTCTTCTTGAAACTAGTGGTTTTATTGACCATCAACACTTGATGCTCCTTCTGGATTTCAGCATCGCAAACACCTCGGCAACTGACTTGATCATGCCTTGCATGTTATAGTTCATCACGAAGCTCTTGTAGCTAGGTGGCAATGATTGAAGAACTTTGTTAGTGATCGCTCTAGCGGGAGAACAATTCGCAACTCAGCCAGATGGGTCGAATACCTAGACATTCTGAGTATATGTTCACTGTCAGACCCGGTTTCCTCCATCTTGCAAGCATAGAACTTATCGAAGGTCTCATACCTCTTGATCTGGGCATTCTTTTCAAAGATAAACTTCAACTCCTGGAACATCTCATATGCACCATGACGTTCAAAACGTCTTTGAAGTCCCGGTTCTAAGCCATATAACATTGCACATTGAACCATTGAGTAATCTCTAGAACGTGCCTCCCAAGCGTTCTTAACGTCTTCGGATGGCACGGGAGAGGGTGGGTCACCAAGCGGTGCATCAAGGACATAAGCCTTCTGGGAAGCCGTGAGGATAATCCTTAGATTACGCGGCCGGTCCACAAAGTTACTTCCATCATCTTTCAACTTAGCTTTCTCTAGGAATGCATTAAAATTCAGGGGTGCTACTGCGCGAGCCATTGATCTACAACATAAATATGCAAAGGTTACTAAGACTATTGTTCAAGATAATGAGTTTAGTTAATCAAATTTCTAAATCTCCCACTCAAATTGACACCCCTCAGGTCATATGAGTGATACATGATCCAAATTCACCAACTCAAGTCCGATCATCACGTGAGTTGAGGTGGTTTCAATGGTGAACATCATCATTTTGATGATATCTACTATATGACTCATGTTCGACCTTTCGGTCTCTTGTGTTCCGAGGCCATGTCTGTACATGCTAGGCTTGTCAACTTTAACCCGAGTGTTCTGCACGCGCAACACTGGCTTGCACCCATTGAATATGAACGTAGAGTCTATCACACCCGATCATCACGTGGTGTCTCGACACGACGAACTTTCACAATGGTGCACACTCGGGGAGAACACAATTCATCTTGAAATTGAAGTGAGGGATCACCTTATAATGCTACCGTTGTCCTAAGCAAAACAAGCTGCATAAAATGATTAACATCACATGCAAATCATAAGTGACATGATATGGCCATGTACTTGTGCTTTTGATCTTCATCTCAAAGCACCGGCATGATCTCCATCGTCACCAGCATGACACCATGATCTCCATCAATGTGTCACGATTGGGGTTGCCGCGCCGACTATTGCTTCCACGACTATTGCTAACTCATAGCGATAAAGTAAAGCAAAAATGGCAAAAATAAATAAAGACAACCCTATGGCTCCTGCCGGTTGCTGTACTCATCAACATGCAAGTCGTGATATTCTATACAATACATGATCATCTCATACATCACATATATCTCATCATGTAATTGGCCATATCACATCACAACATACCCTGTAAAAACAAGTTAGACGTCCTCTAATTGTTCTTGCATGTTTTACGTGGCTACTGCGGGTATCTAGCAAGAACAATTCTTACATACACAAAAACCACAAGGTGATACAAAAATTCCTATTCAACCATCTCAAGGACTGCCTTTGTCAAATCCGATCCGACTAAAGTGGGAGAAACAGACACCCACCAACAATCTTTATGCAATGAAGTTACATGTCAGTTGACGGAACCGGTCTCTCGTAAGCGTACGAGTAATGTTGGTCCGGGCCGCTTCATCCCACAATACCGCCGAAACAAGAAAAGACCGAGGGAGGAAGCAATCTGAATATCAACGCCCACAAACTCCTTTGTGTTCTACTCGAGATCTCATCTACACATAATCCTACCTCATGATGCCGCTGTTGGGGAACGTTGCATGAGGAACAAAAAATTTCCTACACACACACAAGATCTATCCATGGTGATGAGCTTCTACGAGGGGAGAGTGGATCTACACAACCTTGTAGATCGCTAAGTGGGAAGCGTTAAGAAACGCGGTTGATGTAGTCGAACGTCTTCGCGATCCAAATTGCCGAACGTCCCGCGATCCAATCACGATCTGTCCCGATCTAGCGCTGAACGGACGACACCTCTGCGTTCAGCACATGTATAGCTCGATGACGATGTCCGCCTTCTTGATCCAGCAAGAGGGAGCAGAGAGGTAGATGAGTTCTCCGGCAACGCGACGACGTGGTGGCGATGGTGGTGGAACTATTCAAGCAGGGCTTCGCCTAAGCACCGCTGAAACAATCTAGAGGAAGAACTATGATCTAGACGAGAGAATAGCACGTGGCTGATTCCTATGTTGAAAAGCCCTCAACACATCTATAATATATAGGAGGATGGAGGGACGAGGCTTGTCCCCCAAGGTGCCAACCCTTGGTTCTGCCGAAGGTGGAGAGGACGAGTCCTCCTGCAATCCAAGTAGGACTAGGACTCCTTCTCTCCACTTGGAAACCTCCTCCACCTTTTGTACTTTCCACCTTTCAGCTGCATGGGCCCTTTGGGCTGGCTGCCCAGCCCACCAGGGGCTGGTGCGCCACCCTATAGCCCACTTTATGGTCCCATTAGGGGGTGGTGGGCCCACTTGGTGGACCCCCGGAACCCATTCGTCCCTCCCGGTACATTGCTGGTAATGCCCGAAACTTTTCCGGAGTCCAAACACCAACTTCCTATATATCAATCTTCATCTCCTGACCATTCTGGAACTCCTCGTGACGTTTGGGATATCATCTGGGACTCCAAACAAAACTTTGGTCACCAACATGCATAACTCAAAACTACCGAAACGTCACCGAACCTTAAGTGTGCAGACCCTACGGGTTCGAGAACTATGTACACATGATCGAGACACCTCTATGGTCAATAACCAATAGCGGGACCTGGATGCCCATGTCGGATCCTACATATTCTACGAAGATCTTTATCGGTTGAACCTCTATGTCAAGGATTCAGTTAATCCTGTATGCTTTTCCCTTTGTTCTTCGGTATGTTACTTGCCCGAGATTCGATCGTCGGTATCTGTATACCTAGTTCAATCCCGTTATCGGCAAGTCTATTTACTCGTTCCGTAATACAAGATCCCGTGGCTAACACTTTAGTCACATTGCTTGCAAGGCTTGTTGTGATGTTGTATTACCGAGTGGGCCCTGAGATACCTCTCCGTCACACGGAGTAACAAATCCCAGTCTTGATCCATACCCACTCAACATACACTCTCGGAGATACCTGTAGAGCACCTTTATAGTCACCCACTTACGTTGTGACATTTGATACACCCAAGGCACTCCTCCAGTCTTAGTGAATTGCATGATCTCGTGGTCATAGGAACAGATACTTGACATGCAGAAAACTATAGCAATAAACAGACACGATCATATGCTATGTTTATAGTTTGGGTCTTGCCTATCACATCGTTCTCCCAATGATGTGATCCCGTTATCAAATGACATCTCATGTCAATGGCTAGGAAACCTTGACCATCTTTGATCAACGAGCTAGTTTACTAGAGGCATACTAGGGACACGGTGTTGTCTATATATCCACACATGCAATGTGTTTCTAATCAATACAATCATAGCATGGATATTAAACGATTATCATGAACAAGGAAATATAATAATAACCATTTTGTTATTGACTGTAGGGCATATTTCCAACACCAACGCTAGAGGGCATCCCCAAATATTTCTCATTGAGAGTCTCATTGGGAACCTGCAAAACTTCCTTAATCTCTTCTCTAACATTGTTTGGACAACCCCTTCTAAAGAAGATTGAGGATTTACCATAGTTTATTCTCTGTCCCGAAGCCTGAAAATATGTGTTGAACATCTAGTTCACCTCTCTAGCCCCATCACTAGTAGCCTTAAAACGAGAGGCTGTCGTCAGCAAATAATAAATGGTTAACAAGTGGAGCCAGAGGTGCCACCTTTAACCCGCTCAAGCTGAACGACTCATCAAAAGATTTTAGGAGGCACAAAAGGTCCTCTGCTGCAATTAGGAAGAGGTATGGGGAGATTGGGTCTCCCTGTTTAATTCCTCGTGAAGGAGTTAACTCATCAAGTCTCTTGCCGTTGAAGAGGACTGAGAATTTTACTGTCCTGACCATTCCCATTACAATGTTTACCCATCTCTATGTGAAGCCCAATTTTAACATCATTGCTTGTAAATAGTGTGGGATCAATAGAAGAGTATGTCTAGAGGGGGGTTAATAGACTACTAGCAGGAATTTAAAATCTACACAAGGTGCAAAGTTAAGTGTTGGCAGATTTTAGCAATTATAGAAAGTCTAGCACACCTTACACATGCAAGTCATCAAGTATAGCAGAAGAGTGTAAAGACATTGCACATGAATGTAAGGAATAGAGATAGGAAGATGAAACGCATGAAGGACATGAAGACTTTTCCCGCGGTTCCGATAGGTGGTGCTATCATACGTCCATGTTTATGGAGTCTTCAACCCACGGAGGGTAACGGTCGCGAGAGTCCATGGAGGGCTCCACCCATAAGGGTCCGCGAAGGAGCAACCTTGACTATACCACAGCGGTTTCCGTCCACGAAGGACTAGCCTCACTCGGGGTAGATCTTCACGAAGTAGGCAATCTATTTGCCCTTACAAACTTCTTGGTTTACTCCACAACACGAAGTAGGAGGCTCCCAAGTGACACCTAACCAATCTAGGAGGCATGACCCTCCAAAAGGTAATAGGCTCGATAATGTCGATGAACTCCTTGCTCTTGCGCTTCAAGATGATAGACTCCTCAACACACAATCACTCTCTCATAGATTTGGCTTGGGTGGAAGAGATTGATTGGGTGGAAAGAAACTTAGGGAGGCTAGAGATCAAGATTCATATGGTTGGAATGGAATGGCATGATCTCAACACATGAATAGGTGGCTCTCTCTTAGAAAATCTGATAGGATAGGTGGGTATTTGTTCTGAGTGCTTCTCTTGAGAGTGAGTGGTGGTGTAGGGGTATATATAGGCATCTCCAAAAATCCAACCATTACGACTTAACTGACCAACTCGATGACATTGATGTGTGAATCTCGGTGGTACCGAGTTGCTCTAGAGGTAGCAACTTTTGAATCTCGGTGAGACCGATACATAATCTCGGTTGCACCGATTAGGTGAGCAACGGTCAAATTGCCAAACTCGGTAACGCTGATTCAACAAACCCGGCGGGACCAATTTTGTGAATTTGGGTAACAGAATGTTGGCAACCCAAACTCGATGGCACCGAACCAGAATCGGTTGCACCGAATGGTTAGCATTTGGCTTGAGTCTGTCTGAGGCTACGAATCGGTGGCACCGAGTGGGAATTGTTGGTTGCATCGATTTTGAGTATTTGGCTTTGGATAGACTTTTGTGGAAGAGCTTGTGGATGTTTTTGGTGACTATCACTTGTGCATGTATGAGCATTTTGTTCGGCAAAAATACCTTACCCCCTTTTAATAGTATTTGCTTTCCTATGGACTCAAAGTGATTTCTCACAAAGTAAAATGTAGAGTCCTCTTGCTTGAAGCTTTGCCGATCTATTCCTTCTCCTTCTTCTTCATGGGGATACTCTCCACACTCCTTTTTGCCAACCCATCTCTCTCTATGGACTTTATCTGAAATACACTAGATGAAAGTATTAGTCCAAGAGACAATGTATGTTGTCATGAATTATCAAAACCACCAAGGGAGCATATTGTGCTTTCAATCTCCCCCTTTTTGGTAATTGATGACAACATACAATCAAAGCTTCAAATAAAGATATGCATGTATATAGTGAAGACTTTAAGAGACACTTGACTCAGACTTGCTCCCCCTAAATGTGTGCAATCCCTTTAAAGGATAGTTGCTTTGGAATGAATGGACACACACATAGTAGAAGGCATATAATGAGTCATGTGTATCTTGGATATATGCATCAAATGTATATGAATGAGGTGTATCCTTGTTCAAGACTTCACTCTTGCAAGCAATATGTGCAAGTGGCAAGACATCATCTTGATCAAGGATATGATGCATATACTTACCTTGAGTTCTTGAGTATTCTAGTAGTAGAGATACACTTGAGAAAACAATGTTATAAAATATAAGATTATTCTACCAATCAAAAGCAATAGAACTCAAAAGTACCAATATATGGAGAACATATAGAGGATAATATTCCTTAGGGTTGATATGTCTCCAAGAACATTTAGAACTTTCTCCCCTAGATATGAAATAGTAGGTCATCCTCTCCCCCTGAATCTTAGCATGTAGATATTGGGATTGGATTGGGTGAGAAAATTCTAACATGAGTAGCCAAATGAAATAAACACATCTTTCTCCCAAACATAATTTTCTCCCCCTACTTTGGTATTCTCCCCTTGTCTATATATGTATAAACTTTGACATTTTCTCCTCTCCCCCTTGATTACATATCCCCCTTTGCATAAGCATGTATCTCCCCCTTTAGCTTTGAAGCTTTGGTATTTCTCCCCCTTTGGCATTAATTTCCAAAAAGGTCAGATATGGGATCAGATACAGGGATCATCGATTAAAAAGGGGTCCTTGAGAACAAGGGTCATAGAATGTAGTTTTCGTAGAATATGAAAATTATAGATAGCTTTAGAAGAAATGAGAGAATCATTGAAATTAGTTCTCTCCCTTTGACTAAATGGAGAGTTTGTAGAACTTCTCCTCCTTTGAGTTAGGGATCCTTGAATTTATTTCTCCCCCCTAAATTTATTTATTTTTAAATAAAAGGGATCATCAAAGAATTGAAAATCACAGTAGGATCACAAAGATTTACTGTTATGAACATAGACTGAAAACAATATCAAATCGGTGGCTCCGAGACAAACAAGTCGGTGGTACTGATATGGTGTTATGCAGCTCATCTGCTGAATCGGTAGAACCGAGTCCTCTGTATCGTTGGCTCCGAGGCTAGAACAGAAACTTGGCAATGTTTGAGAAACTTCCAATTTTATTTGAAAATTGTAACAAGGTGTCAAAATGATTTTGTAAAGGAAATGCAAAGAATTTACAAACGAATATCAGCTAGATAAGATTTGAATGGTTCCAAGAAATCTTGCAAAATAGAGAATGAACCAAACAAGATTCTAAACTAGATGATGGGCGGTGACTAGGTCACCTATATTAGAGTATATTGACTTCGGAGCCTATCAATAAAACTTGATCATAGGTCATACTCATCTTTAAGCTCAAAATGGGGTTTCCATTTTTCGATTAAGCATTTTAATGTCTTCATATCCCTTGAGTTACTTTATCTCATGTCTTGGAGTAAAGCCTTTTTCAAGGATATCACTAGTAAAAAAAGGCCATTAGTCCCGGTTGGGAAGGGCCTTTAGTCCCGGTTCCCCAACCGGTCTAAAGTATAGAGACTAAAGGGTCTAAGGCTTTAGTCCCGGTTGGCTACGAACCGGGACTAAACCCTAGCCATGTGGGCGGTAGAGCATGCCAGGGCATGGGGACCTTTGGTCCCGGTTGGTAACACCAACCGGGACTAAAGGTTTAGCTGTTAAGGCTTCATTGTTTATTTTTCCTTTTCATTTTGTGTTTTCCATTTAATTTTTTCCTCTAATTCAACATTATCACTTGCATCCATCCACTTTAATCAAATATATGTCATATAACTCATCATCATCTTACTCATCTAACAACTCATCATCATCATCTTAATCATACCAAGTTAAAATCTCATAAAACAAAAAAAGATCATAATACTAATCATCCTAATCGATCATGCAAGTTAATATAAACCAGAAAAACTTCTCTCTCATAGGACCTAGTCCACCCACCTAGGTAAAATGACATAAAACAGAATAACACCCATGTCTCCATGATGAAGCAAAGAGATCCAACGGTCTCCAACTTGTGGCTTGCGATCCTTCTTTATTTGTCCCCATGCTTCAAGAGCCGTCTTGGTGGTTTGCGCTTAGTCAAGTATGCAAAAGAGAACTCGGGCTAGAAGGGGATTTTAATTGTCATATTACCTTCGGGTTGCATCAACGGAGGCACAACTTCATTTGGCAGTTTCTGTTGAAGAACATAATAGTAGCCTAGTTAGCAATGTAATCAATACCATTTACGCAACAATACTAGTGTACTTAATTAGCAACTCTTACCAAGATATTTTGGCGAATGTCATCCGCCCTCAACCTATGCACTAGTGTTGTAACATCCCAAAATTTCATTTTGGAATGTTATGATTTATAGCTATGCATCATCATCATGTTGTTTGAATGAAATGAATGTTTGAAGTGCTTCCTTTGAATTTCTGAAAGCCCCTTTCAATTTTCATTATTCTTGTTTCACCTATTTGAAAACTCTTGGAAAAAGTTCAAAATAAGAGGGAGGAACATGACACTCCACACCAGGGACTTCTTGGTGATTTATTTGAGCAATAAAAACCAGGGGGTATTTTGAAAAAAATATTTGCAAAAGCTTTTAAAACCAAATAGGCAATTTTTGAAAATATTATTTTTTCAAAGTATTCAAATGAAAGAATAAAAATGTTCAATAAATGTCATTTATTCTTATGTTAATTTTGATATATATTATTCCTATATTTGGAATTATATTGAATGCATTAAATGAGTTTTACTGTGCTGGAAAATAGAAAAGGAAAGATTTTAAAACGGATCGGGCCGGCCCACAGCATTAACCCTCCCGACTTTCCTTTCCAACGGCCACCGACGCCCCCGCAAACCTCTCCCTCTCTCTGACAGTGGGTCCCACCCCGACCGATCACGAGATCCGCGCGGTCACCGCCTTCCTCGCGCCCGCGACCGACGCCGGCGATCCATTCCTCGCCGGATCTCTCTCCTCTTCCTTCCCTCGCCCCACCCGCGGCCCTATAAGTAGCCGGCCACCCTCCGCACTCCATCCCCCCCCCCAAAGCCCTCTCTCTCCCTCGCCAGAGCGCTGCGCCGAAGCTTGCCGGAGCTCTACCCCGACCGAACCCATCCCCGCACCTGGTCGTCGTCTCCCTCGCCCTCATCTCCGTCCGACACCACCAATCGACTCCGGACGATCACCGCTGTCGCCTGGACCTCTCCGACGACCTCCTCGACCACCAGAGCGACCTCCCCGACCACCACCTGCTTCCGACCACCGTCGACGTCACCGGCGACCGCCACGACCGCCACAGTGAGCATCCCCTCCCTCCTCAGCCTTCGGATCTGGATCCTATGATCCAGATTAGAACTTTTATAAACACGAACCGGTATCCTCTAACGTTTGGTCGACCGCTCATTAGCCCTCACGCGCACGCTCTTTCGACCAATAGGAACCTGACACGTAGCCCCTGTCCGATCGTTTTTAGTTTTTTCTTTTTTTGTTTCTGTTTAGAAAATAGAATGCATCCTGATTTTGTTTTTATCATATCTATTAAAATATTTAGTCTTTTTAGTTGATTCTTTCTGCATTAGTTCACATATTTGATGTAGTTTATGTCTGTATGCTTAGATTTCAAATTTGAGATTTCAATTTTGGATCTAATCAAATTTGTTCAAATTACTAAAATCTGCATAACTATAGTTTAAATATATATTTTCATATGAATCTTTTTGCCACTGTTTGGTATTAGTTAAACCTATCATTCTACATGATTTGAGAATTTTTTTGAATAAATTTAGTTACTGTTTTTAAGAAAAACAGAATCTGTCTAGTTCTTAATAGGTTTTAACTAAATTGATTTTTATTCAATTTGAACCTAAATTAGTTTATCTTTTGTAGTTTCATTAGGTTCTGTTGTTCCAAACATTTAGGTAACATTACTTGAAAATATTAGGATGAATTGTTTAGTTTTATACCATGTGGTTATAGGAATCTTTTGTAGTAGGTATAGTTTTATAAAATAATTTAGTTTTACTTTCACCAACTAGATAGATGATTAAATTGGGTTTTCTAATAAATAATTTTTGTAATTCTATTCTGTTAAGTAATGTGATGATAATAATATTAGTGTCAATAATATTATTGTTTTGGTTTCCTATTCCAAAGTTATAGGAAAGTTCTAGTTATTTTCATTTTAGTAGTGTTTCTTTACACAAAAGTTTTAGTGAATTTGTTTCTGTTTACTAAAATTGATTTTCTTACTATTTATTTTTCTACTAGCTATTGCTTGGTTGTTTGTCTTAAAGTAGTAGTAGTAGTAGAAGTTTTTGGACACTAAATATTTTTGTGAGTCAAACTTTTTATTTTGATTTCTTTCTCTTGATTGATACTATTGAATGTTTTAGTATTGTTTGTTTAACCTTGCTGAATTGTGTGAATTGTTTTGTATTTATGCTTATGGTGTGCTCTTGTTTGATTCGTTTGATCATCCGGAGTGCGAAGCTTGTTATCTAGAATCACTTGATTACGAGGACCATAAGCAAGGCAAGTCACTTTGACCATGTATACCTATGTTTTGTTGCATTAGTTCTTCCATCACCCCAATTGCATGCAAAGTAGGTAAATTGGAAACTTGGTTACTTGTTGTAGTATCATGTGGTAGGTACCCCCTCAACCCTTTGACACATTGGCCCCGGGAAACGTTGTTTTACATTTTGCTATGCTATTAGTAGACGGGGTTGGTTGTGTGATTCATGAGAGTTGTGAGTTAATAATTTCAAGACCTACATAATGATCAAGACTTCAAGACTCCGAGTTTTCAACATACCTCTGGGTGGATGATGGTTGAACGGCGCCATGGAGAAACCAGTGGTTAGCCTAGATGATACTGGAGATGTGCCAGTATTCATGCGGAAAGGTCCACCCAGGCACAAAGAGATGGATGGATGCTTCAAGACCCAAGGCTTACCTGCACAACCACAAGGCATTATGGGCTCTAGCTTGGTTGGATATCGTGGTGACCCTGGACAGGCGGTGCTACGAGATGTAGAAGAACGGTAGGAAAGGATGGGCACCGACAGAGTCGCAGGGAAACCCTTTGGAAGACAATGTTTTGGTCATCCGTTTCTCAAACACCCTGAAGTGCGAGAAATCAAACGGAGGCGACCAAATCTTGTGGGGAACGTGTGCAAAACTCTGTAGAGTACACAAACCTAATCGATTAGCCGTGTCCACGGTCATGGACAACTTGAGCCAAAGGAACTAAAACTATCTGGAACTCTCAACACAATTTAATTATATTGATGTGGGTTATTAATGTCAACTTGGGTATGAGAATTGGTTGGTGGAACCATCTCATTACCAACATTGTAGTAATTATGCCTTTGCCCCCTCTTGTTGTAGGAAAAATTTGGCTTTATACAAAAACTTACTACCCCACCTGCCATATTTGCATATAGACTAGATGATTACTTTACCCCCTCTCTTGTGACTTTGCTGGCATATTCAATATGCTGACCTACACGGCTGCAGCGTATCATGTTGCAGAGTACTTTTCTGACCGGGAGTGAGGATACGCTCTACGTTCGGTGAGATGCCCTTGGAGTCAGATGGACTCATCTACCTTTGATGCTTTCGCAAGTTTACGGTTTAGTTTATCTCATGAGTTGGCCTTCAGCCACTTTATTGTAATCATTATTGTAATAAAGGACTCGATATGAGATTTCGATTAATTTATGTTGTGTGATTTCCCTTTGATATATACATTGATGTATCGTGTGTGTACTAGCATGATCTTGGGATGGTACAGAAACACCGGAGATTCGACCTTTTAGGTCGGGTCGCTACAGAAATGGTATCAGAGCACACACTGACCGTAGGATGTAACCTCTAGGATTGGAAAAGCCTTAGGATTTATTTCTCTTTGTCTTTAAAATTCTTATACTCTCATCTACTCGTTTCTGACTTCCCTCCGATTATTTCAAAATTTATAGATGGCCACCTTCATCCCAGTTTTGATCACGGAGTTTTGCCAGCCTGATGCAACGATGCCCTTTCGTAAGGAGCTGATGAGGATCATCAGGGACGTGAGGATTGCTTTGCCGAGCATCACTGGGACTCCTATCATGTCCTTCCCACAAGACGGACGCTACAGGATTGAGGTGCACATTCCAGGGAAGACCTTTGGGAATCGGAAGGAACCCATCGACTTCAAGTTTGTGGCACCCAGCGGGATACTTGGAAGAGACATGGCCATTCATCGTGCCCTTGGACGTATTCAGGAGGAATGCAGAGGTGGAACCATTTCACCAGGACTCAGTGTGGTTTGTCGCAGGGATGCCAATGGAAACATCATAACCACTTCCACTGAAGACACCACCATTTCCTATATCTAGACTTTGGAGAGGCACATCAGGACCTTGGAGCTTCGGGTACGTGTCGACACGAAGACGATCAAGAGGCTGATGAACCGTGAGATGGACCTCGAAGCTGATTTACAGGAAGTTGAGTACGAGCATGAGTATGAGGTGAAGGATTTCTTAGAGAGGATCGACAAGCTAAACACTCGCATCGCAACTTTGGAGGAACAGATGGACATGGGTGAAAATCTTCATCCCGAGGGAGACATGGATCCTTTGATCAGCAACGATGATGACTATGAGGAAAGCACCATTGGAGGAGGCTCAGTCACCATGTACTTTTGAGGAAAACTTTAGTTATGCCTCCATGTATCTTCATTTTCGTCGTTAAAGCTTAGGTCGATGTTTAGTTTGAATGCAGATTTGTATCTCGATGTTTGACTTTGAGTTGAATAAATGAATGAGTGTTTGGTGTGATATGTTTGTTGCATTGCATATGGGTAGTGAATTCCCCTTTTAGGTCATTGTTCTATTCTAATTCTCACCCCTCTGAAAACAGCAAGATGCCTCTGCGACGTGAGCCCGACTTCACTTTCCCGCCAGAGCTCACCCAACTTCTTCAGCAGCAGAACGCCCTGATGCAACTGTTGATTCAGAATCAGACCAACAACCACCCTCCACCACAAGGCGACAACCTCACCCATTTTCTGAGACTGAATCCCCCAACCTTCTCCAGCAGCACAGAGCCCATTGTGGCAGATGATTGGCTCCGCAAGATGGAGAGGGAACTCACCACCGCAGGATGCACTGAGGCGGAAAAAGTGCGTTTTGCCGCCCATCAACTGGAGGGCCCAACAGCTTCATGGTGGGAGAACTACACCACCACATACCCCATTGCCGATGTGACTTGGGAGCAGTTCAAGCAAGCTTTCCGCACAGCACATGTCTCAGCTAGAGCCATGAGTCTGAAGAAGCGTGAGTTTCGCAACTTACGCCAGGGGAACCGTTCCATGGCCCAGTACGTGGATGACTTCAGCACGTTGGCTCGTTATGCACCAGGCGATGTGGCTGATGATGCAGCCAAGTAGGAAAAGTTCTTGGAAGGACTCAATGATGAGTTGAGCGTGCAGCTGATGGTGGCTACCTTCAGCAACTACCAGGAGCTGGTAGATAAGGCCCTCATCTTGGAGGGAAAGCAACAGCAAATTGAGAACCGCAAGAGGAAGTATGCACATGGGAAGTCTACCTCTGGAGCTCATCAGAAGCCCCGCTACTCCCCGTACTCAGGAAATACCAGATCAGGGACCGGTAAGTATGGAGGACACACTCATCCAGTGCACAACCATGGAGGCCACCACCATGGAGGAAATTGGAATAATCGTCCCAACAACGGCAGCTTCAAGAATGGTAATGGAAGTGGGAATGGCAACCAACACCGTTCCGCTCCAGCCCAGAAGGATCTGAACCACATCACATGTTTCAAGTGTCAGAAGACAGGGCACTATGCCACTGAATGCCCTCATAACAAGCAAGGGAATGGAAACGACAACTCTGCAGCTAAGAAGCCAAATCCGTTTCCTCGTGCTCAGGTGAACCACCTCGACGTGGAAGAAGTCTATGATCAGCCCGAGACTATGGTTGGTAAGTTTTTATTACATTCACATCCAATTATGGTGCTTTTTGATTCTGGTGCAACTCATTCATTCATATCAAGGGTAGTTGTGGAAAAGTATGGTTTACCCACCAGAACCCTTAGTCAGCCCATTAAAGTAAATTCCCCAGGAGGAATGATGACGGCAGGAATAGGATGCCACGCCCTGAAACTTCACATAGGAAACCATGTTTTTCCTACCGACCTCATCGTCTTAGAATCCCAGGGATTGGATGTAATTCTAGGCATGGATTGGATGACCAAGTATGAAGGAAATCTTGATTGCCCCAGCAAGTCTATTTCACTCACCACTCCGGAGAACAAGAGGATTAAGTATGTATCCCGACGCACCCAGATGAGTGCTCGGCTAAATTCCCTCCCAGGAGTTGTGCAGGAGGAAGTACCGGTTGTACAAGACTTTCCAGATGTATTCCCGGAGGAATTACCAGGCATGCCACCAGATAGGGAGATTGAGTTCCTAATAGAGCTAATACCAGGGACAGCCCCGATTTCCAAGAGACCCTATCGGATGCCCACAAATGATTTAGTGGAAATCAAGAAGCAAATTAAGGAGCTATTGGACAAGGGATATATTCGCCCAAGTTCATCACCTTGGGGAGCCCTAGTTCTTTTGGTGGAGAAGAAAGATAAAACCTTGCGGATGGTGGTCGATTATCGAGCATTGAACGAGGTGACTATCAAGAATAAGTACCCTCTGCCGATGATTAATGACCTGTTTGACCAGCTAGTAGGCGCCAAAGTATTCTCCAAGATCGATCTTCGATCAGGGTATCACCAACTGAAGATTCAAGAACAGGATATACCCAAAACAGCTTTCACCACCAGGTATGGCTTGTACGAGTATACACTCATGTCCTTTGGTTTGACTAATGCTCCTGCCTACTTCATGAATTTGATGAACAAAGTGTTTATGGAATACTTGTACAAGTTTGTCGTGGTGTTCATCAATGACATTTTGATATTCCCCAAGTGCGAGGAAGAACACAAGGAACACTTGCGTTTAGTTCTAGAGAAGCTTAGAGAGCATCAGTTGTATGCCAAGTTCTGTAATTGTGAATTTTGGCTGACTGAAGTCGGATTTCTTGGACATGTTATTTCCGGAGAAGGAATAGCAGTAGACCCCACTAAGGTTGAAGCAGTCACTGAGTGGAAGTCACCCACCTCAGTTAAGGAGATCCACAGTTTTCTCGGACTTGCCGGATATTACCGGAGATTCATTGAGAATTTCTCAAAGATTGCCAAGCCCATGACAGAGTTGTTGAAGAAAGAGTCTAAGTATATCTGGACTAAGGAATGTGAGGCCAGTTTCCAGGAGTTGAAGAAATGTTTGGTCACAGCCCCAGTGTTGATACTGCCAAACAATCGGAAGGACTTCCAGGTTTATTGTGACGCATCCCGTGAAGGACTTGGAGGAGTACTCATGCAGGAAGGAAAAGTTGTAGCATATGCATCCAGACAGCTACGACCCCATGAGTTGAACTATGCCACCCATGATTTGGAGCTAGCAGCCATAGTGCATGCACTCAAGACCTGGAGACATTTCCTTATCGGAAATAGTTGTGATGTGTACACTGATCATAAGAGCTTGAAGTATATCTTCACGCAGAAGGAGTTGAACCTCAGACAGAGGAGATGGTTAGAGTTAATCAAGGACTATGACATGAGATTACATTACCATCCAGGAAAGGCAAATGTTGTGGCAGGTGCTTTGAGTAGGAAGAGTTATGTGAACACACTCATAGCCGGAGGATTACCCCAGGAATTAACCAAAGATCTCAGAGAGCTTCGATTAGAGATAGTTCCGCAAGGATATGTTGCCACACTAGAGATTCAGTCCACCTTGACCGAAAGAATTCGAGAAGCCCAGAACACAGACAATGAGATAGCTGAGATAAAGCAGAGAATGAAGGAAGGCAAGGCTAATGGCTTTCGTGAAGATGAACGGGGTACTCTATGGTTTGAGAACCGAATCTATGTGCCCCATAACCCAGAGCTCAGGAAGTTGATACTTCAAGAAGCCCATGATTCACCATATTCGATACACCCAGGCAACACCAAAATGTACCTGGATTTAAAGGAAAGTTACTGGTGGATAGGTATGAAGAAACATATTGCCGAACATGTTGCGGTATGTGATGTTTGTCAGCGAGTAAAGGCGGAACATCAGAAACCAGCAGGATTACTCCAACCTTTGCCGATACCCGAGTGGAAATGGGAAAAGCTCGGTATGGACTTCATCACGGGACTACCTAGGACCCGTTCAGGATATGATTCCATTTGGGTAGTGGTCGATCGTTTGACCAAGGTGGCTCATTTCATTCCAGTGAAAACCACGTATACCAGTGCTAAGTTAGCCCAGATATATATGACCAGGATCGTGTGTCTGCATGGAGTTCCGAGGAGTATCGTGTCAGATAGAGGAACACAATTTACCTCAAAGTTTTGGCATAAGCTACATGAAACCTTGGGTACAAGACTGGAGTTCAGTACAACTTTTCATCCGCAGACCGATGGACAGACTGAGAGAGTCAACCAGATTCTGGAGGACATGTTGAGTGCTTGCGTGCTAGACTATGGGTCCAGTTGGGATGACAACTTACCTTACGCAGAGTTCTCGTAAAACAACAGTTATCAGACTAGTCTGAAGATGGCCCCTTTCAAAGCTTTATACAGAAGGAGGTGCAGAACACCATTGACGTGGGATAGTGTTGGAGACCGACAACTTTTTGGTCCCGATATTATCAGAGATTCGGAAGATAAGGTCAAACTAATTCGAGACCGACTCAAGATAGCTCAATCCCGGCAGAAGAGATATGTTGATAATAAACGCAAGGAGGTGACATATGAAGTAGGGGATCGAGCATATCTCCGTGTGTCCCCACTTCGAGGAATCAAGAGGTTTTGTGTTAAAGGAAAGTTAGCACCCAGATTCATAGGCCCCTACAAAATTCTTGAACGTAGAGGCGAAGTTGCATACAAACTAGAATTGCCAGAAGGACTGTCTGGAGTTCATGATGTTTTCCATGTTTCCCAGTTGAAGAAATGCCATGCTGAGATGGCTGATATTCCTTTGAGAGACACAGTGCCCCTAAAGGCCATACAACTTGACAGTGACCTGACCTACGAGGAGAAGCCCATCAGAATCCTCGAGACTGCCAACAGAGTTACCCGTAGCAAGATCATCAAGTTCTGTAAGGTTCTGTGGAGTCACCACACCGAGGAAGAAGCCACTAGGGAACGCGAAGAAGATCTTCGTAGAGACCACCCGCACCTATTTTCTAGCCAACCCGAATCACGAGGGCGAGATTCATCTTAAGGTGGGTAGGTTTGTAACATCCCAAAATTTCATTTTGGAATGTTATGATTTATAGCTATGCACCATCATCATGTTGTTTGAATGAAATGAATGTTTGAAGTGCTTCCTTTGAATTTCTGAAAGCCCCTTTCAATTTTCATTATTCTTATTTCACCTATTTGAAAACTCTTGGAAAAAGTTCAAAATAAGAGGGAGGAACACCAGGGACTTCTTGGTGATTTATTTGAGCAATAAAAACCAGGGGGTATTTTGAAAAAAATGTTTGCAAAATCTTTTTAAAACCAAATAGGCAACTTCTGAAACTATTATTTTTCCAAAGTTTTCAAATGATAGAATAAAAATGTTCAATAAATGTCATTTATTCTCATGTTAATTTTGATACATAATATTCCTATATTTGGAATTATATTGAATGCATTAAATGAGTTCTACTGCGCTGGAAAATAGAAAAGGAAATATTTTAAAACGGATCGGGCCGGCCCACAACATTAACCCTTCCGACTTTCCTTTCCAACGGCCATCGATGCCCCCGCAAACCTCTCCCTCTCTTTGACAGTGGGTCCCGCCCCGACCGATCGCGAGATCCGCGCGGTAACCGCCTTCCTCGCGCCCGCGACCGACGCCGGCGATCCATTCCTCACCGGATCTCTCTCCCCTTCCTTCCCTCGCCCCACCCGTGGCCCTATAAGTAGTCGGCCACCCTCCGCACTCCATACCCCCCAAAGCCCTCTCTCTCCCTCGACAGAGCGCTGCGCCGAAGCTCGCCGGAGCTCTGCCCCGACCGAACCCATCCCCGCACCTGGTCGTCGTCTCCCTCGCACTCATCTCCGTCCGACACCACCAATCGACTCCGGACGATCACCGTCGTCGCCTGGACCTCTCCGACGACCTCCTCGACCACCAGAGCGACCTCCCCGACCACCACCTGCTTCCGACCGCCGTCGACGTCACCGGCGACCGCCACGACCGCCACAGTGAGCATCCCCTCCCTCCTCAGCCTTCGGATCTGGATCCTATGATCCAGATTAGAACTTTTATCAACACGAACCGGTATCCTCTAACGTTTGGTCGACCGCTCATTAGCCCTCACGCGCACGCTCTTTCGACCAATAGGAACCTGACACGTAGCCCCTGTCCGATCGTTTTTAGTTTTTTCTTTTTCTGTTTCTGTTTAGAAAATAGAATGCATCCTGATTTTGTTTTTATCATATCTATTAAAATATTTAGTGTTTTTAGTTGATTCTTTTTGCATTAGTTCACATATTTGATGTAGTTTATGTCTGTATGCTTAGATTTCAAATTTGAGCTTTAAATTTTGGATCTAATCAAATTTGTTCAAATTACTAAAATCTGCATAACTATAGTTTAAAAATATATTTTCATATGAATCTTTTTGCCACTGTTTGGTATTAGTTAATCCTATCATTCTACATGATTTGAGAAATTTTTTGAATAAATTTAGTTACTGTTTTTAAGAAAAACAGAATCTGTCTAGTTCTTAATAGGTTTCAACTAAATTGATTTTTATTCAATTTGAACCTAAATTAGTTTATCTTTTGTTTTAGTTTTCATTAGGTTCTGTTGTTCCAAACATTTAGGTAAGATTACTTGAAAATATTAGGATGAAGTGTTTAGTTTTATACCATGTGGTTATAGGAATCTTTTGCATTAGGTATAGTTTTATAAAATAATTTAGTTTTACTTTCACCAAGTAGATAGATGATTAAATTGGGTTTTCTAATAAATTATTTTTGTAATTCTATTCTGTTAAGTAATGTGATGATAATAATATTAGTGTCAATAATATTATTGGTTTGGTTTCCTATTCCAAAGTTATAGGAAAGTTCTAGTTATTTTCATTTTAGTAGTGTTTCTTTACACAAAAGTTTTAGTGAATTTGTTTCTGTTTACTAAAATTGATTTTCTTACTATTTCTTTTTCTACTAGCTATTTCTTGGTTGTTTGTCTTAAAGTAGTAGTAGTAGAAGAAGTTTTTGGACACTAAATATTTTTGTGAGTCAAACTTTTTATTTTGATTTCTTTCTCTTGATTGATACTATTGAATGTTTTAGTATTGTTTGTGTAACCTTGCTGAATTGTGTGAATTGTTTTGTATTTATGCTTATGGTGTGCTCTTGTTTGATTCGTTTGATCATCCGGAGTGCGAAGCTTGTTATCTAGAATCACTTGATTACGAGGACCATAAGCAAGGCAAGTCACTTTGACCATGTATACCTATGTTTTATTGCATTAGTTCTTCCATCACCCCAATTGCATGCAAAGTAGGTAAATTGGAAACTTGGTTACTTGTTGTAGTATCATGTGGTAGGTACCCCCTCAACCCTTTGACACATTGGCCCCGGGAAACGTTGTTTTACATTTTGCTATGCTATTAGTAGACGGGGTTGGTTGTGTGATTCATGAGAGTTGTGAGTTAATAATTTCAAGACCTACATAATGATCAAGACTTCAAGACTCCGAGTTTTCAACATACCTCTGGGTGGATGATGGTTGAACGGCGCCCTGGAGAAACCAGTGGTTAGCCTAGATGATACTGGAGATGTGCCAGTATTCATGCGGAAAGGTCCACCCAGGCACAAAGAGATGGATGGATGCTTCAAGACCCAAGGCTTACCTGCACAACCACAAGGCATTATGGGCTCTAGCTTGGTTGGATATCGTGGTGACCCTGGACAGGCGGTGCTACGAGATGTAGAAGAACGGTAGGAAAGGATGGGCACCGACAGAGTCGCAGGGAAACCCTTTGGAAGACAATGTTTTGGTCATCCGTTTCTCAAACACCCTGAAGTGCGAGAAATCAAACGGAGGCGACCAAATCTTGTGGGGAACGTGTGCAAAACTCTGCAGAGTACACAAACCTAATCGATTAGCCGTGTCCGCGGTCATGGACAACTTGAGCCAAAGGAACTAAAACTATCTGGAACTCTCAACACAATTTAATTATATTGATGTGGGTTATTAATGTCAACTTGGGTATGAGAATTGGTTGGTGAAACCATCTCATTACCAACATTGTACTAATTATGCCTTTGCCCCCTCTTGTTGTAGGAAAATTTTGGCTTTATGCAAAAACTTACTACCCCACCTGCCATATTTGCATATAGACTAGATGATTACTTTACCCCCTCTCTTGTGACTTTGCTGGCATATTCAATATGCTGACCTACACGGCTGCAACATATCATGTTGCAGAGTACTTTTCTGAGCAGGAGTGAGGATACGCTCTACGCTCGGTGAGATGCCCTTGGAGTCAGATGGACTCATCTACCTTCGATGCTTCCACAAGTTTACGGTTTAGTTTATCTCACGAGTTGGCCTTCAGCCACTTTATTGTAATCATTATTGTAATAAAGGACTCGATATGTTATTTCGATTAATTTATGATGTGTGATTTCCCTTTGATATATACATTGATGTACCGTGTGTGTACCAGCATGATCTTGGGATGGTACAGAAACATCGGAGATTCGACCTTTCAGGTCGGGTCGCTACAAGTGTCCAAATTATACAGGAAGATTTCCCTACCAACTAGGACACCAATAACAAAGTTGATGAGATCATCCTTCCCCTCCCAAGTTAGATGTGATTCATAAGTCTAGTGTGTCGTGTCTATTATGTTATGCGTTTCACTCAAAGAAACGAAATAAGTTGTAAATTATAAATTAAAAAATTTAGTATGGATTAACACCAACTATTTTTAAATATAGAATGAAAATTACTTGACAAATATGCATGGTCGACAAACTCACATGGAGGTAAAACAGGAAGCATATTGACATCCACCCAAATGTCGATGATACCTTCAATATAATCTTCAGGAAATCCATATGCCTTGCAAAGAGCTTCCCAATTTGAGCACCCTAATTCTGTGTTATTAAGTGCATTCATTACTTTCACCAGAAATGTGTGACCATGTTTAGTCCTCAGGTTGGCTATCCTCGTCTCGAAACTCTCTTGATCTTCGAAACCGAGCCTCTCCAAGAAATACCGTCTTGCATGATAGGGGATGAACTAGTCGAATTGTATAAAACATAAATTACGCGTTGAAGGAAAGAAATAGAAGTCATGCTTAATTACGAAAAAACAGTTGTGATCGTTGCATACTGTAGAAATATCAAAGTCCTCGTAAAGCTTCATGGTGAAGAACCTGCCGTCTCGCAGCCCAGGCTAGTCGCAAAGACCCTTATCTTCTCCGCAAAATTCACATGCTTGGATCCTATCATCGTCTGATGACGATGACATTTCCTGTGTTCATGATTCAAGAATTACGACATGATACGTCTCCAATGTATCTATAATTTATGAAGTATTCATGTCATGTTTACAATAATTCTATATGATTTTGGTATGATTTTATTAGAACTAACCTGGACTGACGTTGTTTTCAGCAGAACTACCATGGTGTCGTTTTTTTGTGCTGAAATAAAAGTTCTCGGAATGGGCTGAAAATTTAGTATGATTTTTTGTGGACCAAAAGAGACCCCCGAAGCATTGGAGCTGGGCCAGAAGAGGCACGAGGAGGCGACAAGCCTGCCAGGCGCGGCCACGGCACGCTCGGATCCTAATGCGTGCATGACTTTCGGTCCATCGAGGCTTTCCTTAAATAATTCTCATATCTCATGATGTGTTGGTGCACACTCTCTCACATTGATATGGTGGTGTATATATGTTGGTGGACACTCTCTCACAGTAATAGTTCGACCGTCGGTAATGGATGCCCCCTCTTCTCTTCTTGCGCATTATAGCGACGAATATATCGCAAAGAAGAGAAGAAGAGGAGGCACCCCCCATGACAAATGTCGGGATTCCACCGTCAAGAACACACATGAAAGTCACACAAGGAGCAACGACAGACCGAAAGTCACATACGCATTATACCGATAAAATATCACTAATACATTTATAATGAACTCGAATAGAATATCACTAATACGTCATCTCGAATAATACAGTTAATGCATCATCAAATATTAACTAATACATCTGGAATATTATCATATAAGATCACTAATACAGATCAAATACTATCGAATAATGTAAGTCACTAGCGTTTCCTGAGTCACGGGTGGTGGACACCCAAAGATAAGGAACCATCACGGGATCATAACTCGGGTGAGATCCCTGATGAATGTGCCAGGTATTGTTGAACCTGTCGTCCAACGTCGCCATGTAGCGACGGACGTGCTCTTCCTCCTCCCTCACATGGTGACATACCACCTCCGCGGGGGCCCGCTCCCTCTACACCAAAAGTGGCCCACGTGACCACCACCAATGAAGCTCTGGGTCGACGACGAGACCAGGATTCCTCACCAAGCTCCGAACACAGGAAGGTAGCACCTCCCAGTGCTAGCCCGGCGGAGCCCAGTCCCGGGCATTGTGCCTCTCAAGGATGTCGACGCCGACTCGACGCCGACGAGGATGCGAGCCAGGCATCATCGACGTCGAGACAAATTCCTATGAGAACATTTTCTTATCGTTTAATCACAATTTTTTTTCAAAACCCAAGAATTTTTTCTAATCTAACAGACACATACTATTTTTTCATAGGACTCCTAATTAACTAAAACATAAAAAGCATCATAAACAAAATCATCTCACAATATCAATCTACTTATCCATCTACTACAATTTTCTTAACACGTTGTTTAATGAAAAAATGTTGCATACAAACCACAAAAAATTTCATAACGCTAAAAATATGTTCTAGCAATTAGAAAATATTTGCATGTTTTTAAACAATGTGTGTGTGTGTGTTTGTGGCACCGACGGGGCTCCTACGTCGGAGATGGACGGGGCGCCGGGGCTCCTATGCCGGAGATGGATGGGGCAGCTGCTCTCGGGCATCTCCGGTGGTGGCTAGGTGGGGGATGGGCTCGGTGAGGGGTGGCCATGGCGGCAATGGCGGATGGGGAGGGGGCTTCGGGAGGAGAGGGAGGAGACTGGCTCACAGCAGTCTCGGCGGCGAGGTCGAGGCGACAGCGGGCTCGATGGCGAGGTCAAGGCAGAAGAGGGGCCGGAGCGAGTAGGTCGGGGACGACAATCTCCGGCGGGAGGTTGAAGACGGTAGCCTGGTAGCGCGACGGCGATCTACGCTTAAATAGGTGTTTTAATCAAAAGCAGATTCTATTTAACTCTTTTAGTTTTATACCTTCATTTGTTTTAATCAAAATTACTATTACCAAACTCTGAAATGGTTGAAACTTGGCATGGTATCATCATTTCACCCACATAGCATGTGATAAAAAGTTGAGAGGGTTACGGCAAAAACTGGATGCACTTCGTATACAAAATGGACAATCTCCTTCGAAGTATCGGGGTTCCGGACGAAAACTCCTGTTTCAAAAAGGGTTTCCATTTTTTAACTTATTTCAACTCCAGACTTTTTGTGCATCCAATATGAACCATTATAATCCACATACTAAAATTTCAACCCTATCTAACTTCATTTGCTATTTTTCATGCATTTAATGATTTGTTTTCAGTTAAATGACCCTTAAATTGAAAAGCACCAAAAATGAACTCTGAAAAGGTTGAAACTTGGCATGGTATCATCATTTCACCCACATAGCATGTTCTAAAAAGTTGAGAGTGTTACAGGAAAAACTGGATGCACTTCGTGTACAAAATGGACAATCTCCTTAGAAGTATTGGGGTTTCAGACTAAAACTCATTTGTTACAAAAGGATTTCAATTTTTTAACTTATTTCAAATCCAGACTTTTTGTGCATTCAATATGAACCATTAGAAGCCAAATACTAAAATTTCAACCCTATCTAACTTTATTTCCTATTTTTCATCCATTTAATGAACTGTTTTGAGCTAAATGACCCTAAAATTAAAAAGCACCACAAATGAACTCTGAAAAGGTTGAAACTTGGCATGGTACCATCATTTCACCCACATAGCAAGTGGTAAAAGGTTGGGAGGGTTACAATAAAAACTGGATGCACTTCGTGTACAAACTGAACCATCCTGGCTACTCACTAGAGAAGAAAAGTGATGACGGTGCAGCTAGTCACATCCAAGAGTGGGATCTTGGGGTATAAAACTTTAAATTCGCGTGTGTCCCTTGATTATTGCGCCATAAACATGGACAATATTCATCATTTAACTTGATGCTTGGGTCAGTCTTCACTGCGAAGGGAGGAATTTCATCAAACTTTTCATAATCTCTTGACATGTCTGTCTTGTCCTCCACTCCCACGATGTTTCTTTTCCCAGAAAGAACTATGTGGCGCTTTGGCTCATCGTATGATGTATTCGCTTTCTTATATTTTCTTTTTCTCGGTTTGGTAGACATGTCCTTCACATAGAAAACTTGTGCCACATCATTGGCTAGAACGAATGGTTTGTCTGTGTGCCCAAGATTGTTGAGATCCACTGTTGTCATTCCGTACCGTGGGTCTACCATTACCCCTCCTCTAGTTAGATTGGACCATTTCCAGCAGAACAAAGGGACCTTCAAATCACCTCCATAGTCAAGTTCCCATATCTCCTCTATGTAACCATAATATGTTTCCTTTTCCTTGGTGTTTTCCGCATCGTCAAAGCGAACACCACTGTTTTGGTTGGTGCTCCTTTTATCTTGGGTGATTGTGTAAAATGTATTCTCATTTATCTTGTACCCTTGGAAAGTCAATATAATCGAAGATGGTCTCTTGGCCGACAAGTACAAGTCATCTTCAACATTGTCGTCATTCATGAGATGTGTTCGCAACCAACCGCCCAAAGCCTCAATGTGTGTACGTTGAATCCAGGGGTCAGACTTCTCCAGGTTCTTCGAGCATATAATATCCATGTGTTCCTCGATATATGGGGTGACCAAGGTAGAATTCTGTAGAACTGTGTAGTGTGCTTGCGCCCAAGAATGCCCGTCCATACATAATATTGATTTTGGTCCAAGTGTGCCTTTTCCATGCAGTCTCCCCTCATGTCGCGATTGAGGAACACCAATCGGCCTAATGTTAGGAATAAAGTCAACACAAAACTCAATAACCTCCTCTATTTCATGTCCCATGGAAATGCTTCCTTTTGGCCTAGCATGGTTACAAACATATTTATTTAAGATTCCCATGAACCTCTCAAAGGGTAACATATTGTGTACAAATACAGGACCCAGAATGGCAATCTCTTCGACTAGGTGAACTAGGACGTCTGTCATAATATTAAAGAAGGATGGTGGGAACACCAACTCGAAACTGACAAGACATTGGACCAAATAATTCTATAAGCTTGGTAGGATTTCCGGATCGATTACCTTCTAAGAAATTGCATTGAGGAATGAACATAGCTTCACAATGGCTAATCGAACATTTTCTGGTAGAAGCCCCCTCAACGCAACCGGAAGCAATTGCGTCATGACCACGTGGCAGTCATGAGACTTTAGGTTCTTGATTTTTTTTCTCTGCCATATTTATTATTCCCTTTATATTCGACGAGAAGCTAGATGGGACCTTCATACCGAGCAGGCATTCAAAGAAGATTTCCTTCTCTGCTTTGGTAAGAGTGTAGCTGACAGGACCTTCATACTACTTTTCATGCATCCCGTCGTTTTCATGCACACGTTGCTGGTCCTCCCGTGCCTCCAGTGTATCTTTTGTTTTCCCATACACACCCAGGAATCCTAGTAGGTTCACGCAAAGATTCTTCGCCATGTGCATCACATCGATTGCAGAGCGGACCTCTAGGACTTTCCAATATTCTAGCTCCCAAAATATAGATTTATTCTTCCACATGGGTGCGCGTCCCTCAGCGTCAGTCGGAATAGATTGTCCGCTAGGACCCTTTCCAAATATTACTTGTAAATCCTTGACCATATCAAGTATGTCATCACCAGTATGGAGGACGGGCTTCTTCCGGTGATCTACCTCACCTTTGAAATCCTTGCCTTTCTTTCTTAAGGCATGCTTGGCCGGAAGAAATCGACAATGTCCCAGGTACACATTCTTCTTGCATTTGTCCAAATATATACTTTGGGTATCATCTAAACAGTGCGTGCATGCATGGTATCCCTTGTTTGTCTGTCCTGAAAGGTTACTAAGAGCATACCAATCATTGATGGTTACAAAGAGCAATGCTCGCAGGTCAAATTCTTGTTGTTTGTGCTCATCCCACACACGTACACCTTTTTCATTCCACAGATGTAAAAGTTCAACAACTAATGGCCTTAGGTACACATCAATGTCATTGCTGGGTTGCTTAGGGCCTTGGATGAGCACTAGCATCATAATGAACTTTTGCTTCATGCACAACCAAGGAGGAAGGTTATAGACACATAGAGTCATAGGCCATGTGCTATGCTTGCTGCTCTGCTCCCCGAATGGATTAATGCCATCTACACTTAAACCAAACCATAAGTTCCTTGGGTTATCTACAAAGTCTAGCCACTCTCTCTTAGTTTTTCTCCACTGCGACCCATCAACGGGTACTCTCAACTTCCCATCTTTCATACGGTCTTCTTTGTGCCATCACAACGAATTGGCATGCTCTTTGTTTTGGAACAAACATTTCAACCTTGGTATTATAGGAGCATATCACATCGACTTGGCAAGAATCCTCTTCCCGGGGCGCTCGCCCTGAACATCATCAATAGGGTCATCACGACCGATCTTATATCGCAATGCATTGCATACCGGGCATGCATCCAAATTCTCGTCTTCACCGCGGTAGAGGATGCAGTCATTAGGGCATGCATGTATCTTCTGCACCTCCAATCCTAGAGGGCAGACAACATTCTTTGCTTCGTATGTACTGTTGGGTAATTCGTTGTCCTTTGGAAGCTCATTCTTCATTATTTTCAGCAACTTTTCAAATGCCTTGTCACCTACACCATTCTCTGCCTTCCATTGCAGCAATTCGAGTGTGGTACCGAGCTTTGTGTTGTCATCTTTGCAATTTGGGTACAATGCTTTTTTGTGATACTCTAACATGCGCTGCAACTTCAACTTCTCCTTTTCATTTTCGCAATTTCTCTTTGCATCAACAATGGCCGGACCAAGACCATCATCGGGCTCATCTGATGCCTCAACTTCTTCTTCTTCATTCTCTTCCCCCATTGTACTACCATCATATTCAGGACACCCAAGATAGTTGTCGTCATCCTATTCTTCTTCATTCTCTTCCATTAGAACCCCTCTTTCTCCGTGCTTGGTCCAACAATTATAGCCGGACATGAAATCGTACGTAAACAGTTGGATGTGAATCTGTTTTGAGCTAGAGTAAGTCTTATCATTCTTACACACATCACATGGACAACACATAAAACCATCCCGCTTGTTTGCCTTAGCCGCACGCAAAAAACTTTGCACGCCATTAATGAATTGGGGAGAGCGTTGGTTAACGTACATCCATTGCCGGTTTGTCTTCATTGCACAACACCAAGAAGACCAAATTAATACAAGTTCATACACACTTATTCTCATAAAACAACATAAAACTATCTAGCTAAAACATTTTAAATGCAACAACAAATGCGATCAAAATCGCAACTAAGGTAAAAATTGATCCAATAGCATAATGATACCAAGCCTCTTTATTAATGGCATATTTTTGTAATCTTTCTATTCTTCAAGCACATTGCATCCATCTTGATCTTGTGATCATCGACGACATCGGCAACGTACAACTCCAATTTCATCTTCTCTTCTTCAACTCGTTTCAATTTTTCTTTCAAATGCTCGTTTTCTGTTTCAACTAAATTTAACTTCTCGACAATAGGGTCGGTTGGCATTTTTAGTTCAACTACCTCCTAGATAAAAATATCTATGTCAACTTGATGGGCATAATTCTCATTAACACGAAATGCAACAAATAGTTATAAAAGAGAATATACCACATCTGAATTGGAAACCAGACAAGGGCCGACGGGCACGGATATCATAACCATGGCAATATATATAACAACAATCATACAAGTAAGAAAACTATGCAAATAACTATATAAATCATACAAATACGATTTTACTTATAAAAATGATAAGAACACAAGAAGAGGATCACCAAGGTGGTGCCGACGACGGGACAGTGCGGTCGATCGACGATGGTTAGGACAGGGACGGGAAGGCACACTAAGTAAACCACACCTACACATATGCAAACTAAGAAGTTAATTTGAGATCAAATTGCATATAAATCAAAAAAACTATCACATAATTACATCCAAACTAAAACCCACAAATCATTATACTTATAAAGCATTGCACGAGCTGATCTAGCAATAAGAGATGAAAGGACGAAGTTGCTAACCTTTGTGAACACTTGGATGGATTGGGATGCCTCAAATCTTGAAAAATCTTGGCAAAAATGGAGGGATGAGCTCGAGCAAGGGTAACACTTGTGCATGTATGAGCATTTTGTTACCAACAATACCTTACCCCCTTTTAATATTATTAGCTTTCCTATGGACTCAAAGTGATGTCTCACAAAGTAAAATGCAGAGTCCTCTTGCTTGAAGCTTTGCCTATCTATTCCTTCTCCTTCTTCTTCATGGGGATACTCTCCACACTCACTTTGGCCAACCCATCTCTCTCTATGGACTTTATCTGAAATACACTAGATGAATGTATTATTCCAAGAGACAATGTATGTTGTCATGAATTATCAAAACCACCAAGGGAGCATATTGTGCTTTCAAATAGTCCCATTCAACCCTATCATATGCCTTCACCATGTCAAGTTTTAACGCACAGTAAGGGTTCCTCTTTGCCTTGTTTCTCTTCATAAAGTGAAGACACTCATATGCCGCAATAATGTTGTCAGTGATAAGTCTGCCAGGTACAAACGCAGATTGCTCCTCTGATATAATTTCAGGCAGTACCACCTTCAACCTGTTGGAAATTACTTTGGAGGCAATTTTGTACAATACATTACACAATGAGATGGGCCTAAATTGTGTGAGCATCGTGGGATTTTGTACCTTATGTATTAATACCAACACGGTCTCATTTATGCACTCCGCTGACTCGGTCCCATTTATGATTTGCAACACAGCCCGTGTAACATTTGCTCCACAAACCTCCCAGTGACGCTGAAAGAAATGCACGGGAAAACCATGAGGACCCGGTGCCTTAGTAGGGAACATTTGGATAATAGCTTGTTTGATTTCTTCCTAGGAGTACTCCGCATTTAGCTTCACATTCATGTCCGCTGTGACTTTGCAAGGCACATGATCTAGCACTTGTTGCATATCGTGGACACCCTAAGATGTGTAGAGATGCTGATAAAAATTTGTAGTCATCTCCTTCATGATAGCCCTGTCCTCCATTAGCACTCTGCTTGGCATCTGAAGAGACTTAATTTGATTCTTCTTATGGCACCTGCTCTCCCGTAGATGGAAAAAAATTGTGTTTTTATCTCCATGTGTTACCCACTCAATTCTAGCTCTTTGTCTCAATAATATTTCCTCCCTATTAAAAAGTTCCACTAATCTGTCACATATTTTTACTTCTGCATGGTCGGTCCAATCTGCCCTGGGATCGCGCGCAAATCTGCTAGTTACTACTGCAAGCATCGGATCTCGCGTCAGACATTGCCAAACACATCCCTGTCTCGGGTGCTTAGATCACCAGACAACGCTCGCAACTTTTCCTTGACTGTCACGACCGATGTCTCCTACACACTACCCTAGTTGTCCCTAATTACTGCGCTTAGTCCATCGTGAGTCTCCCACATTAACTCATATTTAAAAGCTTGGGGCCCGCTCTTGCATGCATGCACGTCGCTCACTTTCAACACAAGAGGGTTGTGATCGGATGTAGCAGTTGTATGATGCTCCAACTGGGCTGATGGGAATATCAAGCACCAATCTATAGATGTCACAAACTGGTCTAGCCTAACTCGGGTAAAAGTTCCACATGTCACCTTGTTTTCAAAAGTCCATGGTACACCCTTGTAAACCTATGTAAGTGAGACCGCAAGTATCAATGGCTTCTCTGAAACCATCCATCTCGGCTTGGCTTCGATTTCCAATCCCATCGTGTTCATGGGCATGTAATACTTCATTATATCTCTCCTAAACTCGAGCTTCTCTGTAAACAAAGGTGACTCTAGAAGGTGAGCCACCAAGAACATCAACTTCCACATCAATATGGTAGCGAGAATAACCAATAACTGACACTTTTATTGAATCATTCCAGAAAATACAAAGACCTCCACTTCTACCTGAGTTGTTAACTGCAAAAACTTTTATTAAAACCTAACGAGCCAGTGTAACCCTCAACACTAGACCCCTCAATCTGAGTTTCAAGAATACACAGGATCATGGGGGCAAAATGCTTCGTGAGATCACGAAGCTCTCGATTGTCGCAGGTTTGCCTGCCCCATGACAATTCCAACACATGCGACTCATTGTTCTCGGCGGTCCCCCTCGAGGGAGGCTGCCAATTTTGCGTTTATGGTTTTGCTCGGTGGTGTTGTTCTCCTTCTTCCATCCTTCTCATTGTTGCTAGTTTTAGGGCGCTTTGGCTCCTGCTTTGACTCTGGACTTGGGGGTACCGCCGTCGATGGGAGTGCCAGCAGGGTGGTATTCGGGATCCTCAGTTCCACTCCCTGCGCAGCAGTCCTCTTCCGATTCTCCTCTGCCTCTGTCATTCTCTGGTCCAGGTTTCCATCATCATACTCATCCCCTTCTTCCATGTTGTGTACATTCCCCTGAAGGAACCATTGAGGGAGACCTGGAATAGGGGGTCCTCGGGAGGCCGACCTGTTTCTTACGGGCCAGACTATATGTGCTGCTTACTGAACATTGGATCGATCGAAGGCCCTATCTCTAGGAAGGAAGCTTCAGGAATCGTGGCTTGTCCTCCACGTTTGATGTAGCAAATAGGCATGCTTATCTCTTCGGCATGTAACCGACCATGTGTAAACCCTAGGTACCCCCGACGTCTATATAAGCCGGAGGGTTTTAGGTTGTAGAGATAGAACAACTCATCAAGGGTTTAGCTCTTTGATCTCGAGGTAGATCGACTCTGTAACCTATACACCATCAATACAATGAAGCAGGAAGTAGGGTATTACCTCCATAGGAGGGCCCGAACCTGGGTAAAACCTTGTCCCCTTCGTCTCCTGTTACCGTCGATTCTAGTCTCATAGCTCGGGACCCCCTACCCGAGATCCACCGGTTTTGACACCGACATTGGTGCTTTCATTGAGAGTTCCGCTGTGAGCACCCAAGGAATCGATGTGTCGCCTTGTCATCAACGAGGAGGTCCGCAACATGGACACTTTCATCCTCGAACAGATCTTCTCCTTCGACGGTGTTGTGTTGCATGCCGACCAGACCGGCCATCTAGGCCGTGTCGGAAGCTTCGCCCCTGGTCAAGAGGCCAAATTCAGGAAGCTAGAGTTCTCCGTGGATCCTAGGGGCGACTTGTCACTAACCGGGCTTGCAGCCTTGCCTGCCACACCCGAAGACTCGGAGGCTTCAACCTCGAGTCCCCTTATTGGCCATGCCCCTGGGGTTAACTCCAGCGCCAGCCCGACTCTTACTCCGGATCTGGCCATAGTGCTAGAGGACCGGATACTTGTTCCTGCCGAACACTACACTCATCTGGGCAAGCCAGGGATTAACTCTGACAGCTCCGTGCAGTTTGACCCGATCGGGCTCTCGACATTGAATGAGGCCCTAGATCGGATCTCTTCGATGAAAATTACCGATGATCCCATCACAATCCGTGCCCAGATCAGCCATAAAGCGGGCCAAGACGATTTTTTCGACCACCCACCACCCACTTCATAGCCACAGTCGAAGACTTAACCGACATGTTGGACTATGACTCTGACGAGGCAGAATAGATGGAAGAATAGGATTGCGCCCTGACCCCCATCAATAACAGGCGATAGGCCGCCACCTCTACATACGATGTCTACATGGTAGACACCCCTGCCGCTAATGGAGACAAAATGCCTAATAACCATGGCGACAAGTCGGGCGACGCACCGTCAAGGCACTGGAAAGCGCATAAGCGGTCAAAAAGAAAAAAAGGGAAGGAAAGCTATCATCGACACCAGGGACGGAGATAACCCCGAAGACCGTGGCGATCCTGATATCCCCGAACACCTGTTAGAGGGTCAGGAAAAGCTTGAAGACCAGAGCAACCCTGACGACTTCAACGATTCCGAGGATGACAACTACCTCCCTCGTCGAGGAGGAGGACATTCCGGAAGCTGATGACCTAGACATTCCTGATAACTTTGAAGATCAGGAACTGTTCAGACAACAGCTCATAGCAATGGCCCATAGTCTAAAAGCGAAGGAACAGCAACTTAAAGCCGAACAAGACAACCTCAACGATCGATGTACAAGAGTCCTCTCGGCTGAGGAGGGATATGGTACCAGTCTGTCAGACCAACCTAAGAGTTATCCACGCAGAAGGCTGCTGTCGCAATTCGACGACGAGCTCACAAATACCCCATCTCCCAAACATACCCCATACGACAAGCCAGACCGCCCTCCTCGCGGGAGTGATAGGATGGCTGATGACATCGGTTATAGACCAGCCGTACCCCAAAGAAGGGGAAAGGATCCACTAGAGCCCAGCAACAGGTTCGACCTGCAAGACGACCTAGACTATAGAGCAGGTCGCACAAGATCCATCTACAGATCTAGAGGCTACTCACCCGATAGACGGGATGGGTACAAACCATGGCTCGACCGAAATAATAACAGAGGTCGGGAATGTAATCGAGCTAGGACAGACACCGAATACAGGCACGACAAAGCTCGGGTTCAAGGTGCCGCTCACCCTCTATGTTTCATGGATGAGGTGATGCAGCATCAGTTCCTAGAGGGGTTTAAACCCGTGAACATTGAACAGTAGGATGGAACAACTGACCCGACCGTATGGATTGAGAACTTCCTCCTCCATATTCACATGGCACGAGGAGATGATCTCCACGCCATAAAATATCTCCCCTTAAAACTCAAGGAGCCAGCTCGGCGCTGGTTAAATAGCCTCCCCGAAAACTCCAATGGATGCTGGGAAGACCTGGAAGATGCATTCCGATCTAACTTCCAGTGCACCTATGTTCGGCCGCCGGATTCCTCCGACCTAAGAAACGTCATTCAGAATCTCGAAGAATCTACGCGACAATTCTAGAATCGGTTCTTGACCAAGAAGAACTAGATTGTCTATTGCCCGGATGCTGAGGCAATAGCCTCTTTCCGGCATAATATTCGGGATGAATGGCTGGCTCACCAGCTCGGCCAGGATAAACCTCGAACTATGTTTTCCCTTACATCCCTCATGACCCGCTTTTGCACCGGCGAAGATAATTGGCTAGCAAGACGCAACCACAACTCAGAAGACCCTGGAACCTCTAAAGTTCGGGATGGCAATGGGAAACCCAAACGCAACAAGAACAAGGATCGACACAATAACATTGATGTCGATGATACGACTGTTAACACCGGCTTTCGCAATTCTTGACCTGGGCAGCGGAAGAAGCCTCCTAATGGTAGTCGCGGCGGACCAATCCCGCTGGAGAAGATCATGGAAAGGCCTTGCGAAATCCATGGGACCCAAGAGAAGCCTGCCAACCACACACACCATAACTGTTGGGTGTTTAAATAGGTCGGCAAGCTTCCGCCCGAGGATCAAGGCAAGAGCCCTCGCAGCAAGGACGAGGATGAGCCTCGGGGTCCGATTGGTGGCAGACAAAAGAAAATCCCTCTAGAGGTCAAAACAGTAAACATGATATAAGCCACCCATATACCCAAGAAGGAGAGGAAGCACGCCCTTTGTGACGTCTATGCCATAGAGCATGTAGCTCCGAAGTATAACCCCTGGTCGGCATATCCGATCACCTTTGATCGACGTGATCACCGGACCAGTATCCGTCATGGGGGTTCGGCCACACTCGTCCTAGACCCCACCATAGATGGGTATCACCTCACAAAGGTCCTAATGGATAGAGGAAGTAGCCTTAACCTGATTTACTCAAACACGGTGAAAAGGATGGGAATAGATCCTTCAAGGATCAAACCCAGCAACACTGCCTTCAAAGGAGTGATTCCAAGCGTCGAGGCTCGATGCACGGGCTCCGTCAGCCTGGAAGTAGTATTCGGCTCGCCCAATAACTTTCGCAGCGAAGACTTGATCTTCGACATTGTACCCTTTCGCAGCGATTATCATGCCCTGCTCGGCAGGACAGCATTCACTCGCTTCAATGTTGTTCTGCATTATGCATACCTCAAGCTCAAGATGACCGGCCCCAAGGGGGTCATTACTGTTAACGGCAACTTGGAGCGCTCTCTCTGAACAAAGGAACATGCGCAGGCACTAGCGGCTGAATTTAATTACAATGATGATTGGCAAGCTCCGACATCTACCGTAAAGGCAGGCAAGATGGGGAAGCAAGCACGGTTTCAGACTGAACTCTCAGCACTCTCCCATCCCCCTAAATAGGGATTCGCTCCCTGATACGTCTCCAACGTATCTATAATTTTTGAAGTATTAATGCCATGTTTACAATAATTCTATATGATTTTGGTATGATTTTATTAGAACTAACCCGGACTGACGTTGTTTTCAGCTGAACTACCGTGGTGGTGTTTTTGTGCAGAAATAAAAGTTCTTGGAATGGGCTGAAAATTTCTGGAGAATATTTTTGGAAAATATAAAAAATACTAGAGCGAAGAGCTTGGCTAGGAAGTGGACGAGGAGGCCACAAGCCTGCTGGGCACGGCCACCCCCCTGGTCGCGCCTAGCAAGCTTGTGAGCCCCTCGAGCATCTCCTTGACATGATTCCAATGCCAAAAAGTCCTATAGATTGAGAAACCTCCAAAAAGAAACCTAGATCGGGAGTTTCGCCAGCGCAAACCTCTAGAGACACAAAAAACCAATTGGGAGCCCGTTCCGGCACCCTGTCGGATGGGGAAACCATCCAGAGGCCATCTTCATCATCCCGATGCTCTCCATGACGAGGAGGGAGTAGTTCACCCTCGGGGTTGAGGGTATGTACCAGTAGCTATGTGTTTGATCTCTATCTCCCTCGTGTTCTTGAGATGGCACGATCTTGATGTACCATGAGCTTTGTTGATATAAATTTAATCATATGTAGTGTTTCCCCTCTCTATCTGGTTGTGATGAATAGAGTTTTCCCTTTGAAGTTTACCTATCGGATTGAGTCTTTAAGGATTTGAGAACACTTGATGTATGTCTTGCGATGGGATATCTGTGGTGACAATGGGATGTTCTATTGATCCACTTGATGTATGTTTAGGTGATCAGCTTGCGGGTTCCATGACCTTGGGAATCTATGCATATGGGTTGGCACACGTTCTTATCTTGACGTTCCGATAGAAACTTTGAGGCACTCTTTGAAGTTCTTTGTGTTGGATTAATAAATCTGAAATTGTGTGATGCATATTGTATAATCAAGCCCACTGGTACTTGTGGTGACATTGGAGTATCTAGGTGACACTAGGGTTTTGGTTGATGTGTATCTTAAGGTGTTATCTTAGTACGAACTCTAGGGCTGTTCGTGACACTTATAGGGATAGCTCATAAGATTGATCAGAAAAGATAACTTTGAGGTGGTTTCATACCCTACAATAATTTCTACGTTTGTTCTCCGATATTTGTGACTTTGGAGTGAACTCTTTGTCACACGAGAGGTATTTACATATGATTCAACTATGTCAATATTGTTGAGAGAAATTGCTAGTGAAAGTATGAACCCTAGGCCTTGTTTCCAAGCATTTATACAACGTTTTTCTTGCCGTTTAATATTTGTTACCTTGCTGTTTTTATATTTTCAGATTACAAAAACCTATATCTACCGTCCATATTTCACTTGTATCACCATCTCTTCACCGAACTAGTGCACCTATACAATTTGCCATTGTATTGGGTGTGTTGGGGACACAAGAGACTCTTTGTTATTTGGTCGCAGGGTTGTTCGAGAGAGACCATCTTCATCCTACCCCTCCCACGGATTGATAAATCTTAGGTCATGCACTTGAGGGAAAATTTAGATCTTGCAATCAAATCTTTTAGTTTCTTGTTTTTCACTAGTTCGGTTTTATAAAAGAAAACTAAAAAAATGAAATTGAGGTTGCCTCATATGCTTCATCTTTTTAATGTTTTTTATGAAAATGATGGAAAGGAAAATTGTGCTCAAGTGTTATAAGAAGAAGTTATTAAAATGTTTGGCACTAAATCTTTGAGTGACGAGCATGATTGAAATGTTGTTAGTATGAATTCTTTGAATATCCATGGTACTAATGATGATTGCACTAGTCATGAAAAATATATTTCTTATAAGCATGTCAATTTTTGTGGAGTGCATAGAGTTTGTCAAACATGCCTAAAAGGGAAGATAGATTTTGTAAGAGGCATAAGTATTTAGAAACTAAATGGTTGCAAGAGAGGCTATATGTTTGTGCTGAAAGACTTCATATTTATTGTTGTCCTTGTGAACTTTGCAATGAACGTGGTCATTATAATTTCCAATGTGAGTTATTTCATGATCGAATTGTGTCCAAAAATTGTGATAACCTCATTAATCTTGAGCATCATAATGAACTTAGTCTATTTTTGGGGTATGAAGAAATGAAACGTGAAACTAAGGATGTTCCATCTTGGGCTCTCATGATTTTTTTTATTTTGATCTAAATGAAGTCTATATGTATTGCATGGTAAATTGCATCGAGAATCCTTATATTGCCAATTACTTGAATACAAGAAAACAATTAGAAGAGGAAGAGAATACTAATGAGGGGAAGAGGTTTCCCAATGTCCTCTTATTTTTTCTTATGATAAATCAGGTAACGAGGAGAAGCTTTTTATTCAACCAAACTCTTCAAAAATAAGTTTGGAGGAATTAAATAAAGCTACACATAATGTGGTGAAGAATAATAAAAGAAGGAAAAGTAAAGGTAAAGAGGTATCTCTCCCAAATGATGTTGCTCCCATTATTGATAGGCCTCATGAGAATGAATCAAAAATAGTTGTGGAATATGATACACTTGAGGATGATTTTGTTATGCCTATTGCTTGTTGTGATAATTATGATTGGGAGGATAATGATACTTCTTATAATATTGAAAATATTTATGGCACCAACTTGGAGGAGGAGGATAATAATTGCTATACTATTGGTGCTATTCATACCATTAATGATGAGAGTGATTATGTTTATGATATACAAAGCCACAAGCTTGGGGATGCTATGTTTGATGAAAATGAAATTTTTGCGAATTTATTTGCTGCAATTAATGTTTGTCCCAAGCTTGGGGATGCTATGCTTAATGAAGATGATATTTTTATCCCCCCTACTTTGAATAATCAAATTTGTTATAATGATGACATGCCTCCTATCTATGATGATTATTGTGATGATACTTATGCAATGAAAAAGAGTGATGATTACTCTTATGATACTTGTCATAATTATGATTATCCTTTTACTAAATATTACTCTTTTAGTGTGGATCCAATATATAGTATTCAAGTCTTTTATGATACTCCCACTATTAGTCATGAGAAGAAATTTGCTTATGAGGAGAGTAGTAAAATTTCTATGCTTGTAGATCATGAAAAGAATGCTTTATGTGTTGGTTATATTGTGGAATTAATTCATGATTATACTTAAAATTATTATGAGGGAGGAACATATGCTTATAGGAATTGCAATAATGTCAAGTTTCCTCTCTATGTGTTCAAATTCTTGAAGATATGCTTGTTTTCCCTTCCTAAGCTAGATGATTCTTGCTCCAATAAATTTTTTGCTCACAAAATACCTATGAATATGAAGTGGGTTAGACTTAAACGTGCTTTTCATGAGATTCATGATGCTCTTTTGCATGTTTCAATTACTATTCCTATGTGAGCATCATTGAAATCAACATGCCTAGCTAAAACGCATTAAAGAAAAGCGCTTGTTGGGAGACAACCCAACACTTTTAATTTATGTTTTGATGTTTTCACATAATTAATTTACTTTAATAATCATGTTTTTTGTCTTTTATTTCAATAAAGTGCCAAGTAAATCCTTTGGGATAGTGTGGATACTTGCTTGTTTGATTCTATGCAAAAACAGAAAGTTTTGCATCCAGTAAATGAATTATATGATTTCACTGGAGCGTCAAAAAATTCTGAAATTTTTACAAAAACTTTATTTGCAAATTCTTTGAGTTTTAATAATTTTTCAGAATTTTTATAGTCATGGAAGTCTGGTGATCATTCAGATCTTTACAGACTGTTCTGTTTTTGACAGATTCTGTTTTGCATGCATAGTTTGCTTGTTTCAAGTGTTACTATAGCTTATACTGAGTAATATAAATTGTGGGAATGAGGTAATACAGTAGGTATAATGTGGTAACAATTATTAATCTTGTCTTGATAGTACCTAAGTGAATGATCTATATTCACTACACTAACCCATCTCACGAAGTTCCGTTAAGTTTTGTGTGATTGAAGTTTTCAAGTTTTGGGTGAGACACCGATATGATGAGAATATGGAGTGAAAAGAACCTAAGATTGGGTATTCCCAAGTCACCCCCAAGGTAATATCCAAGGAAGACTCAAGCGGCTAAGCTTGGGGATGCCCCGGAAGGCATCCCCTCTTTCGTCTTCAACACTATCGGTATATCTTACTTGGAGCTATATTTTTATTCGTACACAATATGTGCTTTGCTTGGGTTGTCATTATATGTTGTTAATTTATGTTAGGTGTTATTTATAATCTTTTTTTCAATAAAAAGTTCCAAGAATTGCCTCTAGGATGCTTGAATTGCATGTTTGATGTGTGCTGTGTAAAAACAGGAACTTCTGTTGTAGTATTTGAATTTTAATATTTACTGGAACGTGGAAAGTTTCTGAAAAAATTACACAGTATGGTAATTTAAATTTTATAGCTTGTCCAAATTTTCATAATTTTTTTAGTTACATAAGTACACTTTTTTCATAAATTGCTACAGACTGTTCTGTTTAGACAGATTGCTGTCGTAGTTTCGTTATCTATTTATCCTATAGTTTCCATAGCCTATATTGGTAGATATAAATTGTGGAAATGATAGTATACAGTACATAATGTTTGAAAATTATTATGCAACTTGTCTTGGAAGTACATAAAGATTTGATTTATTATTATGTGTACTAACCTATCTCACGAGTTCTTTTTGAGTTTTGTGTGGATGAAGTTTTTGAGAATAGGTGAAACCGTGGTATGAGAGGATTGAACAAGATACAAAAGCTCAAGATTGGGGATGCCCAAGGCACCCCAAGTGAATATTTCAATAACTCTCAAGCATCTAAGCTAGGGGATGCTACGGATCCCACCTCTCTTCATCAACAATTATCGGTTAGCCTATGTTGAGCCTAAATCTTTATTCGTTCACATGATGCGTGCTATTCTTGGAGTGCTATTTTTCTTGCTTGATGTTTGAATAAAGCACTTAAGATCTGGAAATAATTATTTATGGAGAGAGAGTCCTCACATATCTACTTAATTGTTTGACTACTCATTGATCTTCACTTATATGTTTTGGAGTAGTTTTGTCATTTACTCTCGTGCTTCACTTATATCCTATGAGTAAATGGTTGAATCAATCGAATATCATAAATCCGAAATTATACATGTTTTATATGCTTATCCCATTGGGAGTAATGACTTCACATATAAGAAGTATAGGTGGTAAAATTTATTGAAAATTAGCAAACACCGCATTGGTCACTTGAACCATTCATGAAAACATATTGAAGGAAGAGAGATTTCACATATAAATATACTATATTGGACATCCTCTATGATTGTGAATACTCTTTAATTATTTTCAAACTTGAGCAAATTAGTTGAAGTTGGACAAGGAAGACAACGTAATGAGTTATGCTTGGGTATATTTGTATAGAAGTTATATTGTTATGGATCCTCCAACATGTGGTCTTGATTCCACCTCATACTAGCCAAAACTTCTGTGCCAAGTAGAAATACTACTTGTGCATCCAAACACCCTTAAACCCAAAGTTGTTCCATATGAGTCCACTATACCTACCTATATGCGGTATTTACCTGTCGTTCCAAGTAAATTTGCATGTGCCAAACTCTAAACCTTCAAATTAATATTTCGTTTTGTTTGCCCAAATCGCTCATATAGTAACTAGGGGCTGTCAGTATCTTCCATGCTAGGTTGGTTATTCTCACGATATGTATTGATTCACTATCATTCACGAGAAAGTGGCTGGTAATAGGGATTACTAGTCCCAAAATCAAAGAAAAAAATGCAAAAAATTAAACAAAACTCCCCCAGGAATGTTGTTGGTATGGACGGTACTCACGGATTCGGCTCGTCATGGAGTGTGATTGATTGGTGGAGGGGGAGTAAAAACTTTGCCATTCTGTTTGGGAACCGCCTATAATGTATCTAGCATGGAAGATACCGAGATCTCTCGGTCGTTATGGTGACAATGAAAGCATACCGCCCAAAATTATTATTCATTTCTGTTTTAAAAGCTCGAGCTCTAGCACCTCTGCAAATCAATGCTTCTCTCTGCGAAGGGCCTGTCTTTTACTTTCTAGTACTTACCTTTATGCAAGAGTCATGGTGATCTTCACCACTTCCTATATTTCGCCTTTTTCTCTTGGCAAGCGTCATGTGTTGAGGAAAGATCCAAGCATATATGGCCATTTAAATATATTTGATCATGAATTATTATTGTTGACAGTTATCTATATGATAAATAAGTTAGGAGGCGAAACATTAAGCTCCTATCTTTCTCTACGTTCGATGGATGCTATTTGTTCTAAAAATATGCTTTGAGTGCTAGAAATCATGGAAGACTATATGATAGTTGAGTATGTGGAATTCTAAATCAAAGCTCTTACATAGACCCTTCCTGAAAATAAGATGTATTGCAATAGTTTGGTGATTGAAAGCATAGTTTGTTAGTCCATACTTTGACATGTGGATAGCTTGTTATTTCATCATGAGAAGTTTTATGAGATGAGCTACTGTTTACGATACATAATGATGCTAGAAAAAGTGACTGGAATTATCATTGATCAAACTTGTGCACTTGCTAGCATTCACACTTGATAAATTATTTATTTTATCATTTACCTACTCGAGGACGAGCAGGAATTAAGATTGGGGATGCTGATACATCTCCAACGTATCTATAATTTATGAAGTATTCATGCCATGTTTGCAATAATTCTATATGCTTTTGGTATTATTTTATTAGAACTAACCCGGACTGACGTTGTTTTCAGCAGAACTACCATGGTGTTGTTTTTGTGCAGAAATAAAAGTTCTCGGAATGGCTGAAAATTTATGGAGAATATTTTTGGAAAATATAAAAAATACTAGAGCAAAGAGCTGGGTAGGGAGTGGACGAGGAGGCCTGTGGGCCCCTAGAGCACCTCCTATAAATCAAGAAACCTCCGAAAAGAAACCTAGATAGGGAGTTCTGCCACCGCAAACCTCCAGAGCCACAAAAAACCAATCGGGATCCCGTTCCGGCACCCTGCCAGAGGGGGAAACCATCACCGGAGGCCATCTTCATCATCCTGACGCTCTCCATGATGAGGAGGGAGTAGTTCACCCTCGGGGCTAAGGGTATGTACCACTAGCTATGTGTTTGATCTCTCTCTCTCGCGTGTGTTCTTGAGATGGCACGATCTTGATGTACCGCGAGCTTTGTTGATATAGATTGAATCATATGGAGTGTTTCCCCTCTCTATCTAGTTGTGATGAATAGAGTTTTCCCTTTGAATTTTACCTATCAGATTAAGTCTTTTAGGATTTGAGAACACTTGATGTATGTCTTGCGATGGGATATCTGTGGTGACAATGGGATGTTCTATTGATCCACTTGGTGTATGTTTAGGTGATCAACTTGCGGGTTCTGTGACCTTGGGAATCTATGCATAGGGGTTGGCACACGTTCTTATCTTGACGTTCCGGTAGAAACTTTGAGGCACTCTTTGAAGTTATTTGTGTTGGATTAATAAATCTGAAATTGTGTGATGCATATCGTATAATCAAGCCCGCGGGTACTTGTGGTGACATTGGAGTATCTAGGTGACATTAGGGTTTTGGTTGATGTGTATCTTAAGGTGTTATCTTAGTATGAACTCTAGGGCTGTTTGTGACACTTATAGGGATAGCTCATAATATTGATCAGAAAAGATGACTTTGAGGTGGTTTCGTACCCTACAATAAGTTCTACGTTTGTTCTCCAATATTTGTGACTTTGGAGTGAACTCTTTGTCGCACGAGAGGTATTTACATATGATTCAACTATGTCAATATTGTTGAGAGAAATTACACTAGTGAAAGTATGAACCCTAGGCCTTGTTTCCAAGCATTTATACAACGTTTTGATCGCTGTTTACTATTTGTTACCTTGTTGTTTTTATATTTTCAGATTACAAAAACCTATATCTACCATCCATATTGCACTTGTATCACCATCTCTTCGCTGAACTAGTGCACCTATACAATTTGCCATTGTATTGGGTGTGTTGGGGACATAAGAGACTTTTTGTTATTTAGTTGTGGGGTTGTTCGAGAGATACCATCTTCATCCTACACCTCCCACGGATTGATAGACCTTAGGTCATCCACTGGAGGGAAAATTGCCATTGTCCTACAAAACTCTGCGCTTGAAGGCCCAACATGGGTCTACAAGAAGAAGGTTGTTTAGTAGACATCCCCCCTATCACATAACCCTAGGACCAGCAAAGTACGTGCCAAGGAGGCACAACTTCGCGCTAAAAATTCCATGGGTGGCGGTGGGGAAAAAAGGGTAAGTGTTCGGCTGGACCGAACTATTACCATCACGACATCTTTGGACACATTGCAGGGACTACCAAAGGACCTGCACAAGGCATAAAGCCCATCAACACTTCAGCGACTTCTCAAGACCTTGTTTTCAAGATCCGATCGCCAAATGGTACCACCCATTGAGGTGCACCAAGCGCAGGAGTACTCAAGCGGCTAGGCACATCGAGGACTTAAGGTCCCCAACCGACGACCCCCGGTAAAGCCACTCCTGTAGAATTGCTTCCCTTCTTTTTTCACATACCTATAAGAAGTTGCTTCAGCACCCCGAGTAATAAGATTTGTTGAGAAAAAATATATCATCATTATACATGTTTGTCTTGTTGTCCTTTTTGGCACATATTTTCCTTTTCTCCCTCTTCTCGTGAAATAGTTCGGTATGTTACAACGCAACCGGGTAATAGACCGGGGGCTCTAGTTTAAAACCAATTCGCCTTATGTACAATTTATTATGCATTTGGTGTCTTGGAATTCACTTTATATGCTTCGACTCCGAACTATGTCTTGGGTCAAAAGTTGGGTTGCCCGGCTCCTGTGCTTGCCCCTTTACGTTCTGCTTGTTCGGCTAAAAGGGCAAAGGGAGAACCCCTGCGATTGTGTTTCCGGATAGTCTGGTCAAGCACCTCAGGGGAGAAAGCGAAAAACTAACTGTCATGGTATGCGAGAGCCGGTCTGTGAATCCGAGCTTAAAGTGTTATACTTAAATCCTCGTCAGAGGATATTCCGCGTTATGCGAGGGGTTCGCTCTCCATGGAAACCATGTGATGCTGGCCTTAGCCACGGTTCATCTAAACATCACAACACTCTGGGGGCTAGTCATCAGCCCCCTGCAGTCCTTTTCGCGCCCCTACAACTAAGTGAAAGAAATAAATCACTATGGTCTGATTGCCTGGTCCGACGCACTCTACCACCTTCGGGTTCCAATAACTCGGCTAAGGGATACAGTGCATTGGCAGAGACAACCCATGTAGTATCTACATGGGGGCTGAAGCTGAGGACTCGCATCTTTCAGTTTCAAACGGCCACACAGGAGTTATAAAGGAATGCAAAACATTGAAAGCATGATAAATTATAACATTAAAGCTTTAAAAATGTCTTCAGACACATTACAACTTATTCATGCATGTTATCGTTCGAACATTGTGACGCTATCTCCCGAGCACCTTCCATCACTCCGGCAAAGTACAGCTCGGGGCACCTATGTTCCTTCCCAAGAGGTGGCGGGGCGGTAGCTATCTTCATTGCATCCAACCCCGGCCAATGCACCTTAGCCTTTTCAAGGGCCATCCGAGCTCCCTCGATGCAGGAGGAGCACTTTATAGTGTTGAGGCGGGGCGCAGCGTCGATCAGCCTCTACACCAGGCCGAAGTAGTTGTCGGGCAATGGCACGTTTGGCCATAACCGGATGAAGAGGTCCTTAATGGCCGGCTCCGCCATCCGGTGCGGCTCCATCAGCTACTAAGCTGCTCGACAAGAAGAGGGGAGCGCTCGGGGGCTTCAAACTATGCCCAGAACAGGTGCACTTCATCTCCTTCTTCCCGCGAAGCATAGAGCTGCTTCGTGTTCGCCATGCTCTTATGAAGGTTGGAGCAAGCGCCTGAGGAACGCCACACCCGGGTAAGCAGCTTGAACTTGCTATCCCTGAAGACACACTCCAATAAGTATGGCTTACCATCCATTATGTCCTTCGCTTGGCGGACCTGCTCCTCAAAGAACCGCCTATCCACCCGCTCCTTTTGGAGATCAGATTTTAGGGTGGATAGTTCGGCCGTGTGCTCCTTGCCTTTTTGCTCAAGGACCTCGCACTTGTGGCTGGCGTCCTTGAGCTCCTGCTGGATCTCCTACACCCGCACCTCGTGTTTATCGATGGTGTCTCTCAAAGCCGAAAGCGTGGTGGTCGCTCGTCCGGCCGCCGCCCTCTCAACCGCCGCCTCATCCTTGGCCTACTACAGCTCGGCCTTGAGCTTTTCTACCTCCTTCGCCGAGGCTGTTTGATCATTAACACTAGAAAAACAGCATTGACAGTATTTCGACAAAGGTGTCCGGATGTTGATTCAGACTTACCTTGCGCCTCGTCGAATCTTTTGTTGAGGGCATCAATCTCATCTTCGGAGCTTTTGAGCTTCCGATTCAGCTCGTCCACCTCGGCGCCATTCATAGCCGTCACCGATGATGAAGCCTGTAATACACAAATCCTTGCCAGGTTACATGGGTGCCATAATTCCGAACTGTCGACAATCCGATCACATGTCCGGTCCTCTTGGGGGTTATTCGAACGTTCCGAACATACATTTTTGTATGTAGTTCGGAAACGGAACCATGATTGACCCCTAGGTAAGTTTTTTCAAACTCGCCTAGGGCTCTGGGGCTGCCATGTATATAATCATAAAAATAAATAAACATTTTTGCAGACAAGAGTGTCGCGTGGCTTACTTGAAAACCCGTCAAGAGACCCTTGAAGGCCTCCTTCAGTCTGTTGTCGACGGACTGAATGCTCTGCAATACTGCACCCATAAGGGTGCGGTGCTCCTCGACGATGGAGGCTCGACAAAGCCTCCTCCATGACCGACCACCCATTGGTCGGTGGCACCGGTGGTGATCGGATAACCCGATCACCAACCGGGGTTTGAACCGTTGCCTCCGGAGGCTTGGTGCGCTCCGGAGATGCCCTTAGAGGGTACTGAGAGGCCGCTCGTCCGGCCTCCTCGGTATCTGGGTGGGGAACCTCCCCTCGGTCTTCGGTGACCGAGGCATTTGCCTCGGCCATGATGTTGTCTCCCCCATCGCTAGTGCCCAGCTCCATGGGAGTATGCTGGGACGACACCTCCCGGAGTCCTTCGCAAGGCCCGGAGGGGTGGGATGTGACGCATTCCCGCTCTCCGCTAGTTCAGTGGGCGAGGTCTCCCCATCCAAAACTTGGTCGGTGGGGAGCACGCGCAGGGGCTGCAAAGTCAATAAATGCCTGCATGTTATTAAACTATAAACTCATCAATGAAAAATAAAGGAGTCTTCAGATTCTCACCTTCGAGCAGGAGGCTTGACCCTTAGGCTCCTTCGTGGAACCCTCTCGAAGTTACCGGACTCGGTATCCGAGTCCGAACTATTGTCGGACAAGATTATCTGTGACTGACGCGCTCTCTTCGGGGCAGGAGGGGGTACCGCCTCCTCAACATCCGATGATGTCGCTCTCTTTCTTGCAAGGGGGGAATCCCCCCCCTCATCTTCGTCCTCGTCCTCATGCTCCTCTTGATTCGAGGAAGCATAGGTTTCTTCGGACGCAGCCTCTGGCTGGTCCCTGATGTGCAGGCCTTCTTGGCCTGGTTTCTTCTTCTTCTCTTTCTTCACAGATGCCTCGTAAGGCGCCTCGATGAGCATCTCCGCTAACAGGCTGGGCCTGGGGTCTTCGGGCTAAGGCGTCAGGCAGTCGATGCACATGGCTTTGCTCAGCCATTTCTGCAAAGAGTGGTCAGAAAAGGTGTTATAGACCTTCTCTATGAAGGGCAGAGCCGATCAAGAAAAATTATACCGTACCTTGGAAGCAGGCTTGGCAGCGTGCAGACCCCGATCTTCCTCCTCGGCTGGCCAATTCTCTTGCAGCTTGAAAAACGCCTTCCACGGCTTCTCTCGCGTAGTGCAGAAGAGGTGCAGAATCGTGGGCGCGTCGTCAAGCTGAGGAGCCCACAGGGGAGTATCCTGCCGCTGGCAGGGGAGGATGCGCCACCGGAGCATAACCTAGACCATGTTGGTCAGCGCGATGTCATTATCGATCATGGAGCCAATGTGTTATGTAGGTCGCTCACTTCCTTGCTCGTTCCCCAGCTGAGGCCCTTACGGAGCCATGAAGTTAATCTAGTGGGGGCGCGGATCTGAACCCGGCGGGGGCGATCTGACCTTCTTCCCTTGGCTCAGTGATATAAAACCACTCCTTCTGCCACACCTTGATGGTGTCGATGAAGGTACCCAATGGCCATACGAAGCGACTGAGCTTGCCGATGTCAACCCCGCCACAGTCTATGTGCTTGCCTCTAACGCATTTCGTCTTGACATTGAACACTTTGAGCCAAAGCTCGAAGTGTGTATCGACCCGCAGAAAGGCCTCGCAGATGAGGATGAAGGTCGATATGTGCATGAAGGAATTTGACGGGAGGTCGTGGAAGTCAAGACCATAGAAAACATAAGCCCCCTGACGAAGGGGTGGAGCGAGAAGCTCAGTCCCCGGATGAAGTGGGGGACGATGACCACCCTTTCACCTGGCTTGGGAGTGGGGATCACTTGGCCCTTCTCCAGCGTGCGGTGAGGGATGTTTGTGGGGAGGTAACCGGCCTTCTTGAGGTCCTGGATGTCCCGGTCGGTGACCGAGGAAGCCTCCCACTTGCCATTGGAGCCCGCCATGGATGAGCTCAAAGGGGGGAAAGCGGAAGACCTTGATCTGCGCTTCAAAGACTCAGAGGAATGGGGAGGCAGAGGAGGCGAATGGGAGGTGTGGTTAAGCCCTGGGATTTTCTTTCCCTTTTATGAGGCTTATCACTATTTGGCCTCCCTCTGTTGCGCCGTGAATCCCTCCGCTTCTCGAGACGTGTGTGTCATTGTGCACGCATGATTAAACGTATCCAATATAAAACAGGACACGATTTGATCATTGATAGATCTTGTTGATTGAAACGGCCTCGAACCACGAATCAAGTTTTTGCAACTGGCCTAGCGATCGTGGTGGGCTGTGACCTTTCGTTAGAAAGGTCGTCAGGGGATGTTGTTTTACCCCTTGACGTTTGGCCTTCAGGGCCGACCTATTCACGGTGTCTGGACATGTCACTATTAAGAAAACTACAAGTCTTCAGGAGCCGAACTAAATTCGGTGGGAAGAACTCACCTCGCAAGCCGAAGACTCTAATTACACGAAGCGACTGAAGCTAAGACCCTTGGCGTTGGAGGCAAGTTCGAGGGCTACTGAGGGAGTCCTGGAATAGGGGGTCCTCAGGAGGCTGGCCTGTTTCTTAAGGGCCGGACTTTATGGGCCGCTTACCGAACATTGGATCGATCGAAGGCCCTATCTCCTGGAAGGAAGCTTCGGGAATCATGGCTTGTCCTCCACGTTTGATGTAGAAAATAGGCATGTTTATCTCTTGGCATGTAACCGACCATGTGTAAACCCTAGGTACCCCCGACGTCTATATAAGCTAGAGGGTTTTAGTTTGTAGAGATAGAACAACTCATCTAGGGTTTAGCTCTTTGATCTCGAGGTAGATCGACTGTGTAACCTATACACCATCAATACAATCAAGTAGGACGTAGGGTATTGTCGCCATAGGAGGGCCCGAACCTGGGTAAAACCTTGTCCCCTTCGTCTCCTGTTACCATCGATTCTAGTCTCACAGCTCGGGACCCCCTACCCGAGATCCGCCGGTTTTGACACCGACAACCATCATCTCTACCTCGTCCACGGCCACGACCTCAACGGCCTTGGCCTCTCCCTTCACCCGGACCTCTGCCCGGCCCTCTGAACCATGTCGCATGCAAGTCTTTGAAAACCAAGGCTTCAGGGGGGTGCACCCCATCCCCATGCTCCTTAAACTAATGACCCAAGTGACCACAGACTGCACACCAGTCGGGGAGGCATTCATATTTAATCATGAAGAACTGTCTCTTGCCACCCTTCATTACTGACACGGCATTCTTGAGTGGCTTATTCACATTGATCTTTACCCTAACATGAGCAAAGTTGCCTTCAAAGTCGTGAGATATTGGCTCTGCGTAGATGAACTCACACACCTTGCCTGCCAAAGATTTAATCATAGCAAAATATCCATCGAGAAGGTCATGTATTTGCACCCAAATCTCAATCTCATCCAGGAAAATCTCAGATGGTTTTGTGAAAACATCATATTCAGCCATTACCACTGTGTTTCCCGTGAATGTCCAATGTCCATCCGCCATAACACGTTCCCAGTCACCCAGGCAAGAGAATTGCATCGAGTACAGGTTGTCTTCTAGAGGACGGATCTTCAACTCTTGCACCAAGTCCCATGCTGCACACATATTGTGGAGAAACCAATATTGGTTGTAGGTATTTGGGGTGTGAACCCTATCTATAGCCATCCATCTGATCACTTCTGCCGGAAGAATCTGCTCATCTTTCAAGACAACCTCATCAAGATCCTTCTTTGTGATCCCCAGCCGCTTCATCATGCCTTCAACCTCTCTTGTCTTTTATCCTGACCCTAAGGCCGAGCTACTGATGTCTACTATCACTAGTAGAAAACAAGGCATCGGTTTAGGCCGGCCAACCCATTAGTCCCGGTTCAGTCATGAACCGGGACTAATGGGAGCAATAGTCCCGGTTCGGGGGCCAAGGGGCCGGGCGGGCCACGTGGGGCATTGATCCCGGTTCTTAGGACACCTTTGGTCCCGATTCCATACACGAACCGGGACCAATGTGCCTTGCTCTTGGCCCACAACCATTGGTCCCGGTTCATGGCTAGAACCGAGACCAAAGGGGGTAACCGTTCGCCTGGTTCGAGCCCCTTTAGTCCCGGTTGGTGGCTCAAACCGGGACTAAAGGTTCGAACGGTTCGCTTCCCACGACATTTCGTGCTCCGAGAAAGAGGCAACTTCCGTGGCGAGGGCTACAGTAACTTCGCCCATTTCTCTTATTATCCTATCTTCTTCTCCTCCATTCTCCTCTCTTCTTCTCCTCCATTCTCCTCTCTTCTTCCCCATATCTTCTACCATGAATCCAATCACTCGCTACAGGGAGGTGCTCGCACATGGCACGACCAATATCGATGTCGTCGACATGAACGACAGCGCCACGGTGCCATGTTTTCTTTCCCTTTTGCATAAATGGCTTGAAGTGGCGGATGAGAAAGACAAGTTCATAGGGCTTGATCTCGAGTACATGGCCAAGCAAGAAGATGTTGCCGTCATCCAGCTATGTTTCAAGAAAGATGTGATGATCTTCCAATGGGCAAGGTGAGTTTTGAGGGTTTTCTTTGATCAATTAATAATTTATAGATTATTATGAAAATTGCATAGGATAGAAATATGTTGCATTTTGAATCCTATTGGAAAGATCAATATTTCTTTTAAGTTTGTAGTGAATAACAATTTTCCTTGTTGCAAAACGTGGGAGAACATACATGTCATATAGTTAATTTAGGGTTTATTCATTAATTCATAGGATATGAAAATTGCATATATATATATATAGGATATAGCAATATATATGTTCTATTTTGAATCCTATGACAAAGATCAATTTCTCTTAAGTTGTAGTGAAGTAATTTTCGATTTTTTTATGATATTAATTACTGTTCACCGGGCTCAAATGAGCCCGGGAGCAAAAAATCTACGTCTTCCTCTTTTGTTGCAGCGAAATAATTTTCCTTTATATAGTTGCATATTATAATTCTGCCGAAATATACTTGTTGCAGCAGTATTTAACATTTGTTCCATTTTAATTTGTTGATGTTGCAGTAGTGACAAGCACTGCCCAGCACTCATGGACTTCCTATGCAGCGGCATACATTTTGCTAGCATTGATGTAAGGAATGACAAGCTGAAGATGAGGCACAGCTTCGGTATTGAGATACCAGCTAGCTGCCTTATTGATATCCAAGACATATTCAGGCTTCGGTATCAGAGGACTTCGATGGCCTCTATGGCAGTCGCCTTGATCGACGACTATTACGGAGATATGAAGACCAAATTTCCCCGGCACAGCACAAAGAGTGGGAGAGGACCCCACTTCAGCCTATGAACATTGAGTATGCAGCAAAAGATGCATACGTTGCATATGAGTTGTACCGCAAGATTCGAACCGTGAACTATGGGCAGCGTCACCTCGCACCACCACCACCATGGGGCGGATATTCTTCTGATTCAGACTAGATAGTAGTGTTTGCTTGGACGAGTACTTTCTGTAATGGATATCTGAACTATTATATATTACATATCTCTCTAGCTATTCTGTATTTGTAGTGCTTTTCAATTCAGGTTTTTCTTAAATTCCGATTGTGGCCGAGAACAATATGCAGAAAAAAGAGGGTTGTCATCGTTGGCAACAAGCACACACACACCATGCCAACTTTCAAATTTTTCAGACTTCATTTGAAGTGCTTTTCAATTTCAGGGTCATTTAGCTCAAAAAAATCAGTAAATGCATGAAAAATATCAAATGAAGTCAGAAAGGGTTGAATATTGATGATGTGTCTTTGAATGGTGCATTTTGAACACACAAAATCCTAGAGTTCAAATAAGTTCAAGAAAATGAAATGCCTTTTGTAACCGATGAGTTTCAGTCCGAAACCCCGATACTACGAAAGAGAATGTCTGTTTTGTACACGAAGCGCATCCAACTTTTGTTGTAACCCTCTCAACTTTTTAGCACATGTTATGTGGGTGAAATGATGATACCATGCCAACTTTCAACCTTTTTAGAGTTCATTTGTAGTGCTTTTCAATTTCAGGGTCATTTAGCTCCAAAAAAATCAGTAAATGCATGAAAAATACCAAATGAAGTAAGAAAGGGTTGAAAATTGATGATGTGCCTTTGAATGGTGCATTTTGAACACATGAAAAGCCTGGATTTCAAATAATTTCAAGAAAATGAAATGCCTTGTGTAACCGATGAGTTTCCGTCCGAAACTCCGATACTTCGAAAGACACTGTCCGTTTTGTACACGAAGTGCATCCAGCTTTTTCCGTAACCCTCTCAACTTTTTAGCACATGCTATGTGGCTGTAATGATGATACCATGCCAACTTTTAACCTTTTTAGAGTTCATTTGTAGTGCTTTTCAATTTCAAGGTCATTTAGCTCAAAAAAAATCAGTAAATGCATGAAAAATATCAAATGAAGTCAGAAAGGGTTGAAAATTGCTGATGTGGCTTTGAATGGTGCATTTTGAACACACGAAAAGCTTGGAGTTCAAATAAGTTCAAGAAAATGAAATGCCTTTTGTAACCAATGAGTTTCCGTCCGAAACCCCGATACTTCAAAAGGGACTGTCCGTTTTGTACACGAAGTGCATCCAGCTTTTGCCGTAACCCTCTCAACTTTTTAGCACATGCTATGTGGGTGAAATGATGATATCATGCCAACTTTCAACCTTTTCAGAGTTAATTTGTAGTGCTTTTCAATTTCAAGGTCATTTAGCTCAAAAAAATTAGTAAATGCATGAAAAATACCAAATGAAGTCAGAAAGGGTTGAAAATAGATGATGTGGCTTTGAATGGTGCATTTTTAACACACGAAAAGCCTGGAGTTCAAATAAGTTCAAGAAAATGAAATGCCTTCTGTAACCGATGAGTTTCCGTCCAGAACCCGATACTTCGAAAGAGACTGTCCGTTTTGTACACGAAGTGCATCCAGCTTTTGTCGTAACCCTCTCAACTTTTTAGCACATGCTATGTGGGTGAAATGTTGATACCATGCCAACTTTCAACCTTTTCAGACTTCATTTGAAGTGCTTTTCAATTTCAGGGTCATTTAGCTCAAAAAATCAGTAAATGCATGAAAAATATCAAATGAAGTCAGAAAGGGTTGAAAATTGATGATGTGGCTTTGAATGGTGCCTTTTGAACACACGAAAATCCTGGAGTTCAAATAAGTTCAAGAAAATGAAATGCCTTTTGTAACCGATGAGTTTCCGTCTGAAACCCCGATACTTCGAAAGAGACTATCCGTTTTGTACGCGAGTGCATCCTGCTTTTGTCGTAACCCTCTCAATTTTTTAGCACATGCTATGTGGGTGAAATTCTTATACCATGCCAACTTTCAACCTTTTCAGAGTTCATTTGTAGTGCTTTTCAATTTCAGGGTCATTTAGCTCAAAAAAAATCATTAAATGCAGAAAAATACCAAATGAAGTCAGAAAGGGTTGAAAAATTGATGATGTGGCTTATAATGGTACATTTTGAACACACGAAAAGCCTGGAGTTCAAATAAGTTCAAGAAAATGAAATGCCTTTTGTAACCGATGAGTTTCCGTCCGAAACCCCGATACTTCGAAAGAGACTGTCCGTTTTGTATGCGAAGTGCATCCTGCTTTTGCCGTAACACTCCCAATTTTTTAGCACATGCTATGTGGGTGAAATGTTGATACCATGCCAACTTTCAACCTTTTCAGACTTCATTTGAAGTGCTTTTCAATTTCAGGGTCATTTAGCTCAAAAAATCAGTAAATGCATGAAAAATATCAATGAAGTCGGAAAGGGTTGAAAATTGATGATGTGGCTTTGAATGGTGCATTTTGAACACACAAATAGCCTGGAGTTCAAATAAGTTCAATAAAATGAAATGCCTTTTCTAACCGATGAGTTTCCGTTTGAAACCCCGATACTTCGAAAGAGTCTATCCGTTTTGTACGCCGAGTGCATCCTGCTTTTGCCGTAACCCTCAACTTTTTAGCACATGCTATGTGGGTTAAATGATGATACCATGCCAACTTTGAACCTTTTAAGAGTTCATTTGAAGTGCTTTTCAATTGCAGGGTCATTTAGCTCAAAAAAACAGCAAATGCATGAAAAACATCAAATGAAGTGAGAAAGGGTTGAAAAATTGATGATGTGGCTTAGAATGGTACATTTTGAACACCCGAAAAGCCTAGAGTTCAAATAATTTCAAGAAAATGAAATGCCTTTTGTAACCGATGAGTTTCCGTGCGAAACCCCAATACTTCGAAAGAGACTGCCCGTTTTGTACACAATACTTCGAAAGAAACTTGATATTATATACAATTCATGCAACTAAAATTATCAATTTTTGTTAAAAAATTTAATAGCAAAAAAAATTCATAAAGTATTTTTTGTTAAAAACTTTTAATATGCAAAGAAATAACATAAAAAATAGCAAAAGTGAAAATAGATGCGCTTACACTGAAATTCAACCTAAATTCAAAGTGCTAGTTCGTCTGCTAACTACCATTTTGAATTTAGGCCGAATTTCAGTATAAATGCATCTATTATCACTATCAGACGAGCTCAACGTAACAGCCACGGCGGGGCTTATATGCAGGTTCGGGCAACCTTCGCTTGGCGAGGTGGGACTAAACTCCCACCACACCGCTGTGCAACGTCATTGGTCCCAGTTGGTGGCCCCAACTGGGACCAATGCCACCCTTTCGTCCCAAAGGGCGGGAAACAGGCCCTTTGGTCCCGGTTGGTCGCACCAACCGGGACCAAAGGTCCCTGTGTCCCGCCCTTTGGGCGGCGGAAAATAGGGCGTTGGTCCCGGTTGGTGCGACAAACCGGGACTAAAGGGGGCATTTGTCCCGGTTGGGGCCACCAACCGGGACCAATGCTCCTTCTATATGACAAGCACTTAGAAAAATTCGCAGTTTTCATTCCACTTCGCCCTCGTCGCCGCTGTTGGAAATATGCCCTAGAGGCAATAAATAAAGTGTTAATTATTGTATTTCCTTGTTCATGATAATCGTTTATTATCCATGCTATAATTTTATTAATTGGAAACATGGATACATGTGTGGATACATAGACAAACACAATGTCCCTAGTATGCCTACACCAACCGTGTTGCTTAAAGCTTCCCGCTTAGCGATCTACAAGGGATGTAGATCCACTCTCCCTCTCGTAGATGCTCATCACCATGGATAGATCTTCGTGTGCGTAGGAAAATTTTTGTTTCCCATGCAACGTTCCCCTACAGCCGCCCCGAGCCCGCCGTCGTCGTTCCCATCCCCGTCGCCGCCCCCGTCGCCGCCCCGTCGCCTCCCCCGCCGCCCCCGTCGCCGCCCCGTCGCCTCCCCCACCGCCCCCGTCGCCGCCCCGTGGCCTCCCCCGCCGCCCCCGTCGCCTCCCCCGCCGCCCTCACCGCCCCCGTCGCCTCCCTCATATCCTCGTCGCCTCCCCCGCCGCCCCCGGCGCCTTCCCCGTCGCCGCCCCGCTCCCGTCGCCGCCCCTCCTCCGTCGCCGCCCCCGTCGCTGCCCGCCCCGTCGCTGCCCCGTCGCCTTCGCCGCCCCGCCCCCGTCATCGCCCCATCGCCGCCCCCGCTGTGAGCCGCCACCACCACGGCTCGTTGTAATTTTTTAAATATATGTTGATTTTTATGCTTTTTAGTATGTGTATGCATGTTAGATTAGTATGTTTATGTTAGCTAGATTAGTATGTGTATGTTAGATTAGTATGTTTATGCTTTTTTTAGTATGTCTATGTTAGCTAGATTAGTATGTGTATGTTAGATTAGTATGTTTATGCTGTTTTTGAAAGTAGATTAGTATGTTTATGTTAGATTAGTATGTGTATGTTGATTTGGGGTTTTATGAAAAATTAGTCGATGCCCGGCCCGCATCCTCGTCGTCGAGTAGTCCGTGAGAGCCTGCTTGATAGGCGCCATGTCCGGGACTGGGCTCCACCGGGCTGGCACTGGGAGGTGCTACCTTCCCGGGCTTGGAGGTTGGTGAGGAATGCAGGTATCGTCGTCGACCCGGACCTTCTGTGGTGGCGATCACGCGGGCCACTTTTGGTGCGGAGGGAGCCGGCACCTGCGGAGGTGGTACGTCACCGTGTTAGGGAGGAGGACGAGCACGTCCGTCGCTACATGACGGCGTTGGACGCCCGGTTTGACAATACCTGGCAGATCCTTCAGGGATCTCACCTGAGTTATGATCCCGTGATGGTTCCTTATCTTTGGGTGTCCACCGCCGGTGATTCAGAGACCGCTAGTGAACCGAGTTCACCATCCTCCATTTTGGATTCTAGGATATTTGATCTTTATTAGTGGTATTATATTCGAGGTCATTATAAATATTAATGTATTAGTGATGTTTTATCAGTATAATGCGTGTGTGACTTTCGGTCTATTGTTGCTCCTTGTGTGACTTTCATGTGTGTTCTTGATGGAGGAAGGAATCCCGACTGTTGTCGTGGGGGCGCTTCCTCTTTCTTCTCTTCCTCGCGATATACTTGTCGATATATTGCGCAATAAGAGAAGAGGGGAGGCGTCCATCACAGACGGTCGAACTATTACTGTGAGAGAGTGTCCACCAACATATATACACCACCGTATCAATGTGAGAGAGTGCGCACCAACACACCATGAGATATGAGAGTTATTTAAGGAAAGCCTCGACGGACCGAAAGTCACACATGCATTAATTAAGATCCAAAGCGTGTCATAATTCTTGAACTGGATTATTCGGGATGATGTATTAGTGATATTATATTCAAGTTCATTATAAATGTATTTGTGATTTGCAAGTCATTTCATTATTTTTTCTATGTCATTGCTCGATATATGAAATGGGTTGACTTTAGGTCTGTTTTGGCTCATTGTGTGTCTTTCAGTGAGGGAGAGTGCCCACCATATGTGTATATATATATATGAGAGAGGAAGAATCCCGACTGTTGTCGTGGGGGTCGCTTCTCCTTCGTTCCCGTGTGCTAGACATTTTGGTGTAATGCACTCGGGGACGAATGAAGGAGCCACCATCACTGACAGTCACAATATCAGAGGGAGTGCCCACCATATACGTGAGATGAGAGTTTAGGAAGAAAGACTCGACAGACCTAAAGACCTAAAGTCAACCCGTTGCATATTGAGTAATAGTGATCTGTGTGTTGATCAATTTTCTCGTATTTTCCTTCGATCGATTTTAAATGTTTCAACTATGAGCCCGTGCCGTAATTCTTGAATCATGAACACAGGAAATGTCGTCGTCATCAGACGACGATGGGATCCAAGTGTGTGAATTTTGCGGTGAAGATAAAGGTCTTTGTGACAAGCCTGGGCTGCAAAATGGCATGTTCTTCACCATGAAGCTTTATGAGGACTTTGATATTTCTACGGTACGCAACGATGACAACTGTTTTTTCGTAATTAAGCATGAATTCTGTTTCTTTCCTTCAACGCGTAATTTCTGTTTTATACAATTTGACTAGTTCGTCCCCTATCATGCAAGACGGTATTTCTTGGAGAGGCTCGGTTTCGAAGAGCACGAGAGTTTTGAGACGAGGACAACCAACCTAAGGACTAAACATGGTCACACATTTCTTGTGAAAGTAATGAATGCACCTAATAACACAGAAATAGGGTGCTCAAGTTGGTAAGCTCTTTGCAAGGCATATGGATTTCAGGAAGATATGGAAATAACCTACGATCTTCGTCCCGAAGATCGTATTGAAGGAAACATCGACATTTGGGTGGATGTCGATATGTTTCCTGATTTACCTCCATGTGAGTTTGTCAACCATGCATATTTGTCAAGTAATTTGCATTATATATATATATATAAACATTAGGTGTTCATGCATACTAAATTTGTTAATTTTAATTTACAACTTATTTTGTTTCTTCGAGTGAAATATAGAACATAATCGACACGACACACTACACTTATGGATCACATCTAACTTGGGAGGAGAAGGATGATCTTATCTAATTTGTTATTGGTGTCATAGCTGGTAGAGACATCTTCCCGTATAATTTGGGAACTGGCCCAAATTATACATTGTACAGGACACTAGTGCATAGGTTGAGGGTGGATGACATTCACCGAAATATCTTGGTAAGAGTTGCTAATTAAGTACACTAGTACTGTTGCGTAAATGGTATTGATTACATTGCTAACTAGGCTACTATAATGTTCTTCAACATAAATTGCCAGATGAAGTTGTGCCACCGTTGATGCAACCCGAAGGTAATATGACAATAAAAAGCCCCTTCCATCCCGAGTTATCTTTTGCATACTCGACTAAGCGCAAACCACCAAGAAGGCTCCAAATTGAAGCATGGGCACAAATAAAGAAGGATCGCAAGCCACAAGTTGGAGACCGTTGGATCTCTTTGCTTCATCAGGGAGACATTGGTGTGATTCTTTTTTATGCCATTTTACCTAAGAGGGAGGAGTAGGTCCTATGAGGGAGGACTATGTCATTTTATATTTTTTGTTTTGTTTTATGAGACTTTAACTTTGTATGCTTAAGATGATGATGAGCTATTAGATCTTGTGTAATTAATGGTTTTCCGTCATTTGCTTACTAGCTAGCATCGAGTTCTCTATATGTATAGTAGCTAGCGTCGACCAAGCACAGAAAAAGAGAGATCACTTCTCTCTATTAGCTAGCTAACACAATATGAAACCCCTAAATTAACCCTTCAAAAACCCCTAACCTCCCCCCTTTCAAAAAAACCAGCTTCTGCTAGATGCTGACGCGTGGATGCCTTTTGGTCCCGGTTGGTGTTACAAAACGGGACTAAAGGTCCTCCTGCCTAGGCTCCCGTAGCGGCCACGTGGAGCCCTTTTGGTCCCGGTTCGTAAGCGAACTGGGACTAAAGTTTTAGGACTTTAGTCCCGACCCTTTAGTCCCGGTTCCAGAACCAGGACAAATGGGCCTCTAGAACCGGGACAAATGGGTCGTTTTCTACTAGTGTATGCAACTTTATTCTTATAGACTTTGTTGGGCCTCCGAGCGTAGAGTCTTGTAGGATAATAGAAATTTTCCCTCAAGTGGATGACCTAAGGTTATCAATCCGTGGGAGATGTAGGATGAATATGGTCTCTCTCAAACAACCCTGCAATCAAATACAAGAAATCTCTTGTGTCCCCAACACACCCAATACAATGGCAAATTGTATAGGTGCACTAATTCGGCGAAGAGATGGTGATACAAGTGCAATATGGATGGTAGATATAAGTTTTTGTAATCTAAAAATATAAAAACAGCAAGGTAGCAAGTAACAAAAATGAGCAAAACGATATTGCAATGCTTGGAAACAAGGCCTAGGGTTCATACTTTCACTAGTGCAAGTTCTCTCAACAATATTGGCATAGTTGAATCATATGTAAATCCCTCACGTGCGACAAAGAGTTCACTCCAAAGTCATAAATAGCGGAGAGCAAACGAAGAAATTATTGTAGGGTACGAAACCACCTCAAAGTTATCTTTCCCGATCAATCGTATGAGCTATCCCTATAAGTGTCACGAACAACCCTAGAGTTCATACTAAAATAACACCTTAAGATACACATCAACCAAAACCCTAATGTCACCTAGATACTCCAATGTCACTGATACGTCTCCAACGTATCTATAATTTTTGATTGTTCCATGCTGTTATATTATCAATCTTGGATGTTTTTTAATCATTTTATATCAATGTTTGGTACTAACCTACTGACATAGTGCCAAGTGCCAGTTGTTGTTTTTTCCATGTTTTTTACATCGCAAAAAATCAATACCAGACGAAGTCCAAATGCTACGAAACTTCATGATTATTTTTTATGGGCCAGAAGGAACACAACGGGCCCTGGATGTGCCTGGGGGATGCCCCGAGGGGGCACAACCCACTAGGGTGCGCCAGGAGGCCCAGGCGCGCCCTGGTGGGTTGTGCCCACCTTGGGTGCCCCCCGAAACGCCTCTTTGCTCTATAAATACCCTAATATTCCAAAAACCCTAGAGCATCAGATGAAATATTCATCCAGCCGCCGCAGAGTCCAGAACCACCAGATCCAATCTAGACACCATCTCGGATGGGGTTCACCACCTCCATTGGTGCCTCTCCGATGATGCGTGAGTAGTTCTTTGTAGACCTTCGGGTCCATAGTTAGTAGCTAGATGGCTTTATCTCTCTCTCTGAATTATCAATACAATGGTATCTTGGAGATCCATATGATGTAACTCTTTTGCGGTGTGTTTGTTGGGATCAATGAACTTTGAGTTTATGATCAGATCTATCTTTTTATATCCATGAAAGTTATTTGAGTTTCTTTTATCTCTTATATGCATGATTGCTTATAGCCTCATATTTATTCTCCGATATTTGGGTTTTGTTTGGCCAACTTGATCTATTTATCTTGCAATGGGAAGAGGTGCTTTGTAGTGGGTTTGATCTTACGGTGCTTGATCCCAGTGACAGAAAGGGAAACGACACGTATGTATCGTTTCTACTAAGGATAAAACGATGGGGTCTATCTCTACATAGATAGATCTTGTCTACATCATGTCATCGTTCTTATTGCATTACTCCGTTTGTCCATGAACTTAATACACTAGATGCATGCTAGATAGCGGTCGATGTGTGGAGTAATAGTAGTAGATGCAGGTAGGAGTTGGTCTACTGATCTTGGACGTGATGCCTATGTAATGATCATTGCTTGGATATCATCATGAGTATTTGAAGTTCTATCAATTTTCCAAGAGCAATTTGTTCACCCACCGTTTGCTATTTTTCTTGAGAGAAGCCACTAGTGAAACCTATGGCCCCCGGGTCTCTTTCTCATATTATTTGCCTTTGCGATCTACTTTCCTGTTGCATTTATTTTCAGATCTATATTTCCAAAACCCCAAAAATACCTTGCTGCACTTTATTTTATTTGGCATTCGATCTATCAACATTTAAAACTTTCTCCCGTCCACGCGCCTTTCTGGCGCCGTTACCGAAAGGGATTGACAACCCCTTTAACACGTCGAGTTGCGAGTATTTGTTATTTGTGTGCAGGGGTTGTTTACGTTGTGTTGCTTGGTTCTCCTAATGGTTCTATAACCTTGGTTTCATATATGAGGGAAATACCTACCACCGTTGTGCTGCATCATCCCTTCCTCTTTGGGGAAATACCGATGTAGCTTCAAGCGACATCAAAAGGAATTTCTGGCGCCGTTGCCGGGGAGGATCTCCAACATATACCAGGTTCCTAATCACAAATCTCATCTCCTTGCAATTTACATTATTTGTCATTTGCCTCTCATTTTCCTCTCTCGCACTTCACAAAAATTTGCCATTTTATTTGCCTCCCTTTTTCCGTTCGCCGTTTTCTTGCTAGATCTACCCTTTGTTTGCAATCATGAGTGATTTCGGCATGGCACCAACAGATGATGGCCTAACTCCTAAAATTGGACGCACGGGCAATCTGGATGCTAAAACTTTTATCTTGGGGCAGGGAAACATTATAAGAAAAGAACGTATCCAAGAATTTTTCAATTGTGTTGGGAATCTAAGTCTTGATGATGCTCGTATACTAAAAACTACTAGATCTTATGCGGATGCTATTTCAGCACTAGTTCTGAAACTTGAAAGTAAATTTATTCATACCCATCCTACCTTGCAAAGATTGTTTTTCGAGCTTCCCGTTATAAAGAATGCTAGGGCTAAAAAGTTGGCCACTTTTGTTTTTATAAATGAGTTTGACTACATAATACGGGAAGCTAGGGAAATCTTTGATTTTTATGGTATGAATCGAGAAAAACCTGTGATAGATGAAATTCTTTACAATATTGACTATGCTTTAAGACATTTGCTTGGGGACAATAAAATATTTGATGAGAATCTTAAGAAGGAAGTCCCAGTTCTAGACATAATCCAACAAGTCTTCAACAATGTTAATCAACATTACTTCTGGATTGTTGCGGGAAATCAAAAGGGGTATGATGAAAACCAACTTAGGATTGCTAAGGATTCTATGGATAACATGTTTTATGTTGTGTTCACAAAGCCTTATGATGAAAATACCTCTAAGAAAGTTAAGAACAAAGATGACAAAACTTAGATCCTTGCTTTATGCCTAGCTAAGGGCGTAAAACAATAGCGCTTGTTGGGAGGCAACCCAATGGATAAAATTTATTTTTGCTTTTTGATTTCTATTCTTGAGATTTACAAAATTATTCTATTGTTATGATCGTATTTTTTGTGTTTTAATTAGTGTTTGTGCCAAGCAAAGCCTTTGGGATCATGTTGGGTGATAGTTGCTTTGATCTTGTTGAAAAACAGAAACTTTGTGCGCCAGTCACAGAATTATTAAAAATCACATAAGAGTGATAAATTCTGAATTTTTTACACAAGATTTGTATACAAATTTCTCACGTTGTCCTAATTTTTCAGAATTTTTTGAGTTTCAGAAGTATTCGAACAAATCAGATTACTACAGACTGTTCTGTTTTGACAGATTCTGTTTTCTTTGCGTTGTGTGCTTATTTTGATGGCTCTATGGTTTTCTTTGATGAGTTTTTGCCATAGAAAATTTGTAATACAGTAGGTATAATGCAATAACAAAATATGAATTGGTTTAATACAGTACTTATAGTAGTGATTTATTTTTCTTATACTAACAGATCTCACGAAGGTTTTGTTGAGTTTTGTGTGATTGAAGTTTTCAAGTTTTGGGTTATCTTACGATGGATGAAGGAAGGATGGAAGAGCCTAAGCTTGCGGATGCCCCGGCATCCCAAGATATTATCCAAAAATGAGCAAACAACTAAGCTTGGGGATGCCCCCGAGTGGCATCCCCGCTTTCTTCCAACGATCATCGGTATTTTACCCAAAACTATATTTTTATTCGTCACATGATATGTGTTTTGCTTGGAGCGTCTTGTATGCTATGAGTATTTGCTTGTTTTATTTTGTGATTTTAGTTTTGATCCCTTGATGGACACACCTATTTGAGAGAGCCAAAATTATGTCATGACTTGTTAGAATTGCTCTCTATGCTTCACTTAAATTTTTTATGAGCAATGGACTTGCTCTAGTGCTTCACTTATATCTTTTTGAGCACGGTGTGCTTAGTATTTTTGAAGAAATGATCTCTTACTTCACTTAGATTTATTTGAGAGTTAGTAAAATTTTCAAGAAATTCTCTCTTGCCTCACTTAAATTATTTTGAGAGAAAGAAGAAAAATTATGCTCTTGATCTTCACTTATATTTGTTTGAGCTTATGAAAAGCAACACATGGAAATTAGTCCCAAAGTGATAGATATCCAAGAAGGATATAATAAAAACTTTCATGAAGATCATTGGACAAATTAAACTTGATTCTTAGTAATAGTTTTGAGATATGATGATGTGATATGTGAGTTATGTTGATGAGTAATTATGCTTTAGTAAGAATATTGGTGTTAAGGTTTGTGATTCCCTATGCAATTACAAAAGTCAATAGTCACGCAATGAAATTATATCCTACTTGTGGTGCATTATTCGGTGTTATTTATGCTTAATGCTTGCTTATGATATTATCCGTTTCTTGGTTGGTCGCTTCTCAATATTTTGCTAGCCTTCATTTTGCACCAAGTATGAGCTCTACTTGTGCATCCAAATCCTTAAACCCAGTTTTTGCCACATGAGTCCACTATACCTACCTATATGCGGTATTTTCGTGTCGTTCTAAGCAAATTTGTATGTGCCATCTCTAATTTTCAAAATAAACTTCTCTTTTGTGTGTTTGTTTTGCTCGCGGAGTGGTGAGGGGTGGCTAATATTTTCCATGCTAGATGTGTTATTCTCACGATGAGTGTTTATTCACTTGTCATTGCACGAGAGTAAGGCAAAGGTATTAGGGATGCCCCATCTCGAAATGCAAAAATGAATTTACTTTATGTTGTCAAATAATAAATTCCTTGGAAAGTGTTGGTATGGAGGGAATCTGTGATACGGTTAGCCATGGAAAGTGAAAGTATGGTGGAAAAAGGAATAAACTTTATTTTCTGTTTGGGAACCGCCTATGATATATCTAGCATGGAAAGTGTTGGGAACTCTAAGTCGTTTTCGTTAGTGGGATGGATACACCTCCCAAAATGTTTTTATCTCTAAGTTTTTTTGCTTTGAGCTCTGGCACCTCTACAAATCCCTACTTCCCTCTGCGAAGGGCCTTTCTTTTAAATTTTACAATTTTTATTTTTGAATTTGAGTCTCCATCTTCTCTTACCAAAGCACCAACTAGGAGGCAATATGATCGTACTTAAGTATTGGGTGTAGCTAATATCCGAGTGTGTTTCATGAATGGATCAATGTTTGAGCATGATGGGCTAAGGATAACTTATTTTAGCGTTGATATTTTGAAAGACGTGGTTGATTGTTGATATGCTTGAGTATCTAAATTATTATGTCAAAACTAGACTATTGCTTTGAACAACTAAAAGTCCAAATGTCAGTGCTATAATAAAAAGAATATGATATGACATGTTAGGCCGCATTTCACATCAAAATTTTTGTTTTTATCACTTACCTACTCGAGGACGAGTAGGAGTTAAGCTTGGGGATGCTGATACGCCTCCAACGTATCTATAATTTTGTATTGTTCCATGTTGTTATATTATCAATCTTGGATGTTTTATAATCATTTTATAGTCATTTTATATCATTTTTTGGTACTAACCTGTTGACATAGTGCCAAGTGCTAGTTGTTGTTTTTTCCATGTTTTTTACATCACAGAAAATCAATACCAGACGGAGTGCAAATGCCACGAAACTTCACGATGATTTTTTATGGGCAAGAAGGAACACAACGGGCCCTGGCTGCGCCTAGGGGTGCCCCGAGGAGGGCACAACCCACCAGGGCACGCCAGGAGGCAAAATATTCATCCAGCCGCCGCAGAGTCCAGAACCACCAGATCCAATCTAGACACCATCTCGGATGGGGTTCACCACCTCCATTGGTGCCTCTTCGATGATGCGTGAGTAGTTCTTTGTAGACCTTCAGGTCCGTAGTTAGTAGCTAGATAGCTTTCTCTCTCTCTCTCTCTGAATTCTCAATACAATGGTCTCTTGGATATCCATATGATGTAACTCTTTTGCGGTGTGTTTGTTGGGATCGATGAACTTTGAGTTTATGATCAGATCTATCTTTTTATATCCATGAAAGTTATTTGAGTTTCTTTGATCTCTTATATGCATGATTGCTTATAGCCTCGTATTTCTTCTTCGATATTTGGGTTTTGTTTGGCCAACTTGATCTATTTATCTTGCAATGGGAAGATGTGCTTTGTAGTGGGTTCAATCTTATGGTGCTTGATCCCAGTGACAGAAAGGGAAATGACGCGTATGTATCGTTGCTACTAAGGATAAAACGATGGGGTCTATCTCTACATAGATAGATCTTGTCTACATCATGTCATCGTTCTTATTGCATTACTCCGTTTGTCCATGAACTTAATACACTAGATGCATGCTGGATAACGGTCGATGTGTGGAGTAATAGTAGTAGATGCAGGCAGAAGTCGGTCTACTAATCTTGAACGTGATGCCTATGTAATGATCATTGCCTGGATATCGTCATGAGTATTTGAAGTTCTATCAATTGCCCAACAGTAATTTGTTCACCCACCGTTTGCTATTTTTCTCGAGAGAAGCCACTAGTGAAACCTACGGCCCCCGGGTCTCTTTCTCATATTATTTGCCTTTGCGATCTACTTTTCTCTTGCATTTATTTTCAGATCTATATTTCCAAAAACCCAAAAATACCTTGCTGCACTTTATTTTTTTTGGCATTCGATCTATCAACATTTACAACTTTCTCCCGTCCACGCGCCTTTCTGGCGCCGTTACCCGAAAGGGATTGACAACCCCTTTAACACGTCGGGTTGCGAGTATTTGTTATTTATGTGCAGGGATTGTGTACATTGTGTTGCTTGGTTCTCCTACTGGTTCGATAACCTTGGTTTCATATCTGAGGGAAATACCTACCATCACTGTGCTGCATCATCCCTTCCTCTTTGGGGAAATACCGACGTAGCTTCAAGCGACATCAGTCACCGCTAGGGTTTAGGGTTTAGTGGCTATAGAGGCTTGCGGCAGCGGAACTCCCCATCTAGGGTTCTTTTCGGAGGTTTGGGTATTTATAAGAAGTTTTGGCGTCAGTCTCACGTCAAGGGGGTGCCCGAGGGGCCCACAAGCCCGAAGCACCCTCCCTGGGGGTAGGGCACGCCTAGAGGGCTTGTGGCTTCCTCGTTCACTTCCTGGCCCAACTCTTGTGCTTCAGGGGTCTCTTTTGGTCCATAAAAAATCACCGTAAATTTTCGGCCCATTCCGGGAACTTTTATGTCTGCATAAAAAAACGACACCAGGGTAGTTCTGTTGAAAACAACGTCAGTCCGGGTTAGTTCTAATCAAATCATACAAAAACCATATAAAATTATTGTAAACATGACATGAATACTTTATAAATTATAGATACGTTGAAGATGTATCAGCTACTCATTGCTAAAAACCTAACCCGACGAACACAGAGCCATTGGGTGGAGAATCCCTAGCCGGCCCACCCCTCAACCCAGGAAAACGCAGCCAGATCAAGACTGGATAGCGATGCTAGATCGCCCCTTGTTCGGTCTGAATTCGGCCGACGATCCAGCGAGGGAGTAGGCAAAGGGATGATTGATCTCAATGGTGGCTCGGGAGTCGCCGAGAGGAAGGAGGAACCCTACCTACACGAGGAGGGGAAAAAGACTTAACATCGTGCGTACGTGATTTGGCTGGGAAACAAACAACGATGCGTGTGTGTGTGGCCTGTTGGCCCATTGCGGAAGTCAGGACACAGACCCTGATGCACTGATGTTGGGCCACCGTGATGCACATGGCCTTTTTACGTGATAGCTAGCACTAAAAAAATTGATGGGCCCGTACTCCTGTGCATCATGATCAGCCCAATGGGCTCCGCCCCCGTCTAACAGGCCGCTTAATGGACCGAGAGCTCTCTCTATGTGTTCTTGCATTTCTTTCCAACCAAACGGTCGAGGTCTAAGAAATTACTCCATCCGTACCAAAACATAAGACGCATTTTGACATTAAGCGTCTTATATTTTGATCTAGAGGGAGTACTTATCTACACGAAGAGCAATAATATAACTGAAAAACAAAAACACGTGTATGTTTGCACGCGAGTACTAAGGAGAGCAGGGAGGGAAAGGATGAGTGGAGGAGGAAGTGATTTTTGTCCGGTCTTAGAAAAGGTCCTATAGGGGCAATGTATTGACTCTACTACAAGCATCGACATTGACCCGTTGGTGGAAGCAAGCAAATCAAATAAAGGGGTGAGGGGGGCATACCTGGCCAAACGGGTCGGGATAAATGGGCCGGCCCACCAGCACGCAGTGCCGACACGCTTCGGGCCCGGCCCGCCACAAGCTAATCGGGCCGTGTCAGGCATGCAGCCCGCCTCAGGCCGTGCCTGGGCCTGGAGGCTCGGCACGCGGGCCAGCACGGCACGACTCGTCTATTTTTTATAAAAAAATTCTAATTATATATATATATATATCTTAAATATGACTCAATAAGCCTAAAAATAAGCTCATCACGTAAAAAATGTGAAGCCCAACGTGCTAAACGGGCCAACGTGCCGGTATGTTTAGTGAACAAGTTGTGCTGGGGCCTAAAGGCGCAGCACGCAGCCCGGCATGGCACAACCCAATTGCTAAACGTGCCCTGGCGGGCCCTGCCGTGCCGATCCCGTTTAGCATGGGCCATGCCCCGTGCCGTGCCGCCCGTTTGGCCAGGTATGTGACGGGGTGGAGAAGACCGTTGTGGTCATTGTGATGGGGGTAAGAAGGTAGTGTGTAGGATGTTCGCGCATAGCAGCTCTCAAAATACTTATAAAATGAATAACCCAAACAAAATCATGTAAAGAAATCTGAATTAGTAGAGGCTAGCAGTATTTTTATTATTTTGATTTCATTTCGAAGGTGCCAATCGGGAAGCGAACTCTAATTCCCTAGACATGCCTCAAGAGTTTGCAAGAGCTCAGGAAACAATACGAACCATGTGATCGGAGAAATGCAGATTTAATGTTGTAATTATTACTTCCTCCTTTCCGGTTTATAGTGCTCAATTCAAAAATTTCGCCAACCAAAGTCGATGGTGAGTGGTGGAATATTTTTGGTAGTTTGCAAAAGTACTCAATTAATACGCTTGTTTTCCTTGAAAAATTGTGTTTATCAATCCTTTAATTGCAATGCATGCATGTGTAGCCAATAAATAACCAAGATCTTTTACATGCATTGGCTAGTTTTCTCTTAAGCCTTGCATGCGGCAATTTAACGTACCTCAAAATTTAAACATGTGATGAAAAGCAATAGAAATGGGGAAACGTTGTGGTTCAACCGGCGGATTTTTCACGCCATCATCCACCCCATGTTCCACGTGACACGTGTCTTGCGTTGGGACCACCAACCACTATAGCAAGCGGTTCCTTTTTCTCCTCATCTCCGTGAGCGAATGGATAAGAAGGTCACAAGCGCCACGGAGCGGGCGTTGCTGCCTTCACAGACGACGGGTAGCTTTAGACGTGGTTGGGCACCGCTGTCACTATCGTGGCTAGTCGACGACTACTGGGCAGCCGTAGACAAGGCCAGGCGTGGGCACCATTACGGTCGCCGATCGGCGTTCACTGCACAGCCATAGATGAGGTCAGGCGTGGGCGTCGCTACGGTGCCGATGGTTGCCGCCTGCTGGGCAGTCGTGCCTCTGTTGACATACTCTGTGTCGGACCCGACCATCACCGGGCATCTCCTCGTTGCAATTGCAATGCCGGAATTGCAAGTGGCAACGACGAACCATAGATGTGCTCCTACGACATGAATAGGTAACATGTGGTTATGTTTTTGCACACCATCTTCTTTGCAAAAATTTCTACAACATTACTTATGTTGTAATTTTTTTTGCAACATCATCTATGTTGCAAAAAAATTCGGCAACGTGCTCTTTGTTGCAAAAGTTTTTCTGTAACATGATCTTTGTTGTAAAAGTTTTTCTACAACATAAACTCTACTACAAACGTTTCTGCAACCTCATCTATGTTGCAAAGTTATTCTGCAACAAAACGATTGCTTCTACAACTCAACCGCTGTTTTAGACATTAATGGGTCAAGGGAAGTGACCGATGTTGCAAAGTTATTTTGTAACAAAACGCTTGTTTCTGCAACTCAACCAGTATTCAGGAATTAATGAGTCAGGAGAGGCGATCGAGCCGCGTGCAAGAAGTAGATCGGACGGTTGCTCATGTGTACATCCGAGGTGGCGGATGTTTCGTACGGATCAGCCGGTGGATGCGTAGCAGTCCCCATAAAAATGAGACATAAAATGAGAAAACGTAAATTTTGAGTTAAGCCCTATAAACCGTGCCAATAAAATCCAACAACTGTTAATTCAGAGCAACACGAAACCATCACAACAAAGTGACCTACGACGACGACCGACAAACTCAACAGAAATGCATCCAGATCACAATGACATCAGGTGAAGAGCATGCACCTGCTCCAATCCGACGTCCTCTAACACCTATCCTGTTTGGTGGCTTGGAGCATACCACAGCTACATTCCCGTAGAAAACATTGCAGTAAAACCAAAAACATGTGATTCTAAACATTACAATGGAAACAACCAACATCGAGCTGACCAGGTTCGGTGCTTAAAAGCTTCACGGCACACGCAGATCAATAATTCGGCTTCAAAAGATATAAATATCTCATGATTGTCACTAGGCTATTTCAACCAGCAAACCGCGAAATGCATTCACCGCCTAAAACACTGATACTTGGCACCAGGAAACCCAGTATATCGGAGGCCTTCGCATTGGAGTCATAACCTGAAACCCAGGATATCAGAGGCCTTCACATCGGAGTCATAACCTGCTGCTGGCTTCCCTCTATAATAACCAGTGATTCCCCAAGTAGCCTTTGTGCCTCCTCTCTTCTCCTGAAATTAATAGAAGGAAAATACTTAATAGGGCTGATAAAATAGCGTCAGGTGAATCAATTGCATAATTAATACCCATTAAACGAACCTACTTATTACAAGATCCAAAAAAACATACATGTACCATATCACACAGTGTCTGCCCACAAATACTGTACAACATTGGTAAACCAATTGTGCATACAGCATGCCTTCTTTATAAATCAATAAAAAATACCTGATTCGATATCAACAACATCATCAGTTACCAACTGTTGAACTATATTCAATCGTTCAAACTGCAGCAGCAAGTTATAGCTGGAAGCTACTTTTGCCCCCCCAAACTGCAGCAGTTAGCTATAACCTGAGCTTTCTCTACCTCATACATGCAATTAGTGTATGAGCAAAACAAAAAAGAATATTATAAAAAAACCAAATGCCTACCTCATTAAGTATTTCGTGCGTGTAATATATGGATGGATTATAGAATAACATGATGGTTGCTTCAGTGTACAGAACAGTATTTCCAGGGACCAGGTAATCGAATCTAAGAAAGCTAATGATAATACACTTGTATTCTGTAAAGAGGTACTGGCACAGAGCTGGATGTCTATCCTTGTCTATAAATCATGTCGAATGGAAGATCTACAGTATGCTGATATAGCAGCCAATTCAAGCTGAAGAAACTTTAGTTACTCACTGTTTTATATCCTCAATCGCTTGCTTACGACGCTGTATTTGACTCTCAAGCAGGTGAATCAATGTTGCTCTTGCCTAAAAGAAAATTTTAAATGATTTATGGTTGTGAACTGCAGAAATAAATTCACCACATGAAATAAAAACTGTGGCTCGTACCTGGTGTGGTCGTAGGGAATTAAGAAGATGGTGTAAGTTCTTGAAAATGAGTGAAATGTCTTCGACCCTGCGAGCATACTGAGATGGTCTCTCCACTAAAATATCTGCTAGCTCCAAGATATGGAGTTGAAGCTCTCTGTTGAGTGTCCTTAGCTCCTTCTTGAAGTCTGAAAGATAATCAGTTTAGCAAATATCCATCCCACTACATTAAATAAGATAAACAGTACTTTGCGCTCGAAGTATTTAAGAAGTCTAATGTTCAGGAAATCACTAACTGGTAGCTGCTCAGTCAGCTTGCGAGCAGGGGATTCACAGGCGAATCGGACGATAAATCAGTTAATTGGCTACTCGATGACCCACCGAGCAGGGATTAACTGGCCAGTTAACTGATTTACTGGCTGATATTTTGAACAATAAGAACAACCACTTGGGCTTGTCAAAATTTACAATAGCAGCCTTAATCATTTACCACATGACAGAGTAACCATTTGAAGTACATTATACATCAGTACACAGTCAACTAGGTGTCAGACAGAAATGAGACGCACCGATATCTGGGCTCTTCGGATAAAGCTGGCGAACACCTTGATCCTCCAGACTTGGCAGCACCACATCTGTCTAGAGATCAAATGGGCAAAGCCACGGTGAGTTCGACACAAGCAATGGCACACTATAGTGACAAATGTGATAAGCAACATACTGTGTAGGTAGCACCAAATAGCTGGTACGATCCCTCGATCGGCGGTGGAGGCTCCGGCGCAGACGAGGGGTCCTGCTCGAAGTCCTTGTACAGCCGGTAGAAAGGAGGAGGCGGAGGGTACGCCGACGATGTCGCCATCGCCATCTCACCTTACTCTTCTGCGCACAAGGAATCGAGACGGGGACCGAGAGGAACTAGCTAGGGTTACATTTGAATCGGGGAAATCGGGTGAGACGGCAGGGCTGGGAACGGGGGGAAGCCGAGAAGCCGGCAGGATAAGTAGAAAGTAACACAGATTCGTACCTCGAGGAGCGACCACGGGGACGGAGGGCCGCCGGCGAGGCCGGTCGGCGGGCGGCGGCGAGCGGGCGGAGACGGAAGACGAGACGAGGCCGATGCGGGAGGCGACCCAGCCCTGGTGGCCTGGTTCGACACGGGACGAGTGGTGACGGGCCAGGAGCCCAGGATCCACAAGGCCCGATCCGAACCGTCGACGAGCGATCGGGCGTCGCACGGGACGCGGGTGGGGTCTTTTCACCGTCACCCCCTCAGCAGAGCCCACTAATTTAAAAAGAGCCCCTCGCTCGCCTTCCGCCTCCGCAAGAACGAACGCGGAAGGAGAAGAGGGGAAAAGCAAAAGCACAAACGAACGCGGCCGTCGCAGCAGCAGGAGCAGCAGACACGCAGCCGCAGCCGTACGCCGCAGATCCGCCGCCGCGCGCGCTAGGGTTTTACGCCGGAGGAGAGGGGAGGAGATGGACGTGGTGAAGGCGGCCCAGCTGTCGGGGCGGACGCTGGAGAAGGTGGTGGTGCACCCGCTCGTGCTGCTCAGCATCGTCGACCACTACAACCGCGTCGCCCGCGACACCCGGAAGCGCGTCGTCGGCGTGCTCCTCGGCACCTCCTCCCGCGGCGTCGTCGACGTCACCAACTCCTACGCCGGTAAGCGAGCGAGCGAACCCCCCCGTCTCTGCCCTGCTAGGGTTTGCGCCGTCCGGGTCCGCCCCGCCGGTTTCCGGGGGATCTGCGCCTCAGGCGGGGCCTAGGGTTCGCGGAACCCGCCCTGGCCGTAGCTGCAGTTAGATCCGCTGGCGCGAAACCCTCGCGTGATTAGATCTGTAGGGCTGTTTTGCGGTGGTGGCTTACTGAATTTGTGAATTGCGGCTGCGTGTGATCTTGCAGTGCCGTTTGAGGAGGATGACAAGGACCCTAGGATCTGGTTCCTCGACCACAATTACCATGAGTCTATGTTCTCCATGTTCAAGAGGATCAACGGTATGCTGTTTCGGGAATTCTCGGATTGCGGGACTTGCCGGTTGTTTCTCTTGTGTACTGACGAGCTGTTTCTGATGCAGCCAAGGAGCATGTTGTTGGCTGGTACAGCACTGGTCCGAAACTAAAGGAGAACGACTTGGATGTTCATGCATTGTTTACCAAGTATGATTCTCTGCTCTACAACCATTTGCCTGCAATAAGTTAGAAGCTCTTCTCTATTTATACACATTTTTTGGTACAAGTACTTACAACATATACATACGGACCAATGTTGGAATGCAAGCATGAACTCTTGAGGCGGCTAGCTGTCTCTATGAAGTATTACGATTCATTCGTAATCTAGTTTGGTTTCGGTTGCTGTTTGATTTTGTGCTTCTGGTGACACATGTGGCTGGAGAAATTTCGCCTGTGCACAGAACTTTGTTATACAAATTAGTTGCAAAGCTCCCAAAATTCATAGCTAATTATTATTTTCCTTCAGTCAATCTGCTACTGTGCAGGGCAATGGGAAAGTTCTGATGGCCTTATAGAGTGTTCTTTAGATGTCCTGATATGTGGTGTTAGTTATGAAAGAATTGGCAATCTTAGGCATTACAATCAGTCAGCCTGATGATATTTACGTTGGATTAGTTTTCTACTGTAATTCTTCTCCCTCCCATCATCAGTAAAACAATCTAATGTTTAATTAACTTGTTTGCTTGGACCGACTCATGACAGCAATGGGAAAGTTCTGATGGCCTTATAGAGTGTGTTCTTTTGATGTCCTGATATGTGGTGTTAGTTATGAAAGAATTGGCAATCTTAGGCATTACAGATAACAGTCAGCCTGATGATATTTACGTTGGATTAGTCTTCTACTGTAATTCTTCTCCCTCCCATCATCAGTAAAACAATCTAATGTTTAATTAACTCGTTTGCTTGGACCGACTCATGACTTTAGTGATCTGGTTGCACCTTCATATGATTTTGGTAGATAAAAGAACAGTATTAAAACTGCCGTACATACATACTTTGCGTTCACTACCCTTTATGTATCATTTTTTGGGGGTGTTGGTGGTGGGGACTGGGTTTGGTGATGGAAGTATCATTTTTCTGCCCCCCCCCCCCCTTTCTAACCTATTATTCTTGCTGTGTGTTGGGTCCCAGGATGCCTGTCTTGTATTCCCTTTGGCGCGTACTCTTATGCAGTTTTTTTCTTCTTTACATTGCGCAGCTATGTTCCTAATCCTGTCCTGGTGATTATCGATGTTCAACCCAAGGAATTGGGAATACCCACCAAAGCATATTATGCTGTTGAAGAGGTTAAAGAGGTGGGTATATGGTCTAAGATGTTGGAGATTTGATGTTTGCTTATTCGGCCTCACTAATATGATATGGTTTTCCTTCACAGAATGCTACTCAGAAAAGTCAAAAGGTGTTCGTCCACGTGCCATCAGAAATTGCTGCTCATGAAGTCGAGGAAATCGGTACAAACTAGTCTGTTTGAAATTGCATGAGAAAAGGGCATCATGTTTGACACTTTCATGTTACAGATGCAATAGTTCAGTCACGCTCTTTCTGATAGCTAGTTCACTTTCAGCAAGAAATCAGTGTTTAGGATATCAGTAACTGGTACCATGTAGGTCGGGTGCTGAGTAGGGATCAATAGGCGAATTTTCCAGTTAATCGGTTGATAAATCAGTTACGGCTATCCAGGGACCCACCGAGTAGTGATTAACTGACCGAGATGCTGATTAACTGGCCGATATTTGGACCAATGCTAGAAATATAATTTTGTTTGAGAGGTTTTGGGTCCACTTCATAATTTTAGCTGATGTATGCTTTATGTTCTCTTCAGGAGTTGAGCACCTTCTGAGGGATGTGAAAGACACAACAATAAGCACACTTGCAACAGAGGTAATGTTTCACATGAATTAAGATGGGTGGATACAGTTTGCATCTTGCTTTTTGTAGACCATGCCCCTAATTTTCGTTTGCAAATGTAGGTCAGCAGCAAGCTTGCAGCCCTGAAAGGACTTGATGCAAGGCTTACGGAGATCCGGGGTTATCTAGATCTTGTAATTGAAGGGAAGCTCCCACTGAACCATGAGATTCTGTACCACTTGCAGGTTTGGCTCTTGATATTTGTTATATGTTATGTTATTCACTTCTTTGGGGAGTTATGTTTGATCATTTCTTCTGCTTGTGTATCAGTAATCCCTATTATACTTGATCCTTGCCAGGAAGATTCTGTTGCCCCCATAAACCTCCAATGTTTTGAATGTAACTCTATTCTTAAAGGTTATTGGGATGAATTAGTTAATTGCAGTAGTCTCCAGAAGAAAATTGCAATGCTTTAGTAGTCTCTAGAAGATCGTGATGCTTTAGTACTCTCTGGAAGAATATTGATATGTTTAGAGATGCATGTTTTTCCTTACGAATGATATGAAAGTTAGTGAATGAAATATACCTACTCTTATTCCTGTGGTACCACCAGAAGTTAAATGGTGCTTTTAAGCCTTATAAATCATCACTTTGGTTGGGGAATATATCTAGTTTGGGTGGTTAAATCATGTTAGTACAAAGTTGAGTCATTTTTGAGTCACTTATTTTGGGACGGAGGGAATATATGTCTGTTGTTCTGTCCTCAGAACAGTAATTTGTTTGATCATAATGTCGCTTCACCACTTATCCACGGTAGAATAAGAAAAACAGGATAATTTATGATATATGCATGCCTTAACACATGAGACTTGATATTTGTAGCTAGTACTCAGAGTTGCGAACAGTTCAAAATTCGTTCCAAGTTCTGTTACTGAAGCAATTCTACATTTTCAGTCATGGAGTCTGTAATCTATTTGTTCCTTTTTTTGCAGGATGTGTTTAATCTGCTCCCCAATCTCAACGTAAATGAGCTCATTAAAGCCTTTGCAGGTAATCATGCATGTCGCCATCAGTTTACCAGAACCGGCTTGTTTTCTTTCCCCTTCCATTTTCTGGGTTTACTTATTGCAGCAACTTTATTATCCATCTTTCATGCAGTGAAAACAAATGATATGATGCTGGTCATATACCTGTCTTCCCTTATCCGGAGTGTCATCGCTCTCCACAATTTGATCAACAACAAGGTAAGTTGTTTCTGTCCGCTAGTTTATGCTGTTGCCAACCCTTCTTTCTGCAAATTATGTGACAATTGTGTAATCGTTTATGCTATTCCTTCCAGATGCTAAACAAGGAGCATGAGAAGGCCGAGGATTCAAAGCCAGCCGCCATACCTACTGCAGCCGGGAGCTAAATGCGCCCTTGTTTGCCTCGGCATGGGGATAGCAATCTATGACCCATCACGGGGCAGAAGAAACTGTGGACATGTTAGCATGGTCTCATTTGTACCAAGTGTCTTGACCTTCAATTTACACTTTGATGTTTACTTCATGTACGACGAGGTCAATGACAAAACCTTACATTCTGTGAGCTCTAGGTCTTTTTGAGGTTTATATAATCTAGATCTTATACTGTTTCATGTGTCGCATCATGTTTGGTGATGCGGATTATCTTAGTAAATGTATGCTTCATGAGAAACATCACTGCCACTTTATGATGTTGTCATGTTACTTTGGTAGAGTCGTCAGGCTCAGAGGTTACACTCTTTGGACAAATGGAACATTGAGTTGATTTCGTTAGTTAGTAAATTTTTGACATAGCTTGGTACTGGTAAAGGCAATTCAGACACCAAACGAAGAACGTACCTGTACAGTTATATCGGTTGCTCCGAAATTTGGTTGCTTTGGCACAGAAAAGCAACCAAAGTCCATGATAGTTGGCTGCGAGGTACTCCCTTTGATCCGTATAATACAAAAGAGACCAGGTTATCCAGCGAATGTCATATTTTTTACATGGCAAAATGAATGATTTTCATCATATGTTGTGTTCGGAGAGGTTCATATTTAACTTTGGACCTGGATATCCAGAGAACGTTAGTTTTTAGGCATGGCAAAACGAACGTTTTTTTTATTGTAAATTGTGTTCGGCATGGATTGCAAGGTCAGTTGGCGAGCATGACAAATTCGTCTCAGATCATTTTTCTTTTGCAAGAAAATTGTCATGCTTGCAAACTAAATTTGTTATCCTCGCGTCAATATAAATTACCGTGAAAACCGTTCGATCTGCCATGTCATCTCCAGATTAGTTCCAGGTGTGAATTTGCCATCTACCCTCGAAACCGAATTTTAATTGGATTTTGATTTGAATTTTAAAGGTGGGGAACGTGCATAGTACTAGTACTCGACTCAACCTCCTCGCCGTGTCCCTGTGTTTCTCTCTCACCGTGGCCGTGCCAACCCCCGTGATCGATTCCGATTCCGATTCCGTGCCCGCGCGGCTAGTGTGATCAGCCCAGGGAGCTCGTCGACGAATCTCGCTCGTACCCATCAGATCGCCATCGCCGGCCCACCTGCCCACCAGCCGATGGCCTTCTCCTCTTTCACGTGGCCGTTCCGCCGCCGAGCCGGCGCCGGCCCAAGCAAACCCTCCGGCGCGGAGGGGAAGGAGGTGGACGCGGAGGAGCTCGGCGTCACGCCGCAGCTCCTCGACTTCCTTCGGACGCTCTCCCCCGACGCCTTCAAGTCCTCCGCCCTCCAGCTCCACCAAGGCACTCCCTCCTTCCTCCCCAGCCCCCCTCTCGATTCCGCTCCCCTGCTGGTTGTTCCATCTCGATTGCTGACGGTGCTGTGCTTTGTCGCAGGAGGATCCGCGGAGGCGGCGGCCGAGCTCTCGGACTGGCAGCAGCGGCACGCCGTCCTCGTGCTCGCCAGAGCCAAGGTAGGTCTCCCGCGGATCTCGTCCTCCGCCTCGCCCAAGAGAGAGATGGCTCTCGACTTCTCAAGTCTCAGACTGTAATTCGTGATCCCTGCAGGAACTCGCTAAGATCCGCTATGATCTGTGCCCGCGCCACATGAAGGATAAGCAGTTCTGGACAATCTACTTCCTGCTCGCCAGGAGACACATCTTGCCGTAAGCTCCTGCCTCATTGGCTTTCTCCCATGTGCAAGTTCATTGCTCCAGTCAAATTACTTGATTAGCTCCATGCTGTTGGTTCTGTGAACCTTCAGTTAGGAATTCTAGTCCGTGCTGCTCCTTAATACCAAGCAAACTATATTTCGCATCTAAACGTGATCGTCTCAGTTGCGTGTGGTACTGTTGTGCTGTTCTTGCATATAAACATCCAGCAAAAGAGATTGACATCTGAAGGTAAGAAATTATGTTAACTGTGAGTACCTGTATCTGTAGAAGTTCAGCAAAAAGGGGACATCATCATGTAAAGTGTGGTCTCTTGTTTGCTGAACTATCAATGGGGTTTAATGCTTCTAATGGAGATAGCTATTATACCAGTGCTATTGATTCTATAAATTTTCTGGTATCACGCCAGGATCTCAATAATACCTCTGTTTAGGCTCATAAGGCCTGCACATAATTAAGAAAAACTTTCACCGTTAATTTGATCAACCAAACATGAGTTATATGTCACAGAAGTATACCACTGGAAACTTCTTTTAAATGTGAATCCAGAGATATACTTTGTGGCATATGAATAATATTTCTTTATCAGAGTAATGGTTGAAGTTTTTCTTCGTACACGCGAACCTTATAAACCCGACCGGACGTACTATGGAATGTGGCAGCCATGGAAGTGATTGTTCCTTGCTGTACTTCACTAACTTGTACTTCCTGAAAGATTGAATTGAGTGTATATTTTCATTGTCTAAATAACCTGGCTGAAAGAAGAATTCACCATCCTTGGTAAGTCTTGGAGATGTATTTGTTAAGTTGTTCAAGATTAGACTGAACTACTGCAGCTACCTTGTAGTGTTCTTGTGGGATGCAGCCAAAAATATAAGATGGGACTTGCATAATCCAGGCTAACATTATAGGTTATCATGTACGATGATAGGCCAAAATTTATACATTGGTTCTACTACATCTGTGTGCATAATTTACTATCTAATGGTACTCTTTCAGTAGCAATTGACGCTTGATAATTTACTATCTGATGCGTGGCGGTCATATAGACTCGAATTCTGTCCTCCCATGGTTATTGCCAGTCATTTTAAAAACATGTTATGTTCTTACAGGTACGAGTTACGTGCCATACAGAAGGAAAAGGTAAGAAGGATGGAGACAGAGAACGGGAAGTCAAAAGATGTGACTACTGTTGAGGTGGAGATGCAGGAATCAAGATGCAGTAGAGAATCTCAAACGCTACGGGATGATTCAGAACCTCAGGATTCATAGTTAATGTTGCTGACGGCATATATTAGGTAAATGTTGGAAGCTGTATCAAGACAGATGTCCAGCTTGTTTCAAAGCTCATATTTTCGGTTGAACTATTTTTGCAGAAGTTTCAGATGCACGGACAGAGTGTTCGTTGCGGCTTCTGGATCGACGGAGTAATCTGCTGAGTGTGCCATCGTAGTGCCTGTATATGTAGTAATCAAATTTTGGGTTCTAGGTGTTTTCTTGCAGCACGCAGCATCTGCTGATAGCTCAACGTACCAGATGCTTGTTGGCTGCGCTAACATGTAAGCAGATGGAAACTTGGTGAAACCCATGATTTTCTGTGTATTCATGTGCAGGCTCTTCCCCTCATATTTTTTGAGACATTCACAGCCTTCTGATTGCACTGCCCAGCTATTCTAGAATTTGACTGGAAATTCTGCTGCACTGGAACATTTGATATGCACGCTGAATTGATTTTACAGGGATTTCTAGTTGCATGCATCCTCTCATTTTTACCGAAAGTGGGCTTCAGTCCCAAGCACATGGTATGAACAGTAATTAAAATAAAAATAAAGAACAAATAAAAAAATACTGTTTTTTTTTGCAAGAAACAGTGTTTAGTTTTCTACCTATTTTTGTGATGAAATGGCATTCAAGGATGTCTGGGCAAAAAAATTATGCACCAAAATGCTTTCATACGTAGTCTTTCCGGAGCATCGAATTTTTTCTTTCTTTTGCCCAGACCTCCAAGAGTGCCATTTCATCATGAAAATTTGTAAGCACATGAGACAGTCCTCAATGATTACCTAAAAAAACAGAATTTTATTTCTTTTACTATTTTTATTATAGTGCATGTGCACCCGAGAGCAGAAACTCCATCGTCAATAGTTTACTGCCTAATTTAGTTATGCATAAGTCACATCTCAAAGTGAATTGCAGAATTCTCATCTCAAACTAAAATCAATACAGGACTAGAAGATGTCTGCACAAATGGCCAGGTTCAGGCGAAACCTTCATTTAGTAATTCACACAGGAAGATGCAGAGAATTACACAAACAAAATGGTATTACCAGAGGCCAATGCTTAGCAGCAAGCAATTCAATTGCAGAGAGTAGAACACACATCGGACATACAATCAACATATTTCTTGTATGATACTGTATATCATCATGTGCAACATAAAACGGAAGGCAGCAAGTACGAACTGATTAGGCATTTGCATCTATAGCAGTTTTGCTTTCATCACACAAGCAGCTTTGAAACAGATAACTACCTCAACATATTGTAGCCTCAGATTCAGGTTTTAAAAGTATTACAGGAGTAGCTACACTGAATCACTAATGGTCCCAAAATTTCTACTATCATGACATATCCTCAAATCATGGCATCATAATCATCCAATGCACCATTGTACTCCATGATCTTCTTCTTGATCTTTGAGGAATCCACCCAGGTGATGAAGTCCTCCATGTTCCTGGTCACAAGGAAGGCTGGATCGGTGACCGTCTCTGGGCCTACACGTACATGGCCCTGTTCAATGTAGGTGATGGCCTCTTTAAGGTGTTCAGCAAACTTGAGCTTCACCATAATTGTTGCAAGTCTCCGCCTACAATAGAATATGGTAAGTGACATATGACAAGTACAAAGGTCATTGAGTGATTCGTAGCAATAAACGCTTTCTGAAAATTAACCGACAAACAAAATGCTCTATTAAACGATCAAAGGAAATCAATGTTATAACCCGGGGAGAGATAAGATACCTGGCAAAGGCGCTTACTGAAAGTTTCTCACATTTAACCAAGCTCTTCTTTGTTGGAATTACACCCATATTATACCTGAAATTCAAGAAAACTTGTTTAGACTAGACAAATGAGCAGGCCAGTAAAAGTAGCAAGGAACAAGTGGAAGTGGCAAACAATAACTGCATGATTTAGCCAAAAGGAATGAGTTTCAAAAAATATCTTCTAGTAAGTTATGGTGGGAGTATTTCCTTTTGTACGTCAAAAAATGTCTTATATTAAGTTACAAAGGGAATAGCTTTGGATGATTCTAGTAAGATGGCTCACTCAACCAACACGATATGTACAGGGTATCCCTGCAGCATTCATAATGGCATGTTTATTGGAGTGCATGCACAGACATAAGCAGAAGATTATAATGAGAAGCCGATAATCTCAGATAGGCTTATGCATTCTGGGCAAATAATCAAGTATTACTAACATATGTCAAAAGTACTACAATGAATTTATAGACAAGAACACACATCAAAAGCCTTACACATTTCTATAACTCTATAACAATCAAAGTGGCAACTGCAGATAACTCTATAACAATCAAAGTGGCAACTGCAGATAAGCCTCACAAGGTTGCGGAGCAAGATGGATATAGTCCTCATAGTATGCAGTCAAAATTTCAAACAAACAGACGCATATATCATCATCACACATGCGACGGGGGTTTGCGGCATCTTACAGCTTATCGAGCAGCATGTCCGTCATCTCGATCCTGAAAGGGTCCCTCGGATCCATCTGCTTTATGATGTTCACGAGCTTCTGCGCCATCAGGCAAATCCTGTTGTACCTGCCGCGACACAACAATCACAGGATGGATTAATTACAGGGCACCGACCCAGCAGACGCTACGATTTTCTGGGATCAACCACGCTCGGCGAATCCCGGGAGGCGATCGGCGCGCCGCGAGATCGAACTGCGTTTGATGGGGAGGAGGAGAGGGAGGGAGGGAGGGGATTGATTGGGTGAGTATGTACTTCTTGTAGTCGTCCCTGTCGACGAGGCTGTAGCGCAGCGTGACGGCGGCCTCGCGGTGGCCGCCCTCCCGCTTCCACAGGAGGAAGTTGGTCTTCTTCAGCAGCTTCTTCTCGTGGTACTTGAGCTTCCTCATCCTCCCTCACGCTGTGGCTGAGAGCGAGGAGCTTGTGTCGAGCGCGGAGGCGGCGGCGGCAGTGGATGGTTCTGGGAAGAGCGCGTGAGGCGGCGGCGGTGCGTTGTGGCGCGAGACCGGCGGGGGGCAGGGAGATGAGAGTAGGGGTGGGCGGCTGGCCGGCTAGGGTTCGTGGTGACATCAGGGTGGGGGTTGATCTGATAGGTTCCAGCATGGGCTGAGTGGGCTTCTAGATCTCGTTTGGGCTGAGCCGACGAAAGGTTAGCGGGCCAAGCCAGATGGTGTGCAGTCTTCTCTCTCCAAAAAAAGATGATGAACTACAGGCCCAGCACCGCCAGGAGCAAGGAACACCGTTGATCTTCCATCCGTCGGTCGTCCGCCTCGCGTACCGGTTCGTCAAGTTACTTCGCGTGCCAGCCGCTGATCTAGCAATGGATGGCTATCCCCGATGTAACGAGTTAGTTTAAATTTACCGCGAGCACTATAGCTTCGGCTCATGTCGCTGTCGCTACTTTTTACCTTTATGTAGCTACTTAAGAGAGATGGGAGAGAGGAGTAGGTATTCTCGATGTAATCGGGCTGTGCCCTATCGCCGTCGTTGTTCCGGCTGGCTCAAACCCTAATCCCCTGATGGGCAATTGACCACTTGCCTGAAATTCGCCACGAAATTCCACCGTTCTTCATTGTTTCTTTGAGTGAGTTCACTGGGAGACATAATAGAGCATGTCAATTGGTATACAGAGCGAGGTTCATACTCCTTGGCGGCGTGGACCTGAGATCCAGATTGGATCTGGAGCTTCTGGCGGCGGTGAGTAGCGGGGAGGCACACGACGGCGGTAGACTACTCGGAAGCAGGATTGGTTTGGTCAGTGGTTTCCGAGGGGAACTCCTTCGGTGTTAAATCCCACCCGACCCGTCCCTCCAGTGCTTTGCTCCGGTGACGCGGCGAGGTGGAGCCGCAACTGAAGGTGAGGACAGGTTGCCGGGTGACCGGTGTAAAATTCCTCCCTCCTCAACCCCAACCTTCACCATGGCCAAGACGACAGCTTCAACAGATACAGCAACACTCGAGCTTGAGTCCCTGCAATTGGATATCCAAACGTTGCAGTGTAACAGAGAAGAAGACAAGAAGGAATTCTATGATTTTACAAAGACAGTCAACAAAAACTTTGCTAGCATCGACCGGAATTTCAAGAAGATTCAGGAAAGCCTGCGCAAGCTCACTGACAAAGAAAAAACAGAGGAGGGAGCAGATGAAGAACAGACTCCCCAATCGGGCCACGGGAGCACAATTCCCCCACGAAGGCCAAAGCAACTGTCTGCTGCGGTACTGGGAGACCGTTATGGAGTCCCGGTTGCTGGCTCTGTAGTCCTGATCGACAAAGCATCCGGAAGAGAACTGAATCCCGACGACACTCCAAAAGGTCGTATCGACACCAATCACAATGCCAGCAAGGTAGAGAACCTGACGCCAAAAGGCCAGCTACACAGAAATGTTGGAACTTTGCAGGCGGTTGAGGACTTATAGGAGGACAATCCACGAATGGACACATATAGAACAAGACAGCATAACCCAGAAGTACGCAGAAGCATTCTAAGTGTCAAACCTGCTAAACTCAACATCTCTGAATTTGAGGGAACAGATGCTGATTCTTGGGTACAGAACATTAAACAGTTTTTTGTGGCCTCAAGAACACCCCTGGAGCAAAGAACAGAGATTGATGTTTCTTATTTGAAGGGTGAGGCTATTCAGTGGTGGAGATGTTGGAAATATGCCCTAGAGGCAATAATAAATTAGTTATTATCATATTTCCTTGTTCATGATAATCGTTTATTATCCATGCTATAATTCTGTTGATCGGAAACTCAGATACATGTGTGGATACATAGACAACACCATGTCCCTAGTATGCCTCTAATAGACTAGCTCGTTGATCAAAGATGGCTATGGTTTCCTAGTCATGGACATGAGATGTCATTTCATAACGGGATCACATCATTAGGAGAATGATGTGATGGACAAGACCCAAAACTACAAACGTAGCATATGATCGTGTCAGTTTATTGCTACCGTTTTCTGCATGTCAATTATATGTTCCTATGACCATGAGATCATGCAACTCACTGACACCGGAGGAGTACCTTGTGTGTATCAAACGTCGCAACGTAACTGGGTGACTATAAAGGTGCTTTATAGGTATCTCCGAGGGTGTCTATTGGGTTGGCATGGATCAAGACTGGGATTTGTTACTCCGTGTGACAGAGAGGTATCTCAGGGCCCACTCGGTAATACAACATCACAATAAGCCTTGCAAGCAATGTGACTAAGTGTTAGTCACGGGATCTTGTATTACGGAACGAGTAAAGAGACTTTCCAGTGACGAGGTTGAACTAGGTATGGAGATACCGATGATCGAATCTCGGGCAAGTAACATACCGAAGAACAAAGGGAACATCATACAGGATTAACTAAATCCTTGACATAGAGGTTCGACCGATAAAGATCTTCGTAGAATATGTAGGAACCAATATGGGCATCCAGGTCCCGCTATTGGTTATTGACCGTAAAGGTGTCTCGGTCATGTCTACATAGTTCTCGAACCCGCAGGGTCTGCACACTTAAGGTTTGGTGACGTTTCGGTAGTATACAATTATGCATGGTGGTGACCGAAGGTTGTTCAGAGTTCCGAATGAGATCCCGGACGTCACGAGGAGCTCTGGAATGGTCCGGAGGTAAAGATTCATATATAGGAAGTCCTGTTTTGGTCGCCGGAAAAGTTTCGGGCTCATTAGTAATGTATCGGGAGTGCCGGTAGTGTACCGGGAGACCACAGGGAGGGGTATTTCGACCCAAGAGGCTTCATGGGCTGTGGGAGAGTGAATACCAGCCCTTTGTGGGCTGGTGGAAGTCCCACACAAGGCCCATGCGGCTAGGGAAAGAAAAGCCCAAAGGGAAAAGTGGAAAAAAAGGCAAAAAGGGGAGGAATCCTAGTCCTACTAGGATTGGAGGAGGAGTCCTCCTCTCCTCCCCACTTCGGCCAAACCAAAGGAGGCTTTGCCCTTGCGCCAAGGCCTCTCCTCCCTCCCTCCTATATATACTAGTGGTTTTAGGGTTTTTGCACTAGATTTTTCAGCCACGTGCTACCCGTTCCTCCAGTGCATAGTTTCTCCTCTAGATCGGTTTTCTGCAGTGCTTAGGCGAAGCCCTACCAGAATTGCTCCACCACCATCGCTGCAGTGCTGTCATGCTGCCGGAGAACTCGTCTACCTCTCTGCTTCCTCTTGTTGGATCAAGAAGGTGGAGATCGTCATCAAGCTGTATGTGTGCTGAACGCGGAGGTGTCGTCTGTTCGGCGCTAGATCGGAAGGACCGTGATCAAGATCGCGAGACGGATCGTGATGAGATCGCGGGACGGATCGTGATGAGTTCGCGGGACGGATCATGATTGGATCGCAGGACGGGTCGTGATGAGATCGCGGGACGCTCGGCAATTTGGATCGCGAAGACGTTCGACTACACCAACCGCGTTACTTAACGCTTCCCGCTTAGCGATCTACAAGGGTATGTAGATCCACTCTCCCTATCGTAGGTGCTCATCACCATGGATAGATCTTGCGTGTGCGTAGGAATTTTTTTCCCATGCAACGTTCCCCATCAGTGGCATCATGAGCTAGGTCTATCTGTAGATGAGATCTCGAGTAGAACACAAAGAGTTTGTGGGCGTTGATGCTTAGATTGCTTCCTCCCTTGGTCGTGTTTTGGTTCAACAGTATTGTGGGATGAAGCGGCCCAGACCAACATCACTCGTACACTTACGAGAGACTGGTTCCCTCAACTGCAACTTGTTGCAAAAGATGGCTGGCGGGTGGCAGTTTCTCCTACTTTAGTTGGATCGGATTCGACAAAGGCGGTCCTTGAGAAGGTTGAAAAGCAACTAATGTATCACCATTGTGGTTTATGCGTAGGTGAGAATTGTTCTTGCTAGATACCCGTAGCAGCCACGTAAAACATGCAACAACAATTAGAGGACGTCTATCTTGTTTTTGCAGGGTATGTTGTGATGTGATATGGTCAATTACATGATGTGATATATGCGATGTATGAGATGATCATGTGTTGTATAGAATATCACGACTTGCATGTCGATGAGTACGGCAACCGGCAGGAGCCATAGGGTTGTCTTTAATTATTGTATGACCTGCGTGTCAATCATTAAGCGCTATGTAATGCTTTACTTTATCGCTAAACGATAGTAATAGTAGTAGAAGCATGGTGGGCGCGACAACCCCGATGGCGACACGTTGATGGAGATCAAGATGACGGAGATCATGGTGTCATGCCGGTGACGATGGAGATCATGCCGGTGCTTTCAAGATGGAGATCAAAAGCACAAGTTCATAGCCATATCATGTCACTTATGATTTGCATGTGATGTTAATACTTTTATGCACCTTGTTTTGCTTAGGACGACGGTAGCATTATAAGGTGATCCCTCAGTTAATTTCAAGATAAATTGTGTTCTCCCCGAGTGTGCACTGTTGCGAAAGTTCGTCGTGTCGAGACACCACATGATGATCGGGTGTGATAGACTCTATGTTCACATATAACGGGTGCAAGCCAGTGTTGCACATGTGGAACACTCGGGTTAAACTTGACAAGCCTAGCATGTACAGACATGGCCTCGGAACACAAGACACCGAAAGGTCGAACACGAGTCATATAGTTGATATGATCAACATGATGATGTTCACCATTGAAACCACCTCAACTCACGTGATGATCAGACTTGAGTTGGTGAATTTGGATCATGTATCACTCGAATGACCGGAGGGATGTCAATTTGAGTGGGAGTTCTTAAGTAATATGATTAATTGAACTCATTATCATGAACATAGTCAGTAGTGTCTTTGCAAAATTATGTTGTAGATAACTAGCTTACGCTGTAGCTTGCTTAAATTTTTATATGTTCCTAGAGAAATAGAGTTGAAAGATGATGGTAGCAATATTGAAGACTAGGTCCATGATATGAGGATTGTCCTCATTGCTGCACAAAAGGCTTATGTCCTTAATGCACCGCTCGGTGCGCCAACCCTCTAGCGTCGTCTATAGATGTTGTGAACATCTGACAGGCACGTTCTGATGACTACTTGATAGTTTAGTGCGTCATGCATTACGGCTTAGAATTGAGGCTCCGAAACGTTTTGAACGTCATGGAACATATGAGATGTTCTAAGAGCTGAAATTAGGATCTCAGGCTCGTGCCCGTGTTGCGAGATATGAGATCTCCAACAAGATTCTTTGCCTGCAAGATGAAAGAGAATAGCTCAATCGTTGAGCATGTGCTCAGATTGTCTGGGTGCTACAATCGCTTGAATCGAGTGGGAGTTGATCTTCCAGATAAGATAGTGATTGATATAATTCTCCAAGTCACTGTCACTAAGCTACTAGAACTTGGTGATGAACTAGAAAATGCCAGGGATAGAAATAATGATCCCTGAGCTGTTCGCGATGTTTGACACCGCAAAGGTAGAAATAAAGAAGGAGCGTCAAGTGTTGATAGTTAGTAAAAACCACTAGTTTCGAGAAGGGCAAGGGTAAGGAGGGAAACTTCATGGATGGCAAGTCAGTTGCTGCTCCAGTGAAGCAACCCAAAGTTGAACCCAAACCTGAGACTAAGTGCTTCGATTATGAGGAGAGCGGTCGCTGAAGCGGAACAACCCTAGATACCTGGTAGATAAGAAGGCTGGCAACGTCAACAGAAGTATATTTGATATACGTGTTAGTGATGTGTACCTTGCTAGTACTCCTAGTAGCACCTGAGTATTGGATACCGGTTCGGTTGCTAAATGTTAGTAACTCGAAATAAAAGCTACGGAATGAACGGAGAACTAGCTAAGGGTGAGGTGACAATGTGTGTTGGAAAGGTTTCCAAGGTTGATGTGATCAACATTGCACACTCTCTCTACCTTCAGGATTAGTGACGAACCTAAATAAATGTTATTTGGTGTTTTGCGTTGAGCATGAACGTGATTAGATCGTGTTTATTGCAACACGGTTATTCATTTAAGTTAGAGAATAATGGTTATTCTGTTTACATGAATAATACCTTCAATGGTCATGCACCTAGTGAGAATGGTTTGTTGAATCTTGATCGTAGTAATACACATGTTCATAACATTGATGCCAAAAGATACAAAGTTAAGAATGATAGTACCACATACTTGTGGCATTGCCGCTAAATGTCATGTTGGTATAAAGCGCATGAAGAAACTCCATGCTGATGGATCTTTGGAATCATTCGATTTTGAATCGGTTGAGACATGCGAACCATGCCTATTGGCCAAGATGACTAAGGACCCCGTTTTCCGGTTTGATGGAGCGGGCAAGTGATTTATTGGAAATGATACATGTTGATGTATGCAATCCAATGAGTCTTGTAGCGTGCGGTGGATATCATTATTTTCTTACCTTCACTAATGATTTGAGTAGATATAGTGTATATTTACTTAATGAAACACAAGTCTGAATCGTTTGAAAAGTTCAAGCAATTTCAGAGTGAAGTTTAAGATCATCGTGACAAGAAGATAAAATGTCTACGATATGATTGTGGAGGTGAATATCTGAGTTACGAGTTTGGCATACAACTTTAGACAATGTGAAAGTTGTTTCACAACACACGCCACCTAGAACACCATAGCGTGATGGTGTGTCCGAACGTCATAGTCGTGCTCTATTGGATATGGTGCGTGCTATGATGTCTCGTATCATTTCGCTATTATAATTTTGGGGTTATGCATTAGAGACAACTACATTCACTTTACATAGGGCACCATCTAAATCCGTTGAGATGACACCGTGTGAATTATGGTTTGGTAGAAACCTAAGATGTCATTTCTTGATGTTTGGGGTTGCGACGCTTGTGTGGAAAAATGTTTTCACCTAATGAGCTCGAACCCAAAGCGGACAAATGCATCTTCATAGAATACCCTATGAACAATTGGGTGAACCTTCTATCTCAAGATCCAAGCATAAAGTGTTTGTTGCTAAAACTGGGTCCTCTCTCGAGAAAAAGTTTCTCTCGAAAGAATTGAGTGGGAGGAAGATGGAACTTGATGAGGTTGTTGAACCTTTGCTTCAACCAGAGAGTAGCGCAGCGCAGAAAGATGTTTCTGTGGAGCCTACGTCAGTTGAAGAGGAAGTTAATGATGATGATCATGAATCTTTGGATCAAGTTACTATCGAACCTCGTAGGTCGACAAGGACGCATACTGCTCCTGAGTGGTATGACAACTTTGTCTTGGAGGTCATGTTGTTGGACAACAATGAACCTATGAGCTATGAAGAAGTGATGATGGGCCCTAATTCCGACAAATGGTTAGAGGCCATGAAATCCGAGAAAGGATCCATGTATGAAAACCAAGTATAGACTTTGGTAGACTTGCTCGTTGGACGGCAGGTTGTTGAGTACAAATGGACCTTTAAGATGAAGATAGACGCTGATGGTGAATGTCACCATTTATAAAGCTCGACTTGTAGCAAAGAAGTTTCCGCCAAGTTCAAGGAGTTGAGTGGGATGAAATTTTCTCACTCGTAGCGATGCTAAAGTCTGTTGGAATTATGTTAGCAGTTGCTGCATTTTTCAATTATGAAATCTGGCAGATGGATGCCAAAACATCGTTTCCTTCCTTAAGGAAAGGTTGTATGAGATACAACCAGAAGGTTTTGTCAGTCCTAAGGATGCTAAAAGGTGTGCAAGCTTCAGTGATCTTCTATGAATTGAAGCAAGCATCTCGGAGTTGGAATATACACGTTGATGAGGTGATCAAAGTTTTTGAGTCTATACAAAGTTTATGAGAAACTTGTATTTACAATAAAGTGAGTGGGAGCACTATAGAGTTTCTGGTAAGCATATGTGGTTGACATATTGTTGATCGGAAATGATGTAGAATTTCTGGAAAGCATAAACGGTTGTTTGAAAAGAGTTTTTCAAAGGAAGACCTGGATAAAGCTACCTAATTGTTGAGCATCAAGATCTATAGAGATAGATCAAGATGCTTGATGACACTTTCAATGGGTACATACCTTGACAATATTTTGAAAGAGTTCAAAATGGATCAGTCAGAGCAAGAGTTCTCGCCTGATTTGTAAGGTGTGAAGTTGAGTGAGACTCAAAGCTCGACAACGGCAGAAAAAAGAGAAAGTACGAACGTCGTCCCCTATGCCTTAGCCATAGGCTCTATATTATGCCATGTTTTGTACCGCACCTGTGTGTGCCTTGCCATGAGTCCGTCAAGGGGTACAAGAGTGATCTAGGAGTGGATCACTGGACAACAGTCAAGATTATCCTTAGTAACTAAAATACTAAGGAGCTGTTTCTCGATTATGAAGGTGATAAAGGGTTCGTCGTAAAGAGTTACGTCGATGCAAGCTTTAACACTAATCCGGATGACTCTTAGTAGCAATCCAGATACGTATAGTGGAGTAGCCATTTGGAATAGTACCAAGTGGAATGTGGTAGCAGTGTTTACAGTTTGACATAGAGATTTGCAAAGTACACTCGGATTTGAATGTCGCGGACCCGTTGACTATAAGACCTCTCTCACATGCAAAGCATGATCGAGCCCCAAAACTCATTGGGTGTTAGATTATTGACTCTAGTGCAAGTGGGAGACTATTGGAAATATGCCCTAGAGGCAATAATAAATTAGTTATTATCATATTTCCTTGTTCATGATAATCGTTTATTATCCATGCTATAATTGTGTTGATCAGAAACTCAGATACATGTGTGGATACATAGACAACACCATGTCCCTAGTATGCCTCTAATAGACAAGCTCATTGATCAAAGATGGCTATGGTTTCCTAGTCATGGACATGAGATGTCATTTGGTAATGGGATCACATCATTAGGAGAATGATGTGATGGACAAGACCCAAAACTACAAATGTAGCATATGATCATGTCAGTTTATTGCTACTGTTTTCTGCATGTCAAGTATATGTTCCTATGACCATGAGATCATGCAACTCACTGACACCGGAGGAGTACCTTGTGTGTATCAAACATCGCAACATAACTGGGCGACTATAAAGGTGCTCTACAGGTATCTCCGAGGCTGTCTGTTGGGTTGGCATGGATCAAGACTGGGATTTGTTACTTCGTGTGATGGAGAGGTATCTCAGGGCCCACTCGGTAATACAACATCACAATAAGCCTTGCAAGCAATGTGACTAAGTGTTAGTCATGGGATCTTGTATTACGGAACGAGTAAAGAGACTTGCCAATGACGAGGTTGAACTAGGTATATATGGAGATACCGACGATCGAATCTCGGGCAAGTGACATACCGAAGCACAAAGGGAACATCATACGGGATTAACTAAATCCTTGACACAGAGGTTCGACCGATAAATATCTTCGTAGAATATGTAGGAACCAATATGGGTATCTAGGTCCCGCTATTGGTTATTGACCGTAGAGGTGTCTCGATCATGTCTAGATAGTTCTTGAACCCGTAGGGTCTGCACACTTAAGGTTTGGTGACGTTTCGGTAGTATAGAGTTATGCAAGGTGGTGACTGAATGTTGTTAGGATTCCCGACGGACGTCACGAGGAGCTCCGAAATGGTCCGGAGGTAAAGATTCATATATAGGAAGTCCTGTTTTGGTTGCCGGAAAACTTTCGGGCTCATCGGTAATGTACCGGGAGTGCCGGTAGTGTACCGGGAGACCATCGGGAGGGGTATTTCGACCCAAGAGGATTCATGGGCTGTGGGAGAGTGAATACCAGCCCTTTGTGGGCTGGTGGAAGTCCCACACAAGGCCCATGCGGCTAGGGAAAGAAAAGCCCAAAGGGAAAAGTGGAAAAAAGGCAAAAAGGGGAGGAATCCTAGTCCTACTAGGATTGGAGGAGGAGTCCTCCTCTCCTCCCCACTTCGGCCGAACCAAAGGAGGCTTGGCCCTTGCTCCAAGGCCTATCCTCCCTCCCTCCTATATATACTAGTGGTTTTAGGGGTTTTGCACTAGATTTTTCAGCCACGTGATACCCATTCCTCCAGTGCATAGTTGCTCCTCTAGATCGGTTTTCTGTAGTGCTTAGGCGAAGCCCTACCAGAATTGCTCCACCACCATCGCCGCAGTGCTGTCATGCTGCCGGAGAACTCATCTACCTCTCCGCTCCCTCTTGCTGGATCAAGAAGGCAGAGATCATCATCGAGCTGTACGTGTGCTGAACGCGGAGGTGCCGTCCGTTTGGCGCTAGATCGGAAGGACCGTGATCAAGATCGCGAGACGGGTCATGATGAGATCGCGGGACGGATCGTGATGAGATCGCAGGATGGATCGTGATGAGCTCATGGGACGGATCGTGATTGGATCGCGGGACGGATCATGATGAGATCGCGGGACGCTCGGCGATTTGGATCGCGAAGACGTTCGACTACACCAACCGCGTTTCTTAACGCTTCCCGCATAGCGATCTACAAGGGTATGTAGATCCACTCTCCCTATCGTAGATGCTCATCACCATGGATAGATATTGTGTGTGCGTAGGATTTTTTTTGTTTCCCATGCAACGTTCCCCATCAGGAGAGGCACTGAATATGTTGTGCATAACACTCCTTGGCACAAGTTCTGTTCACACTTGACAGAGAGATTTGCTGTCACTTTAGTCTGTGAAAATGTCAAAAATTTCCATAGTCTTACACAATCTAGCATAGTGGCTCAATACATATCAGAGTTTGAACAAGTGATGAACTTAATGAGAAGGGAAAATCCCGGTGTTCCAGATAGTTACTACATGCACAATTTTATAGCTGGCCTCAGCCCTTACATACAAAGCCATTTGGAATGTCTTGAACCACCCAACATTCAAAAAGCAATGTGGTATGCTAGGAGAACAGAAAAGTCTTCCCCTCCAGCCAGAACCACCAAGTACTATGATCCTCATTACAAGAAGCAAATCCCAACTAAAACCACCAAACCTGCTGCTCCTACGCCCCCTCCAACTGCTACTGTTATTCAACAGGCCAGAGAAAAGGCATTTGTTACAAATGCAGGGAAGCTTGGTTTCCATGACATAAGCAAGTCTGAAAAATCTCCCAGAAAACTCAAATCCATGCTCTACAAGAACAAAAAAACATCACACCTGATGTCATTTACATAGTGGATGCTGAAGATGTAGAATCTGACAAAGAAACAGAGCTCACAGAAACTCGGGAATTACAGATTTCAATGCATGCTGCTACTAGAATCCCTGATGCAAAAAGGAAACAAACCTTCTCCCTCCAAGTGCAAGTGGGAAACAAAACTGCTCTGGCCTTAGTTGACAATGGCGGCACAACCACTTTCCTTTCCCCTGCACTGGCCCTGCAAGCAAACTGTGATATTCAACCTGTCCCAAAATTCAGGTCACAGTTGCAAATGGAGGAAAATTGGACAGTGATTTTTCTTGTCCAAACACCAACAAAATCCAAGGCACTGAGTTTACCTCTGATTTCAGAGTCCTTTCCTTAACAGGCTATGATATGATTTTAGGAGCTGACTCGATGTAGAAACACCACCCTATCACTTTTGATTTGCCCAGAAGGGAACTGATAGTGCAACTATCTAAAGGGAAGTTGGTCACATTTCTTGATGAAAGCCTCCCAACACAGCCATGCACTCCTATTCTTCAGGACCTGCAACACATCATGGAGGACATGCTCTTTGGAGCTCTTGTTAGAAATATGCCCTAGAGGCAATAAATAAAGTGTTTATTATTATATTTACTTTTTCATGATAATCGTTTATTATCCATGCTATAATTGTATTGGTTGGAAACACATTACATGTGTGGGTAAATAGACAACACTTTGTCCCTAGTATGCCTCTAGTGAACTAGATCGTCGATCAAAGATGGTCATTTCTTAATACTTGGGGCCACGACACTTGTGTGGAAAATGTTTTCACCTAATGAGGTCGAACCCAAGGCGGACAAATGCATCTTCATAGAATACCCTAAGATCAGTTGGGTGAACCTTCTATCTCAGATCCAAGTGCAAAGTGTTTGTTACTAAAACGGATCCTTTCTCGAGGAAAAGTTTCTCTCGAAAGAATTAGGTGGGAGGAAGATAGAACTTGATGAGGTTGTTTAAACTTTGTTCAACCAGAGAGTAGCGCAACACAGGATGTTGTTTCTGTGAAGCCTACGTTAGTTGAAGAGGAAGTTAATGATGATGGTCATGAAGCTTCAGGATCAAGTTACTATCGAACTTCGTAGGTCGACACGGATGTGTACTGCTCCTAAGTGGTATGACAACTCTGTCTTGGAGATCATGTTGTTGGACAACGATGAACCTACGAGCTATGGAGAAGCGATGATGGGCCCGGATTCCGACAAATGGCTGGAAGCCATGAAATCCGAGATAGGATCCATGTATGAAAACCAAGTGTAGACTTTGGTAGACTTGCTCGTTGGACGGCAGGTCGTTGAGTACATTTGGATCTTTAAAATGAAGACAGACACTGATGGTGAATGTCACTATTTGTAAAGCTCGACTTGTTGCAAAGATGTTTGTGAAAGTTCAAGGAGTTGACTACGATGAGACTTTCTCACTCGTAGTGGTGCTAAAGTCTGTTGGAATTATGTTAGCAGTTGCCGTGTTTTCAATTATGAAATCTGGCAGATGGATGTCAAAACATCGTTTCCTTAACGGTTTACTTGAGGAAAGGTTGTATGTGATACAACCAGAAGGTTTTGTCAGGCCTAAGGATGCTAAAAGGTGTGCAAGCTTCGGTGATCCTTCCATGGACTGAAGCAAGCATCTCGGAGTTGGAATATACGCTTTGATGAGGTGATCAAAGTTTTGATGTTTATACAAAGTTTACGAGAAACTTGTATTTGCAATAAAGTGAGTGGGAGCACTATAGAATTTCTGATAAGTATATGTGGATGACATATTGTTGATCAGAAATAATGCAGAGTTTCTGGAAAGCATGAAACGGTTGTTTGGAAAGTGTTTTTCAAAGGAAGACCTGGATAAAGCTACCTAATTGTTGAGCATCAAAATCTATAGAGATAGATCAAGATGCTTGATGAGACTTTCAATGAGTGCATACCTTGACAAGATTTTGAAAGAGTTCAAAATGGATCAGCCAGAGAAATAGTTCTCATCTGATTTGTAAGGTGTGAAGTTGAGTGAGACTCAAAGCTCGACAACGGCAGAAGAAAGAGAAAGGACGAACGTCGTCCCCTATGCCTTAGCCATAGGCTCTATATTATGCCATGCTGTGTACCGTACCTGTGTGTGCCTTGCCATGAGTCTGTCAAGGGGTACAAGAGTGGTCCAGGAGTGGATCACTGGACAGCGGTCGGAATTATCCTTAGTAACTAGAGGACTAAGGAAATGTTTCTTGATTATGGAGGTGATAAAGAGTTCGTCGTAAAGAGTTATGTCGATGCAAGCTTTAACACCTATCCGGATGACTAGTAGTAGCAATCTGGATACGTATAGTGGAGCAGCCATTTGGAAATAGTACCAAGTGGAGTGTGGTAGCAGTGTTTATGGTTTGACATAGAGATTTTCAAAGTACACACGGATCTGAATATCGCAGACCCGTTGACTATAAGACCTCTCTCACATGCAAAGCATGATCGAGCCCCAGAACTCATTGGGTGTTATTCATGACAATGCGAATCACATGGTGATGTGAACTAGATTATTGACTCTAGTGCAAGTGGGAGACTATTGGAAATATGCCCTAGAGGCAATAATAAATTAGTTATTATCATATTTCCTTGTTCATGATAATCGTTTATTATCCATGCTATAATTGTATTGATCGGAGACTTAGATGCATGTGTGGATACATAGACAAAACCATGTCCCTAGTATGCCTCTAATAGACTAGCTCGTTGATCAAAAGATGGTTAAGGTTTCCTAGCCATGGACATGAGATGTCATTTGATAACGGGGTCACATCATTAGGAGAATGATGTGATGGACAAGACCCAAAACTACAAATGTAGAATATGATCATGTCAGTTTATTGCTACTGTTTTCTGCATGTCAAGTATATGTTCCTATGACCATGAGATCATGCAACTCACTGACACCGGAGGAGTACCTTGTGTGTATCAAACATTGCAACATAACTGGGCGACTATAAAGGTGCTCTATAGGTATCTCCGATGGTGTCTGTTGAGTTGGCATGGATCGAGACTGGGATTTGTTACTCCGTGTGACGGAGAGGTATCTCGGGGCCCACTCGGTAATGCAACATCACAATAAGCCTTGCAAGCAATCTGACTAATTGTTAGTTGCGGGATCTTGTATTATGGAACGAGTAAAGAGACTTGCCGGTAACGAGGTTGAACTAGGTATGGAGATACCGACGATCGAATCTCGGGCAAGTAACATACCGAAGAACAAAGGGAATGTTATACGGGATTAACTGAATCCTTGACATAGAGGTTTGACCGATAAAGATCTTCGTAGAATATGTAGGAACCAATGTGGACGTCTAGGTACTGCCATTGGTTATTGACCGTAGAGGTGTCTCGGTCATGTCTACATAGTTCTCGAACCCGCAGGGTCTGCACACTTAAGGTTCGGTGACGTTTCGGTAGTGTAGAGTTATGTATGGTGGTGACCGAAGTTTGTTTGGAGTCCTAGATGAGATCCCGGACGTCACGAGGAGCTCCGGAATGGTCCGGAGGTAAAGATTCAGATATAGGAAGTCCCAGTTTGGTTTCCGGAAAAGTTTCGGGCTCATCGGTAGTGTACCGGGAGTGCCGGTACACTACCGGGAGTGCCGGTAGTGTACCGGGAGGCCTCCGGGAGGGGTATTTCGACCCCAAGAGGTCCATGGGCTGTGGGAGAATAATAACCAGCCCTTAGTGGGCTGGGAAAACAGCCACAAAGGCCCATGGCACAGGAGAGAAAGTCCTAAAGCAAAAAGTGGAAAATCAGCCAATAGGAGGCAATCCTACTCCAACTAGGATTGGAGGTGAAGTAGGATTGCTTCCCACCTCCTATTTCTGCCGACCCAAAGGCCTTGGCTGACTCTCCTCTCCTCTCCTCCTATATATACTAGTGGATTGGGTGATTTTTGGACAGAATTTCCGGCCACGTGCTACCCGTTCCACCGGTGCATAGTTTCTCCTCTAGATCGGTTTTCTGCAGCGCTTAGGCGAAGCCCTGCCGGAATTGCTCCACCACCATCACCAGAGCGCCGTCACGCTCCTGGTGAACTCTATCCTCTCCACCTCCTCTCGCTGGATCGAGACGGTGGAGATCGTCATCAAGCTGCACGTGTGCTGAACGCGGAGATGCCGTCCGTTCGGCGCTAGATCGGAAGGACCGTGATCGAGATCGCGAGACGGTTCGTGATGTGATCACGGAACGGATCGTGATGAGTTCGCGGGACAGATCATGATCAAGATCGTGAGACGGATCGTGATGAGTTCGCGGGACGGATCATGATGTGTTCGCGGGACGGTTCGTGATTGGATCGCGGGATGCTCGGCCATTTGGATCGCGAAGAAGTTCGACTACACCAACCGCATTTCTTAACGCTTCCCGCTTAGCGATCTACAAGGGTACGTAGATCCACTCTCCCTCTCGTAGATGCTCATCACCATGGATAGGTTTGCGTGTGCGTAGGAAATTTTTTGTTTCCCATGCGACGTTCCCCAACAGATGCAGCTCACGGACATCGGAGGAGTGCCTTGTGTGTATCAAACATCACAACGTAACTAGGTGACTATAAAGGTGCTCTACAGGTATCTCCGAGGGTGTCTGTTGAGTTGGCATGGATCAAGACTGGGATTTGTTACTCGGTGTGACGGAGAGGTTTCTCAGGGCCCACTCGGTAATACAACATCACAATAAGCCTTGCAAGCAATGTGACTAAGTGTAAGTTACAAGATCTTGTATTACGGAACGAGTAAAGAGACTTGCCGGTAATGAGGTTGAACTAGGTATTGAGATACCGACGATCGAATCTTGGGCGGGTAACATACCGAAGAACAAAGGGACATCATACGGGATTAACTGAATCCTTGACATAGAGGTTCGACCGATAAAGATCTTCATAGAATATGTAGGAACCAATATGGGCATCCAGGTCTCGCTATTGATTATTGACCATAGAGGTGTCTCGGTCATGTCTACATAGTTCTCGAACCCGCAGGGTCTGCACACTTAAGGTTTGGTGACGTTTTGGTAGTATAGAGTTATGTATGGTGGTGACCGAAGGTTGTTCAGAGTTCCGGATGAGACCCCGGACGTCATGAGGAGCTCCGGAATTGTCCGGAGGTAAAGATTCATATATAGGAAGTCCTGTTTTGGTCGCCAGAAAAGTTTTGGGCTAATCGGTAGTGTACCGGGAGTGCTGGTAGTGTACCGGGAGACCACCGGGAGGGGTATTTCGACCCAAGAGGCTTCATGGGCTGTGGGAGAGTGAATACCAGCCCTTTGTGGGCTGTTGGAAATTCCACACAAGGCCCATGCGGCTAGGGAAGAGAAGCCCAAAGGGAAAAAGGTGGAAAAAGGCCAAAAAAGGAGGAATCCTAGTCTTACTAGGATTGGAGGAGGAGTCCTCCTCTCCTCCCCACTTCGGCCGAACGAAGGAGGCTTGGCCCTTGCGCCAAGTCCTATCCTCCCTCCCTCTTATATATATACTGGAGGTTTTAGGGTTTTTGCACAAAATTTTCAGCCACGTTCTACCCGTTCCTCCAGTGCATAGTTTCTCCTATAGATCGGATTTCTCCAGTTCTTAGGCGAAGCCCTGCCGGAATAGCTCCACCACCATCGCTAGAGCGCCATCACGCTGCCAGAGAACTCTTCTTCCTCTCCGCTCCCTCTTGCTGGATCAAGACGGCGGAGATCGTCATAAAGCTGTACGTGTGCTGAACGCGGAGGTGCCGTCCGTTCGGCGCTAGATCGGAAGGACCGTGATCGAGTTCGCAGGACGGATCGTGATTGGATCATGGGACGGAACGTGATTGCATCACGGGACGCTCAACGATTTGGATCGTGAAGACGTTCGACTACACCAACCGTGTTTCTTAACGCTTCCCACTTAGCGATCTACAAGGGTACGTAGATCCACTCTCCCTCTCGTAGATGCTCATCACCATGGATAGGTCTTGTGTGAATGTAGGAACATTTTTGTTTCCCATGCAACGTTCCCCAACAGTGGTATCAGAGCTAGGTCTATGTGTAGATGAGATCTCGAGTAGAACACAAAGAGTTTGTGGGCGTTGATGCTTAGATTGCTTCCTCCCTTGGTCGTGTTTTGGTTCAGCGGTATTGTGAGATGAAGCGGCCCGGACCAACATTACTCGTACGCTTACGAGAGACCGGTTCCCTCAACCGCAAATTGTTGCATAGATGGCTTGCGGGTGCCAGTTTCTCTCACTTTAGTTGGATCGGATTCGACAAAGGCGGTCCTTGAGAAGGTTGAAAAGCAACTAGTGTATCACCGTTGTGGTTTTTGCGTAGATGAGAATTGTTCTTGCTAGATACCCGTAGCAGCCACGTAAAACATGCAACAACAATTAGAGGACGTCTAACTTGTTTTTGCAGGGTATGTTGTGATATGATATGGCCAATTACATGATGTGATATATGTGATGTATGAGATGATCATGTGATGTATAGATTATCACGACTTGCATGTCGATGAGTACGGCAACCGGCAGGAGCCATAGGGTTGTCTTTAATTATTGTATGACCTGCGTGTCAATCATTAAGCGCTATGTAATGCTTTACTTTATCGCTAAACGGTAGAAATAGTAGTAGAAGCATGTTGGGCGTGACAACCCCGATGGTGGCACGTTGATGGAGATCAAGATGATGGAGATCATGGTGTCGTGCCGGTGACGATGGAGATCATGTTGGTTCTTTCTAGATGGAGATCAAAAGCACAAGTTCATGGCCATATCATGTCACTTATGATTTGCATGTGATGTTAATCCTTTTACGCACCTTGTTTTGCTTAGGACGACGGTAGCATTATAAGGTGATCCCTCACTTAAATTTCAAGATGAATTGTGTTCTCCCCGAGTGTCCACCGTTGCGAAAGTTCGTCGTGTCGAGACACCACATGATGATTGGGTGTGATAGACTCTACGTTCACATACAACGGGTGCAAGCCTGTGTTGCACGTGCAGAACACTCGGGTTAAACTTGATGAGCCTAGCATGTACAGACATGGCCTCGGAACACAAGAGACCGAAAGGTCGAACATGAGTCATATAGTAGATATGATCAACATGATGATGTTCACTATTGAAGCCACCTCAACTCACGTGATGATCGGACTTGAGTTGGTGAATTTGGATCATGTGACACTCAGATGACCTAAGGGATGTCAATTTGAGTGGGAGCTTTAGTAATTTGATTAACTAAACTCATTATCTTGAACAATAGTCTAAGTAACCTTTGCATATTTATGTTGTAGATCAATGGCTCGCGTAGTAGCACCCCTGAATTTTAATGCGTTCCTAGAGAAAGCTAAGTTGAAAGATGATGGAAGTAACTTTGCTGACTGGGCCTGTAATTTGAGGATTATCCTCACGACTTCCTAGAAATCATATGTCCTTGATGCACTGCTTGGTGACCATCCAGAAGACATGACCTCCGAAGACGTTAATAACACTTGGGAGGCACGTACTAGAGATTACTCAATAGTTCAGTGTGCAATATTGTATGGATTAGAACCGGGACTTCAAAGACGTTTTGAACGTCATGGAGCATATGAGATGTTTCAGGAGTTGAAGTTTATCTTTCAAAAGAATGCCCGGATCGAGAGGTATGAGACCTCCGGTAAGTTCTATGCTTGCAAGATGGAGGAGAACGGGTCTATCAGTGAACATATACTTAGAATGTCTGGGTATTCAACTTGTCTAGCGGAGTTGGGAATTGCCCTTCCGCCAGAGGCAATCACTAACAGAGTTCTTCAATCACTGCCACCTAGTTACAAGAGCTTTGTGATGAACTATAACATGCACGGGATGAACAAGTCAGTCGCCGAGCTGTTTGCGATTCTAAAAGTCGTTGAGTCTGAAATCCAGAAAGAACATCAAGTGTTGATGGTCAATAAAACCACTAGTTTCAAGAAGAATGGCAAGGGCAAGGGCAAGAAGGGTAAAACCAAGAAGGATGTCAAAGCAGTTGCTACTCCTGTAAAGAAGCCCAAGCATGGACCTAAGCGAGAAACTGAGTGCTTTCATTGCAAGGGAACTGGTCACTGGAAGCGAAACTGCCCCAAGTACGTGGCTGACAAGAAGGCGGCCAACGACAAACAAGGTATAAATGATATACATGTTATTGATGTGTACCTTACTAGCTCTTGTTGTAGTGCCTGGGTATTTGATACCGGTTCGGTTGCTCACATTTGCAACTCAAAGAAGGACCTACGGAATAGACGAAGGCTGGCAAAGGATGAAGTGATGATGCGCGTGGGAAATGGTTCCAAGGTTGATGTGATCGCCGTCGGCACGCTCTCTCTTCAATTACCATCGGGATTAGTGATGAACCTGAATAAGTGTTATTTAGTGCCTGCGTTAAGTATGCACATTATATCCGGATCTTGTTTATTGCAAGACAGTTACTCATTTAAATCAGAGAATAAAGGTTGTTCTATTTATATGAGTAATATCTTTTATGGTCATGCACCCAATGTGAGGGGTTTATTCATATTGAATCTTGATAGTGATGACACACATGTTAATAACATTGATGCCAAAAGATGTAGAGTTGATAATGATAGTACCACTTTCTTGTGGCACTGCCGTTTAGGTCATATTGGTGTAAAACGCATGAGGAAGCTCCATGCTGATCGACTTTTAGAGTCACTTGATTTTGAATCACTTGACACATGTGAACCATGCCTCATGGGCAAGATGACTAAAATGCCGTTCTCTGGAACAATGGAATGGGTGAGTGACTTATTGGAAATCATACATACTGATGTGTGTGGTCCAATGAATGTTACAGCGCGTGGTGGATATCGTTATTTTCTCACCTTCACTGATGACTTAAGTAGATATGGTATATTGACTTAATGAAACACAAGTCTAAAACGTTTGAAAAGTTCAAGCAATTTCAGAGTGAAGTTGAGAATCATCGTAACAAGAAGATTAAATTCCTGTGATCTGATCAAGGAGGTGAATATCTGAGTTATGAGTTTGGCAGTCACTTAAGACAATGTGGAATTGTTTCACAGTTGACACCGCTTGGAACACCACAGCGTAATGGTGTGTCCGAACTTCGTAATCGAACCTTATTAGATATGGTGCATTCTATGATGTCTCTCGCTGATTTGCCACTATCGTTTTCGGGTTATGCATTAGAGACAGCTGCTTTCACTTTAAATAGGGCACCATCGAAATCCGTTGAGATGACGCCATATGAACTATGGTTTGGCAAGAGGCCAAAGTTGTCTTTTCTTAAAGTTTGGGGATGCGATGCCTATGTCAAAAAGCTTCAACCTGAAAAGCTGGAACCCAAAGCGGAGAAATGCGTCTTCATAGGATACCCGAAAGAGATAGTCGGGTATACCTTCTATCTTAGATCCGAAGGCAAAGTGTTTGTCGCTAAGAACGGAACATTTCTTGAGAAAGAGTTTCTCTCAAAAGAATTGAGTGGGAGGAAAATAGAGCTTGATGAGGTTATTGAACCTTTACTTAAACTAGAAAGTAGCGCAGTGCAGAAAGATGTTTCTGTGGAACCTACGACGGTAGAAGAGGAAGTTAATGATGATGATCATGAAGCTTCGTATCAAGCTACTATTGAACCTCGTAGGTCGACAAGGGCGCGTACTACTCCTGAGTGGTACGACAACCCTGTCTTGGAGGTCATGTTGTTGGACGACAATGAACCTATGAGCTATGGAGGAGCAGTGATGGGCCCGGATTCCGAGATATGGTTAGAGGCCATGAAATCCGAGATGGGATCCATGTATGAAAACAAAGTATGGACTTTGGAAGTATTACCTGAAGGGCAAAAGGCCATTTAGAACAAATGGATCTTTAAGAAGAAGGCAGACGCGGACGGTAATGTCACCATCTATAAAGCTCGACTTGTGGCAAAGGGTTTTTCACAAGTTCAAGGAGTTGAATACGATGAGACATTCTCACCCGTAGCGATGCTTAAGTCTGTCAGAATCATATTGGCAATAGCTGCTTATTTCGATTATGAAATTTGGCAGATGGATGTCAAAACAGCGTTCCTCAACGGTTTCCTTGAGGAAGAGTTGTATATGATGCAACCAGAAGGTTTTGTCAATCCAGAGAATGCTGACAAAGTTTGCAAACTCCAGCGATCCATTTATGGGCTGGTGCAAGCATCTCAGAGTTGGCATAAGCGCTTTGATGAGGTGATCAAAGCGTTTGAGTTTATACAAGTTTATGGAGAAGCTTGTATTTACAAGAAAGTGAGTGGGAGCTCTATAGCGTTTCTAATATTATATGTGGATGACATATTGCTGATTGGAAACAATATAGAAATGCTGGAAAGCGTCAAGGAATATTTGAACAAGAGTTTTTCAATGAAGGACCTAGGAGAAGCTGCTTTCATATTAGGCATTAAGATCTATAGAGATAGATCGAGACGTTTAATAGCACTTTCACAGAGCACATACCTTGATAATGTTTTGAAGAAGTTCAAAATGGATCAGTCCAAGAAGGGGTTCTTGCCTGTGTTACAAGGTGTGAAGTTGAGTAAGACTCAATGCCCAGTGACTGCAGAAGATAGAGAATAGATGAGTGTCATCCCCTATGCTTCAGCCATAGGCTCTATGATGTATGCAATGCTATGCACAAGACCCGATGTCAGCCTTGCCATAAGTATGGCCAGAAGGTTTCAAAGTGATCCTGGAATGGAACACTGGGCAGCGGTCAAGAATATCCTTAAGTACCTGAAAAGGACTAAGCAGATGTTTCTCGTTTATGGAGGTGATGAAGAGCTCGTCATAAAGGGTTACGTCGATGCAAGCTTTGACACTGATCTGGATGACTCTAAGTCACAAACGGGGGAGCGGTAAGCTGGTGTAGTTCCAAGCAAAGCATGGTAGCCGATTCTACATGCGAAGCGGAGTGCATCGCAGCCTCAGAGGCGGCGAAGGAAGGTGTCTGGATGAAGCAGTTCATGACAGATCTTGGAGTAGTGCTCAATGCACTAAATCCAATGAACCTGTTCTGTGACAACACTGGTGCCATTGCTCTGGCCAAGGAACCAAGGTTTCACAAGAGGACCAGACACATAAAGCGACGCTTCAACTCCATCTGCGATTACACCGAGGAGAAGGACATAAATATTTGTAAAGTGCACATGGATCTGAATGTTGCAGACCTGTTGACTAAACCTCTTCCAAGGGCTAAACATGATCAACACCAGAACTGCATGGGTGTTCGATTCATTACAATGTAAATCACATAGTGATGTGAACTAGATTGTTGACTCTAGTGCAAGTGGGAGACTATTGGAAATATGCCCTAGAGGCAATAAATAAAGTGTTTATTATTATATTTCCTTGTTCATGATAATCATTTATTATCCATGCTATAATTGTATTGGTTGGAAACACATTACATGTGTGGGTAAATTGACAACACTTTGTCCCTAGTATGCCTCTAGTGAACTAGCTCGTTGATCAAACATGGTCAAAGTTTCCTAGCCATTGACATGTGATGTCATTTGATAACGGGATCACATCATTTTAAGAATGATGTGATGGACAAGACCCAAACTACAAATGTAGCATATGATCGTGTCAGTTTATTGCTACTGTTTAATGCATGTCAAGTATATGTTCCTATGACCATGAGATCATGCAGCTCACGGACATCGGAGGAGTGCCTTGTGTGTATCAAATGTCGCAACGTAACTGGTTGACTATAAAGGTGCTCTACAGGTATCTCCGAGGGTGTCTGTTGAGTTGGCTTGGATCAAGACTGGGATTTGTTACTCCGTGCGACGGAGAAGTATCTCAGGGCCCACTCGGTAATACAACATCACAATAAGCCTTGCAAGCAGTGTGACTAAGTGTTAGTTACGAGATCTTGTATTACGGAACGAGTAAAGAGACTTGCCGGTAACGAGGTTGAACTAGGTATGGAGATACCGACGATCGAATCTCGGGCGAGTAACATACCGAAGAACAAAGGGAACAACATACGGGACTAACTGAATCCTTGACATAGAGGTTTGACCGATAAAGATCTTCATAGAATATGTAGGAACCAATTGTAGGGTAACGCAGCAGAAAAAAAAAATTCCGACCTACGCACCAGCCCAGGACCACTATGGAGACTGCATACAAGGTTTGATCGTTTTCGTTACCGACTCGTAGCGCAGCGAAAGTAGAGTCGATGAAGAACGGCGGTGCAGATCCCCACAGCTAGGATTTTACAACCTCCCAACCGCGAGGATGTATACCCTCATCTGCCCCGCGGACAGCCCTCCGGGAGGCGGTCGGACAGTCCCCCGGATGGTGTCGCGGACAGCCCTTCGGGAGGACCTCCGAAACTTGGACTGTCACTCGAACAGCCCTTCGGGAGGACCTCCGAAACACGGACGGTCACACGGACAGCCCTTCGGGAGGACCTTCGAAACTCGGACGGTCACACGGACAGCCCTTCGGGAGGCACTCTCGAACTAAGATCGAAACTACGTTCTCTCTACAGAGTTGCACACATACGGTGTCATCTATCCGGCAGGGCTTTGCCGTCCAGAACTAGTTCCTGCCGGAACCTAGACAGCCTTTCGGATCTACGAAACTATTTTGCTGGGAGGGAGAGAAGAAGCCAGATCATGCATGGCACTTGTATGTGAGAAGGGATTGAGTTTTGGGCTGCCCCCTCCACCTCTGTTTATAGGAGAAGGAGGGGTGGAGGGGTTGAAATTTCAGCCACATCCATCCATGTCATCTCCAAGATATTTTGGAGCAAAAGCCCAAAAAGGTGGCTTTCCAAAAAGTAACCATAAAGCTGATTTCACTATTCACGACAAAATTTTTCAGCGTCTGATCGAACTGAAAATATTTATGTGGGCTTAGAACATTTCCAGTACCCACTAAAATAATTTTGAACACTTTTCGAAACAATTCCGGTTTAGTGATTTTCATCTGCGAAAAGCATCTGAAGCGGTTCCGGCAGCTCCGGAACATTTCCGGTTTTTCTTCCGGAAAATTCCCAAAAGTTTTCAGAATGATTCTGGCACCCTCCAAGAATTATCACGCATGTGCCGAAACCAATTTGAATTAATGGTATCCCCTGAAACAACTTTTTAGTTTTACCGAAACTGTTCCGGTGTTCTCCCTGCGGAACTTTTCCACTGTCCGAAACTTTTCCGGTGTCCGAAACTTTTTCGATGATTTTCTCTCAGACTCCCTATCTAGTATTCAGCAGATAGATGACCCTTAAGCGTGTGACCCTATAGGTTCGGTGAAGCATAGACATGACCCGGAACCCCTTCCGATCAATGATCAACATCGGAGCCGTGGACACCCATACTGACCCCTATACCCACACGAATGAATATTCAAGTGAACCTCCAGTTGCCGTGTGCTATTCCCATTGCTTTGCGATATGTTACAAATACCTGAGGTGAGACATGTTGGCATCCCCGTGGATCAACAACTTGTCCACTATGCCAGTTACCTTGTTGCCGGTATTGTTCTCTTTTCTCGTTCCCGTGTTCCGGCATCCCCGTGATCAAATCACAAAGTGTTTGGCCAGACGATGATGGATACCGTAACACCGAGAGGGCCCAGAGATATCTCTCCATCGTCGAAGGAGCAGATCCCAATCTTGAGCTATCAAGTTACTTGACATACTTTTCCATGAACCCGTAAGCCGCCGTAATAGCCACCCATTTACGGATGACGTTTAACAAACCCCAAAGTTCATGAAGCAAGCATGAAGAAACTCGATACTCTCATGGTCTAAGGAATTATGCAAACATTAACTTCTCTGTGTTATTAACCATTAACTTATGACGAATGTATCTCATAGCATAACATCAATTCGGGTCGATTCAATACAAATGTTCTTCTAACATTGTGCCCTAAAAATTGCCGGCATAGCCATGCCCATGATCAGGAAAACAGGATCATCATGCAATACTTGAGCCAGTCTTAGAGGCCAGACTAGGAATACATTTTACCGTTTATTATTCCACACGTGCATATGAGTCTTCCTTCAAGCCTCGTGGTTATTGCAGACTCGAGAACCATAGTAGTTATAGCATGGAACATAAACCTAATTATGAACAGGGAGATGATCAATAACATTTATTATTGCCTCTAGGGCATATCTCCTACAGACTCCCACTTGCACTAGAGTCAATAATCTAGTCAATGCTAATGCACTTTACACCTATGGCATACTGGTGTAAAATATGCTTCGCTTGTGGTATAGCCTGATGTCCAACAGATCTGACAACTTCAGCTCCGTGTGTAACTTTGCATATCCTTGCGTTTTCACGCTACCACAAAATTCATATTTTGTGTGGACTTGGCTTTGCATATGTGTGAATCATTGGTCAAAACCCGATTCCTCAGACTGAGCTATGGAGCAACTATCTGCAATAGTGTCCCATAGATCAAAGCCATCTTGGAACCATACTAAGTTCATGAATGAACTATATGATTCAACAACTTCTTTGTCGCTTCTAAAGCATCAACATACTAAGCCTTTGTTATAGAATTCGCCACAGTATCTTGTTTGGAACAATTTCCAACTACCGTGCCACCATATTGTGTATTACACAAAAGCCTTAACTTGAATCGAAAATCGCATGGAGCATCGATGAAGACTGTATCGATGTAATTACTTACAACGAGCACTTCATAATCTCTTCTTGCGAGAAACCATGTCATCAGTACTACTCTAGCACTTAATGACATCTTTTACTGAGTCCTATGATCAGTACTTTGATACTTTGGTATCCATACTCGCAACAACTTTGGAGTATCGGACATATCTGGTTGTTTTACATACCATGGAATACATGATTAATCCAAACACAAGAGTGTGTGGAATCTCCATCATGTATTTTACTCATCAGTGTTTTAGGACACTGAGTCTTGCAAAAACTCTTTCCATGTGACTTCGGCAAGAATCACTCCTTGGCGTTTTAAATGCTAAAAAGTTTTAGCATCTTGTCAACATGTATTCATAGCTTAGACCCATTGGGTAAATCTATCTGCATAGATCATCATGCCTAATATTGAGGCTATTTAGCCTAAGCACTTCATCAAAAAACGATTTTCAAATGAAGTCTTAATTTGTGTCAAGAAATTCATTTCCAATTAACAATGTGTCAAGCACACAACGTTTTTAGAAATATTATTATGCTCCCACTTACTTTATTGATTCACAAGCATCTTCGTTACCCATTGATGAAGTCAAAAACCCTTTTGACCATTTCATCAAACCACGAAGATTCCAACTCCATTTTGCTCTGTTTTGTCCATTGCTGGAACTCTGAAGTTTGCATACTTACTAGCATCCTCTGGATCGACAAATTACTTTGGACTGTATCACATACAAGTCCTAGGTTTCATTTTCATCAGATGGAAATCCTTTTGTCATCCATGTTTCATATCTCATGATTGATATATGTATTAATTGCTAGTTCAACCCGAACCGACCTTAAGCATCGCTACGGTGAAACAACCTCATCGTAGTCAACTCCTTGAACTTGTTATTTCAACAAGTCGAGCTTTATGGATAAAACATTTCTATCCGTATCAGTTTTTTTAGTTCCATAAATATTCGTTAGACTCTAAGTCCTCTGAAAGGTGAATCAAGGTTTTAGTCTTGAATCACTTATATGGAAACTATCTCGGATTGTATTGGCATTTAGCCAATCCCGGAGTCAGGGCCCATCAATGCTTCCTTGTGTATTTGTAGGTATACTGTTGTCTAACAACAATATCTCATTTGTGCACCTGACAGGTTTGCACGAGCTTTGCCTACGTGGTTCAGCTGCACGTTCGACCGAAGTCCATACATTTTATTGTAGAGACTTCCGTATCAGTCGTAGTAGGAAACAACGCAATCACTTCCAGGGTTTCTTTCCTTTCAACTGATGACGAAGATACTGGTTATCTCATCGAGTTGCACTGTCCTCCCACTCACCTTTTGTAAGAACTATTCTCTTTAAAAGCATACCGTTTTGTGGCAAAACCCTTTGCCTCGGTATAGTGGTGCGGGAATAACCAATGACTTGGGATAACCATACAAAGTAGCACTTGTCTGATTTGGAATAGGTTTGTAACCTTTTACACAAGCCCCATATTCCAAATGTTAAGAAAATATATAACATGGTTGGGCATACCATACCATGGCGTCATTTCAACAGACCTGATGGATCTCTTTTCGGTGTAAAAGTCGTAGTCTCTAAAGCATCACTCTATAAAAGGGATAATGACAAATCTATTTATGTCATCTTTGATCTTACCATGTCATAAATGGTTTCATTACATCTTCACGGACTTTCCACTTGCAATGGTGTTCCGGGAGGTGCAAGTTATGAAAATCTTTTCACAACTCATCAGACATTCGCTAAACTTGTAACTCAAATATTCCTTTCCGCAATCAAATCGCAGAAACATAACTTTCTTGTTACAATAACTTCTACTTCATTTTTGAAAACCTTTCGAATGATTTCAAAAGATCCAGACTTACGTCTCATCAAGTAAATATCCATATTTCTACTTGAGTCATTTCTGAAGATAGATAAATCCACTACTTGCAACAACATTTATTGGACTACATACATCATAATGTATGATCACCAATATGTTCTTTGCTCGTTCCTTATGGCTTGTGAACTGTATTTCAGTCACTTCACTTTTCGGAGGAAAGTTGCAAGTGTCAGATGATTCAAAATCAAACAACTTCAAAATCCATCATAATGGAATTTTCCATGCGGGTTTTTCCAATGTGACCAAATGCAGTGCCACACTTGTGTGGTATTCCTTTAGTCTTGCGACATTTAGTGTTAGTGTTTATGGATGTATCATATAACCATCAATATTCATAACATACATCCCATCTAGGATGGAAGCATGGCCCTTCATTTTATTCATAATACTGAACAACAATTGTTATTTTTATGAACAACTCTATTGCAACAAACATGGTGCAATGGGCTAGAGTGTATGAAACTCTAAAATGAATTATGAAAGTAAAACCAGAGGTAATGTATTATTATCAATATTCATAGCATACATCTCATTCATAATGGAAGTATGGCCCTTATGTTATTCATAACACCGAACATCAAAAGTTCTCTTATGAACAACCTTCTTGCAAGATACCTTATGCAAAGGGCTAGAGTGTGAAACTCTAAATGAATTATGAAAGTAAATACATAGGGAATACACCGATGGAAGGCATAGTAACATTTACTATGTTCCCTGCGTGTATCTAAACCTCATCCCTAGCTAGTCTTTCAGGCCATAGTAGTTCTTACATTGAGTTGCAATAGAATGCAATCGAGCGGGTATCTTTGTGATTAACTCGCAATACCGAAGAATTAATGATTAACATGTTTAACCATAATTCCCAAGAACTATATCTTTGACCAGCCTTCTATACATCAAAAACTTGTATGACATTCATACATGAGCTGGATATTCCAGTCTTCTTTCCTTTTGCCATTATACTTCTAACAGTTTAACTTTTAGTATTTCTCCTACTCTCAGAAGAAGCATCCAAATTAAGAGTGGCGTTAGCCCTGGACTTCCTAGGCGTGAAAGTTTCACTAACACCCTTCGAACACTTCCTTTCTCTTTAAGTTGTTGTTTTATTCACCATCATCATATGATAGTCGTTCTTCTGGATCCCTCTCTTATCAGTCTAATGCATAGTAAACTCCTTTACTAATAGTTTGCAAACAAACATTGCTTTGGATATCTCATATCTTTTAGCCTTTGTCTATCTCTGAAAATGATTTTCAGATTCCATGAATATCACATAACTATCCAAACTTTCGAAGTTCGGGTCTCATGGAAGCAAACGTATTGCATTTGACTGAAACGGAATTCTAGCTTCTGGATCGAAGGACGAGAGTCACATGATCCATAGCATTAGCGGGAGAATACCGAAAGCATGCGATAGGACAAGTCCTTCTCGGCACTCTTGAGGACAATCCTCACAATTACGTTACCAACCGTAAAGTTTTAACCAGATATTTAACAGCTATTCAATTTTAATAGGGAAGGTGGAAACGCGAGCCATTATTCTACAACTATTATGCAAATCACATTTAGGCAAAGTTCAAAATTAATTGCACTAAGAATTAAACAAGTTAATTCTACAGTGCACTCCCACTCAAATCAATATCTCTCATAATTGATTTTGAGTGATACAAGATCGAGACTTCAATTCATCGCCATAGAATCATCATCTCATGACGGGAATTTTAATCGGTAGGCCAACTTGCCGATCACATCTCTATGTGACTCTTGTTCATCTTTCGATGCATGTGTTCCGAGCTCATGACTTTCATGCCTGAACGTCAAGACAACCAAGTGATCTTGCTGCGAGGTCTTTACTCACCCGCCTCACACATCCCTAATAGTTAGTACCCATGCATCCATGGCGCACCCCAAAAAGTTAGGTGCCGTGACGGTGCTACACTTGGGAGAACACTATCTACTTGATATTTTTGTGAGAGATCACCCTAATAAAAGCGACTACCGCGCAATCAACAAGGGTGCATCATAAGGGATAAACATCTCAGGCAATTCATAATAGCATGATATGGTATAGTCCTTTCTGACGGAGAAGTCTTTCATTTCTTCGTCTTCGGCATTCACGTCAGTGTACACCTTCGTGAAGATTGCCACCACCTTGTCGATGCACAAGATAATATTGCTAGCTCTATAGCTAATAAAATAAGTGCATTACATAAGGTTGACACACATGTCATTAAAGTGCAATCATATGGCTCCAGCCATCATGCCGAATCATGATACACAAGTCATGTTAATCAATTTACATTATATAGTCATCTCATACATAATCAAATTATAATGAGCACTGCTATACCACATCACATGCACATGCAAACCATCCTGCAAAACCAAGTTAGACGCCTCTAATCGGTCCATGCAAAAACTTGTTTTACGTGGCTTCTAAGGTTTCGAAACAAACCGAAACTACCAACGTTCATCATCAAGCATGATAATCCAAGTTTCTAGATTAACTTTCCAGGGTGTATAAAACACGAGATAATAAAATCTCGAGCCCCATACTAAACTTCGTCATACGCGTGACCCCCGTGCAAATCACATCTGCATTGCCCTTTCGTCTGCGAAACATCCATCTTTCTCAACTATGATGGAACCCAAAGAACTGTTAGCACTTCGCTGATCTATCAATCAGCATACTCAGGAGCAGCATGAAAGGATCGCGGATTGCCAGAACTTTGTGAGATTCAACCATTCCGTCAAGATCAGGACTATGCAAATTCAGGGGAAGCAAAAAGAACATCGGGTAACAGATTTCATATGTTACCCGCACAAATAATTTTCAGCAATAGATCTCATCTACTACCTAATTATATTGTGCAACACCCATACATCCCTATGTATTCTAGATCGCAACCTGCATCTACGCATAGCACGGCTCTTGATGCCACTGTAGGGTAACGCAGCAGAAAACAAAAAATTTCCGACCTATGCACCAGCCCAGGACCACTATGGAGACTGCATACAAGGTTTGATCGTTTTCGTTACCGACTCGTAGCGCAGCGGAAGTAGAGTCGATGACGAACGGCGGTGCAGATCCCCGCAGCTAGGATTTTACAACCTCCCAACCGCGAGGATGTATACCCTCATCTGCCCCGCGGACAGCCCTCTAGGAGGCGGTCGGACAGTTCCCGGATGGTGTCACGGACAGCCCTTCGGGAGGACCTCCGAAACTTGGACTGTCACTCGAACAGCCCTTCGGGAGGACCTCCAAAACATGGACGGTCACACGGACAGCCCTTCGGGAGGACCTTCGAAACTCGGACGGTCACACGGACAGCCCTTCGGGAGGCACTCTCGAACTAAGACCGAAACTACGATCTCTCTACAGAGTTGCACACATACGGTGTCATCTATCGGGCAGGGCTTCGCCGTCCAGAACTAGTTCCTGCCAGAACCCAGACAGCCTTTCGGCTCTATGAAACTATTTCGCTGGGAGGGAGAGAAGAAGCCAGATCATGCATGGCACTTGTATGTGAGAAGGGATTGAGTTTTGGGCTGCCCCCTCCACCTCTATTTATAGGAGAAGGAGGGGTGGAGGGGCTGAAATTTCAGCCACATCCATCCATGTCATCTCCAAGATATTTTGGAGCAAAAGCCCAAAAAGGTGGCTTTCTAAAAAGTAACCATAAAGCTGATTTCACTATTCACGACGACATTTTTCAGCGTCTGATCGAACTGAAAATATTTATGTGGGCTTAGAACATTTCCAGTACCCACTAAAATAATTTTCAACACTTTTCGAAACAATTCTGTTTTAGTGATTTTCATCTGCGAAAAGCATCTGAAGCGGTTCCGGCAGCTCCGGAACATTTTTGGTTTTTCTTCCGGAAAATTCCCAAAAGTTTCCAGAATGATTCTGGCACCCTCCAAGAATTATCAGGCATGTGCCGAAACCAATTTGAATTAATGGTATCCCCTGAAACAACTTTTCAGTTTTACCGAAACTGTTCCGGTGTTCTCCCTGCGGAACTTTTCCACTGTCCGAAACTTTTCCGGTGTCCGAAACTTTTTCGGTGATTTTCTCTCAGACTCCCTGTCTAGTATTTAGCAGATAGATGACCCTTAAGCGTGTGACCCTATAGGTTTGGTGAAGCATAGACATGACCCGGAACCCCTTCCGATCAATGATCAACATCGGAGCTGTGGACACCCATACTGACCCCTATACCCACACGAATGAATATTCGAGTGAACCTCCAGTTGCCGTGTGCTATTCCTGTTGCTTTGCGATATGTTACAAATACCTGAGGTGAGACATGTTGGCATCCCCGTGGATCAACAACTTGTCCACTATGCCAGTTACCTCGTTGCCGGTATTGTTCTCTTTTCTCATTCCCGTGTTCCGGCATCCCCGTGATCAAATCACAAAGTGTTTGGCCAGACGATGATGGATACCGTAACACCGAGAGGGCCCAGAGATATCTCTCCATTGTCGAAGGAGAAAATCCCAATCTTGATCTATCAAGTTACTTGACATACTTTTCCATGAACCCGTAAGCCGCCGTAATAGCCACCCATTTACGGATGATGTTTAACAAACCCCAAAGTTCATGAAGCAAGCATGAAGAAACTCGATACTCTCATGGTCTAAGGAATTATGCAAACATTAACTTCTCTGTGTTATTAAACATTAACTTATGACGAATGTATCTCATAGCATAACATCAATTCGGGTCGATTCAACACAAATGTTCTTCTAACATTGTGCCCTCAAAATTGCCGGCATAGCCATGCCCATGATCAGGAAAACAAGATCATCATGCAATACTTGAGCCAGTCTTAGAGGCCAGACTAGGAATACATTTTACCGTTTATTATTCCACACGTGCATATGAGTCTTCCTTCAAGCCTCATGGTTATTGCAGACTCGAGAACCATAACACTTATAACATGGAACATAAACCTAATTATGAACAGGGAGATGATCAATAACATTTATTATTGCCTCTAGGGCATATCTCCTACACCAATATGGGCATCCAGGTCCCGCTATTGGTTATTGACCGTAGAGGTGTCTCGGTCATGTCTACATAGTTCTCGAACCCGCAAGGTCTGCACACTTAAGGTTTGGTGACGTTTCGGTAGTATAGCGTTATGTATGGTGGTGACCGAAGGTTGTTCGGAGTCCCTTATGAGATCCCGGACGTCACGAGGAGCTCCGGAATGTTCTGGAGGTAAAGATTCATATATAGGAAGTCCTGTTTTGGTCACCAGAAAAGTTTCGGGCTAAATGGTAGTGTACCGAGACTGCCGGTAGTGTACCGGGAGACCACCGGGAGGGGTATTTCGACCCAATAGGATTCATGGGCTATGAGAGAGTGAATACCAGACCTTTGTGGGCTGGTGGAAATCCCACACAAGGCCCATGCGGCTAGGGAAGAAAAGCCCAAAGGGAAAAAGGTGGAAAAAGGCCAAAAAGGAGGAATCCTAGTCCTACTAGGATTGGAGGAGGAGTCCTCCTCTCCTCCCCACTTCGGCCAAACCAAGGAGGCTTGGCCCTTGCGCCAAGTCCTCTCCTCCCTCCCTGTTATATATACTGGAGGTTTTAGGGTTTTTGCACAGAATTTTCAGCCACGTGCTACCCGTTCCTCAAGTGCATAGTTTCTCCTCTAGATCGGATTTCTGGAGTGCTTAGGCGAAACCCTGTCGGAATAGCTCCACCACCATCACCGGAGTGCCGTCACGCTGCCGGATAACTCTTCTTCCTCTCCGCTCCCTCTTGCTGGATCAAGACAGCGGAGATCGTCATCAAGCTGTACGTGTGTTGAACGCGGAGGTGCCGTCCGTTTGGTGCTAGATCGGAAGGACCGTGATCGAGTTCGTGGGACGGATCGTGAATAAGTTCGTGAGACGGATCGTGGCATGGATCGTGATTGGATTGCGGGACACTCGGCGATTTGGATCATGAAGACAGTCGACTACTCCAATCGCGTTTCTTAACGCTTCCCGCATAGCGATCTACAAGGGTACGTAGATCCACTCTCCCTCTCATAGATGCTCATCACCATGGATAGGTCTTGCGTGAACGTAGGAAATTTTTTGTTTCCCATGCAACGTTCCCCAACAGCTCTTATGTGGATGCAACTTGTCCAACTACCTACAGATATGCAACCTGAACAACACAAACCTGAAATCAGTAAATTAGTGGAAAATTTTTAGGACATTTTCCAAGAGCCTGTGGGTCTTCCCCCCAAAAGAGAGTGTGATCATGCTATCAACCCGGAACCAGGAGCTCCAGTAATCAACCAGAGGAGCTACAAAATGCCCCACCATAAAAAAATGCTCTAGAACAAATCATTAAGGATTTTATTGCCAAAGGGATCATCAGATTAAGCCATAGTCCATACTCTTCTCCTACCATTTTAGTAAAGAAAAAGGACCTGACTTGGAGATTATGTGTTGATTACAGAAGGCTTAATGCTTTTACAATTAAAAACAAGTATCCTATACCTATCATTGAAGACTTGTTGGATGAACTCCATGGAGCCTGCATTTTTTTACCAAGATTGACCTAAGGAGTGGTATCACCAAATAAGAATGAAAGAATCTGACATTGAGAAAACTGCTTTCAGTATTCACATGGGGCTATTTGAATTTTTGGTAATGCCTTTCGGAGTCACTAATGGCCCCCCTCATTCATGGAACTGATGCACACTGTGTTGGGGCCCCTCCTTAGACACTGTGTCTTAGTATTCTTTGATGATATCCTCATTTTTAGCAAGTCATATGAGGAACATCTAGAACATCTAAGGCAAGTTTTCACCGTCCTTAGAGAAAATCAACTGTATGCAAAGATCGGTAAGTGCACTTTTGCACAATCCAAGGTGGAGTACCTAGGGTACATTATCACTGCCAAAGGAGTGTCAACAGATCCTGCCAAGATAGATGCTATTGTTAACTGTCCAATTCCCCAGAACATCATACAGTTGAGAAGTTTCCTTGGGCTAGCTGGGTATTATAGGAGGTTTGTCAGAAAATTTGGGATTATCTGCAGACCACTGTTTGAAGCATTGAAAAAGGATGGTTTCAAGTGGCAGGAGGAACTGCAAAAAGCTTTCCAACTCCTCAAGGACACTATGACACAAGCACCTGTCCTAGCAATGCCTGACTTCACCAGCCCATTCATCCTAGAAGTAGATGCTTTTGGTTATGGAGTTGGGACAGTGTTAATGCAAAAGGGCAACCCATTGCTTTCTTGAGAAAAGCCATTGGGCCCAAAGCTGCAGGATGGTCCACCTATGATAAAGAGGCCCTAGACATTATTGAAGCAATTAAGAAATGGAAACACTACTTTTCTTCATCCTCAATCATTATCAGAACTGACCAGCAAGCTCTGAAACACATACAGGAACATAAGTTAACAGAGGGCATACAACACAAACTCTTAATTAAGTTGTTGGGTTACAACTTTAAAGTGGAGTACAAAAGAGGGAAAGAAAACAGAGGAGATGCTCTCTCTAGGGTAATACACTCTATCAAGGCCCTTGCTACTACTACTATACTACCAACCTAGATCATAGAAGTTGTGCAGAGTTACAAAGGGGACACCAAGTGTTCTAAATTATTTGCCTAGTTAGCAATTGCCCCTCACGGAAATCCTCCCTACACCCTCACTAATGGAGTGCTAAGGTATAAAGGCAAGATTCTCATTGGTACAAGTACAGGCCTCGGACAATCTTTGCTCACTGCCTTCCATACATCTGAACTGGGGGGACACTCTAGGGAAAGAGCAACATACCACAGACTTAAAATCCTCTTCACCTAGACTAGAATGAGACAGGATGTGAAAAACTTTGTACAATAGTGCCTTGTGTGCCAACTGAACAAAGCACATCATTTCCCTTTTCCAGGGTTATTGCAACCCCTTCCTATCCCTGACTTTGCCTGGACACACATTAGCATGGACTTTGTAGAGGGTTTGCCTGTGTCACAAAACAAGGATATGATTTTAGTGGTGGTTGACAGGTTCACCAAATATGCACACTTCATAGCTATGAAGCATCCCATCACAGTGCAGACAGTTGCACAAGCTTTTACAGACAATATCTTCAAACTACATGGTCTGCCCACAGTGGTAGTGACTAACAGGGACAAAATCTTCACCAGCAACTTGTGGCAAAAGCTTTTCACTAAAATGGGAGTGAAATTACACCTCAGTACATCTTACCACCCTCAGACAGACGGCCAAACAGAAAGGGTCAATCAATGCTTGGAGAACTATTTTAGATGCATGGCTTTTCAACAACCCACTAAGTGGAACACTTGGCTGTCCATGGCAGAGTGGTGGTACAACACCAGCTTCCATACTGCACTTCAGATGACACCTTTCCAAGCTCTATATGCAAAACCACCACCTCTGATTGCTGAACTCCTCATTCCACCAGCAACAGGGGACAACCACCAAGAAGAACTGGACAGAGACACCATTGCAAATCAGATCAAGTCTAATCTCCTCAAGGCCCAAGAAAGAATGAAGTACTTTGCACACAAAAAGAGGTCTGTCAGGAAAGTAGAAGTGGGGGATATGGTTTACATCAAATTGCAACCATACAGACACACCAACTTGAGCATTCATAGAAACCTGAAGTTACACTCCAAATACTATGGTCCTTTCAAAGTACTTGAAAAGATGGGCCAGGTTGCATACAAGGCACTCCTTCCTGATGGGTGTCAGCTACATTCCCACATTCCACATAAGTCAACTCAAAAAGCATCTTGGTCCAGATGCTACGCCAAACCCCAAGCTGCCCCTACTAGATGCTGAAGGTCACATCCTGATTAAACCTGAAGCTCTATTGGAAAGGAAACTAATCCCTAGAGTTCAGGGTAACATCTCCATTCCTGTGGTGCAGTGGAAGATTAAATGGGTCAACCTTCCTGTGGAAAATGCAACTTGGGAAGATGCAGCTTTCATTCAAAAAGTTTTCCCTGATTTTAGCTTTGAGGGCAAGTCTGTTCTCTGCAGGGGGGAGTTGTTAGGCACCAGGAGCGACAACAGATGATGAACTACAGGCCCAACACTGCCAGGAGCAAGGAATACCGTTGATCTTCCATCCATCGGTCATCCGCCTCGCATACCGGTTCGTCAAGTTACTTCGCGTCCTAGCCGCTAATCTAGCGATGGACGGCTATCCCCGATGTAACGAGTTAGTTTAAATTTACCGCGAGCACTGTAGCTCCGGCTCATGTCGCTATCACTGCTTTTTACCTTTCTATAGCTACTTAAGAGAGATGAGAGAGAGGAGTAGGTATTCTGGATGTAATCGGGCTGTGCCCTATCGCCGCCATTGTTCCGGCTGGCTCAAACTCTAATCCCCTGATGGGCAATTGACCACTTGCCTGAAATTCACCACGAAATTCCATTGTTCTTGGTTGTTTCTTTGAGTGAGTTCACTGACAGACATAGTAGAGCTTGTCAAGCGCGTGAGGTGGCGGCGGTGCGTTGTGGCGCGAGACCGGCGAGGGGGCAGGGAGATGAGAGTAGGGGTGGCCGGCTAGCCGGCTAGGGTTCATGGTGACATCAGGGTGGGGGTTGATCTGATAGGTTCTAGCATGGTCTGAGTGGGCTTCTAGATCTCGTTTGGGCTGAGCTGACGAAAGGTTAGCGGGCCATGCCAGATGGTGTGCAGTCTTCTCTCTCCAAAAAAAGATGGTGTTCTCCTCATACAACATAACTAGTAGGCGGAGGCATGGCGGCACGCCGTGCCCGTGCTTGAGCTTGTTGTTGGTTTATTTGGTTGATGTTTTTGTTTGAAACCTTGAGTAAAGCAAGCATGGAATAAGAAGGGCAAAGGAGGTGGTGAGTGTACTCTGTGAAGGCGATGGTAAGAAAGTGGTGGGTTACATTCTTTAGTTGAAAGGCACATAGCTGAAATATAGTAAGATGAAGCTAATTAGTAGTTAGCAAGAACTAAACTAACATAATCATCAAAACTGAAATGACAGCAGTGTCTAAGGTTCATTTGCGAACAAATCATCAAAAACCTAGAATTGATGTGTATTCATCAAAAGTTAGAACATAACCCAATACAATTTCAATCAACCATAACGCCATGGCTGATGGATATAGAATCCCACCAGTGAAAAACTGCAAGTTTGGTTTTGCATCAACCAAAATTAAGGAAATGAACTTATCAACTAAATCTATCTAACACATGCAAATCAAAATAGAGCTAGGTGATATATCATTCTTTTTTCACTAAATGGAAGTGGGGGCAAAAAAGTAAGATATCGATTGCCTATTTAAGAAATACTTATGAAGTAAAAAACCCAAAGGAATGATAGATTGAATATTTCTGAAATATTTCTAAGAAATGTGTAGAGGTAAGTATGTATCTTGTGCTCCTTTTCTATAGACTTCTTACATATATAATAATTATTCTAAAACTCTGACTGGTTTTGAATGGATAAAAGTGATGTTAACATCCAAATTACAATCTGCTCCTACTAATAGAATCGGCATCACCCCCGCGAGTTTTCAAGAAAAAGTATCAAATTGCAACCTAAAGACATAGGTGAGTTAGAAATGAATGTTTGTTTTAGTGACTATAGCAATTACTACCATGTATAAGATTAAATCTTCTAATCTCATCTACAAAGGCCACAACCTTGCATCATATTCAGGGTATATGATATCCTACCATAAAAGAAATCTTTCATCTATGCATGTCTTTATCACATGATACAAAAAAACAACATAATGGGAAAAACCATGGACTATACCTCAGGCTCTAAGGACTAAGGGTGGATACAGGAGCATGGATTGGGGGAACATGTCGTCTCCATGGACCAATGGGCAGGAGCAAATGACCACACACAATGTAGCATGGCCTCGACGTCGACCGGTGGGACGGGGCGAAGGACGACCGACTGGACAACACAACATCAAGGTGGGCCAAGGGTGTCGGAGAATGCTCCGATGGAGCACACACCAGGGTAGGAGAAGCCTGGGGACGATGAGCCACAGCTAGAGACAGGTCGGCGAGTGGTGATGGCAACACATCTAACCTGGAGATGGAATTTGGAAGAGGACAAATGGAAGGCCGGGGACTCGTTTCCTTTGGCAGCTCGCTCGATGATGGCACGACACTCATCATCGTTAGGGATGTAGCTAGCCTGCGCGCACCCGACCTTGGCGTGGCCCCACCTCGTGACTTCCTGTATGGCAGAGCACGACCGTTGTGGGCTGGCACTGTGCCCAACGTAGCTTGCGACTTGAGACAACAGGTAGGCAATGCCACTACTATTGTAGTCTTGTTATGGCATAGCTAGATGGTGGCGATCCCGCCGTCGGGGAAGAGAGAGGACTGAGGTTGGACCCAAGCTTGTAGGCTACTGGCTACCGCGACCGGTGAAGGATAGGACATGGTCCTGCTAGGGGGAGTCGCTATGCTTTTGAATTGCAGGCCCTAATGTGGCACGTTGTTGATATCGTGGCAATGGAGGAGGTGGGCGAGAGATAGAGCGGGAGATTTAAGGGCATGTTTAGTAGTCAACGTGGTGAATTCAGGAAGCTTCGTAGTAAGAGGTGAAAAAATAAAGACATATACAATGCGCCTTCAAGAAGATTCACCACAATTAGGAAAATAGTTGTGGGTGAACGAACATGTGTTTGGATGGTTAGGAGGACAACCAAGGTTCAAGTCCTAGACTTGACACTAGTGATAGCATTTTCATGGATTTATTTTAGGCCTTCCGATGATGTGCGTTCAACGGGAGGAAGGTTCCCGTCGACTACGAAAGCGTTTGTGACGGCTTCGTCAATCTCATGATGATGTACGGGTTTAGCTCTTGGAGGTTCTCGTAAGGGTAGGATGTGCATGTGTGTGTTCATAGGGATGAATATATGTGTGTATGTATGAGCGTATGTGTCCGTACTGTGTTTATAAAATATTTTAAAAAATATTAGTTGTGATCTTTGTGTAAATCATAAGAATGTAAAAAAAATTCAAAAGGTAAGAGAAGACAAAACTTAACCAATAAATATATATACAAATATTAATTGGGAGTTACTAGTAAACACGTGTCAAGTGAACATGGGCCTCCTCACTCTCAATATTGATCTGGCGCCAGCCCATGTCATAAGCAAGCTTAACAGCATCCCTGATTGCACATGCCTCCATCATCCTGGGAGAGGCAGCAAATGCATACCATTGGGCTTGCGCCCTTACCAGATTACCCATATTATCTCGAATTATGAAGCCAGTACCTCCCTGTCCCAAAGCCTCTACATATTTAGCATCGATGTTTATTTTTATGAAGCCTGCACCTGGGCGTTTCCAGTGTTCTTGAACTCGCGGCACTCCCTTCGCCTGTTCCTTTCCAACCTGGGCGAGATCAGACGCAATATCTATTGCCCATTTAACAGAATTTCCTATAGTCCGAGTCTGCTCCCCGTGCCTTCTTGCATTGCATTCTGACCAAATCGACCATGCATCGCACAAAATAACACATGCAGAACCGCGTTCAACATTACCACCTTGAATGATAACCATTGGCCATGAATCCAGGTGATGATTGGGGATTTTCACCCTTGTTCGGTTTTTGATCTGGTCCCAGAATAGACGCGCCCAAGTGCACCTGAACAAGGCGTGATATGTCGTCTCCTCAGCCCCATAGTACTTGTAGAAAGGAATTTTCTCAATGTGACTTCGGAGAACAGCCTGACACGGTAGGAAATCATGGATTACCCTCCACTAGAAGCATCTAACTTCAGGAGGAACCTCCTGTTGCCATAAGATCTTCCATGCTGGACCAAATCCATTCTCTGAGCTTGTAGCATGACCCGCTATCCTATGCATCCCAATCAAAAGCTTATACGCTGACCGAACCGTGAAAACGCCCAGCTTGTCCGGCTGCCAAGCCCAATAGTCATCTCCCATGGACACTGAAATCCGTAATATAGCTTGTGCATCAACACCCACGAAGTTGGCTCTAACCAGTTCCTCATCCCATCCCCTAACATTCATATCCAGGAGTTCATCAGCACGACTTATGGTAGTGAAATTAGGCTTCACAATGACCTTATATTAATGATTCGCTGGAGTCCATGGATCCTCCCACACATTTATAGTATCCCCATCACCAACCCTCTTAATCAGTCCAAGCTTTAGTGCCTCTCTCTCATACAGAATAACCCGCCAAGTATGGGATGAACCCCTCCTCTTTGATGCCGCCATGAAATCCTTGCCATAATAATATTTTCCCCGAAGCACTTCCGCACATAGTGAGTCTGGGTTAGAAAGAGGTCTCCAACCTTGCTTAGCCAACATGGACTTGTTGAACTGTTGAAGGTCACGAAATCCCATACCCTGACACACTTCAGAACAGCTATATCCTGCCACTTTTCCAGTGCATCTTGCTCTTGAACTCATCTCCTCCCCACCAATACCTGGCTATAGTACTCACTATCTTTTTACAAGTTTTCTTTGAAAGTTTGAAACAACTCATCGAGTAGATAGGGATAGCATTGCAGATCGACTTAGTTAGTACCTCCCTAGCCGCACTATTCACGAGTTTTGGAGCCCACCCTATGCAAGTTTCTTTATACTTGTAGCAATATGATCAAACTGATCTTCCGTTGATCTACTCAATGCAGTTGGCAATCCCAAATATTTCTCTACTAGCGCTTCCACCTAGCTAGATACCAACTTCCTCATGAAAAACTGACTTTTGTTCATTAGTACAATTTGCGCTGAAACAAATAGCAGATTTTGTCTTATTGACCAACTGACCAGACCCAATTTTGTAGAGTTCCAAAATCTCGTGTAGCCATTGCGCCCCAGTGTCGGTAGCCGAAGAGAATATCATGCAATCATGTGCGAACAGTAAGTGCGATACCCAAGGTGAATGCAAACCTACATGAATTCCTTTTGCCATATGAGCCTGACCTATAAACATGAGAAGGCTAGTGAGTCCTTCTACACATAACAAGAAGAGGTAGGGTGACAGAGGATAACCCTGTCGAATGCCTTTGGTGGGTTTGAAAAATTCTGAGCCTCTGCTTCATTATCCATCGAGCGCCATATTTGGTTTATTAATGTATATACTAGATATTATTTGTATTCGGTCAGAAAAACAGTTTGTATTCCGTCAAACATTCATATTATGCAATAAAGCTCGATGTTTCCCGTAAACAAAGATGGTGCTCTCCTAAATAAAAGAAAGTGATGTTTTCTAGAAAATAAGTTATTGTGCACTCCAGATTTTCTTTTAAAAACTACAAATGTTCTAGAAAACAAATTTAAGTATCTTTGGGTGATAAATAACAATAGAACTGTTGTTTAGAGTTAATGTATATGTTGTTGCAAACCATTCCCTATCACTCAACGATTAGGGTTTGTTCCTCCCATAAACTTTTGTCGGCATCGAGTTTTTCCTTGCATGCCTTCCTCCGTGATGATACCTTCATCAAGAAGCCTAGTGATGGCTCTATATTTTATGCATTTTTAGAGCTTATTTTTTGCATGTTCTCTCTATATACTATGTCCCATTCAATGAGATATGTGTCCATTGTGCATGATTACCAGTTTCCGCACTTATCATTATGTGCATTGAACATTTAGTACTTTATTTGTTTTTGATTTGTTTTACTTGTTTCTTTGTGTCTACAAGTGTAATGGAGCAACCTAGGACCATGATGGGTTCAATACGGAGACAACCAGGGGCCAGACTTAGCCATTCTGAAGTTCAGAAGAAGTGTTTTCTCCAAAGTGCTCCAATCAAGATCTAAGACTAAGAATGGGTCGACGTCGTTCATACAAATCCAACGAGCCCAAGAACGTAAAATTCTGAGTTCATATGAAGATGATGCCCGTTTAACTAGAGCAGGACAAAACACAAGATGACCTTTCATGCGACCGCACGCGGTCGTTTGACGTGCAAACAACTCCAAAAATTGCCCTTTCAGTCGGGATTCTTCACATTTCGTCTAGAGCCCTTGGATGGAGGAGGAGGATCACATCAATGGAGGAGACCCGAGAAGGCCTCTTATATAAACACCTCCAACCCTAGACATCATCTTCAACCATCACCATCCACAACAACTCCGGGCAGCCACTGGGAGCCCCCTTGGGGGAATACATCTCCCTCCAACACCATGCCAAGCAAGGAGGCGGAGGCACCATCTCCATCACCACCATTATCATCAGGTGTCGGTCCTAGCTAGTCCATGCGCATCGGTGTCCATGTCCATCTCCCACTCCATATAAATCTCCTCACATGTAATTTGTAAGATTGACCATGCTGATGGCATCAATGAATTATTCCTATTTGTGTGTCTATTCATCTATGTTTGAGTGATTGATCCGGTTCTAGGTCGAGGTATGATCTAGTATGCAATATTAGTCTTTGTGGCATGATCTAGTATGTACTCGCGTTGCATGTAATTTTGGGACACGTCTTTTCTTGTGATCTTGTTATCACCAACATGTATACTTGTACTAGTATTCCACTGCCACTAACGTGTCCCTCTAGTACTAGTGAGACTGAAGCCTAGATACCTCATTTCTCATTATTCAATCCTAGAGTACAAAACCCCATTCTTTACTTTCTGTTTCAACTTAGTTTATTTCCGCATTCTAACTTGTAGTTTAGTAAAACCCCTTTTATTCTCGCTTCCTAGCCATCGATAGAATAGAATATTTCCAAACTACGGTTTGGGTGCTAATGTAGCCATGCTAACAACATAGTTGCATGGTTGGTAGTGTCTTCCTATTCGCTCCCCATGGGATTCAACACTTACTTATAACGAAATGCAATAGCCCATTGTCCTTGCAGGCCATCAAGCTTTTCTACCGCCATTGCTGGGGAGCATAGCATTGGTCATTGCCTTCCCACTCGCATATAGTTTGTTTTGTTAGTTGTTATTTATCTTTCAGTTTTTCCCTTTAAATCAAAAAGGAAAAAGCCCGCTTATGGTGTCTTATGAAATGAGTAGTTAGGAAATATTGCAATAATGGACTGGAGATGATACAAGTTTGGCTACTAATGAAGAAAGGGTTGTATACCAACAAGAATCAACAACCCCCGATGTTGATGCTACGATGCAAGAATTGGTAAGACTACTTGAAATATGTAAACGTCAAACTAACTTACAGAAAAATGATGGGAAAGACAAAGTACAACCTACCTTCGATGAACATGTGTGCATCGAAGAAGAAGAGAGAAGCGAGGAGGAGGAGGAAAAAGAATGCATTGACCATCCGTCTATATCTTCCACCTCTGACAATAACTTTTTGCGCACACTCAATCAATTTCTTGATGAATCAATCCTTCAAAAGCGCATGATTGATATGGTTACTAGAGAATTGCTAGACTAATTGAATACATATATATATATATATATATATATATATATGTTATATGCTATGTATAAAGTTTCATGCAGATATCGTTGGTCTCCGAATCGTATGGATTTCTAATGCACAAAGGCCTATGATGAGGTGGTAGCATCTATCTTACAACAGTAGTAGTAAGATTAATGCCATTGAGGATGTCATCTGGTATGTGTTGTGGAGAAGTGTAGAGATGCTATTTTTGGAGATCGAAATGGTTCAAGTTTGAAGTAAGGGTAAATTACTTGATTAGATACACTCCAAGGTGGATTGAATAACTTATATTTGTGAAGAACATCCTTGCGAGGAGGAAAAATCGCAAGATGGTACTAATCTGCATTAACAAGAGTATGATGATGCCTCTAGTTTGGAGGAACTTGATGCTAACAAATCCTTCGTGCATGAAACTCACCCTCAAGTTGAGAATGATGATTATCATGTTAGTGTTAGCGATAACGACAAACAAGAAAATACTTTTGATTCATCTCTGCTAATGTCCAGCTGTGATTTATTGGACAAATTTGTTGAGCAGGGGAAACCATTAAGGAGTGTTGATTACCAACTCCGAATAAAGAATTTTATGAAGTGTTCCCCTACAAAGGTAGCCAAGGTAATATTTCAAATTTTATGTATAAGTCTCTAACTCTTTTTTGCAAAAAAATAAGGGGACATGCTCCCACTTGGTGCATCGGTTCTCGCTTAAGTGCGAGGACATATTTATCTACATGATGTCGATGCATCGTAAGCGGGTACTACCCCGACTGGACTTTGCTATGAGATGCTCCGAACCCCGATCGGAGGTAAGCCATGTTGGAAATATGCCTTAGAGGCAATAATAAATTGGTTATTATCATATTTCCCTGTTCATGATAAATGTTTATTATCCATGCTAGAATTGTATTGGCTGGAAACTTAGATACATGTGTGGATACATAAACAACACTGTGTCCCTAGTGAGCCTGTACTAGACTAGCTCGTTGATCAAAGATGGTAATGTTTCCTAACTATAGACACGAGTTGTCATTTGATAACGGGATCACATCATTAGGAGAATGATGTGACAGACAAGACCCAACAGTAAGCATAGCATTTTATCATATCACATAGTTTGTTGCTACTGCTTTCTTCATGTCAAGTATATGTTCCTAAGACCATGAGATCATGCAACTCCCTGACACTGTAGGAATGCCTTGTCTGCATCAAACGTCACTTCATAACTGGGTGATCATAAAGGTGCTCTAAAGGTATCTCCGAGGGTGTCTATTGGGTTGGCATGGATCAAGACTGGGATTTGTCACTTCGTATGATGAAGAGGTATCTCTAGGCCCTATCAGTAATACAACATCACAATAAGCTTGCAAGGAATGCGATTGAGTTAGTCATGAGATCTTGTATTACGAAAAGAGTAAAGAGACGTGTCGGTAACGATATTGAACTAGGTATGGAGATACCGATGATCGAATCTTGAGCAAGTAACGTACCAATGGACAAAGGGAACTGCATACAGGATTGACTGAATCATTGACATCATAGTTCTACCATTAAAGATCTTCGTGGAATATGCAGATACCAATACGGGTATCCATATCCTGCTATTGGTTATTTGGCGGAGAGGCGTCTTAGTCATGTCTACATGATTTTCGAACTCATAGGGTCCGCACGCTTAACATTCCATGACGATATAATATTATTGGGATATGTATGTTGGTAATCGAATGTTGTTCAGAGTCCTGGATGTTGGGGAACGTTGCATGGGAAACACAAATTTCCTACAAACACCCAAAGATCTATCTATGGAGATCAACAACTATGAGAGGGAGAGTGGATCTGCATACCCTTGTAGATCGCTAAGCGGGAAGCATTAAGAAACGCGGGTGATGTAGTCGAGTGTCTTCGCGATCCAAATCACAATATGTCCTGCGGTCGAATCACGATCCGTCCTGATCTAGCACCGAACGGAAGACACCTCTGCGCTCAACACACGTATAGCTCGATGACGTCTCCGCCTTCTGGATCTAGCAAGCAAGGGCGGAGAGGTAAATGAGTTCTCCGGTAGCACGACGGCATGGTGGCGGTGGTGATGGGGTAATCTCAGTAGGGCTTCGCCAAGTGCTGCCGCATATGCCTTTTTGGTGGAGAAACTGGTATAGGGAGAGAGGGAGAACTGCACCTATGCCTTGTGGTGTTGCTGCCCTCCCTCTCCCTCTCTATATATAGGATGAGGGGGTAGATGGGGCGCATCCCTAGCCCTTCCTCCGAGGAAGGGTGCGATGGCTAGGAGGAAGGAGTCCTCCCTCCCCAAGGCACCTCCTAGGTGTTGGAACACGCGATACGCTATGCTAGCGCCAAATAATTTTTTCCTACCACGCACCCAAGAACATGCTGCTGGAAAGAGATCACGGGATCGGGTTTACCACTAGACGCGCAGTCACCGCATCAGAAGTAGAGTTAGTAATGTGTGTAGTCGATTACCTGATTTGTCTCCTCCTGTAGCCGATCTCCCACGAACAGCTCCTCGTGGATCCCTCGAACGGTTCGTCATGGATCCCTCGAACGATTCATCCAAGCACCGCAGATGCGATGCCTCCAAGGTATCCACATGTATGGGGGCGGCATCGGGCGACGGACTGCTAGGTCCGATCGCACAACTTGGTGGTGTGGGTAGTGGTGGTGGCTGGCGACGGGAGGAAAAAGATCAACCCTAAAAGGTGCACCCACTCCCCTTTATATAGACCTCCGAGGTAGGCTCAACACTTGAGGCCCACGATGAGTCTAGTCCCATTTTCCATTCGGATCCAATCCGAATGGGCTGTTGTCCCTCAAGTGTGCGACCCTATAGGTTCATGTACACATGGACACGACCCGAGTCGATAGTCGGTAGCGGCTCCTAGCAGAACGTGCCAACTCCCATGTGTGTGCAAAGTCGTTAGACAAACCTCAACCATGTGTCATACAAAACATTCCTTTTGCCTCATGATATAGGTTGTAGAGCTCAAGGCGAGTACTTGTAACCCTTGTGGTAGCTCGACATCTCTTCTCAAAACCGTGTTGCAGATTCCCGAACTAGGTTCACACTCAACCCATGTCACATGGCCATGCTTTTTTGAATCTGATCACATGAGAGGGCCCAGATAATATCTATTCTCACGGAGGGGCAAATCCCATCTTGATTAACCACGTCTCGTGGCATGTCTCACGACTCACCCGAAAGCTACCTTTATAACCACCCATTTATGGAGTAGCGTTTGATAGACCCTAAGTAAGTCGATCCTCATCCCGAGAACATGTGAGGACCTCAGATCTAGGACATGGCATATATATTGTACTTGAGACTAACAGATGACATTATCTCGTTGTGTCTCAAAGGACAATACAAAATACTCATGAATACGTAGGAAAATAAATCATCACATGATTGCCTCTAGGGCATATCTCCAACAGTCTCCCACTTGCACTAGAGTCAATCATCTTGGCATCGTATGCCCATGGACCTCATGTGCATCTCATGCTTCGACTGCGGGAGAGGCTTCTTCAATGGATCAACAACATTTGCATCCGTGTGTATCTTGCATATGTTTACATCGCCTCTCTTGACAATGTCATGAATGAGGTTAAAATGACTGAGTATGTGTTGGGTTTTATGATGGTTCCGTGGTTCCTTAACTTGGGCGATATCACCACTATTCTCATAATATATGTCCAACGGATTGGACGAGTCCCAAACCACTCCAAGATCAGAAATAAAATTCTTCACCTAGACACATTCTTTTGCAGCTTCAGAAGCCGCAATGTACTCAGCCTCCATTGTAGAATCAGCTACCGTATCCTTCTTGGCACTCCTCTAGCTCACTGCTCGTTCATTCAGAATGAACACAAACCCAGATTGTGATCGACTATCATCCCTATCGGTTTGGAAACTAGCATCAGTGTAACTCTTTACATTGAGCTCATCCTCTCCTCCATAAACCAGGAACATATCCTTTGTCCTTCTCAAGTATTTAAGGATATTCTCTACCGTTGTCCAGTGACTCTCACCTGGATCAGCCTGGTATCTTCCTACTACGCTTAGATCGAAGCTAACATCGGGACGAGTACATACCATAGCATACATGATGGACCCGATAGCCGAAGCATACAGAATCCCATGCATGCGTCTTCTCTCATCAGGAGTCGAAGGGTTCTAAGTCTTGCTAAGACTAATGCCATGTGACATGGGCAAGAACCCTTTCTTGGCATCTTGCATGTTGAACCGCTTCAACACCTTGTCAATATATGTACTTTGGCTTAATCCAATAAGCCTTCTCGATCTATCTCTATAGATCTTGATTCCCAAAATATAAGCTGCTTCTCCCAAGTCTTTCATCGGAAAACTATTTTTCAATGAGTCCTTGACAGATTCAAGAATTTGAACATCATTTCCAATCAACAACATGTCATCCACATACGGGATCATAAATGCAACTGATCTCCCACTGACCTTCTTGAATACACAATGATCATAGTCGTTCTTGATGAAGCCAAACTCTTTGACCGCTTCATTAAAATGAATGTTCCAATTCTGAGATGCTTGCCTCAATCCATAAATGGATCTCTGAAGCTTGCATACCATGCCAGCATTCTTTGCATGGACAAAACCCTTAGGGTGTGTCATATACTCGTCCTCAGTTAAATTTCCATTAAGGAAAGCCGTTTTGACATCCATCTGCCATATCTCATAGTCGAAATATGCAGCTATAGCAAGAATGATCCAAACGATTTAGGCATTGCTATCGGTGAATAAGTCTCACCGTAGTCAACTCCTTGAACTTGTCGATAACCTTTAGCAACAAGTCGAGCCTTATGGACTGTAACATTTCCATCCATAATAGTTTCTTCTTAAAGATCCATTTGCACTCAATGGATCGAACACCATCTGGCGGATCAACCAAGTTCCAAACTTGATTGTCATCCATGGACTTTAATTCGGATCTCATGGCCTCAAGCCATAACTCAGAATTAGGGATCACCATTGCTTCCAAATGTGTGGTCAGTTCATTGTTCTCCAAGAACAATACATTGCAGTCATGCATACTACGCAACCTTTCCGACCTACGTGGAACCGGTGCCGATTTCACTACAGGTTCACTGACTAACTCCGACACGATTGAATAACCTGTCGGAACGTCCCCGTCTGGCTCTCGAATTCCTTCGAGTCGGACTGAGCTCCCACTAGCCTTCCGATTGAGAAAATCTTTCAAGGAAAACTCCACGTCGAGCGACAAACACTTTCCCCTCTTCACGGTTGTAGAAGTAATATCCAAAGGTTTCCCTAGGATATCCCACGAATATGCACTTGTCCGACTTGGGTGTGAGCTTGTCCGACTCGAGTCATTTGACATATGCTTTACAACCCCAAATCTTTCGAAAATACAAGATATGACTCTTTGCGGTCTGTATCTCATATGATGTCTTATCTACGGACTTTGATGTTACCCTGTTTAGTGTGAAAGCCGCGGTTTCTAGAGCATATCCCCAAAATGACAAGGGTAAATCTGACTGACTCATCACTGATCAGACCATGTCTATCAGAGTCCGATTCCTCCGTTCTGGCACACCATTTCTCTATGGAGTACCTAGAGGAGTAAGTTGTGGAACTACTCCACGGTTCTTCAAATGAGCATCAAACTCCTGGCTCATGTACTCACGGCCACGATGAGATCGTAGAAACTTGATTGTCTTGCCGAGTTGATTTTTGATACGTCTTCGTCATATCTATAATTTTTTGATTGTTTAATGCCAATATTCTACAATTTTCATATACTTTTGGCAACTTTTTATACTATTTTTTGGGACTAACATATTGATCCAGTGCCTAGTGCCAGTTCCTGTTTGTTGCATGTTTTTTTTTCCGCAGAAAATCCATAGAAAACAAAGTCCAAACGCAATTAAAACCTATGGAGATTTTTTTGGAATATATGTGAATTTTGGAAAGTGGAATCAACAGAAGGCGATGCCCGAGGGGCCCACAAGCCTGCTAGGTGCGGCCCACACTGCTGACCGCGCCCTGAGGGCTTGTGGCCGCCCATTAGGTCGGTTGGAGCTCTCCTTCAGCCGAACGAAAGATAATTTATGGATAAAGATCCCCTCAAAATTTCAGCCCGATCGGATTTACAGATCTCCGGATATTTAAGAAACGGTGAAAGGCCAGAATCTGGGAGCGCAGAAACAAAAGGAAACAGAGAGAGAGATCCAATCTCAGAGGGGCTCTCGGCCCTCTGCCGCCATGGAGGCCATGGACCAGAGGGGAAACCCATCTCCCATCTAGGGGGAAGGTCAAGGAAGAAGAAGAAGGAGGGGGGGGTCTCTCTCCCCCTCTTTCCCGGTGGCACCGGAATGCCGCCGGAGCCATCATCGTGACGACAATCTACTCTAACAACTCCGCCATCTTCACCAACACCTCCATCACCTTTACCCATCTATCTACAGTGGTCCACTCTCCCGCAACTCGCTGTACCCTCTACTTGAACATGGTGCTTTATGCTTCATATTATTATCCAATGATGTGTTGCCATCCTAAGATGTCCGAGTAGATTTTTGTTGTCCTATTAGTTGATTGATGATCATTATTGGTTTGAGTTGCATGTTTTATTATTGGTGCTTTCCTATGGTGCTCTCCATGTTGCGCAAGCGTGAGGGATCCTTGCTCTAGGGTGTTGCAATGTGTTCATGATTTGCCTATGGTGGGTTGCTTGAGTGACAGAAGCATAAACCCGAGTACGTGGGTTGTTGCATATGGGAGTAAAGAGGACTTGATACCTTATAATGCTATGGTTGGGTTTTACCTTAATGATCTTTAGTAGATGCAGATGCTTTCTAGAGTTCCAATCATAAGTGCATATGATCCAAGTAGAGAAATTATGTTATCTTATGCCTCTCCCTCATATAAAATTGCAATAATAGTTACCGGTCTAGTAATCAATTGCCTAGGGACAATTCCGCAACTCCTACCACCACCTTTTCACACTCTTTAAACTAACTTAGTTGTTTCTTTATCTTAGCAGCCCCTAGTTTTTATTTACGTGCTCTTTATTATCTTGCAAACCTATCCTATCAAACCTACAAAGTACCTCTAGTTTCGTACTTGTTCTAGGTAAAGCGAACGTTAAGCGTGCGTAGAGTTGTATCGGTGGTCGATAGAACTTGAGGGAATATTTGTTCTACCTTTAGCTCCTCGTTGGGTTCGACACTCTTACTTATCGAAAGAGGCTACAACCGACCCCCTATACTTGTGGGTTATCAAGACCTTTTTCTGGCGCCGTTGCCGGGGAGCAATAGCGTGGGGTGAATATTCTCATATGTGCTTGTTTGTTTTATCACTAAGTAGATTTTATTTGCTATTCTAAGTTGTTCTATATCTTTAGTTCTGGATATGGAACACGAAATACCAAAAAATTAGGTGTACTTGCTACACATGGAGATGGGGAACCTCCTAAAACCCTTGATGCTCGTTATGTGAAAGATATTATGCTCTACTTTGATAATCCTGAGAAAACCCCATTCAACTTGATAATGGGAGACACGTTGGATCAACGTGAATACTTTAGGGATTATCGCCCGACTCAAAAAGGGAAACTATTATGGGATCAAATTTATATGTTGAAATGGTATGCTTGGAATCTATTCCAGAGATATGATTATACTTGTTTCTCTAGGATGAAGGCTCCACACCTTCCTTTTTCATGTAAATTTAATTATAATGAAACCTTGGCTTCTTATGCTAATGGTATTTATGATTACTATGATGTGGAACGAATAGAAGAACTCATTGCTTTTAAGGGTGCTTATGAAATTGAATCTTTGTTTGAGAAGTGTGAAAATTATGATGATGTTGTTTATAGACATGAAATATTTTCTATACTTAAATATTGCTATGAGAATTATGAATATTATTATGATATTGATGCATTTATTGAGAGAATGTCTGCTGACTTGGAGGAGACTAATATTTTGCAGGAATCTATGGAAGAAGAAATTGCTGAAAATGTGAGCTCATTAGAAGAAAAAGATGAGGAGGAGAGCGAAGAACAAAAGGAGGAAGAGCGGATTAGATACCCATGCCCACCTTCTATTGAGAGTAACTCTTCAACTCATACATTTTTTAATTTCTCTTCGTGCTTACCGAAGGATGAATGCTATGTTGATTGCTAAGATCCCTTGGATTCATTTGAAATATCCCTCTTTGATGAACCTGATGCTTGCTATGCTTGTGGCCATGATGCCAATATGAAAGATGCTTATGGATATATACTTTCTATATCTCCTTATGTTAAGAATGAAATTGTTGCTATTGCACCCACGCATGATAGTCCTATTATCTTTTTGAATTCTCCCAACTACACTATATCGGAGAAGTTTGCTCTTATTAAGGATTATATAGATGGGTTGCCTTTTAATATTACACATGATGATTTTGATAGATATAATATGCATGTTCTTTCTGCTCCTACTTACAATTATTATGAGAGAGGAACTACATCTCCACCTCTCTATGTTTCCAATATGATAAAATTGCAAGAAATTGTTTATACTATGCATTGGCCTTTACTCTGTGTGCATGAATTGTTCTTTTATGACATGCCGATGCATAGAAAGAGAGTTAGACTTCGTTGTTGCATGATATATGTTACTTTGTGCTCAATAATAAATTACAAATCATTGTTAATTAAAATTGTCTTTGATATACCTTGGGTTCCAGGTGGATCCATTACTTGAGCACTTTATGCCTAGCTTAATGGCTTTAAAGAAAGCGCTGCCAGGGAGACAACCCGGAAGTTTTAGAGAGTCATTTTTATTCTGTTGTGTGCTTTTATATAGTTTAAAAACAAAAAAACAAAGAGGGGAACCTAAAACGTTTTCAAAAAGAGAAGTGAAAGTAAGAAGGACAAGCACCGTTGAAGTGGGGGAGCTCCTTGAACTTTGTTCATGCCCATGGAAACTTTGCAAATCTTGATTACAGAAACTTTTCAACAAAAATAATTATCCCCTTGTATAAATCCATTGTACTATAAAAATAATGTGCCAAGATTTTCCTTTAGGATGATTGGATTGCTTGTTTGGTGTGTGAAGTGCAAAAATAGAAACTTTGGCTGTAGTGCGTGAATTTACATTTTTTACTGGAATGTCAAAAGTTTCTGATTTTTTTACACAGTACTTCTATGAAATTTTTTATTTTTTATTATTTTTTCAGAATTTTGAAAATTACAGAAGTATGGTGAATGTTCAGATTACTACAGACTGTCATGTTTAAGACATATTCGGTTTTTGATGCATTGTTTTGCTTGTTTTGATGAAACTATCGATTGTATCGGTGGTATAAGCCATAGAAGAAGTCATATTACAGTAGCTACAATGAAAAAACAAAATATGAATTGGTTGGAAACATTACTTAAGGTGGTGGTTTGCTTTATTATACTAACGGATCTCACGAGGGTTTTGGTAAGTTTTGTGTGATTGAAGTTTTTAGGTTTTGGGTGAGATCACGATGGATGAAGGAATAAGGAGTGGAAAGAGACTAAGCTTGGGGATGCCCGAGGCACCCCAAGGTAATATTCAAGGAACCCCAAGAAACTAAGCTTGGGGATGCCCCGAAAGGCATCCCCTCTTTCTTCTAACAACCATCGGTAATTTTACTTGGAGCTATATTTTTATTCGTCACATGATATGCGTAAATCTTGGAGCGTCATGTGCTTTTTATTTTTCTTTTAATAATGCACCATGCTGGTACGAGAAAGTCCTTGGTTGATTTATAGAAGGCTCTTTGCACCTCACTTATATCTTTTGAGTATCGCTTTGTAGAATGCTTCATGTGCTTCACTTATATCATTTGAAGTTTGGATTGCCTGTTTCTCTACACATAAGAAAACCGCCATTTGTAGAATGCTCTTTGCTTCACTTATATTTTTTAGAGCATGGGCATATCTTTTGTAGAAAGAATTAAACTCTCATGCTTCACTTATATCTATTTAGAGAGTTAACGTGAGTTGGTCATTCACATGGTTAGTCATAAAATCCTACATAAAACTTGTAGATCACTGAATATGATATGTTTGATTCCTTGCAATAGTTTTGCGATATGAAGATGGTAATATGAGAGTCATGCTAGTGAGTAGTTGTGAATTGGAGAAATACATGTGTTGAAGTTTGTGATTCCCGTAGCATGGACGTATGGTGAACCGTTATGTAACAAAGTCGGAGCATGATTTGTTTAATGATTGTCAACCTTTGTGTGAGGGTCGGGAGCGCGCGATGGTTAACTCCTACCAACCTCTCCCCTAGGAGCATGCTTCTAATTCTTTGTTTGATAACTAATAGACTTTTTCAACAAGTATGTGAGTTATTTGTGACTAATGTTGAGTCCATGGATTATACGCACTCTCACCCTTCCACCTTTGCTAGCCTCTATAGTACCGCGCCGGTGCATCAAACCCACCTTCCTCAAAACATCCACCATATATTATCCTCAAAACTGCCACCATACCTACCTATTATGACATTTCCATAGCCATTCCGAGATATATTGCCATGCAACTTCCACCGTTCCATTTAGTATGACATGCACCATCATTTTCATATTGCTTTGCATGATCGTAAGACAACTTGCATGATGTTTTCATGGCTTGTCCGTTTTTGATGTCATTTGCTAGGCTAGATCGTTGCACATCTTGGTATCCTACCGAAAGCATTCATCTAGAGTCATATTTTTGTTCTAGGTATCGAGTTGTAAGTAAATAAATGTGTGATGATTTTCATTATTAGAGCATTGTCCCGTGTGAGAGAAGGATGATGGAAGCTATGATTCCCTCACAAGTTGGGAGGAGTCTCCGAACTTTACAAAAAAATAAAAGAGGCCAGCGAAGCCCAAATAAAAAAGAGAGGCCAAAGATGCCCACCAAAAAAATAAAAAAAGAAAGAAAAGAAAGAAATAATAATAAAAAATGAGAGAAAGAGAGAAGGGAAAATGCTACTATCTTTTCCACACTTGTGCTTCAAAGTAGCACCATGATCTTCATGATAGAGAGTCTCCTATTTTGTCACTTTCATATAACTAGTGGAATTTTTTTTGCACGACCACTTAGTTTTCTGTTTGAGATTTCAAACACTTATAGCTCTAAGTGCATTCGTTGCATGGCAATCCCTACTCGCTCACATTGATATCTATTGATGGGAATCTCCATAGCCCGTTGATACGCCTAGTTGATGTGAGACTATCTTCTCCTTTTTCCTCATCACCTCCACCATATTCTATTCCACCTATAATGCTATATCCATGGCTCACGCTCATGTATTGCGTGAGATTTGAAAAGGTTTTCGAACATAAAAAAGTGTGAAACAATTGCTTGACTTGTCATCGGGGTTGTGCATGATTTATATACTTTGTGTGGGGAGATGGAGCATAGCTAGACCATATGATTTTGTAGGGGTAACTTTCTAAGGCCATGTTATTTTGAAAGGACACAATTGCCTTGTTGGTGTGCTTGAAGTATTACTGATTTTATGTCAATATAGACTATTGCTTTGAATCACTCGTATCTTAATATTCATGCCATGATTAGATTATATGATCAAGATTATGCTATGTAGCATTCCACATCAAAAATTATCTTTTTTATCATTTACCTACTCGAGGAAGAGCAGGAATTAAGCTTGGGTATGCTGATACGTCTCCATCGTATCTATAATTTTTGATTGTTTCATGCCAATATTCTACAACTTTCATATACTTTTGGCAACTTTTTATACTATTTTTTGGGACTAACATATTGATCCAGTGCCTAGTGCTAGTTCTTGTTTGTTTGCATGTTTTTGTTTCGCAGAAAATCCATATCAAACGAAGTCCAAATGCGATAAAAACTTATAGAGATTTTTTTGGAATATATGTGAATTTTGGGAAGTGGAATCAACAGAAGGCGGTGCCCGAGGGGCCCACAGCCTGCTAGGCACAACCCACACCCCAGGCCGTGCCCTGAGGGCTTGTGGCCACCCCTTAGGTCGGTTGGAACTCTCCTTCGGCCGCAAGAAAGATAATTTATGGATAAAGATCCCCTAAAAATTTCAGCCCGATCGTAGTTAGGATCTCCGGATATTTAAGAAATGGTGAAAGGCCAGAATCTGGGAGCGCAGAAACAGAAGGAAACACAGAGAGAGATCCAAATCTCGAAGGGGCTCTCTCCCCTCTACCGCCATGGAGGCCATGGACCAGAGGGGAAACCCTTATCCCATCTAGGGGGAAGGTCAAGGAATAATAAGGAGGGGGTCTCTCTCCCCCTCTCTCCCGGTGGCACTAGAACGCCGCCGGGGCCATCATCGTGACGACAATCTACTCCAACAACTCCGCCATCCTCACCAACACCTCCATCACCTTTCGCCATCTATCTACAGCGGTCCACTCTCCCGCAACCCGCTATACCCTCTACTTGAACATGTTGCTTTATGCTTCCTATTATTATCCAATGATGTGTTGCCATCCTATGATGTCTGTGTAGATTTTTGTTGTCCTATTGGTTGATTGATGATCGTGATTGGTTTGAGTTGCATGTTTTATTATTGGTGCTGTCCTATGGTGCTCTCCGTGTCGCGCAAGCATGAGGGATCCTTGCTCTAGGGTGTTGCAATGTGTTCATTATTCACCTATGATGGGTTGCTTGAGTGACAGAAGCATAAACCTGAGTAGGTGGGTTGTTGCATATGGGAGTAAAGAGGACTTGATATCTTATAATGCCATGGTTGGGTTTTACCTTAATGATCTTTAGTAGTTGTGGATGCTTGCTAGAGTTCCAATCATAAGTGCATATGATCCAAGTAGAGAAAGTATGTTATCTTATGCCTCTCCCTCATATAAAATTTCAATAATGATTACCGGTGTAGTAATCAATTGCCTAGGGACAATTCGGCAACTCCTACCACCACTTTTTCACACTCGTTAAACTAACTTAGTTGTTTCTTTATCTTAGCAGCCCCTAGTTTTTATCTCCGTGCTCTTTATTGTCTTGCAAACCTATCCTATCACACCTACAAAGTACTTCTAGTTTCATACTTGTTCTAGGTAAAGCGAACGTTAAGCGTGCGTAGAGTTGTATCGATGGTCAATAGAACTTGAGGGAGTATTTGTTCTACCTTTAGCTCCTCATTGGGTTCGACACTCTTACTTATCGAAAGAGGATACAACTGATCCCCTATACTTGTGGTTTATCAACTTTCTACTTCATTCTGAAACTCCTTGAACTTTTCAAAAGTTTCTTACTTGTGCCTCATCAAGTAGACATATCCATATATACTAAAGTCGTCGGTAAAAGACACGAAGTATTGGAAACCACCTCTAGCTGTCGTGCTCATTTGTTCACATACATCACTATGTATGAGTTCCAATAGCTCAGACGCCCTCTCACAACTCTTTGCAAAAGGAGTCTTAGTCATCTTGCCAAGTAGGTGTGACTCACATGTCTCAAATGATTCAAGATCAAACGAAGTCAGAATTCCATCATCATGGAGCTTCTTCATGCGCGTTTGACTAATGTGTCCTAGTTGACAATGCCATATGTAAGTTGGATTTATCTCATTAGGCTTATGCCTCTTGACATTTATTTTATAGACTGATTCACTTTCAAGATCTAATATAAATAACCCATTCACAACAGGCAAAAGCCATAAAACATTTTATTCAAGTAAATAGAACAAACATTGTGCGTAGTACTGTATTCATAACCTTGCCTCATCAAACATGAGGCCGAAATAATGTTTCGACTTAATGCAGGAACATAACAACAATTATCAAGTTCCATTACAAATCCTGAAGGTAAATTAAGTTGCATGGTGTTGATGGCTAATGCAGCAACTCTTAATTTATTCTCGATGCGTATGTCAACTTCTCCACTTGCAACATTCCTAGTCCTTCTTAGCCCCTGCATCGAGTTGCATATGTGAACAACCGATCCTGTATCATATACCCAAGATCTACTAGAAATATCATCAAGAAAAATGTCTATAACATATACAATAGTACCTGAAGAAGAAGTCACACTTCCAGTCTTCTTTCCTATCTAGGCAAGCCACTTGCTGCAGTTCCTCTTCCAGTGACTAGTTTCCTTGCAGTGAAAGCAAACGGTCCCCTTGTTTGGTCCGAACTTGGGCACGACGGCAACAGTAGGACTTGCCTCCTTGCCCTTTGCCTTAGTCTTTTTCTTCGATCAACTCTTCTTAAACTTTGCCATGTTCTGCACCATCAACACTACTTGATGCATGCCTTTCTTGATATCCTGCTCTGCCACTTTTAGCATCCCATGCAATTCAGTGAGCTTCTTTTCCATGCCGGGCATATGGAAGTTCGAGATGAACGCCCCATAGGTAGTCGAAAGAGAAGCCAGAATTGTATTAGTGGACAATTCATCCCCAAGTGGAAAGCCTAACCGATCCAAAGATTGCATGTATCCGATCATCTTGATCACATGCGGGCTTGGTGGATCACCCTCTTCCAGCTTACAATCCATCAAGGATCACTAGACGTTGAACCTTTCGGTCATTGCCTGCATCTGAAACATGATCTTGAGGTTCTCGATCATATCGAAAGCCTCAATGTTTTCGAAATGCTGCTGTAGATCAGGCTCCATAGAAGCCAGCATGAGACAACTAATCTCGTTTCACTCATCAACGAGTTTCTGGTGGCATTCCTGGTCGTGGCCTTGTCATTCTCGGCAGGTTCCTCTGGAAGGGGTTCCTCTAGAACATGTTCCTTTTTATCATGCCTGAGAAGAATTCTCAGATTTCTATACCAGGTGGTAATGTTTGTTCCATTCAGTTTATCCTTTTCTAGTATTGATTTCAGTGAAAAACTGGGTTGAGCAGGTGGTGCCATTGATCTACAACAGAAAGATGCAAAAGACCAAGACATGTATTCATAAAGAGTAATTCAAATTAAACATTTTAATAAGATCATTACTCCCACTAAAATCAACATCCCTCCGTTGATTCTTAGCGATTGAAGATCCAAGATTCACATGTCAACTAGTGAGCTTTTGCATTATCGCTAGAAGACTAGATCACTCGATAAGAAACACTTGCTAATCGTATTTCTATACTACTCTTGTTTGTTGGGGACATCTCCTGCACACCAACTCTTATGCCTCGAGGCCCAAAACTGTTTTGATAGCCATGACAAGTTAACCAATGCTTCGCTCGTAAGTGTCCGACACAAACACACCACGTTAAGGAGAATTAGCACCACCCTAATTTTATAGGCCCACCACTAAAAATACTTAACATGTGATGGTGCAGCAATTGGGGAGGCAATTTTACTTAAAACATCTATCATGCAAAAGAAGGGCGCATAAAAGGGATAAAATTTCACATGCAGTATATGTATGTGTGATATTTTATAGCCCCTTTCATCAATGCATGGTGATCTCCATCTCCACGTGCACTGCATGCCCATGGAGATCTCCATCTCCATGCATGGCTGCCCTTGTGGTGATCTCCATATCCACACATGGTGTCAACCACCAAGTGTTACATAATATACTATGCTATTACAAACTAATATCTATGAGAGTAAATTACATTACAAGGCATCTCATGTTGACTCACAGGTCATTAATACAATAATGGGGCAACCTTATGGCTCGAGCTGCTTGCCGAATTTATGACACACAGGTCATGATTTAATTATTTACAAGCAACATTCGTGGGCTATACCAAATCACAAGCATTCCCTGCAAAAACAAGTCAGACGTTCTACAACCGAAAATAAAACTGCCCGAAACTCTATTTTCCAAGAGGATTTTGACCTCAAAAATATCGCCAAAAATGGCAAAGTGGTTGATGGTCAAATGCACCTTTTCGTTCTATCCAGTTTGACAGGTCGTGGAATGAGAACGGAGTTCATATGCAAAAGTTATGCCCGTTTTACTATGACTCCTCCAACAGATTTCAGCACTGCGGAAATCACATTTCCATGGTGTCAATCTTTGCTTCGGTTCGATCAATCTCATTGATTTTCGTGTGCTCCATCTGGATTTACATTCCATTGTCTACCCCGATGGAGGAAACCGACCGGTAGGGGTAATTAGTGTCACAACCTCTACATCAAGATCACAGAAGCAAGATCACGAAACCAACCGTCAACACTGACGTGCATGACCGATCACATCGACCTGCACCTGAACCGATCTACACATCTCATATGCAAATCTCCGAATCTATCACCACACAGCGGAGGCTTTGATACCACTATTGGAACACGTGGTATGCTACAATAGAGCAAAATAAAAAAATTCTATCGCGCACCCAAGAACATGTTGGGGAACGTTGCATGGGAAACAAAATTTTTCCTACACACATGCAAGATCTATCCATGGTGTTGAGCATCTACGACAGGGAGAGTGGATCTACATACCCTTGTAGATCGCTAAGCAGGAAGCGTTAAGGAACGCGGTTGATGTAGTCGAACCTCTTCGCGATCCAAATTGCCGAGCGTCCTGCGATCCCATCACGATCCATCTCGCAATCCAATCACGATCCGTCCCGTGATCCCATCATGATCCGTTCCGCGATCCAATCACGAATCATCTCGCGATCTTGATCACGGTCCTTCCGATCTAGCGCCGAACGGACGACACCTCCACGTTCAGCACACGTACAGCTTGATGACGATCTCCGCCTTCTTGATCCAGCAAGAGGGAGCGGAGAGGTAGATGAGTTCTCCAGTAGCACAATGGTGTGGTGGCGGTGGTGGTGAACTAATCCTGCAGGGCTTCGCCTAAGCACCGGAGAACTAATCTAGAGGAGAAACAAATCTAGAGGAAGAAGAGGGAAGCACGTGGCAATTAGGTTTAGCTGTCCCCTCTGAATACTCTAGTATATATATAGGAGGGAGGGAGGGGAGGAGGCAGCCTCAAACCCTCAAGAGTTGGCCGAAATTGGAGGTGGAGGAGTCCTACTCCAATCCTATTAGGAGTAGGATTCCTCCTTTCCACTTGGAAACTCTTTCCACCTCTCCACCTTTGGATTTTTCCTTCTCAAACCTCATGGGCTTTAGTGGAGGCTTCGGCAGCCCACTAGGGGCTGGTTTGTCTCCTCCCACAGCCCATGAGGACCCTCGGGGCATGACACCCCTCATGATGGTCCCCTGGTACCCTCCCGGCGCTCCGGTACACTACCGATGAGCCCGAAACTTTTTCGGTGACCAAAACAGGACTTCCTATATATCAATCTTTACCCCTGGACAATTACGGAGCTCCTCGTGATGTCCGGGATCTATCCGAGACTCCAAACAACCTTCGGTCACCACCATACATAACTCTATACTACTGAAACGTCACCGAACCTTAAGTGTGCAGACCCTGCGGGTTCGAGAACTATATAGACATGACCGAGGCACCTCTACGGTCAATAACCAATAGCGGAACATGGATGCCCATATTGGTTCCTACATATTCTATGAAGATCTTTATCGGTCGAACCTCTATGTCAAGGATTCAGTTAATCCCGTATGCCGTTCCCTTTGTTCTTCGGTATGTTACTTGCCCGAGATTCGATCGTCGGCATCTCCATACTTAGTTCAACCTCGTTACCGGCAAGTCTCTTTACTCATTCCGTAATACAAGATACCATGGCTAACATTTAGTCACATTGCTTGCAAGGCTTATTGTGTTGTTGTATTACCGAGTGGGCCCTGAGATACCTCTCCGTCACACGGAGTAACAAATCCCAGTCTTGATCCATGCCAACCCAACAGACACCCTCGGAGATACCTATAGAGCACCTTTATAGTCACCTAGTTATGTTGCAATGTTTGATACACACAAGGTACTCCTCCGGTGTCAGTGAGTTGCATGATCTCATGGTCATAGGAACAGATACTTGACATGCAGAAAACAGTAGCAATAAACTGACACGATCATATGCTATGTTTGTAGTTTGGGTCTTGTCCATCACATCATTCTCCTAATGATGTGATCCCGTTATGAAATGACACCTCATGTCCATGACTAGGAAACCATAGCCATATTTGATCAACGAGCTAGTCTATTAGAGGCATACTCGGGACATGATGTTGTCTATGTATCCACACTTGTATCTGAGTTTCCGATCAATACAATTATAGCATGGATAATAAACGATTATCATGATCAAGGAATTATGATAATAACCAATTTATTATTGCCTCTAGGTCATATTTCCAACAGAACAAGTTGCTTGAAATAGATCGCGGGATTGGGTTTACCACTAGACGCGCAGTCACCACAGTGAAAGTAGAGTTGGTGATGTGTGTAGTCAATCACCCGATTCATCTCCTCCTCTTGTAGCCGATCTCCCACGAACACTTCCTCGTGGATCCCTCGAACGGTTCGTCCAAGCACCACTGACACGATGCATCCAAGGTATCCACATGTATGGGGGCAACGTCGGGCGGCGGACTACTAGGTCCAATCGCATGGCTTGGTGGCTTGGGGAGTGGCGGTGGTTGTCGACAGGAGGAAAAAAGATCAACCCTGAAAGTTGCGCCCACTCCCCTTTATATAGACCTCTTATGTGTCAACACTTGAGGCCCACGATGAGTCTAGTCCCATTTTCCATTAGGATCCAATCTGAATGGGCTGCAATCCCTCAAGTGTGTGACCCTATAGGTTCACGTACACATGGACACAACCCGAGTCGATAGTCGGTAGCGGCTCCTAGCAGAACATGCCAACTCCCATGTGTGTTTGAAGTCGTTAGCCGAACCTCAACAATGTGTCATATACAACATTCCTTTTGCCTCATGATATAGGTTGTAGAGCTCAAGGCGAGTACTTGTCACCCTTGTGGTAGCTCAACATATCTTCTCGAAACCGTGTTGCACATTCCCGAACTGGGTTGACACTTAACCCATGTCTAATGGCCATGCTTTCTGAATCTGATCACATGAGAGGGCCCTGATAATATCTCTCCTCATGGTGGGTCAAGTCCTATCTTGGTTAACCATGTCTCGCGGCATGTCTCACGACTCACATGAAAGCTACCTTTATAACTACCCAGTTACAGAGTAGTGTTTGATAGACCCTAAGTAAGTCGATCCTTGCTACCTCTTGAGCTTGTGTTGGTTTTCCCTTGAAGAGGAAAGGCTGATGTAGTGAAGTAGATAAGTATTTCCCCCAGTTGTTGCGAACCAAGGTATCAATCCAGTAGGAGGAACAAGCAAGTCACCAATGGTTGCACCTACACAAACAATCAAACTCTTGCACCCAACGCTATAAAGGGGTTGTCAGTCCCTTCACGGTTATTTGCAAGGATTAGATATGAAAGAGATAGATGTAAACAAGTGCGGAAAGTAAAAGATAAATAAATTACAGCAAAGTATAGATCTGAAAGTATATGACGGAAAATAGACCCCGTTGCCATAGGTTTCACTAGAGGCTTCTCTCTTGAAGGCAAATATCATGGTGGGTAAACAAATTACTATCGAGCAAATGAGAGAAAAGTGAATAATCATGTAGTTATCCAAGGCAATGATCATGCATATAGGCATCACGTACGTGACAAGTAGACCGAAACGATTCTGCATCTACTACTATTACTCCACACATCGATCGACTCCTGCCTGCATCTAGAGTATTAAGTTCATGAAGAACAGAATAACACATTAAGAAAGATGACATGATGTAGAAGGATAAACTCAAGCAATATGATGAAACCCCCATCTTGTTACCTTTGATGGCAACAATACAATACGTGCCTCGCTACCCCTACTATGTCACTCGGTGAGGACACCGCAAGATTGAACCCAATACCAAGCACTTCTCCCGTTGCAAGAATTACCAATCTAGTTGGCCAAACCAAACCAATAACTCAAAGAGACTTGCAAAGATATGAAATCATGCATATAAGAATTCATACAAGATTCAAATAAGATTAATGGTAATCTGAACATAAACCCACAATTCTTCGGATCTTGACAAACACACCGCAAAGGAGTATTACATCGGATAGATCTCCATGAAGATCATGAAGGACATGGTATTGAAGATCAAAGAGAGAGAATAAGCCATCTAGCTACTAGCTATGGACCAGTAGGTCTATGGTGGACTACTCACGCATCATCAGAGGGGTAATAATGGAGTTGATATAGATGCCCTCCGTGATCGAAACCTCTCCGGTAGATTACCAAAAAATGCTCCAAGATTGGATCTCTCAGGAACGGAGGCTTCCGATGGCGTAAAAGTATTTTGTTGGCTCTTTTTTTATGTTGGGGGAATATTTGGGTATTTATAGGCCAAAGAATAGGGTTAGGAGACTTGCCAGGGAGCGACAAGCCTGCTAGGCGTGGCTAGGGGGGCTCGCGCCTAGCAGGCTTGTGGCGCCCTGGCACCTCCCCTGACGTGCACTCAAAGCTTGATCCACTTGTTTCCTTCCAGAAAAATTCCTTCCGAAGGTTTTATGCCATATGGACTCCGTTTAATATGCCATGTCTGCAAAACTCAAAAACAAGGAAAAAACAGAAACTGGCACTTGGCTCTAGATTAATAGGTTAGTCCCAAAAATAATATAAAATAGAATATTAATGCATATAAGACATCCAAAACAGATAATATAATAGCAGGCCATCATCAAAAATTATAGATACATTGGAGACGTACCTATCCTCATCCCGAGAACATGCGATGACCTTAGGTCTAGGACATGGCATATATATTGTACTTTAGATTAACAGATGACATTATCTCGCTGTGTCTCAAAGTGGGCCTGTCTGACTCAGTGATATAAATCCCCGAGTCCATACTATCAATTTAGCATCTCTATGCACATGACTTGTGAAACGTAGTTATCAGCTGAATCGTATACTAGTAAAGGATATGTGTCCGCATAACCTTAAGAACTAGGGACTATTTGAACAATCATCATACTATATATAACTCACAAAAAAGTCACATACTTATTGATACATATCACTGATGATGTTCAAGGACAATACAAAATACTCATGAATACATAGGAAACGAAATCATCACATGATTGCCTCTAGGGCATATCTCGAACACTAGGTGCCTTCCCCTTTGGGGTTTCCTACCCCCTAGCCGCATGGGCCCTTGGGGGCTAGCCCAACAAGGCTTGGATGCCCCTTACGTCCCATGCATGTCCTAGGGGCTGGAGGGACCCTTCCGAACTCCTCTAGAACCCTTTGGAACCTTTCGGAAGCTTCCTGGTACAATAGCGAAAAAACCCGAAACTTTTTTCGTACGCAAAATATGACTTCCCATATATAAATCTTTACCTCTCGACCATTTCGGAGCTCCTCATGATGTCCGGCATCTTGTCCGGGACTCCGAACAACCTTCAGTCACCAACATACATAACTAAACTTTACCAAATCATCACCGACCATTAAGTGTGTAGACCCTGTGGGTTCGAGAACTATGCAGACATGACCGAGACACCTCTACGTTCAATAACCAATAGCGGGACCTAGATGCCCATATTGGTTCCTACATATTCTACAAAGATCTTTATCGGTCGAACCACAATGTCAAGGATTCTATCAATCCCGTATGCAATTCCCTTTGTCCATCGGTATGTTACTTGCCCGAGATTCTATCGTGGTATCTCCATACCTAGTTCAATGTCGTTACTGGAGAGTCTCTTTACTCGTTCGGTAATACAAGATCCCGTGACTAACTACTTAGTCACAATTCTTTGAAGCTTCTTGCGATGTTGTATTACTGAGTGGGCCTAGAGATACCTCCCCGTCATACCGAGTGACAAATCCCAGTCTCGATCCATGCCAACCCAACAGACACCCTCGGAGATACCTGTAGAGCACCTTTATAGTCACCCAGTTATGTTGCAACATTTGATTCACACAAGGTACTCCTCCTGTGTCAGTGAGTTGCATGATCTCATGGTCGTAGGAACAGATACTTGACATGTAGAAAACAATAGCAATAAACTGACACGATCATATGCTACATTCATAGTTTGGGTCTTGTCCATCACATCATTCTCCTAATGATGTAATCCTGTTGTCAAATGATAGCTCATGTCTATGGATAGGAAACCTTAACCATCTTTGATCAACGAGCTAGCCCTATAAAGGCTTACTAGGGATACAGTGTTGTCTATGTACCGACACATCTCTATGAGTTTCCAATAAATACAGTTATAGCATGGATAATAAATTATTATCATGAACAAGGAAATCTGATAATAAGTAATTTATTATTGCCTCTAGGGCATATTTCCAACAGTCTCCCACTTGCAGTAGATTCAATAATCTAGTCCACATCACCATGTGATTTACACCCAATGTGTTCTAGGGTTTGACCATGTGTTGCTTGTGAGATATGTTTCAGTCAATGGGTATGCAACATTCAGATCCGTGTACACTTTGCAAATCTCTATGTCATACTGTAGATGCTTCTACCACACTCCACTTGGAACTATTCCAAATGACTGCTCCACTATACGTATTCGGATTGCTACTCAGAGTCATCCGGATTGGTGTTAAAGCTTGCATCGACGTAACCCTTTATGGCGAACTCTTTATCACCTCCATAATCCTCTAGTCCTCTAGTTACTAAGGATAATTTTGACCAATGTCCAGTGATCCACTCATGGACCACTCTTGTACCCCTTGACACACTCATGACAAGGCACACGCCAGGTGCGGTACACAACATGGCATACTATACAGAGCCTACGACTAAGTCATAGGGGATGACCTTCGTCCTTTCTCTTTCTTTTGCCGTGGTCGATCTTTGAGTCTTACTCAAATTCATACCTTACAACACAGCCAAGAACTCATTCTTTGACTTACCAATTTTGAACTCCTTCAAAATCTTGTCAAGGTATGTATTCATTGAAAGTTTTATCAAATGTCTTGATCTATATCTATAGATCTTGATGACCAATATTTAAGAAGCTTCATTTCACGTCTTCCTTTAAAAACTCCTTTCAAACAACCCTTTATGCTTCCAGAAATTCTACATTATTTCCGATCAACAATATGTCAACCACATATACTTATCAGAAATTCTATAGTGCTCCCAGTCACTTTCTTGTAAATACAAGTTTCTTATAAACTTAGCATAAACCCAAAAACTTTGATCACCTCATCAAAGCGTATATTCCAACTCCGAGATGCTTGCTCGAGACCAAAGAAGGATTGCTGGAGCTTGCATACCTTCTAGCATCCTTAGAGTCGACAAAACCTTCTGGTTATATCACATACAACCTTTCCTCAAGGAAACCATTGAGGAACCGATGTTTTGACATCCATCTGCCAGGTTTCATAATCGAAAAATGCAGCAACTGCAAACATAATTCCAACAGACTTTAGCATCACTACGGGTGAGAAAGTCTCATCGCAGTCAACTCCTTGAACTTGTCGGAAATTTCTTTGCGACAACAAGTCGAGGTTTATAAATGGTGACATTTACCATCAATGTCTGTCTTCTTCTTAAAGGTCCATTTGTACTCAACGGCTTGCCATTCATCGGGCAAGTCTACCAAAATCCATACTTGGTTTTCATACATGGATCAATTCTCGGATTTCATGGATCCTAGCCATTTGTTGGTATCCGGGCCCACCATTGCTTCTTCATAGCTCGTAGGCTCACTGTTGTCCAACAACATGACCTCCAAGACATGATTGTCGTGCCACTTAGGGGTGACACGAGTCCTTGTCGACCTACAAGGCATGGTAGTAACTTGATCTAAAGCTTCACGATCATCATCATTTCCTTCCTCTTTCCTTGGTGAAGGTGCCGCATAAACATGTTTCTGCGTCGTGCTACTCTCCAACTGAAGTGACGGTCCAACAACCTCATCAAGTTCTACTTTCCGCCCACTAAATTCTTTTGAGAGAAACTCTTTCTCGAGAAAGGACCCATTTTTTAGCAAAAAACCCTTTGCCCTCGGATCTGAGATAGAAGGCATACCCAACTGTTTCCTTAGGGTATCCTATGATGATGCACTATTCCGCTTTCGGTTCGAGCTTATCAGACGTAAGTTTCGCATTCCCAAACTCTAAGAAATGACAACTTAGGTTTCTTCCAAGCCATAATTCATACGGTTTCATCTCAACGGATTTAGATGGTGCGCCATTTAAAGTGAATGTAGTTGTCTCTAATGCATAACCCCAAAACGATAGTGGCAAAACGATAAGAGACATCATAGTACGCACCATACCCAGTAGAGCAAGACTACGACGTTCGTACACACCATTACACTATGATGTTCCAGGTGGCTTTAATTGTGAAACAATTTTCACATTGTCTTAAGTTGCATACCAAACTCGTAACTCAGATGTTCACCTCCCATCATATCATAGACATTTTATATTCTTGTCACGATGATCTTAAACTTCACTCTTAATTTGCTTGAACTTTTGAAACATTTTAGACTTGTGTTTCATTAAGTAAATATACCCATACCTATGCAAATAATTAGTGAAGGTAAGAACACAACGACATCCACCGCACGCTTCAACACTCATTGGACCGCATACATCAACATGTATCATTTCCAATAAGTCACTTGCCCGCTCCATGATAACCCCCAAGTGTAGGGGATCGTTTGTAGCCTTTTTCGATAAGTAAGAGTGTCGAACCCAACGAGGAGCTAAAGGTAGAACAAATATTCCCTCTACTTCTATCGACGACCGATACAACTCTACGCACGCCAATGCTTGCTTTACCTAGAATTAGTATAAAACCACTTTGCGGGAAGCAAACTAGAAGTACTTTGCGATAAAATAAACTTAGTAGTCATGTAGCAAGCTTTTTGTAATGCAAGAGAAAGATTGTCCCTAGGTAATTGAATATATTACGATAGATACTTGTTATATGCAATGATGGAGAGTGATGAGCTAACATACTTTCTATACTTGGATCATATGCACTTATGATTGGAACTCTAGAAAGCATCCACAACTACTAAAGATCGTTAAGGTAAAATCCAACCATAGCATTACGTATCAAGTCCTCTTTACTCCCATAGGCCATAACCCACCTACTCGGGTTTGTGCTTCTATCACTCAAGCAACCCACCATAATCAAATTATGAACATATTGCAACACCCTACAGCGGGGATCCCTCCACTTGCACGGCACGGAGGGCACCATAGGACAACACCATATCAACATGCAACTCATATAAATAACATCATACCACAATTAACCCATAGGACAAGAGAGATCTACTCAAACATCACAGGATAGCCAAATATCATTGTGAAATAATATATGGAGTTGAGCACCATGTTTAAGTAGAGATTACAACGGGGAAGAGAGGTGTTACACCACTGCAAGAGGGGGAGAGAGAGTTGGTGTTGACGGCGGCAAGATTGCTGATGTAGATCGCCGTCACGATGCTTGCCCCGGTGGCATTTCGACACCACTAGGAGAGAGGGGGAGAGAGCACCCCTCCTTCTTCTTATTCCTTGGACTCCCCTAGATGGGAGGAGAGTTCCCCCTATGGTCCATGGCCTCCATGGCGGCGGAGGGGCAGGAGCCCCTACGAGATTGGATCTCCCTCTCTATTCTCTTCTGTTTCCCACTCCTGTTTTCAGGCCAAAAACCATTTCTTATATTCCTGGAGATCCGTAACTTCGATTGGGATTTTTATCCAAAAATTAGCTTTCTTGTGCCCGAATGATAGCTCCAACCAACCTACAAGGTGGCCATGCTCCACCAAGGCGCATTTGGGCCCTGACTCGCGCCCTACTATGCCGTGGCCTTTCTGGGCCTCCATTTGCATTGATTCCACTTCTCAAAATTCTCAAATATTACAAAAAAAATCTCCATAAGTTTTTATCGCATTTGGACTTCGTTGATATGGAATTTCTACGAAACAAAAAACACACAAAAAACAGGAACTCGCACTTGGCACTGGATCAATAGGTTAGTCCAATAAATCATATAAATTGTTGCCAAAATTGTGTTAAAGTTGTATAATATTGGCATGAAATAATCAAAAATTATAGATATGACAGAGACATATCAACATCCCCAAGCTTAAGTCCTGCTTGTCCTCGAGTAGGTAAATGCTAAAAAAGATAATTTTTGATGTGGATTTCTACCTAGCATAATCTTGATCATATATCTAATCATGGCATGAATATTAAGACATGAGTGATTCAAAGCAATAGTATAGTTTTGACATGAAAACTTTAATACTCAGGCATCCCAACACACAATCATGTCTTTCAAAATATCAAGGCTAAAGAATGCTATCCATACAAAATCATATAGCCTTGTCATGCTCTATCTTCTTAACACAAAGTATAAATCATGTACTACCCTGGTGTCAGCCAAGGAATTGGTTCACACTTCTTAACGCGCTTCAGCATTTTCAACTCTCATGCAATACATGAGCGCACGCAAGCCATGGATATAGAACTATGGGTGGAATAGAGTATGATGATAGGGGTAAATATAGAGAAGACAAAAAGGTAAGAAAGTCTCACATCGATGCGGCTAACCAACGAGCTATAGAGACGCCCATCAATTGATACCAATGTGAGGAGTAGGGATTGCCATGCTACGGATGCACTAAGAGCTATAAGTTTATGAAAGCTCAATATGAAAACTAAATGGGTATGCATCTAACTCTATAACGAAAAATTCCCACTAGTATATGAAAGTGACAACATAGGGGACTCTCTATATGAAAAACATGGTGCTACTTTGAAGCACAAGTGTGGAATTGTCATGCCCCTTCTCTCTTTTTTTTTCTTTTTTTTCTTTCCCCCCCTTTTTTCTCTCCTTTTTTTCTTTGTTGTCCTGAGTCTCATCCCGAATTGTGCGGGAATCATAGTCTCCATCATCCTTTCCTCACTGGGACATGCTCTAACAATGAATAACAATGATCATCACACTTCTATTTACTTATAACTCAATATTACAACTCGATACCTAGAACAAAATATGACTCTATATGAATGTTGTGTAATGATCTAGCATAGCAAAGATATAAAAAAAAACGGACAAGCCATGGAAACATCATGCTACCTACCTTACGATCATGTAAAGCAATATGACAATGAATGCTCAAGTCATCAACATGAATATCGTGGAAGTTGCATGGCAATATATCTCAGAATGGCTATGGAAATGCCATAATAGATAGGTATGGTGGCTGCTTTGACGAAGATATAATAAGGCTTATGTGTGATAGAGAGCATAATATCACGGGGTTTGGATGCACCGGCGAAGTTTGTACCGACTCTCGAGGTGAGAAAGGGCAATGCGCGGTACCGTAGAGGCTAGCAAATTGCGGAAAGGTAAAAGTCTGTATAATCTATGGACTCACATTAGTCATAAAGAACACATATACTTATTACAAAAGTTTATTAGCCCTCAAAGCAAAGTATTACTACGCATGCTCCTAGGGGGGAGGTTGGTAGGAGTTAACCATCGCGCGCTCCCGACCTTTACACAAAGATAGACAATCAAGAATAAAGTGTGTTCCAACTTCCTTGCATAACGGGAGACTATACATGCATGATTCGGGAATCACAAACCTTAGCACCAATATCTAACTAAACACGATCATCCACTAGTACCTCCCACATATTATCATCTCTATATCTCAAAACTATTGCAAAGAATCAAACATATCATATTCATGGATCCATAAGTTTTATGTAGGATTTTATGACTAACCATGCAAATGACCAATTCCTGTTGACTCTCTAAATAAATATAAATGAAGCAAGAGAGTTTAATTCTTTCTACAAAAGACCATGCTCTAATAAATATAAGTGAAGCAAAAGAGCATTCTTCAAATAACAGTTTTCTATGTGAAGAGAAACAGGCAATCCAAACTTCAAACGATATAAGTGAAGCACATGAAGAATTCTATATGGCCATACAAATATAAGTGAAATGCAATGAGCATTCGATAAATCAGCCATGGAGTATCTCATAACAGCATGGTGCATAAAACTGAAAACTAAACGCAAAAGACGCTCCAGGATTTGCACATATCACATGAATGAAACGAATCCGAAAACATACCGATACTTGTTGAAGAAAGATGGGATGCCTTCCGGGGAATCCCCAAGATTAGATGCTTGAGTATCCTTGTATATTTACTTGGGGTGCCTTGGGAATCCCCAATAATGAACTCTTGCCTCTCCTCCTTCTCCTCATATCGAGGCCTCCTCAATCTTCGAACACTTCATGCACACAAAACTTAACAGAAGACTGGTAAGATCCATTAGTATAATAAAGCAAATTCCTACTTTAAGTACTGTTGAAAACCCATTCATATTTTATATTTGCATTATCACTGCTGTATTATAACTTTTTCATGGCTTATACCACCAATAGAATCGATAGTTTCATCAAAACAATGCATCAAAAACAGAATCTGTCTTAAACATGACAATCTATAGTAATCTGAACTTTTACCATACTTATATAAATTCAAAAATTCTAAAAAATTATGATAACATAAAGAATTTGTATAGAAATAATCTTTTAAAACTTCATCTCATTCTCATGTTCCAATAAAATATGAAAATTCGTGCACTGGGAACAAAGTTTCTGTTTCAGATTCAACATTGCTTCTACTCATCTTATGAATCATCCTAAAGGCAAATCTTGGCACAATATAATGCAGAAGCACACAACAGATATAAATGACTCTCTAAAACTTCCGGCTTATCTCCTTGGCAGCATTTTATTTAAAGCCATTAAGCTAGGCATAAAGTGCTCAAGTAATGGATCCACCCAGATCCCAAGGTATATCAAAGCCAATTTTAATTAACATACATTTGTAATTTAGTAGTGAGCACACAGTGATATATATCATGTGAAAACAAAGTCTAAGTCTCTTTCTATTCATCAGCGTGTCATACAAGAACAATTCATGCACATTAAGTAAAGGCCAGTACATAACGTAAGTAGTTTCTTGCAATTTTATTGTATTGGAAACAAAGAGAGGTGAAGATGTAGTTCCTCTCTCATAATAATTGCAAGTAGGAGCAGCAAGCACATGCATATTATATTCATCAAAATTATCATGTGTGGTAGCAAAACATAACCCATCAATATAATCCTTAACAAGAGCAAACTTCTCAGATATAGTGTACTTGGGACAATTCAAAAAGATAATAGGACTATCATGTGTGGGTGCAATAGCAACAATTTCATGCTTAACATACAGAACTATAGCAAGTTCATCTCCATAAGAATATTTCATATTGGCATCATGGCCACAACCATAGCAAGCATCAAGTTCATCAAAAAGGGTTATTTCAAATGAATCCAAGGGATTATAGCAATTATCATCGCATTCATCCTTCGGTAACCCTGAAGGGTAATTAAACAATGTATGAGTTGAAGAGTTACTCTCATTAGAAGGTGGGCACGGGTGATCAATCCGCTCTTCCTCCTCTTGTTCTTCGATCTCATCCTCATCTGTTTCATCTAATGAGCTCACAATTTCAGCAACTTCTTCTTCCATAGGTCCCTGCAAAATGATAGACTCTTCCAAGGCAGCGGACATTCTCTCAATAAATTCAATAATATCAGCATTGCATTCATAATTATCATAAAAACATTTAAGTATGGCAAAAAATTCAGATTTGTAAGAAACATCATCATACTTTTCAAGCAAAGAAGCAATTTCATAAGCACCCTTAAAAGCAACAAATTCTTCTATTCGTTCCACACCATAGTAATCATATATACCATTAGAATAAGAAGCTAAGGTTTCATTATCATTAAATTCACATGAAAAGGGAAGGTGTGGAGCATTCACCCAGGAGCAACAAGTAATATCATATCTCAAGCATAGATCCTGAGCACACCAATGCAACATATGAATTTGATTCCATAACAATTTCCCTTTCTGAGATAAGCGATAATCCCTAAATTATTCACGTTGATCTAACATTACTCCCATTATCAAGTTGAATGGGGTTTTCTTAGGATTATTGAAGTAGTATTTAATAATTCGCACATAATTAGCATCGAGGGTTTTAGGAGGTTCCACATCTCCATGAGTAGCAAGTACCACTATTTTTTGGTGTTTCGTGTTCCATATCCATAACTAAAGATATAGAACAACTAATAAAATAAAATAAAAATTACTTCGTGATAAAGAAAACAAGCGCACACGAGAATATTCACCCCACGTTATTGCTCCCCGGCAATGGCACCAGAAAAAAGTCTTGATAACCCACAAGTGTAGGGGATCGTTTATAGCCTTTTTCGATAAGTAAGAGTGTTGAACCCAACGAGGAGCTAAAGGTAGAAAAAATATTCCCTCAAGTTCTATAGACCACCAATACAACTCTACGCACGCTAATGCTTGCTTTACCTAGAATTAGCATGAAACCACTTTGCGGGAAGTAAACTAGAAGTACTTTGCGAGAAAATAAACTTAGTAGTGACGTAGCAAGCTTTTTGTAATGCAAGAGAAAGATTTTCCCTAGGTAATTGAATATGATACGATAGATACTTGTTATATGCAATGAGGGAGAGGCATGATCTTACATACTTTCTCTACTTGGATCATATGCACTTATGATTGTAAGTCTAGCAAGCATTCGCAACTACTAAAGATCATTAAGGTAAAACCCAACCATAGCATTAAATATCAAGTCCTCTTTACTCCCATACGCCATAACCCACCTACTCGGGTTTGTGCTTCTGTCACTCACTCAACCCATCATAAGCAAATTATGAACATATTGCACACCCTACAGCGGGGATCCCTCCACTTTCACGATACAGAGGGCACCATAGTACAGCACCATATCAACATGCAACTCATATCAATAACATCATACCACAATTAACCCATAGGACAAGAGAGATCTACTCAAACATCATAGGATAGCCAAATATCATCGTGAAATAATATATGGAGTTGAGCACCATATTTAAGTAGATATTACAACGGGGAAGAGAGGTGTTACACCGCTGCAAGAGGAGGGGGGAGAGTTGGTGTTGACAGCGGCAAGATTGTTGATGTAGATCGTCGTCACGATGCTTGCCCCCGTGGCGTTCCGGTGCCACTGGAGATAGGGAGAGAGACCCCCCTCCTTATTCTTCTTACTTGGCCTCACCCCTAGATGGGAGGAGAGTTTACCCTCTAGTCGATGGCCTCCATGAAGGCGGAGGGGCGGGAGCCCCTCCGAGATTGGATCTCCCTCTCTGTTCTCCCCTGTTTTGTGCTGCTATTTTTTGGCCAAAAACCATTACTTATATTCTTGGAGATCTGTAACTCCGACCGGGCTGAAATTTTGAGGGAATTGTTATCCAAAATTAGCTTTCTTGCTCCTGAAGGATAGCTCCAACCGACCTACGAGGTGGCCATGCTCCACCAGGGCACGTTTGGTCCCTGGCTCGCACCCTGGTATGCCGTGGCCACTATGGGCCTCCGTTTGCATTGATTCCATTTCTAAAAATTCAAAAATATTACAAAAAATAATCTCATTAAATTCTTATTGCATTTGGACTTCATTTGATATGGAATTTCTGCAAAACAAAACGCACACAAAATACAGGAACTGGCACTGGGCACTGGATCAATAGGTTAGTCCAATAAATCATATAAATTGTTGCCAAATGTATGTGAAAGTTGTAGAATATTGGTATGAAATAGTATGTGAAAGTCGCACGTAGCACTCCATCATACCGGAAAACGGGACCTCTGTCGTCTTGCCCATGAGGCATGGTCCGCATGTCTTAACCGATTCTAGATCGAGTGAGTCCAAAGATCCATCAGCATGGAGTTTCTTCATGCGCTTCACACCAATATGACCATAGAGGTAGTGCCACAATTATGTGGTACTATCATTATTAACTTTGCATCTTTTGGCATCAATATTATGAACATGTGTATTACTATGATCGAGGTTCAATAAACTATTCATATTGGTGCATGACCATTGAAGGTACTATTCATGTAAACAGAATAACCATTATTCCCTGACTTAAATGAACAACCGAATTGCGATAAAAAAATATAATCATGTTCATGCTCTACTAAAACACCACATAACAATAATTCAATTGTCTTTAGGGGACTGTCGAGGGTCATCCCCTTGATAGTAGCCTCCGAACCTTCGGGCGACTCGAAGAGTCGGACGGAGGGTTTTTGTAGTCGTTGTTGTTTGTAGAAGTTGTTGATGACAGTCGATTGCGGGTCGGGGACGTTGTGGATTGCTTCTAGTAGGGGCGTGCCAGTGCACCCGCTGGGTGTAGCCTCTGAGCCTCTGGGCGACTCGAAGAGTCGGGCGGAGGGTCTTTGATGTTACTGAAGCGGACAATGGCGTCCAGGTCGTTTGCACGGACGCAGGATCCGCCGACTGATGGGTGCAGGACCCTGGCGGGTGTAGATGCGGTGTCCGCTGGCTGGTGGGTGCGGGGCCTTGCCGGGCGCGAACACGGGGTCCACCGGCTGGTGGGCGCGGGGCCGTGCCGAGTGTAGATGTAGAGTCTACCGGCTGGCTGTTTCCAGCACGGGCGCGCCAATGCACCCGCTGGGTGTAGCCTCCGAGCCTCCGGGTGACTCGAAGAGTCAGGCGGAGGGTCTTTGCTGTTGCTAAAGCAGACAGTGACGTCCAGGATGTCGGTCGTGGACGTGGGGTCCGTTGGCTGATGGACGCGGGGTCCGCTGGCTGATGGACGCGGGGTCTGCTGGCTACCGGTTTGGACAGATGCTTGAGACTCCTTCAAATATTAATTAGGGATGCCTAGTTCATCCCCAATCTTCAGCTCTTGTGTCTCCTTAATTCCTCTCATATCATGGTTTCCCTAATTCTTATAAACTTCATCCACACAAAACTCAACAAGAACTCGTGAGATAGGTTAGTACACATAAGAATAAATCAACACTTCATGTACTGCCAAGATAAGTTGCACAATAATTTTCAAACAAGATCAACCGTTTACTATCATTTCCAAAATTTATATCTACCAATATAGGCTATGAAAACTATAGGATAAGTAGATAACAAAACTATGACATCAATCTGTCCAAACCGAATAGTCTGTAGCAATTTATGAAAACTGTGTACTTCTGTAACTCAAGAAATTATGAGAATTTAGGACATGCTAAATAATTTATATTAAAATACATTTCAAAAAATTCAGAAACTTTCCACATTCTAGTAAAATATGAAATTTCAAACACTACAATAGAAGTTTCTGTTTTTACGAAGCACACATCGAATATGCAATTCAAGCATCCTAAAGGCAATTCTTGAAACTTTTTATTGAAAACCAAGGTTATAAATAACACCTAACAGAGGAAAACAAAATAAAATGACACTCCAAGCAAAACCCTTATTATGTGACGAATAGAAATACAGCTCCAAGTGAGATATACCGATAGTGTTGAAGACAAAAGAGGGACGCCTTCCGGGGCATCCCCAAGCTTCGACGCTTGAATATTCCTTGGATATTACCTTGGAGGTGCCTTGGGCATCCCCAACCTTAGTTTCTTGTCACTCCTTATTCTCCTCATATCGGTGTCTCACCCAAGACTCGAAAACTTCAATCACACAAAACTTAATGAAATTTCGTGAGAAGGGTTAGTGTAATTAATAAAGATCATTCACTTTGGTACTGTCAAGACAAGATTCATAATGTTCTCACATAATACCTACTGTATTCTACCATTTCCATAATTTATATCACTGAATATAAGCTATGGTAACACTAAAACAAGTAAACTACTCATGCAAAAGAGAATCTATCAAAAGTTCTAGTGAATTTACCAAATTCCTGGACTGAGAGCAAAAGTTTCTGTTTTTGCACAGAATCAAGTCGAGTATCATGCACAATATCCCAAAGGCTTTACTTGTCACTTTATTGAAACAAAAGCTATAAAACATGATTATATAGTAGCTTAATCATTTGTACACACCAAAACAGTAGGTATGAATATTGGATTGTCTCCCAACAAACGCTTTTCTTTAATGCCTTTTTAACTAGGCATTATGATTTCAATGATACTCACACAGGAATAATAATTGAAACATGAAAAGGAGCATCATGAATCACATGAAAAGCACATTTAAGTCTAACCCACTTCCTATGCATAGGGATTTTGTGAGCAAACAATTTATGGGAACAAGAATCATCTAGCATAGGAAGGCAAAACAAGCATAACTTGAAAACTTTAAAACATAGAGAGGAAACTTGATATTATTGCAATTCCTACAAGCATATATTCCTCCCTCATAATAATTTTCAGTAGCATCATGAAGGAATTTCACAACATAACTATCACATAATGCATTATCTTCATGATCCACAAGCATAGAAAATTTGTCACTCTCCACATAAGCAATTTTCTTCTCATTCATAATAGTGGGAGCAAACTCAACAAAATAACTATCATGAGATACTTGATTGACAAAACCACATTCAATATTAAAATCATGATGACAAGTTTCATGGTTACTATCACTCTTTATAGCATACATGTCATCATCATAATCATCATATATAGGAGGCATGCCATAATCGTAATAAATTTGCTCATCAAAACTTGGGGGACTAAAAATATCATATTCATCAAACATAGCATCCCCAAGCTTGTGGCTTTGCATATCATTAGTATCATGAATATTTAGAGAATTCATACTAACAATATTGAAATCATGCTCATCATTCAAGGAATTCTCATTATACATTTTCATAAATTCTTCCTATACCAATTGAGCACAATTTTCCTTTCCATCATTTTCACGAAAGACATTAAAGAGCCTAAACAATTGATGCAACCTAAACTCCATTTTTTGTAGTTTGATTTTACAAAACAAAACTAGTGAAAAAAGAAACTAAAAGATTTGATTGAAAGATCTAAAGATGTACCTTCAAGCACTCACCTCCCCAGCAATGGCTCCAAAAAAGAGCTTGATGTCTACTATGCAACCTTCTTCTTGTAGACTCGTGTTGGGTCTCCAAGACGAGAGTTTTGTAGGACAATAGCAATTTTCCCTCAAGTGGATGACCTAAGGTTTATGAATCTGTGGGAGGTGTAGTATAAAGATGGTCTCTCTCAAACAATCCTTGAACCAAATAACAAAGAGTCTCTTGTGTCCCCAACACACCCAATACAATGGTAAATTGTGTAGGTGCACTAGTTCGCTGAAGAGATGGTGATACAAGTGTAATATGGATGGTAGATATAGGTTTTTGTAATCTGAAAATATAAAAACAGCAAGGAAACTAATGATAAAAGTGAGCACGAACGGTATTGCAATGCTTAGAAATAAGGCCTAGGGTTCATACTTTCACTAGTGCAAGTTCTCTCAACAATACTAACATAGTTGAATCATATGTAAATCCCTCACATGCGACAAAGAGTTCACTCCAAAGTCATAAATAGCGGAGAACAAATGAAGAAATTATAGTAGGGTACAAAACCACCTCAAAGTTATCTTTTTCGATCAATCTTATGAGCTATCCCTATAAGCGTCACGAACAGCGCTAGAGTTCGTACTAAAATAACACCTTAAGATACACATAAACCAAAACCCTAATGTCACTTGGATACCCCAATGTCGCCACGAGTACCCATGGTCTTTATTATACGATATGCATCACACAATTTTATATCCATCATGTTCAATCCAACACAAAGAACTTCAAAGAGTGCCCCAAAGTTTCTACCGGAGATTCAAGACGAAAACATGTTCCCACCACTATGCATAGATTCCCAAGGTCACGGAACCCGAAAGTTTATCACCAAAACATATATCAAGTGGATCAATAGAATATCCCATTGTCACCACGGTTATCCCATCGCAAGACATACATCAAGTGTTCTCAAATCCTGAAAGACTCAATGCGATAAAAAACTTCAAAGGGAAAACTCAATTCATCACAAGAAGATAGAGAGGGGGAACTCCACATGATTCATCTATATCAATAAAGCTCAGAGTACATCAAGATTGTGCCATCTCAAGAAAACGAGAGAGAGAGAGACATCCAACCTATAGCTGCTGGTACATACCCTCAGCCCCGACGGTGAACTACTCCCTCCTTGTCATGGAGACCGTCAGGATGATGAAGATGGCCTCCGGTGATGGTTTTCCCCTCCGGTAGGGTGCCGAAATGGGCTCCCGATTGTTTTTTCGTGGCTATAGAGGCATGCGGCAGCGAAACTCTTGATCTAGGTTTCTTTTTGTTTGTTTTGTATTTATTGGAGTACTTGGCGTTGGAATCACGTCAAGGGGACTCCCGAGGGGCCCACAAGCCAGGGGGTGCCCTGGTGGCTTGTGGCTGCCTTGGGATTCCTTGCTGGTACCTTTTTGCTCCAGTATTTTTTATATTTTCCAAAAATATTCTCCGTAAATTTTCAGTCCAGTCCGAGAACTTTTATTTCTGAAAAAATGACACCATGGTAGTTTTGCTGAAAACTACATGAGTTTGGGTTAGTTCTAATAAAATCATACCAAAATCATATAGAATTATTGTAAACATGGCATGAATACTTGATACGTCTCCGTGGTATCTATAATTTTTGATTGTTTCATGCCAATATTCTACAACTTTTGCATACTTTTGTCAACTTTTTATACTATTTTTGGGACTAACATATTGATCCTGTGCCCAATGCCAGTTCCTGTTTGTTGCATGTTTTTTGTTTTGCAGAAAATCCATATCAAGCAAAGTACAAACGGGATAAAAACTTATGGAGATTTTTTTGGAATATATGTGAATTTTGGGAAGTGGAATCAACAAAAGGCGGTGCTCAAGGGGCCCCCAAGCCTGCGAGGCATGCCTTGGGGGTAGGGCGTGCCTTGAGGGCTTTTGGATACCCCTTAGGTCCATTGGAGATGTCCTTCGGCAGAAAGAATGATATTTTTATAAGGAAAATCCCCTCAAAATTTCAGCCCGATCGGAGTTACGGATCTCTGAACATTTAAGAAACGGTGAAAGGCCAGAATCTGGGAGCGCAGAAACAGAAGGAAACAGATAGAGAGATCCAATCTCGGACGGGCTCTCGCCCCTCCACCGCCATGGAGGCCAAGGATCAGAGGGGAAACCCTCCTCCCATCTAGGGAGGAGGTCAAGGAATAAGAAGAAGGTGGGGGGCTCTCTCCTCCTCTTTCCCAATGGCACCAGAACGCCGTCGGGGCCATCATCGTGACGGCGATCTACTCCAACAACTCCGTCATCTTCACCAACACCTCCATCACCTTCCCCCATGTATCTATGATGGTCCACTCTCCCGCAACGCGCTGTACCCTCTACTTGAACATCATGCTTTATGCCTCATATTATTATCCAATGATGTGTTGCCATCCTATGATGTCTGAGTAGATCTATTTTGTCCTATTGGTTGATTGATGATCATGATTGGTTTGAGTTGCATGTTTTATTATTGGTGCTGTCCTATTGTGCTCTCCATGTCGCGCAAGCGTGAGGGATGCTCGCTGTAGGGTGTTGCAATCTGTTCATTATTTTCCTATTATGTGTTGCTTGAGTGACAGAAGCAGAAACCCAAGTAGGTGGGTTGTTGCATATGGGAGTAAAGAGACTTGATACCTTATAATGCTATGGTTGGGTTTTACCTTAATGATCTTTAGTAGTTGCGGATGCTTGCTAGAGTTCCAATCATAAGTGCATATGATCCAAGTATAGAAAGTATGTTAGCTTATGCCTCTCCCTCATATAAAATTGCAATAATGATTACCGGTCTAGTTAACAATTGCCTAGGGACAATTCCGCAACTCCTACCACCATGTTTCCACACTCGTTAAACTAACTTAGTTGTTTCTTTATCTTAGCATCCCCTAGTTTTTATTTAAGTTCTCTTTATTATCTTGCAAACCTATCCTATAACACCTACAAAGTACTTCTAGTTTCATACTTGTTCTAGGTAAAGCGAACGTTAAGCGTGGGTAGAGTTGTATCGGTTGTCGATAGAACTTGAGGGAATATTTGTTCTACCTTTAGCTCCTCGTTGGGTTCGACACTCTTACTTATCGAAAGAGGGTACAACTGATCCCCTATACTTGTGGGTTATCAAGACCTTTTTCTGGCGCCGTTGCGAGGGAGCAATAGGGTGGAGTGAATATTCTCGCGTGTGCTTGTTTGCTTAATCACTAGGTATATTTTATTTGCTGTTCTTAGTTGTTTTCTATCTTTAGATATGGGTAGGAAATGCAAAATACAAAAAAATAGATGTACTTGCTGCTCCAAAAGTTGAGGAACTACTAGTGTTCCGTACTACCGAAGAATATTATTTGGATCATCTTCGATCTGTTTGTGCTCGTGCTAAAACCCCAACTAGCTTAGTTGAGGGCAAATCATTAAATGAGCATGCTAATTATGTGCGACACCGCTTATCTCAAAAGGGAAACTTTTATGACATGATATTAATAGTTTGCAATGCTATGATTGGAATTTATGCGAAATTTATGATTTTACTTGTTGTTCCGAAGACCCTAAAAAACACCTTCCCTATCAATGTGAGTTTAAGGATAATGGGATCGTATCTTCTTATGCCAAGGGTTTTATAATTACTATGATATTGAGCAAATTGAAGAATTTGTTGCTTTTAAGGGTGCCTATTCAATTGCTTCTTTTATTGAAAAGTATGATGCTACTCTTTACAAAATTGAAAGTTTTGCCATAGTTAAATATTGCTATGAAAACTTGTTGGGGAACGTTGCATGGGACACAAAAAATTTCCTACGCACATGGAGATCTATCCATGGTGATGAGCATCTACAAGAGGGAGAGTGGATCTATGTACCCTTGTAGATCGCTAAGCGGGAAGCATTAAGCAACGTGGTTGGTGTAGTCGAACATCTTCGCGATCCAAATCGCCGAGCGTCCCACGATCTCATCACGATCCGTCCCGCGATCCAATCACGATCCGTCCCGCGAACTCATCACGATCCGTCCCGCGATCTCGTCATAATCCATCCCGCGAACTCATCACGATTAGTCCGGCAAACTCATCACGATCCGTCTCGCGATCTTGATCATGGTCCTTCCGATCTAGCGCTGAACGGACGGCACCTCCGCGTTCAGCACACGTACAGCTCGATGACGATCTCCGCCTTCTTGATCCAGCAAGAGGGAGCAGCGAGGTAGAAGAGTTCTCCGGCAGCATGACGGCGCTTCGGAGATGGTGGTGGAGCTATTTCGGTAGGGCTTCGCCTAAGCACTACAGAAATCCGATCTAGAGGAGAAACTATGCACTAGAGGAACGGGCAGCACGTGGCTAAAAATTCCGTGCCACAACCCTAAAATCCTCTAGTATATATAGGAGGATAGGAGGAGGAGGCTTGTCTTCCAAAGAGGCAGCCCTTGGGTCGGCTGAACCTAGTGGGATTGGAGGATTCCTCCTCCAATCCTAGTAGGACTAGGACTCCTCCTTATTTTTGCCTTTTTCCACCTTTTTCCTTTTGGTCTATTTTCCCCATCCTCATGGGACTTGTGTGGGACTTCCAGCAGCCTACTAGGGTCTGGTATTCATCCTTCCACAGTCCATGTAGCCTCTTGGGTCGAAATACCTCTCCCGATGGTCTCCCAGTACACTACCCGCACTCCTGGTACACTACTGATGAGCCCGAAACTTTTCCGGCGACCAAAATAGGACTTCCTATATATCAATATTTACCTCCAGACCATTACGGAGATCCTCGTGACATCCGGGATCTCATCTGGGACTCCGAACAACCTTCGGTCACCACCATGCATAACTCTGTGCTACCGAAACGTCACCGAACCTTGAGTGTGCAGACCCTGCGGGTTTGAGAACTATGTAGACATGACCGAGACACCTCTATGATCAATAACCAATAGCGGGATCTAGATGCCCATATTGGTTCCTACATATTATATTAAGATCTTTATCGGTCGAACCTCTATGTCAAGGATTCAGTTAATCCCGTATGATGTTCCCTTTGTTCTTCGGTATGTTACTTGCCCGAGATTCGATCGTCGGTATCTCCATACCTAGTTCAACCTCATTACCGGCAGGTCTCTTTACTCGTTTCGTAATACAAGATCCCATGACTAACACTTAGGCACATTGCTTGCAAGGCTTATTGTGATGTTGTATTACCTAGTGGGCCTTGAGATACCTCTCCGTCACACGGAGTAACAAATCCCAGTCTTGATCCATGCCAACTCAACAGACACCCTCGGAGATACCTGTAGAGCACCTTTATAGTCACCCAGTTACGTTGCGATGTTTGATACACACAAGGTACTCCTCCGGTGTCAGTGAGATGCATGATCTCATGGTCATAGGAACATATACTTGACATGCAGAAAACAGTAGCAATAAATTGACACGATCATATGCTACGTTCGTAGTTTGGGTCTTGTCCATCACACCATTCTCCTAATGATGTGATCCCATTTATCAAATGACATCTCATGTCCATGGCTAGGAAACCTTAACCATCTTTGATCAACGAGCTAGTCTATTAGAGGCATACTAGGGACATGGTTTTGTCTATGTATCCATATATGCATCTAAGTCTCCGATCAATACAATTATAGCATGGATAATAAACAATTATCATGAACAAGGAAATATGATAATAACCAATTTATTATTGCCTCTAGGGCATATTTCCAACAGTCTCCCACTTGCACTAGAGTCAATAATCTAGTTCACATCACCATGTGATTCACATTGTTATGAATCTAACACCCAATGAGTTCTAGGGCTTGATCATGCTTTGGATGTGAGAGAGGTCTTATAGTCAACGGGTCTGCGACATTCAGATCCGTGTGTACTTTGCAAATTTCTATGTCAAACCGTAAACACTGCCACCACACTCCACCTGGTACTATTCCAAATGGATGCTCCACTACACGTATCCAGATTGCTACTATGAGTCATCTGGATTGGTGTTAAAGCTTGCATCGACGCAACTCTTTATGGCGAACACTTTATCACCTTCATAATTGAGAAACATCTCCTTAGTCTTTTAGTTACTAAGGATAATCTTGACTGCTGTCCAGTGCTCCATTCCAGGATCACTTTGAAACCTTCCGGCCATACTTATGGCAAGGCTGACATTGGGTCTTGTGCACAGCATTGCATACATGATAGAGCCTATGGCTGAAGCATAGGGGATGACACTTCATATTTTCTCTATCTTCTGCAGTCACTGGGCATTGAGTCTTACTCAACTTCACACCTTACAAATCACGCGAGAACTCTTTCTCTCACTAATCCATTTTGAATTCTTTCAAAAACTTTGTCAATGTATGTACTTATTGAAAAGTCTCATAAAGCTTCTTGATCTATCTCTATAGATCTTGATGCTCAACAATTAGGTAGCTTTATCCAGGTCTTCCTTTGAAAAACTCTTTTTCAAAGAACCGTTTATGCTTTCCAAAAATTCTACATCATTTCCGATCAACAATATGTCAACCACACATGCTTACCAGAAACTCTATAGTGCTCCCACTCACTTTATTGTAAATACAAGTTTCTCATAAACTTTGTATAGACTCAAAAACTTGATCACCTTATCAAGGTGTATATTCCAACTCCGAGATGCTTGCTTCAGTTCATAGAAGGTTCACTGAAGCTTGCACACCTTTTAGCATCCTTAGGACTGACAAAACCTTCTGGTTGTATCTCATACAACCTGTCCTTAAGGAAGGAAACAATGTTTTGGTATCCATCTACCAGATTTCATAATTGAAAAATGCGGCAACAGCTAACATAATTCCAACAGACTTTAGCATCGCTACGAGTGAGAAATTTCATCGCAGTCAACTCCTTGAACTTGGCGGAAACTTCTTTGCTACAAGTCGAGCTTTATAAATGGTGACATTCACCATCAGCGTCTGTCTTCATCTTAAAGGTCCATTTGTACTCAACAACCTGCCGTCCAACGAGCAAGTCTACGAAAGTCTATACTTGGTTTTCATACATGGATCCTTTCTCGGATTTCATGGCCTCTACCCATTTGTCGGAATTAGGGCCCATCATCGCTTCTTCATAGCTCATAGGTTCATTGTTGTCCAACAACATGACCTCCAAGACAAAGTTGTCGTACCACTCAGGAGTAGTACGCGTCCTTGTCGACCTACGAGGTTCGACAGTAACTTGATCCAAAGATTCATGATCATCATCATTAACTTCCTCTTCAACTGACGTAGGCTCCACAGAAACATCTTTCTGTGCTGCGCTACTCTCTGGTTGAAGCAAAGGTTCAACAACCTCATCAAGTTCCATCTTCCTCCCACTCAATTCTTTCGAGAGAAACTTTTTCTCGAGAGAGGACCTAGTTTTAGCAACAAACACTTTATGCTTGGATCTTGAGATAGAAGGTTCACCCAATTGTTCATAGGGTATTCTATGAAGATGCATTTGTCCGCTTTGGGTTCGAGCTCATTAGGTGAAAACATTTTTCCACACAAGCGTCGCAGCCCCAAACATCAAGAAATGACAGCTTAGGTTTCTACCAAACCATAATTCACACGGTGTCATCTCAACGGATTTAGATGGTGCCCTATGTAAAGTGAATGTAGTTGTCTCTAATGCATAACCCCAAAATTATGATAGCGAAATGATACGAGACATCATAGCACGCACCATATCCAATAGAGCACGACTATGACGTTCGGACACACCATCACGCTATGGTGTTCTAGGTGGCATGTGTTGTGAAACAACTTTCACATTGTCTAAAGTTGTATGCCAAACTCGTAACTCAGATATTCACCTCCACAATCATATCGTAGACATTTTATCTTCTTGTCACGACGATCTTAAACTTCACTCTGAATTTGCTTGAACTTTTCAAACGATTCAGACTTGTGTTTCATTAAGTAAATATACACTATATCTACTCAAATCATTAGTGAAGGTAAGAAAATAATGATATCCACCGCACGCTATAAGACTCATTGGATTGCATACATCAACATGTATCATTTCCAATAAGTCACTTGCCCGCTCTATCAAACCAGAAAACGGGGTCCTTAGTCATCTTGACCAAGAGGCATGGTTCGCATGTCTCAACCGATTCGAAATCAAATGAGTCCAAAGATCCATCAGCATGGAGTTTCTTCATGCGCTTTATACCAATATGGCATTTAGCGGCAGTGCCACAAGTATGTGGTTCTATCATTATTAACTTTGTATATTTTGGCGTCAATGTTATGAACATGTGTATTACTACGATCAAGACTCAACAAACCATTCTCACTGGGTGCATGACCATTGAAGGTATTATTCATGTAAAAATAATAACCATTATTCTCTAACTTAAATGAATAACTGTGTTGCAATAAACATGATCTAATCACGTTCATGCTCAATGCAAAACACCAAATAACATTTATTTAGGTTTGTCTCTAATCCCGAAGGAAGAGAGAGCATGCGATGTTGATCACATCAACCTTGAAAACATTTCCAACACACATCGTCACCTCACCCTTAGCTAGTTCTCCGTTTATTCTGTAGCTCTTATTTCGAGTTACTAACATTTAGCAACCGAACTGGTATCCAATACCCAGGTGCTACTAGTAGTACTAGCAAGGTACACATAACAACACGTATATCAAATATACTTCTGTCGACGTTGCCAGCCTTCTTATCTACCAAGTATCTAGGGTTGTTCCGCTTATGCGACCGCTCTCCTCATTATTGAAGCACTTAGTCTCGGGTTTGGGTTCAACTTTGGGTTGCTTCACTAGAGCAGCAACTGACTTGCTATCCATGAATTTTCCCTCCTTGCTCTTGCCCTTCTCGAAACTAGTGGTTTGACTAACCATCAACACTTGACGCTCCTTCTTGATTTCTACCTTCGCGGTGTCAAACATCGTGAACAGCTCAGGGATCATTATTTCTATCCCTGGCATTTTATAGTTCATCACCAAGTTCTAGTAGCTTAGTGACAGTAACTTGGACAACTATATATATCACTATCTTATCCGGAAGATCAACTCCCACTCAATTCAAGCGATTGTAGCACCCAGACAATCTGAGCACATGATCTACGATTGAGCTATTCTCCTTCATCTTGCAGGCAAAGAATCTTTGTTGGAGATCTCATGTCTCGCAACACGGGCACGAGCTTGAGATCCTAATTTCAGCACTTAGAACATCTCATATGTTCCATGACGTTCAAAACGTTTTGGAGCCTCAATTCTAAGCCGTAATGCATGACGCACTAAACTATCAAGTAGTCATCAGAACGTGCCTGTCAGATGTTCACAACATCTATAGACGACGTTAGAGGGTTGGTGCACCGAGCGGTGCATTAAGGACATAAGCCTTCTGTGCAGCAATGAGGAAAATCCTCAGATCACGGAGCGAGTCCGCAATATTCCTACCATCATCTTTCAACTCTATTTGTCTAGGAACATATAGAAATTCAATGGAGCTACATCATCAGCTAGTAATCTACAACATAATTTTGCAAAGACACTATTGACTATGTTCATGATAATGAGTTCAATTAATCATATTACTTAAGAACTCCCACTCAAATTGACATCCCTATGGTCATTCGAGTGATACATGATCCAAATTCACCAACTCAAGTCCGATCATCACGTGAGTTGAGGTGGTTCCAATGGTGAACATCATCATGTTGATCATATCTGCTATATAACTCATGTTTGACCTGTTGGTCTCTTGTGTTCCGAGGCCATGTCTGTACATGCTAGGCTCGTCAAGTTTAACCCGAGTGTTCTGCATGTGCAACACTGGCTTGCACCCGTTGTATGTCATCGTAGAGTCTATGACACCCGATCATCACGTGGTGTCTCAACACGATGAACTTTCGCAACGGTGCACACTCGGGGAGAACACAATTCATCTTGAAATTTAAGTGAGGGATCACCTTATAATGCTACCGTCGTCCTAAGCAAAACAAGGTGCATAAAAGGATTAACATCACATGCAGATCATAAGTGACATGATATGGCCATGAATTTGTGCTTTTGATCTCCATCTTGAAAGCATTGGCATGATCTCCATTGTCACCGACACGACACCATGATCTCCATCATCCTGATCTCCATCAATGTGTTGCCATCGGGGTTGTCGCACCCATCATGCTTGTACTACTATTGCAAGTCGTGATAATCTATACATCACATGATCATCTCATACATCACATATATCACATCATGTAATTGGCCATATCACATCACAACATACCCTGAAAAAACAAGTTAGACGTCCTCTAATTGTTGTTGCATGTTTTACGTGGCTGCTATGGGTATCTAGCAAGAACAATTCTCATCTACGCAAAAACCACAATAGTGATACACTAGTTGCTTTTCAACCTTCTCAAGGACCGCCTTTGTCGAATCCGATCCAACTAAAGCAGAGAAACTGGCACCCGCAAGCCATCTATGCAACAAGTTGTGGTCGAGGGAACCGGTCTCTCGTAAGCGTACGAGTAATGTTGGTTCGGGATGCTTCATCTCACAATACCGCTGAACCAAAATCCGACCAAGGGAGGAAGCAATCTAAGCATCAACACCCACAAACCTTTTGTGTTCTACTCGAGTTCTCATCTACCCATAGACCTAGCTCATGATGCCACTGTTGGGGAACGTTGCATGGGAAACAAAAAATTTCCTACGCACATGCAGATCTATCCATGGTGATGAGCATCTACGAGAGGGAGAGTGGATATACGTACCCTTGTAGACCGCTAAGAGGGAAGCACTAAGAAACGTGGTTGGTGTAGTCGAACGTCTTTGCGATCCAAATCGCCGAGCGTCCCGCGATCTCATCACGATCCATCCCGCGATCCAATCACGATCCGTCCCGCGAACTCATCACAATCCGTCCCGTGATCTCATCATGATCCGTCCTGTGAACTCATCATGATCCGTCCCGCGAACTCTTCACGATCCGTCTCGCGATCTTGATCACGATCCTTCCGATCTAGCGCCGAACGGACGGCACCTCCGCGTTCATCACACATACAGCTTGATGACGTTCTCCGCCTTCTTGATCCAACAAGAGGGAGCGGAGAGGTATAAGATTTCTCCGGTAGCGTGATGGCGCTCCGGAGATGGTGGTGGAGCTATTCCGGCAGGGCTTCGCCTAAGCACTGCAGAAATCCGATCTAGAGGAGAAACTATGCACTAGAGGAACGGGCATCACGTGGCTAAAAATTCTGTGCCAAAACCCTAAAATCCTCTAGTATATATAGGAGGAGAGGAGGAGGAGGCTTGGATGCCAGAGAGGCAGACCTTGGGTCGGCCGAACCTAGTGGGATTGGAGGATTCCTCCTCTAATCCTAGTAGGACTAGGACTCCTCCTTATTTTTGCCTTTTTCCACCTTTTTCCTTTTGGGCTTTTCTTCCCAGCCGCATGGGCCTTGTGTGGGACTTCCACCAGCCTACTAAGGGCTGGTATTCATCCTCCCACAGCCCATGTAGCCTGTTGGGTCAAAATACCCCTCCCGATGGTCTCCCGGTACACTACCGGCACTGCGAGTACCCTACCGATGAGCCCGAAACTTTTCCGGTGACCAAAATAGGACTTCCTATATATCAATCTTAACCTCCGGACCATTCCGGAGATCCTCGTGACATCCGGGATCTCATACAGGACTCGAAAAACCTTCGGTCAGCACCATGCATAACTCTATACTACCGAAACGTCACCGAACCTTAAGTGTGCAGACCCTGCGGGTTCGAGAACTATGTAGACATGACCGAGATACCTGTACGATCAATAACCAATAGCGGGACCTGGATGCCCATATTGGTTCCTACATATACTACAAAGATATTTATCGGTCGAACCTCTATGTCAAGGATTCAGTTTATCACGTACGATGTTCCCTTTCTTCTTCGGTATGTTACTTGCCCGAGATTCGATCGTCGGTATCTCCATACCTAGTTCAACCTCGTTACCGGCAAGTCTCTTTACTCGTTCCGTAATACAAGATCCCATGACTAACACTTAGCCACATTGCTTGCAAGGCTTATTGTGATGTTGTATTACCGAGTGGGCCTTGAGATACCTCTCCGTCACACGGAGTAACAAATCCCAGTCTTGATCCATGCCAACTCAACACACACCCTCGGAGATACCTGTAGAGCACCTTTATAGTCACCCAGTTACGTTGCGACGGTTGATACACACAAGGTACTCCTCTGGTGTTAGTGAGTTGCATGATCTCATGGTCATAGGAACATATACTTGACATGCAGAAAATAGTAGCAATAAACTGACACGATTATATGCTACGTTCGTAGTTTGGGTCTTGTCCATCACACCATTCTCCTAATGATGTGATCCCATTTAACAAATGACATCTCATGTCAATGGCTAGGAAACCTTAACCATCTTTGATCAACGAGCTAGTCTATTACAGGCATACTAGGGACATGGTTTTGTCTATGTATCGATATATGCATCTAAGTCTCCAATCAATACAATTATAGCATGGATAATAAATGATTATCATGAACAAGGAAATATGATAATAACCAATTTATTATTGCCTCTAGGGCATATTTCCAACAAAACTATGCTTCTAATGCTTAAGTTAAGCCATATATTGAGGACTCCTCCGCTGTCCATGAGGAGACTAATATTTTGCAGGAATCTACGGAAGAAGAAATTGCTGAAACTGTGAGCTCATTAGATGAAAAAGATGAAGAGGAGAGCGAAGAACAAAAGGAGGAAGAGTCGATTAGCTACCCATGCCCACCTTCTAATGACAGTAACTCTTCAACACATAAATTGTTTAATTTCCCTTCGTGCTTATCGAAGAATGAATGCTGTGTTGATTGCTATGATCCCTTGGATTCATTTGAAATATCCCTTTTTTGATGAACTTGATGTTTGTTATGCCTGTGGCCATGATGCCAATATGAAAGATGCTTATGGATATGAACTTTCTATAGATCCTTATGTTAAGAATGAAATTGTTGCTATTGCACCCACGTATGATAAAATTGCTAGAAACTGCTTATGCTATCTATTTGCCTTTACTTTGTGTGCATGAATTGTTCTTTTATGACATGCCGATGCATAGGAAGAGAGTTAGACTTTGTTGTTGAATGATATATATTACTTTGTGCTCAATACGAAATTACAAATCATTGTTAATTAAAATTGGCTTTGATATACCTTGGGATCCGTGTGGATCCATTACTTGAGCACTGTATGCCTAGCTTAATGGCTTTAAAGAAAGCGCTGCAAGGGAGACAACCCGAAAGTTTTAGAGAGTCATGTTATTCTGTTGTGTGCTTTTATATAGTTTAAAAACAAAAAAAATAAAAAGGGGAACCTAAATTTTTTTCAAAAGAAAAGTGAATGTGAGAGAGTCGAGCATTGTGAAAGTGGAAGCTAGCCTTGAACTTTGTTCATGCCCATGAAAACTTTGCAAATCTTGATTACATAAACTTTTCAACAAAAATAATTACCCCCTTGTATAAATCCATTGTATTATAAAAATAATGTGCCAAGATTTGCCTTTAGGATGATTAGATTGCTTGTTTTGTGTGTGCAGTGCAAAAACAGAAAGTTTGGCTATAGTGCGTGAATTTACATTTTTTACTCGAATGTCAAACGTTTCTGAAATTTTTACACGCCACTGACATGCAAATTATTTAGTTTTTTCCTAATTTTTTAGAATTGTTAGAATTACATAAGTATGGTGAATGTTCAGATTGCTATAGACTGTCCTGTTTAAGACATATTCTGTTTTTGATGCATTGTTTTGCTCGTTTGATGAAACTATCGATTGTATCGGTGGTATAAGCCATGGAAAAATTATAATACAGTAGCTACAATGCAAAAATAAAACATGAATTGGTTGGAAACAATACATAAATCTGTGCTTTTCTTTATTATACTAACAGATCTCACGAGGGTTTTGTTATGTTTTGTGTGATTGAAGTTTTCAAGTTTTGGGTGAGATCAGGATGGATGAAGGAATAAGGAGTGGAAAGAGACTAAGATTGGGGATGCCCGAGGAACCCCAAGGTAATATTCAAGGACTCCCAAGAAACTAAGCTTGGGGACGCCCCGGAAGGGATCCCCTCTTTCTTATAACAACCATCGGTAATTTTACTTTGAGCTATATTTTTATTCGTCACATGATATGCGTAAATCTTGGAGCGTCGTGTGCTTTTTATTTTTATTTAATAATGCACCATGCTAGTATGAGCAAGTCCTTGGTTGATTTATTGAATGCTTCATGCACTTCACTTATATCTTTTGAGTATGGCTTTATATTATGCTTCATGTGCTTCACTTATATCATTTGAAGTTTGGATTGCCTGTTTCTCACACATAGAAAACCGCCATTTATAGAATGCTCTTTTTCTTAACTTATATTTTTTAGAGCGTGGGCATATCTATTGTTGAAAGAGTTGAACTCTCATGCCTCACTTATTATAAGAGAGAGTGAGAGAGAGATCTCACCTAAGGCCCAGCAATAGGCTGGCCCAACTAGCCCATCTGCCAGTCGTCGTCTACCTCTGCCAGTAGGCAGAGGAGAAGAGGACATGGCCATGGAGGCCAGGGCGCCACACCTCCTGCCTGCTTGGCCTCTTCCTCGTCATTGTTGCTTAATTTATATTTTTGCAGATGATACGTCAGTCTCATTAGTGACCCTTATGATGTGAAGTGCGATGTTGACCGGGTTAGCTTGGGAATCCCAAACAGAGGTTTGGTTCCTGTGGCAGGGTCATTGTATCCTTTCAGGCTCCTCCAGCCACTTTTGTAGATATCTGTACCTAGACATGTTTAACTTCCGCTTGTTTGTTTGAATGCTCTGCATGTTGGGCCTTGTGAACCCTGCTTGTAACATCTTATCGTGTTGGCTCTTCCGAGCCTTCTAAATAAATGTTGTAATGTTGTATGGTTATGTTTTGATGCCATAGTTGTATCTATGCATATCGGGCATGTCGTGCGTACGTGTGACGTGCAATGGTATGTATGGGATTCGACACCTAGTTTTGTGCCTTTAGTAGTACTCTTTACGGGGAAATGCTTCTTTGTGCTTCCACCGAGCCTTGGTAGCTTGCTACTGCTCCGGACACATTGATTAATCGGCGTGTATCCTTCTCTATTGTTGTGTCTGTCCCTTCGGAGAAATATCTCATAGTGTAATGGAGTCCCTGTAGCCTCCTATGACTTGTCTACGTGCAGTGATGACATTTATGTCTCACGATATAATGGAGTCCTTGTAGCTTGCTATGACTCATCTACACACGCTAGAGATCGACACCCGCATTGCTGGGTTACGTATGCCTGTCCTGTACGGATGTGCCACTTGGGTTCTACGACTAGTCATGTCGGCCCGAGTTCTTTGACATTTGAATGCTAGCGACACATTCACATACATGAGCCAAAAGACGCAAACGGTCCCGACCCAGGTAAGGTTGTAGCCGTGGAGATAACCATGCGTGAGGCCGCAAAGTGATTTGATGTGTTACAGGCTGGATTTTTATGGCTTAGGATCGGGGTCCCGACAACTTTGGTATCAGAGCTTGACTGCCTGTAGGATTACCAAGCCAAACTTGTCGATGTTGAGTCTAGAACTGCTTTTGTTATATAAGGGAATTGATTATGGAAGGGAAAGTAAGGCTCTTTTTACTCCTTTCCTCGTGTCATTCTGATTCTGAGTCACCCTCTCTTTTTCTACGGGGATTAAGAACTAGGTTTTCTCATCTATCTATCAGGATGACGAGTTACTATGCTGCAGACCTATAGGAAAGTTTTTGTCTTCGTGGATCGATGTCTCCATATGAGTTCACTGTTATGTTGTTAGTTTCCTTGTGCAGGTTGCCTCATATTTCATGCCCATACAGCCGTTATGCTTTCCGAGTTATCCAAGGTTTCTAAATTATCTGATGCAATTGCAAAACTCTTTCATCTTGAGTCAATGCCTTTCAGGCCAGAGAAAGGACACTAATTGTTGATTTGAGTTACTATATTACCTCGATGTGTTTGATGAAGGTGTTTAGGAAACCATGTTATTCAAGTCAACCACCCAACAGTCTAGTTGTGTCCATTGTTCTGAGTGTGATAAAACTGTCCATCGTCATCAAAAGCATGCTATGATGCTACTTAGTTAACAGGTATTTTGTATCTGGGTTCTTGAACCCAACAATCATTCTGCTCCCTCCCGTTGATAGTATTTAGCTCGTTCCTTTAGGATATTAGTAACCTTGTTCTAGTCTTCAAGGTCCGTGGTATGTCATTCTTCCAATACCATGAACCAACCCCGGCAGAAGTTCTTTGTGGACGAAAGATCACAACATGAGTGCTCGTGATGAGTTCTTCATTCCATAGCTGTGACTCTGACAATCCTACCCTTATGCATGGGTTATCCGGAAGAATTGTGTTGAACTATGTTCAACATGTTAACCTATGCATCTACAACTCAGGAAAAATCATGTGCTCTTGAGTTGCCCCTCCTCAATTGTATTCTGACCTTCAGCTATCAGTGGATAGTCAAGCGTATGCCATGCATTGGTGTTATCAATGTTGACTACTCTTGTGGTCCGTCAAGCCATTCTACTCCAGAATGACTAGGAGAAACAAACTCCAGTACCTCATCCATTCGTAGGATTGGGTCAAAGCAGTTGTGTTCTGCAGATCAAAATGCCAATCTTTCTTTTGCTCTATTCTACCTTGAGTTATTACCCTCTTCATGTCAAGATTGTTATGAGAACTGCACTCCGTCTTATGAAATCTTGATGTAGTGATACTTCTCTCCATCATCATTCATTCCCTGATTTCTGTGTTGTCTTTAACCAGAACATCGACAAGTGAATTGTGATGTGTGTAATCGATACTACTAGCAACTTCGTTGCTTGGTAGTTAATGGACAACAATTTCATTGTTAGTGGGTTGGTTATCGAATCACCATTCTAAGATTGATCGTGCTACCTAGTCCATCTTTCATGGTGCACTCTTTGATCAATGAGTTAGGATTATGTCAATCCTTCGCTCTGTTGATCATATTGTCGTGCCTTGAGAAGCAAGATCATTCTCGAGCTTGATAGCATATCGTTGGTTCGTGATTTTCCGAATAACTTCTCGGAAGTATTACAAAGTTGTTCCTTGACCGTCATGTTAAGATTGTGACCAAGATGGTTTTACGATAAACCTCCCTTCTCCAAGATCTGTGTTAGATACCCCTAAGCTAGTTGGTTAAGCCAAACAACAACTTGGATAGTTGTAAGATAAAAGCTTCACCTGACTTAGTTCATTCCAGGGGGATGTCTTATTTTGTGGTTGTGTGTGTTGAAGCAAGGCGATATCTTCATCGATTGATCCTTGTAATCAATTGTTGCATCTATCGTCTTATCCAATCTTTGATTTGAGTGTGGGCTATCGTCAAATCAAAATCAGAACGAAAGATCTTCCTAATGTTGTTTTTACTCATGGATGTATCCTTGAGCATACACCATTATATCTTTTGGTCTGACCAATGCTATCACCTTATTTCCATAGTTGTGGAATTCCATCTTCATGGATATTTTGATGAATTGTTGCTGAGCCCATCGACAACATTTTTCATGTGTTCCATGATTCATGATGAACATAACGTTAGTGTTGGAAAATTTGTTGGCAATATCTTAGTGTTCCGTACATGAAGTATATATTGGTGTCAGAAGTGACTTACTCTTTGTTCATGTGCATATGGTGCAAGTTGCCACCATGAACTTGAGAAAGGTCGTTTTGTTTTCATTGGAATCATCCCAAGTCAGTCATCCACGTGCGAAGTATTCTATGGTTTGATAGGCTGATCATATTCATTCCATATGCACTTCGTAGCACACCAAGCCACTGGTTGACTTGTTCAAGGCAAAGAAGTTCCTTCTTAAGACCTATTCGTATGACTTATGCAAGGACTTCATTACCCCAATGATGGTTCCTAACCCGAACTCGGTAGTGTTTTGTTGAAAGACCATGTAGTCATGCTTGTCCTGGGTATCGTGTTCACATGTGTCTTGCAATGCAGCTCATGTTTTGGAGTTGGCTTCTGTAGTTCATTTCCTGAGAATCTCGCAACGTCATCTCTTCGATTTGTGTTGCAACCCTTCACTTTCAGACATGCTGAGTCTGGAATATCCTGACACCAACCATATCTGAATCTCAGGCACATATGATGGTTGGAAAATTGCCCAAGAATTATAATATTGGTCTTACCAAACTAGTGAAGTGGATGTTCTGGCCAACACACTTTGTCAGAAGATCTACAATTATAATATCTTGTATCAGCAATTTCGCCACTTCCCCATGAGGATTTCATATGGCTTATTCTAGAAGTATATCCTTATGGACCCCTTGATCCCAGAAGTCTGACCTTTTTACTTGATGTTCTAGATACCAAACGTTGCCTATAATTGGGTTACGCTATTTAATCAAGGAGAACATTAGAAGCGGAGTGCTAAATGTCTCTCGGCCGATCGTCCAGATTTCGCTCCCTTGGCATAGCTAAGGTGAAATTTGAGAAAGTGTTGTCTTCCTTTGCATCTGCATCCTCCATTATTACATCATGGTAGTGTGATGTGTCACCAGGATCCTTGGCATGGATGTTAGTAAAACCTTGATGAATATGGAAATGATCAAGTTCTTGAGAGCATGCTCAGACACTTGGTTATACTCTCAGTATTAATTGGAATGTGCCTTCCGTTGCCGAGTTATTTTATAACTCTAGTTTCCCTCTGATCTGAGTATGCCATTCTTTGAATTCCTTCCAATGATCACTTCTGAATTGCCTTAGGTTGGTATGAAGAGTTTCAACGATCTCTGGATCAAAAGTAATTCTTTTTGCCACTTAAGGGGTAATCCTACAAGTCATCTTCCCTAAGGTGCCCGTTATGGTACGAAGGGAAACTGACTCCTCGCTACCTTGAAACCACGTCACCATATGTTTTAGTGCGGAATTGTTGCCTACCAATTGAACCTCCATCATCTGCCTCATTCCAATGTCCTCAATGTGTGTTTTGTGTCTCAGCTCGGGAGATGTTATCACGTCTCATTCCATGAGTTGATCATGAGTCACTCGATCTTCGTAAAGATCGATTCTTGTAGAGCTTTCTATAACTTTTGTCTTTCTGTCGGATGAAGACCCCGAAGACAAAGATGTCAAGATCAATATGATGCAATGAATCAACATCTTCGAGGAGGGCACTCGGATCTTGAAGATTGTGGTAGTTAGTGTCCCCTTTGTCCTCTTACCCTACGCCTAAATCTCGAGACGAGATTCTTGTTTAGTGGGGGTGAGTTGTCACATCCCTAGTGTAGCGACCCGACTCAAAATGAGTCAAGCCTCTGTGTGTTTCGTGCCATCCCTGGATCAGTATGCTGGCACACACAGTACATCAATGTATATATCAAAGTGCAATCACATGTAATTAACATAAAACTGATATATACCTTAAAATCTCAGCGGAAACAGTCAACGGGAGTGGAGTCCCAATAACACAAATGGCAGGTTGAGTGCAGATCGTAACCCTGAATCGTACTCTTACCCGTCGTAGAGCTTATCTGCAACATAAGACGTTGCAGCCGTGTAGGTCAATACATTGAATGTACCGGCAAGATCACCGTAGCAGAACAAAAGATAAAAACTATTCTATATGCAGTAAGGCTTTGTTGTTCTGTGTCTGAGTTTTTGCATAAAAGCTGATTTTCTTTTCTATTGCTATAACAAAGGAATATCAGAAGTTTTCACTACAGAGTTACCTAACATGACATGGTTCTGCCAACCGATGTCTTAATGCCCACAAGTATCAATATTTTCCCAACAATTAATTATCAGTCCAGTGTTGGGAGTTCAGAGATAGATCCAAGTCCAGAGGCTCAAATTGTCCGTAACCGGGGACACGGCTAATCGATTAGGTTTAACTCTGTAGAGTGTTGTGTACTTTACACACAAGATTCGTTCCCTCCTGGTAAGTCCTCGCACTGCCAGGTGTTTGAGAACAGGACGAACGAAACATGGTCTTTTAGAGTGTTTCCCTAACTACTGTTAGTGCCCATCCAATCCTAACATCGACTACATCTCGTAGCACTGCCCAGCCAAAGTCACAACAAAGATCAACCAAGCCAGAGCCCGTAATGACTTGTGGCTACACAGGTAAGCTTCCGGGCATGAAGTATTCTTCCGTTTCTTTGAGTCTGGGTGAAGCTTTCCGCAAGATTTCATGGCGCTTCTTCATGCATCCCGACCATCCACTGGTTACTCCAGGGATGCCCATCAATTCCATCCTTCACCCACTAGTGTGTATTGAAAACTTGTTTCTCAAGTCTCGAAGTCTTGAGGTCTTGAAGATGCAGGACTTGAAGATGCCTTCATGAAGTTGTCTTCTTGACATAGAGTCCTCCTTCTCACACCACTCACGAACACTCATACCAGACCTCGTCTACTTTAGCATAGCATTAAAATAACTAACGTTCTCGGGGCTTTAGTAACAAGTGGTGGGTTCCTACCTCATGCATTCTACTTGACTACAAGAATTTTCAATAACACTACTGGAGGGATTTGTTGAATGATATCACTACATGCAATAAAACATAGGTATGAAATAGATGGTCAAAGTGAACTTGCTTGTACTGTTGATGAAGAAAAATATCGCTCTCAAAAATAACTTGATAGACTATTCGTCACTCTCCGATAAAAAATCTATAAAAACAAACATTTCACTCATATAAGCAATCATATTAGCAATCAATTCTAACAATCAAAAAGTCAGACAAAAACAAAAGCAACAAGGTTATGATGAAGGAAATACTTAAGACAAAACTCAAAACAATAAAGTTTCATCAACAAAACTAAGGTTGGTTTTCTCTACAAATAAATCCTATTTTCAAAAGTAAAAACACAAAAACAAGGTAAAATATAACAAAAGTATTCTAGCAAATATTTTACTAGCAAAAGTGTTACTTTTGAAAATCAACTAAGAACTATGATAAATAACACACTAAAAACTATAAGTTTTCTAGCTAATAATCTTAACAACAAGTAAAACCAAAGAAATAATAAAATAAGATAAATCAATTTATAAAACAACTAATTTAATAGAAGGTAAACTTATAAACCAATTTATAAAAATATTTTCAAATAGGAAATCAAACTAGCAATGAAATCAACTTGCAAGTTATGTTTGAACTAGAATTGATTCCATGCAAGAGAACTAATAAATCACATAGAAATAAACTTGGTTGAAATATTAGTTCTAACTAACATAAAAAAAAGTAAAACTTGTCTACTAATATAAAAGAAAACAAATTAAAAATAATTAAAACAAAAGAAATAGAAATAAACCTAAAAGAACTAAAACAGAAACTGTTTTGTTAAAAATACAAATTTAATATATTCTAAAAATTCTCAAATTATACCTACTGTTAAATAAAGAAAAACAAAAACAGAACTAATTCTGTAAAACAAAGCTAAAACAGAAAAAGAAAAACGTTTCTAAGCGGACACGGGTACACATGGCGCTTTGTGATTGGTTTTGAGGTGTGAGTGTTCCAACATTTCGGGCGGATTGACGACTCCTAACAGAAAATGTTTCGGCATTTTATAATAAAACCTACGTTCTAATCCTGGCCGTTCATATAGATCGGGTGGGGGAGGAGGAAAGGGGAGCTCACTGCGATGGAGGTGGACTCCGGCGAGAGCTCCGGCGACAGTGACGTCTCAGGCGTGAACGAGTATGACGCTCCGGTGCTCGGGGACGACGGCGAAGGGGTCCAGGCAATGCGACGGTGAACGACGCATCCAGAGGTGGTCGAAGGTGAGCTCGGGGACGACGGTGGCGACGACGGTGAGCTTCGAGGCGGCGATGGCGCTTGGTTGGTCGACGGGAAGGTCGCTCCGGTGGCTCTAGAGCACGGGCGAGTGCACGGGGAGGTGCGGGCGAGGATGGTGGAGCGGATGGTGTGCCCGGGTAGCGAGGGGAGTGGCTAGGGCGAGCACGGGGTCGGCAATGCGCGGCGGCCGTGGGTAACTCCGGCAAGCAATTTGGCGAGGTAGAGGGCAGGGCGTTGGGGTTTCAGGGGGGGGGGGAAACGGCTCGAGGAGGGGTTGGGGTTTTATAGGCAGTCTAGTGGTCGTCCGAAAGGAAAGGGAGAGGGAGATCGCGACGGATCCGGTGGTCGTCGGCGTTGGAAAGGAAAGAGGGAGGGAGGAAGAAGGAAGGTGACCGACGGGGCGACTTGGTCGGGCGGTGGGGCCCGCACGTCAAAGAGAGAGGGAGAGGGTGAGCGGCATCGGTGGCTGATCCGAAGGAGATTCGGATCCGATCTGGATCCGGGTCGGGCCAGATTCGGTAGGTGGGCCACGGTGGGTTTCCTAATTTAAAATATTTCCTTTTATCAAATAACAGAGAAGGAAACTATATTTTGGGCAATCAAAACTTTTCCAAAAAGTAAAGTTTTATATACCAAAATGATCAGAGAAATAAATACAATAGGATGAACATTTTCCATGGCCGGAATAAATAGTAAGAAAAATATTTTTTCAGAAAATACCTAAATTGAATAAAATTCCTTTTGCAAATAATTTTCAAATAACCCCATGGGTTTTAGGGTTCAAATATTTCACAAAAAATAACCCTGGTGTGGAGTGTCATGTTACTCCTCTCAAAATCTTGTCAAGGGTATTTGAATTCTTTCAAAATTTAAAATTGAACCAAATATGAAACGAATTCCAAAAAGAACAATTCAGAGATTTTCAAATCCACTTTTCAAATTCCTTGTTTATGAAGAAGTCATGTTATCTTCTCTCACTGATTTGAATTGTAGGAATTTGAATTCCAAAAGCATATGGGTAAGTCATGTCATTCCCACTCATTGAAAAGTTTTTTTAAAGTTTCAAATTCCACTCAAATTCAATCACTCAATCAAACAAACAATCATTCTAATATTTATTATAACATTCCAAAATTTGGGATGTTACAAACCTACCACACTTAAAATGAATCTCGTCATCGCGATTCGAAGAGGCTAGAAAGAAAAGGTTAGGGTTTGGGGGTCTTCTAACAAATCCATTGACATGCAAAGGTGTGGGGTCTACCACACTTAAAAATGAAAATTACTGGTCCCTCAAAATCATGACAGTCCTCTGGGTGCATCTGTCTCTTCACATTCTTTACGATAGCTCCTTCGGTGATGCTCTTTCATTTAAATCAAAAATCTTGTGTTCTCATAACAAATTGTATTTCCTCCGATACTGGGTCTTCTTAGCTAATAAGTCTCGCGGTCATTCTAAGTAACTTTTCGAAGATCTCATGGTGGTCTACCATTTGTGGGTATCCTGCAGTGAAATGGGTCTTGGCTTCATTCCTCACCATAAAATTCCTACGTGTGGCAGCAACTGCCATGTACAAGGGGTTTTCTTCATACCATTCTAAGGCTTAAACAAAAGCTTCAAAGAACATCGTCTCTTTACTATGGGTAAATCACTCAGATTTACCATTCCGAATAGCAAGAGAAATGATAAGAGTAAGTCATCATGGTGATCAATCCATGCCGCACTGAAATCATTACATTGTATAAGGTTCAGTGAATCTCGTATTCTAACACTTGGGCTTCCTCACAAGCATTGCAGAAATTTCTCGGGTCAACGAATGAAGTTCGAAAAAATCCATTGATTCTGCAAGCTGAGCAAAAACATCTATCATTCCTTCACAACTCTCAGGTTATCGTATACTCCTAAGAAAACGTTTGTTGATCCAATCACAACTTCTTGCTTCATGATCTTCGGGCAACCTTCATGAAATCGTGAGAGCCATCCTTGATACAGGTTCTATCCCTTGAATATGTTTTCCTTTCCATTGGTCTGTTTACCAATAGAAGTTTTGGTTCATCATATTCAAAATCCAAGGTATAATATTTCAGGTGTCATCCACATAGTTGGATATGGTTCCACATTCTCTTCACCTGTATTCAATTATCCAAACTCCTTTACGGGAATGGTACTTTGTTTATTCATTCGTCGATGTGGTTACTACCACACTTAAAATGAAATGTACACATGCCGGCATAGACCATATATATGTCCTTCCTCTCCACATGAATAACATGACTTGGTACTTATGTTTGGGTCTGGTATATCTCCCATCATCATGGGTTCTTCTAACTTATTCTCGAGGGCTTCTTTCATTGCTTCCTTCTGCAGCTTCATGACTTCTTGTACCTTGGGGTATATTTGACATTGTGCTGGATAGTGAGTGGTTCCTTCACACAAGCAACATGTCACCTGCCCAGTTGCGCATTCCTCAACTCGGTGATTTTCTTCACAATGAGGGCATCCTTCCTTGTGTTCTTCCTGGGTGTGTCCTATCTCCCCACATATATTGCATGCACAAATCTTCTTCACTTCTTTGCAACGGGGATTCCGGGTGTTGGTGACAACATGAGACTTTTGCAGAGTCCTCTTGAATTCTTCCCAGGTGATGGATGCTTGCCTATCATGGATAGCTTCATGCATCTTCCACCAATTTGCAGCACCTTTTGCAAAGTACCGAAGAGCATACTGGACCATCTCGTTCCTTGCAACATGGTGACTCCTTAGATGATACTCCATGTTCTAAATCCATTCTTCTGTCTCTAACTGAGTCATCGATCCAGAATACACGAGTCCAGCTTCATTCGTCATCTATTGGGTTCAAGGTTTTGGGGATGAGATGGGTAAGAGAGAGAGAGAAAGAGAAGGGATACAAAGAACTCAAAGACACAAAAAAATCAAACTCAAGTCCACATATTCATAAAGTTCAATCAAACTATAGTATCGCCACCCACACAAGGTTGGTATGGTCGATCACTCAAATCGTAAAAATGTTTATCCTTTATTCTCTCATGGTGGGGCTACTACTAAGCTAGTCTATATCATGTCTTCGTCTTCAGTGCGCTTCTTCTTCTGGTCATGCTTGATATTCTCAAGTTCTTCTACCAGATTTTCCCTATTGATGCAGAGTTTCCGGTGTCGTCCCTGTAGTTCCAGGAGTTGGTTCTTGAGCTTCTGAATTTCAACATCTCCAGCATGTGCCATGGCCTGACTTTTCTTCAATTCTTGACGAAGCTTCTGAATCTTGGGATCATGTTTCTTCAGATTGGCTACCTTCAGCTTCTCAGCCTTGAGGTTCTCATGAAGTGCTTCGTTCTCAAATAACTCTAAGTGAAGGTCCATTTGAAGGTTCTTGATGTATTGCTCCACTTCTTGATTGTACACAAGTACGGGTGAAAACTTCATCTTCTGTTCGTCGGTCAGGTTGATGAGAGCTCCATCAGGCTTCTGCCATCCAAGCCTTCCAAGGTAGTGGTTGCACAACTCAGCATGATGACAATAGCTCAAACGTGCGATGGCCTCATGGACAACGGTGTTCATGCCCATGTCACATTCATGGCTCAATGTGCCATAGTTGATGTCTTCAGTCTTGGGGTCTTCTGTACGTCTAAAAACTTTAGTTTTGATGCCCCAGAATCCAGACTTCCTCTTAGTCGCCTTGATCTTAGGTATCAGCAGCTTCACCATCTGCACTAGCTCTACGAGGAATGAGCCTCCGAGGACATCTTCGTAGTCCTCTCTTTTGTTCAGGGTGTAGTTCTCCATCTATAGTTTGAAACAGGGAGGGTTCAGTAAAAGAATTTAGAAGTATGAGAGTAGTGAAAACAAAAGTTGTTCCTATCAAGGTCTTCCTATTTCTAAGCCATTTCCTAGGTTCACGTCGTACAGTCAACATGTGCTTTGATACCATCTCTGTAGCGACCCAACTCAAAATGAGTCAAGCCTCTATGTGTTCTGTGCCATCCCTGGATCAGTATGCTGGCACACACAGTACATAAATGTATATATCAAAGTGCAATCACATGTAATTAACGTAAAACTGAAATATACCTTAAAATCTCAGCGGAAACAGTCAACGGGAGTGGAGTCCCAATAACACCAACAGCAGGTTGAGTGCAGACCGTAACCCTGAATACTACTCTTACCCATCGTAGAGCTTATCTGCAACATAAGACGTTGCAGCCATGTAGGTCAGTACATTGAATGTAACGGGAAGATCACCATAGCAGAACAAAAGATAAAAACTATTCTATATGCAGTAAGGCTTTGTGGCTATTTGTCTGAGTTTTTGCATAAAAACTGACTTTATTTTCTTTTCCTACAACAAAGGAATATCAGAAGCTTTCACTAGAGAGTTACCTAACATGACATGGTTTCGCCAACCGATGTCTCAATGCCCATAGGTATCAATACTTGCCCACAATTAATTATCAGTCCAGTGTTGAGAGTTCAGAGATAGATCCAAGTCTAGAGGCTCAAATTGTCCGCAACCGGGGACACGGCTAATCGATTAGGTTTAACTTTGTAGAGTGTTGTGTACTTTATCCACAGGATTTGTTCCCTCCTGGTAAGTCCTCGCACTGCCGGGTGTTTGAGAACAGGACGAACGAAACATGGTCTTTCAGAGTGTTTCCCTGGCTACTGTCAGTGCCCATCCAATCCTAACATCGACTACATCTCGTAGCACTGCCTAGCCAGAGTCACAACAAAGATGAACCACGCCAGAGCCCATAGTGACTTGTGGCTACACAGGTAAGCTTTCGGGCATGAAGTATTCATCCGTCTCTTTGAGTATGGGTGAAGCTTTCCGCAAGATGTCATGGCGCTTCTCCATGCATCCCGGCCATTCACTGGTTACTCCAGGGATGCCCTTCAATTCCATACTTCACCCAGTAGTGTGTATTGAAAACTTGTTTCTCGAGTCTCGAAGTCCTGAGGTCTTGAAGATGCAGGACTTGAAGATGCCTTCATGAAGTTGTCGTCTTGACGTAGAGTCCTCCTTCTCACACCACTCAGGAACACTCATACCAGACCTCGTCTACTTTAGCATAGCATTAAAATAACTAACGTTCCCGGGGCTTTAGTAACAAGTGGTGGGTTCCTACCTCGTGCATTCTACTTGACTACAAGAATTTTCAATAACACTACAGGAGGGATTTGTTGAATGATATCACTACATGCAATAAAAGATAGGTATGAAATAGAAAAAATATTGCTCTCAGAAATAACATGATAGACTATTCGTCACTCTCTGATAAAAAATCAATAAAAACAAACATTTCATTCATATAAGCAATCATACTAGCAATCAATTCTAACAGTCAAAAATTAACACAAAACCAAAAGCAACAAGGTTGTGATGAAGGAAATACTTAAGACAAAACTCAAAACAATAAAGTTTCATCAACAAGGTTGTGATTCCATGCAAGAGAACTAATAAATCACATAGAAATAAACGTGCTTGAAATATTAGTGCTAACTAACATAAAACAAAGTAAAACTTGTCTACTAATATAAAAGAAAACAAATTAAAAATAATTAAAACAAAAGAAATAGAAATAAACCTAAAAGAACTAAAACAGAAACTGTTTTGTTAAAAATACTAATTTAAAATATTCTAAAAATTCTCAAATTATACCTACTGTTAAATAAAGTCAATAGTTACAACTAGCAAAAAGAATCAACTCAAAATCTATTTTTAAACTCAAGATATCCAGAAAATAAGATTTTAATCAAATCTGTTTGAATGCAAATTTAAGTTAACCAAATATGGTCAAACTTCATATCTACAGAAACTAGAACAAATTTGTGACACAATGCAAAAAAGAATCATTGAAAAACAATTAAAAACATAAAATATATAAAGAAAAAAATAGAACTAATTCTGTAAAACAAAGCTAAAACAGAAAAAGAAAAACGTTTCTAAGCGGACAGGGGTAGATGTGGCGCTCTGTGATTGGTTTAGAGGTGTGAGTGTTCCAACGTTTCGGGCGGATGGCCAACTCCTAAAAGAAAACGTTCGGCGTTTTATAATAAAACCTACGTTCTAATCCTGGTCATTCATATAGATCGGACGGGGGAGGAGGAAAGGGGAGCTCACAGAGGTGGAGGTGGAGTCCGGCGAGAGCTCCGGCGACGGCGAAGTCTCGGGCGTGAACGGGGATGATGCTCAAGTGGTCGGGGACGACGGCGATGGGGTCTAGGCGATGCGGCGGTGAACGACGCGTCCAGAGGTGGTCGAAGGTGACCTCGGGGATGACGGTGGCGACGACGGCGAGCTTCGAGGCGGCGATGGCGCTCGGGTGGTCGATGGGGAGGTCGCTCCGGTGGCTCTGGAGCACGAGCCAGTGCACGGGGAGGTGCAAGCGAGGATGGTGGAGTGGATGGTGTGCTCGGGTAGCGAGGGGAGTGGCTAGGGCGAGTACGGGGTCGGCAATGGCGCGGCGGCCGTGGGTAACTCCGGCAAGCGATTTGGCGAGGTAGAGGGCACGGCGTTGGGGTTTGGGGGGGGGCAACAGGTCGAGGAGGGGCTGGGGTTTTAGGGGCGGTCTCGTGGTCGTTCGAAAGGAAAGGGAGAGGGAGGTCGCGGTGGATCCGGTGGTCGGCGGTGTTGGAAAGGAAAGAGGAAGGGAGGAAGAAGGAAGGTGACCGACGGGGCTATTCGGTCGGGCGGTGGGGCCCGCGTGTCAGAGAGAGAGGGAGAGGGTGAGCAGCATCGGTGGCCGATCCGAAGGAGATTCGGATCCGATCTGGATCCGGATCGGGCCAGATTCGGTAGGTGGCCACGGTGGGTTTCCTAATTTAAAATATTTCCTTTTATCAAATAACGGAGAAGGAAACTATATTTTGGGCAATCAAAACATTTCCAGAAAATAAAGTTTTATATACCAGAATGATCACCGAAATAAATGCAATAAGATGAACATTTTTCCACCGCAAGAATAAATAGTAAAAAAATAATTTTTTCAGAAAATGCCTAAATTGAATTTAATTCCTTTTGCAAATAATTTTCAAATAACCCCATGGGTTTTAGGGTTCAAATATTTCACAAAAAATAACCCTGGTGTGGAGTGTCATGTTACCCTCTCAAAATCTTGTAAAGGGTATTTGAATTCTTTCAAAATATAAAATGGAACCAAATATGAAATGAATTACAAAAAGAATAATTCAGAGATTTTCAAATCCACTTTTCAAATTCCTTGTTTATGAAGAAATCATGTTATCTTCTCTCACTGATTTGAAATGTAGGAATTTGAATTCCAAAAGCATATGAGAAAGTCATGTCATTCCCACTCATTGAAAAGTTTTTTTAAAAGTTTCAAATTCCACTCAAATTGAATCACTCAATCAAACAAATAATCAGTCTAATATTTATTATAACATTCCAAAATTTGGGATGTTACACCTAGTAACCCCCTTTGCATTGTGCTAGCTAATGTAGCATAATGTTTAATTTTCTTCAACATGAAATGGGGATTATCACAAACATTAGCACCTCACGTGAAATAAACCAACTCAAATCTTTGTGATTTTCAATGAACCCAAAATGGCCTTCAAAAATGTTCATCTTTCCTGATAAATATTGGTAACAATATTTAGAGTTGCCTTTTATTTTAAGCAACCACTTTTGGCATGTTTAATAATTCAACAAAGTTTCTGAAAAGGACAAATAATGAACTATAATTATTATAGCTATTCAAAATTGCTGAAACTTTTTGTGGAGGTTTGAAATATTCAAACTAAGCTGTACAAAATATTTTAGTAATTATATGCCAGGTATTTGTGCCTACACAAAAATAAAACATATGTCAGAATTTAGAAAAATATAGAAATATAAGAGAGAGACAAAGAGAGAGAGAGAGAGATCACCTGAGGCCGAACAACAGGCTGGCCCAATTGGCCCATCTACCAGTCATCGTCTACCTCTGCCAGTAAGCAGAGGAGAAGAGGACACGGCGATGGAGGCCAAGACGCCATGACTCCTGCGTGCTTGGCCTCCTCCTCGTTGCGTTGGCGAGGGGATAGACCATAGAGCGCCGTCTTGATCGGCCGCTCTCCCCATTCGCCCCCGCTCCTCTCTCCTTTCCCTCTGCTCCGCCATGGTCCCCCGCCATAGCCGCCGCTCCAGCCGTTCCCCTTCGCTCCCCGAGTAGCTCCCCAACTCCACCTCGACCTGCTGCTGCTCCCTGTCGAGCCACGCGTCGCTGGAGCCCCCCCGGTGACGCCTCGGTCCTCTTCTTCATCCTCGACCACCGGAGATCGCCGCCATCCATCCGGTGAAAGCAGACTGTCCCCGAGTTCGCTTTCGACGGCATCGTGATCGCCGTGAGCCCCTGGCCCTTTCCCCTCTCATCACTGGCCATTTCGATCCCTGGTTCATCGAGCCCGTGCTCGGCCGAGCTCCAGCAGCCGTCGAGCTCGTCGCCAGCCATGCTCCAAGCCATCCCCACCTATGGGATGTGTCTCGTTGGACGTGCGCGAGTGCGGGCGCTCGTTTGAGCCCCTTCGCCGTCGTTTTGGTCACCGGAGGGCGATTCCCGACCCCCTTCGCCGTCCCTGGAGTCGGCGGCGGCTCAACGCCGGCGAGCCAGCCCAATTTGACCATGGGACTCACCCCCTCTAGGTCACTGGCAAGTGGGGCCTAGCCTGATTAGTTTAGGTCAATTAAAAAATTAATTAACTTAATGACCCACCGACAGGTGGACCTAACCTTGCTAATTAGCAATTAACAATTAAATTAATTCCTGTTAGTGCCTCGGTCACTCACCAGTGGACCCCACTATCCAGGTTTGACCTGGCAATAGCCAGTTGACCTGGTGACCTCATGGTGATGCTTGCTGATGTAGTAATTGATTTTCTGATTTAAAATTAATTCCAGAAAATGCTAAAAACTTTAGAAAATCATAGAAAATAATCTGTAACTCAGATTGAAATAATTTATATATGAAAAGTGATGAGAAAAATCCAATGAATCTGTTTATGCCATGATCATGCTTGTTTGAACAAGTTAACATCACCAAGTATGACATTTGCGGTTAGGGCAATATATGAAATACCATTTGGAGTTGGAATTCAAAATTGTTTGAATTCCACTTCAATTAACTTGGTTAATTATTCCTCTAGGTCAACTTAGTAACTTAATTTGCCTTGTCATACATCATGTTTGTTGCATTGCATTGAATGTATTCCTTCCTTGTTTGCTGGTGTTTGTTTCTTCTCGGAAGACGTTGGTTCCGACGTTGTGATCGTTGACTCTATGAAGAGAAGAAATATCTTCAGAACTGTCAGGCAAGTACCCCCCTTGAGCGTACTAATATGAACCCACCCTCTTGCTCCTGCTCTCTTTTATGGCATCAGGACAATCACGATTCAATTGTAACATGTTCTCGGTAGTTGAACCCATTCCTTTGCAAGGCATGTCTTTGCCATAGTAAATAGTTGAAACCACTTAGCATGAGTAGCAACTTCTTGAGCCTGTTTGTGCTTACTCATCCATGCTTGCTTACTTTGCCTGCTATGCTTAGAGTTGTGTCGGGTCTGATCCATCTAGGCGATGAATTGGAATGGTGGTGAACATGTCCTACTGTGTGAGAGCTAAGTGTGTGAACACCATTTGGTAAAGGTAGCGATGAGAGGCCATGTAGGAGTACATGGCGGGTTGTCTCATTTGGGCCGTCTTTAGGAGCTGAGTTCTGTGTATGTTATCCAAGACAAGATACTACCACGCATTGGGATCCTTAATTGACCCTCTCGGCTTATTAATCGCTTTGATCTCTGTCCAGGAGTTGTAACTAGTTTTTGGTGTTTGTAGGCTGTGCTAGCGGCCGTGTATAGCGCTGATCGGAGGGGTAGGCTATGGCATGGTAGATGCACCAGTGGCCGGTGTACCAAGCGTAGAACCATCCGTCGATGTGGGCTTGGAAACCCTATACACATCGTTTGGGGCCGTATTGGAAACTTCGACCGGATTTCCTTGTGGGTTCAGTCTCAAATAGGCAATAAACCTGGACTAGGGTCTTGTGTGGTTGACGGTCGTGGCCGGCGACCACGCTAGTGCTTCCTCTTGAAGGTTGCCAAGATGCATGACGTGCATATGGTGGTAAGTGGTGGGAGCGTGTGTGAAGAAGTATACCCCTACAGGGTGAATCAATCTGTTCGAATAGCCGCGTCCTCGGATATGGACTACTTGCAGAACTTATGCGGCACTTAGACAAGTGAAATGGATACCTCTAAAATACGTAAGATAAGCGTGAGTGCTATGGATGGCCTTCTCGTAGGGAGACGAGAGTGGATCCATAGTGGTGTATTGATATGGTGAATATGTGGACTCGTGTGCGCTATCCCACCTCTAAAGAAAGTATTTCTAGTCATAATATAGGTTAGCCAAGAGTCAAAGCAGGCTTGGTGCAATAAACTCCACAACCCCCTTTGTTGACAATGATGCATATGTAGATAGTTCTGATGTAAGTCTTGCTGAGTACCTTTGTACTCATGGTTGCTTAATTTATGTTTTTGCAGATGAGACGTCAGTCTCATTAGTGACCCTTATGACATGAAGTGCGATGTTGACTGGGTTAGCTTGGGAATCCCAGATGGAGGTTTGGTTCCTGTGTTAGGGTCGTTCTATCCTTTCAGGCTTCTCTAGCCACTTTTGTAGATGTGTGTAGTCGGACATCTTTAACTTCCGCTTCTTTGTGTGAATGCTCTGAATGTTGGGTCTTGTGACCCCTGCTTGTAACATCTTATCGTGTTGGCTCTTCCGAGCCTTCTAAATAAATATTGTAATGTTGTATGGTTATATTGTAATGCCATAGTTGTATCTATGCATATCGGGCATGTCATGCGTACGTGTGATGTGCAACGGTATGTATGGGATATGCCACCTAGTTGTGTGCCTTTAGTAGTACTCTTTATGGGGAAATCTCTCTTTGTGCTTCCACTGAGCCTTGGTAGCTTGCTACTGCTCTTGACACATTGATTGAACGACGTGTATCCTTCTCTGTTGTTGTGTCTGTCCCTTCAGGGAAATGTCTCACAGTGTAATGGAGTCCCTGTAGCCTGCTACGACTTGTCTACGTGCAATGATGACATTTATGTCCCACATCGTAATGGAGTCCTTGTAGCTTCCTATGACTCGTCTACACATGCTAGAGACCGACACCTGCAATGCTGGGTTACGTATGCCTGTCCCTGTATGGATGGGCCACTTGGGTTCTATGACTAGTCATGTCGTCCCGGGTTCTTTGACATTTGAATGCTAGCGACACATTCACATACGTGAGCCAAAAGTCACAAACGGTCCCGGCCCAGGTAAGGTGGCAGCCGTGGAGATAACCGTGCGTGAGGCCGCATTGCTGGGTTAAGTATGCCTGTCCTTGTACCGATGTGCCACACTAGTGGAAAAAGGCCCATTTGTCCCGGTTCGTAAGGCCCATTTGTCTCGGTTCAGGAACCGGGACTATAGGGTCGGGACTAAAGCCCACGACCTTTAGTCTTGGTTCTCTTAAGAACCGGGACAGATGGGGCTACATGTGGCCACTCAGCTGAGCCCAGGCAGGAGAAAGAGCGTCCATGCGTCAGCAGCTCAGGAGCTGTTGTTTTTTGAAAGAGGGGGGGGTTTGAGGGTTTTGGAGGGTTAATTTAGGGGTTTCATATATTTTGTTACATAGCTAATAGAGAGAAGTGATATCTCTTGTCTCCGTGCTTTTCCATGACGCTACGTACTATACTTATAGATAGAACATATAACACAATTTAATCATCATTTTCGTCAATGAGACATCATATAACAAGTTGGTCACTAGTCATAATCACAACTCCTCCACCACCTCATCATCATCATCAACTCTAACACATTGTAGCACATAATAACACATTCTACCTAGGACCTACGTACTCCTATCTCGTAGGACCTACTCTATCCTCTCTTAGGTACAATATCATAAAACAAGATAGGCCCTAACTCTCCGTTATGGAGAACGGAGATCATCATGTCTCCCATTCTTTGCCTACGCACAATGTTGCTTCCAAGTAGCTCTCTACGATTGAGCATACACTTTTTCCAATCTTTGATTGTCATGACTCCATCGGTTTTAGAAATCCGGTATGGACAGGAGTGATGCGTAGGCTCACCTGGCCGTGGTGGCCCTAAGCTCGTAACAACAACGCAATCCTCCGGCATTTTTTCTTGAAAAACACAGTACTAACTTTGTAGTTAGCGATGTAGTTTAGTTTTAGAAGAATTTATGCAAAAGATGCATGGCTGTCGTAATAGTAGAATTAAAATCTAACCATGTAATCTCCATGGATGTTACTATAGTTCACCACGTGCACTAGTGGCACGTATTGACCATAATGTGCAGGAGTTTGATACTAGCTATTGTAATTCTCAAGATGACTAAGAAATGCGGTAAGATGATCTTTCTCCTTATAAGTTAATTCTGCTTCATCACTGTAGTAGTAGGTTCTGTCTACCATCTTCCGTACATTTTTGAAGAATGAAAATAAGCTGTCAATGCAAATAAGTTGTCAACTATTAAATAAACAATATAAATTACTTAATAAATATGGTTGAGAAACTCACATAATGGTAGAACTGGAGGCGTCTGCACATCGACCCAGATGTTAATATTACCTTCAATTTCATCTTGTGGACGAATATCAAAGGTGATAAGCATATTAGGCTCAAATGCATAAGCCTTGCATAGTGCTTGCCAATTTTTGCATTCCAAATAGCAATAGGTGTCTGCATGGTACAATTTTACCGCAAAATTAAAACCATGCTCGGTCCTCAAGTGAACTATCTTTACCTCCATATTTTTTTATTATTGAAACCAATCTTATCGAAGACAGCAATTCTTGCATGGCAGGGGATATGCTAGTAGAACAGTAAAAAATTAAAATTACTTATAAGTTGAATCAAAAGAGGCAGAAGTCATGCTTAATTACGAAAAAAAGACTTATCATTCTGACTTACTGTATCCACTTCGAAGGTCTCATCCAGCATGATGCTGAAGCGCCTACCATGAACTAGGAAAGTCTTTTCACACAGGCCACGCTAGTCTTCTTAGTATTCGCACATACCGAATTCACTTTCGTCGTCAGACATTTCCTATGTTCATAGTTGAAACATTTAAAATTGATCGAAGGAAACTACGAGAAAACTGATCAACACACAGATCACTATTACTCAATATGCAACGGGTTGACTTTAGGTCTATCGAGTCTTTCCTTCCTAAACTCCCATATCACGTATATGGTGGGCACTCTGATATTGCGACCGTCGGTGATGGTGGTTCCTCCATTCGTCCCCGAGTGCACTACACCAAAATGTCTAGCACACGGGAACGAAGGAGAAGCGACCCCCATGACAACAGTCGGGATTCTTCCTCTCTCATATATATATATATATATATATATATATATATATATATATATATGGTGGACACTCACCCTCACTGAAAGACACACAATGAGCCGAAATAGACCTAAAGTCAACCTGTTTCATATATCGAGCAATGACATAGAAAAAATTCCCTATGTTTTACCGGAATGACTTGCAAATCACAAATACATTTATAATGAACTCGAATATAATATCACTAATACATCATCCCGAATAATCCAGTTCAAGAATTACGACACTCTTTGGATCCTAATGTGTGTGTGACTTTTGGTCCGTCGAGGCTTTCCTTAAGTAACTCTCATATCTCATTGTGTGTTGGTGCGCTCTCTCTCACACTGATATGGTGGTGTATATATGTTGGTGGGCAATCTCTCACAGTAATAGTTCGACCATTGGTGATGGACGCCCCGCCTCTTCTCTTCTAGCGCATTATACCGACGAGTATATCGCAAAGAAAAGAAGAAAGACGAGGCGCCCCCCACGACAACAGTCGGGATTCCTCCATCAAGAACACACATGAAACTCACACAAGGAGCAACGACAGACCGAAAGTCACACACGCATTATATCGATAAAATATCACAAATACATTAATATTTATAATGAACTCGAATATAATATCACTAATACATCATCCCGAATAATCCAGTTAATGCATCATCAAATATTAACTACTGCATCTCGAATATTATCATATAAGATCACTAATACAGATCGAATATCCTAGAATCCAAAGTGGAGGATCTGCCAGGTATTGTCGAACTGGGCGTCCAACACCGCCATGTAGCGACGGACGTGCTTGTCCTCCTCCCTGACACGGCGACGTACCACCTCCGCGGGTGCCCGCTCCCTCCACACCGAAAGTGGCCCACGTGACCACCATCACAGAAGCTCCGGTCGACGATGATACCTGCATTCCTCACCAACCTCCGATCCCAGGAAGGTAGCACCTCCAAGTGCCAGCCCGGCGGAGCCGAGTCCCAAACATGGCGCCTATCAAGCAGGTGTTGGAAATATGCCCTAGAGGCAATATATAAAGTGTTTATTATTATATTTCCTTGTTCATGATAATCGTTTATTATCCATGCTATGATTGCATTGTTTGGAAACACATTGCATGTGTGGGTAAATAGACAACACAGTGTCCCTAGTATGCCTCTAGTGAACTAGCTCGTTGATCAAAGATGGTCAGGGTTTCCTAGCCATTGACATGTGATGTCATTTGATAACGGGATCACATCATTAGGAGAATGATGTGATGGAAAAGACCCAAACTACAAACGTAGCATATGATCGTGTCAGTTTATTGCTACTGTTTTCTGCATGTCAATGTATATGTTCCTATGACCATGAGATCATGCAACTCACGGATATCGGATGAGTGCCTTGTGTCTATCAAACGTCACAACGTAACTGGGCGACTATAAAGGTGCTCTACAGGTATTTCTGATGATGTCTGTTGAGTTGGCATGGATCGAGACTGGGATTTGTTACTCCGTGTGACGGAGAGGTATCTCGGGCCCCACTCGGTAATGCAACAACACAATAAGCCTTGCAAGCAATGTGACTAATTGTTAGTTGCGGGATCTTGTATTACGGAACGAGTAAAGAGACTTGCCCGTAACGAGATGGAACTAGGTATGGAGATACCGACGATCGAATCTCGGGCAAGTAACATACCGAAGAACAAAGGGAACGTTATACGGGATTAACTGAATCCTTGACATAGAGGTTCGACCGATAGATCTTCGTAGAATATGTAGGAACCAATGTGGACGTCCAAGTCCCGCCATTGGTTATTGGCCGTAGAGGTGTATCGGTCATGTCTACATAGTTCTCGACCCCGCAGGGTCTGCACACTTAAGGTTTGGTGACGTTTTGGTAGTATAGAGTTATGTATGGTGGTGACCGAAGGATGTTCGGAGTCTCGGATACGATGCTGGACATGACGAGGATCTCCAGAAGAGTCTGGAGATAAAGATTGATATATGTGATAAAAGTGTTTTGATCTCTACAAGAGTTCCGGAATTAACCGGAAGGGGTTTCGGATGTTTACCGAAGTGTTCGGGTACAACAACACCTTATATGGACCAATGGGGTAAAACCCACAAGGTATTGGAAAGGGCAAAAGGAAGTTTTGCTGCTGCCTTAAGCAGTAAGGCAGTACTACCACTTGTGAAGCGGTACTACCGCTCAAGCGGTACTACCGCTCGTGAAGCGGTACTACTGCTTGTGCGCGGGACTGCAGGGATCCGAGTTGGACTCTTTTCTTGGTGGCCAAACCGACCTTGTGCGGGCAAAATCGACCTTGTAGAGGTTTTTGCTCCAAATTTAGACCCCAGGGCTCAGCATATAAATAGAGCGGCAGGGCTAGCACACGGGACACAACTTACGACCACGTGCTACCCGTTCCACCGGTACTCCTCTTGATCGGTTTTCTGCAGCGCTTAGGCAAAGCCCTGTCGGAATTGCTCCACCACCACCATCACCGGAGCGCCGTCACGCTGCCGGTGAACTCTCTCTCCTCTCCACCTCCTCTTGCTGGATCAAGACGGTGGAGATCGTCATCAAGCTGCACGTGTGCTGAACGCGGAGGTGCCGTCCGTTCGGTACTAGATCGGAAGGATCGTGATCCAGGCCACAGGACGTTCGTGATCGGATCGCGGGACGAATCGTGACGAGATCGTGGGAAGGTTTGTGATTGGTTCGCGGGACGGTTCGTGATTAGATCGCGGGACGCTCGGCGATTTGGATCGCGAAGAAGTACGACTACACCAACCGCGTTTCTTAACGCTTCCCGCTTAGCGATCTACAAGGGTACGTAGATCTACTCTCCCTCTCATAGATGCTCATCACCATGAATAGGTTTGCGTGTGCGTAGGAAATTTTTTGTTTCCCATGCAATGTTCCCCAACAGCAGGCTCTCGCGGACTACTCGACAACGAGTATGTGGGCCGGGCATCGTCCAGAAATTCCCATGAGAACTTTTTCTTATCTTTTAATTACTATTTTTTCATAAAACCCAAAAAAATTCATCAGTAACATACTAATCTAACATAAACATTCATCATAAACCTATTAATCTAACATAAACATTCATCATAAACATACTAATCTAACATAAACATTCATCATTCACATTCATCAAAAAAAATCTGTAATCTAACATACACATACTAATCTAACAAAAACATTCATCATATAAAAAAATCAACATATATTTTAAAAAAAATTGCAACGAGCCGGGGCGGGGGCGGATCACAGCGGGCTCGGCGACGGGGGCGGGGCAGCGACGGGGACGGGGCGGCGACGGGGGCGGCAGGGGAGGCGACAGGGGAGGGGTGGCGACGGGAGTGGGGCAGCGACGGGGGCGGCGGGGGCGGCGAAGAGGGTGGGGCGGCGACGTGGGTGACGGGGAGGCGGCAACGAGGGAGAGGCGGCGACGGGGGCTGCGACGAGGGCAAGGCGACGACAGGAGAGGCGACAGGGACGGGGCGGCAACGAGGAGGGGGATGATGACGGCGGGGGCGGCGACGGGGAGGCGACGGGGGCGGCGGGGATGGCGACGGGAAGATGAGGAGGGCAATGAAAACTTCGAGATATCCTAAGTGCTACTTATATAGAAGAAGCATTGATCCCGGTTCGTGGCACCAACCGGGACCAATGCCCACCTTTAGTCCCGGTTGGTGCCACCAACCGGGACCAAACCCCTGTTTTCAGCAGCCCAAAGGGCGGGAAACAGGGACATTTGGTCCCGGTTGGAGGCACCAACCGGGACCAATGCAGACATTTAGTCCTGGTTGGTGCCACCAACCGAGACTACTGGTCCCTTTTCGTCGGCCGGCAGGGAAGCAGCAGATGTTTAGTCCCACCTCGCTAGTCGAGGGGAGACAACACCTATTTATAAGCCCGATGAGCTTGACCTGTCAAGCTCCTCTCATAGTGAAAATAGATGCCCTCATACACGAAATTTGACGTAAATTCAAAATGCTAGTTAGGTGCCTAACCAGCACCTTGAATTTAGGTTCAATTTCAGTGTAAGCGCATCTATTTTCACTTTTGCTATTTTTTATGTTATTTCTTTGCTATTTTTCCTGCTATTTAATATTACTTTGTTTTAACATTATATTCAATTTGGTAATTTTTAGGTTTCATCTAATTTTAGTTTCAAAAATACTAGAGGTTTATAATTTTAGCTATTTATTTTTTTGAGCTAAATAACCCAGAAATTAAAAGCGCTACAAATGAACTCTGAAAAGGTTGCAAGTTGGCACGATATCATATTTTCACCCACATAGCATGTGCTAAAAAGTTGAGAGGGTTACGGCAAAAGTTGGGTGCACTTCATGTACAAAACGGACAATCTCTTTCGAAGTATAGGGTTCCAAACGGAAACTCATCGGTTACAAAAGGCATTTCATTTTCTTGAACTTATTTGAACTCCAGGCTTTTTGTGTGTTCAAAAAGCACCATTCAAAGCCACATCATCAATTTTCAACCCTTTCTAACTTCATTTGGTATTTTTCATGCAGTTATTCATTTTTTTGAGCTAAATGACCCTGAAAATGAAAAGCACTACAAATGAACACTGAAAAGGTTGAAAGTTGGCATGGTATCATCATTTCACCCACATAGCACGTGCTAAAATGTCGAGAGGGTTACAACAAAAGCTGGATGCACTTCGTGTACAAAACGGACAGTCTCTTTCGAATTATCAGGGTTCCGGACAGAAACTCATCGGTTACAAAAGGAATTTCATTTTCTTGAACTTATTTGAACTCCAGGCTTTTTGTGTGTTCAAAATGCACCATTCAAAGCCACATCATCAATTTTCAACCCTTCCCGACATCATTTGTTATTTTAAATGCAGTTATGATTTTTTGAGCTAAATGACCCTGAAATTGGAAAGCACTACAAATGAACTCTAAAAAGGTTGAAACTTGGCTTGGTATCATCATTTCACACACATATCATGTGCTAAAAAGTTGAGAGGGTTAGGGCAAAAGCTGGATGCACTTCGTGTACAAAACGGAGAGTCTCTTTCGAAGTATCATGGTTCCGGATGGAAACTCATCGGTTACAACAGGCATTTCATTTTCTTGAACTTATTTGAACTCCAGGCTTTTTGTTTGTTCAAAATGAACCATTCAAAGCCACATCATAAATTTTCAACGCTTCCCGACATCATTTTTTATTTTTCATGCAGTTATTGATTTTTTTAGCTAAATCACCCTGAAATTGAAAAGCACTACAAATGAACTCTAAAAAGGTTGAAAGTTGGCATGGTATCATTATTTCACCCACATAGCATGCGCTAAAAAGTTGAGAGGGTTGCGGCAAAAGCTGGATGCACTTCGTGTACAAAAGGGACAGTTTCTTTCGATGTATCAAGGTTCCGGACGGAAACTCATCGGTTACAAAAGGCATTTCATTTTCTTGAACTTATTTGAACTCCAGGCTTTTTGTGTGTTCAAAATGCACCATTCAAAGCCACATCATCAATTTTCAACCCTTCCCGATATCATTTGTTATTTTTCATGCAGTTATTGATTTTTTTGAGCTAAATGACCCTCAAATTGAAAAGCACTAAAAATGAACTCTGAAAAGGTTGAAAGTTGGCATGGTATCATCATTTCACCTACATAGCATGTGTTAAAAAGTTGAGAGGGTTACGACAAAAGATGGATGCACTTCGTGTACAAAACGGACAGCCTCTTTCGTAGTATTAGGGTTCCGGACAGAAACTCATCGGTTACAAAAGGCATTTCATTTTCTTGAACTTATTTGAACTCGCGGCTTTTTGTGTATTAAAAATGCACCATTCAAAGCCACATCATTAATTTTCAACGCTTCCCGACATCATTTGTTATTTTTCATGCAGTTATTAATTTTTTTGAGCTACATGACCTTGAAATTGAAAAGCACTACAAATGAACTCTAAACGGGTTGAAAGTTGGCATGGTATCATCATTTCACCCACATAGCATGCGCTAAAAAGTTGAGAGGGTTACGGAAAAAGATGGATCCACTTCGTGTACAAAAGGGACAGTCTCTTTCGAAGTATGAGGGTTCCGGACGGAAACTCATCGGTTACAAAAGGCATTTCATTTTCTTGAACTTATTTGAACTCGAGGCTTTTTGTGTGTTCAAAATGCACCATTCAAAGCCACATCATCCATTTTCAACCCTTCCCGAGATCATTTGTTATTTTTCATGGAGTTATTGATTTTTTTGAGCTAAATGGCCCTGAAATTGAAAAGCACTACAAATGAACTCTAAAAAGGTTGACAGTTGCCATGGTATCATCATTTCACCCACATAACATGCGCTAAAATGTTGAGAGGGTTACGGCAAAAGCTGGATGCACTTCGTGTACAAAAGGGACAGTATCTTTCGAAGTATTAGGGTTCCGGACGGAAACTCATCGGGTACAAAAGGCATTTCATTTTTTGAACTAGTTTGAACTGCAGGCTTTTTGTGTGTTCCAAATGCACCATTCAAAGCCACATCATCAATTTTCAGCCCTTTTTGACTTCATTTGGTATTTTTCATGCAGTTATGATTTTTTTGAGCTAAATGACCCTGAATATGAAAAGCACTACAAATGAACACTAAAAAGATTGAAAGTTGGCATGGTATCATCAGTTCACCCACATAGCACGTGCTAAAAAGTTGAGAGGGTTACAGCAAAAGCTGGATGCACTTCGTGTACAAAACGGACAGTCTCTTTCGAATTATCAGGGTTCCGGACGGGAACTCATCAGTTACAAAAGGCATTTCATTTTCTTGAACTTATTTGAACTCCAGGCTTTTTGTGTGTTCAAAAAGCACCATTCAAAGACACATCATCAATTTTCAACCCTTTCTAACTTCATTTGGTATTTTACATGCAGTTATTCATTTTTTTGAGCTAAATGACCCTGAATATGAAAAGCACTACAAATGAACACTGAAAAGGTTGAAAGTTGGCATGGTATCGTCATTTGACCCACATAGCACGTGCTAAAATGTTGAGAGGGTTACAACAAAAGCTGGATGCACTTCGTGTACAAAACGGACAGTCTCTTTCGAATTATCAGGGTTCCGGACGGAAACTCATCGGTTACAAAAGGCATTTCATTTTCTTGAACTTATTTGAACTCCAGGCTTTTTGTGTGTTCAAAATGCACCATTCAAAGCTACATCATCCATTTTCAACCCTTCCCGACATCATTTGTTATTTTAAATGCAGTTATGATTTTTTTGAGCTAAATGAACCTGAAATTGGAAAGCACTACAAATGAACTCTGAAAAGGTTGAAACTTGGCTTGGTATCATCATTTCACACACATAGCATGTGCGAAAAAGTTGAGAGGGTTAGGGCAAAAGCTGGATGCACTTCGTGTACAAAACGGACAATCTCTTTCGAAGTATCATGGTTCCGGACGGAAACTCTCCAGGCTTTTTGTGTGTTCAAAATGAACCGTTCAAAGACACATCATAAATTTTCAACGCTTCCCGACATCATTTGTTATTTTTCATGGAGTTATTGATTTTTTTTGAGCTAAATGACCCTGAAATTGAAAAGCACTACAAATGAACTCTGAAAAGGTTGAAAGTTGCCATGGTATCATCATTTGACCCACATAGCATGCGCTAAAAAGTTGAGAGGGTTACGGCAAAAGCTGGATGCACTTCGTGTACAAAAGGGACAGTTTCTTTCGAAGTATCAGGGTTCCGGACGGAAACTCATCGGTTACAAAAGGCATTTCATTTTCTTGAACTTATTTGAACTCCAGGCTTTTTGTGTGTTCAAAATGGACCATTCAAAGCCACATCATAAATTTTCAACGCTTCCCGACATCATTTGTTATTTTTCATGCAGTTATGAATTTTTTTTTAGCTAAATCACCCTAAAATTGAAAAGCACTACAAATGAACTCTACAAAGGTTGAAAGTTGGCGTGGTATCATTATTTCACCCACATAGCATGCGCAAAAAAGTTGAGAGGGTTGCGGCAAAAGCTGGATGCACTTCGTGTACAAAAGGGACAGTTTCTTTCGATGTATCAGGGTTCCGGACGGAAACTCATCCGTTACAAAAGGCATTTCATTTTCTTGAACTTATTTGAACTCGAGGCTTTTTGTGTGTTCAAAATGCACCATTCAAAGCCACATCATCAATTTTCAACCCTTCCGATATCATTTGTTATTTTTCATGCAGTTATTGATTTTTTTGAGCTAAATGGCCCTCAAATTGAAAAGCACTAAAAATGAAGTCTGAAAAGGTTGAAAGTTGGCATGGTATCATCATTTCACCTACATAGCATGTGTTAAAAAGTTGAGAGGGTTACGGCAAAAGATGGATGCACTTCGTGTACAAAACGGACAGTCTCTTTCGTAGTATTAGGGTTCCGGACAGAAACTCATCGGTTACGAAAGGCGTTTCATTTTCTTGAACTTATTTGAACTCGCGGCTTTTTGTGTATTCAAAATGCACCATTCAAAGCCACAGCATCAATATTCAACGCTTCCCGACATCATTTGTTATTTTTCATGCAGTTATTAATATTTTTTAGCTAGATGACCTTGAAATTGAAAAGCACTACAAATGAACTCTAAAAGGGTTGAAAGTTGGCATGGTATCATCATTTCACCCACATAGCATGCGCTAAAAAGTTGAGAGGGTTACGGAAAAAGCTGGATGCACTTCGTGTACAAAAGGGACAGTCTCTTTCGAAGTATGAGGGTTCCGGACGAAAACTCATCGGTTACAAAAGGCGTTTCATTTTCTTGAACTTATTTGAACTCAAGGCTTTTTGTGTGTTCAAAATGCACCATTCAAAGCCACATCATCCATTTTCAACCCTTCCCGACATCATTCGTTATTTTTCATGGAGTTATTGATTTTTTTGAGCGAAATGACCCTGAAATTGAAAAGCACTACAGATGAACTCTCAAAAGGTTGACAGTTGCCATGGTATCATCATTTCACCCACATAACATGCGCTAAAAAGTTGAGAGGGTTAGGGCAAAAGCTGGATGCACTTCGTGTACAAAAGGGACAGTATCTTTCGAAGTATCAGGGTTCTGGACGGAAACTCATCGGGTACAAAAGGCATTTTATTTTTTGAACTAATTTGAACTCCAGGCTTTTTGTGTGTTCAAAATGCACCATTCAAAGCCACATCATCAATTTTCAGCCCTTTCTGACTTCATTTGGTATTCTTCATGCAGTTATGATTTTTTTGAGCTAAATAACCCTGAAATTGAAAAGCACTACAAATGAACACTGAAAAGATTGAATGTTGGCATGGTATCATCATTTCACCCACATAGCACGTGCTAAAAAGTTGAGAGGGTTACAGCAAAAGCTGGATGCACTTCGTGTACAAAACGGACAGTCTCTTTCGAATTATCACGGTTCCGGACGGGAACTCATCAGTTACAAAAGGCATTTCATTTTCTTGAACTTATTTGAACTCCAGGCTTTTTGTGTGTTCAAAATGCACCATTCAAAGCTACATCATCCATTTTCAACCCTTCCCGACATCATTTGTTATTTTAAATGTAGTTATGATTTTTTTGAGCTAAATGACCCTGAAATTGGAAAGCACTACAAATGAACTCTGAAAAGGTTGAAACTTGGCTTGGTATCATCATTTCACACACATAGCATGTGCTAAAAAGTTGAGAGGGTTAGGGCAAAAGTTGGATGCACTTCGTGTACAAAACGGACAATCTCTTTCGAAGTATCATGGTTCCGGACGGAAACTCTCCAGGCTTTTTGTGTGGTCAAAATGAACCGTTCAAAGCCACATCATAAATTTTCAACGCTTCCCGACATCATTTGTTATTTTTCATGGAGTTATTGATTTTTTTTTGAGCTAAATGACCCTGAAATTGAAAAGCACTACAAATGAACTCTGAAAAGGTTGAAAGTTGCCATGGTATCATCATTTGACCCACATAGCATGCGCTACAAAGTTGAGAGGGTTACGGCAAAAGCTGGATGCACTTCGTGTACAAAAGGGACAGTTTCTTTCGAAGTATCAGGGTTCCGGACGGAAACTCATCGGTTACAAAAGGCATTTCATTTTCTTGAACTTATTTGAACTCCAGGCTTTTTGTGTGTTCAAAATGCACCATTCAAAGCCACATCATCAATTTTCAACCCTTCCTGATATCATTTATTATTTTTCATGCAATTATTGATTTTTTTTGAGCTAAATGACCCTGAAATTGAAAAGCGCTAAAAATGAACTCTGAACTGGTTGAAAGTTGGCATGGTATCATCAATTCACGTACATAGCATGTGTTAAAAAGTTGAAAGGTTTACGGCAAAAGATTGATGCACTTCGTGTACAAAACGGATAGTCTCTTTCGTAGTATCAGGGTTCCGGACAGAAACTCATCGCTTACAAAAGGCATTTCATTTTCTTGAAGTTATTTGAACTCGTTGCTTTTTGTGTATTCAAAATGCACCATTCAAAGCCACATCATCAATTTTCAACGCTTCCCGACATCATTTGTTATTTTTCATGAAGTTATTGATTTTTTTTGAGCTAAATGGCCTTGAAATTGAAAAGCACTACAAATGAACTCTAAAAAGGTTGAAAGTTGGCATGGTATCATCATTTCACCCACATAGCATGCGCTAAAAAGTTGAGAGGGTTACAGCAAAAACTGAATGCACTTCGTGTACAAAAGGGACAATCTCTTTCGAAGTATGAGGGTTCCGGACGGAAACTCATCGGTTACAAAAGGCATTACATTTTCTTGAACTTATTTGAACTCGAGGATTTTTGTGTGTTCAAAATGCACCATTCACAGCCACATCATCCATTTTCAACCCTTCCTGACATAATTTGTTATTTTTCATGGAGTTATTGATTTTTTTGAGCTAAACGACCCTGAAATTGAAAAGCACTACAAATGAACTCTGAAAAGGTTGAAAGTTGCCATGGTATCATCATTTGACCCACATAGCATGCGCTAAAAAGTTGAGAGGGTTACGGCAAAAGCTGGATGCACTTCGTGTACAAAAGGGACAGTTTCTTTCGAAGTATCAGGGTTCCGGACGGAAACTCATCGGTTACAAAAGGCATTTCATTTTCTTGAACTTATTTGAACTCCAGGCTTTTTGTGTGTTCAAAATGCACCATTCAAAGCCACATCATCAATTTTCAACCCTTCCCGACATCATTTGTTATTTTAAATATAGTTATGAGTTTTTGAGCTAAATCACCCTGAAATTCGAAAGCACTACAAATGAACTCTGAAAAGGTTGAAACTTTGCTTGGTATCATCATTTCACACACATAGCATGTGCTAAAAAGTTGAGAGGGTTACGGCAAAACCTGGATGCACTTCGTGTACAAAAGGGACAGTCTCTTTCGAAGTATGAGGGTTCCGGACGAAAACTCATCGGTTACGAAAGGCATTTCATTTTCTTGAACTTATTTGAACTCAAGGCTTTTTGTGTGTTCAAAATGCACCATTCCAAGCCACATCATCCATTTTCAACCCTTCCCGACATCATTTGTTATTTTTCATGGAGTTATTGATTGTTTTGAGCTAAATGACCCAGAAATTGAAAAGCACTACAAAGGAACTCTAAAAAGGTTGAAAGTTGCCATGGTATCATCATTTGACCCACATAGCATGCGCTAAAAAGTTGAGAGGGTTACGGCAAAAGCTGGATGCACTTCGTGTACAAAAGGGACAGTTTCTTTCGAAGTATCAGGGTTCTGGACGGAAACTCATCGGTTACAAACGGCATTTCATTTTCTTGAACTTTTTTGAACTCCAGGCTTTTTGTGTTTTCAAATTGCACCATTAAAAGCCACATCATCAATTTTCAACCCTTTCTGACTTCATTTCGTATTTTTCATGAAGTTATTGATTTTTTTGAGCTAAATGACCCTGAAATTGAAAAGCACTACAAATGAACACTGAAAAGGTTGAAAGTTGGCATGGTATCATCATTCCACATAGCACGTGCTAAAAAGTTGAGAAGGTTACAACAAAAGCTGGATGCACTTCGTGTACAAAACGGACAGTCTCTTTCGAAGTATCATGGTTCCGGACGGAAACTCATCGGTTACAAAAGGCATTTCATTCTCTTGAACTTATTTGAACTCCAGGCTTTTTGCGTGTTGAAAATGAACCATTCAAAGCCACATGATTAATTTTCAACGCTTCCTGACATCATTTGTTATTTTTCATGCAGTTATTGATTTTTTGAGCTAAATGACCCTGAAATTGAAAAGCACTACAAATGAACTCTCAAAAGGTTGAAAGTTGGCATGGTATCATCATTTCACCCACATAGCATGCTCTGAAAAGTTGAGAGGGTTACGGCAAAACATGGATGCACTTCGCGTACAAAAGGGACAGTCTCTTTCGAACTATGAGGGTTCCGGACGGAAACTCATCGGTTACGAAAGGCGTTTCATTTACTTGAACTTATTTGAACTCGAGGCTTTTTGTGTGTTCAAAATGCACCATTCAAAGCCACATCATCCATTTTCAACCCTTCCCGACATCATTTGTTATTTTTCATGGAGTTATTGATTTTTTTTGAGCTAAATGACCCTGAAATTGAAAAGCACTACAAAGGAACTCTAAAAAGGTTGAAAGTAGCCATGGTATCATCATTTCACCCACATAGCATGCGCTAAAAAGTTGAGAGGGTTACGGCAAAAGCTGGATGCACTTCGTGTACAAAAGGGACAGTTTCTTTCGAAGTATCAGGGTTCCGAACGGAAACTCATCGGTTACAAAAGGCATTTCATTTTCTTGAACTAATTTGAACTATAGGCTTTTTGTGTGTTCAAAATGCACCATTCAAAGCCACATCATCAATTTTCAACCCTTCCTGACATCATTTGTTATTTTTCATGGAGTTATTGATTTTTTTTGAGCTAAACGACCCTGAAATTGAAAAGCACTACAAATGAACTCTAAAAAGGTTGAAAGTTGCCATGGTATCATCATTTGACCCACATAGCATGCGCTGAAAAGTTGAGAGGGTTACGGCAAAAGGTGGATGCACTTCGTGTACAAAAGGGACAGTTTCTTTCGAAGTATCAGGGTTCCGGACGGAAACTCATCGGTTACAAAAGGCATTTCATTTTCTTGAACTTATTTGAACTCCAGGCTTTTTGTGTGTTCAAAATGCACCATTCAAAGCCACATCATCAATTTTCAACCCTTCCCGACATCATTTGTTATTTTAAATGCAGTTATGAGTTTTTGAGCTAAATCACCCTGAAATTGGAAAGCACTACAAATGAACTCTGAAAAGGTTGAAACTTGGCTTGGTATCATCATTTCACACATATAGCATGTGCTAAAAAGTTGAGAGGGTTACGGCAAAAGTTGGATGCACTTCGTGTACAAAAGGGACAGTTTCTTTCGAAGTATCAGGGTTCCGGACGGAAAGTCATCGGTTACAAAAGGCATTTCATTTTCTTGAACTTATTTGAACTCGAGGCTTTTTGTGTGTTCAAATTGCACCATTAAAAGCCACATCATCAATTTTCAACCCTTTCTGACTTCATTTCGTATTTTTCATGAAGTTATTGATTTTTTTGAGCTAAATGACCCTGAAATTGAAAAGCACTACAAATGAACACTGAAAAGGTTGAAAGTTGGCATGGTATCATCATTCCACATAGCATGCGCTAAAAAGTTGAGAGGGTTACGGAAAAAGCTGGATGCACTTCGTGTACAAAAGGGACACTCTCTTTCGAAGTATGAGGGTTCCGGAAGGGAACTCATCAGTTACAAAAGGCATTTCATTTTCTTGAACTTATTTGAACTCCAGGCTTTTTGTGTGTTCAAAATGCACCATTCAAAGCCACATCATCAATTTTCAACCCTTCCCGACATCATTTGTTATTTTAAATGCAGTTATGAGTTTTTGAGCTAAATCACCCTGAAATTGGAAAGCACTACAAATGAACTCTGAAAAGGTTGAAACTTGGCTTGGTATCATCATTTCACACACATAGCATGTGCTAAAAAGTTGAGAGGGTTACAGAAAAATATGGATGCACTTCGTGTACAAAACGGACAGTCTCTTTCGAAGTATCATGGTTCCGGACGGAAACTCATCGGTCACAAAAGGCATTTCATTTTCTTGAACTTATTTGAACTCCAGGATTTTTGCGTGTTGAAAATGAACCATTCAAAACCACATCATAAATTTTCAACGTTTCCCGACATCATTTGTTATTTTTCATGCAGTTATTGATTTTTTTGAGCTAAATGACCCTGAAATTGAAAAGCACTACAAATGAACTCTCAAAAGGTTAAAAGTTGGCATGGTATCATCATTTCAGCCACATTGCATGCGCTTAAAAGTTGAGAGGGTTACGGCAAAAGCTGGATGCACTTCGTGTATAAAAGGGACAGTCTCTTTCGAAGTATGAGGGTTCCGGACGAAAACTCATCGGTTACGAAAGGCATTTCATTTTCTTGAACTTATTTGAACTCGAGGCTTTTTGTGTGTTCAAAATGCACCATTCAAAGCCACATCATCCATTTTCAACCCTTCCCGACATCATTTGTTATTTTTCATGGAGTTATTGATTGTTTTGAGCTAAATGACCCAGAAATTGAAAAGCACTACAAAGGAACTCTAAAAAGGTTGAAAGTTTCCATGGTATCATAATTTGACCCACATAGCATGCGCTAAAAAGTTGAGAGGGTTACGGAAAAAGTTGGATGCACTTCGTGTACAAAAGGGACAGTTTCTTTCAAAGTATCAGGGTTCCGGACGGAAACTCATCGGTTACAAAAGGCATTTCATTTTCTTGAACTTATTTGAACTCCAGGCTTTTTGTGTTTTCAAATTGCACCATTAAAAGCCACATCATCAATTTTCAACCCTTTCTGACTTCATTTCGTATTTTTCTGGAAATTATTGATTTTTTTGAGCTAAATGACCCTGAAATTGAAAAGCACTACAAATGAACACTGAAAAGGTTGAAAGTTGGCATGGTATCATCATTCCACATAGCACGTGCTAAAAAGTTGAGAAGGTTACAACAAAAGTTGGATGCACTTCGTGTACAAAACGGACAGTCTCTTTCGAATTATCAGGGTTCCGGAAGGGAACTCATCAGTTACAAAAGGCATTTCATTTTCCTGAACTTATTTGAACTCCAAGCTTTTTGTGTGTTCAAAATGCACCATTCAAAGCCACATCATCAATTTTCAACCCTTCCCGACATCATTTGTTATTTTAAATGCAGTTATGAGTTTTTGAGCTAAAACACCCTGAAATTGGAAAGCACTACAAATGAACTCTGAAAAGGTTGAAACTTGGCTTGGTATCATCATTTCACACATATAGCATGTGCTAAAAAGTTGAGAGGGTTACGGCAAAAGCTGGATCCACTTCGTGTACAAAACGGACAGTCTCTTTCGAAGTATCATGGTTCCGGACGGAAACTCATTGGTTACAAAAGGCATTTCATTTTCTTGAACTTATTTGAACTCTAGGATTTTTGCGTGTTGAAAATGAACCATTCAAAGCCACATGATTAATTTTCAATGCTTCCCCACATCATTTGTTATTTTTCATGCAGTTATTCATTTTTTTGAGCTAAATGACCCTGAAATTGAAAAGCACTACAAATGAACTCTCAAAAGGTTGAAAGTTGGCATGGTATCATCATTTCACCCACATAGCATGCTCTGAAAAGTTGAGAGGGTTACGGCAAAACATGGATGCACTTCGCGTACAAAAGGGACAGTCTCTTTCGAAGTATGAGCGTTCCGGACGGAAACTCATCGGTTACGAAAGGCGTTTCATTTTCTTGAACTTATTTGAACTCGAGGCTTTTTGTGTGTTCAAAATACACCATTCAAAGCCACATCATCCATTTTCAACCCTTCCCGACATCATTTGTTATTTTTCATGGAGTTATTGATTTTTTTTGAGCTAAATGACCCTGAAATTGAAAAGCACTACAAAGGAACTCTAAAAAGGTTGAAAGTATCCATGGTATCATCATTTCACCCACATAGCATGCGCTAAAAAGTTGAGAGGGTTACGGCAAAAGCTGGATGCACTTCGTGTACAAAAGGGACAGTTTCTTTCGAAGTATCAGGGTTCCGAATGGAAACTCATCAGTTACAAAAGGCATTTCATTTTCTTGAACTTATTTGAACTCGAGGCTTTTTGTGTGTTCAAAATGCACCATTTAAAGCCACATCATCAATTTTCAACCCTTCCGGACATCATTTTTATTTTTCATGGAGTTATTGATTTTTTTTGAGCTAAACGACCCTGAAATTGAAAAGCACTACGAATGAACTCTAAAAAGGTTGAATGTTGCCATGGTATCATCATTTGACCCACATAGCATGCGCTAAAAAGTTGAGAGGGTTACGGCAAAAGCTGGATGCACTTCGTGTACAAAAGGGACAGTTTCTTTCGAAGTATCAGGGTTCCGGACGGAAACTCATAGGTTACAAAAGGCATTTCATTATCTTGAACTTATTTGAACTTCAGGCTTTTTGTGTGTTCAAAATGCACCATTCAAAGCCACATCATCAATTTTCGACCATTCCCGACATCATTTGTTATTTTAAATGCAGTTATGAGTTTTTGAGCTAAATCACCCTGAAATTGGAAAGCACTAAAAATGAACTCTGAAAAGGTTGAAAATTGGCTTGGTATCATCATTTCAGACATATAGCATGTGCTAAAAAGTTGAGAGGGTTACGGCAAAAGCTTGATGCACTTCGTGTACAAAAGGGACAGTTTCTTTCGAAGTATCAGGGTTCCAGACGGAAACTCATCGGTTACAAAAGGCATTTCATTTTATTGAACTTATTTGAACTCCAGGCTTTTTGTGTGTTCAAATTGCACCATTAAAAGCCACATCATCAATTTTCAACCCTTTCTGACCTCATTTCGTATTTTTCATGAAGTTATTGATTTTTTGAGCTAAATGACCCTGAAATTGAAAAGCACTACAAATGAACACTGAAAAGGTTGAAAGTTGGCATGGTATCATCATTCCACATAGCACGTGCTAAAAAGTTGAGAAGGTTACAACAAAAGCTGGATGCACTTCGTGTACAAAATGGACAGTCTCTTTCGAATTATCAGGGTTCCGGAAGGGAACTCATCAGTTACAAAAGGCATTTCATGTTCTTGAACTTATTTGAACTCCAGGCTTTTTGTGTGTTCAAAATGCACCATTCAAAGCCACATCATCAATTTTCAACCCTTCCCGACATCATTTGTTATTTTAAATGCAGTTATGAGTTTTTGAGCTAAATCACCCTGAAATTGGAAAGCACTACAAATGAACTCTGAAAAGGTTGAAACTTGGCTTGGTATCATTATTTCACACATATAGCATGTGCTAAAAAGTTGAGAGGGTTACGGCAAAAGCTGGAGGCACTTCGTGTACAAAACGGACAGTCTCTTTCGAAGTATCATGGTTCCGGACGGAAACTCATCGGTTACAAAAGGCATTTCCTTTTCTTGAACTTATTTGAACTCCAGGCTTTTTGCATGTTGAAAATGAACCATTCAAAGCCACATGATAAATTTTCAACGCTTCCCGACATCATTTGTTATTTTTCATGCAATTATTGATTTTTTTGAGCTAAATGACCCTGAAATTGAAAAGCACTACAAATGAACTCTCAAAAGGTTGAAAGTTGGCATGGTATCATCATTTCACCCACATAACATGCTCTAAAAAGTTGAGAGGGTTACGGCAAAACATGGATGCACTTCGCGTACAAAAGGGACAGTCTCTTTCGAAGTATGAGGGTTCCGGACGGAAACTCATCGGTTACGAAAGGCGTTTCATTTTCTTGAAATTATTTGAACTCGAGGCTTTTTGTGTGTTCAAAATGCACCATTCAGAGCCACATCATCCATTTTCAACCCTTCCCGACATCATTTGTTATTTTTCATGGAGTTATTGATTTTTTTTGAGCTAAATGACCCTGAAATTGAAAAGCACTACAAAGGAACTCTAAAAAGGTTGAAAGTAGCCATGGTATCATCATTTCACCCACATAGCATGCGCTAAAAAGTTGAGAGGGTTACGGCAAAAGCTGGATGCACTTCGTGTACAAAAGGGACAGTTTCTTTCGAAGTATCAGGGTTCCGGACGGAAACTCATCGGTTACAAAAGGCGTTTCATTTACTTGAACTTATTTGAACTCGAGGCTTTTTGTGTGTTCAAAATGCACCATTCAAAGCCACATCATCAATTTTCAACCCTTCCCGACATCATTTGTTATTTTTGATGCAGTTATTGAATTTTTGAGCTAAATGACCCTGAAATTGAAAAGCACTACAAATGAACTCTCAAAAGGTTAAAAGTTGGCATGGTATCATCATTTCAGCCACATAGCATGCGCTAACAAGTCGAGAGGGTTACGGCAAAAGCTGGATGCACTTCGTGTACAAAAGGGACAGTCTCTTTCGAAGTATGAGGGTTCCGGACGAAAACTCATCGGTTACGAAAGGCATTTCATTTTCTTGAACTTATTTGAACTCGAGGCTTTTTGTGTGTTCAAAATGCACCATTCAAAGCCACATCATCCATTTTCAACCCTTCCCGACATCATTTGTTATTTTTCATGGAGTTATTGATTTTTTTGGGCTAAATGACCCAGAAATTGAAAAGCACTACAAAGGAACTCTAAAAAGGTTGAAAGTTGCCATGGTATCATCATTTCACCCACATAGCATGCGCTAAAAAGTTGAGAGCGTTATGGCAAAAGCTGGATGCACTTCGTGTACAAAAGGGACAGTTTCTTTCGAAGTATCAGGGTTCCGGACGGAAACTCATTGGTTACAAAAGGCATTTCATTTTCTTGAACTTATTTGAACTCCAGGCTTTTTGTGTGTTCAAATTGCACCATCCAAAGCCACATCATCAATTTTCAACCCTTTCTGACTTCATTTCGTATTTTTCATGTAGTTATTGATTTTTTGAGCTAAATGACCCTGAAATTGAAAAGCACTACAAATGAACACTGAAAAGGTTGAAAGTTGGCATGGTATCATCATTTCACCCACATAGCACGTGCTAAAAAGTTGAGAGGGTTACAGCAAAAGCTGGATGCACTTCCTATACAAAACAGACAGTCTCCTTAGAATTATCAGGGTTCCGGACGGGAACTCATCATTTACAAAAGGCATTTCATTTTCTTGAACTTATTTGAACTCCAGGCTTTTTGTGTGTTCAAAATGCACCATTCAAAGCCACATCATCAATTTTCAACCCTTCCCGACATCATTTGTTATTTTAAATGCAGTTATGAGTTTTTGAGATAAATCACCCTGAAATTGGAAAGCACTACAAATGAACTCTGAAAAGGTTGAAACTTGGCTTGGTATCATCATTTCACACACATAGCATGTGCTAAAAAGTTGAGAGGGTTACGGCAAAAGATGGATGCACTTCGTGTACAAAACGGACAGTCTCTTTCGAAGTATCATGGTTCCGGACGGAAACTCATCGGTTACAAAAGGCATTTCATTTTCTTGAACTTATTTGAACTCCAGGCTTTTTGCGTGTTGAAAATGAACCATTCAAAGCCACATGATAAATTTTCAACGCTTCCCGACATCATTTGTTATTTTTCATGCAGTTATTGATTTTTTTTGAGCTAAATGACCCTGAAATTGAAAAGCACTACAAATGAACACTGAAAAGGTTGAAATTTGGCATGGTATCATCATTACACATAGCACGTGCTAAAAACTTGAGAAGGTTACAACAAAAGCTGGATGCACTTCGTGTACAAAACGGACAGTCTCTTTCGAAGTATCAGGGTTCAGGACGGAAACTCATCGGTTACAAAAGGCATTTCATTTTCTTGAACTTATTTGAACTCGAGGCTTTTTGTGTGTTCAAAATGCACCATTCAAAGCCACATCATCAATTTTCAACCCTTCCCGACATCATTTGTTATTTTTGATGCAGTTATTGATTTTTTTGAGCTAAATGACCCAGAAATTGAAAAGCACTACAAAGGAACTCTAAAAAGGTGGAAAGTTGCCATGGTATCATCATTTCACCCACATAGCACGTGCTAAAAAGTTGAGAGGGTTACAGCAAAAGCTGGATGCACTTCGTGTACAAAACGGACAGTCTCTTTCGAATTATCAGGGTTCCGGATGGGAACTCATCAGTTACAAAGGGCATTTCATTTTCTTGAACTTATTTGAACTCGAGGCTTTTTGTGTGTTCAAAATGCACCATTCAAAGCCACATCATCAATTTTCAACCCTTCCCGACACCATTTGTTATTTTAAATGCAGTTATGAGTTTTTGAGCTAAATCACCCTGAAATTGGAAAGCACTACAAATGAACTCTGAAAACGTTGAAACTTGGCTTGGTATCATCATTTCACACACATAGCATGTGCTAAACAGTTGAGAGGGTTACGGCAAAAGCTGGATGCACTTCGTGTACAAAACGGACAGTCTCTTTCGAAGAATCATGGTTTCGGACGGAAACTCATCGGTTACAAAAGGCATTTCATTTTCTTGAACTTATTTGAACTCCAGGATTTTTGCGTGTTGAAAATGAACCATTCAAAACCACATCATAAATTTTCAACGTTTCCCGACATCATTTGTTATTTTTCATGCAGTTATTGATTTTTTTGAGCTAAATGACCCTGAAATTGAAAAGCACTACAAATGAACTCTCAAAAGGTTAAAAGTTGGCATGGTATCATCATTTCAGCCACATAGCATGCGCTAAAAAGTTGAGAGGTTTACGGCAAAAGCTGGATGCACTTCGTGTACAAAAGGGACAGTCTCTTTCGAAGTATGAGGGTTCCGGACGAAAACTCATCGGTTACGAAAGGCATTTCATTTTCTTGAACTTATTTGAACTCCAGGCTTTTTGGGTGTTCAAAATGCACCATTCAAAGCCACATCATCCATTTTCAACCCTTCCCGACATCATTTGTTATTTTTCATGGAGTTATTGATTGTTTTGAGCTAAATGACCCAGAAATTGAAAAGCACTACAAAGGAACTCTAAAAAGGTTGAAAGTTGCCATGGTATCATCATTTACCCCACATAGCATGCGCTAAAAAGTTGAGAGCGTTACGGCAAAAGCTAGATGCACTTCGTGTACAAAAGGGACACTTTCTTTCGAAGTATCAGGGTTCCGGACGGAAACTGATCGGTTACAAAAGGCATTTCATGTTCTTGAACTTTTTTGAACTCCAGGCTTTTTGTGTGTTCAAATTGCACCATCCAAACCCACATCATCAATTTTCAACCCTTTCTGACTTCATTTCGTATTTTTCATGTAGTTATTGATTTTTTTGAGCTAAATGACCCTGAAATTGAAAAGCACTACAAACGAACACTGAAAAGGTTGAAAGTTGGCATGGTATCATCATTTCACCCACATAGCACGTGCTTAAAAGTTGAGAGGGTTACAGCAAAAGCTGGATGCACTTCCTGTACAAAACAGACAGTCTCTTTCGAATTATCAGGGTTCCGGACGGGAACTCATCAGTTACAAAGGCATTTCATTTTCTTGAACTTATTTGAACATGAGGCTTTTTGTGTGTTCAAAATGCACCATTCAAAGCCACATCATCCATTTTCAACCTTTCCCGACATCATTTGTTATTTTTCATGGAGTTATTGATGTTTTTTAGTTAAATGACCCTGAAATTGAAAAGCACTACAAATGAACTCTGAAAAGGTTGAAACTTGGCATGGTATCATCATTTCACCCACATGGCATGTGCTTAAAAGTTGAGAGGGTTACGGGAAAAGATGGATGCACTTCGTGTACAAAACGGACAGTCTCTTTCGAAGTATGAGGGTTTCGGACGGAAACTCATCGGTTACAAAAGGCATTTCATCTTCTTGAACTTATTTGAACTCGAGGATTTTTGTGTGTTCAAAATGCACCATTCAAAGCCACATAATCCATTTTCAACCCTTCCCGACATCATTTGTTATTTTTCATAGAGTTATTGATTTTTTTGAGCTAAATGACCCTGAAATGGAAATGCACTACAAATGAAAACTGAAAAGGTTGAAACTTGGCATGGTATCATCATTTCACCCACATAGCACGTGCTAAAAAGTTGAGAGGGTTACGGCAAAAGCTGGATGCACTTCGTGTACAAAACGGACAGTCTCTTCCGAAGTATCAGGGTTCCGAACGGAAACTCATCGGTTACAAAAGGCATTTCATTTTCTTGAACTTATTTGAACTCGAGGCTTTTTGTGTGTTCAAAATGCACCATTGAAAGCCACATCATCAATTTTCAACCCTTCCCGACATCATTTGTTATTTTTGATGCAGTTATTGAATTTTTGAGCTAAATGACCCTGAAATTGAAAAGCACTACAAATGAACTCTGAAAAGGTTGAAAGTTGGCATGGTATCATCATTTCACGCACATAGCATGTGTTAAAAAGTTGAGAGGGTTACGACAAAAGCTGGATGCACTTTGTGTACAAAACGGACAGTCTCTTTCGTAGTATCAGCGTTCTGGACAGAATCTCATCGGTTACAAAAGGCATTTCATTTTCTTGAACTTATTTGAAATCCTGGCTTTTTGGGTGTTCAAAATGCACCATTGAAATCCACATCTTAAATTTTTCACCCTTCCCGAAATCATTTGTTATTTTAAATGTAGTTATGATTTTTTTAGCTAAATGACCCTGAAATTGGAAAGCACTACAAGTGAACTCTGAAAATGTTGAAACGTGGCTTGGTATCATCATTTCATACACATGGCATGTGCTATAAAGTTGAGAGGGTTACGGCAAAAGCTGGATGCACTTCGTGTACAAAACGGACAGTCTCTTTCGAAGTATCATGCTTCCGAACGGAAACTCATCGGTTACAAAAGGCATTTCATTTTCTTGAACTTATTTGAACTCCAGGATTTTTGTGTGTTCAAAATGAACCATTCAAAGCCACATCATAAATTTTCAACACTTCCCAACATCATTTGTTATTTTTCATGCAGTTATTGATTTTTTTTTAGCTAAATGACCCTGAAATTGAAAAGCACTACAAATGAACTCTAAAAAGGTTGAAAGTTGCCATGGTATCATCATTTCACCCGCATAGCATGCGCTAAAAAGTTAAGAGGGTTACGGCAAAAGCTGGATGCACTTCGTGTACAAAACGGACACTCTCTTTCGAATTATCAGGGTTCCGAATGGAAACTCATCGGTTACAAAAGGCAATTCATTTTCTTGAACTTGTTTGAACTCGAGGCTTTTTGTGTATTCAAAATGCACCATTCAAAGCCACATCATCAATTTTGAACGCTTCCCGACATCATTTGTTATTTTTCATGCAGCTATTGATTTTTTTGAGCTAAATGACCTTGAAATTGAAAAGCACTACAAATGAACTCTAAAAAGGTTGAAAGTTGGTATGGTATCATCATGTCACCCACATAGGGTGCGCTAAAAAGTTGAGAGGGTTACGACAAAAGCTGGATGCACTTCGTGTACAAAAGGGACAATCTCTTTCGAAGTATGAGGGTTCCGGACGGAAACTCATCGGTTACAAAAGGCATTTCATTTTCTTGAACTTATTTGAACTCCAGGCTTTTTGTGTGTTCAAAATGCACCATTCAAATCCACATCATCCATTTTCAACCCTTCCCAACATCATTTGTTATTTTTCATAGAGTTATTGATTTTTTTGAGCTAAATGACCCTGAAATTGAAATGCACTACAAATGAAAACTGAAAAGGTTGAAACTTGGCATGGTATCATCATTTCACCCACATAGCACGTGCTAAAAAGTTGAGAGGGTTACGGCAAAAGCTGGATGCACTTCGTGTACAAAACAGACAGTCTCTTCCGAAGTATCAGGGTTCCGAACGGAAACTCATCGGTTACAAAAGGCATTTCATTTTCTTGAACTTATTTGAACTCGAGGCTTTTTGTGTGTTCAAAATGCACCATTCAAAGCCACATCATCAATTTTCAACCCTTCCCGACATCATTTGTTATTTTTGATGCAGTTATTGAATTTTTGAGCTAAATGACCCTGAAATTGAAAAGCACTACAAATGAACTCTGAAAAGGTTGAAAGTTGGCATGGTATCATCATTTCACGCACATAGCATGTGTTAAAAAGTTGAGAGGGTTACGACAAAAGCTGGATGCACTTTGTGTACAAAACGGACAGTCTCTTTCGTAGTATCAGCGTTCTGGACAGAATCTCATCGGTTACAAAAGGCATTTCATTTTCTTGAACTTATTTGACATCCAGGCTTTTTGGGTGTTCAAAATGCACCATTCAAAGCCACATCATACATTTTTCACCCTTCCCGACATCATTTGTTATTTTGAATGCAGTTATGATTTTTTAGCTAAATGACCCTGAAATTGGAAAGCACTACAAATGAACTCAAAAAAGGTTGAAACGTGGCATGGTATCATCATTTCATACACCTAGCATGTGCTACAAAGTTGAGAGGGTTACGGCAAAAGCTGGATGCACTTCGTGTACAAAACGGACAGTCTCTTTCGAAGTATCATGCTTCCGAACGGAAACTCATCGGTTACAAAAGGCATTTCATTTTCTTGAACTTATTTGAACTCCAGGATTTTTGTGTATTCAAAATGAACCATTCAAAGCCACATCATCAATTTTCTACACTTCCCAACATCATTTGTTATTTTTCATGAAGTTATTGATTTTTTTAGCTAAATGACTCTGAAATTCAAAAGCACTACAAATGAACTCTAAAAAGGTTGAAAGTTGCCATGGTATCATCATTTCACCCACATAGCATGCGCTAAAAAGTTGAGAGGGTTACGGCAAAAGCTGGATGCACTTCGTGTACAAAAGCGACATTTTCTTTCGAAGTACGAGGTTTCCAGACGGAAACTCATCGGTTACAGAAGGCATTTCATTTTCTTGAACTTATTTGAACTCGAGGCTTTTTGTGTGTTCAAAATGCACCATTCAAAGCCACATCATCAATTTTGAACGCTTCCCGACATCATTTGTTATTTTTCATGCAATTATTGATTTTTTTGAGCTAAATGACCTTGAAATTGAAAAGCACTACAAATGAACTCTAAAAAGGTTGAAAGTTGGCATGGTATCATCATTTCACCCACATAGGATGCGCTAAAAAGTTGAGAGGGTCACGACAAAAGCTGGATGCACTTCGTGTACAAAAGGGACAATCTCTTTCGAAGTATGAGGGTTCCGGACGGAAACTCATCGGTTACAAAAGGCATTTCATTTTCTTGAACTTATTTGAACTCGAGGCTTTTTGTGTGTTCAAAATGCACCATTCAAAGCCACATCATCCATTTTCAACCCTTCCCGACATCATTTGTTATTTTTCGTAGAGTTATTGATTTTTTTTGAGCTAAATGACCCTGAAATTGAAATGCACTACAAATGAAAACTGAAAAGGTTGAAACTTGGCATGGTATCATCATTTCACCCACATAGCACGTGCTAAAAAGTTGAGAGGGTTACGGCAAAAGCTGGATGCACTTCGTGTACAAAACAGACAGTCTCTTCCGAAGTATCAGGGTTCCGAACGGAAACTCATCGGTTACAAAAGGCATTTCATTTTCTTGAACTTATTTGAACTCGAGGCTATTTGTGTGTTCAAAATGCACCATTCAAAGCCACATCATCAATTTTCAACCCTTCCCGACATCATTTGTTATTTTTGATGCAGTTATTGAATTTTTGAGCTAAATGACACTGAAATTGAAAAGCACTACAAATGAACTCTGAAAAGGTTGAAAGTTGGCATGGTATCATCATTTCACGCACATAGCATGTGTTAAAAAGTTGAGAGGGTTACGACAAAAGCTGGATGCACTTTGTGTACAAAACGGACAGTCTCTTTCGAATTATCAGGGTTCCGGACGGGAACTCATCAGTTACAAAGGCATTTCATTTTCTTGAACTTATTTGAACATGAGGCTTTTTGTGTGTTCAAAATGCACCATTCAAAGCCACATCATCCATTTTCAACCTTTCCCGACATCATTTGTTATTTTTCATGGAGTTATTGATTTTTTTAGTTAAATGACCCTGAAATTGAAAAGCACTACAAATGAACTCTGAAAAGGTTGAAACTTGGCATGGTATCATCATTTCACCCACATGGCATGTGCTTAAAAGTTGAGAGGGTTACGGGAAAAGATGGATGCACTTCGTGTACAAAACGGACAGTCTCTTTCGAAGTATGAGGGTTCCGGACGGAAACTCATCGGTTACAAAAGGCATTTCATCTTCTTGAACTTATTTGAACTCGAGGCTTTTTGTGTGTTCAAAATGCACCATTCAAAGCCACATCATCCATTTTCAACCCTTCCCGACATCATTTGTTATTTTTCATAGAGTTATTGATTTTTTTGAGCTAAATGACCCTGAAATTGAAATGCACTACAAATGAAAACTGAAAAGGTTGAAACTTGGCATGGTATCATCATTTCACCCACATAGCACGTGCTAAAAAGTTGAGAGGGTTACGGCAAAAGCTGGATGCACTTCGTGTACAAAACGGACAGTCTCTTCCGAAGTATCAGGGTTCCGAACGGAAACTCATCGGTTACAAAAGGCATTTCATTTTCTTGAACTTATTTGAACTCGAGGCTTTTTGTGTGTTCAAAATGCACCATTGAAAGCCACATCATCAATTTTCAACCCTTCCCGACATCATTTGTTATTTTTGATGCAGTTATTGAATTTTTGAGCTAAATGACCCTGAAATTGAAAAGCACTACAAATGAACTCTGAAAAGGTTGAAAGTTGGCATGGTATCATCATTTCACGCACATAGCATGTGTTAAAAAGTTGAGAGGGTTACGACAAAAGCTGGATGCACTTTGTATACAAAACGGACAGTCTCTTTCGTAGTATCAGCGTTCTGGACAGAATCTCATCGGTTACAAAAGGCATTTCATTTTCTTGAACTTATTTGAAATCCTGGCTTTTTGGGTGTTCAAAATGCACCATTGAAATCCACATCTTAAATTTTTCACCCTTCCCGACATCATTTGTTATTTTAAATGTAGTTATGATTTTTTTAGCTAAATGACCCTGAAATTGGAAAGCACTACAAGTGAACTCTGAAAATGTTGAAACGTGGCTTGGTATCATCATTTTATACACATGGTATGTGCTATAAAGTTGAGAGGGTTACGGCAAAAGCTGGATGCACTTCGTGTACAAAACGGACAGTCTCTTTCGAAGTATCATGCTTCCGAACGGAAACTCATCGGTTACAAAAGGCATTTCATTTTCTTGAACTTATTTGAACTCCAGGATTTTTGTGTGTTCAAAATGAACCATTCAAAGCCACATCATAAATTTTCAACACTTCCCAACATCATTTGTTATTTTTCATGCAGTTATTGATTTTTTTTTAGCTAAATGACCCTGAAATTGAAAAGCACTACAAATGAACTCTAAAAAGGTTGAAAGTTGCCATGGTATCATCATTTCACCCACATAGCATGCGCTAAAAAGTTGAGAGGGTTACGGCAAAAGCTGGATGCACTTCGTGTACAAAACGGACACTCTCTTTCGAATTATCAGGGTTCCGAATGGAAACTCATCGGTTACAAAAGGCAATTCATTTTCTTGAACTTGTTTGAACTCGAGGCTTTTTGTGTATTCAAAATGCACCATTCAAAGCCACATCATCAATTTTGAACGCTTCCCGACATCATTTGTTATTTTTCATGCAGCTATTGATTTTTTTGAGCTAAATGACCTTGAAATTGAAAAGCACTACAAATGAACTCTAAAAAGGTTGAAAGTTGGTATGGTATCATCGTTTCACCCACATAGGGTGCGTTAAAAAGTTGAGAGGGTTACGACAAAAGCTGGATGCACTTCGTGTACAAAAGGGACAATCTCTTTCGAAGTATGAGGGTTCCGGACGGAAACTCATCGGTTACAAAAGGCATTTCATTTTCTTGAACTTATTTGAACTCCAGGCTTTTTGTGTGTTCAAAATGCACCATTCAAAGCCACATCATCCATTTTCAACCCTTCCCAACATCATTTGTTATTTTTCATAGAGTTATTGATTTTTTTGAGCTAAATGACCCTGAAATTGAAATGCACTACAAATGAAAACTAAAAAGGTTGAAACTTGGCATGGTATCATCATTTCACCCACATAGCACGTGCTAAAATGTTGAGAGGGTTACGGCAAAAGCTGGATGCACTTCGTGTACAAAACAGACAGTCTCTTCCGAAGTATCAGGGTTCCGAACGGAAACTCATCGGTTACAAAAGGCATTTCATTTTCTTGAACTTATTTGAACTCGAGGCTATTTGTGTGTTCAAAATGCACCATTCAAAGCCACATCATCAATTTTCAACCCTTCCCGACATCATTTGTTATTTTTGATGCAGTTATTGAATTTTTGAGCTAAATGACCCTGAAATTGAAAAGCACTACAAATGAACTCTGAAAAGGTTGAAAGTTGGCATGGTATCATCATTTCACGAACATAGCATGTGTTAAAAAGTTGAGAGGGTTACGACAAAAGCTGGATGCACTTTGTGTACAAAACGGAGAGTCTCTTTCGTAGTATCAGCGTTCTGGACAGAATCTCATCGGTTACAAAAGGCATTTCATTTTCTTGAACTTATTTGACATCCAGGCTTTTTGGGTGTTCAAAATGCACCATTCAAAGCCACATCATACATTTTTCACCCTTCCCGACATCATTTATTATTTTGAATGCAGTTATGATTTTTTTAGCTAAATGACCCTGAAACTGGAAAGCACTACAAATGAACTCAAAAAAGGTTGAAACGTGGCGTGGTATCATCATTTCATACACATAGCATGTGCTAAAAAGTTGAGAGGGTTACGGCAAAAGCCGGATGCACTTCGTGTACAAAACGGACAGTCTCTTTCGAAGTATCATGCTTCCGAACGGAAACTCATCGGTTACAAAAGGCATTTCATTTTCTTGAACTTATTTGAACTCCAGGATTTTTGTGTGTTCAAAATGAACCATTCAAAGCCACATCATCAATTTTCAACACTTCCCAACATCATTTGTTATTTTTCATGAAGTTATTGATTTTTTTAGCTAAATGACTCTGAAATTCAAAAGCACTACAAATGAACTCTAAAAAGGTTGAAAGTTGCCATGGTATCATCATTTCACCCACATAGCATGCGCTAAAAAGTTGAGAGGGTTACGGCAAAAGCTGGATGCACTTCGTGTACAAAAGGGACATTTTCTTTCGAAGTATGAGGGTTCCAGACGGAAACTCATCGGTTACAGAAGGCATTTCATTTTCTTGAACTTATTTGAACTCGAGGCTTTTTGTGTGTTCAAAATGCACCATTCAAAGCCACATCATCAATTTTGAACGCTTCCCGACATCATTTGTTATTTTTCATGCAATTATTGATTTTTTTGAGCTAAGTGACCTTGAAATTGAAAAGCACTACAAATGAACTCTAAAAAGGTTGAAATTTGGCATGGTATCATCATTTCACCCACATAGGATGCGCTAAAAAGTTGAGAGGGTTACGACAAAAGCTGGATGCACTTCGTGTACAAAAGGGACAATCTCTTTCGAAGTATGAGGGTTCCGGACGGAAACTCATCGGTTACAAAAGGCATTTCATTTTCTTGAACTTATTTGAACTCGAGGCTTTTTTTGTGTTCAAAATGCACAATTCAAAGCCACATCATCCATTTTCAACCCTTCCCGACATCATTTGTTATTTTTCATAGAGTTATTGATTTTTTTTGAGCTAAATGACCCTGAAATTGAAATGCACTACAAATGAAAACTGAAAAGGTTGAAACTTGGCATGGTATCATCATTTCACCCACATAGCACGTGCTAAAAAGTTGAGAGGGTTCCGGCAAAAGCTGGATGCACTTCGTGTACAAAACAGACAGTCTCTTCCGAAGTATCAGGGTTCCGAACGGAAACTCATCGGTTACAAAAGGCATTTCATTTTCTTGAACTTATTTGAACTCGAGGCTTTTTGTGTGTTCAAAATGCACCATTCAAAGCCACATCATCAATTTTCAACCCTTCCCGACATCATTTGTTATTTTTGATGCAGTTATTGAATTTTTGAGCTAAATGACTCTGAAATTCAAAAGCACTAAAAATGAACTCTAAAAAGGTTGAAAGTTGCCATGGTATCATCATTTCACCCACATAGCATGCGCTAAAAAGTTGAGAGGGTTACGGCAAAAGCTGGATGCACTTCGTGTACAAAAGGGACATTTTCTTTCGAAGTATGAGGGTTCCAGACGGAAACTCATCGGTTACAGAAGGCATTTCATTTTCTTGAACTTATTTGAACTCGAGGCTTTTTGTGTGTTCAAAATGCACCATTCAAAGCCACATCATCAATTTTGAACGCTTCCCGACATCATTTGTTATTTTTCATGCAATTATTGATTTTTTTGAGCTAAGTGACCTTGAAATTGAAAAGCACTACAAATGAACTCTAAAAAGGTTGAAAGTTGGCATGGTATCATCATTTCACCCACATACGATGCGCTAAAAAGTAGAGAGGGTTACGACAAAAGCTGGATGCACTTCGTGTACAAAAGGGACAATCTCTTTCGAAGTATGAGGGTTCCGGACGGAAACTCATCGGTTACAAAAGGCATTTCATTTTCTTGAACTTATTTGAACTCGAGGCTTTTTTTGTGTTCAAAATGCACAATTCAAAGCCACATCATCCATTTTCAACCCTTCCCGACATCATTTGTTATTTTTCATAGAGTTATTGATTTTTTTTGAGCTAAATGACCCTGAAATTGAAATGCACTACAAATGAAAACTGAAAAGGTTGAAACTTGGCATGGTATCATCATTTCACCCACATAGCACGTGCTAAAAAGTTGAGAGGGTTCCGGCAAAAGCTGGATGCACTTCGTGTACAAAACAGACAGCCTCTTCCGAAGTATCAGGGTTCCGAACGGAAACTCATCGGTTACAAAAGGCATTTCATTTTCTTGAACTTATTTGAACTCGAGGCTTTTTGTGTGTTCAAAATGCACCATTCAAAGCCACATCATCAATTTTCAACACTTCCCAACATCATTTGTTATTTTTCATGAAGTTATTGATTTTTTTAGCTAAATGACTCTGAAATTCAAAAGCACTACAAATGAACTCTAAAAAGGTTGAAAGTTGCCATGGTATCATCATTTCACCCACATAGCATGCGCTAAAAAGTTGAGAGGGTTACGGCAAAAGCTGGATGCACTTCGTGTACAAAAGGGACATTTTCTTTCGAAGTATGAGGGTTCCAGACGGAAACTCATCGGTTACAGAAGGCATTTCATTTTCTTGAACTTATTTGAACTCGAGGCTTTTTGTGTGTTCAAAATGCACCATTCAAAGCCACATCATCAATTTTGAACGCTTCCCGACATCATTTGTTATTTTTCATGCAATTATTGATTTTTTTGAGCTAAGTGACCTTGAAATTGAAAAGCACTACAAATGAACTCTAAAAAGGTTGAAATTTGGCATGGTATCATCATTTCACCCACATAGGATGCGCTAAAAAGTTGAGAGGGTTACGACAAAAGCTGGATGCACTTCGTGTACAAAAGTGACAATCTCTTTCGAAGTATGAGGGTTCCGGACGGAAACTCATCGGTTACAAAAGGCATTTCATTTTCTTGAACTTATTTGAACTCGAGGCTTTTTTTGTGTTCAAAATGCACAATTCAAAGCCACATCATCCATTTTCAACCCTTCCCGACATCATTTGTTATTTTTCATAGAGTTATTGATTTTTTTTGAGCTAAATGACCCTGAAATTGAAATGCACTACAAATGAAAACTGAAAAGGTTGAAACTTGGCATGGTATCATCATTTCACCCACATAGCACGTGCTAAAAAGTTGAGAGGGTTCCGGCAAAAGCTGGATGCACTTCGTGTACAAAACAGACAGTCTCTTCCGAAGTATCAGGGTTCCGAACGGAAACTCATCGGTTACAAAAGGCATTTCATTTTCTTGAACTTATTTGAACTCGAGGCTTTTTGTGTGTTCAAAATGCACCATTCAAAGCCACATCATCAATTTTCAACCCTTCCCGACATCATTTGTTATTTTTGATGCAGTTATTGAATTTTTGAGCTAAATGACTCTGAAATTCAAAAGCACTACAAATGAACTCTAAAAAGGTTGAAAGTTGCCATGGTATCATCATTTCACCCACATAGCATGCGCTAAAAAGTTGAGAGGGTTACGGCAAAAGCTGGATGCACTTCGTGTACAAAAGGGACATTTTCTTTCGAAGTATGAGGGTTCCAGACGGAAACTCATCGGTTACAGAAGGCATTTCATTTTCTTGAACTTATTTGAACTCGAGGCTTTTTGTGTGTTCAAAATGCACCATTCAAAGCCACATCATCAATTTTGAACGCTTCCCGACATCATTTGTTATTTTTCATGCAATTATTGATTTTTTTGAGCTAAATGACCTTGAAATTGAAAAGCACTACAAATGAACTCTAAAAAGGTTGAAAGTTGGCATGGTATCATCATTTCACCCACATAGGATGCGCTAAAAAGTTGAGAGGGTTACGACAAAAGCTGGATGCACTTCGTGTACAAAAGGGACAATCTCTTTCGAAGTATGAGGGTTCCGGACGGAAACTCATCGGTTACAAAAGGCATTTCATTTTCTTGAACTTATTTGAACTCGAGGCTTTTTGTGTGTTCAAAATGCACCATTCAAAGCCACATCATCCATTTTCAACCCTTCCCGACATCATTTGTTATTTTTCATAGAGTTATTGATTTTTTTGAGCTAAATGACCCTGAAATTGAAATGCACTACAAATGAAAACTGAAAAGGTTGAAACTTGGCATGGTATCATCATTTCACCCACATAGCACGTGCTAAAAAGTTGAGAGGGTTACGGCAAAAGCTGGATGCACTTCGTGTACAAAACAGACAGTCTCTTCCGAAGTATCAGGGTTCCGAACGGAAACTCATCGGTTACAAAAGGCATTTCATTTTCTTGAACTTATTTGAACTCGAGGCTATTTGTGTGTTCAAAATGCACCATTCAAAGCCACATCATCAATTTTCAACCCTTCCCGACATCATTTGTTATTTTTGATGCAGTTATTGAATTTTTGAGCTAAATGACCCTGAAATTGAAAAGCACTACAAATGAACTCTGAAAAGGTTGAAAGTTGGCATGGTATCATCATTTCACGCACATAGCATGTGTTAAAAAGTTGAGAGGGTTACGACAAAAGCTGGATGCACTTTGTGTACAAAACGGACAGTCTCTTTCGTAGTATCAGCGTTCTGGACAGAATCTCATCGGTTACAAAAGGCATTTCATTTTCTTGAACTTATTTGACATCCAGGCTTTTTGGGTGTTCAAAATGCACCATTCAAAGCCACATCATACATTTTTCACCCTTCCCGACATCATTTGTTATTTTGAATGCAGTTATGATTTTTTTAGCTAAATGACCCTGAAATTGGAAAGCACTACAAATGAACTCAAAAAAGGTTGAAACGTGGCGTGGTATCATCATTTCATACACATAGCATGTGCTAAAAAGTTGAGAGGGTTACGGCAAAAGCTGGATGCACTTCGTGTTCAAAACGGACAGTCTCTTTCGAAGTATCATGCTTCCGAACGGAAACTCATCGGTTACAAAAGGCATTTCATTTTCTTGAACTGATTTGAACTCCAGGATTTTTGTGTGTTCAAAATGAACCATTCAAAGCCACATCATCAATTTTCAACACTTCCCAACATCATTTGTTATTTTTCATGAAGTTATTGATTTTTTTAGCTAAATGACTCTGAAATTCAAAAGCACTACAAATGAACTCTAAAAAGGTTGAAAGTTGCCATGGTATCATCATTTCACCCACATAGCATGCGCTAAAAAGTTGAGAGGGTTACGGCAAAAGCTGGATGCACTTCGCGTACAAAAGGGACAATCTCTTTCGAAGTATGAGGGTTCCGGACGGAAACTCAACGGTTAGAAAAGGCATTTCATTTTCTTGAACTTATTTGAACTCGAGGCTTTTTTTGTGTTCAAAATGCACAATTCAAAGCCACATCATCCATTTTCAACCCTTCCCGACATCATTTGTTATTTTTCATAGAGTTATTGATTTTTTTTGAGCTAAATGACCCTGAAATTGAAATGCACTACAAATGAAAACTGAAAAGGTTGAAACTTGGCATGGTATCATCATTTCACCCACATAGCACGTGCTAAAAAGTTGAGAGGGTTCCGGCAAAAGCTGGATGCACTTCGTGTACAAAACAGACAGTCTCTTCCGAAGTATCAGGGTTCCGAACGGAAACTCATTGGTTACAAAAGGCATTTCATTTTCTTGAACTTATTTGAACTCGAGGCTTTTTGTGTGTTCAAAATGCACCATTCAAAGCCACATCATCAATTTTCAACCCTTCCCGACATCATTTGTTATTTTTGATGCAGTTATTGAATTTTTGAGCTAAATGACCCTGAAATTGAAAAGCACTACAAATGAACTCTGAAAAGGTTGAAAGTTGGCATGGTATCATAATTTCACGCACATAGCATGTGTTAAAAAGTTGAGAGGGTTACGACAAAAGCTGGATGCACTTTGTGTACAAAACGGACAGTCTCTTTCGTAGTATCAGCGTTCTGGACAGAATCTCATCGGTTACAAAAGGCATTTCATTTTCTTCAACTTATTTGACATCCAGGCTTTTTGGGTGTTCAAAATGCACCATTCAAAGCCACATCATACATTTTTCACCCTTCCCGACATCATTTGTTATTTTAAATGCAGTTATGATTTTTTTAGCTAAATGACCCTGAAATTGGAAAGCACTACAAATGAACTCAAAAAAGGTTGAAACGTGGCTTGGTATCATCATTTCATACACATAGCATGTGCTAAAAAGTTGAGAGGGTTACGGCAAAAGCTGGATGCACTTCGTGTACAAAACGGACAGTCTCTTTCGAAGTATCATGCTTCCGAACGGAAACTCATCGGTTAAAAAAGGCATTTCATTTTCTTGAACTTATTTGAACTCCAGGCTTTTTGTGTGTTCAAAATGAACCATTCAAAGCCACATCATAAATTTTCAACACTTCCCAACATCATTTGTTATTTTTCATGCAGTTATTGATTTTTTTGAGCTAAATGACCCTGAATTTGAAAAGCACTACAAATGAACTCTAAAAAGGTTGAAAGTTGCCATGGTATCATCATTTCACCCACATAGCATGCGCTAAAAAGTTGAGAGGGTTACGGCAAAAGCTGGATGCACTTCGTGTACAAAAGGTACATTTTATTTCGAAGTATGAGGGTTCCGGATGGAAACTCATCGGTTACAGAAGGCATTTCATTATCTTGAACTTATTTTAACTCCAGGCTTTTTGTGTGTTCAAAATGCACCATTCAAAGCCACATCATCAATTTTCAACCCATCCCGAAATCATTTGTTATTTTTCATGCAGTTATTGATTTTTTTGAGCTAAATGACCCTCAAATTGAAAAGCACTAAAAATGAACTCTAAAAAGGTTGAAAGTTGGCATGGTATCATCATTTCACCAAAATAGCATGTGTTAAAAAGTTGAGAGGGTTACGACAAAAGCTGGATGCACTTTGTGTACAAAACGGACAGTCTCTTTCGTAGTATCAGCGTTCTGGACAGAATCTCATCGGTTACAAAAGGCATTTCATTTTCTTGAACTTATTTGACATCCAGGCTTTTTGGGTGTTCAAAATGCACCATTCAAAGCCACATCATACATTTTTCACCCTTCCCGACATCATTTGTTATTTTAAATGCAGTTATGATTTTTTTAGCTAAATGACTCTCAAATTGGAAAGCACTACAAATGAACTCAAAAAAGGTTGAAACGTGGCTTGGTATCATCATTTCATACACATAGCATGTGCTAAAAAGTTGAAAGGGTTACGGCAAAAGCTGGATGCACTTCGTGTACAAAACGGACAGTCTCTTTCGAAGTATCATGCTTCCGAACGGAAACTCTTCGGTTAAAAAAGGCATTTCATTTTCTTGAACTTATTTGAACTCCAGGATTTTTGTGTGTTCAAAATGCACCATTCAAAGTCGTATCATCAATTTTCAACGCTTCCCGACATCATTCGTTATTTTTCTTGCAGTTATTGATTTTTTTTGAGTTAAATGGCCTGGAAATTGAAAAACACTACAAATGAACTCTAAAAAAGTTGAAAGTTGGCATGGTATCATCATTTCACCCACATAGCATCCACTAAAAAGTTGAGAGGGTTACGGCAAAAGCTGGATGCACTTCGTGTACAAAAGGGATAGTCTCCTTCGAAGTATGAGGGTTCCAGAAGGAAACTCATCGGTTACAAAAGGCATTTCATTTTATTGAACTTATTTGAACTCAAGGCTTTTTGTGTGTTCAAAATGCAGCATTCAAAGCCACATCATCCATTTTCAACCCTTCCCGACATCATTTGTTATTTTTCATGGAGTTATTGATTTTTTGAGCTAAATGACCCTGAAATTGAAAAGCACTACAAATGAACTCTGAAAAGGTTGAAACTTGGCATGGTTTCATCATTTCACCCACATAGCATGTGCTAAAAAGTTGAGAGGGTTACGACAAAAGCTGGATGCACTTCGTGTACAAAACGGACAGTCTCTTTCGAAGTATCAGGGTTCCGAACGGAAACTCATCGGTTACAAAAGGCATTTCATTTTCTTGAACTTATTTGAACTCGAGGCTTTTTGTGTGTTCAAAATGCACCATTCAAAGCCACATCATCAATTTTCAACCCTTCCCGACATCATTTGTTATTTTTCATGCAGTTATTGATTTTTCAGCTAAATGACCCTGAAATTGAAAAGCACTACAAATGAACTCTGAAAAGGTTGAAAGTTGGCATGGTATCATCATTTCACCCACATAGCATGGGCTAAAAAGTTGAGAGGGTTACAGCAAAAGCTGGATGCACTTGATGTACAAAACGGACAGTCACTTTCGAAGTATTAGGGTTCCGGACGGAAACTCATCGGTTACAAAAGGCATTTCATTTTCTTGAACTTATTTGAACTCCAGGCTTTTTATGTGTTCAAAATGCACCATTAAAAGCTACATCATCCATTTTCAAACCTTCCCGACATGATTTGTTATTTTTCATGCAGTTATTGATTTTTTTGAGCTAAATGACCCTGAAATTGAAAAGCACTACAAATGAACTCTGAAAAGGTTGAAAGTTGGCATGGTATCATCATTTCACGCACATAGCATGTGTTAAAAAGTTGAGAGGGTTACGGCAAAAGCTGGATGCACTTTGTGTACAAAACGGACAGTCTCTTTCGAAGTATCAGCGTTCTGGACAGAATCTCATCGGTTACAAAAGGCATTTCATTTTCTTCAACTTATTTGAAATCCAGGCTTTTTGGGTGTTCAAAATGCACCATTCAAAGCCACATCATCAATTTTCAACCCTTCCCGACATCATTTGTTATTTTTGATGCAGTTATTGAATTTTTGAGCTAAATGACCCTGAAATTGAAAAGCACTACAAATGAACTCTGAAAAGGTTGAAAGTTGGCATGGTATGATTATTTCACCCACATAGCATGCGCTACAAAATTGAGAGGGTTACGGCAAAAGCTGGATGCACTTCATGTACAAAACGGACAGTCTCTTTCGAAGTATTAGGGTTCCGGACGGAAACTCGTCGGTTACAAAAGACAATTCATTTTCTTGAACTTATTTGAACTCCAGGCTTTTTGTGTGTTCAAAATGCACCATTCAAAGCCACATAATCCATTTTCAACCCTTCCCTACATCATTTGTTATTGTTCATGCAGTTATTGATTTTTTTGAGCTAAATGACCTTAAAATTGAAAAGCACTACAAATGAACTCTGAAAAGGTTGAAAATTGGCATGGTATTATAATTTCACCAACATAGCATGTGTTAAAAAGTTGGGAGGGTTACGGCAAAAGCTGGATGCACTTCGTGTACAAAACGGACAGTCTCTTTCGTAGTATCAAGGTTCCGGACAGACACTCATCGGTTACAAAGGGCATGTCATTTTCTTGAACTTGTTTGAAATCCAGGCTTTTTGGGTGTTCAAAATGCACCATTCAAAGCCATATCATCAATTTTCAACCCTTCCCGACATCATTTGTTATTTTTCATGGAGTTATTGATGTTTTTTAGCTAAATGACCCTGAAATTGAAAAGCACTACAAATGAAGTCTGAAAAGGTTGAAACTTGGCATGGTATCATAATTTCACCCACATGGCATGTGCTTAAAAGTTGAGAGGGTTACGGGAAAAGATGGATGCACTTCGTGTACAAAACGGACAGTCTCTTTCGAAGTATGAGGGTTCCGGACGGAAACTCATCGGTTACAAAAGGCATTTCATTTTCATGAACTTATTTGAACTCCAGATTTTTTGTGTGTCCAAAATTATGCAGGCAAAGTGTATTTAAAACCATTAAACATATCATGAAAAGAGAAGTGATCAAATTAATAGAAATTCATCATCACATTAAAGCCAAAGTACAATAATGACCAAAATAAATACGTACAGTTCATACATAGTTGTCATTATTGAAGAACATATAGCTCTCTAGAGCATCTAATTAAAACAGACAGCAAAACTACATAAAAAATTTAAATGCAACAACCAATGCAATCATAACCGCTACTGAGGTACCAATTGATCCAACGACACAATGATACCAAGCCTCAGTATGAATGGCATATTTTCTAATCTTTCTAAGCTTCAAGCGCATTGCATCCATCTTGTCCTTGTGATCTTCGACGATATCGGCAACATGCAACTCCAATCCCATCTTGTCATCTTCAGTTCTTTTCAATTTTTCTTTCAAATGATCGATTTATTTTTCAGCTTCAGTTAACTTCTCGAGCAGAATTGCATAGTCGGTTGGAATTTCTGGTTCAACTACTTCCTATAGATAAAAACATCTACGTCAAGTTGGTGGCATAATTAATATACCACATCTGAATCATAGACTAGACGAGGGCCGACGTGGGCGGATACCATAACCATGGCACTATATAATAACAAACAATAATAAAAGTAATAAAATCATACGAGTAAGTATATTTTCTTTTAGATAGAAGATAAGATCAAGAGTCTCACGACGCGCGGGCGATTGACGGCGGTTTCAGGACGAGGACGGGACAGGACGGACCGCCAAACCTAGACAAATCTTGACAAAAATGGAGTTTGGACGAGGAGCTTCGAGATCAGAAAGCTTAAGTTTGGCTTGGGCATTTCATCAAACACCTCATCTGCATAGGAGGTGAGCTAGAGCACCACAAAGCTCTCCCCTCGCTGGCCTGAAAAACAGAGCAATGTGGAGTGCTCTGCTCGCTGGCGAGGGGGTATATATAGCCATCTCATTGGTCCCGGTTCGTGGCTGGAACCGGGACTAAAGGACCCCCTTTGGTCCCGGATCCAGCCACGAACCGGGACCAATGGTTGTGGGCCAAGAGCAAGGCACATTGGTCCCAGTTCATGTCTGGAACCGAGACCAAAGGTTCCAGACGAACCGGGACCAATGCCCCACGTGGCCCGCCCGGCCCCCTGGCCTCACGAACCAGGACTATTGCCCCCATTGGTCCCAGTTCGTGACTGAACCAGGACTAATGTGCTGGCCCAGCCCGAACCAATGCCCTATTTTCTACTAGTGCCACTTGGGTTCTATGACTAGTCATGTTGGCCCGGGTTCTTTGACATTTGAATTCTAGCGACACATTCACATACGTGAGCCAGAAGACGTAAACGGTCTCGACCCAGGTAAGGTGGTAGCCGTGGAGATAACCGTGCATGAGGCCGCAAAGTGATGTGATGTGTTACAGGCTGGATTCTTATGGCTTAGGATCGGGGTCCCGACAGCTTTGGTATCAGAGCTTGACTGCCTTTAGGATTACCAAGCCAAACTGGTCGATGTTGAGTCTAGAACTGCTTTAGTTATATAAGGGAATTTATTGTGGAAGGGAACGTAAGGTTCTTTTTACTCCTTTCATCGTGCCATTCTAATTCCGAGTCACCCTCTCACTACAGGAATCAGTTAATTTGCCGTCTTCCATGGCTGACAGCAAAGGGCAGGAAACCGGACGACAAAGGCCTTTGCCGTCTGTTAGCAGACGGCAAAATTTCTAGCAAAGAAAAACTCGGTAAATCGGTCCTTTGCCGTCCGCCTCAGGACCATGGACGACAAAGAATATTTGTCATGGGGGAGCGGACGACAAAGAGTTTGGACGGCAGACCCAAGGGCTACGGCTGTCAAGTGTTAACAGCGGTTCTTTGTCGTCTACTACCTTTGCCGTCTGTGTTCTTCCCCCTTTGCCGTCGGTGGGAGGACGGCAAAGGGTAAGGCCCTTTGCCCCTGGGGTCCCTCTTTACCGTCGGCCTTGGGCCCCTACCTTTGCCGTCGGTCTTGCACACCCCTTTGTCATCTTCCTTGCGCCCCCTTTGCCGTCGATGGTCCGACGGCAAAGAGTGAGGCCATTGGCCCCTCGGGTCCCCCCTCGTCGTCTGCCCAAGGCCCCCATTTGCCGTCAGCCCATCGATGACAAAGAGTAAGGCCATTTTACTTTTTTTATTTTTTATTAAATCTATTTTCACAGCAATTTTCATAGCAATATGACACACACATATATATATATATATATTTCACAGGAATAAATATGTTGCCATACTGATAACCATATTCAAATAAGTTTCATCCATACATATTATGAAAGTTTCATCCGTACCCAACCATATTACAATAGTTTCATCCATACATACATAGTTCCATATACATATGTAGCAAGTTTCACATTGTTCATCGCTACAAAATAAAAAATACAAGTAACCCAAGCACTCCATCAAAGCAAACTTCCGTGAAGTGAATGTAATTTGCAAAATGGGAAGCTCCAAAATTAGAAGAAGACTAGATGAAGAATAGAAGATAAAAATAGGTCATTTAGGAGCTAACTATGGTTATTATGCCGTTTTGAAGCTAAGTAAGCTAATTATAGGTCATTTAATAGCTAGCTTTGGTAAAATAGGTCATTTTGGAGCTAGCTAAGCTTATTATGCCATTTTGGAGCTAACTAAGTGAAGTATAGGTCAATTTTGATAAAATAGGCCATTTTGGAGCTCATTTAGCTTACTATGTCATTTAGGAGGAAACTAAGCTAACTATATGTCATTTTAGAGCTAACTTAGGTAAACATAGGTCATTTAGGAGCTAACATTTCTTATTATGCCATTTTGGAGCTAAGTAAGCTAAGTATAGGTCATTTAATAGCTAAGCTATGTAAAATAGGCCATTTTGGAGCTAGGTAAGCTTATTATGTCATTTAGCAGAAAAAAAGCTAAATATGGGACATTTTCCATAAAATAGGCCATTTAGGAGCTAATTCAGCTTACTATGTCATTTAGGAGGAAACTAAGCTAAATATATGTCATTTTAGAGCTAACTCAGGTAAAAACAGGTCACTTAGGATCTAACTATGCTTATTGTGCCATTTTGGAGCTAAGTAAGGTAAGTATAGGTCATTTAATGGCTAAATTTGGTAAAATAGGCCATTTTGGAGGTAGGTAAGCTTATTATGTCATTCTGGAGCTAACTAAGAGAAGCATAGGTCATTTTTGATAAAATAGGCCATTTTGGAGCTAATTTAGCTTACTACGTCATTTAGGAGGAAACTAAGCTAACTATATGTCATTTTAGAGCTAACTTAGGTAAAAATAGGTCACTTAGGAGCTAACTATGCTTATTATGCCATTTTGGAGCTATGTAAGCTAAGTATAGGTCATTCAATAGCTAAGCTAGGTAAAATAGGCCATTTTGGAGCTAGGTAAGCTTATTATGTCATTTAGGAGAGAACTAAACTAAATATTGGACATTTTTGATAAAATGGGCCATTTAGGAGCTAATTCAGCTTAGTATGTCATTTAGGAGGAAACTAAGCTAAATATATGTCATTTTAGAGCTAACTTAGGTAAAAGTAGGTCACTTAGGATCTAACTATGCATATTATGCCATTTTGGAGCTAAGTAAGCCAAGTATAGGTCATTTAATGACTAACTATGGTAAAATAGGCCATTTTGGAGGTAGGTAAGCTTATTATGTCATTTTGGAGCTAACTAAGCAAAATTTAGGCCATTTTGATAAAATAGGCCATTTTGGAGCTAATTTAGCTTAGTACGTCATTTAGGACGAAACTAAGCTAACTATATGTCATTTTAGAGCTGACTTAGGTAAAAATAGGCCATTTAGGAGCTAATTTTGCTTATTATGCCATTTTGGAGCTAAGTAAGCTAAGTATAGGTCATTTAATAGCTAAGCTAGGTAAAATAGGCCATTTTGGAGCTAGGTAAGCTTATTATGTCATTTAGGAGAAAACTAAGCTAAGTATAGGACATATTTGATAAAATAGGCCATTTAGGAGCTAATTCAGCTTACTATGCCATTTAGGAGGACACAAAGCTAAATATATGTCATTTTAGAGCTAACTTAGGTGAAAATAGGTCATCTAGGAGCTATCTATGCTTATTATGACATTTTGAAGCTAACTAAGCTAATTATAGATCATTTTATAGCTAACTTGGGTAACATAGGTCATTTTGGAGCTAACTAAGCTTATTATGCAAGTTTGGAGCTACCTAAGCTTATTATGTCATTTAGGAGGAAACTAAGCTAAGTATTGGTCTTCTAGAGCTAACTTGGGTAAAATATATCATTTTGGAGGTAAGGTAAGGTAAGTAACCATCATTATGCGGTTGTTAAGAAAAAACTAGAAAAACATACCATTCTCGTCAGCACAGAGGTGAAGCACGATGGTTCTGGCTTGTTTCACCTGGAGAAGGCTCCCCTGTAGAAGGGTCGTGCGATGCATTTTGGGAGATATTCTATGTACCAAACATCATTTGCAATGCGTCGTTAGCATGATGACACTCAAAAGACCACTGCATTGAAATGAAACTCACCGTCCCCGGCATGTTAATGACTGGCATCACCAGAGGGACGTGGCGAGTCTTCTTGCAAATTGACTGTACATTTGGTTTCGATAAGTCAAACTTTTTATTTATTAATGAAACGAACATTAAAATGCAATATTTGACAAATATGAAGAAGAAACTTACCATGAAGAGCTCGTACATCGCCCTGTTAGACGCATCGTTCCATGCCCTCTCCGCCTCCATCAACGCAGCCGTCCTCTCCTCCAACTCCTTCATCTCCTTATCCTTCGCCGCCAAAAGCGTCTGCGTTGCCTCTCTCTCTTTTAGAATAGAAGCCTGCAAGAAAAATCATTGTTAGCATTGTAATCATATTGGTTCACACACACAACGTAATGCGGAAAGATAGTTGAGTCCATTAAACTCACCTCGATGGCGAGCTCGACTGGCCGTGGACGAGGTGTTATCTCAGGATAGGAGCTCGTTTGGCGTGCCTTTATCTGTCAGAGAGTGCTAGGACAATGTATAAGGCTGTCTCCTATGGCGATCGAGCCATGGGGCGTCCCGTTTCCAGCTATCATCGCCAGCTCTGGATCAATAGGCCCCTGGCTCGGGTTAAAGTCCTCCCCTTTCCTCGCCTTCCCGTGATCTTTGTACTTCACGAGCTTGTGGTGGGAGGAGATGTTGGTGAAGTTTTTGGGATGATCGAGGTCAGACTCAGAGAATGCCTTGACCTTCTTGTACGAGGCAGTATGGGCCATCGCATAGAGGTCGTACATCTCTGGCACCTCCGTCTTATTGTGAAGCGCCTAAAAGAGAGAGAGAGGAAAAAAGTATTAGTAAAGGGCTAAAGCTACCATTAAGAATGAATTGCATGAGTCATGAAGCAAACCCCATACCCGGTTCTCACCAAACTCATTTAAGTTGACGCTCCCTTGATGGTGTGGCACACCAACCATTTTGCCATGCCTATCCTTGGCATTGTTGTGGCTGGCCTCCCACTTTTCGGAGCACCACTGATCCACCAAGGCCTCCCAACTCCATCTTATCCACACACCATTCGAGCGCTACGCGTAAGAATCAAATCAAGGAAACGAACTACAAGGCCTTAATAATATGTAATTACCTTCACGTAATGCTCCTTCTCCATCTTAGAATCACGGCACTTCCCCTTTCCCTTCCTAATATGCCGAGAGGCGTAATATGTAATAATATGTAATTACCTTTTTGTTAACCATTCATTGGTCATGTCTTTCTGACTAGGGTGACCAGTGTACATCGAAGCACGATCACTCATCTTGCGTACCTACTAAATACACAAGAAATATATATGTATAATTCATCATCAATATTCATCTGGTAATTAAGTTTGTCAGTTTTATTACGTCCATGCAACCTACACGCTAATAGCTAGAGATAGGTCCTAATCCCACCCAAGTATGTGTAGATTGGGATTGTTTTCCCATGCTCTGCTCCGAATCCGACGGAGAATTTCGGTAGCACCTCACCGCTGTTCTCCTGATACACGTCTCGGCAATAAGCAGAGAGGATGTGTACCCAGAGAACAACGGGGAGGCACTAACAAAATTCTGCATCGGATCCGGAGCACATCATATGGGAAAACGAACCCAATCTACACATACTCGGGCCGTCCATGGATTACGTTGGACAATTCGAAAGAATCATGGTTATAAATATGCAAATGCATGCATATTTATATATGTAACCCTTTCGAACGGGAGATGCATACTGGTCACGCATACTGATGATTGAAGACACCTATAGCCAGCAAGTTTCATCGACACGAAGACCGGAATAGAGCAATTTTTTTAAGGGGGGGCGGGGGAGGAGATGTCATTTGTGGTCACCAAAGAACGCAGCAGGGGAGCTCGTCAAATGCATGGGGAGGTCGTCGAACAACAGACCCTCGCAGCGACAAAACAACTACACATTGAAATGAAACTCGATCAACACAAATACAATATTTTTCATAAAAAAATCAAAAAATATATGATCTAACTCATAATTCTCAAATATATGACCCCGTCGGCCTCTGGAAGGATGAAGAGCACCTTTTTCAGGATCGGGGTGTCGGGGGTGTCGTGTCGGGGTCGGGGTGTCAGGTGTGTCATGTCGGGGTAGGGGTGTTGTGTCGGGGTCGGGGGTGCCATGTCGGGTGTCGGGGTGTCGTGTCGGGGGTCGGGGTGTCTTTTTCTACTTTTCCTACTTCTTTTTTCATCATCTACTTCTACTTTTTTTTCATCATCTTCTTCTTTCTTCTTCTTCTCCTTTTCTTCTTCTTCTTGACCCTCCTCTTCTTGTTCTTGTTCTTCTTCTTCTTCTTCTTTTCTCCTAGTTTTTTTCTTTTCTTCTTTTCTTCTAAGTTTTTACTTTTCTATCTAAGTTTTTTCTAATTAACCTAGTAAACTAACTAAAAATAAACTAACTATCTAATTTAACAGAAAAACAAGAAAATAAACTAACTATCTAATTTATTCTAAGTGAGGGGGCGGCAGCCGGGCACTCACTAGAGTTGGGTGGGGACGGCCGGGGCGGCGGGGGGAGGGGGCCGTGGAGATGGGGGAGCTGCGGGGAGGGGGCGACGCAGGGAGCCGGCAAGTGGAGCGAGCGGCTTGGGGAGGGGGCGGCATGGGGGAGCCGCCGAGGGAGGGGCAGCATAGGAAGGGGTGCAATGGCATGGTGATGGGGGCGGCGCAGGGAGGGCGGAGGCGCGGTGGTGGGGGTGGTGCAGGGAGGGGGCGGCGAGGGGAGGGGCCGGTGATGGCAGGGACGGCTCAGAGTGGGGGGTGGAGCGGGGGAGCCGCCAAGGGAAGGGGGCGGCACGAGGAGGGAGACGTTCCATTGGTGGGGGTGGTGGGCGGGGGATGGCGGCGGCGGTCCCAGGGGGAGGGAGAGAGTGGAGTGGGTGAGGGAGAGAGTGTGTGAGAGAGAGGAGTGGGGGCGGGGGACGGTGGTTATAGGCACGTCCCCTTTGTCGTCTACCCCCGGACGGCAAAGACACCAACGACCGACGGCAAAGGTCTCGCGGACGGCAAAGAGCCCTTCCGTTGGACCTGGCTAGGCCCAAGGTCCAATGGGACCCACCTTGCCTTTATGTCGTCTGCCCTTGGTCTCTTTGCCATCTGGGCGAAGACGGCAAAGAACTAGCAGATGGCAAACAAAGACTTTGCCATGCGCTAGTTCTTTGCTGTCCGCTTTGCTTCAGCTGACGGCAAAGAGCATCTTTGCCATGTGTCAGCAGACGGCAAAGGCCCCACACATGGCAAATAACTGGATTCCACTAGTGTCTCCTTTTCTACGGGGATTAAGAACTAGGCTTTCTCATCTATCTATCAGGATGACGAGTTACTATGCTGGAGACCTATAGGAAAGTTATTGTCTTCCTGGATCGATGTCTCCATATGAATTCAATGTTATGTTGTCAGTTTCCTTGTGCAGGTTGCCTCATATTTCATGCCCATACAGCCGTTATGATGTCCGAGTTATCCAAGGTTTCTAAATTATCTGATGCAATTGCAAAACTCTTTCATCTTGATTCAATGTCTTTCAGGCCTGTCAAAGCACACTAATTGTTGAGTTGAGTTACTATATTACCTCGACGTGTTTGATGAAGGTGTTTAGGAAACCATGTTATTCAAGTGAACCACCCAACAGTCTAGTTGTGTCCTTTGTTTTGAGTGTGATAATTCTGTCCATCGTCATCAAAAGCATGTTGTGATGCTACTTAGTCAATAGGTATTTTGTATCTGGGTTCTTGAACCCAATAATCATTCTGCTCCCTCCTGTTGATAGTATTTTGCTTGTTCCTTTAGGATATTAGTAATCTTGTTCTAGTATTCAAGGTCCATGGTATGTCATTCTTCCAATACCATGAACCAACCCCAGCAGAAGTTCTTTGTGGACGAAAGATCACAACATGAGTGCTCGTGATGAGTTATCCATTCCATAGCTATGTCTTTGACAATCCTACCCTTATGCATGGGTTATCCGGAAGAACTATGCTGAACTTTTTTCAACATGTTAATCTATGCATCTACAACTCAGGAAAAATCATGTGCTTTTGAGTTTCCCCTCCTCAATTGTATTCTGACCTTCAGCTATCGGTGGATAGTCAAGCATATGCCATGCATTTGCGTTATCCATGTTGACTATTCTTGTGGTCCGTCAAGCCATTCTACTCCAGAATGACTAGGAGAAACAAACTCCAGTACCTCATCCATTCCTAGGATTGGGTCAAAGCAGTTGTGTTCTGCCGATCAAAATGCCAATCTTTCTTTTGCTCTGTTCTACCTTGAGGTATTACCCTCTTCATGTCAAGATTGTTATGAGAACTGCACTCCGTCTTATGAAATCTTGATGCAGTGATACTTCTCTCCATCATCATTCATTCCCCGGTCTCTGTGTTGTCTGTAACCAGAACACCGACAAGTGAATCGTGATGTGTGTAATCGATACTCCTAGCAACTTTGTTTCTTGGTAGTTAATGGACAATAATGTCATTCTTAGTGGGTTGGTTATCGAATCACCAGTCTAAGATTGATCGTGCTACCTAGTCCATCTTTCATGGTGCACTCTTTGATCAATGAGTTAGTATTATGTCGATCCTTTGCTCTATTGATCATATTGTCTTGCCTTGAAAAGCAAGATTGTTCTCGAGCTTGGTAGCATATCATTGGTTCGTGATTTTCCGAATATCTTCTCGAAAGTATTACCAAGTTGTTCCTTGACCGTCATGTCAATTTCGTGATCAAGAAGGTTTTTCTATAAACCTCCCTTCTCCAAGATCTGTGTTAGATACCCCTAAGCTAGTTAGTTAAGCAAAACAACAACTTGGAGAGTTGGAAGATAAAAGATTCACCTGACTTAGTTCAGTCCAGGGGGATGTCTTATTTTGTGGTTGTGTGTGTCAAAGAAAGGCAATATCTTCGTCGATTGATCCTTGTGATCAAGTGTTGCATCTATCGTCTTATCTAATCTTTGATTTGAGTGTGGGATATTGTCAAATCAAAATCAGAACGAAAAATCTTCCTAATGTTGTTTTTACTCATGGATGTATCCTTGAGCATACACCGTTATATCTTTTGGTCTGACCAATGCTATCACCTTGTTTCCATAGTTGTGGAATTCCATCTTCATGGATATTTTGATGAATTGTTGTTGAGCCCGTCGACAACATTTTTCATGTGTTCCATGATTCGTGATGAACATAACGTTTGTGTTGGAAAATTTGTTGGCAATATCTTAGTGTTCCGTGCATGAAGTATATATTGGTGTCAGAAGTAAATTACTCTTTCTTCATGTGCATATGGTGCAAGTTGCCACCATGAACTTGAGAATGGTTATTTTGTTTTTGTTGGAATCATCCCAAGTCAATCATGCACGTGCGAAGTATTCTATGGTTTGATAGACTTATCATCTTCATTCCATATGCAATCCCTAGCACACCAAGCCACTGGTTGACTTGTTCAAGGCAAATAAGTTCCTTCTTAACACCTATTCGTATGACTTATGCAACGACTTCATTACCCCAATGATGGTTCCTAACCCGAACTCGGTAGTGTTTTGTTGAAAGACCATGTAGTCATGCTTGTCCTGGGCATCGTGTTCACGTGTGTCTTGCAATCCAGCTCATGTTTTGGAGTTGGCTTATGTAGTTCATTTCCTGAGAATCTCGCAAGGTCATCTCTTTCATTTGTGTTGCAACCCTTCACTTTCAGATATGTTGAGTCTGAAATATCCTGACACCAACCATATATGAATCTCAGGCACATATGATGGTTGGAAAATTGCCCAAGAATTATAATATTGGTCTTACCAAACTGGTGAAGTGGATGTTCTGGCCAACACACTTTGTCAGAAGATCTACAATTATAATATCTTGTATCAGCAATTTAGCCACTTCCCCATGAGGATTTCATATGGCTTGTTCTAGAAGTTTATCCTTATGGACCCCTTGAGCCCCGAAGTCCGACCTTTTTACTTGATGTTCTAGATACCAAACATTGCCTATAATTGGGTTACGCTATTTCATCAAGGAGAACCTTACAAGCAGAGTGCTAAATGTCTCTTGGTCGATTGTCCAGATTTTGCTCCCTTGGCATAGCTAAGGTGAAATCTGAGAAAGTGTTGTCTTCCTTTGCATCTGCATCCTCCATTGTTATTCATCATGGTAGTGTGATGTGTCACCAGGATCCTTGGCATGGATGTTGGTAAAACCTTGAGGAATATGGAAATGCTCAAGTTCTTGAGAGCATGCTCAGACACTGGGTTACTCGGTATTAATAGGAATGTGCCTTCCATTGCCGAGTTGTTTTATAACTCTAGTTTCTCTCTCATCTAAGTATGCCATTCTTCGAACTTCTTCCAATGATCACTTGTGAATTGCCTTAGGTTGCTATGAAGAGTTTCAACGATCTTTGGATCAAAAGTAATTCTTTTTGACACTTAAGGGATAATCCTACGAGTCACCTTCCCAAAGGTGCCCGTTATGGTATGAAGGGCAACTAACTCCTCGCTACCTTGAAAACCCGTCACCATCTATTTTAGTGCGGAATTGTTGCCTACCAATTGAACCTCCATCATCTGCCTCATTCCAATGTCCTCAATGTGTGTTTTGTGTCTCAGCTCGGGAGATATTATCACGCCTCATTCCATGAGTTGATCATGAGTCACTCGATCTTCATAAAGATCGATTCTTGTAGAGCTTTCTATCCCTTTTGTCTTTCTGTCGGATGAAGACCCCGAAGACAAAGATGTCAAGATTAGCATGATGCAATGAATCAACATCTTCGAGGACGTAACTTGGATCTTGAAGATTGTGGTAGTTAGTGTCCCCTTTGTCCTCTTACCCTACGCCTGAATCTCGGGACGAGATTCTTGTTATATGGGGTGAGTTGTCACATCCCTAGTAACCCCCTTTGCATTGTGCTAGCTAATGTGGCATCATGTTTAATTTTCTCCAACATGAAATGGGGATTATCACAAACCCTAGCACCTCACCTGAAATAAACCAAATCAAATCTTTGTGATTTTCAATGAACCCAAAATGGCCTTAAAAATATTCAGCTTTCCTGATAAATATTGGTAACAATATTCAGAGATGCATTTTCTTTTGACCAACCACTTTTGGCATTTTTAATAATTCAACGAAGTTTGTGAAAAGGACAAATAATGCACTATAATTATTATAGATATTCAAAATTGGTGAAACTTTTTGTGGAGGTTTGAAATATTCAAACTAAGCTCTACAAATTTTTTAGTACTTCTGTGCCAGGTATTTGTGCCTACACAAAAATAAAACATATATCAGAAATTATAAACAGATAGAAATATAAGAGGGAGAGAGAGAGAGAGATCTCACGTGAGGCCCAGTAATAGGGTGGCCCAACTAGCCCATCTACTAGTCATCGTCTACCTCTGCCAATAGGCAGAGGAGAAGAGGACACAGCGATGGAGGCTACAGCGCCACACCTCCTGCCTGCCTGGCCTCCTCCTCATCACGCTGGTGAGGGGATAGACCCCAGAGCGCCGTCTGGATCGGCCCCTCTCCCCATTCGCCCCCGCTCCTCTTTCCTCTCCCTCTGCTCCGCCATGGCCGCCGCTCCCTTGCCACCGTAGCCGCCTCTCCAACCGCTCCCCTTCGCCCCTGAGTCCCTTCCCAACTCCGCCTCGACCTGCTGCTGCTCCCCGTCGAGCCAGGCATCGCTGGAGGCCCCCCAGCGACACCCCCGTCTTGTTCTTCATCATCGGCTACCAGAGATTGCCGCCATCCATCTGCCACAAGCAAACCGTTCCCGAGCTCGCTTCCGATGCCGTCGGGACCGCTTTGAGCCCCTGGTCCTTTCCCCTATCTTCCCCGGCCATTTTGGTCCCTGGTTTGTCAAGCCCGTGCTCGGCCGAGCTCCGGCAGCCGCTGAGCTCGTCGCCGGCCGTGCTTCGGGCCATCCCCGCTGCTGGGATGTGTCTTGTTGGACGTGCGGGAGTGCATGCACCCATTTGAGCCGCTCCGCCATCATTTTGGTCGCCGAAGGGTGATTCCCGACCCCCTACGCCGCCCCTGGAGTCGCCGGCGGCTCAACGCTGGCGAGCCAGCCCAGTTTGACCACGAGGCTGACCCCCTCTAGGTCACTGGCAAGTGGGGCCCAACCCTAGTTAGTTTAGGTTAATTAAAAAATTAATTAAAAAGTTAATTAAGTTAATGACCCAGTGACAGGTGGGCCCAACCCAGCTAATAAGTAATTAACAATTAAATTAATTATTGTTAGTGTCTGGGTCACTGACGAGTGGACCCCACTGTCCAGGTCTGACCTGGCAATGACCGGTTGACCAGGTGACGTCATTCTGATGCCCGCTGATGTAATAATTTATTTTCTGATTTAAAATTAATTCCAGAAAATGCTGAAAACTTTTGAAAATCATAGAAAATAATCTATAACTCAGATTGAAATAATTTATATATGAAAAGTGATGAGAAAAATCCAATGAATCTGTTTATGCCATGATCATGCGTGTTTGAACAAGTTAACATCAGCAAGTATGACATTTCTGATTAGGGCAATATATGAAATACCATTTGGAGTTGGAATTCAAACTTGTTTGAATTCCACTTCAATTAACTTGGTTAATTATTCCTCTAGGCCAACTCAGTAACTTAATTTGCCATGTCATACATCATGTTTGTTGCATTGCGTTGAATGTATTCCTTCCTTGTTTGCCGGTGTTTGTTTCTTCTTGGTAGACGTTGGTTCGATCGTTGTGATCGTTGACTCTATGAAGATAAGTAATATCTTTAGAACTGTCAGGCAAGTACCCCCCTTGAGCATACTGATATGAACCCACCCTCTCGCTCCTGCTCTCTTTTATTGCATTAGGACAATCACGATTCAATTGTTACATGTTCTTGGTATTCGAACCCATTCCTTTGCATGACATGTCTTTGCCATAGTAAATAGTTGAAACCACTTAGCATCAGCAGCAACTGCTTGCGCCTTGTTGTGCTTACTCATCCATGCTTGCTTACTTCGCCTGCTATGCTTAGAGTCGTGTCGGGTCTGATCCATCTGGGCGATGAATTGGAATGGTGGTGAACATGTCCTACTGTGTGAGATCTAAGTGTGTGAACATGATTTGGTAAACGTAGCGATGAGAGGCCATGTAGGAGTACATGGTGGGTGTAAAATATGCCCTAGAGGCAACAATAAATTAGTTATTATCATATTTCCTTGTTCATGATAATCGCTTATTATCCATGTATAATTATATTGATCGGAGACTTAGATGCATGTGTGGATACATAGACAAAACCATGTCCCTAGTATGCCTCTAATACACTAGCTCGTTGATCAAAAGATGGTTAAGGTTTCCTAGCCATGGACATGAGATGTCATTTGATAACGGGGTCACATCATTAGGAGAATGATGTGATGGACAAGACCCAAACTACAAACGTAGCATATGATCATGTCAGTTTATTGCTACTGTATTCCGCATGTCAAGTATGTGTTCCTATGACCATGAGATCACGCAACTCACAGATATCGGAGGAGTGCCTTGTGTGTATCAAACGTCGCAACGTAACTGGGTGACTATAAAGGTGCTCTATAGGTATCTCTGATGGTGTTTGTTGAGTTGGCATGGATCGAGACTGGGATTTGTTACTCCATGTGACGGAGAGGTATCTCGGCGCCCACTCGGTAATGCAACATCACAATAAGCCTTGCAAGCAATGTGACTAATTGTTATTTGCGGGATCTTGTATTACGGAACGAGTAAAGAGACTTGCCGGTAACGAGATTGAACTAGGTATGGAGATACCGACGATCGAATCTCGGGCAAGTAACATACGGAAGAACAAAGGGAACGTTACACGGTATTAACTGAATCCTTGACATAGAGGTTCGATCGATAGATCTTTGTAGAATATGTAGGAACTAAATGTGGACGTCCAGGTCCCGCCATTGGTTATTGGCCGTAGAGGTGTCTCGGTCATGTCTACATAGTTCTCGAACCCGCAGGGTCTGCTCACTTAAGGTTTGGTGACGTTTCGGTAGTATAGAGTTATATATGGTGGTGACCGAAGGATGTTCGGAGTCTCGGATACGATCCAGGACATGACGAGGATCTCCAAAAGAGTCTGGAGATAAAGATTGATATATGTGATAATAGTGTTTTGATCTCTGGAAGAGCTCCGGAATTAACCGGAAGGGGTTCCGGATGTTTACAGAAGTGTTCGGGTACAGCAACTCTTTATATGGACCAAAGGGGTAAAACCCACGAGGTATTGGAAAGGGCAAAAGGAAGTTTTGCTGCTGCCTTAAGAAGTAAGGCAGTACTACAACTTGTGAAGCGGTACTACCGCTTGTGAAGCGGTACTACCGCTTGTGCGCGGGACTGCAAGGATCCGAGTTGTACTCTTCTCTTGCGGGCCAAACTGACCTTGTGCAGGCAAAATCGACCTTGTAGAGGTTTTTGCTCCAAGTTTAGACCCCAGGGCTCAACATATAAATAGAGGGGCAGGGCTAGCACACGGGACACAACTTACGGCCACGTGCTACCCGTTCCACCGGTGCTCCCCTAGATCGGTTTTCTGCAGTGCTTAGGCGAAGCCCTGTCGGAATTGCTACACCACCATCACCGGAGCGCCGTCACGCTGTCGGTGAACTCTCTCTCCTCTCCACCTCCTCTTGCTGGATCAAGACAGTGGAGATCATCATCAAGCTGCACGTGTGCTGAACGCGGAGGTGTCGTCCGTTCGGTGCTAGATCGTAAGGACCGTGATCGAGATTGCGAGACGGTTCGTGATGAGATCGCGGAACGGATCGTGATGAGTTCATGGGAAAGATCGTGATCAAGATCGTGAGACGGATCGTGATGAGTTAGCGGGACGGATCGTGATGTGTTCGCGGGACGGATCGTGATTGGATCGCGGGACGCTCGGCGATTTGGATCGCGAAGAAGTTCGACTACACCAACCGCATTTCTTAACGCTTCCCGCTTAGCGATCTACAAGGGTATGTAGATCCACTCTACCTCTTGTAGATGCTCATCACCATGGATAGGTTTGCGTGTGCGTAGGAAAATTTTTGTTTCCCATGGACGTTCCCCAACAGCGGGTTGTCTCATTGGGACCGTCTTTAGGAGCTGAGTACTGTGTAAGTTACCCAAGACAAGATATTACCACGCATTGGGATCCTTAATAGACCCTCTCGGCTTATTAATCGCCTTGATCTCTGTCTAGGAGTTGCAACTAGTTTCTGGTGTTTGTAGGATGTGATGGCGGCCGTGTATAGCGCCGACCGGAGGGGTAGGCTATGGCGCGGTAGATGCACCAGTGGCCGGGTGTACCAAGCGTAGAACCATCCGTCGAGGTGGGCTTGGGAACCCTGTACACATCGTTTGGGGCCATATTGGAAACTTCGACCGGACTTCCTTGCGGGTTCAGTCTTAAATAGGCGATAAACCTGGACTAGGGTGTTGTGTGGTTAACAGTCATGGCCGACGCCCACGCCAATGCTTCCGCTTGAAGGTTGCCGAGATGCATGACGTGTATATGGTGATAGGTGGTGGGAGCTTGTGTGAAGAAGTATACCCCTGCAGGGTGAATCAATCTATTCGAATAGTCGCGTCCTCGGATATGGACTACTTCGAGAACTTATGTGGTACATAGGCAAGTGAAATGGATACCTCTAAAATATGCAAGATAAGCGTGAGTGCTATTGATGGCCTTCTCGTAGGGAGACGGGAGTTGATCGTTAGTGGTGTATTGATATGGTGAATATGTGGACTCATTTGCGCAATCCCACCTCTAAAGAAAGTACTTGTAGTCGTAGTATAGGTTAGCCAAGAGTCAAAGCAGGCTTGCTGCAATAAACTCCACAACACCCTTTGTTGACAATGATGCATATGTAGATAGTTCTGATGTAAGTCTTGTTGAGTACCTTTGTACTCATGGTTGCTTAATTTATGTTTTTGCAGATGAGACATCTCTCTTATTAGTGACCCTTATGACGTGAAGTTTGATGTTGACCGGGTTAGCTTGGGAATCCCAGACAGAGGTCTGGTTCCTGTGGTAGGATAGTTGTATCCTTTCAGGCTCCTCCATCCACTTTTGTAGATGTTTGTACCCAGACATGTTTAACTTCCGCTTGTTGGTTTGAATGCTCTGAATGTTGGGTCTTCTAACCCCTACTTGTAACATCTTATCGTGTTGGATCTTCTGAGCCTTCTAAATAAATGTTGCAATGTTGTATGGTTATGTTGTGATGCCATAGTTGTATCTATGAATATCGGGCATGTCGTGCGTACGTGTGACGTGCAACGGTATGTATGGGATTCGACACCTAGTTGTGTTCCTTTACTACTAATCTTTATGGGAAAATGCCTCTTTATGCTTCCATCGAGCCTTCGTAGCTTGCCACTGCTCCGGACACATTGATTGACCAGCGTGTATCCTTCTCTGTTGTTGTGTTTGTCCCTTCGGGGAAATGTCTCACGGTGTATTGGAGTCCCTGTATCCTGCTATGACTCGTCTGCGTGTAGTGATGACATTTATGTCCCACGGCGTAATGGAGTCCTTGTAGCTTGCTATGACTCGTCTACACACGCTAGAGATCGACACCTGCAATGCTGGGTTACGTATGCCTGTCCCTGTATGGATGGGCCACTTGGGTTCTATGACTAGTCATGTCGTCCCGGGTTCTTTGACATTTGAATGCTAGCGACACATTCACATACGTGAGCCAAAAGTCACAAACGGTCCCGGCCCAGGTAAGGTGGCAGCCGTGGAGATAACTGTGCGTGAGGCCGCAAAGTGATGTGATGTGTTATAGACTGGATTCTTAAGGCTTAGGATCGGGGTCCCGACACTTATATCTATTTAGAGAGTTAACATGAGTTGGTCATTCACATGGTTAGCCATAAAATCCTACATAAAACTTGTAGATCACTGAATATGATATGTTTGATTACTTGCAATAGTTTTGCGATATGAAGATGGTAATATGAGAGTCATGCTTGTGAGTAGTTGTGAATTGGAGAAATACATGTGTTGAAGTTTTTGATTCCCGTAGCATGGACGTATGGTGAACCGTTATGTAACGAAGTCGGAGCATGATTTGTTTAATGATTGTCAACCTTTGTGTGAGGGTCGGGAGCACGCGATGGTTAACTCCTACCAACCTCTCACCTAGGAGCATGCATCTAACGCTTTGTTTGATAACTAATAGACTTTTGCAATAAGTATGTGAGTTCTTTATGACTAATGTTGAGTCCATGGATTATACGCACTCTCACCCTTCCACATTTGCTAGCCTCTATAGTACCGTGCAACTTTCGCCGGTGCATGAAACCCACCTTCCTCAAAACAGCCACTATATATTTTCCTCAAAACAGCCACCATACCTACCTATTATGACATTTCCATAGCCATTCTGAGATATATTGCCATACGACTTCCACCGTTCCGTTTAGTATAACATGCACCATCATTTTCATATTGCTTTGCATGATCGTAAGACAGCTTACATGATGCTTTCATGGCTTGTCTATTTTTTGATGTCATTTGCTAGGCTAGATCATTGCACATCCCGGTATCCTACCGGAAGCATTAATATAGAGTCATATTTTTGTTCCAGGTATCGAGTTGTAAGTAAATAAAAGTGTGATGATTTTCATTATTAGAGCATTCTCCCGTGTGAGAAAAGGATGATGGAAGCTATGATTCCCTCACAAGTTGGGAGGAGTCTCCGGACTTTACAAAAAAATAAAAGAGGCTAGTGAAGCCCAAACAAATAAACAAGAGGCCAAACATACCCACCAAAAGAAAAAAAGAAAAAAATGAGAGAAAGAGAGAAGGGACAATTGCTACCATCTTTTTCCAAACTTGCGCTTCAAACTAGCACCATGATCTTCATGATAGAGAGTCTCCTATTTTGTCACTTTCATTTAACTAGTGGAATTTTTTGTACGACCACTTAGTTTTCTTTTTGAGCTTTCATACACTTATAGCTCTAGTGCATATGTTGCATGGCAATCCCTACTCACTCACAATAATATCTATTAATGGGCATCTCCATAGCCCATTGATACGCCTAGTTGATGTGAGACTATCTTCTCCATTTTCTGACTTGTCATCGGGGTTGTGCATGATTTAGATACGTTGTGTGGGGAAGATGGAGCATATCCAGACCATATGATTTTGTACGGATAAGTTTCTAAGGCCATGTTATTTTGAAAGGATACGATTGCATTTTTGGTGTGCTCAAAGTATTACTGTTTTTATGTCAATTTAGACTATTGCTTTGAATCACTCGTATCTTAATATTCATGCCATGATTAGATTATATGATCAAGATTATGCTAGGTAGCATTCCACATCAAAAATTATCTTTTTTATCATTTACCTACTCGAGGACGAGAAGGAATTAAGCTTGGGGATGCTGGTACATCTCCATCGTATCTATAATTTTTTATTGTTTCATGCCAATATTCTACAACTTTCATATACTTTTGGCAACTTTTTATACAATTTTTGGGACTAACATATTGGTCCAGTGCCCAGTGTTAGTTCTTGTTTGTTGCATGTTTTTTGTTTCGCAGAAAATCCATATCAAACAAAGACCAAACGAGATAAAAACTTACGGAGATTTTTTTGGAATATATGTGAATTTTGGGAAGTGAAATCAACAGAAGGCGGTGCCCGGGAGGTCCACAAGCCTGCCAAGCATGCCCTAGGGGGTAGGGCGCTCCCTGAGGGCTTGTGCCTACCCCTTAGGTCGCTTGGATCTATCCTTCATCTGCAACAAAGATATTTTTATAAGGAAAATCCCCTCAAAATTTCATCCCGATCGGGGTTATGGATCTCCGGATATTTAAGAAACGGTGAAAGGCCAGAATCTAGGAGCCCAGAAACAGTAGGAAATAGAGAGGGAGAGATCCAATCTCGGAGGGTGTAACATCCCAAACTTTGGAATGTTATAATAATTATTAGAATGATTTGTTTGTTTGTTTGAGTGATATAAAGTGAGTGAAATTTGAAACTTTTTGAAACTTTTGAAAGTTTAATGAGAGGGAATGAAATGACTTTTCCAAAACTTTCACTCTGCATTTTGATCACCTGGAATTCAAATTCATTTCATCACAAAACCCGAGAGTGAAGATGACATGACTTCTTCAATTTCAAGAAATGAAACAGGATTTCAAATTGGTTTGGCTTCCATTTGAAAATATTTTAAAGACAGAAACTTCATGCAACTCAAGGATTTTCATGAGAGAGGATAATATGACTTCTTCAAATTATATGAAATATGAGTTGGAAGTTTAAAATAAAGCTTTGAAAAGTGAATGTGAAAACCTCTGGATTTTCTTTTGGAATTATTTCATATTGGATCCTAATCAAATTTCAACATATTCAAAACCCCTTGTCAAATATTTTGAGAGGAGTAATATGACACTCCAAGCCAGGGGCATCTTGGTGAAATATTTGAGCAATAAAAACCAGGGGTTGTTTTGAAAATAATTGCAAAAGGATTTAAAAACAAATAGGCAATTTCTGAAAATAATATTTTTTTTCAGGTATTCAAATGACAGAATAAAAATGTCCATTAAATGGAATTTATTCTCCTAATAATTTTGGTAAGAAACTTTCTATTTTTAGGTATGTCTTTATTTGTCATTTAAAGTTTTTCATTCGCTAGAAAAAATAAAAAGGAAACCTTTTAAAGGCTTTTAAGACTGCCGGCCCAGCCCCCCCCCCCCCCCGTCATCTCGCCCGAAATCTCTCCCGGACGGTCAACCGACGCGCGCTCCACTCCCTCTCTCCCACTGACGCCCGGCCCCACCGTCCGACCCCGAGATCCCGCCGGTCACCCCTCTCCTCCATCCCCTCCCCTCACCTCGCCGGCGAATCCACGCCGGAGATCTCTCCCCATCCCCCTCCCTCGACCCTAAGCCCGCCTATATATAGCCGCCGCTCCCCTCTTCCCGTTCCCCACTTTGCCCCCTCTGCGTGCCCTCTCTTCGTCGGAATCCGTCGCCGGAGACAACCACGGCCGCCGCGCCATTTCTGAGCTACTGCTCCACTCCGACCCCCTCGTTGCCGTCCGAGCCCATCGTCGACCTCGCCTCGCTCTCCCGCACCTCCCCATCCGCCTGCCCGAGCCCCGGACCTCCTCTAGAGCCCCACACCACAACCTCGTCGGAGCTCCACCTCCAACGAACCGCCCCCGAGCTCGTGTCGCTCGCCTCCATTGCCCCGAGGCCTTGCTGACGCCGCCACCGCCATCGCCGTGCTCCCCTGCGTCGAACGGAGCCAACGCCATCGCCGGAGGCCCCCTAGAGCCATCGGCCGCTTCGATCCCGAGCCGCCGACGTCGCCGGAACTTCGCCGGAGCCGTCAACCCCGCGGTGAGCCTCTCCCTCCGTCCGATTTGTATTAAACGGCGTAGATTAGACCCAACTTACCCCTTCGGTTCTTTTAAAAGAACCGGACGGTTTTCTTTTAGTAAACTTTAGCCGAAACGATTTTTGTTAAGTCTCGGTCGTCCGCCCGAAACCCCCTCTCGCGCACACCTTTCAACCAACCGCAGAGCGACATGTCACCCTCCTGTCCGTTAGTTATAGAATTTTATTTTCTGTTCTGTTTTAAAAACAGAGTTAGTCCTGATTTTTTTATCATATATTTTATGTTTTTAGTTGTTTTTAATTGATTCTTTTTGCATTGTGTCACAATTTTCATCTAGTTTCCGCAGACGCCAAGTTTGACCATATTTGAAAAATTAAATTTGAATGTAAACAGATTTGATTTAAATTTTGTTTTCTGAATATCTTGATTTCTAAAATGTATTTTGAGTTGATTCTTTTTGCTACTTGTCACTAGTGACCTTAGTTATCACTAGGTAGAGTTTAGGAATTTTTAGAATAGTTTAAAATAGTATTTTCAACCAAAACAGATTCTGTTTAGTTCTTGTTAGGATTATTTATCTTCCTTTTGTTTTAAATTGTGTTAAAATTATTTTCTTTTATATTAGTTGATAAATTTTATAAAGTTTTCTCTTAGAAGATAGTAGTCATTCAAAACAAATATTATTTTATTAGTTGATTGCATGGAATCAATTCTAGTTCAATTATAACTTGCAATTGAATTTCCATTGCTAGTTTGATTTGCTATTTGAAAATATTTTTAATAAAATTTTGTTTTATAAAATATACTTCCTTTTAACTTAGTTAATATATATTTTGTTTTCTGTTAGTTATCAGTAGTACTTCAACTAAACTTATTTTATGTTATTATTTTGATAGCATGAAATCAATTCTAGTTTCATAATAACTTGCAAATTGATTCCATTGCTAGATGGAACTCTTATTTGAAAATATTTTCATAACTTGTTTTATAAGTTTTATTTACTGTTAACTTAATTGTTTTATACTTTGTTTTCTCTTATTTTAATATTTTATTGTTTTACTTATGCAAAAACCTATGTTTGTTTAGAGTGTTGTTTTCATAGTTTTACTTGTTCTTCAAAAGTAATTCTTTTTGCTAGTAAAATATTTACTAAAATACTTTTGTCATATTTTACTTTTGTTACTATTGAAAATAGTTATTTTTAGGGGGAAACTACCTTAGTTGCTTTTATGAAAACTTTGTAGATTTTTGAGTTTTGTCTTAAGTATTTCCTTCATCACCACCTTAGTTGTGTTGATGTAGTTTTGTCATTTGAGTTTTGTCTTAAGTATTTCCTTTCATCACCACCATGTTGCTTTTGGTTTTTGTGTTACTTCTTGATTGTTAGAATTGATTGCTAGTATGATTGCTTATAAATGCAATGTTTGATATTATATAGATTTTCATCAGAGAGTGACGAATAGTCTATCAAGTTATTTCTGAGAACGATCTTTATCTTCATCGACAGTACAGGCAAGTTCACTTTGACCATCTTTTCATACCTATGTTCTATTGCATGTAGTGACATCATTCAACAAATCCCTCCCGTAGTGTTATTGAAATTCTTGTAGTTGAGTAGAATGCATGAGGTAGGAACCCACCACTTGTTACTAAAGCCCCGGGAACGCTAGTTAGTGCAATGCTATGCTAAAGTAGACGGGGTCTGGTATGAGTGTTCGTGAGTGGTGTGAGAAGGAGGACTCCACGTCAAAACGACGACTTCATGAAGGCTTCTTCAAGACCTGCATATTCAAGACCTCAAGACTTCGAGACTCGAGAAACAAGTTTTTCAATACACACTACTGGGTGAGGGATGGTTGACACCGTACCCTGGAGAAACCAGTGGATTTGCTTAGGTGTTGCTGGAGATGGCCAGCATTCACGCGGAAAGCCTCACCCAGACTCAAAGGGAAGGATGAATACTTCATGCCCGGAAGCTTACCTGTGTAGCCACAAGTCATTATGGGCTCTGGCTTGGTTGGATAACGGGGTGACCCTCGACAGGCGGTGCTACGAGATGTAGAAAAACGGTAGGAAAGGATGGGCACCGACAGAGTCGCAAGGAAACCCTTTGGAAGACCATGTTTTGGTCATCCGTTTCTCAAACACCCTGAAGTGTGAGAAATCAAACGGAGGCGACCAAATCTTGTGGGGAACGTGTGCAACACTCTGCAGAGTTAAACCTAATCGATTAGCCGTGCCCCGGTTACGGACAATTTGAGCCTCTGGACTTGGATCTATCTCTTAACTCTCAACACTGGACTGATAACTAATTGTGGGCAACTTAAGATACTTGTGGGCATTGAGACACTGGTTGGCGGAACCATGTCATGATAGGTAACTCCATAGTGAAATTTCTTGTATTCCTTTTGTTGTAGGAAAATAAAACCAGCTTTTACGCAAAAACTCAGACACAGAGCCACAAAGCCTTTGCATATAGAATAGTCTTTATTCTTCTGTTCTAGTATGGTGATCTTGCCAGTACATTCCATGTACTGACCTACACAGTTGCAACGTCTTATGTTGCAGATACTCTTCTACGACAGGTAAGAGTACGATTCAGGGTTACAGTCCGCACTCAACTTGCCGTTGGTGTTATTGGGACTCCACTCCCGTTGACTGTATCCGCTGCTATTTTAAGGTATATATCAGTTTTACGTTAATTACATGTGATTGCACTTTGATATATACATTGATGTACTGTGTGTGCCAGCATACTGATCCAGGGATGGCACAGAAAACACAGAGGCTTGACTCGTTTTGAGTCGGGTTGCTACAAAGGGGCTCTCGCCCCTCCGCCGCCATGGAGGCCAAGGACAAGAGGGGAAACCCTCCTCCCATCTAGGGAGGAGGTTAAGGAATATGAAGAAGGAGGGGTCTCTCTCTCCCTCTTTCCCGGTGGCACCGGAACGCCGCTGGGGCCATCATCGTGACGGCGATCTACTCCAACAACTCCATCATCTTCACCCACACCATCACCTTCCCCCATCTATCTGCGATGGTCCACTCTCCCGCAACCCGCTGTACCCTCTACTTGAACATGGTGCTTTAGGCTTCATATTATTATCCAATGATGTGTTGCCATCCTATGATGTCTGAGTAGATCTATTTTGTCCTATTGGTTGATTGATGATCATGATTGGTTTGAGTTGCATGTTTTATTATTGGTGTTGTCCTATGGTGCTCTCCGTGTCGCGCAAGCATGAGGGATCCTCGCTGTAGGGTGTTGCAATGTGTTCATGGTTTTCCTATGGTGGGTTGCTTGAGTGAAAGAAGCATAAACCCGAGTAGGTGGGTTGTTGCATATGGGAGTAAAGAGGAATTGATACCTTATAATGCTATGGTTGGGTTTTACCTTAATGATCTTTAGTAGTTGCGGATACTTGCTAGAGTTCCAATCATAAGTGCATATGATCCAAGTAGAGAAAGTATGTTAGCTTATGCCTCTCCCTCATATAAAATTGCAATAATGATTTCTGGCCTAGTTATCAATTGCGTACGGACAATTCTGCAACTCCTACCACCACTTTTCCACACTCGTTAAACTAACTGAGTTGTTTCTTTATCTTAGCAGCCCCTAGTTTTTATTTACATGCTCTTTATTATCTTGCAAACCTATCCTACCACACCTACAAAGTACTTCTAGTTTCATACTTGTTCTAGGTAAAGTGAACGTTAAGCGTGCGTAGAGTTGTATCGGTGGTCGATAGAACTTGAGGGAATATTTGTTCTACCTTTAGCTCCTCATTGGGTTCGACACTCTTACTTATCGAAAGAGGCTACAACTGATACCCTATACTTGTGGGTTATCAATACTTCATAAATTATAGATACGTTGGAGACGTATCAAGCGCTGCCGGGCGTGGACTTGGAGTCCACCGGCTGATGGGCGCAAGGCATTGCCGAGGACAGACGCGGGGTCCGCCGGCTGTTGAGCGTGAGGCGCTGTCGGGCATTGACATGGGGTCCGCCGGCTGGTGAGCACGAGGGCCTACCAGGCGTGGATGCGGGGTCTGCCGGCTGATGGGCATAGAGCCCTTCCGAGGGCGGACACGGGGTACGCTGGCTGATGGGCACGAGGCGTTGCGAGATCCAGGCTCCGTCGGCTGATGCACACGAGGCTCTGTCGGGCATGGACTTGGAGTCCACCAGCTGATGGGCGTGAGGCCCTGCCAAGGGCAGACACGGGGTTCGCCAGCTAATGGGTGCGAGGCGCTGCTAAGGGCGGATGCGGGGTCCGCCGGATGATGAGCGCGAGGCGCTGCCGGGCACGGGGCCCTGTCAGGCGAGGACGCAGAGCCTACCTGTTGGCTGTTTCCAACAGGGGCACGCGAGCGCACTCGCTGGGAATGGCCTCCAAGCCTCCGAGCGAAAGGGGTTCCCAAGGAAATTAATGTGCAAAAGACAAGGTTAGTCGGCAAAGATATATCGGGTGTTTGATTTTGGCAGTGCAAGCTTATGCACAGGGTGCCGACTTGGTTTCGTCTGAGCACCCTTAAGTCTTTTTCATGTTCACTCTGCTCTTTGGCTTTTGCTCTTGCTTGCCAAATAGCTGGGATCCGGTCTATAGCTAAGGTGAAGAGTGGGCCGCATAATGGAGCATACAATACTCAGAATCAAAGGAGCGGTTTCGACCATGCAGATACTCGTAAAGGAAACAACCAGGTCGCCAAAGCCGTTTTTCTCCCTAGACATTTTATATCGCGTGTGGTGACCTCCACCTTTTGCTCTCGCTAGCCAGACAGCCGTGGTGCGGTCAGTAGCTGAGGAAAAGAATGGGCCTTTGGTATCGTACACGCTACTAAGTCGTCTTGTGAGAATGAATGTATCGGGCCATGCGGCCGGCCTTAGGCGAGACTAGCTAGCGCCAGGGTAAACAATAAACTAGTTGAAACAAATGCGGGAAAGGCCCCCGAGGTTCGCTCGGGGTATCTGGTTTTTTGTGAGTCGCACGAGGATGAGCGAACGGGAGCTCACATTGCTTTTTGACGCCGATGAGGTGGTTGTTGTCGACGACATTCGGCGCGACTTTTTGGCAGTGAGGCACTTCGGGAACCCACCCGCTGGGTGTAGCCACCAAGCCTCCGGGGGTAGAAGGGTGTCACATCCCTAGTTAAAGGAAATTCAACTAAGTGTGATTTTCAACTAATATGAAATGAGGATTGTCAGAAACCCTAGCACCACACCGTGTTAAAGGAAATTCAACTAAGTGTGATTTCACCAAATCCAAAATGCCCTTAAAAAGGTTCATCATTTCTGATAAATGTTGGCAACAACATATCAGTGGACATTTTATTCTTCACAGTAGTTATAGCATTTTAAAAATAACTCATAATGCTAGTGAAATTGTCAAATAAAGCACTATAAATATCATGGTCATTCAAAATTGCTGAAACATTTTGTGGAGGTTTGAAATATTCAAACTAAGCTCTATAAAATATTTTAATAAGTTTGATCTAAGCATTTTGGACCAAACAAAATAAAACAAATGTCAGAAAATGGCAAAACAGAGCAAAAATGAAATACAATAAAAAAGGGGAAGCTCACGTGGGCCTAGTCTAGAGGTGGCCCAGCCCACCACCAGCTCGCCTGTTGTCTTCGTCCTCTGCCAGTAGGCACAGGAGAAGGATGCCACGGGGCGTGGCCGAGCGCCATGCCGATAGCTGCCTGCTTGGCTCCCTAGTGCTAGAGCGATGCGCGGGATGACCTCCCCGCTACTGTCTAGATTGCTTCCTCTCCCCATTATCCCCCTCTACCTTCCCCCGCCGCTCTGCTCCGCCATGGCTGCCGCTCCCACAAGCTTGACGTCGTGACCACTACCACCTCCCAGCCTCTTGCTCGCGTCCAAAAGAACCGTAGCGAACTCTTCTCCATCCCCGCCAAGCCACGCAACTAGAAGAGCCCCGTAACGACCACCGCGATCGCTTCTTCCACCTTCGGCCACCCACAAGGAATTGGAGCTCACTGACGAACCCATGCCTCCCCGAGCACGCTGAGCACGGCTTAAACCTCCCCGTGACCCTCTCCGTCAAACACCTCTCTTCCCCTGCTCTAGTGCGCACCGTAGCCCCCGATTTCATCGAGACCCGAAGGTGCCACCGCACAAGCTCGTCGTCGGCAACCCTCCGATGTCCAGGTTATCCTCCTGAGGCCACCATCGAGTTCGTGGAGCTGCGTAGATGCGGTAGAAGCTAAGCCCCGACCTTCTTGCACGCTGTGCCGACGACTTAGAGCTCGCCCAAGCTCCGGCAGCCGCCAAGCTCGTCGCCAGCAATGATTCTGACACCCCTGCGTCCAGCTAACCTCGTAGATGGATCCAGCTTAGTGCGGGCATCATCCCGGTAGCCTCCTCATGCCCAGGAACGCTTTATAGCGTGATTCCGGTGACGCGTCACCACCGCTTTGGTCGCCGCCGGCAAGTCTCCAGTGGGGGCCGACATGGAGGTCATTAGGCACTAACCAACTGTGATTAAAATGGCAAACAACCTTTGACAGTGGGACCTGGCTCAGGTAAAGCCCGGGTTAACTCGAGATTATCCCCTGAGTTAATAACACGTGGATTCCACATGTCAATGACTCTGAATAGGCATGTGTCAATGACCAGTGGACCCCACTGGTCAGGTTTGATCTCGCAACGGCCAACTAACCTACTGATGTCATGCTGACGCAGTAAATCTTTTCTGATTTAATTTAAATCCAGAAAATGCTAGAATCTTAGAAAAATCATAGAAATTAATCTGTAACTCAGATTGAACTAATTTATATATGAAAAATTATCAGAAAATCCAAAGAGTCCATTGGTGCTATTATTATGCATGCTAGAGCAACCTAAATAGGAGAACATTGACATTTAGCAATAATGCAATATGTGGAATATCACATGGAGAACGATTTTGAACCTATATTCAACTCTGCTCCATTTAACTCTAATGTTAGATGCATTAGCTCATCCAATCATATTGCCATGTCATGATCATGCATCATACTGCCGCACTTGAGGTGAATTGATTGTTATCGTTCTATATCGCGGTAGGTCCTGCTCCCGAGGATATACACGTGAGTATCCCACTGAAGGAGAGTACCTCTCTGCCAACCAGCAAGGCAAGCAACCTCATTGATCATTTTGATAACATCCCACTCTCTTGCTCCTGCTCTTGTTTATTGCATTAGGACAAACACTTCAATTGTCTATCTGTTGCGGTAGTTGAACCCATTCCTTTGCATAACCTGTCATTGTCATAGTAAATAGCTAAGCCTTGCAACCTACCATACCTGGTAGATGCTTGAGCCTTGATGTGCTTTACCTGCTTTGCTTGTTATGTGTGCTATGCTTAGAGTTGTGTCAGGTATGATTCATCTGGGTGATGAACAGAGTGAAACCGTGTTGTGCTGATGTGATGAATTAAATGATGAACCTGAGTTGGTTAAGGTAGCAACAAGAGGCTATGTAGGAGTACATAGCACGTTGTCTCATTGGGACCATTCTTAGGAACTGAGTTCCATGTTTGTGATCCAAGACTAGTTACTACCACATGCTGGCGCCTGAAATATGACCCTGCTGGACTTATCAATTGCCTAGTCCTTGGTCCGAGAGTTGCAAGTAGTTTTTGGTGTTTATAGCTATGCTAGAGGCCATGTGTAGTGCTGGCCCTAGGGGTGGACTACGACGCGGTAGGCAGTGGCATGGTCTACCAAGGGTCACCCGAATGGTGGGCTTGGTAACCCTGCGCACATCGTATGGGGCCGTAGCGGAAACTTCGGCCGGACTTCCATGCGGGTTCACTCCCGAATAGGCGATAGCCTACACTAAAGGTCTTGTGTGATTGACGGTCATGGCCGACTCCCTCGCTAGGCTTCCACTTGAAGGTTGCTGAGGTGCCCTTTTAAGTGCACATAGCTGTAAGTGGCGAGAGCGTGTGTGAAGGAGTATACCCATACAGGGTACGAATCTAGTCGAATAGCCGCATCCTCGGATATGGACTACTTGGAGAACTTATGCTGATCATAGACAATATTAATGGTTACTCATAAAAATATCAAGACAAGTGTGTGTACCATGGATGGCACCCTCGTAGGTGACGAGAGTGAATCCATGGTAGAGTATTTAAGTGGTGTTAGTGGACTCATGTGTGATACCTCAAAACTTGTTCAAAGAACTACTAGTCGTAGTACAGGTTAGCCAAGAGTCAAAGCTGGCATTGCTGCATAAACCCCACTACTCCCCTTGTTGATACATGAGCATGAATAGTCTAGGTCTGCTTTAAAGACTTGTTGAGTATGTTTGTACTCATGTTTGCTTAATAAATGTTGCAAATGCGAACCAGGACCCATCTAGTGGGTTCTATCTAGATGTCAATGACGACGAGTAGCCAGTACCTCAGTTACGGTCTGATGCCCTAGGATGGGCTGTAGATAGTCAGTCTTTATGCCTTTTACCTTCTATCTGTTTGTACTCAGACAAATTTAAGCTTCCGCATGGCTTGTAAGACTTTGTGTGTATGACTTGAATGTCGGGTCATGTGACCCCTACCTATATGAACATAATATTCAAGGCTCTTCGGAGCCTTCTAAATTAATGTTGTGATATTGTATGGTTATATTGTGATGCCATAGTTGTATCTATGCATACCGGGCATGTCATGCATACGTGTGACATGCAACGATATGTATGGGACTCGACACCTACTTGTGTGCCTTTAGTAGTACTCTTTATGGGGAAATACCTCTTTGTGCTTCCACCGAGTCTTCGTAGCTTGCTACTGCTCCAGAAACATTGATTGACCGACATGTATCCATCTTTGTTGATGTGTCTGTCCCTTCAGGGAAATGTCTCACAATGTAATGGAGTCCCTATAGCCTTCTATGACTTGTCTACGTGCAGTGATGACATTTATGTCCCACGGCATAATGGAGTCCTTGTAGCTTGCTATGACTCATCTACACACGCTAGAGGCCGACACCTGCATTGTTGGGTGACGTATACCTGTCCCTGTACGGATGTGCCAGTCGGGTTCTACAACTAGTCATGTCAACCCAGGCTCTTTGACATTTGAATGCTAGCGACATATTCACATAGGTGAGGCAAAATACGCAAACGGTCCCGGCCCAGGTAAGCTGGGAACCATGGAGATAACTGTGCATGAGGCTGCAAAGTGATGTCATGTGTTACATGTTGGATTCTTATGGCTTAGGATCGGGGTCCCGACAAAGGGCATGTTGGCCAGACCGAAGCTAACCGGGCCTGCATCGAGGCGAATGGCCGGCCAGGTAGCTGGCTGATACGTCTCCAACATATCTATCATTATTATTGTTTCATGCTATTATATTATCTATTTTGGATGTTTTATATGCTATTTTATATTATTTTTGGGACTAACCTATTAATCTAGAGCCTAGTGTTAGTTTCAGTTTTTTCCTTCTTTTTGAGTTTTGCAGATAAGGAATATTAAAAAGAGTCAAAACGGAATAAAACCTCCGGAATGATTTTTTCTGGAATAAAAGGAAGCCACAAGACTTGAGAACGAAGGCAGAGGAGTTGCCATGGGGCCACAAGCCCGCTTGCTATGGCCAGGGGGGTCACCCGCGCCGGGCAGGCTTGTGGGCCCCTGGCAACTCCCCTACCCCTAATATTTGGCCTATAAATACCCAAATATTCCATCATTATCGAAGAGAGCGATGAAAACACTTTTCCGCAGCCAGAAGCCTCTGTTCCCGAGAGATCCAATCTTGGAGCCTTTAACAGTAATCTGCCGGAGGGGGATTCAATCACGGAGGGCATCTACATCAACTCCATTGCCCCTCCGATCATGCGTGAGTATTTCACCACAGACGTACGGGTCCATAGCTAGTAGCTAGATGGCTTCTTCTCTCTCTCTTTGCTTCTCAATACCATGTTCTTCATGATCTTCATGGAGATCTATCCGATGTAATACTATTTTGTGGTGTGTTTGTTGAGATCCGATGAATTGTGGGTTTTTGTTTATATTATCCATGAATATTATTTGAGTATTTGCAGAATTCTTTTATGCATGATTTCATATCTTTGCAAGTCTCTTTGAGTTATTGGTTTGGTTTGGCCAACTAGATTGGTAATTCTTGCAATAGGCGAAGTTCTTAGTTTTGAGTTCAATCTTGCGGTGTCCTCACCCAGTGGCAAAGTAGGGGTAGCGAGGCACGTAGTGTATTGATTCCATCAAGGTTAAAAGATGGGGTTTTCATCATATTTCTTGAGTTTATCCCTCTACATCATGTCATCTTGCATAATGCGTTACTCTGTTCTTCATGAACATAATACTCTAGATGCATGCAGGAGTCGGTCGATGTGTGGAGTAATAGTAGTAGATGTAGAATCTTTTCGGTCTACTTGTCATGGACGTGATGCCTATATGCATAATCATTTCCTTGGATATCTTCATAATTATTCCCTTTTCTATCAATTGCTCGATAGTAATTCGTTCACCCACCGTAATACTTGCAATCATGAGAAAAGCCATCTAGTGAAACCTATGGCCCCCGGGTCTATTTTCTATATAATATTTTCTGATCTAAAACCAAAAATACCAAAAATACTTGCTACCTCTTTTTACTTTTCGTTTTACTATCCGTTCAAGCATACTATTATATCTATCTCTACTAGATCTCATCCTTGCAAATAACCGTGAAGGGATTGACAACCCCTTTATAGCATTGGGTGCAAGAGTTTGATTCCTTGTGCAGGTACATCTATTGGTGGCTCGCTTGTATCTCCTAATAGATTGATATCTTGGTTCTCAAAAACTGAGGGAAATACTTATCTACTTTGCTGCATCAAACCGTTCCTCTTCACGGGAAACCAACACATGCTCGAGAAGTAGGAAGAAGGATTTCTGGCGCCGTTGCCGGGGAGATACATAACAAATCAAGGATACCAAGTACCCATCACAAACTCATATCTTGCATTTACATTATTTGCCATTTGCCTCTCGTTTTCCTCTCCCCCACTTCTAAAATTATTTTCAGAAAATACCAAAAAGATTTGCCTTTTTATTCGCCCTTCTTCGTTCGTCTTACCATTTGCCTTTTGCTTGCTTGAGTGCTTGATTGCTTGCTTTGTCACAATGACTCAAGAGAATACCAAGTTGTGTGACTTTTCCAATACTAATAATTATTATTTTATTAGTACCACGATTGCTCCAACCACTAGTGCGGAATCTTATGAAATTAATGCTACTTTGCTCAATCTTGTTATGAAAGAACAATTTTCCGGCCTTGCTAGTGAAGATGGTGCATCTCATCTAAATACTTCCGTTGATTTGTGTGATATGAAAAAGAAGAAAGATTTGTATAATGATATTGTTAAATTGAAGCTATTTCCGTTCTCACTACGAGATCATGCTATGTTTTGATCTTTGCCTAAAAATAGTATTGACTCATGGAATAAGTGTAAAGATGCTTTTAGTTCCAAGTACTTTCCGCCCGCTAAGATGATCTCCCTTAGGAAGGATATAATGAATTTTATGCAACTTGATCATGAACATGTTGCACAATCTTGGGAGAGGATGAAACTTATGATTAGGAATTGCCCCGCACATGGTTTGAGTTTGTGGATGATTATACAATTTTTTATGCTGGATTGAATTTTGCTTCTAGGAATCTCTTAGACTCCGCCACGGGTGGCACTTTTATGGAAATCACATTAGGAGAAGCTACTAAATTCCTAGATAATATTATGGCAAATTAGTCTCAATGGCACATCGAAAAATCTCCTACTAATAAAAAAGTGCATGTTGTTGAAGAGATTAATACTTTGAGTGAAAAGATGGATGAGTTGGTGAAATTGTTTGCTAGTAACAGTTCTCCTATTGATCCTAATGATATGAATTTGTCTTCTTTGATCGGAAATAATAATGAATCTATGGATGTGAATTTTTCTGGTAGGAACCATTTTGGTAATAACACTTATAGAGGTAATTTCAATGCTAGGTCATTTCCTGGTAATCCCTCTAATAATTATGGTAATTCCTACAGCAATTCTTATGGAAATTATAATAAAATTCCCTCTGATTTTGAGAGTAATATTAAAGAATTCATTAGTACACAAAAAGGTTTCAGTGCTATGGTTGAAGAAAAATTGCTCAAGATTGATGATTTGACTAGGAATGTTGATAGAATTTATATTGATATTGATTCTTTAAAAACTAGATCTATTACACCCAAGCATGATATTAATGAGTCTTTAAAAGCTATGATAATTTCTATTGATGAGTGTAAGGAAAGAACCGCTAGAGTTCGTGCTAAGCATGAATGGCTTGAAAAGTATGTTCTCGTGATAATATTGATGAAGACCTTAAAGTGATTGATGTGACTCCTATTGAATATTTGTTTTCCAATATAAATCTTGATAACGATGGGACTGGATATGAGTCAACTTTAGTTAAAAGGCGTCCCAATGATTCGGAGTTTTTAGATCTTGATGCTAAGATTGATAAAAGTGGGATTGAAGAGGTCAAAACTTTAAATAGCAATGAACCAACTCTTTTGGATTTCAAAGACTTTAATCATGGTAGCTGCTCTTTGATTTATTGTATTTCCTTGTTGCAATCCATGTTGAATTCTCCTCATGCTTATAATCAAAACAAGGCTTTTACTAAACATATTGTTGATGCTATGATGAAGGCTTTTGAAGAAAAACTTGAGTTGGAAGTTTCTATACCTAGAAAGCTATATGATGAGCGGGAACCTACTATTAATATTAATATTAAAGATTGTGAGTGCCATGATTTGTGTGATTTAGGTGCTAGCATTTCCATGATTCCAAAAACTTTATGTGATGTGATAGGTTTCCGTGAATTTGATGGTTGTTCCTTAAATTTGCATCTTGCGGATTCCACTATAAAGAAACCTATGGGAAGAATTGATGATGTTCTGATTGTTGCAAATAGGAATTATGTGCCCATAGATTTCATTGTTCTTGATATATATTGCAATCCTACATGTCCTATTATTCTTGGTAGACCTTTCCATAGAACGATTAGTGCAATTATTAATATGAAGGAAGGGAATATTAGATTCCAATTTCCATTAAGGAAAGGCATGGAAAATTTTCCTAGAAAGAAAATAAAATTACCTTATGAATCTATCATGAGAGCTACGAACGGATTGCAGACCAAAGATGACAATACCTAGATCTATTGCGTTTTGCCTAGCTAGGGGCGTTAAACAATAGCGCTGGTTGGGAGGCAACCCAATTTTATTTTACTTTATGATTTTTGCTTATGTTTTGGTGTGTTTGGCACATTATTACTTCTGTAGTAATTGTGTTTTTGTGTTTAAGTTAGTGTTTGAACCAAGTAAAACCTTTGGGGTGATCTATGGTAGTTATTGATTTGATCTTGCTGAAAAACAGAAACTTTTGCGCTAGGTACAGGAATTTTCTGAATTTTTCAGAGCGTCAAATTGATCTGAAATTTTTGCAATTTATTGATATACTAATTTCCCTTATTTTCGTAATTTTTCAGAATTTTTATAATTCCATAAGTATTCGAAGTTTACAGATTGCTACAGACTGTTCTGTTTTTGGCAGTTTTTCTTGTGTTGTTTGCTTATTTTGATGTATCTATGGGTCGTATCAGGGGTATGAGTCATTGAAAATTTAGAATACAGTAGGTATTACACAAATATAAATAAATAATGTGTTCACAACAGTACCTAAAGTGGTGATTTATTTTTCTTATACTAACGGATCTCATGAGTTTTCTGTTGAGTTTTCTGTTGTGGAGTTTTCAAGTTTTGGGTGAAGATTTGATGGACTATGGAATAAAGAGTGGCAAGAGCCTAAGCTTGGGGATGCCCAGGGCACCCCAAGTCATATTCAAGGATACGAAAAAGCCTAAGCTTGGGGATGCCCCGGAAGGCACCCCCTCTTTCGTCTTCAATCCATCGGTAAATTTACTCTCGACTATATTTTTATTCACCACATGATATATGTATTGCTTGGAGCGTCTTGTATGATATGATTATTTTCTTGTTAATTTGCCACAATAATCCTTGATGCACACATCTTTTGAGTGAGACACACTGAATTGTGAATTTGTTAGAATACTCTATGTGCTTCACTTATATCTTTTGAGCTAGGCAATGTTCCTCTAGTGCTTCACTTATATCTTTATAAAGCATGGTGTAGTTATATTTAACAAAAATTATTGAACTCTCGTTCCTCACTTATATTATTTTTAGAGTTTCTTAAAACATCATGGTAATTTGTTTATGTTATGAATTAAGTCCTAATATAATGGCATCCAAGAGGGATATAATAAAAACTTTCATATTAAGTGCATTAACAACTATGAGAAGTTAGATTCCTTGCATATAGTTTTGAGATAATAGGGATGGTAATATTAGAGTCATGCTAGTGAGTAGTTGTGAATTGAAGAGATACGTGTGTTAAAGCTTGTGATTCCCGTAGCATGCACGTATGGTGAACCGTTATGTAACGAAGTCAGAGCATGATTTGTCTAATGATTGTCGACCTTTGTGTGAGGGTCGAGACCGCGCGATGGTTAACTCCTACCAACCTCTCCCCTAGGAGCATGCGTCTAATACTTTGTTTGAGAACTAATAGACTTTTGCAATAAGTATGTGAGTTCTTTATGACTAATGTGAGTTCATGGAATATACGCACTCTCACCCTTCCATCTTTGCTAGCCTCTCTAGCACCGCGCAACTTTCGCCAATACATCAAACCCTCCTTCCTCAAAAAAGACACCATATATTCCTCAAAAAAGCCACCATACCTACTTATTATGGCATTTCCGTAGCCATTCCGAGATATATTTCCATGCAACTTCCATCATGTAGTTTTTCTATGACTTGCATCATCACTTCATATTGCATATAGAGTTATATCTTGTCATAGGAATCGAGTTGTAATTTCTTTTTCTTTGAGTTATAAGTAAATAAAGGTGTGATTATTTTTCATTAATAGAGCATTGTCCCATGAGAGAAAAGGATGATGGAGGCTATGACTCCCTCACAAGTTGGGACGAGTATCCGGACTTTACAAAAAATAAAAGAGGCCAGCAAAGCCCAAACAAAAAAATAAAAGAGGCCAAAGAAGCCCACCAAAATAAAAAAATGAGAGAAAGAGAGAAGGGACAATTGCTACTATCTTTTTCCACACTTGTGCTTCAAAGTAACACCATGATCTTCATGATAGAGAGTCTCCTATTTTTTCACTTTCATATAACTAGTGGATATTCATTATGCATGACCACTTAGTTTTCTTTTTGAGCTTTCATACACTTATAGCTCTAAGTTCATTTGTTGCATGGAAATCCCTACTCACTCACATTGATATCTATTGACAGGCATCTCCATAGCCCGTTGATACGCCTAGTTGATGTGAGACTATCTTCTCCTTTTTCCCTTGCACCCCCTCCACATTATATTCCACCTATAATGTTATATCCATGGCTCACTGTCATGTATTGTGTGAGAGTTGAAAAGGTTCGAGAACACCAAAAGTGTGAAACAATTCCTTGACTTGTTCATTAGGGTTGTGCATAATTTAGATACTTTGTGTGGGGAAGATGGAGCATAGCCAGACCATATGATTTTGTAGGGATAACTTTCTAAGGCCATGTTATTTTGAAAGGACACGACTACCTTGTTGCTGTGCTCGAAGTATTGCTGTTTTTATGTCAATTTTAGACTATTGTTTTGAATCTAACGGATCTGAATATTCATGCCACAATAAAGAATATTAAATGGATAAATATGCTGGGTAGCATTCCACATCAAAAATTCTGTTTTTATCATTTACCTACTCGAGGACGAGCAGGAATTAAGCTTGGGGATGCTGATATGTCTCCAACATATCTATAATTTTTTATTGTTCCATGCTATTATATTATCTGTTTTGGATGTTTTACATGCATTACTATGCTATTTTATATTATTTTTGGGACTAACGTATTAATCTAGAGCCTGATGCCAGTTTCTGTTTTTCCCTTGTTTTTGAGTTTCGCAGATAAGGAATATTAAACGGAGTACAAACGGAATAAAACCTCTGGATGATTTTTTCTGGAATAAAAGGAAGCCACGAGACCTGAGAACCAAGGCAGAGGAGCTGCCATGGGGCCACAAGCCCGCTTGCCACGGCCAGGGGGGCACCCACCCCGGGCAGGCTTGTGGGCCCCTGGCAACTCCCCTAACCCTAATCTTCGGCCTATAAATACCCAAATATTCCATCATTTGTGAAGAGAGCGACTAAAACACTTTTCTGCCGCCAGAAGCCTCCTTCACAAGAGATCCAATCTTGGAACCTTTTCCGGTAATCTGTCAGAGGGGGATTCGATCACAGAGGGCATCTATATCAACTCCATTGCCCCTTCGATGATGCGTGAGTAGTTCACCACAGACCTACAGGTCCATAGCTAGTAGCTTGATGGCTTCTTCTCTCTCTTTGCTTCTCAATACCATGTTCTTCATGATCTTCATGGAGATCTATCTGATGTAATACTCTTTTGCGGTGTGTTTGTTGAGATCCGATGAATTGTGGGTCTATGTTCAAATTATCCATGAATATTATTTGAGTCTTTCCTGAATTCTTTTATGCATGATTTCATGTCTTTGCAAGTCTCTTCGAGTTATTGGTTTGGTTTGGCCAAATAGATTGGTAATTCTTGCAATAGGACAAGTGCTTAGTTGGTAATTCTTGCAATAGGACAAGTGCTTAGTTTTGGGTTCATTCTTCATGTGTCCTCACCCAGTGACAAAGTTGGGGTAGAGAGGCACGTATTGTATTGTTGCCATCAAGGGTAAAAGGGTGGGGTTTTCATCATATTGCTTGAGTTTATCCCTCTACATCATGTCATCTTGCTTAATGTGTTACTCTGTTCATCATGAACTTAATACTCTAGATGCAGGTAAGAGTCGGTCGATGTGTGGAGTAATAGTAGTAGATGCAGAATCATTTCGGTCTAGTTGTCCGGATGTGATGCCTATATGCATAATCATTGCCTTGGATATCTTCATAATTATTCGCTTTTCTATTAGTTGCTTGACAGTAATTCATTCACCCACCGTAATACTTGCCATCCTGAGAGAAGCCATCAAGTGAAACCTATGGCCCCCGGGTCTATTTTCCATATTATATTTCCAGATCTAAAAAATACTTGCTGCCCTATTTTTACTTTTAGTTTTACTTTCCGTTCAAACATCCTATTATATCTATCTCTACTAGATCTCATCCTTGCAAATAACTGTGAAGGGACTGACAACCCCTTTATAGCGTTGGGTGCAAGAGTTTGATTCCTTGTGCAGGTACATCTATTGGTGGCTCGCATGTATCTCCTACTGGATTGATACCTTGGTTCTCAAAAATTTAGGGAAATACTTATCTACATTGTTGCATCAAACCGTTCCTCTTCATGGGAAACCAACGCATGCTTGAGAAGTAGCCTTGGCCCATTAAAAATGTAGGTGGGCAAGCCAGCCGGCCTGGCGGCGATGCTGGTAAGTGGACCGGGTCGACCGAGCGGCAACGCTGCTTAGTGCTCCGGAGTCCTCTTTTCCGTTGTCAACCGACTATTTTATTAGTCGGCTGGCCAGCTAGTCCCCTTCCCCCCAGCACTCGACCATAGGCGGCTGGGGAGGTGGGCAACCGAAGCACGCGGGGGCTGGCTGGAGAAGTGAGCAGCCGGCACACGAAGAGGACTCGGGTGGCGTTGGCGACCCTCCACGCGGAGTGCAGCCGCGGGTCGGGGCGGCGCGAGCACGCTTGCCTCGGATGGGAGAAACGGGCGGAGCCGAGCGGCCGGATGCGGGCCATGGTGGTGACGCAGCGACATTGACGGGGCTGGCCATCGCTAGGTGGAGAGCCAGTGGTCACACGGGCAAGCTCGCAGACGCGGAAGTGCTCAGGACTGGGCGCTATCGGGAGGAGCCCGATGCGGCGGACATGCAGAGCCGGCCGAGCAGCGGTGGTGCGAGCACGAACACGACGCAGAGGAGCCGGGAGCCAGCACGGCGGCCACGAGAGTGCAACGGATGCGCGGGGGCGTGGAGCGGGCAGACACATGGGCACGCAGGAGACGACAACGGCCAACAGAGGCACGACCGATGCGGCACGCTATGGTGATGACTCGGGCAGCCCGTCGAGCGGCGAGGAGGGCGGAACGGGCAACCATGGTGGTGCACGCCAACGGGGAGACATGCGAGCGAGCGCGGGCGAGGCAGCGCAAGGGCAAAGGAGGCTAGAGTGGGGGGAGCATGGAGGCCGAGGTGCATGGAGGAGCCACAGACACGAGGCGGAGCCTGCGTGCACATGGGCCGGCCGTGGGGAGGTGGAGCCAGCGGAACCGGCCGAAGGCGCGCACGCACGCGAGGTGGAGTGGAGCAGAGGCAAGGCGCACAGGAGATGGCGTGAGGCGGCACAAGGAAACTAGTGCGAAGGTAGCCGGCAGACGTGGGCGGCTGATGAGGGAGCGAGACGAGGAGCGCGGGCACGCGAGGGGCAGGTCCGCTTGAGGAGGGAGCCGGAGGCCGGCCCGCGATGGGACAGGCACGTAGGCGGAGCCGTAGCTGGCACGAGGAGGGACAACTGGCTAAAGCATGGCGAGGCGGCCGGCAACCGGGTCGGAGTCGGTGCTTGGGACCGGAGTTAGAGCAGCAGGCGAGGCAGGGCTCAATTCACATGAGGCGGGGGCGGACGGAGGTGCGCGGGGATGCAGGGGCACGTCACAGGCCGAGGAGCAGCGACGAGGAGGAGCATGGCTCGGGGGCAGCCAGATCGGCAACTGAGAATGCGATGGGCATGGGGCCCCTGCACAACGGCGCTTAGCCGGTGATGTGGTGTGTGTGCATGGTGGGGGCATCGGGGGCCTTGTGCGCCACGGGCGCCTGCGGGTCGGTCGTCGATGTTGCGCGTGTGGACGCCACAAGGAGCAGAAGCCCTTCCTCAGGGACGGAGCATCGTATGGGGACGTGGGGCGGAACCAGGTGTGCGGAGGTCACCGATGTCCGGGCGTGCGAGCACACGGAGGAGCGCACACTGGCCGAGGCATGGTCGCAGACGGGTACACGCGCGGGAGAGGAAGGCTAGGGCACAACGGCTCCGCCCTGGAGGTCGCAAGCGCGTAGAGGAGGAGCAGGCGCGACGCGGTGGCAGCGCCGAGCGCGTTGGAGGCGGGGCTGGTGTAGGATAGAAAGTAGGTCTAAAGGGGGGTGATTAGACTACTTGACCAAACAAAAGTTTTACCTTTTTCCCAATTTTAATTCTTGGCAAGTTTTAGCATTCATAGCATACCAAGTAACACCCTACACAGGCATGTCTAAGAGTGTAGTAGCGGAAAATAAAGACATTGCACATGTAAGTAAAGAGAGGGTTAGGAAAGCAAACACAAGTGATGACACGTTGATTTTTTCCGTGGTTCCGATAGGTGGTGCTATTGTATGTCCACGTTCATGGAGTCTTCAACCCACGGAGGGTAACGGTCACGGGAGTCCACGGAGGGCTCTACCCATGGACTGTTCCACGAAGAAGCAACCTTGACTATTCCATGTGGCTTCCGTCCACAAAGCACTAGCCTCATTATGGGTAGATCTTCACGAAGTAGGCGATCTCCTTGCCCTTACAAACTTCTTGGTTCACTCCACAACACGAAGTAGGAGGCTCCCAAGTGACACCTAACCAATCTAGGAGGCACCACCCTCCAAAAGGTAATAGGCTCGGTAATGACGATCAACTCCTTGCTCTTGTGCTTCAAGATGATAGACTCCTCAACACACAATCACTCTCTCACAGATTTGTCTTGGTAGAAGAGATGGGATTGGTGGAAAGCAACTTGGGGAGGCTACAAATCAAGATCGATATGGTTGGAGTGGAAGATCTTAACCTCAACACAAGGGTAGGTGGTTCTCTCTCAGAAAACTGAGTAGGATAGGTATGGAATAGTTCTGAGTGCTTCTATTTCGAGTAGGTAGTGGCGGAGGGGTATATAAAGGCATCCCCAAAAACCCAACCATTACACACAAACTGACCAACTCGGTGACACCGATGTGTTAATCTCGATGGTACCGAAGTCACCAAAAGTGGCAACTTTTGAATCTCGGAGGGACCAATATACGAATCTCGGTTGCATCGATAAGGTGACAAACGGTCAGATTTCCAATCTCGATGACGCCGACCCAACATTCTCGGTGGGACCGAAAATGTGAATTTGCGTAACAGAAAGTTGGCAACCTGAACTTGGTGGCACCGGTATGGAATCGGTTGCACCGAAGTGGCTAAGGTTTGGGTGAGTCTGCCTAGGGTTTGGAATCGGTGGCACCAGGATAGGAATGTTGGTTGCACCGATTTCGCATATTTGGCTTTGGACAGACTTTGGTGGGAGAGATTGTGGATGTTTTTGGTGACTATCACTTGTGCATGTTTGAGCATATTGTTCATCATCAAAACTTTACCCCCTTTTAATAGTATTGGCTTTCCTATGGACTCAAAGTGATTTCTCACAAATGTAAAATGTAAAGTGATTTCCTTGCATCTTGGGGTAATTCCACAATCTCCACAATCCTTTGGCCATCCCTATCATTGAACTTTTCCTGAAATATACTTGGTGGAAAAATTACTTCAATGACTTATATGTTGTTATTAATTACCAAAACCACCAAGGGCGAAAATGTGCTTTCAATCTCCCCCTTTTTGGTAATTGATGACAACATATAGATCAAAGCTTCGACAAAGACATAATCATGGAATATAATCGTCGCTTTGAGAAGTATGTGATAAGCAAGAGCTCCCCCTAAATTTGTGCATTATTTTAAATTTGCGTTTGAATGCAAATGCACAATCAATTAGGTACATGGGTCACTTCTTACATGTCACATACCACTTGGTGGTGTGCGAGAGTAATTGGAATGAACATCATAGCACAACACAATCAAGCAAAGATGAATGATCATCACATAAGCATTAAGATGATAGGAAATAGTATTATCACACAATAAAGCTTATGATCAAACATCATCAAACATATCACAAACAACCAAAAGCAATTGTTTTTGAAAAAAAGATAAACACCAAAACGCTCTCTCACTCGAAGCCTAAAGATCTATATACACTCCCCCCCTTTGGCAACAAGTTACCAAAAAGTTCAAAGGCATATATCGAAGCGTTCTTGGGCTGATCTTCTCCGGTTGTTGATGAAGGAGTCGAGAGAACAATGTCAGTGAAGATCTCTGTAGATGTCGGGGATGGAGCTGGAGTGGACATTGGAGCTGATGGAGCAGGAGTTGTGCTGAGAGTAGCACGAGCTGATGAAGAGGGCCTCAAGTCTGGTCCAGAACTGTGGCTGATCTAGCCTGAGTAGTGAACTGAGTGCTCAGCCTGAAAGGTGATCCATCCTCATCATCATCATCATCATCTGAAGAAGTAGAAGAGACCCGAGGGATGTGCATGGAGTCAAGTTCCTTCTGAAGCTCTATGAATGTCTTAGTCACCTTGTCCACCTTATCATTTAGAGTCTTGATCCTTGTCTCAAAGATCCTCACAAAACAGTTTTGGTTGTCCAAAATCCCCTTGATATCATTTTGCATGCCCTGAACTGATGAGATCAAAAGATGCATTTGCTAATTTCTAGATCTAGGGCCTTGAGCACTAGCGGTTCAAACTGCTTCTGCCTCTGCCTGTGCTGTAGTAGATGTGGGATGATTTGGATCCATCACCACAACAATATCCTCGAGATCTGGCTGTAGGGAGAGATGTCGACGATCTAGAGCAAATATGTGCTTCTCCAACTGAGAGTTGACAAGCATCTCAATGTAGGGTGCATAGCAGCAAGAGCACTTTTGATCACCAGCAACCATCTTGATTGTGTCAACAATCAAATCCATGACTCTAATCCTGGTATGTCCGTCAAGGTGGATCAACATGTTGATGGAGTAGCCTCGGATCATCTTGTCATCTCCTAACTTGGGCATCAAGGTATTCCCTAGAATAGTGTTCATGGTACGGAGGCCTGCTAGCAGATAGTAGATGGATCCTAGCTCGTGAGATTGCACTTTGTCTACGGGGATAGGAGTATACATATCCTTCATGGCATTGTGACTTGCCTTGGATTCTGAGTATACATCCAGATCACCATACTGAACATCTGGAACTCCTAGAAGTGCAGCCCACTCATCAATAGTAGATTCATACATTGCTCCTTCAGTCATCCATACAATTCTACCATCTCCATCGAAATGTCTAGTGGAGTAGAATTGCATGATCATCTAATCATTCCATACAGTAAGCTTTCTACCAATGAACTCATCCAGACCAATGCAGTGGAAGTTATCTTGGACACTTGGAAACTAGTCCTCATTTTCCTTAATGACTTTCCAATCAACATATCTCATATCACTAATAGTTGGGCTCTTGTCTAGCAGCACTGTCTCATAAAAGTCATGTTGCTCTCTGGTGTAGAACCTGTAGTCAATAGCAGATTTCTTCCTCTGGGCATAAGGATCTATACCTCTCCAAGCCCTCAATCCTGAGTCTTTCCTCTTCTTCATATCTTCAGCAACTAAGTGGCTGACATCATGTACTAGAAGATGTGTTCTGAGCTTCATCAATGTTATCAAGTCATCATCATCTTCATATCTAGAGGCAGTTCCCTTGTTCTTCTCAGAAGCTGGAATCTGCCTGGATGTCCTCTTTGGCTTCTCAACAGCAGCTTTCTTGGATGTAGGCTTGGTGCTCTTGGATGTGCCAGTCTTTGGCATAGCATCAGCCAAAAGTTCTTTGCCTTCTTCTTGGGAGGGGCCTTCTCAACATGTTCGTCCTCCCCTTCCTCAGCAGCAGCACCAGCAGCCTCCTCTGGATCTTCATATATGGAGGTAGACCTGCCAATCACATGGATAATCCTCTTTCTGGATTTCTTCTCCCCTGCCTTCTTAGGCATAGACTTCCTTGGGGGATTTATAGTCATTGTGGCCCTAGCACTCTCAGGTGCTCTCATAGCTTTAGATCTAGCATAGACCTTGCTGACAACTCTTCTGGAAGAAGTAGCTTCAGTTGCTGACTTCTTAGCAGCCTTTTCTTGCTTCTTGGCAAGAATCTCCTCAGGGATAAAGTCAGAGTCTTCTTCATCAGAATTTAGCTTCTTCCTGGTCCTGGTGGCAGCCTTGGGCAACCCATGGGAGCTGGGGCTGCCTAGATCTGAAAAATTACTGGGCTCTGGGCTTGTGCCTGAACTCATATCAACTCCCTGCTCTGTCAAATTTTGACTGTCCACAGCATCTGATATACTGACCCTGTGAATAGAGTATAGAAGAGCAGAAGTAGATGAGTCATCACAAAATGAGGATGGATTTTGAAAGTTTGAACAATAGATTTTGAAAGCTTTTGCATTCTATCAAATAAATATCGGTATAGCCAAAAAAACATTTTTAGTGTTGCCGAGACACACTGTCTCTCTTAACAGAACCTTGGCACTCTTTTCGGTCAGACCAAAAAGAGGTACTCGGTTCCACCGAGACAGTTCTCAGCATCACAGAAATACACATCGGTGAGACAGATATGTTTGTTTTGGTTCCACCGGGTTTTATCGGGCAGACAGCAAAACCCTAGAAAATTTACCATTTTCTAGACTATAGAGGTTTTGTATGGATAGGAATATGTGCAAGGAGTGGCTTATTGATAAACTTGAATCTAATGCGCAAGAATCGGATGAGGAGCGCAAAAGAGGTCGAATCAGTACCCTAACTTGGTGCGGATCCGCTACGGCGGTGACGATGGAGAGGATTTTGTCGACGGCGGCGATTCCCAACGGTGTAGGAGCACAGGGAGACAAGGGCAACGACTAGGGGTCTCGAAGGCGGCAATTTAGGGTTCTAAGGCGCGACTGTCGGTGGCACCGATTCTAACTTTTCGGTGTCACTGAGTTCATCAACTGTTAGCTGAAAGGGAAACTCGGTGTAACCGAGAAGATGGAATCGGTGGTATCGAGATTGAAAACCAGATCAACCCTAGGCATTCGGTGAGACCGAGATTTTGTGGTTGGTTCCACCGAGATGCACTTGGGGGGTTTTAATGGTCAGTCCTTGTCTATAGGAACTCCGAGTGCTCCACACACTAAGGGGTCGAGAAGTACTTGTTCAAATTTTGTGATGCATCATGAATAGAGTATGAGGTGAGAAAGCATAGATCATTAGTAGAAAGCAGACCTTTCATCCCATCATTAGTCCCTATTGGGTTTTGAACCAGCACTAATGTGCCCATTAGTCCCGGTTCGTGATGGGCATCATTAGTGCCGGTTCGTTCCGGACCTTTAGTCCCGATTCATTCCACAAACCCTCACTAAAGGTGTGGTGACAGGCTGGCATTAGCCTGGGGCCCCACGAGAATGTTTAGTCCCGGTTGGTGGCTCAACCATTAGTCGCGGTTGGAGCCACCAACCGGGACTAAAGGTCCCCCTATATGAAACCCTTCGACGCCAGCCCGAGCACACTCCTCTCCGTTCTTCCCCTTTCCTCTCCTCTTTGTTCCTCCTCTATTCCTCGAGCTCATCCTCCATTTTTGCCAAAGTTTGTCAACTTTGTCCATCAATCCAAGTGTTCACAAAGGTTAGCAACTTTGTCCTTTCATCTCTCATTGCTAGATTAGCTCTTGCAATGCTCTATAAGTATAGTAATTTGTGGGTTTTAGTTTGTATGTGGTAGTTTATTTGATTTACGCAATTTGAGCTCAGATTAACTTCTTACTTTGCATTTGTAGGTGTGGTTTAATTAGTGCCTTCCTGTCCCCGTCCTAACCACCGTCGATCACCTGCACCGTCCCGTCGCCAGCACCACCTTGGTGAGCCTCTTGTTCTTATCCTTTTTATAAAAAAACCATGTTTGTAAGATTTAGTTAGTTACTTGTATAATTTTCTTACCTATATGGTTGTTTGTTATACATAGTGGCATGGTTTTGAAATCCGTCCCCATCGGCCCTCGTCCGGCTTATGATGCGGATGTGGTATATACTCTCTTTTATAACTCTTTGTTGCATTTTGTGTTCATGCCAATTATGCCAATCAAGTTGACATAGATATTTTTATCTAGGAGGTATGTGAACCGGAGATTCCAACCGACATAGATATTCTTGTCAAGAAGTTAAATTTAGTTGAAAAAGAAAATAAGTATTTGAAAGAAAAATTGAAAAGAGTTACAGAAGAGAACATGAAACTGGATTTGTATGTTGCCAATGTCGTTGATGATCACAAGATCAAGATGGTTGCAATGCGCTTGAAGATTAGAAAATTGAAAAGATATGCCATTGATAGTGAGGCTTGGTATCACTATGATGTTAGATCAATTGTTACCTTTGTTACGATGTTGATCGCATTTGTTATTGCATTTAAATGCTTTAGCTAGAGAGTTTGTATGTTGTTTTATGAGAACAAGTGTGTATGAACTTTATGTATGAACTTGTATTAATTTGGTCTTTTCGGTGTTGTGTAATGAAGATGAGCTGGCAATGGATGCACGATGATCGATGCTCTCCCTAGTTCATTAATGGTGTGCATACTTTTTTGGTTGCGGCTGAGGCAAACAAGCGGCCAGATGGTTTTATGTATTGTCCATGTGTTGGCTGTAAGAATGATCGAAATTACTCTAACTCAAGAACCATTCACGTCCACCTGTTTGAGTCTGGTTTCATGTCCAGCTATAACTATTGGACCAAGCACAGAGAAATAGGGGTCCTAATGGAAGAGAATGAAGAATAAGAGGATGACGACAACTATCCTGGCCATGGGTTCCATGAATACGATGGTACAACAACGGGGGAAGAAGCTGAGCCGACAATGCGGGAAGGAGTTGAAGAAGGGGCATCAGATGAGACCGCTGATGATCTTGGTCGGGCCATTGCCGATGCAAAGAGAAACTGCGCAAGTGAAAAGGAGAAGCTGAAGTTGCAGCGCATGTTAGAGGATCACAAAAAAGGGTTGTACCCAAATTGCAAAGATGACAATAAAAATCTGGGTGCCACACTGGAATTGCTGCAATGGAAGGCAAAGAATGGTGTATCAGACAACGCATTTCAAAAGTTGTTGATAATGTTAAAGAAGAAGCTTCAAAAGGACAACGAATTTCCAGAGAGTATGTCCGAAGCAAAGAAGGTTGTCTGCCCTCTAGGATTAGAGGTCGAGAAGATACATGCATGCCCTAATGACTGCATCCTCTACCGCGGTGGGTACGAGGATTTGAATGCATGCCCGGTATGTTGTGCATTGCGCTATAAGATCGGCCACGATGACCCTGGTGATGTTGAGGGCGAACGTGCTAGGAAGAAGATTCATGCCAAGGTGATGTGGTATGCTCCTATAATACCACGGTTGAAACATTTGTTCCAAAACAAAGAGCATGCCAAGTTGATGCGATGGCACAACGAAGACCGTAAGAAAGACAAGAAGTTGAGAGTGCCCGCTGACGGGTCACAATGGAGAAAAATCGAGAGAAAGTGGAAGGACTTTGCAAAGGATGCAAGGAACGTATGGTTTGGTTTAGGTGCAGATGGCATTAATCCTTTTGGGGAGCAGAACAACAACCATAGCACATGGCATGTGACTCTATGCATCTATAACCTTCCTCCTTGGTTGTGCATGAAGCGGAAGTTCATTATGATGACAGTGCTCATACAAGGCCCCAAGCAACCCGGCAACGACATTGATGTGTACCAAAGGCCATTGGTTGAAGAACTTTTATAGCTGTGGAATGCAAAAGGTGTACGTGCATGGGATGCGAAAGATCAGGAGGAATTTGACCTACATGCATTGCTATTTGTAACCATCAATGATTGGCCTCCTCTTAGTAACCTTTCAGTATAGACAAACAAGGGATACCACGCATGCACGCACTGTTTAGATGATACCGACAGTATATATTTGGATAAATGTAAGAAGAATTTCTATCTGGGGCATCGTCGATTTCTTCAGAGCAGGCATCCCGTAAGAAAGAAAGGCAAGAATTTCAAAGGTGAGGCAGATCACTGGAAGAAGCCTCACCACCGTACGGGTGATGACATACTTGATATGGTCAAGGATTTAAAAGTAATCTTTGGCAAGGTTCCTCATGCACAATCTGTTCCGAATGACGCTGACAAACGCGCACCCATGTGGAAGAAGAAATCTATATTTTGGGACCTATCGTATTGGAAAGACCTCGAGGTCCTCTCTACAATCGATGTGATGCACGTGACGAAGAATCTTTGCGTGAACCTGCTAGGCTTCTTGGGCGTGTATGGGAAGACAAAAGATACGTCGGAGGCACGGGAGGACCATCAACGTATGCACGGAGAAGACGGCATGGATCCAAAGCAGTTTTAGGGTCATGACAGCTACGCTCTTACCAAAGAGGAGAAGGGAATCTTCTTCGAATGCCTGCTCAGTATGAAGGTCCCGCTTGGCTTCTCGTCAAATATAAAGGGAATAATAAATATGGCAGAGAAAAAGTTCCAGAACCTAAAGTCTCATGACTGCCACGTGATTATGATGCAACTACTTCTGGTTGCATTGAGGGGGATTCTACCGGAAAACGTTCGATTAGCCATTGTGAAGCTATGTGCATTCCTGAATGCAATCTCTCAGAAGGTAATCAATCCAGAAATCCTACCAAGGTTAGAGAATGATTTGGTGCAATGTCTTGTTAGTTTCGAGTTGGTGTTCCCACCATCCTTCTTCAATATCATGACGCATGTCCTAGTTCACCTAGTCGAGGAGATTGCCATTTCGGGTCCTGTATTTCTATGCAATATGTTCCCCTTTGAGAGGTTCATGGGAGTCTTAAATAAATATGTTCTAATCCTGCTAGGCCAGAAGGAAGCATCTCCAAGGGCCATGAAACAGAGGAGGTCATTGAGTTTTGTGTTGACTTTATTCCTCACATTAAGCCGATTGGTGTTCCTGAATCGCGGCATGAGGGCGCAGTGGGTGGAAAAGGCACGCTAGGAAAGAATTCACTAATATCTCGGGACGGGCATTCTTTGGCGCAAGCACACTACACAGTTCTACAAAGTTCCGCCTTGGTGGGTCCGTATATCGAGCAACATAAGAATATTCTACGCTCCAAACACCCGGAGAAGTCTGACGAGTGGATTACACATGAACAAACGGTGACTTTCGCCGGTTCGTTGCAGACACGTCTCATGCATGATGACACTATTGAAGATGACATGTGCTTGCTGTCCAAGTTACCATCTTCGACTATATTGACTTTCAAGGGTACGAGATAAATGGGAATACATTTTACACAATTGCCCAAGATAAAAAGAGCACCAACCAAAACAATGGTGTCCACTTTGATGCAGCAAACAACAATGGTCCAAAGGACACATACTATGGTTACATAGAGGAGATATGGGAACTTGACTATGGACTTGATTTGAAGGTCCCTTTGTTTAGATGCAAATGTGTCAATCTGACAGGAGGCAGGGTAGAGGAATACCCACAGTACGGAATGACAACAGTGGATCTCAACAATCTTGGGTACGCAGACGAACCATTCGTCCTAGCCAATGATGTGGCGCAGGTTTTCTCTATGAAGGACATGTCTACCAAGCCGAGAAAAAGAAAATATAAGGAAGCAAATACATCATGCGATCAGCCAAAGCGCCACATAGTTCTTTCAAGGAAAAGAAACATCGTGGGAGTGGAGGACAAGACAGACATGTGAGAAGATTATGAAAAGCTTCATGAAATTGCTCCCTTCACAGTGAATGTTGACCCGAGCATCAAGTTAAATGATGAAGATTGTCCATGGTTACGACGTAAAGGGACACACGCGAAGAAAAAGTTTTACACCCAAAGATCCCACTCTGGGATGTGACCGGCTTCTCTAGTTAGTTTCCGGACTTATATATCTAGAAAGTCCCACTTCGGACAAACCGAAGGGAATCTTTGTAATAGTAGTGTACTTATGTGTTTTGTGTGTTCAGTATGCACCATTCGAAGGGAGGCCATCAATTTTCAACCCTTTCGGACTTCATTTGCTATTTTTCATGCATTTACAGATTTTTTTGAGCTAAATGACCCTAAAATTGATAAGCACTACAAATGAACTCTGAAAAGGTTGAAAGTTGGCATGGTATCATCATTTCACCCACATAGCATGTGCTAAAAAGTTGAGAGGGTTACGACAAAAACTAGATGCACTTCGTGTACAAAATGGACAATCTCTTTCGAAGTATCACGGTTTCACATGAAAATTCCCCAGTTACAAAGGCATTTCATTTTTTAACTTATTTCAACTCCAGACTTTTGTGCGTCTAGTATGCACCATTCGATGGGAGGCCATCAATTTTCAACCCTTTCTGACTTCATTTGCTATTTTTCATGCATTTACTAATTTTTTGAGCTAAATGACCCTGAAATTGGTAAGCACTACAAATGAACTCTAAAAAGGTTGAAATTTAGCATGGTGTCATCATTTCACCCATATAGCATGTGCTAAAAAGTTGAGAGGGTTACGGAAAAAACTAGATGCACTTCGTGTACAAAATGGACAATCTCTTTCGAAGTATCAGAGTTTCAGACGAAAACTCGCGTGTTACAAAAGCATTTCAATTTTTCTTTACTTATTTCAACTCTAGAATTTTTGTGCGTTCAGTATGCAACATTCGAAGGGAGTCCATCAACTTTCAACCCTTTCTGACTTCATTTGCTATTTTTCATGCATTTACTGATTTTTTTGAGCTAAATGACCCTGAAATTGATAAGCACTACAAATGAACTCTAAAAAGTTTGAAAGTTGGCATGGTATCATCATTTCACCCATATAGCATGTGCTAAAATGTTGAGAGGATTACGACAAAAAGTGGATGCACTTCATGTACAAAATGGACAATCTCTTTCGAAGTATCAGGGTTTCAGACGAAAACTCGCGTGTTACAAAAGCATTTCAATTTTTCTTTATTATTTCAACTCTAGAATTTTGGTGCGTTCGTTGTGCACCATTTGAAGGGAGGCCATCAATTTTCAACCCTTTCTGAATTTATTTTCTATTTTTCATGTATTTAGTGATTTTTTTAGCTAAATGACCTTGAAATTGATAAGAACTACAAATGAACTCTGAAAAGGTTGAAAGTTGGCATGGTATCATCATTTCACCAACATAGCATGTGCTAAAAATGTGAGAGGGTTACGGCAAAAATTGGATGCACTTCGTGTACAAAATGGACAATCTCTTTCAAAGTATGAGGGTTTCAGACGAAAACTCGCCTGTTACAAAGGCATTTCATTTTTTTTAACTTATTTCAACTCCAGACTTTTTTTGCGTTCAGTATGAACCATTCGAACGGAGGCCATCAATTTTCAACCCTTTCTAACTTCATTTGCTATTTTTCATGCATTTACTGATTTTTTTTGAGCTAAATGACCCTGAAATTGATAAGCACTACAAATGAACTCTGAAGAGGTTGAAAGTTGGCATGTTATCATCATTTCACCCACATAGCATGTGCTAAAAAGTTGAGAGGGTTACGGCAAAAACTGGATCCATTTCATGTACAAAATGGACAATCTCTTTCGAAGTATTAGGGTTTCAGAAGAAAACTCATCTGTTAGAAAGGCATTTCATTTTTTAAATAACCTAAGAATTACCAAATTGGATATAATGATAAAACACAATAATATTAAACAGCACACAAAAGAATCACTGGAAAATCTATTTTTAAAGTAAAGTTATTCAGAAACTAGTGATTCACACAAATTTCAAATAATTCAAATTTAAACTATTCGAATTTGAAAACTACTACCACTAATACAAAGTTTATAATTTTTTTGACCTAACGCAAAAATATTCACTCATTAACCATCAATAAAGCACAAAAAAACTCGGAAACAAAAGAAAATAAATAAAGCAAAAAATGAAAAATAAAATAAAAAATAGGCCGCCTACAGGGCCGCCACGGCCCGCGTACAACTAGAAACCCAACCTTTAGTTGGGCCTGGATGCAGGCCCGCAAGGCCCAGTAGGCCCAATAGGGCCACACAGGTTCATTAGACCCACACATGCCTGCTTAGAGAGGAGCTCGAGAGAGAAGCCACGTCAAGGCTTATAAGCTGGTGCGGGCGCCCTCGCTTTGCGAAGTGGGACTAAACATGTCTCGCACCGCCCTTTAGTCACGGTTGGTGACTCCAACCGCGACTAAAGACCCCCCCCCCTTTAGTCGCGGTTGGAGCCACCAACCGCGACTAAAGGGTTTTGCTTCCCGCCGATTCGGCTGGTGAAATTCACCTTTAGTCGCGGTTGGTGGCTCCAACCGTGACTAAAGGGGGTCTTTAGTCACGGTTGGAGCCACCATCCGCGAAAAAAGGTCTCCTTATATATAACACTTGATGCCACCTGGGACGCCGCCCACTCCCGCTCCTCCACCCCGAGCTCCTCACCATCGCCGCCCCCGACTTGCCTCGCCTCGCCGTCGCCCCGTCACCCCATTGTGAGCTCCCCCCTCTCCCCCTCTCCCTCACCCCATGTGCCGCCATGGCGGCCGCCGGCGCCTGCCCGACCCCCCCCCCCCAAATTTGATGAACACACACACACACAAAATTTTGACATTAGTATATATATGTATAGAAATTAGTATATATATATATAGAAATTAGTATAGAAATATATGACATTAGTATATATATATAGAAATTAGTATATATATATAGAAATTAGTATATATATATAGAAATTAGTACATATATATAGAAATTAATATATGGAATTTTTAGATTTTGATCCAATATATGTATACAAATTAGTATATATATATATATGAATACAATGTATAGAAAAAAGTTGATGAATTTTGACATTTGATCCAATGTATAGCAATTAGTATTTGCAAAAGTTGCATATTTTAATGTTGTATTTGCAAAAGTTTGTTATGTATTAATTTGCAATTAGTATTTGTTATGTATTTGCAAAAGTCGCGGGTCATAAGGTTAAGAGATTCTGTTAGGATTCTGAAGGTTCCTCGTATATAAGAAATCACAATCAAGCATTTAAAAAATGTTTAATTTGCATAGAATTTCTTCTTGGAGTCAACGATGCCTGGCCCCCATCCTCATCGTCGACTCGTTCGCGACGATGTCCTGCTTCAGAGGCGCCATGTCCGATACTAGGCTCCGTCGGGCTGGCACTCGGAGGTGCTGCCTTCAGGGGGCGTAGCTTGGTGAGGAACCCGGGTCCCGTCATCGACCCAGAGCTTCTTTGGTGGCGTTCGCGTGGGCCACTTTTGGTGCAGAGGCAGCCGGCCCCACCGGAGGTGGTACGTCGTAGTGTCAGGGAGGAGGACGAGCATGTCCGTCGCTACATGGATGCGTTGGACGTCAGGTTCTCCTATACCTGACAGGTTCTTCAGGGATCTCACCCGAGCTATGACCCTGTCATAGTTCCTTCTCTTTGGGTGTCCACCGCCTGCCATGAGAGACGTCAACTGGATCTGTAGTAGTGATATTATATAATCAATAATATTCGAGATGTATTAGTAATAATATTCGAGATGTATTCGAGATTATATTCGATAATATTCGAAACGATTTATTTGAGATTATATTCGATGATGCATATTATGTACTATGATTCAGTTTTCCTTATTTATTGCATGCATTCTAATTTGAATACTAAATTGTATTAACTTTCTTCTGGGTTAGTTAAATAAAAGCTATGGACAATACCGGCAGAGAAGGATAAGAGGCTCTGTTCAACATCATACGCTCCACGAACCCAGAGCATGAACATGAAGATGATGACGACTCGCAATATCTGAACAATTCCGCTGAGGGTTGTATGTTTGATGAAGACAAAAGAATAGATGAATTCGACAACGATGTTGACGAAGAAAATGTTCTTCAAATAACAAAGACCGGCAAGGTATATTTATTATATAAGCCATCCGGTGATCATTACATGTCTTAACTGAGTTGTATATGTATTAATGAATTGATCTTTCTTCTTTTAGGCCTCCAGATCGAGCAAATCTTCTACAAGCGACAGGGTAGTTCGAGGCCCGGCCAAAAAGTTGGACCCTGGCGTAAAGTTCAACATCGATTCCATCAATACATCAACTGGCGAACCGCTTGAACCTAAGAAAAATGCGACCAAGTTCAAGAATCAATGCAGAGTTATTGTCAGGGACCAAATCCCGATCTGCACACAAGAATGGAAAAAGGCAGCAAAGGGAGATCAAGATGGAGTTACTTTTGTCGATGAAAGAGCAAAAGATGTGCTTTGGACCGAGCTGATGTCACATTTCACACTACCAGATAACTTGACAGATGCAGATCTGAAAAAAGTCAGAAACTATGCTCTTAAAAAGATGGCAATCGCATTCAACACCTTCAAGAAAAATGCAGGGGTTGCATACGTCAAAGCAAACAAGACGACTCCAAAATTTGAGGGAGCACTGGTGAAGGCAAAAGATCACTGGGACGATTTCATGAAGTTCAAGGAATTGGAACTAGCTAAGGAACAGTCGAGAAAGAACAAGATTAGTGCTGCGAAAAAGCAGTGGCACCATACTCTGGGGCCAGGTGGTTACCACACGGCCCTGCCTAAGTGGGATCAATCCGAAAAAGATATGATCAGTGCAGGGGTCACTCTAGTTACAGTGACCTGGCCCCTGAGGTGCAAGACATGGTTTTATGCGCATAGGGGAAGTTGGACCCAAAGACAGGGGCTATTATGGTGAAGGAAAGTCTTAAAAAAGTGATAGACGAAATTCTGATGAAAATAGAAGAAGCTCGAACGGGGGTGTTCATGCCCAACAGAGAGGACAACGAGCTTACGCGTGCCCTGAAGAATCCTGAACACCTGGGAAAAACACGGGGGAAAGGCATTGTTCCGTGGTTTGAGGGGTTTGCTGGTTGGAACGACGACTACTGAAGCCATGCGAGAAATAAGATGCAGGAGGAGCGGAAGAAGAAGGAGGAAGCACTCCGCCTTGAAGGCCTAGAATCAAAGCACTTGGAGTTGGAATCCAGAGTCAGGCGGCAGTAGGAGCAGATCGACTCATTCAGCCAGGAAAGGGCATCTCAGCGGCAGCATGAGCAGATCAATCCATTATTGGATACCATCATCCCATCTATGCCGAGAAGTAGCGTGGGTTCCGCCCCGGCTGATATCGATGACGATGCACTGCTAGCTAGCTACCATGTGGATGATATCAAAGACAGGACTAACTGTGAGCTACACATGAAAGTGAAGAACTTATCCATGAAGGTGGCGGACGGCTATGCTTTAGCAAATCCCCCAGAAGCAACCTTCCATTGCAATCCCATTCCAGCTGGCTATGCTCGTGTCAGGGTTGATGAAGTGATGTCAGGATATCACGAGCAACAACTTGACATTCCTGGAGGTGACGAGGAGAGAACACTGGGAGAGGCCATACATCGTATCATTCCATGGAAAAAGGATTGCATCATCTTTCCAAGGCCACCGACTCCTCTTCCTCCAAGTTTGCCGCCGCGTCAGTCAACTCCTCCTGCTCCTCCAAGTCCGGCACCGCGTCAGCCAACTCCTCCTCCAAGTCTGGCATGACGTCAGCCAACTCCTCCTCCTCCAAGTCCGGCACCGCATCAGCCGACTCCTCCTCCAAGTACGACACGGCATCAGCATGCTCCGTCGACTCAGCATGCTCTGTCACCTAAGCAACGATGGAAGAGAGAGGCTGTAGCTACGACGACTAGCGGTACAACAGGCAAGAAATTCAAATATGGTCCAAGACTAAAGCCTCTTCCGAAGTTGCCTTACCACCTAACCAAGGAGGAACTCGACAGCGCAGTGGATGCCAAAGTGAAGGCCCATTTTGGACCGAAACCGCCCCAGCCGCCAAAGGAGAAAGTACCTGACTGTCAATCAGAAGGACAGCGACTATGTGTGGTCTATCAAGAAGTCATATCTTGCAAGACAAAGGGAGTCGAGCTCGAGCTCGAGCTAAGGAGTTGGGAAAAAAAGCAGGAAAACTATCCCCCAGCTGGGAGAACAAGCAGTGCAATCGATCCCCGCTCATTGTACAAATGCCTATGAGTACTGCTGGTCAGCCAGGAGTAACCGAAGAACATATTAGGATGGATAAAGAGGCCGGTGTCAGTGTTGAATAACTCCTAGGACTTGAGGAAATCCCCGGGCTTAAAGAGTCAGAAGTAAAATATCAATATGCCCGCGACAAACCTCTGGTCAAGCCTGAAGATGTCAAGCTTCTACCAACGAGAATGTACGATTTGCATACTTGGTACATGCAAATAACAGCAAATACCAATGAAGAGTCCCTCATGGTGAGATTCAAAGGGAGGCATTACTTCCATAAAAAAGATCTGTGGATTCATTATGCAGAGTTGTTTCAGCTATTCAATCAAGACGCACTCGACAAATCTTTAGTCAGTTGCTATTGTATGTAAGTGATTTCTTTCTATAATTTAAGTCTCTAGCTAGCTATGCTCTCGTTCATTACCTGTAGTTACCCTCACTATATTCGTTTCTGTGGTATTATGCAGAATGAAGATGTATGAAATTAAACAAGCTGGACGCTATGGCATTGGGTTCATTGACCCAAATACGATTAATCAAAAGACATGGGAAACTGCATATTCGAGAAAACACACAGAGAAAGCCATGCTAGATTTTTTGAAGCATCTAAACACCCAACCACAAATATTACTTCCTTACAACTTCAGATGAGTGTTACTATATATATATATATATATATCTTGTACCACAAATTCTATTTTTTGCTTACTAGATGTTAATAAGTGTTGTTGATGAGTTATGCAGTGACCACTGGATCTTGTTAATCATTAAAGTTGACAAGGGAAAAGTTGAAGTACTCGACTCGCTATTTAAGGATCCATCCGAATACGCAATCATGAGGGGCCTGCTTGATAGGTAATTTCAATCATTATCGCACTATGTCAGCCTCTTTAATTACTTCATTTCCTGATATCAATTAGTTAATAACTCATTTATTCTTTTTCTTTGCCGGTGGGCAGGGCTTGGGACAAGTTCATCAAACAGGTCCTAGGCGACTTGGCACAACAACTAAAATGGGTGCGACCCAAGGTAATTAAGTACTACTAGCTAGCTAGCTACGTCCGTGCATCTCTTTAACTCTAGTTTCAATACCATTATCATGCTTGATTCACTATTACCTGATTGAATTTTATTCTCGTAAAGTGCATGATCGAGGAGCAAGGGACTAGTTTATGTGCATACTACGTTTGCGAGAACATTCGCATGATCACGTATGAAAGGAGCAGAGATGAAAGAAATCTTTGGGTACGTTTGCTAGAACATTATCAATAATTTTTTTACCATGATCTAGCTAATATATATATACACAACTAATATATTCATCTTGATCTCCATCTTGTAGCTGACGGAGATGCGGGGCCAGCTCATACCAGAGGCTCGGATACGAGCAATTCAAGAGGAATTAGATGGATTTCTGGTCGACCAGGTCGTAGATCCCAAAGAAGAATACCATTACAAGATCAAGAACCAGCAGTACTAATGCCTGCATATATATGTAATGATCCTCGAATTTTAGGATAAATTATATATATATATATGATCGGTTCTATGAGAAATTCTGTTTATATTTATATATATGCGCATGCACAACGTGTGTATAGTATGTAGTAGCGTAATATATGTTTGAAATGAAATTTAATTAAATGGAAAACGAAAAATTAAAAGGAAAATTAAACCATAATTAATTCATAAACCTCTAAAGAATTAAAAGGGAAAATAAAACAAAATTACAAAAACTAAATACTTTTAGTCCCGGTTGGTGTTACCAACCGGGACTAAAGGTCCCCCAGCCTACGGCGCCGGCGGATGCCACGTGGTGGGCCTTTGGTGTCGGGCCGTGTTGAACCGGGACTAAAGGGTGGTAGGCTTTAGTCCCCACCCTTTAGTGCTGGTTTGAGAACCGGCACTAAAGGCCCTCACGACCTGCGACTATAGGCCGGTTCTGCACTAGTGGATATCTATGCTTTCTCACCTCATACTCTATTCATGTTGCATCACAAAATTTGAACAAGTACTTCTCAATCCCTCTGTGTGTGGAGCACTCGGAGTTCCGTATCGACAAGGACTGACCATTAAAACCTCCCAAGTGCATCTCGGTGGAACCAACCACAAAGTCTCGGCCTCACAGAATGCCTAGGGTTGATCTGGTTTTCAATCTCGATACCACCGATTCCATCTTCTCGGTTACATCGAGTTTCCCTATCAGCTGACAGTTGAGGAACTCGGTGACACCGAAAAGTTAAAATTGATGCCACTAACAGTGGTGGGTATATAAGCTATGGACCCCGGCGCTTTGAATTTCATCCTCAAACCGTCACGCCTCAGAACCCTAAGCTACCGCCTTCGAGACCCCTGGTCGTCGCCCTTGTCTCCATGCGCTCCTCCACCGTTGGGAATCGCCGCCGTCGATGAAATCCTCTCCATCATCACCGCCGTAGCGGATCCGCACCAATTTAGGGTACATATTCAACCTCTTTTGCGCTCCTCATCCGATTCTTGCACATTAGATTCAAGTTTATCAATAAGCCACTCTTTGCATGTATTCCTATCCACACAAAACCTCTAAAGTCTACCGAATGGTAAATTTTCTAGGGTTTTTTCGTCCTCCCAATAAATCTCGGTGCAACCAAAACAAACATATCGGTCTCACTAATGTGTATTTCTGTGATGCTGAGAACTATCTCAATGGAACCGAGTACCTCTTTTCGGTCTGCCAGAAAAGAGTGTCAAGGTTCTGTTAAAAGAGACAGTCTGTCTCAGCAGCACCGAAAATGTTGTTTCGGCTGTACCGATATTTCTTTGACAGAATGCAAAAACTTTGAAAATCTATTGTTCAAACTTTCAAAATCCAGCATCATTTTGTGATGAATCATCTACTTCTGCTCATTTATACTCTATTCACAAGGTTAGTATGTCAGATGTTGAGGACAGTCAAAATTTGGCAGAGCAGGGAGTTGATATGAGTTCAGGCGCAAGCCCAGAGCCCAGTTCTTTTTCAGATCAAGGCACCCCTAGCTCCCATGGGTTGCCCAAGGCTGACACTAGGACTAGGAAGAAGCTAAATTCTGATGAAGAAGATTCAGACTTTATCCCTGAGGAGATTCTTGCCAAGAAGCAAGAAAAGGCTACTAAGAAGTCACCAACTGAAGCTACTTCTTCCAGAAGAGTTGTCAACAAGGTCTATGCTAGCTCTGAAGCTATGAGAGCACCTGAGAGTGCTAGGGCCACAATGAATATAAATCCCTCAAGGAAGTCTATGCCTAAGAAGGTAGGGGAGAAGAAATCCAAAAAGAGGATTATCCATGTGATTGGCAGGCCTACCTCCATGTATGAAGATCCAGAGGAGGCTGTTGGTGCTGCCGCTGAGGAAGGGGAGGACGAACATATTGAGAAGGGCCCTCCCAATAAGAAGGCAAAGAAACTTTTGGCTGATGCTATGCCAAAGACTGGCACATCCAAGAGCACCAAGCCTACATCCAAGAAAGTTGTCGCTGAGAAGCCAAAGAAGATATCCAGCCAGATTCCAGCTTCTGAGAAGAACAAGGGAACTACCTCTAGATATGAAGATGATGATGGCTTGATAACATTGATGAAGCTCAGAACACATCTTCCAGTACATGATGTCAGCCACTTAGTTGCTGAAGATATGAAGAAGAGGGAAGACTCGGGATTGAGGGCTTTGAGAGGTATAGATCCTTATGCCCAGAGGAAGAAATCTGTTGTTGACTACAGGTTCTACACCAGAGAGCAACATGACTTTTATGAGACAGTGCTGCTAGACAAGAGCCTAGCTATTAGTGATATGAGATATGTTGATTGGAAATTCATTAAGGAGAATGAGGACTACTTTCCAAGTGTCCAAGATAACTTCCACTTCATTGGTTTGGATGAGTTCATTGGCAGAGAGCTTACTGTATGGAATGATGAGATGATCATGCAATTCTACTCCACTGCACATTTCGATGGAGATGGTATAATTGTATGGATGACTGAAGGAGCAATGTATGAATCTACTGTTGAGGAGTGGGCTGCACTTCTAGGAGTTCCAGATGTTCAGGATGGTGATCTGGATGTATACTCAGAATCCAAGGCGAGTCACAATGCCATGAAGGATATGTATACTCCTATCCCCGTAGACAAACTGCAATCTCACGAGCTAGGATCCATCTACTATCTGCAAGAAGGCCTCCGTACCATGAACACTATTCTGAGGCATACCTTGATGCCCAAGTCAGGAGATGACAAGATGATCCGAGGCTACTCCATCAACATGTTGATCCACCTTGACGGACATACCAGGATTAGAGGCATGGATTTGATTGTTGAGACAATCAAGAGGGTTGCTGCTGATCAAAAGCGCTATTGCTGCTATGCACCCTACATCCAGGTGCTTATCAACTCTTAGTTGGAGAAGCACATATTTTCTCTAGATCGTCCACATCTGCTCCTATAACCAGATCTCGAAGATAATGTTGTGGTGATGGACCCAGATCATCCCACATCTGCTACAGTACAGGCAGAGGCAGAAGCAGTTCGAACCGCTAGTGCTCAAGCCCCTAGATCCAGAAACAAGAAAATGGATCTTTTGATCTCAGTAGTTCATAGCATGCAGAAGGATATCAAGGGGATTCTGGACAACTAGAACAGTTTTGTGAGGATCTTTGAGACAAGAATCAAGACTCTAAATGATAAGGTGGACAAGGTGACTATGAAAGTCATAGAACTTCAGAAGGAAGTTGACTCTATGCACATCCCTTGGGTCTCTTCTACTTCTTCACATGATGATGATGATGAGGAGGAGGAGGAGGAGGAGGATGGATCACCTCTCAGGATGAGCACTCAGTTCACTACTCAGGCTATATCAGCCACAGTGCCTGCACCAGACTTGAGGCCCTCTTCATCAGCTCCTGCTACTGTCATCACAGCCCCTGGTCCATCAGCTCCAGTGTCCACTCTAGCTCCATCCACGACATCTGCAAAGATCTTCATTGACGTTATTCTCTCGACTCCTTCATCAACAACCGGAGGAGATCAGCCCAAGAATGCTTAGATATATGCCTTTGAACTTTTTGGTAACTTGTTGCCAAAGGGGGGGGAGTGTATATAGATCTTTAGGCTTCGAGTGAGAGAGCGTTTTGGTGTTTATCTTTTTTTCAAAAACAATTGCTTTTGGTTGGTTGTGACACGTTTGATGATGTTTGACCATACGCTTTATTGTGTGATGATACTATTTCCTATCATCTTAATGCTTATGTGATGATCATTCATCTTTGCTTGATTGTGTTGTGCTATGATGTTCATTCCAATTACTCTCGCACACCACCAAGTGGTATGTGACATGTAAGAGGTGACCCATGTACCTAATCGATTGTGCATTTGCATTCAAACGCAAATTTAAAATAATGCACAAATTTAGGGGGATCTCTTTCTTATCACATACTTCTCAAAGCGATGATTATATTCCATGATTATATCTTTGTCGAAGCTTTGATCTATATGTTGTCATCAATTACCAAAAAGGGAGATTGAAAGCACATTTTCTCCCTTGGTGGTTTTGGTAATTAATAACAACATATAAGTCATTGAAGTAATGTTTCCACCAAGTATATTTCAGGAAAAGTTCAATGATAGGGATGGCCAAAGGATTGTTGAGATTGTGAAATTACCCCAAGATGCAAGGAAATAGGTTGGCCAAGCTTCAAGCAAGAGGACTCTACATTTTACATTTGTGAGAAATCACTTTGAGTCCATAGGAAAGCCAATACTATTAAAAGGGGGTAAAGTTTTGATGATGAACAATATGCTCAAACGTGCATAAGTGATAGTCACCAAAAACATCCACAAGCTCTCCCACCAAAGTATGTCCAAAGCCAAATATGCAAAATCGTTGCAACCAACATTCCTATCCCGGTGCCACCGATTCCAAACCCTAGACAGACTCAGCCAAACCCTAGCCACTTCGATGCAACCGATTCCATACCGGTGCCACCGAGTTCAGGTTGCCAACTTTCTGTTACGCATATTCACATTTTCAGTCCCACCGAGAATGTTGGGTCGGTGTCACCGATATTGGAAATCTAACCATTGGTCACCTTATCGATGCAACTGAGATTCGTATATCGGTCCCTCCAAGATTCAAAAGTTGCCACTTTTGGTCACTTCAGTACCACCGAGATAAACACATCGGTGTCACTGAGATGGTCATTTTGTGTCTAACGGTTGGATTTTTGGGGATGCCTATATATATGTTTGAAATGAAAATTAATTAAATGGAAAACACAAAATTAAAAGTAAAATTAAACCATAATTAATTCATAAACCCCTAAAGAATTAAAAGGAAAAATAAAACAAAAATAAAAAAACTAAATACTTTTAGTCCCGGTTGGTGTTACCAACCGGGACTAAAGGTCCCCCAGCCCACGGCGCCGGCGGATGCCACGTTTTGGGCCTTTGGTGCCGGGAATAAAGGGGGTAGGATTTAGTCCCCACTCTTTAGTGCTGGTTCGAGACCGGCACTAAAGGCCCTTACGACCCGCGACTATAGGCCGGTTCTGCACTAGTGCATAGCTAAAGAGGTGGTCCTAGGCATTTTTGTATATCCAATTGGCAAAAGATAAATCAAAAGCCAAATAGCAACAATTGGATATCCTCGAATGAGAAAATAAATGCAAACCAACATGCTCACACAATAAGATGTCAAATGAAATCATGGCAAACATGCACAAACTCTCTAGCATCTAACAAGCACTTGGGCGATGAAGAAGTCATCTATATATGAGTATTTGACTTAGGAGATAAGTAAGAGTACTTGATCATAGGTCATACTCATCGTTTAAGCACAAGTGGGGTTACCACTTTTACATAAAGCATTTAATGTTGTCACATACTAAGAGATGCTTTGACTCAAGTCTTAGAGTAAAGCTCCCCCTTGATGTGACATCCCCCCTAAGAGGGATAAACTAACCTTGGGTTTTGTCGATGAAGACTTCATGTTGGTGAGGTAGTGGTGGATGCTCAAGGTTGATGAAGATCACCAAGAGTTGGGAGCATCCTTGTTGTTTCGTTGCTCTTCTCACCTACATGGGTTAGTCCCAACACACAAGAGACAAATACAAGGATATCTATGGACATGGAGTGCAAAGCATGTGTGATGATGTCCATTGATTTGTTGATTACCTTGTCCCTTGCTTACCTTTGAGGGAATGTGTGACTCCTTGATCTATCGCATATGGTTGATGTTGATTGCAAATAGATATTTCCAATAATGAATATGAGGGAATTTCATTGGCGGAGTCACCCCTCAAGAACTCTCTAGTTCTTCTTCTTGGGAACCCACATCAAGTTAATGGGGATCTTTGGTGTTGAAGTAGCACTTGTAGAAGTTGAGCTTGTAGTAGCCTTGGGAACCCACTTCACCATAGCTTGGGATGCATCTTCATATGAGTCAAAGTCCTCTTGTAGCTTGTTCTTGCCCTTCAGCTTGTGGTCTTGTGGTGGAAGGTCATCTTGAGTGTTTGTCCCCTTGGGAAGAGTATTTTCATACTTCTCCTTTTGAGGAAGAAACTTGGGCCCGGGATATTGACCTCCATTAGCGTTGAAGTAGCCAACACCGTGATTCAACTCCATTAGCGTTGAAGTAGCCAACACCGTGATTCTTCCGGTATCCGCTTGCGTACAATATCATCAAATTGTTTGTACCCTTCAAGACTCTTGTAGATACCTTTCTCTATAATCCCTTTCAGTAAAGCATTTTCTTGCTCGAGTGTAACTTGGCTAAGATAATCATCATTAGTGGAATCAATAGAACTACTAGGAGCAAGATCATTGGGTTTAGCATTTTTATTGTTGCTACTAGATGAAGAACCCTTTTTGCCTTTGTTACTAGTTTGCTTAGATTTGACTTGTGGCATGAATATAGACAAGAATAGTCGTTTGGCAAGATAAGATGAAGTCTTCTTTTGGATATTGTCATTGATAGCTTTAAGAAATTCATGTTCTTGCTCCAAATTGAGCTTCTCAAAGCGTAGCTTCTCATGAGTTCTTACAAGCTCTCTATGATCTTCAAGAGTAGATTCATGGGCTAACTTAAGAGTGTTGAGTTCTTTAGTTAGTTCTGCTATTTTCATATTACCATCGTCAATTGACCTATCTTGACTAGCATGAGAAATATCAAGTTCATTATGATTAACATCACTAGTTTTATCACATAGCAAGTCATCATCGTAAAGCAAATCATCTTCATCACTATCGAAATCAAGATATTCATGGTGTGATACCTTGGGGATTTTAGCCATGAAGAAACTTCCACTCCCTTCATTTGGTGAATCAAATAGATGATAGGAGTTGGTTGTCACTAGTGCAATTCCGGCAACACCATCATCTTGACTATAGTCGGAGTTGGAGTCATAGCTTCTCTCGGAGTGGTTGTCGGAGTCGGAGCCGAAAACCCATTCACCAACAAGAGCTTGACGTTTACTTCTTGAGTAGCTCTTGGTGTGCTTGTCCTTCTTCTCCGAGTCCCTACTTCTCCTTGAGGGTCTTCATTCATAACAATCATTTCTACTCCTTCTCTCTCTTTGAGGTGATTCATCTCTTGAGCTCCGTCTTCTCGATGACTCTTCTCTTTGTTTGTAGGGAGCCAAGCACTCATTGGAGTAATGTTCAGGCTTCCCACAATTGTAGCAGTTTCGGTCACGACTTGACGAACGCTTTTCTTCATGTCTTGAGTTGGAGCTACGATATTTGCTTGTCTTCTTGTAGAACTTGTTGAATTTCTTGACCATGAGGCTTATCTATTCATTTGTGACAAGGTCGTCGCTTGAGGTAGCGGGAGCATCACTTGTGGCTTTGTAAGCACCGCTAGACTTGTGACGAAGCTCTTCCTTGTCTTTGAGTGTCATCTCATGATCAATAATTCTACCAATCACTTCCGCTAGTTTGAGATATTTGTAGGTGGGCATAATTTGGATCAATGTACACACGGTGTCATATCTCTCATCCAAAGCTCGAAGTATCTTCTTGATGATGAACTTGTCAGTCATTTCTTAGCTTCCTAAGCCAGCAATCTTATTGGTGATGAGAGCTAGCCTAGATTACATTTCTGCGACTCCTTCACCATCCTTCATCTTGAACTTGTCAAGTTGACCTTGAAGAACATCTAACTTGGATTCTCTAAAGGACTCAGTTCCTTCGTGCATATTAACCAAAGTATACCAAATCTCTTATGCGTGTTCAAGATGGCTGATTTTGTTGAATTCTTCAGGGCATAGGCAGTTGAAGAGAATGTCACATGCTTGAGCATTGAGTTGCAACATCTTCAATTCATCCGCAGTCGCTTCACGATCCGGTTCCTTTCCTACCGCAAAGAATTCACCTTGCAAGCCAACATGAACAATAGCCCAAACGGCGGGAGTATGACCAAGCAAATGCATTTTCATTTTGTGCTTCCAACTAGCAAAATTAGTGCCATCAAAGTACAGACCTTTATAGTGATAATTTCCCTCACTAGATGCCATACTTCTCCTAGGTTGTGAAACCAATGCAATGGAGACCAAAGCTCTGATACCACTTGTTGGATCGAAAGTAGGTCTAAATGGGGGGGGTGATTAGACTACTTGACCAAATAAAAGTTTTGACTTTTTCCCAATTTTAATTCTTGGCAAGTTTTAGCATTCATAGCATATCAAGTAACACCCTACACATGCATGTCTAAGAGTGTAGCAGCGGAAAATAAAGACATTGCACATGTAAGTCAAGAGAGGGTTAGGAAATCAAACACAAGTGATGACACGTTGATTTTTCCCGTGGTTCCGATAGGTGGTGCTATCATACGTCCACGTTCATGGAGTCTTCAACTCACGGAGGGTAACGGCCGTGAGAGTCCACGAAGGGCTCTACCCACGGAGGGTTCCACAAAGAAGCAACCTTGACTATTCCATGCGGCTTCCATCCATGAAGGACTAGCCTAACTATGGGTAGATCTTCACGAAGTAGGCGATCTCCTTGCCCTTACAAACTTCTTGGGTCACTCCACAACACGAAGTAGGAGGCTCCTAAGTGACACCTAACCAATCTAGGAGGCACCACCCTCCAAAAGGTAATAGGCTCGGTAATGACGATGAACTCCTTGCTCTTGTGCTTCAAGATGATAGACTCCTCAACACACAATCACTCTCTCACAGATTTGGCTCGGTAGAAGAGATGGATTGGTGGAAAGCAACTTCGGGAGGCTAGAAATCAAGATCCATATGGTTGGAGTGGAAGATCTTGACCTCAACACAAGGGTAGGTGGTTCTCTCTCAGAAAACTGAGTAGGATAGGTATGGAATAGTTCTGAGTGCTTCTCTTTCAAGTAGGTAGTGGTGGAGGGGTATATATAGGCATCCCCACAAATCCAACCGTTACACACAAAATGACCAACTCGATGACACCGATGTGTTAATCTCGGTGGTACGAAATGACCAAAAGTGGCAACTTTTGAATCTCGGAGGGACCGATATACAAATCTCGGTTGCACTGATAAGGTGACCAACGGTCAAATTTCCAATCTCGGTGACGCCAACCCAACATTCTCGGTGGGACCAAAAATGTGAATTTGCGTATCAGAAAGTTAGCAACTTGAACTCGGTGGCACCGGTATGGAATCGGTTGCATCGAAGTGGCTAGGGTTTGGCTGAGTCTGTCTAGGGTTTGGAACCGGTGGCACCGGGATAGGAATGTTGGTTGCACCGATTTTGCATATTTGCCTTTGGACAGACTTTGGTGGGAGAGCTTGTGGATGTTTTTGGTGACTATCACTTGTGCATGTTTGAGCATATTGTTCATCATCAAAACTTTACCCCCTTTAAATAGTATTGGCTTTCCTATGGACTCAAAGTGATTTCTCACAAGTGTAAAATGTGGAGTCCTCTTGCTTGAAGCTTGGCCAACCTATTTCCTTGCATCTTGGGGTACTTCCACAATCTCCACAATCCTTTGGTCATCCCTATCATTGAACTTTTCCTGAAATATACTTGGTGGAAACATTAGTTCAATGACTTGTATGTTGTTATTAATTACCAAAAACACCAAGGGAGCAAATGTGCTTTCAGCTGGGCGATGTCACGCCGCCGTGGGGAGAAGGACGACAGCAGCGAGCCCGTAGGTTGCTACCCGCGGCTGTGCGTGCACGGCCGAGTGCCCTCCTTCGTTCTTTGTGGTTGAGGGTGGAGGAGCGGAGGAGGACAAACTCTAGAGGAGCCAAGCAATGGTTGTTACAACCACCGGGACGCGGCCGGCGCCGGCGCGAGCACGACGTCCAGGAGCAGCGCCAGCGCTAGCAGGACGAGGCAACGACCGTGAGCCGCTAGCGGTGGCGCGCATGGGGTTGGTTGTAACAGCCCGGGACCGACGCTCCAGAAGATTCCCCTTTTATTTCCATTCTCGTTTGTGATTTGTTTGGTTGTCACATTCATCATTGCATCATTCGCATCATCTGCATGCCATCATCACTCGTTTTCAAAAATTTGCATCCGTTCGTAGTTGTCGGTTCTCTCCGCTCGTGTCGCTGACCGTTTCGAGACCAACCACACACGCACGCGCCCGCGGCATCGATAAAAATATTGTTTTTAAAGTGCGTATGAAACTTTCTTAGATCGGGTCGAAACTTGGCGAGCGGTCGTAATATATTGTAGGTAGGCCGCCTGCCAAATTTCATCGCAATCAGAGGTCGTTTGATACCCGAGCGGTCCGTCGTAGTAGTGTCGTCATCTGTTTATTATCGGACGTTTCGGTGTTTAAAACTTGTGTCATGGGCCGCAACCCCTCTCTCTTCCCCATCTAGCCCAACTTAACCCCCCCTCCGTTCGTGGTCATCGTATCGCGATCGGACGGATGAGGTCCAACCCATCCTAGTCCATACCCTATATAACCCCATGGAGAGAGCCCCCTCCCTCTCTAGGGTTTCCCCATGTTAAATTGCAGCCACCCCCTAGAAAACTCCACCTGCTAGCTCCACCTTCCTCTCCTCCGAAATCCCTCCTCCCTAGCCAATTTCAGCCTTTAGATCTTGATCCAGGGGCTGCAAATCGTCCAAAAAAAACGAGACGAACAACGAATATGATAGGTTTGTGCGGTGAAGGTTGTGATACGGTAGAGGAAATATACATTCTAGCTGTGAGGATGAAATTTATCGTGGCGTACGTCTACTTGGGAATGTTTGTGATGTGTTGGGTGACACGGGAGAGGGAATATTCTGCTTGCAAGGGTGATACTTCTCCGTGGCGTCAACTGAGAATGTTGGTGATCGCTGCTTCTGCTGGGCCTGTGTCCGGGTTTGTATGAATGAAGTTGGCGGTTGCGTGATAACCAGCAAACTGTAACTTGAGGCCAGGAGTACTCTTCTTCTTTGTCATAAAGTAGCACATTTTGTAATTATTATTATTATTGATTTGGTCTAAATAACCCTTGATTATACTCATTGTCGATCCTTGTATAAACAAAATGAACCCATGCTATTCTCTTTGACGGATGTAAGGATAGCGACATTAGTTGAATCTTTTTTTTTAAGAAGAACAGGGAGGCTCCTCCCCGGTTTTATTCATCAAATGAAACCAGCAATTTATACATCAGCCCATTAAGAGGAGCAGTTGAACAAAAGCTAAGGAAAGGTAAACAAACGAGCTAAACTAGCTTGGACTAGTTTCATTACAGAGCTTTTCTTATTCAAGCCACATCTAGACAAGGAAGCGGAAGATCACGGTGCACCAGCCAGCACGGGGAAGAAGTATTCATGGTTTTCATAGTCGCATGCATTCATAGTTGAATCTTTCTGTGTGGCGTATTTTAGCTGGTCAGTTATTTTTGTAACAACTACATTTAAAAACAAAAAATTAATTGGTAGTGAGTGTGGAGGGTATTAATTGACATTATAGTATTTTGCATTGTACTATTGTACTAGTATGCATGTGGATACATACATGCTGGTGTGCGTTTGACTATTCAAGTGGAGCATATACAATGCTGCAAGATACGGAAGGGAATATGTGAAATTGTGAATGGATGGAACGGTTGAGAAAGGAGGGAGATATTCTTCACGCACAAACAATCAGGGAAGGAAAAGAATGGTAGGGGAAAGAAAAGATGCATGCCGGTCTGGTCGTACTAGCTAGATGGCTAGATGGATGATGGATGTGAAGTGGGAAAGGCAAGGGGGTTGCGTGTCGACCATGCGTGCCACTCACTAATTACAGCAATGGAAACATGGTGGTTTATACTCCATTTGGGCATCATATCCAGTTGTCAGGTGGTCGTTTCCATCAATAGTGCTTACGTGTCCATCCCCGCCAGATTAGGTTAGTCAGTTTGCTAATGCCCAATGGATATGGTCCAGCAGGTGTACACGTTGTTAGGCTGTCGTTTTCGTCTCTAGTACCTAGGTGACTGATCTCAGCAGATTATATTAGTCAGTTAAGCCATGGATATGATTCAAGACTTAGTTTTAGTTAGTGGAGAGGACAGGCTAGCTAGGCTACATGTGCCTGAATGCTGCTCCTATCTATCCACCTTGAGGGACAAAATCACAGTTTTCATATTTTGTGCTTACTTTAGCACTATTTGACCCTCTCCTGATTTTTTCGAATCATATGACCGATAAACACCTAACCTTGTGACGTCACTTCTTTGGATTGGTTGGCGTTTCTGACATGCAACACCATGGGGTGTGGCGTGTACCAAAGATGAAAGATGACTCTGACGTTGTAATGGAAAGGTTTTTAAAGAGGTTCATTTTATGTTTAAGAGCAACTTCAATCCGCCGACCTATTTTGTCCGCCCGCCTCCGCTTGGATCGTCGCGGATAGAATAGATTGTCCAACTCGCCGACCCAAACGGACGGGCGTCCGTTTTTTGTCCGACCGTGGCCTATTTGCGGCCTAAATTTGGGTCGCATTTGCGTCGGCGTGGATACGAGACGGACGCGCATGTCGTCCGCTCTTGTCCTTCATCTGGCCCGCACGTTGGCAGCACAACGTCATTTCCTCTGTCCTCTTTTCGGCCCCCGCCACTAGGCCGCCGCCCATTTTTCGTCGACGCCGCCGGCCATCCGTGCCCCTCATCCCCACGCCGCCGCCACCCCTCCTCCCCACGCCGCCGCCACATTCCGCTGACCCCGACAGCCTCCCTCGATGTCGCCACCGTTCGCTTCGCCGGCTCCTTCCACGACACCCGCAAGTTGTTCGACAGTTTGTCCCCCAAAGTACAAATGGACTCTGACGACGAGTTCTTTTTCTACAATATTCTTATGGACTCGGATGATTCTTCATCCGACGATGAGGAGATCGTGGCAGCTGCCTTGGTCATCCATTACCACCTCGATAGGCAGCGGCCTATTTTCAGGGGCTCTATACTGGGGCATACGCCGGCGTTGAATCGCAACCGGGAGAGTGGTCATGTCCTACTCTGGAATGGCTACTTCGAGACCTGGAGCCCCCTCTACAAACATCACCTGTTCCGGCGTCGTTTCCGTATGGCTAGGCATGTGTTCAATCGTATTCGGGAGGGGGGGTGGAGTATGACAAGTTTTTCGAGTGCAAGACAGATGCACTTGGAAATCTTGGTTTCTCCTCTTACCAGAAATGCACTGCCGCCATTCGGATTCTTGCATACGGAGTTCCCGGTGATCTCATTGATGAGTATGTCCGGATGAGTGAGTCCACCTGCCTTGAGTCCATGTACCGTTTTTGCAAGGCTGTCATAGCTGTGTTTGGTTCGGACTACTTGAGAGAGCCAAATGTTGCTGATACAGAACGGTTGTTGGTGATGAATGTCAGCAGGGGGTTTTCTGGGATGCTTGGTAGCATAGACTGTATGCACTGGTAGTGGAATAACTGTCCTTCTGCTTGGCAAGGGCAGTACAAAGGTCATGTCAAAACATGCACTGTGATACTTGAGTCCGTTGCTTCACAAGATCTCTGGATTTGGCACTCTTTTTTCGGCATGGCTGGATCTCACAATGATATCAATGTGCTCCAGCGGTCTCCAGTGTTTGATAGGATGGCTGAAGGCAATGCCCCGCAGGTCGATATTGAGATCAATGGACACCACTACGACAAGGGATATTATCTAGCTGGCGGTATCTATCCAGACTGGACAACTCTTGTCAAGACAATCTCCAACCCCCAAGGAGAGAAGAAAAAAGATTTGTCCAAAAGCAAGAGAGTGCTAGAAAGGATGTTGAGCGTGCCTTCGGTGTTCTGCAATATCGATGGGGCATTGTCCGACACCCTGCAAGAACTTGGAGCACACAAAAGCTTTGGGAGGTGATGACTGCTTGTGTGATCATGCACAACATGATCGTAGAGGATGAGCGCCCAGAGCGCCTCTGCGACCAGGGGTTTCAGTTTCAGGGCATCAATGTTGAGCCTCAGCATGCCGACCCAGCAACGTTTGCATAGCTCGTGGAGTTTCATCATGAGATGCGTGATTGGTGGACTCACAGGCAACTGTAAAATAATTTGGTGGAGCACATGTGGGTTCATGTTGGCAACCAATAGAAGTATTGGTATTCTATTCTTTAAAATGTATTTTGAAATAATTTAATGTTCGTTTGGTTTGTAATAACTATGCCATATTTGTGTGTCTTTTCAACTATTTGGCATGTGTTTCCCGGCCGCTGGCATGTCGCCGATGCGAACGCTGCCCGGAATGGCATGGCTGCTAACTTCATCGGTGGCCGCAGGCCCTTTTTTATTTGAAAACTAAAAACTGCAGACGCAAAATGGGTCCGCGCGTTGGGTGACCGGCCGACCCATTTAGAAAGGGGTGCGGACAGGCCGACCCAAACGGACAAAAGGCGGACAAACCGTGCGTCCGTTTGGGTCGCACGGTTGGAGTTGCTCTAAGTTAGGGCATTTACATCCAGATCCCTAATATCCGTCTCATATGCCCAAGCAGGTCGTCCGATCACTGCCCAATCACGAAAAATCGACCCAAACGTACTCCCTAAACAGGCCTCAAATGCTCGGGCTGACCGGCACCCGTCATATCCAACCCAAATATGGGGCGGATATGGGGGAGCCAAGACACGCCCGAGCACGCCCGCCCCACCGTCGACCCCACGGTTGTCCCACAAAAAGGTGCATCCGTCTCATCGCTTCGAAACCCTAGCTCACTCACTCTCCTCTCTCGCTCCGTCCTCTCCCCTTCCCGCACCGATTTCAATGGAATCCGGCGGAATGTCGAGCTTCGGCAGCTGCTCCGATGACGGCCTGGATCCGGAGTATGAGCTTGCCCTCCGCATCGCCTTGGAGCGGTCCAAGGTGGAGACCCGGGGCAGCTCCGGATCTGCAGCCTCATCGCTTCCCCTCCGCCGCGGATCGGACACCGGCGCTGGCTCCTCCCGACCCGTGCGTAGCTCCGGCAGGCGGGCTACACAATCTGTGCCTCCCCCGCACCGTCCCCTGGCCCCGCCGGCTGCTCTCCCAAGTGGGCAGCAATGGGTGCTTGTGCCCGCCGCGCCGGCCCGGGCGCGCAAGCCGGAATCAGAGGCGCCCGCCGCCCGCCGCGAGCATCAACGACAAAGGGAGAGGTTGGAGGCGGATCAATTTGTGCGCCGTCGTCGTGGGATGGAGGCGGAGCCCGACGAGGACGCGTGGCTCCTCGAATGGGTCTACCGCGGAGACGGACGCACGGCGGCTCCGGCGGAAGAACGCGAAGGCGCTCCGTATTACCATTGAGCAGTCCGAGCGCGAGGCGGCCGAGGCAGTGGCGGACGCGGCTCGGCTCGCCAAGCTCAAGCGATAGCAGAACAGGGAGGTTCGACGGCTACAAGGGCTCGTCATCCTCTCCGACGACGACGATGACGACCACGGCTCCTCGTCGGACGACTCCGACAATTCCCCACCAGCCGCCGACTCATACAGCTGCGCCGGCGACCGGAAGGGCAAAGGGCCGGCGAGGAAGTGATGACTGTCCCCCGTCTCCGTTTGTATTTTAATTATGTTTAGCTAGGTTGTAGTTAGGATTTTCCGATGAACTCCAATGAACTATGCTCATTTTGTTCGGCATTTGCAATCCAATCCGACGAATCTGTGTGTTGATCTAATTTTACGTAGCGTTACATGGATTTTATGGTTTTAAGGGTTCGGATATGAGGGAGCGAATGTGAAAGCCAACAAATGAGACGCGCCCGGTCAGTGTCCGCGGACGCGTCCGGTCGTGCCCGCGGACGTTTGAGGAACAAGATTTGCAAGGTCCGGCTGCAGATGCTCTTAGCTCAAGTATCAAAACAGTTATTTTGTCCCATCTTGGGCACATAGTACTACTACCATATATCCATTCATTCAGCTAAAAAAATGATAGATAGATAGATAATGTCGATGGCATGACATATCACTATCGACAGATCCGAAAAATATATGCTCCTCTTTCTATAGATAGCATGCATGTGTACATGTGGAGATGATGCAACCCAAGCGAGGAGGAATACTATACTATGGATTGCATCCACGCACATATCTTGCATACATATATACATAGAATTGTCGTTGACGACATTAACGGTGAGAAAAGGTGAGTATCTGCATATGTACATGTGGTTGTGCAGTGCAGTGGGGTCATACTAGCTACATAGATGCAACATAGGATTCCACATCTTTGCTAGCTAGGACAGCACACATACTAGAAAGCAAGCAGGCCATCACGTGGCACACCGGCCGGGCAGAAATGAAAACCGAATCCACGCGACTACGGCATATCTGCCTTGACAACACCCTCCAGATATCCCTTGTCATTCAATCTGTCTTCTTGCCACCTCGCTGAAGCAAGGCCTTGTGATGGAAAGAAACGCCCATAATTGGAGCACGTCGCTCAATTGATTCACTCATTCATCAATATATTACTATACTATAAGGAAGAGCCACAGTAGTTAACTACTTGCTTAATTTTGCAACAATCTAGTAGTACATTACACAGTACATACGTAGTAGTAGTAGTTAATAATGAGAGCTCCAATGCTAGTCAAATCATCTAGTAGCTAATAAAACTAGCTTGGAGAATCAATTAAACCATCGCAAGTGGAATGGAGCTGCTGCTGCTGCTGCTGCTGCTGCTGCTGCTGCTACAATCGACGGCCGCCGCGCCGATCATGGTGGAGGGGCCGACCGGCACCTCTGTTGATGCAGCTGCTTCTGCTGGAGGCTACTAGCAGTGCTCCTACGGCTCCGGCAGTCGGGGACGGCTAACTGCGCCGCCTTCGCCTGACGATCCTGCACACCAACAATGCAATACATTATACATACTCAATCATCGTAATGCTTCGAGTAACTAGAACGTAGTATTAATCAAATTAGTGACTGAATGGGAACGACTGATCGAGAGGATAGGTAGGTACCTTGATGAAGTCCTTCTCGCGCTGGATGAGCATCTCGTTCTCCCTACGCAGCTGCTCCAGCTCCAGCTCCAGCTCGTTGGTGTAGGCCTGCTTCCGCGCCCGCGACCGCGCCGCCGACTCCCGGTTCTTGATCATCCGACGCTGCCGCCGGTCGCCACCCACCGCGGCCGTCTGGAGGGCGGCTGATCTCCTGCCACTGTTGTTGCCTCCGGAGAGAGAGAAGCCAAAGTGGCCAGGGTCGTCGCCAGAGCTTGTGGCCGCCGAGTTGGCGCTACCGAGGTAGGTGAACTCGAGGCTGAGCGCCGTGTGAGGAGGCGGCGGCGGCGGCGTGCGGGGTGGCTGCGGCACCGAGTTGGCGCCGGCGAGGTAGTCCTGCAGGTACACGGCGCCGCGGTAGGGATGGGCGGCCGGCGAGTGGAGGTGGTACGACTGTAGCGACACCGGGGTGGAGCACAGCGACATGTCCTTCCACAGCTCATCCATCGATGATCCTGCCTACCACTGCTGCCGCTACGTAGTCTGGTATGGAAATGGAGGCAAGTCAAATGTAGCTAGGCACGCGAGCAGAGCGCAACCGCTAGCAAATAGCAATAGCAATAGCATAGCTGTGGTCGATAGATAGATGTTGCTCTCTCTCTCTTTATAGCAAGGCGTCTCGTCCATCCATCCATGCCATGCTGCACACGTACGATCGTTGCAACTTTATTTTTACACAGGTTTTGTTTAGGGAGTGTATATGTCCCAATCGCGAAGTCTCAGTCAAGTAATATAGTATGTAAAAAAAAACTGTTTACACGAATCTTGATATAAAATTAACGGATTATCTCAGTTAACTGATTTTTAGCAAGGTAGTTTTGTTTATGCAAACGCAAGGGAAAGAGAGAATACTTTTGACATGGCTTTAGTCTTTAGCTAGGGAGGAATCGGGCCTGCTGCGCATGCACGCCGTTGGTACTCCTACCACACTGTTCCTCGACAGCGAGCTAGCCAGCATGCATACCCCGCCCTGACTCCAGTCCTTCCTCTACTACGTACTCACAGCAGTCAAGTGAGAGGGCCGGCTATACATAACTCCCACACTTGTACTACACTAGTATGTAGGAGTACAGGAATACTGACTACTGAGTAGCCACCATTTTCTGAGTCCAGCCTTTTTGAGCTCGAGCTCCCTCCGTGGAGCTTGTTTTCGAAAAGAAAATCAAAAATCACATTTTGAAGTTTCAAAAAATGTGAAAAAACTACACGTTGACGTATGGATGCATACTATATGTGCGCAAATTTTCATGACAAAATACATTGACACGTGAGGTACTCAAAAATCAGAAACTGCAATTTTAAAAACAGTGAGTAGTGCACATACTGTTCACTAAAATGCCAAAGAATTTCACCTTTTTGTTGTGTACCGTGTGTGTCAATGTATTTTCTCATGATTTTTTGCACACATGTAGTATACATGTATATGTCAGTGTGTGACTTTTCTCAGTTTTTTTTTCAAACTTTCAAATGTGACTGTTGCAATTTCCAAAAGAACATGTTTTCTGCCATTTGCTAGACTTTTAGACTCAGAGAGATCGAACATATCTTAGATGGCCCAAATTTGTGTCACACTCACACTTCACCACAAATAAAACTTAACAGCTTTCAAGTCACAATGACAGTTTTATTGTAGCAAAAGAATTCTTACAGCAAGCTAAACTTCTGGTCAATTAAGTTAAGCTTGCTAACTTGTCGTGTGCCATGTACCAATCCATGCTTAGAACATCTGCAGCCACTTATGGCAAATCCCGCCCCTTAAACGCCCGCCGGGCACGTTCCGGCGCATCCGCGGGTACTGGCCGGTCGCGCCTTATTGTTTCCCTTCCACATCCGCATCCCTCGTAATTGATCTGTCATATCCATATAAACGCATGCAACGCTACGTAAAACATATATCAACATCTTTCATCGGATTGGATTGCTTCGCCGGAGAAAAGGATCAGAAGTTCATCGGATTGCTAGTCGGAGCGTGTCGGCATTCTTGCGGCGGAGGCGGCGTGCATCCGTCTCCGCTGTCGTCAGCGAGCGATGGAGCACGCCCACGAGGAGCGCGTCCTCGGGGTCCACCTGCATGCTCGAACGACGCGCGTCCAGTTCCTCCCCCCTCTCTCTCGCCCGCTGCCGCTCGCGACGGGTTGCACGCACCTCGGACTCCGGCGTCCTTGTGTGCCCCATCCCCGTCGCGGACACGAGGACCCGGTGGTGGCCGGGCACCGCATTCGGAGCAGAGGGTGGTGGAGGTGGGCGGCATACCTGACCTGGAGCGGGAGCGGCTGGAGCTGCATGCGGGGCGGGAATGGCTTGCGACGTTGCCAGCGCTCCGTCGGCGTGCCACAGGCCCGGAGGATGCAGATCCACCGCTGTTGGGGCCGCCTTGGTCCTGCAACAACCAGCTCAACACGATGCGGAGGGCCACCTCCTCCACATCAACGTTTGATCCGTCAGAGCTGCTTCCGTCGTCGCCCATCGAATCGGAGGGTGGGGAGGGGGAGGGGAAGTGGAGTGGACGGAGAATGAACTGTCGGATGTCTAGGGTTTGGCAGATTTTGGTATTTAGTAGGATCGGTGGTGGGTCGGGCTAACGTAGCGATGGGGTCGATGGTGGGACGGGCAGTCAGACGGGCGTGCCCGGGCGCGCCTGGGCTCCCCCATATCCATTCCATTTTGGGTTGGATATGAGGGGTGCCGGTCAGCCCAGGCGTTTGAGGCCAATTTAGGAAGTCCGTCTGGGTCGATTTTTCGTGACCGAACGGCTTGCCCGAATGTATGAGACGGATATAAAGGGTCCGACTGTAGATGTTGTTAGTATATAAAGTACCAGACACACAATAGAAGTTTATCTACGTAGACTATGTGTCATTTTGTTCACCCCTAATAGTTGTAAAGATGTTTGGGGGAACAAAGTCATCACAATGACTTCTATGATGTGAAAACCATCATTAACAGTGCAGAAATGAATAGTGATTTTAAGTTTTCACCCCCCTACTTTCATATCTTGACGGTAAATACCACATTTAACATATATTTTTTCATCTGAATTACCCCATTTAGCGAAAGTTTTGCCACATTTTACCCCTTCCAGTATTTCAGGTTGAGGATAACTCTAGTGATTGTTTTGCCCGACGAAGGGTTGATTTCGTTATACCTAATTACGTAGCACCCAAAAGCAAATGCGGTGAAGAAAAATGAGGTCAAAGCAATTAACAAGTACTCTAGCTATGTGGCGCAATGAACAAGTAGCTACGTGACGTGAAAATTATTGATCAAGGCGAACAGGTGTGTACACATTCCTGATGACCGTGAGAAAAATGTGTCGGCTATGCCATTCGGCCTATTCAAGCGTGGGGCAGTGGGGTGAAACATTAGGAGGAAATTTACAGCGTGCTACGCCACATGTACGTGACGATTGAGACAAACATGATAGATCGCTATCTGGGGCAAGGAGGACAAATGTTTTTGCTAGATGGAGAAATCCCGATGAAAAAAATGTTAAATAGGGCAATTTATGTCAAAAATGTTGAAGTGTGGGATAAAAAAAATAGAATTCACTAAACAATGTACTCATGTGTGAGGTTTAAATTTTTGATGACATCAGAATTTCAGACCTCACAAAAATATCCAGAAAATCGATATGTCCAAATATGTATAAAATCGACGTTTTGTATTGAGAAAGTTCACTTAATTTTTAACGAACTGTAACTTTTTATATATTTGGTTTGTAATTAATTAGAATTTGGTTCATAACTAAATATTACTACCTCTGTTCACTTATATAAGAAGTTTAAAGAATTTAGACAGTTTCCAAAGCAGTGCTATTTTAACTGTCCAAAACGTCTTATAAAAAAGAACAGAGGGAGTACTAAATTTTAGCCATTCACTATAATAACAAAGTTTCGTTGAAATTTTGAAACATGGACATATGTATAGATGTGATGTAATCCCTCGATTGGGTTTATAAGTTGGGCACGGATTTATAGGTCTTTGGTTTTACTAATAAAACATGTATAATATAGCATGGAAATTATATGGTTAGAAACAATATTTTATAACGAATCTAAAGATTTAATGTTTTGTAAAATATAATACATCTTTGATCCATATTAATTGTCATCCATATTAATTGTCGTCTCAAATTGATCTACTTTACATTGAAATACGTCTAGATACATCCGTTTCGGCAACAACTAATATGGATTGGAGGAGTCCATGCATGGTTTCCTAGTAGGAGTATATGCACATCCAACATTTTTGTGCATATATGGCTAGACACATGCACAGTGGTGGCTGGTGTGCATCTCATCCACTATTTCAACCATGCACCTAAATGTAGCAAATTCGAGGTAGCAATAATCAGAGAGCTATTAATGCGTCCCTCAAAAGGAAAAGAAAACAGAGTGCAGTGCAGGGGAGGCCCTAAAAATGATGGATGTGTGCATCTGCGCTTTTTCGGTCTGGACCATATATGGAGAAGCAGCATATTTTGCTCCTTACAGTGCAGTGCAGTGCTGGCTGGAGCTGGGCCAGTAATAACCGGCGAATATGCATGCATGCATGCACGGTGCATGTATGTATGGTGATAGTATATGGCAAGCTCCACATTTCCTTTTTCATGTAGATATATCATGCATACCACAGATATAGCAAGGGATAGCTGTGTATAAATATTTATCCTCGTGTGTGCTCCTCACTAGCTACAGTGGTGGACCGATACCACAGTGCTACAGCCTAGAGGTGGTTTGGTGCTAGCAGCTCTAGAGGCCGACCGGTGGAGGGAGGGAGATGTGCAATCTACCAAGTACTGCATATCTATCGTCACTGTTGATGCGTCGTCCAATGTTGGCCATTGATTTGCTGCTGCCTGTCACGAGTACACTAGCAACCTATATGGGTAGCTCCATATGCAGGGCGTGGAGAGGTAGCTACAGTAGGGCAGTACAAGCTAGCTTGTGCGAGGAGGAGCATGCCCCAGCAGCTGCTACAGATAGCAGACGACCAAGACCAGCGTCGTTGCCGTCCTGGTCCATGTTTGGCTGGCTTTGTTGTCACCATCATCGTCGTGGCAGTACATACACTACATTACACTACAGTAGCTAGTACGAGCACCAGTAGATGTACTTGCTTGCCTACCTTTGCTTGTTGTGGTTGCTCTCTCGGTATCATCTCACTCACTCGCTGAGTCGCAGAGAGTCCGAGACGTTGCGTCGCACGTCCACCTCTCTTTAACAGTACGTACTTCTACGTACCCGGGGACGCATGCACACATGCACTACCTCTTGTATATGTTCCGTTAGTTGATGTATCCATTCCAGGTACGCATTGCGGTCGACGAGTGAATAAAGCACAGTCGCAGCACAAACCCGAGCACGGGCACGAGCACGGATGTCGGGTCAGGCGGTGACATTGACGTGGCAGGGGGCTTTTCCTCTGATCACGCTGCCCAAATGACGTGTGCCTGCCACCGGAGCAGGGCCGCCCACGTGTCGACCTTGCAATGGATCCATTGGCTCTCTTGCATGCGCACCCGGCCTACTGTCTCACCAGCAAGCAGTAGAGGCTGCGGCAGAGGCTGCAGTCACGTCGGTCTGTCAATTGCGCATTGGCTCCTCCTCATCCGTCTCCACCGATAGTACGACTGCCTCAAGACATGCGTTGCATTGAAGTGCATCATATGTATTGTTGCACGATTCAGGTGCACAGGCACGGCACAGTGACATCTCCAACAGTGATGACTTGCCTCGTTCGTTCCCGTCCTTTTCTCCCATCCTCTTTTCTTTGGGTTTTAACGCATTGAACTTGCTCCCCTTTGCTACTTTTCAGCGTAGGGTACCATATGTATACGTACGCCTATATTTTGTAATATGTGTATACATACTTAATTTAATGTGCTGAAAATATTGTTAGCTTCGAAGTTTTACATTATTAGGGCATCTACAGCGGGTACATCAAATCGTACACACAGAACGTCTGCGTACACATTCGGACATGTCTACGGACAGCAGATAAAGGGCCATAATCCAACCCGATGCATCAAATGTCCGGTCCTTTTTCAATAGAGAGAAGAGAGAGAATGGAGGGAGAGGAAAAGTGAGTTTGTGGTAGGGTCCAAGTTTTGTCCATATCGTGTCCGAACTCAAGCAACTTCTACATTTGAGTCCGATTCGTGGGACTCAGATATTTATGCGTGTCTACGCATGTTTTATGTACTTCATTGGATGGGAAAAAGTCTCTTGACCTCTCGGTTTAGACATTTAGAAGCAATTTGATGTACATCATTGAAGATGTCCGTGCCAAACCATGAGCAAAAACACCTATATGTACTTTCTTCTTTTTGGTGTATAGGTTCTGCGCGTATCTGTAGGTTGTTAATTTTAAGAATGAATCTGAATTATAGATGATAGAAAACAGAACGTTTGAAGTTTTAATGGTATATTTTTCTAACATGTAACTCATATTATGTTGGTCAAATTGTTCATGTAGGGATACGTGTGACCCTAATAAAGTGGAAAAGAGCTAGTAACTTCTAGCTAAGTGTTTGGTGTTTATCGGGATTGGAAGCCGCAGTCCCATGCCTACTCGATGCAGGCATACTGTAGCCGACGACATAGACGGGGAAGATAGGCCACAAGAATACCGTCGGTTGTGGTGAACTCAACACCTCTTTAGAATCGGTAGTTAGGGGCATGGTAATGTAGATCGTTATATCAAAGGGGGGAGGGGGAGATGGTCCCTTTCCTTATATATCATGTACTAGTAGTGGCAGACTCAACCTACTGGGTCAGGGTGGGCTAACAATGCGTCTGTTCAATTTTTATGTTTTGCTATAAAGTCTATTTTTGGTTCACTCTGTCCACCCTCTAGACCCGTCAATAGGTACTAGGTAGTCAGGACCAAAAACAAAATTAATTGAATGGCACCTCCAAACGTGGTGTATCTGCTAAGGGAGGATAATTTGTGAAAGGACATGGATGTCAACTAGAGGGGGGGTTGAATAGGCGCTTTAAAATAATTATGATTTAGGCTTGAACGAATGCGAAATAAAACTAGTGTTTAATTTGACAAACACAAACCTAAATCAACTAGGCTCATCTACGTGGACCAACAACTTATGCTAAGCAAGATAAATACCAAGTGATAGCAAGATATATAACATGAAACAATATGGCCATTTGTGGGATCACTAGAAGAGGCGTGTAGAGGGGGGGTGAATAGACTACTTGAAAAAAAAACATAACCTTTTCCCAAATTAATTGGTTGGCGGATTTTAGCAATTCCAACAGGTCTAGTGCACCCTACGCATGCTAGTCAACAAGTATAGCACTAGAAAGTAAAGACAAGCATATATAAGAGAGTTGAGATAGGAAGATCAAACGCAAAGTTGACACGGATATTTTTGGCGTGGTTACGATAGGTGGTTCTATCGTACGTCCACGTTGATGGAGACTTCAACCAACGGAGGGTAACAGTAGCGAGAGTCCACGGAAGGCTCCACCCACAAAGGATCCATGGAGAATCAACCTTGTCTATTCCATCACGGCCTTCATCCACGGAGGACTAGCCTTACTTAGGGTAGATCTTCACGAAGTAGGAGATCTCCTTGCCCATACAAACTTCTTGGTTCAACTCCACAACACGAAGTAGGAGGCTCCCAAGCGACACCTAACCAATCTAGGAGGCACCACCCTCCAAAGGGTAATACATGTGGAAAGTATGATGAACTCCTTCCTCTTGTGCTTCAAAAGGTAGTCTCCTCAACAATCAATCACTCTCTCACAAATTTAGCTTGGGTAGAAGAGATTTATTGGGTGGAAAGCAACCTGGGGAAGCTAGAAATCAAGATCCATATGGTTGGAGTGGATGATCTTGATCTCAACACATGAGTAGGTGGCTCTCTCTCAGAAAAATGGATGGGACAAGAGTTTGTATGGTTTGAGTGCTTCCACTACGAGTGAGAGCTGGTGGAGGGGTATATATAGGCATCTACAAAAATCCAACCATTACAACATTATTGCCCAACTCGGAGAAACCAAAGTAAAAAACTCGGTTGCACCGACTAGTGCAATATGTGGCAACTTTTGGTGTTTCGGTGAGACCGATATATAATTCTCGGTGGGAACGAATTGGCTAAACTAGCCAGTTTCCATTTCTCGATGTCACCGATTTCTAAAACTCGGAAATTACAATTTTTATAAATGGAAGAACAGAAAGTTAGTCACTGCTTTCGGTTTCACTGAAAGTGAAAGTTGGTGTCACCGAGAAGCTAGGGTTTGGCATATGTTCTGTCTAAAGCAAAACTCGGTAGGGCCGAATGGAATTTGTTCGTGGCACCGATTTTGGAGTTTAGGCTTTGGACATAATATTTTTGTGGGAGAATGGGTGAGTATTTTTGGTGGCTAATCTCTAAGCACCTGAGCAACTAGATCATCATAATTCCTCATCCCCTTTTAATAGTATTGGCTTTCCTATGGACTCAAAAGTGATTTCTGAGAAAGTGTAAAATGTAGAGTCTTGAATCTTGAAGCTTGGCCAACCCTATTACTTTCCTTCTTCTTATTTTCTTGGGGATTCTCCTCAAAATCCTTAGCCAATACTCCCGATGGACTAAACCTGAAATAAACTAGGTAGAATCGTTAGTCCAAGAGACAATGTATGTTGTCATGAATTATCAAAAGCACCAAGGGAGCATATGTGTTTTCAGTCTCCCCCTTTTTTGTAATTGATGACAACATACAATCAAAGCTTCAAATTAAGATATGCAGAGATATATGGAGGCTTTGAGAGGCACATGGCTGAGATATGCTCCCCCCTAAATGTGTGCAATCCTTTTTAAGTGAATTTTTCTTTGGAAATCATGGACACACACATAGTAGGAAGGGTATGATAAGTCATATGTATCTTGGCTATATGCATAAAATATATGTGAATGAAGTATCTCCATGTTCAAGATTCATTCAAGAAGCAAGATGTCATCTTGATCAAGGATATGATGCATATACTTACCTTGGAGTTCATGGGCATTTCAATAGTAGGAACATACTTGAGAAAACAATGGTAGAAAACTCAAGAATATTTCTATCATAAATATGCAAAGGGCTTCAAGAATACCAAGGTATGGAAGACATATTGAAAATAGCATTAGCTGATTGATATCTCTCTCCCTATTTGTTAGGATAGATATGACTCCAAGAATATGTAGAACTTTCTCCCCTAAGTATTAATTTGCAGTACTTCCTCTCCCCCTGAATCTTAGCATGTAGATATTGGGAGTAGGTAGGGTGAGACAAGTCTAACACAAACAAAATATCAAATCTAAATCATATTTTCTCTCTCTCCTTTAATGATTGAATGAATTTGGTCTATTCTCTCCCCCTTAATGTGGTATTTCTCCACTTTGGGTTCTCCCCCAGTAATAAGCATAAGCTTTGATATTCTCCCCCATGAATATTTCTCCCACTTAAACCAGCATAAGCTTTGATATTCTCCCCCTTTGGCATTAATTTCCAAAAAGAGTCAGTGGGAAGGGATCCTTGAGAATAAGGGTCATAGAGAGCTTTTTGAGAGAAAGGAATCCTTGAATGCAATTTTCTCCTCCTTTAGGAAACTAAAAGTTTTTCAAGATTGTGGCGAAGAATAAATGTGATTGTTAAAAGTCATGGGCTTAAGATGTCAAGAAAATGGCAATTATCACAAGTGATGACAAAAAGGTCGGTGTCATCGAGGCAAAGTGTATCAATAGAACAAATAGGGAAATTTTGGGTTCTGGGAAAAATCGGTACAACCGAAGAGTTCCATATCGGTGGTACCGAAGTGGCTCTTGGTAGTATATCTGCATTATCGGTGCAAACAATTTTTCTAGCTCGGATATACGAAATTGCAGACAAACACTTGGCAAAGTTGTTCTTGGCCAGTTGTTGATGAACGTTATTTTCAGAGAAGATCACAATGGTTAAACAAGGATTTGAAGTGAATTTTCAAGAAGATTTACAATGAAGTTTCAACTAGATGGATATTGAGTGGTTCCAAGAAGGCATGTACCTAAAAGATGAACAAAACAAGATGCTCCATCTAGATGATGGCCAGTGACCAGGTCACCTATATTTGAGTATATTGACTTAGGAGCCAAGCAAGAATACTTGAACATAGGTCATACTCATCGTTAAGCTCAAAATGGGGTTGCCATTTTTCGTTTAAGCATTTTGATGTTTTCATATCACTTGGAATTACTTTATCTCATATCTTGGAGTAAAGCTTTTCAAGGATATGATTACATAGATTTGAATGATGTAGATGACGTAGCATGTAGGAGAACTAGTTGCGGATGCTCAAAGTTGATGAATATCATCTTGAGTTGGGAGCTATCCTTGATTGTTTCGGTTCTCTTGTATCGTACATGGGTTAGTCATGCAAGGAAGAACAAGATATATCCAAATGACAAGAGTGAAATTTGTTCATCAAATAGTTATCAAGGATGTGATTTGTGTTGTCTTCTTCCTCCATCACAAAGAAGGGTTGTTGATACTTGGTTATGATGATTGCTTATGATATGAGTTGATAGCAATCTTGTGAAGTGTAGTTCTTCCAAGTACCTATAAAATGTTAGATGCAACACAAGGGAGCATAGATTTCCAAGATATGAGATATTGTGATGTCAAAGATATCAAGGAAGACTGAAGAAGGTGCATGCCCTTGCATGCATCCGAGTGGGTCTAGCTCAAGTTTGAAGCATCAATGATGTTCAGCTCACTCCTTAAGTGGCAAAACAATTTCTCATCAAGTGTCTTAGTAAAGATATCGGCCAATTGTTTGTTAGTACAAACATGCTTGAGATTGATATCTCCTTTGGCAACATGATCACGAATGAAGTGATGTCGAACTTGAATATGTTTAGTTTGAGAGTGTTGCACGAGATTATAAGCAATCGTGATTGCACTCTCATTGTCACATAACAATGTTACATGTTTCACATGTATAACATAATCCTTAAGAGTTTGTGTCATCCATAGCAATTGCGCACAACATGATCCCGGGGCAATGTATTCCGCTTCGGCTGTTGATAGAGATACTGAGTTTTGTTTATTGGATGACTAAGACACAAGAAATCTACCAAGTAATTGGAAAGTACCCGAGGTGGATTTTCTATCAACCTTGTCACCGGCATAGTTTGAGTTGGAATAGCCAACGAGGTTAAAAGAAGATCCCTTGGGATACCAAATGCCAAAGTTTGGTGTATGTATCAAGCATCTCAAAATTATTTTCGCGGCCTTAAGATGGCACTCTTTAGGAGCAGCTTGACATCTAGCACACATGCAGACACTAAGCATGATATTGGGACGGTAGGCGTATAGATATATCAATGAACCGATCATTGATCGATAAACCTTTTGATCAACCGGTTTGTCTTGCTTGGTGAGGTCAACATGCCCACTAGTAGGCATATGAGTTTTCATACCTTTACACTCTTGCATGTTGAACTTCTTGATCAAGTCCTTGCTGTACTTGTTTTGAGAGATGAAAGTTCTTTCTCTCGTTTTCTTGATTTGCAAACCAAGGAAAAAATTTCATCTCACACATCATGGACATCTCATATTTCTCGAACATCAACCTTCCAAATTTCTCACTAAATTGTGGGTTAGTAGATCCAAAGATAATATCATTCACATAGATTTGGCACACAAATAATTCACCATTAACTCTCTTAGTGAATAAGGTTGTCAATTTTACCAATTTCAAAACCCTTTTCAAGAAGAAACTTTGATAGACATTTGTACCAAGCTAGTGGAGCTTGTGTCAGACCATAAAGAGCTTTACAAAGTTTCTAAACATGATTAGGTTTCTTAGGGTTCACAAAGTTGGGAGGTTGTTTAACATAAACTTCCTCCTCAATTTCACCATTTAGAAAAGCACTTTTGATATCCATTTGATAAAGAGTAATATAATGGTGATTGGCATAAGCAAGTAGTTTACGGATAGCTTCAAGTATAGCAACAGGGGCATAGGTCTCTGTTGGGGAACATTGCATGGGAAACAAAAAATTTCCTACGCACACGCAAACCTATCCATGGTGATGAGCATCTACGAGAGGGAGAGTGGATCTACGTACCCTTGTAGATCGCTAAGCGGGAAGCGTTAAGAAACGCGGTTGGTGTAGTCGTACTTCTTCGCGATCCAAATCACCGAGCGTCCCGCGATCTAATCACGAACCGTCCCGCGAACCAATCACGAACCATCCCGCGATCTCGTCATGATCCGTCCCGCGATCTGATCACGAACCTTCCGATCTAGTACCGAACGGACGACACCTCCGCGTTCAGCACACCTGCAGCTTGATGACAATCTCCACCGTCTTGATCCAGCAAGGGGAGGTGGAGAGGAGAGAGAGTTCACCGGCAGCGTGACGGTGCTCCGGTGATGGTGGTGGTGGAGCAATTCCGGTAGGGCTTCGCCTAAGCATTGCGGAAAACTAATCTAGAGGAGCACCGGTGGAACGGGTAGCACATGGCCATAATTTCTGCCAAAACCCTAGCTATTCCACCAGTATATATAAGAGGAGAGGAGAGGAGAGGCAGCCAAGGGCCTCCTTGGTTCGGCCGAACCATAGGGTGGAATCCTATTCCACCTCCAATCCTACTTGGAGTAGGATTGCTCCCTATTGGCTGATTTTTGGCCTTTTTCCTTTAGCCTTTTTCTCTCCTGCGCCATGGGACTTCTAGGCTGATTTACCAGCCCACTAAGGTCTGGTTAATACTCTCCCACAGCCCATGGTCTCTCTAGGGTCGAAATACCCCTCCCGGAGGTCTCCCGGTACACTACCGGCACTCCCGATACACTACCGATGAGCCTGAAACTTTTCCGGCGACCAAACTGGGACTTCCTATATATGAATCTTTACTTCCGGACCATTCCGGAGCTCCTCGTGACGTCCGGGATCTCTTCCAGGACTCCTAACAACCTTCGGTCACCACCATACACAGCTTTATACTACCGAAACGTCATCGAACCTTAAGTGTGCAGACCCTGCGGGTTCGAGAACTATGTAGACATGACCGAGACACCTCTACGGCCAATAACCAATGGCAGGACCTGGACGTCCACATTGGTTCCTACATATTCTACGAAGATCTTTATCGGTCGAACCTCTATGTCAAGGATTCAGTTAATCCTGTATAACGTTCCCTTTGTTCTTCGGTATGTTACTTGCCAGAGATTCGATCGTCGGTATCTCTATACCTAGTTCAACCTCGTTACCGGCAAGTCTCTTTACTCGTTCCGTAATACAAGATCCCACAACTAAAAATTAGTCACATTGCTTGCAAGGCTCATCGTGATGTTGTATTACCGAGTGGGCCCCGAGATACCTCTCCGTAACACGGAGTAATAAATCCCAGTCTCGATCCATGCCAACTCAACAAACACCATCGGAGATACCTGTAGAGCACCTTTATTGTCACCCAGTTACGTTGCGACGTTTGATACACACAAGGCACTCCTCCGATATCCGTGAGTTGCATGATCTCATGGTCAAAGGAACATATACATTGGCATGCAGAAAACAGTAGCAATAAACTGTCACGATCATACGCTACGTTTGTAGTTTGGGTCTTGTCCATCACATCATTCTCCTAATGATGTGATCCCGTTATCAAATGACATCTCATGTCCATGGCTAGGAAACCTTAACCATCCTTTGATCAACGAGCTAGTTCACTAGAGGCATACTAGGGACATTGTGTTGTCTATTTACCCACACATGCAGTGTGTTTCCAGTCACTACAATTATAGCATGGATAATAAACGATTATCATGAACAAGGAAATATAATAATAAACACTTTATATATTGCCTCTAGGGCATATTTCCAACAGTTTCCCACTTGCACTAGAGTCAATAATCTAGTTCACATCACTATGTGATTTACATGGTAATGAATCGAACACCCATACAGTTCTGGTGTTGATCATGTTTAGCCCTTGGAAGAAGTTTAGTCAACGGGTCTGCAACATTCAGATCCGTGTGCACTTTGCAAATATTTATGTCCTTCTCCTCGATGTAGAACCGGATGGAGTTGAAGCGTCGCTTTATGTGTCTGGTCCTCTTGTGAAACCTTGGTTTCTTGGCTAGAGCAATGGCACCAGTGTTGTCACAGAACAGGTTTATTGGATTCAGTACACTGGGCACTACTCCAAGATCTGTCATGAACTGCTTCATCCAGACACCTTCCTTTGCTGCCTCCGAGGCTGCGATGTACTCTGCTTCGCACGTAGAATCAGCTACCACGCTTTGCTTGGAACTGCACCAGCTTACCGCTCCCCCGTTAAGAATAAATACGTATCCGGTTTGCGACTTAGAGTCGTCCAGATCAGTGTCAAAGCTTTCATCGACGTAACCCTTTACAACGAGCTCTTCATCACCTCCATAAACGAGAAACATATCCTTAGTCTTGTTAAGGTACTTAAGGACATTCTTGACCGCTTGCCAGTGCTCCATTCCAGGATCACTTTGAAACCTTCTAGCCATACTTATGGCAAGGATGACATCGGGTCTTGTGCACAACATTGCATACATGATAGAGCCTATGGCTGAAGCATAGGGGATGACGCTCATCTTTTCTTTATCTTCTGCAATCACCGGGCATTGAGTCTTACTCAACTTCACACCTTGTAACACAGGCAAGAACCCCTTCTTGGCCTGTTCCATTTTGAACTTCTTCAAAACTTTATCAAGGTATGTGCTCTGTGAAAGTGCTATTAAGCATCTCGATCTATCTCTATAGATCTTAATGCCTAATATGAAAGCAGCTTCTCCTAGGTCCTTCCTTGAAAAACTCTTATTCAGATACTCCTTCACGCTTTCCAGCATTTCTATATTGTTTCCAATCAGTAATATGTCTCCACATATAATACTAGAAACGCTATAGAGCTCCCACTCACTTTCTTGTAAATACAAGCTTCTCCATAAACTTGTATAAACTCAAATGCTTTGATCACCTCATCAAAACGCTTATTCCAACTCCGAGATGCCTGCACCAGTCCATAAATGGATCGCTGGAGTTTGCAAACTTTGTCAGCATTCTCTGGATCGACAAAACCTTCGGGTTGCATCATATACAACTCTTCCTCAAGGAAACCATTGAGGAACGCCGTTTTGACATCCATCTGCCAAATTTCATAGTCGAAATAAGCAGCTATTGCCAACATGATTCTGACAGACTTAAGCATCGCTACGGGTGAGAAAGTCTCATCGTAGTCAACTCCTTGAACTTGTGAAAAACCCTTTGCCACAAGTCGAGCTTTATAGATGGTGACATTACCGTCTGCGTCCGTCTTCTTCTTAAAGATCCATTTGTTCTGAATGGCCTTTCGCCCTTCAGGTAGTACTTCCAAAGTCCATACTTTGTTTTCATACATGGATCCCATCTCGGATTTCATGGCCTCTAACCATTTTTCGGAATCCGGGCCCATCACTGCTCCTCCATAGCTCGTAGGTTCATTGTTGTCTAACAACATGACCTCCAAGACAGGATTGCCGTACCACTCGGGAGTAGTACGCGCCCTTGTCGACCTACGAGGTTCAATAGCAGCTTGATCCGAAGCTTCATGATCATCATCATTAACTTCCTCTTCTACCGTCGTAGGTTCCACAGAAACAACTTTCTACGCTGCGCTACTTTCCGGTTGAAGTAAAGGTTCAATAACCTCATCAAGCTCTATTTTCCTCCCACTCAATTCTTTCGAGAGAAACTCTTTCTTAAGAAATGTTCCGTTCTTAGCGACAAACACTTTGCCTTCGGATCTGAGATAGAAGGTATACCCGACTGTCTCTTTCGGGTATCCTATGAAGACTTATTTTTCCGCTTTGGGTTCCAGCTTTTTAGGCTGAAGCTTTTTGACATAAGCATTACATCCCCAAACTTTAAGAAACGACAACTTCGGCCTTTTGCCAAACCACAGTTCATATGCCGTCGTCTCAACGGATTTCAATGGTGCCCTATTTAAAGTGAATGCAGCTGTCTCTAATGCATAACCCCAAAACGATAGTGGCAAATCGGCAAGAGACATCATAGAACGCACCATATCTAATAAGGTTCGATTACGACGTTCAAACACACCATTACACTGTGGTGTTCCGGGCGGTGTCAACTGTGAAACAATTCCACATTGTCTTAAATGTCTGCCAAACTCATAACTCAGATATTCACCTCCTCGATCAGATCGCAGAAATTTAATCTTCTTGTTACGATGATTCTCAACTTCACTCTGAAATTGCTTGAACTTTTCAAATGTTTCAGACTTGTGTTTCATCAATTAAATATACCCATATCCACTCAAGTCATCAGTGAAGGTGAGAAAGTAACGATATCCACCGCGCGCTGCAACATTCATTGGACCGCACACATCAGTATGTATGATTTCCAATAAGTCACTTGCCCGTTCCATTGTTCCTGAGAACGGCGTTTTAGTCATCCTGCCCATCAGGCATGGTTCACATGTGTCAAGTGATTCAAAATCAAGTGACTCCAAAAGTCCATCAGCATGGAGCTTCCTCATGCGTTTTACACCAATATGACGTAAACGGCAGTGCCACAAGAAAGTGGTACTATCATTAACAACTCTACATCTTTTGGCATCAATGTTATCAACATGTGTGTCATCACTATCAAGATTTAAAATTAATAAACCCCTAACATTGGGTGCATGACCGTAAAAGATATTACTCATATAAATAGAACAACCTTTATTCTCTGATTTAAATGAGTAACCGTCTCGCAATAAACAAGATCCAGATGTAATGTTCATGCTTAACGCAGGCACTAAATAACAATTATTCAGGTTCATCACTAATCCCGATGGTAATCGAAGAGAGAGCGTGCCGACGGCGATCACATCAACCTTCGAACCATTTCCCACGCGCATCGTCACTTCGTCCTTTGCCAGTCTTCGTTTATTCCGTAGTTCCTGCTTTGAGTTGCAAATGTGAGCAACCGAACCGGTATCAAATACCCAGGCACTATATATGAGAACTAGTAAGGTACACATCAATAACATGTATATTATATATACCTTGTTTGTCGTTGGCCGCCTTCTTGTCAGCCAGGTACTTGGGGCAGTTCTGCTTCTAGTGACCAGTTCCTTTGCAATGAAAGCACTCAGTTTCTGGCTTAGGTCCATGCTTAGGCTTCTTTGTAGGAGCAGAAACTTCTTTGCCATCCTTCTTGGTTTTACCCTTCTTGCCTTTGCCCTTGCCATTTTTCTTGAAACTAGTGGTTTTATTGACCATCAACACTTGATGTTCTTTCTGGATTTCAGACTCAGCGACTTTCAGCATCGCAAACAGCTCGGCGACTGACTTGTTCATCCCGTGCATGTTATAGTTCATCACAAAGCTTTTGTAACTAGGTGGCAGTGATTGAAGAACTCTATCAGTGATCGCCTCTGGCAGAAGGGTAATTCCCAACTCACCTAGACGGTTTGAGTACCCAGATATTCTGAGTATATGCTCACTGATAGACCCGTTCTCCTCCATCTTGCAAGCATAGAACTTATCGGAGGTCTCATACCTCTCGATCCGGGCATTCTTCTGAAAGATAAACTTCAACTCCTGGAACATCTCATATGCTCCATGATGTTCAAAACGTCTTTGAAGTCCCGGTTCTAAGCCATACAATATTGCACACTGAACTATTGAGTAGTCTCCAGCAGGAGCCTCCCAAGCGTTCTTAATGTCTTCGGAGATCATGTCTTCTGGTTGGTCACCAAGCGGTGCATCAAGGACATATTGTTTCTGGGAAGCCGTAAGGATAATCCTCAGATTACGGGCCCAATCAACAAAGTTACTTTCGTCATCTTTCAACTTAGCTTTCTCTAGGAACGCATTAAAATTCACGGGTGCTACTGCGCGAGCCATTGATCTACAACATAAATATGCAAAGGTTACTTATACTATTGTTCAAGATAATGAGTTTAGTTAATCAAATTACTAAAGCTCCCACTCAAATTGACATCCCTCAGGTCATCTGAGTGTCACATGATCCAAATTCACCAACTCAAGTCCGATCATCACGTGAGTTAAGCTAGTTTCAATGGTGAACATCATTATGTTGATCATATCTACTATATGACTCATGTTCGACCTTTCGGTCTCTTGTGTTCCGAGGCCATGTCTGTACATGCTAGGCTCATCAAGTTTAACCCGAGTGTTCGACACGTGCAAATCTGGCTTGCACCCGTTGTATGTGAACGTAGAGTCTATCACACCCGATCATCACGTGGTGTCTCGACACGACGAACTTTCGCAACGGTGCACACTCGGGGAGAACACAGTTCATCTTGAAGTTCAAGTGAGGGATCACCTTATAATGCTACCGCCGTACTAAGCAAAACAAGGTGCATAAAAGGATTAACATCTCATGCAATTCATAAGTGACATGATATGGCCATGAACTTGTGTTTAAGATCTCCATCTTCGAAACACCGGCATGATCTCCATCGTCACCGGCACAACACCATGATCTCCATCAATGTGCTGCCATTGGGGTTGTGGCGCCAGCCCTGCTTATACTTCTATTGCTACCGCTTAGCGATAAAGTAAAGCATTACATAGCACTTAATGATTGACACGCAAGTCATACAATAATTAAAGACAACCCTATGGCTCCTGCCGGTTGCCGTATTCACCGACGTGCAAGTCGTGAAATTCTATACATCACATGATCATCTCATACAACACATATATATCATCATGTAATTGGCCATATCACATCACAACATACCCTGCGAAAACAAGTTAGACGTCCTCTAATTGTTGTTGCAAGTTTTACGTGGCTGCTACGGGTATCTAGCAAGAACGATTCTCACCTACGCATAAACCACAACGGTGATACGTAGATTGCTTTTCAACCTTCTCAAGGACCGCCTTTGTCGGATCCGATCCAACTAAAGTGAGACAAACTGTCACCCGCAAGCCATCTAAGCAACAAGTTGCATCGAGGGAACCGGTCTCTCGTAAGCGTACGAGTAATGTTGGTCTGGGCCGTTTTATCTCAGAATCCCGCTGAACCAAAATCCGACCAAGGGAGGAAGCAATCTAAGCATCAACGCCCACAAACCTTTTGTGTTCTACTCGAGATCTCATCGAACCATCAACCTAGCTCATGATGCCACTGTTGGGGAACGTCGCATGGGAAACAAAATTTTTCCTACGCACACGCAAACCTATCCATGGTGATGAGCATCTATGAGAGGAAGAGTGGATCTACGTACCCTTGTAGATCGCTAAGCGGGAAGCGTTAAGAAATGCGGTTGGTTTAGTCATACTTCTTCGCGATCCAAATTGCCGAGTGTCCCACGAACCGTCCCGCGAACCAATCACGAACCGTCCCGCGATCTCGTCACGATCCGTCCCGCGATCCGATCACGAACCTTCCGATCTAGTACCGAACGGACGACACCTTCGCGTTCAGCACACGTGCAGCTTGATGACGATCTCCACCGTCTTGATCCAGCAAGGGGAGGTGGAGTGGAGAGAGAGTTCACTGGCAGCGTGACGGCGCTCCGGTGATGGTGGTGGTGGAGCAATTCCGGCAGGGCTTCGCCTAAGCACTGCGGAAAACTAATCTAGAGGAGCACCGGTGGAACGGGTAGCACGTGGCCGTAATTTCTGCCAAAACCCTAGCTATTCCACCAGTATATATAAGAGGAGAGGAGAGGAGAGGCAGCCAAGGGCCTCCTTGGTTCGACCGAACCATAGGGTGGAATCCTATTCCACCTCCAATCCTACTTGGAGTAGGATTGCTCCCTATTGGCTGATTTTTGGCCTTTTTCCTTTAGCCTTTTTCTCTCCTGCGCCATGGGCCTTCTAGGCTGATTTACCAGCCCACTAAGGGCTGGTTAATACTCTCCCACAGCCCATGGTCTCTCTAGGGTCGAAATACCCCTCCCGGAGGTCTCCGGTACACTACCGGCACTCCCGGTACACTACCGATGAGCCCGAAACTTTTCCGGCGACCAAACTGGGACTTCCTATATATGAATCTTTACCTCCAGACCATTCCGGAGCTCCTCGTGACGTCTGGGATCTCATCCGGGACTCCGAACAACCTTCAGTCACCACCATACACAGCTCTATACCACCGAAACGTCATCGAACCTTAAGTGTGCAGACCCTGCGGGTTCGAGAACTATGTAGACATGACCGAGACACCTCTACGGCCAATAACCAATGGCGGGACCTGGACGTCCACATTGGTTCCTACATATTAGACGAAGATCTTTATCGGTCGAACCTCTATGTCAAGGATTCAGTTAATCCCGTATAACGTTCCCTTTGTTCTTCGGTATGTTACTTGCCCGAGATTCGATCGTCGGTATCTCTATACCTAGTTCAACCTTGTTACCGGCAAGTCTCTTTACTCGTTCTGTAATACAAGATCCCGCAACTAACAATTAGTCACATTGCTTGCAAGGCTCATTGTGATGTTGTATTACCGAGTGGGCCCCGAGATACCTCTCTGTAACACGGAGTAACAAATCCCAGTCTCGATCCATGTCAACTCAACAAACACCATCGGAGATACCTGTAGAGCACCTTTATTGTCACCCAGTTACGTTGCGACGTTTGATACACACAAGGCACTCCTCCGATATCCGTGAGTTGCACGATCTCATGGTCAAAGGAACATATACATTGGCATGCAGAAAACAGTAGCAATAAACTGACACGATCATACGCTACGTTTGTAGTTTGGGTCTTGTCCATCACATCATTCTCCTAATGATGTGATCCCGTTATCAAATGACATCTCATGTCCATGGCTAGGAAACCTTAACCATCCTTTGATCAACGAGCTAGTTCACTAGAGGCATACTAGGGACATTGTGTTGTCTATTTACCCACACATGCAATGTGTTTCCAATCACTACAATTATAGCATGGATAATAAACGATTATCATGAACAAGGAAATATAATAATAAACACTTTATATATTGCCTCTAGGGCATATTTCCAAAAGTCTCAACGTAGTCCATACTTTCGACTTGGGTGTAATCTTGTGCTACGAGACGTGCCTTGCTGCGTACAACTTGACCGTCATCGTCTTACTTATTCCTAAACACCCATTTTGTTCCAATGATGTTGTGCTCGTCCTTGGGCTTCTCAACTAGTGTCCACACTTTGTTTGTTCCTCTCAAAGTTGTGCAACTATTCATGCATAGAATTCACCCAATCTGGGTCTTCAAGCGCTTATTCCACCTTCATAGGCTCAATACTAGATATAAATGAGTAATGTTTACAAAAGTTAGCTAAACGAGTTTTAGAGAGAGTGATACTCCCGGTTTGAATGTCACCAAAGATTTACTATAAGGGATGATTCTTGTTCATTCTTGCTCGAACTCGAGGTAGCTTTTGCTTGTTGGACAATGGAGCTTCATCATTATCATCATCTTCTTCATTGTTGTTGAAGGTGTCATCTCCTTGAGGTGGTGGTGGAGGAGGTTGATGTGGATCATCATGATGTACTTCTTCCTCCTCTTCATCTTGTCGTGTACCGATTGTGGATGCCTCCATGTTGTTTTGTGGTTCGCCTTGACGTGAAACAGGAGATTCCACTTGGGTTAATGAAGTGCTTTCCTTCCCTCCATGGGATAAATCTTGCCGATGGACAAGTCTTGAATGGCTTCTGAAGGTTCCTTATCTCCTACATCATTTGGCAATTGTTCGACTTGCGAACCATTAGATTCATCAAAATTCACATCTATCGTCTCTTCAACTTTTGGAGTGAAGTTGTTGTAGACACGATAAGTGTGAGAGTTTGATCTGTAACCTTGTAGGAAACCTTCATGAGATTTAGGAGAAAATTTAGAACGATGATGCTTATCAAGAATGTAGCACTTGGAGCCGAATACTCAAAAGTATCCAACTTGGGGCTTGTTACAGGTGAGTAGCTCGTATGCCGTTTTACCAAGAAGCTTGTGTAAGTAGAGTAGGTTTGTTGCATGAAAAGTTGTTTCCATGGCTTTTGCCGAAAAGTGTCTTGGAGTCTTGTATTCGTCGAACATCGTTCTAGCCATCTCTCTGAGAGTTGGGTTCTTACTCTCAAAAACTCCAATTTATTGAGGCGTGTACATAGCCTAGAACTCATGTGAGATACCTTCTTCAAGAAAGGTGTCCACAATGGTGTTCTTGAACTCCGATATGTTGTCGCTCTGAACTTTCTTGATCTTCACTTCAAATTGATTTTGCGCTTTGCGAGTGAAATTCTTGAAGATCTTTTGTACTTGTGGCTTATCATCAAGAAAGAATACCCACGTAAATCTGAAAAAATCATCAACTATAACTAGACCAAAGTAATTTCCACCGAGGCTCTTGTAAGCATTGGGATCAAAAAGATACATATGAAGCAACTCGATTGGTCTCCTAGTAGTTATTATGTTCTTTACAGGATCACTTCCGCCTACTTGTTTTCCATCTTGACAGGCACTACAAAGTCTATCTTTGTCAAAGATAACATCTTTAACACCAAGTATATGATCACCTTTGATGAGCTTGTCTAGATTATGCATACCAACATGTCCTAGCCATCTATGCCAAAGCCAACCTTTAGAAGATTTTGCAAAGAGACAATACGAGGTTTGGATCTTTTGGTGAAATCAACAATGTATAGATCACCTCTGCAGAAACCGGTAAAGACCATGCTATGATTGTATTGATGAAACGCTTGGCAATCTACTTTGGTAAATAGCACATTAAAACCAAAGTTGACAAGTCTATTTACGGAAACAAGACTGTAGCCAAGGAATTCAACAAGCATGCCATTTTGAATAGAACTATCATGAGATATGGCCACCTTACCAAGACCGAGTACCTTACCCTTGGAGTTGTCTCCAAAATTCACATACCTTTGTAGTCCATGGTTTGGTGTGATCTCTTAAAGCATGTCTCTATCTTTGGTCATGTGCGGTGCATCCACTATCGAGAATCAATGCTTTTCCTCCGGACATGTAGTATTTGAAGTTTCCCATGAGACTTAGACTCTTCATAGTCTTCTCACACTCGATGTCAAACTTCTCATCTTCATCATAGTAGCCACGTTTCACATTGTCATCATCAATTTGGATATCCTCGTCATAAGAGAAGATATTCGTTAGAGTTGTGATCATGACAATGTTCAAGAGTTTCATTAGAGAATGTGAATGGCTTCAACAATGATGTTATTGATAGTTATGACATCTCCTTTAGCACACATGAGATCACGAAGATAAAAAAAGTATTCATCAAAGTTTGGATCACTAGGCTTCATTTTGTGAAAAGCAATAGTCTTATGGAGAATCACATCAAGATTTTTCGAAGAGTTGTTCAGATATGTTTTCTCTAAATCATTCCACAAAGCATAAGCACACTCAAAGTTCCTCATTTGATCAAACACAATTCTTGGCAATCCTCTAATGATAAGAGTAACAGTTCTAAGATTACGAAGCATATCAACTTCTTCCTCGTGTGAAGGATGTAAGGGATCAATGGGAGGCACATAGGGGCTCTTAACATACTTGCTCAAATGGAATTCATTGAATAACTCAAGCATATCAAATTTCCATTGACTATAGTACTCCCCATCGAGAATGGGCACTCTACAACTAAGACTCCCCAAACTACACACATCCATCTTCCTCTAATGGTGACTAAACCAAGGCAATGGAGACCAAAGCTCTAATACCGATTGTGGGATCACTAGAAGAGGCGTCTAGAGGGGGGGGGGTGAGACTACTTGATAAAATTAAAACCTAACCTTTTCTCAAATTAATTGGCTGGTAGATTTTAGCAATTCTAACAAGTCTAGTGCACCCTACACATGCTAGTGAACAAGTATAGCAGCGGAAAGTAAAGACAAACATATGTAAGAGAGTTGAGATAGGAAAATCAAACGCAAAGTTGACACAAAGATTTTTGGCATCGTTCTGATAGGTGGTGCTATCATACGTCCACGTTGACGGAGACTTCAACCCATGGAGGGTAACGGCCGCGAGAGTCCATGGAGGGCTCCACCCACAAAGGGTCCACGGAGAAGCAACCTTGTCTATTCCATAATGGCCTTCGTCCATGGAGGACTAGACTTAATCGGGGTAGATCTTCATGAAGTAGGCGATATCCTTTCTCGTACAAACTTCTTTGTTCAACTCCATAGCATGAAGTAGGAGGCTCCCAAGAGACACCTAACCAATCTAGGAGGCACCACCCTCCAAAAGGTAATATATGTGTTAAGTGTGATGAACTCCTTGCTTTTGTGCTTCAAAATATAGTCCCCCAAACACTCAATCACTCTCTCATAGATTTGGCTTGGGTAGAAGAGATGATTGGGTGTAAAGCAACTTTGGGAGGCTTGAAATGAAGATCCATATGGTTGGAATGGAAGATCTTGATCTCAATACATGAGTAGGTGGCTCTCTCTAAGAAAAATGGATGATGCAAGTGTTGTATGTTCTCAGTGCTTCCACTACGAGTGAGAGATGATGGATGGGTATATATAGGCATCTCCAAAAATCCAACTTTACAACATTATTGCCCAACTCGGTTGCACCAAAGTAAAAACTCGGTTGCACCGACTAGTGCAAAATGTGACAACTTTTGGCATTTTGGTGAGATCGATATATAATTCTCGAGGGAACTGAATTGGCTAACCTATGCAGTTTCCAATTCTCGGTATCACCGATTCCTAAAACTCAGAAATTCCAATTTTTAGAAATGGGACAATAGAAGGTTGGTCACTGCTTTCGGTTTCATCGGAAGTGAAAGTTGGTGTCACCAAAAAGCTAGGGTTTGGCATAGGTTCTATCTAAGGCAAAACTTGGTAGGGCCGAATGGGATTTGTTGGTGGCACCGATGTTGGACTTTAGGCTTTTGACAGAATATTTTTGTGGGAGAATGGTCGAGTAATTTTGGTGTCTAATCTCTAAGCACTTGAGCAACCAAATCATCATAATTCCTCACCCCCTTTTAATAGTATTGGCTTTCCTATGGACTCAAAAGTGCTTTCTCACAAAATATAAAATGTAGAGTCTTGAAGCTTGGCCAATCCTATTCCTTTCGTTCTTCTTATATTCTTGGGGATTCTCCTCACAATTCTTAGCCAATACTCTCCGTGGACTAAACCTGAAATAAACTAGGTAGAATTGTTAGTCCAAGAGACAATGTATGTTGTCATGAATTATCAAAACCACCAAGGGAGCATATGTGCTTTCACCATCACAAAGTAAAGTGCATAAGTAAAGGGCTCTGGTAAGAGATAACTGAGGCACACGGAGACGACGATGTATCATGAAGTTCAAATTATTGCGGATGCTAATATTTTTATGGAGCGGTGTGGAGGCACAAGGCTCCCCAAAATGCCACTAGGGACACCGTAATCTCCTCACTCCCTCGCAGAATGCAAGACGTTGTGCTTCCACTAACGGACCCTTGAGGGTGGTCACCGAACCCATACAAATTCTGACCCATGGGGGTAGTCGCCGAACCCGTACAATTGGCAATCCTTGGGGGGCGGTCATCGAAACCCGTACAAACTGCTCGAGAAATGTCCACAACCTAATTTGAGACCCCGATGCTTGCCCAGAGCTGGAAAGTTCTTGTTTATTTATATTTGTATTATGCAGGACTGGGCATCCTTTTTACCAGCCTTTCTTGTGCAATGAAAATTGAATAAACACTCATCTTGAGAATAAATCTCTTAGCATGGAAGATAATGGCCACCCCGTCGTTCCATGAGCGGTACGAACACACAAAACATATGTTTATTTGAATGTTTAGAGGTGGCACATGCAAATTTACTTGGATTGGCAGTGAAATACCATATACAGGTAGGTATGATGGACTCTCATGGAATAAACTTGGCTCAAGGATTTGGATGCACAAGTTGTATCTCTACTTAGTATGAAGTTTAGGCTAGCAAAAGGTCCTAAACAAGCACCACATGTTGGAGGATCCATAACAATATAACTTCTATGCAAATATACCCAAAGAGAACCATTGCATTTTATTCCTTGTAGAACTTTAACTATTTTATCAAGGTTGAAAATAATTAATGGTGTTCACAATCATAAAATATGTCCAAGGTAATATATTCATATGTGAAAATTCTCTTTCTTATACTAATCATTCATGGATTTCTTGTATGACCAATATTGTGATTGCCAAACTTCAATAGTTTTTAGTTTCTAAACCAGATATGTAACTACTACTATGCATATAGCACATAGATAATTTCATATTTATGATATTTAATTCATTAACAATTTACTCTCTAGATATAAGTGAAGCAGAAGAGTAAACATCAAACTACTCTCAAAAGATATAAGTGAAGATCAATGAGTAGTCAAATTAAGTAGCTATGTGAGGAATCTCTCTCAATAGAGACTTTCATATCTGATAATTTTATTTAAAACAACAAACAAAACAAAATTGGCAATCCAAGAATAGCACAAATCATGTGAATGAATAAAAATTTAATCTCAACATAGGCTAACCGATAGTTGACGAGGAGAGGTGGGATGCGTAGCATCCCCAAGCTTATATGCTTGAGACTTCTTGAAATATTTACTTGGGGTGCCTTGGGCATTCCCAAGATTGATCTTTTGTATCTCTTTCAATCCTCTCATATCCCGGTTTCGCCTAAGTCTCAAAAAGTTCATCCATAGAAAGTCAAAAAATAACTCGTGAGGTAGGTTAGTGCACATAAAAATAAATCAACTCTTTATGTACTTCCAAGACAAGTTGAATAATAATTTTCAAACATTATCTACCGTATACTATCATTTCCATGATTTATATCTGCCAATATAGGTCATGAAAACTATAGGGAAGTAGATAACAAAACTATGACACCAATCTGTCTAAACAAGAAAGTTTGTAGGAATTAATTTACAAAGTGGACTTCTGTATATCTGAAAATTATGAAAAATTATTATATCATAAAAATGTATATTAAAATACTGTGTAATTTTTTTAGAAACTTTCCGTGTTCCAGTAAAATATGAAAATTCAAACACTACAACAAAAGTTTCTGTTTTTACACATGACACATTAAACATGCAATTCAAGGATCCTAAAAGGAAATTCTTGGAACTTTTTATTGGAAAACAAGGTAATAAATAAAATATAACAGATAACAACAAAATAAAATGGCTCTCCAAGCAAAAATCATATAATGTGACGAATAAAAATATAGCTCTAAGTAAGATATACCGATAGTGTTGAAGACGAAAGAGGGGATGCCTTCCGGGGCATAGCCAAGCTTAGACGCCTCTGTCTTCCTTGGATATTACCTTTGTGGTGCATTCTGAATCCCCAAGATTAGGTTCTTACCACTCCTTATTCTACTCATATCAATATCTCACCCAAAACTTGAAAACTTCAGGCACACACAACTTAACGGAACTTCGTGAGATGGGTTAGTGTAATAAAGATAGATCATTCACTTAGGTACTATCAGTACAAGATTCATAATTGTTATAAAAGAATACCTACTATGTTCTATAATTCCCATAATTTATATCAGTAAATATAAGCTATGGAAACACTAAAACAAGCAAACTATGCATGCAAAATAGAATCTATCAAAAACAGAACAGTTTGTTAAGATCTCAATGAAGACCACACTTCCCTGACTCTAAAAATTCTGAAACATTAGGAAACCTTAGAGAATGTGCACGAAAATTCTGTGTAAAAATTGTAGACTTTTTTGGCGCTCCAGTAAAACCACATAATTCATATACTGGACACAAAAGTTTCTCCTTTTGCACAGAATCAAACAGACAAGTAGCCACACCATCCCAAAGGTTTCACTTGATACATTACTGAAATAAAAGATATAAAACATGATTGCTAAAGTATATTAATCATGTGAAGACTCACAAATGGTAGGTAGAAGTATTGGGTTGTACATGATAATTTCAATGATGCTCAAATAAAAAGTACTAATTGAAACATGCAAGAGAGCATCATGAATCACATGACAAGCACATTTAAGTGTATCCCAATTCCTATGCAGAGGGATTTTGTAAGAAAATAATTTATTGTATCAAGAATCAACTTGCATAGGAAGGAAAAACAAGCATAACTTCAAAACTTTGATCACATAGGGAGGAAATTTGATATTATTACAATTCCTACAAGCGTATGTTCCTCCCTCATAATAATTTGTAGTAGAATCATGAAGGAATTAAACAAAATAACTATCACATAAATCATTCTTTTCATGATTCACAAGCATAGAATTTTTATTACTCTCCACATAAGCAAACTTCTCATTCAAAGTAGTAAGAGCAAACTCAACAAAATAACTATTATGAGATACTAGATTGATATAATCCCAATGAAAATTAAAATTATGATGAAAAGTTTCATTGTTATCATTATTATTTATAGCATACATGTCATCACAATATTCATCTTAGATAGCAACTTTGTTGTCATAGTCAATTGAAACCTCTACCAAAATAGTGGACTCGTCATTAAATAAAGTCATGACCTCTCCAAATCCAGTTTTATCATTATGAAAAGATTCAACACCCTCTAAAGTAGTGGGATAAAAATCACCTAAAGTTGACACTCTTCCAAACCCACTTTCGTAATAATTGCAATCATCATAAATAGGAAGCTTCCAATCATAAGAAATTTCATCATTCGAAGTAGGGGGACTAAAAAGATCATTTCCATTATGCATAGCATCCCCAACTTGGGAAACACATCAATTGCAACAAATACATTCTCAAATATGTCATTCTCATCTAACATAGAATTCCCAAGCTTGTGGGTTTGCATATCATTAGTATAACAATCAATAGCATGAATAGCACCAATAGTGTAACATTTCTTATCATCACAATTTTCCAAGTTGGTGCCAAAAAGATTTTCAATATTATAAGGAGTATCATTATCTTCCCAATCATCCTCATCACAAAAAGTAGTAGGCATAACAAAATAATAATCAAGTGTATCATCATCCACACTACTTTTAGATTCTTTCTCAACAACTATAAGAGCAACATTATTTGGAAGAGATACTTTTGACCTCCACTTTTCCTTCTTTTCTTCTTCTTCACCGCCTTAAGTGTGGGTTTAAGTAATTTATCCCAACTTATTATTGAAGAGATGGGAAGCTCCTCCTTGCAACCTAGTTCATTAAGATAAGCACTAGGAGGGTATTGGGATACCTTTACCCTTTCATTAATATTCCTTTTATATTCTATTGGTTTGTCCTTCTTTCTATAGTTGGCAATATAAGCATCCTCATTGCAATTCACTACGCAAAACATATATATTTCTTGTAGATTAGTTTCATTATCACTAGTGACAAGGAATATATCAAACCAAACATTTTTATGTGATAATTCTTCACCCCCCCCCCCAAATAAACAAAGTTCAGTATAGAGTTCATGTGAGATCAAATTATCACAATATTTGGAAACAGTTTGCACATGAAAATGCATGCATTGGAAATTAAGATGACCAATCCTATTGCAAAGTTCACAAGTAATGGGATGAAGAGAGCATAATCTTGTGGAAAATTCATCTGTCACATTAAGCCACCAATTGGTTTTATCATGTTTATGCTTCTTACAAAATCTATCATTCCTATATGGCATGTCTTCACAAATTTTATTAACTCCACTAAAATTGGCATGCTTATAGGATTTTTTTATCATGACTAGTGCAATCATCATTGGAATCATGAATATTCATAGAATTCATACTAAAGATATTGCTATCATGCTCATGATTCAAGGAATTCACATTAAGCATTTTTATAAGTTCTTCCTCTAACAATTGAGCACAATTTTCTAACCCATCATTTTCACGAAAGGCATTAAAAAGGCAAAGCAATTGAGGGAACCTAAATTCCATTTTTTGTAGTTTTATTTTATAAACCAAACTAGTGAAAAAAATAAACTTAAATATTCTTTTGCAAGATCTAAAGATATACCTTCAAGCACTCACCTCCCGGGCAAACGGGCCAGAAAATAGCTTGATGTCTACTACGCAAATTTATTCTTGTAGACTATGTTGGGACTCCAAGCACATAGTTTTGGAGGACACTAGCATTTTTCCCTCAAGTGGATGACCTAAGGTTTATCAATCTGTTGGAGGTGTAGAATGAAGATGGTATCTCTCAAACAACCATGCAATCAAATATAAGAAATCTCTTGTGTCCCCAACACACCCAATACAATGGCAAATTGTATAGGTGCACTTGTCTGACGAAGAGATGGTGATAGAAGTGCAATATGGATGATTGAAATAGGTTTTTGTAATCTGAGAATAAAAAAACAGCAAGGTAAGAAGTGGTAAACAGCGAGCAAAATAGTATATTAATGCTTAGAAACAAGGCCTTGGGTTCATACTTTCAGTAGTGCAATCTCTAAATAATGCTAACATAGTTGAATTATATGATCATCACTCAACATGCAACAAAGAATCACTCCAAAGTCCCGATCTAGTGGAGAACATAAGATTAAATTGGTGTAGGTAGTAGAACCACCTCAAAGATATTCTTTTCGATCAATCTTTTGACCTATTCCTATAAGTGTCACAAACAACCCTAGAGTTCATACTAAAATAACACCAATGATACATATAAATAAACCCTAATGTCACCTAGATACTCCAGTGTCACCTCAAGTATCTATGGGTAAATTATGTGACATGCATCAAACATTTTCAGATATATCATACTCAATCCAACACAAAGAACTTAAAGGAGCACCCCAAGATTTCTATCGAAGAAAGCTGTATGAAAGCGTGCAATCAACCCCTATGCATAGATCCCAAGGTCACCGGAAATCGCAAGTTGATGCCATAACATATATCAAGTTAATCGATAGAATATCCCATTGTCAACACGGGTATGTGTCGGGGATATTACCCCGTGGTATAACCCGACCTAAAGTATGACCCAGTCAGGACTTGGCGACTTACTAGTGACCCGGCCAAGACTTGGCGGTTCATTGGTGACCCGGCAAGTCGGTCAGACGAGCGACAAGGCCCAAGGCCCAGCAAGCAAGCCGGTGCAAGTCAGATCGTGCACCGGTTTGGAAGGGCGGCTCACAAGAGAAGGCCCAGGGAGAGAAAGGATTCCCTCACAAAGGAAACAAGACCCGGATTAGGATTCAGGAGAGACTAGTCCTAATCCTACTCCTAGTAGGACTCTACATGTAAACCTACCCCTTCCACTTATATAAGGAGGGGTAAGGCACCCCTAGAGGGACAAGTTCAAGTCATTAGAGATAGAAAGATCAGAGGCTCGTGAGATTAGAGGTAGCAAGACAACACCCTTGTAATCGAGATCGCCCTCATCATCAATACACTCAAAGCAGGACATAGGCTTTTACCTCCATTGGAGGGGCCGAACCTGGGTAAACTCGCGTCTCTCGATTCCGACCAACCCCTCTAAAGCCGGTCCAATGATACATGTTTTCTAGAACGGGCAATTGACTTATTGGAAATGATACATGTTGATATATACGGTCCAATGAATGTTGTAGCATGCGGTGGATATCGTTATTTTCTTATCTTCACTGATGATTTGAATAGATATAGTGTATATTTACTTACTAAAACACAAGTCTAAATCGTTTGAAATGTTCAAGCAGAATCAAAGTGAAGTTTGAGATCATCGTGATGAGAAGATAAAATGTCTACGATATGATCATGGAGGTGAATATGTGAGTTACGAGTTTGGTATACAACTTAAGACAATGTGAAAAGTTGTTTAACAACTCACACCACCTGGAACACCATAGTGTGATGGTGTGTCCGAACGTCATATTCGTGCTCTATTGGATATGGTGAGAATTATGATGTCTCTTATCGTTTTGCCACTATCATTTTGGGGTTATGCATTAGAGACAACCACATTCACTTTAAATAGGGCACTATATAAATCCATTGAGATGACACCATATGGTTTGGCAGAAACCTAAGCTATCATTTCTTAGAGTTTGGGAATGCAACACTTATGTCTGATAAGCTCGAACCCAAAGCGGACAAATGCATCTTCATAAGATACCCTAAGAACAATTGGGTATACCTTCTATCTCAGATCCGAGTACAAAGTGTTTGTTACTAAAACTGGGTCCTTTCTCAAGAAAAAGTTTCTCTCAAAAGAATTGAGTGGGAGGAAGATATAACTTGATGAGGTTGTTGAACCTTTGATTCAACCAGAGAGTAGCGCAGCGCAGAAAGATGTTTCTATGGAGCCTACGTCAGTTGAAGAGGAAGTTAATGATGATAATCATGATGCTTCAGATCAAGTTACTATTGAACCTCGTAGGTCGACAAGGACGCGCACTGCTCCTGAGTGGTACGACAACCCTGTCTTGGAGGTCATGTTGTTGGACAACAATGAACCTACGAGCTATGAAGAAGCGATGATGGGCCTGGATTTCGACAAATGGTTTGAGGCCATGAAATCCGAGAAAGGATCCATGTATGAAAACCAAGTATAGACTTTGGTAGACTTGCTCGTTGGACAGCAGGTCGTTCAATACAAATGGACCTATAAGATGAAGACAAACGCTGATGGTAATGTCACCATTTATAAAGCTCGATTTGTCGCAAAGTAGTTTCCGACAAGTTCAAGGAGTTGACTGCGATGAGACTTTCTCACTCATAGCAATGCTAAAGTGTGTTGGAATTTTTTTAGCAGTTGCTGCATTTTTCAATTATGAAATTTGGTAGATGGATGTCAAACCATTGTTTCCTTGGCGGTTTACTTGAGGAAAGGTTGTATGTGATACAACCAGAAGGTTTTGTCAGTCCTAAGGATGCTAAAAGGTGTGCAAGCTCCAGTGATCCTTCTATGGACTGGAGCAAGCATCTCGGAGTTGGAATATACGCTTTGATGAGGTGATCAAAGTTTTTGAGTCTATACAAAGTGTATGAGAAACTTGTATTTACAATAAAGTGTGTGGGAGCACTATAGAATTTTTGATAAGCATATGTGGTTGACATATTATTGATCGGAAATGATGTAGAATTTCTGGAAAGCATAAAGGTTTGTTTGAAAAGTGTTTTTCAAAGGAAGACCTGGATGAAGCTATCTTATTGTTGAGCATCAAGATCTATAAAGATAGATCAAGATGCTTGATGAGACTTTCAATGAGTACATACTTTGACAAGATTTTGAAAGAGTTCAAAATGGATCAGTCAGAGAAAGAGTTCTTGCCTGATTTGCAAGGTGTGAAGTTGAGTAAGACTGAAAGCTCGACCACGGTAGAAGAAAGAGAAAGGACGAAGGTCGTCCCCTATGCTTTAGCCATAGGCTCTATATAGTATGCCATGATGTGTACCGCACCTGTGTGTGCCTTGCCATGACTCTGTCGTGGGGGTACAAGAGTGATCCAGGAATAGATCACTGGACAGCGGTCAGTATTATCCTTAGTAACTAAAAGACTAAGGAAATGTTTCTCGATTATGGGGGTAATAAAGAGGTCGTCGTAAAGGGTTACGTCGATGCAAGCTTTAACACCAATCCAGATGACTCTGAGTAGCAATCCGGATACGTATAGTGGAGCAACCGTTTGGAATAGCTCCAAGTGGAGTGTGGTAGTAGTGTCTATAGTATGACATGGAGAGTTGCAAAGTACACACGGATCTGAATGTCACAGACCCATTGACTAAAAGGCCTCTTTCACATGCAAAGCATGATCGAGCCCCAGAACTCATTGGGTGTTAGATTCATAACAATGCGAATCACATCGTGATGTGAACTAAATTATTGACTCTAGTGCAAGTGGGAGACTATTGGAAATATACCCTAGAGGAAATAATAAATTAGTTATTATCATATTTCCTTGTTCATGATAATCGTTTATTATCCATGCTAGAATTGTATTGATCGGAAACTTAGATACATGTGTGGATACATGGACAACACCATGTCCCTAGTATGCCTCTAATAGACTAGCTCGTTGATCAAAGATGGTTAAGGTTTCGTAGCGATGGACATGAGATGTCACTTGATAACAGGATCACATCATTAGGAGAATGATGTGATGGACAAGACCAAACTAGAAACGTAGCATATGATCGTGTCAGTTTATTGCTACGGTTTTCTGCATGTCAAGTATATGTTCCTACGACCATGAGATCATGCAACTCAAGGACACCGGAGGAATGCCTTGTGTGTATCAAATGTCACAACATAATTGGGTGACTATAAAGGTGCTCTACAGGTATCTCCTAGGGTGTCTGTTGGGTTGGCATGGATCAACACTGGGATTTGTTACTCCGTGTGACGGAGAGGTATCTCAGGGCCCACTCGGTAATACAACATCACAACAAGCCTTGCAAGCAATGTGACTAAGTGTTAGTCACGGGATCTTGTATTACGGAAACGAGTAAAGAGACTTGCCGGTAACGAGGTAGAACTAGGTATGGAGATACCGATGATCGAATCTCGGGCAAGTAACATACCCAAGAACAAAGGGAACATCGTACGGGATTATCTAAATCCTTGACATAGAGGTTCGATCGATAAAGATCTTCGTAGAATATCTTGGAATCAATATTTGCATCCAGCTCCCGCTATTGGTTATTGACCATAGAGGTGTCTCGGTCATGTCTACATAGTTCTCGAACCCGCAGGGTTTGCACACTTAAGGTTTGGTGACGTTTCGGTAGTATAGAGTTATGCATGGGGGTGACCGAAGGTTGTTCGGAGTCCCAGATGAGATCCTGGATGTCACGAGGAGCTCTGGAATGGTCCAGAGGTAAATATTGGTATATAGGAAGTCCTGTTTTGGTCACTGGAGAAGTTCCGGGCTTATCGGTAGTGTACCAGGAGTGCCGGGAGGGTACCGGGGGACCATCGGGAGGAGTATTTCGACCCAAGAGGCTACATGGGATGTGGGAGGATGAATACCAGCCCTTAGTGGTCTGGCCGAAGTCCCACAGAAGGCCCATGCGGCTGGGAAGAAAGTCCAAAGTGGAAAAAGGTGGAAAAAGGTGGAAAAAGGCAAAAAGGTGGAAATAAGGAAGGAGTCCTAATCCAACTAGGAGTGGAGGAGGAGGACTCCTCCCTCCACTTTGGTCGAAGAGACCAAGGGCTGGCCCTTGCACCAAGCCTCCTCCTCTCCTCCTCCTATATATACTAGAGGTTTTAGGATTTTTGTATATAGATTTTCGGCCACGTGCTACCCTCTCCTCTAGATCGTAGTTTCTCCTCTAGATTGGTTTCAGCAGTGCTTAGGAGGAGCCCTGCTGGAATTACTCCACCACCATCGCTGCAACGCTTTCGTGCTTCTGGAGAACTCGTCTACCTCTCCGCTCCCTCTTGCTGGATCAAGAAGGCGGAGATCGTGATCGAGCTTTACGTGTGCTGAACGCGGAGGTGCCGTCCGTTCGGCACTAGATCGGAAGGACCACGATGGGATCGCGGGCCCGCTCATGATGAGATCATGGGACGGATTATGATTGGATCGTGAAGACGTTCGACTACATGAACCATGTTTCTTAACGCTTCCGCTTAGCGATCTAACAGGGTATGTAGATTCACTCTCCCTCTCGTGGATGCTCATCACCATGGATAGGTCTTGCGTGTGCATAGGAATTTTTTGTTTCCCATGCAACGTTCCCCAATAGCTTTTACCTCCATCGGAGGGGCCGAACCTAGGTAAACTCACGTCTCTCGATTCCGACCAACCCCTCTCAAGTCGCCACCTAGTTGCGATGGCCTCACACCTAAGTTCTCTCATGAGGACATTTGCCATGAAAAAACCACGACAGTATCCGCATGCAAGATATACATCAAGTGTTCTCAAACCCAAAATATTCAATCTGACACAATAAGATCTCAAAGGGAAATATTCAATTCATCACAACAAGATGCAAGGGAAGAACACCATAAGATCCAACTATCTTAACAAAGCCAGCGATACATCAAGATCGGGACATCTCAAGAACATGAGAGAGTAGCTACTGACATACCCTCGGCCCGAGGGTTAACTACTCCCTCCTCATCATGGCCTCCGCCGGGATGATGAAGATGGCCACCAGAGATGATTTCCCCCTCCGGTAGGTTACTGGAAAGGCTCCATATGGGTTTTTCGTTGATATAGAGAGTTGTGACAGCGGAGCGGAGAGATGTTTGTATATTTTTGAGGGTTCCTGTATATATAGGATTTGTTGGCATTGGAATCACGCTAAACGGAGCCACGTGGGCCCCACAAGCCATCAGGGCGCGACGAGGGGGGGGGGGGGTGGTTATGCCTCGCTGTCTTGTGGCCCACATGTGGCTCCTCTCCGGTGGTACTTCGCTCCAGCTTATTTCCTCCAGTAAAAATCATAACAAAGTTTCAGGCGATTCCGAGAACTTTTATTTTCTGCACAAAAACAACACCATGGTAATTTTGCTGAAAATAATGCCAGTCCGGGTTAGTTATATATAAATCATATTAAGTGCATAAAAACCATATAAAAGTATTTTAAACATAGGCAAGCATGACATGAATACTTCATGAATTAATGATACGTTGGAGACGTATCACTAAACATATTTAGAAAAACAAAAAACAAGAAGAGTTCATACCAAGTTCCTTTACCCTGATCACTTCATCAAATATAGTTATTGTTGCCTTTTACTTGCATGATGAATTATGTGATAATAATAGTGAAAGAATGCCACAGACTAAGCTGGAATCTGCAAGGCAGTTTTATACCAAAGGAGAAGATGAGGTAATATTGGCTCTCTCTTAGATCAACAATAATGCATGTGAGAGCCACTCAACATTTTCATGGTGGTCTTCTCCGTTCCATGAGGAAAAGAATTTCAGAGAAACACACTGAAATATTTTTGGGGTTTGGTTTTCTCAATAAAGCAAATAAACAAAGAAAAAAACAAGAACAAGAAAATTATTTACATGGGAAAGCTCCCAACATGCAAAGGAAATCTTTTTGGGTTTTATTTTAGTACTACAACTAATTAAACGGGAAACAAAAAATGAAAAGAAATGAGAAATATTTTGGATTTTCAAAGTTTTTCAAAAGAAGAAGGTAGAAAAATAAAGCTAACATGGATATACAATGAAATAGGATGAACACAGACAATTTGTATGAAGTGTGTGAACCCGAATGTAATGTCGATGAGATATACATACTCCCCAAAGGTTAGGCGTTTGCCTAGCTTGGTGGGTGTCAAAACCGGCAGATCTTGGGTAGGCGGTTTCAAACTGTGGATCTTGGGTCGATGGGTTACAAGAGACAAGGGAGACGATGTTTACCGAGGTTCGGGTCCTCTTGATGGAGGTAAAACCCTACGTCCTACTTTGATTGTATTGGATCAGTGGTATCGAGTACATAGTTGATCTACCTCGAGATCATATAATGTGGTCCAAACCCTAAGAGTAATGAGCTTAACTTGCCCTATGAACTAAAACTCTTTCGTTTATATAGCCACCAGGTGTCGGGGCAGGATGCACTGGAACACCTATGGGACCATTGTCCCCTTTGTGATTCGGCAGGGGCGTGGACGCAAGAACAAAGAGGAGAGAAATCGAGATGGCACCATGATTTACCTAGGTTCGGGCCGCAGTGAAGCGTAAAACCCTACTCCTACTTTGTGGGTGGATTGACCAGAGGAACACGAAGAACGTGCGGCACCCCAGCCTAGCAAGGGTTGCCTTCGGGGGAGCTACTACACGAGTACAAGTGTTCGAAAGTCCGAATCCTATGCTAGGCTGCCTTGGGCCTCCTTTTATAGCACAAGGGGTAACCACAGTGGCGAAACAGACATTGTATGATGATTAGATAGCTAGTAGAGCTTATCGTGCCTAACTTTGGCATTAGGGACAAAATATCATCATTGCTATTCTAGGTGGCATGCAAGGGCGCATCCTAGACAAGCTTATACGACCGCTCTAGCTAAGTATCACACCACATCTTGACACGTACATGGACAGGTGTCAAGCAGGCGTAATTTATCTTCTAGCGTGTCGCCATGTGTCTAGCGAGAGCCACTTAACCACCCGGGGGCTCGACGCCGTATCGATGTGACTGACCTTGCGATGCGGTGGAGAGGTGGCCGATCAGCTCGCGCCTGCCGGGGGATGGCTTGCATGGTCTTCATGAAGGGGCGAGCATCCTGGTCCCCGGCAAGTGTCGGGGACGCATCTGGCGCGCTGCAGTCCAGGCTTATGTTACCGCGTCGATCTTGTTGGAGTCTTGTGATACGTATCCAACATATTTATAATTTTTTATTGTTCCATGCTATTATATTATCTGTTTTGGATGTTTTATATGCATTAATATGCTATTTTATATTATTTTTGGGAATAACCTATTAATCTAGAGCCTAGTGCCAGTTTCTGTTTTTTCCTTGTTTTTGAGTTTCACAGATAAGGTATATTAAACGGAGTCCAAATGGAATAAAACCTTCAAAATGATTTTTTTCTAGAATATAAGGAAGCCACAAGACTTGAGAACCAAGGCAGAGGAGCTGCCACGGGGCCACAAGCCCGCTTGCCACGGCCAGGGGAGGGCCCCACGCCGGGCAGGCTTGTGGGCCCCTGGTAACTCCCCTAACCCTAATCTTAGGCCTATAAATACCCAAATATTCCATCATTATTAGAACGAGCCATGAAAACACTTTTCCACCGCCAGAAGCCTCCGTTCCCTAGAGATCCAATCATGGAGCCTTTTTCGGTAATCTGTCGGAGGGGGATTCGATGACGGAGGGCATCTACATCAACTCCATTGCCCCTCCGATGATGCATGAGTAGTTCACCATAGACCTATGGGTCCATAGCTAGTATCTAGATGGCTTCTTCTCTCTCTTTGCTTCTCAATACCATGTTCTTCATGATCTTCATGGAGATCCATCCGATGTAATACTCTTTTGCGGTGTGTTTGTTGAGATCCGATGAATTCTGAGTTTATGTTCAGATTATCCATGAATATTATTTGAGTCTTTCCTGAATTCTTATATGCATGATTTCATATCTTTGCAAGTCTCTTCGAGTTATTGGTTTGGTTTGGCCAACTAGATTGGTAATTCTTGCAATAGGAGAAGTGCTTAGTTTTGGGTTCAATCTTGCGGTGTCCTCACCCAGTGACAAAGTAGGGGTAGCGAGGCACATATTGTATTGTTGCCATCAAGGGTAAAAAGATGGGGTTTTTCATCATATTTCTTGAGTTTATCCCTCTACATCATGTTATCTTACTTAATGCATTACTCTGTTGTTCATGAACTTAATACTCTAGATGCAGGTAGGAGTCGGTCAATGTGTGGAGTAATAGTAGTAGATGCAGAATCGTTTCGATCTACTTGTGACGGACATGATGCCTATATGCATAATCATTGCCTTGTATATCTTCATAATTATTCGCTTTTCTATCAATTGCTCGACAATAATTTGTTCACCCACCGTAATACTTGCCATCATGAGAGAAGCTATCTAGTGAAACCTATGGCCCCCGGGTCTATTTTCCATATTATACTTTCAGATCTAAAACAAAAAATACCAAAAATACTTGTTGCACTATTTTTACTTTTAGTTTTACTTTCCGTTCAAGCATCCTATTATATCTATATCTATTAGATCTTAGCCTTACAAGTAACCGTGAAAGGATTGGTAACCCCTTTATAGCGTTGGGTGCAAGAGTTTGATTATTTGTGCAAGTACATCCATTGGTGACTCGCTTGTATCTCCTACTGGATTGATACCTTGGTTCTCAAAAACCGAGGGAAATACTTATCTACATTGCTGCATCAAACCGTTCCTCTTCACGGGAAACCAACGCATGCTCGAGAAGTAGCATCTTGCCTTGATCGTTCGTTGGGTTTGTTCAAATGACGAAGGGTTCAGCTGCTACCGCTTGTGCATAAGTCAAGGGCACTAGGTACCCGTATCCTAGTGCACCGACAGGAGCCCCGGGTCTAGCCCACACGCGCTCACCAAGTGTTGTTGGGTCAAACCCAAAATTCATGCACAGACGTGCAATGTGCGGGGGTAACTGCCAATTTATTGGTCAACACTAACCCACTACCTCATGCCATTTCGGTCACGTGCACCGCATGCATAGCAGAGAGGTAGCGCTGGGCGCACATGACTTAAAGCCTTGGTCATGGCAGAAACCACAATGCCATGGATTGGAGCAATCACTACAGGCATCAGGCACTTTGCCGTCAGCCATCCTGGATGGCAAAGGCATGAATCCCGGACGGGAAAGGCTTTGCCGTCCGCCAGCAGACGGCCAATAGTCTAGCTGAATAAGCCACGGTAAAGGGTGCTTTGTCGTCCGCTGGCGGACGACAAAGACCTTTGAATCTTTGTCGTCTGCCAGCAGATGGCAAAGGGCCTGGACGGCACACGCGGAAACTTAGCTTCGTTAGGGGGCTTAACGGCGTGCTTTGCCGTCCGCTGGCAGACGACGAAGACCTTAGGTCTTTGCCGTCTGCTAGCGGACGGCAACGCACTTTTTTTTGCTGGCCTAGGTTGGTTCTTTTCCTTCCACTAGCAGACGACAAAGACCTAAGGTCCTTTGCCGTCTGCCAGCGGACGACAAAGAACCAACCTAGGCCAGCCCCAGGTTGCATAGGTAGCTGCCACGTGGCCACTTTGCCGTCTGCCAGTGGACGGCAACGCTCTTTGCCGTCCGCCAGTAGATGGCAAAGTGGCTATATAGCCCCTGTTTTTTTCTTAAAATCATCCAATTTGAAACATATATATCCAACAATATCACATATATATCCAACAATACAAGCATACCAACAATAAGTTGAAACAATCATATACCAATAATAAGTTCCAACATATATACAAGTTTCCAACAGCACACAATGGTTTCCAACAACATATCCATACATACGTATCCAAAACAAGTTTCCATAAACACAAAGGAAGCAGAAGTAGAAGAGTACAGTCCATCGGTGCACTCTTCCTCATCTATAGCAAATCTGCAAAGTAGGAAATATGGTAGTTAGAAGAATAAGAAGACTAGCTAGAAGAAAAAGAAGAAAAAGAAGAAGAAAAAGAAGAAGAAGAAAAAGAAGAAGAAGAAAAAGAAGAAGAAGAAAAAGAAGAAGAAGAAGAATTTATCCTCTCTTTATTTTTCTCCTCTCATCTCCTTTTCTCCAAGGTAGTAATGCCATTTTGTAGCTAACTAAGCATATCAAGTCATTTTGGAGGAAATTTTTTTGCTAAGTAAGGTCATTTTATAGCTATCCTAGGTAGAATATATCATTTTGGAGGTAAGTAAGGTTATTATGTATTTTTGAGTAAAATAAGCGAAGTATAGGTCATTTTGGAGCTAAACCAAGGTTATTATGCCATTTTTATCTAAGTGAGCATATTATGTCGTAAATGAACTAGCTTAGCTAATTATAGATCATTATTGAGCTATTCTAGGTAGTTATGCCATTTTGTACCTAAGTGAGCTAATTATGTCATAAATGAACTAGCTAAGCTAGCTATAGATCATTATTGAGCTATAGTAGGTAGTAATGCCATTTTCTAGCTAACTAAGAATATCAAGTCATTTTGGAGGAAAATAATTGTAAGTACAGGTCATTTTATAGCTATCCTAGGCAGAATATACCATTTTCTAGCTAACTAAGCATATCAAGTCATTTTTGAGGAAAATAAGCTAAGTATAGATCATTTTGGAGCTAAGTAGGTCATTTCTTAAGCTAAGTATGCATTTGTTAATGAAAACACTTGGGAAAACTTACCATCAACACGAAGGTGAAGGACCGGTAGGGTTTGGGCCAGGGTGAGACGTAGAAGGACCGGTCGGGGTTCCGGCAGACGCAGAAGGATCGGTCGATGCTTGTCGGGAGGCACGCTGCACGAAAGATCATTTGCAATGTCTCCTTAGCATGATGCAACTCAAATGTGAATACCAGTAACTAATGACCATTTAAATGAAACTCACCATGGGTGCTATAGCAATATGGGGCATCGTCGGAGGGGTCTGACCATTGTTCTGGCACATTGTCTGCACGTTTTTTTTTCATGAGTCATTCATATTAGTTAGTGATGAAACGAACATTACGTGCATGATTTGGATAATATGCAGGAGAAACTTACCACGAGGAGCTCGTATAGGGCCCGGTGAGACGCGTCGTTCTGGTTCCTCTCCTCCTCAAACAACATAGCTGTCCTCGCCTCCATGTCCCTCTCCCTCTATGCCGCCTGCCTGTTTGCCTCCGCCAGAAGCTCCTGGGCACTAGCCTCAATGGCGAGCTCCATTGGCCGTGGATGTGGCGTTATCTCAGGATCAGAGCTCGTCTGGCGCTTCTTGATCTCTGGGAGAGTTCTAGGACACCGTATCAGTCCATCCCCAATGGCTGTCGAGCCATGGGGCCTCCCACGACCAGATATCATCACGAGCTCTGGATCAAAAGGACTCTGGCTCGGGTTGAAGTCCTCCCCTTTCCTCGCCTTCCCAAAATCTCTGTACCTCACGAGCTTGTTGTGGGAGGAGATGTTGCTGAAGCTCTCTGGATGACTGAGGTCATCCTCAGAGAATGCCTTGGCCTTCTTCTACGAGGCAGTATGGGCCATGGCATAGAGGTCGAACAGAGGTGGCACCTCCTTCTTGTTTTCTCTCGCCTAAAAGAGGTGAACACAATATTTGTTAAGGGCTCAAGCTAGAATGAAGAATGAAATTGCATGAATCATGAAGCAAACCACATACCCAGTTATCCCTGTACTCAAACAGGTTGGAGCTCCCTTGATGGTGTGGCACACCTCTCATTTGGGCATGCTTCTCCTTGGCCTTGTTGTGTTCGGCTAGCCATTCGGGAGAGCACCACTCATCCACCAATGCCTCCCAACAGTCCATCCTATCCGCACACCATCTCGGGGGCACCTAAGTTAGACATGGGAAATTTCAGCGCTACGCCTACGAATCAAATCAAAGAAACTAAGTACATGGCCTTAAGAATAAATAATTACCTTCATAAACTTCTCCTTACTCAGATAATTTTTGAGGCACTTCTTCTTGGCCCTCTTAATGTTACTCGAGGCGTAGTAGTCTCGAATAGCCTGCACCCGAGCCTCGTGCCGTAAGTTCTGAAGTAGGCGCTTGCACTCGGCTTCGAGAACAACAACCGCTCTCGCCTCGTCTTTCTCAAGACACCTGCAGAAGGTTTGCAATCAAACAAGACAACACATTAGACACTGATTAGTACAATCACTAGGTGTTGTTGATTTTTAATTTTCTAAAGGAGAAATTACCCAAAAGCGACGGATCACAATGTCAGCCACCGTCTCGCACAAGACACCACCGACCATCTCCTCAGGTGGGGCTGGGGCAGCCTTGTATAGCTCCCAGGTCACTGCTACCTATGGAGCCTCACCCTCACCGGGTAACTGGACCTTCCCCGGGAGGGGTGCCGGAGAAGCACACCAAGGACCTGGTTGGGCTTGCGGACAACACTCTTGTATTTCCAACCCCTACAGTATGACAAGGCCAACACATTAGATATTAATTTGAAGAAACATGAAGGCAAAATTTTACAAAAGAGTAAATGCACTTACTTCTCCACATTAGGCGTAGTCAACCACCTCTGCTCGTGGGTCGTCGGCATGGGAGGCAGCTTTGTACAACCACGCAGGTAGACCTTCTTTCCTTCCTCAACCAGATCGCCCTCGCTATAGGTGTCCTCAGACAAGTAATTGTCCTCGCCACCATCAGCATGGCCACTAGTGTCCGGAGTCACGTGGGATGAAGGCTCTGGGACCCGAGTCTCCTGGGACGAAGACTCTAGGACCGGAGTCTCCTAGGACGAAGGCTCGGTGACCCAAGGCTTGTCGACCCGGGGCTCGTGGACTGGAGTTCGAGACGGGTCCAAGTAAGACGGGTCCACCTGAGACGGAGCACTCCGGTGGTCGGGAGAATCAGCTGGGGGTGGCGGCGAGGAAGGCGCAACAGCCTTCCTACCTCTAGCACCTCTCTTCGTCTTCCCCCGACCTCTCCCGGTCGAAGAAGAAGCGCCCGCTGGTGTCTGCATGTTGTGTACCAGCGCTCTCCGGAGTTGCTGGGGTGGAATAATAGCACCCCTCCCAGCACGCGCCGAGGAAGGAGGCTCAGAGCGCTCTCGACCCCCGCCCACCATCTGTCAACACCTGCAATGACAAAGAGTGAACGAAATTAGTTCAACATAAAAAAAATTGAATACCTAATAACATGAACTAATTAATAATATATATGTACATAATAATAATTGAATACCTCACATTACTAATATTAATCTTCATCATCTATATATGCTCCGGGATCAATAAATGCATAATCATCATCACTATCAGTAATGACGTGCTCATCAGCATCATCAATAAATGCATCAACATGTGGAAGGCCTCTATGTAATCGTTCAAGAATTGTCAGGTCATCCGCAGCAGTAACCTCTTCTTCTTCCGTCTCTTCTTGTTCCTGCTCAGGGGTGAAGTCGGGTTCACTGTCGCTCTCGACCTCAATGTTCTGGGGTGAAGTAGAGCGGTTCTTGAAGCGTTTTTTGGAAACACGTGTTTCTTGGAAGAATTCTCCTTCATATGAGTCTGGGTTAATGTGAGGTTCATAATCATCTTCATTGAGGGGAGGTGGTCTAAAATGTGGCAGCACATCATAAACGACATCCCAACCTTTCAAATTTGGATCTGTTTGGCAGGCCCACGGATAGAAAACTTGGGTCGCCTGTTGAGCCGTAATATAGACATCGGGAACATCTAAATGGGTGCTTTGTTTGATTTCGACTAGCCCTATATGTTCATGAGTCCTTCTAGTCTCCTTCGGCTGGAACCAATAACATTTGAAGACTACGACGTTTGGTGGATTTTTACCAGAGAATGTAAGTTCATAAATTGCTTCAACTCTTCCATAATACTCGACCCCTCCTTCGCCGATAGCGGAGACACAACAATTTGTAGACTTTCGGTCGGCCATAGATAGCTCTTTGCCAAAAGTACGAAAGCGATACCCGTTGATGTCGTATTTGTCAAATGAACGGACCGTAAAGTCAAAACCATTAGCTACTTGTCTCAATTCGGAGTCCATCCGATAATTTGGTGACGTATCGACTGTATCACATATCCGGGAATAAGAGCATTTCAGAGGAATTAGAAGTTGTGAAACAATGTACCGAGAACTTACTCGATGTACGGCCGCACTTCTCTTAGGTTGTTGAAGATATACAACAAAATGGTCCGCCATTCTTCGACATCCAACCCTATTGATTTCGAAGCACCGGCTGGTGCGAGCTTCCCTTTGAATAGGCTGAGGTTGGATCGACCTTTTTCATGGTCGCCATCATTGTACTGATGCGGATTATGCAATTGACCATTCTAGGCTGTGTAGTGTGATGTCACAAAGTTTGCCGCCTCGTTAGTAATGAATGCCTCGGCCATTGATGCTTCAACTCTACGTTTATTTTTACATTTTGCTCGAAGCATCTTCTTCATCCTCTCAGTTGAGAAGCACCAACGATTTTGCACGCCCCCCCAAACCTTGCCTCGATCGGGAGATGAAAAATCAAATGCTGCATTGGATTAAAGAAGCCCGGTGGAAAGATCTTTTCTAACTTGCAGATCAACTCCAGCGCCAACTCTTCCAGTTCATCTAGCACGTCAGGCGATAGTTCTTTCGCACAAAGAGCACAGAATAAATAGCTCAGCTCTGCCAGTACTAGCTATTCATCCTCAGGGATAAAACCATGCAACATCACCGGCATTACCCGCTCAAGCCATATGTGCCAATCGTGACTCTCGAGACCAAATATTTTCAATTTGTCAAGACTCACTCCCCTCGTTAGATTCGCTGCATACCCATCGAGGAACATCAACTGCATTTTCACCCACAAGATCATTTCCCTCATAGCTGGCCTTCCAAGATTGAACCATGCCTTTGGCTTCCTCCAATTCTTCTTTCCTTTCGGTTATCGAATGTTTTGTAACAGTCTATCACATAGAGCCTCCTGGTTGACTCTAGCCTTAGGATTATCCTTCGCCTTCCCCTCTATGCCGAACAATGTACCAAAAAGGGCCTCCGCGATATTCTTTTCAGTGTGCATCACGTCGATGTTGTGTGGGCAAAGGAGGTCTTTAAAGTAAGACAGATCCCACAAACATATCTTGTGAGTCCAGGCATGTTCCGTATTATACCCTTTGAAATACCCTGGACAATCTGGATCCGGCTCGAGAGCGTTTATCTGATCCAGAATCTGTTGGCGTATCAACGCAGGTGGTGCAATGTTTTTGACAACTCTACCTTTGATGAAATTCTTCTTGTCTTTTTTTGAACTTATGGTCAGGATCCAGGAACTGTCCATGCATGTCGAAGCAAGAAAACTTGCGACCCACCTCTAGCCAACAGAACTGAAGAGCTGCCTTGCATGTGGGGCACGGAAACCTTCCATGCACACACCAGCCAACGAATAACGCATACGTCGGCAAGTCATGCATCGAGTGCATGTACCACACATGCATTTTGAAGTTCTTTTTTGTAGTGGTGTCGTATGTCTTGATCCCATTATCCCAGGCTTCTTGCAATTTATCCTTAAGTGGTTGCATGTACACATTCATATTCTTCCCCGGATATTTGAGCCCTGGAATTATCAACGTCAGGAAAATGTTCTTTCTTTTCATAATCTCTCTGGGGGGGGGGGAGATTGAGTGGAATGACAAATACAGGCCAACAATTGTATTGTGCTGCTGTCATACCATACACATTGAACCCATCCGTGCTGATGGCAACTCGAGGATGCCTTGGATCTACCGCTTTATCCTTATGTAATGCATCGAAGTGCTTCCACGCAAAAGCGTCTGAATTGTGTCCCAACATCGGATTCCCATCTGCAGCCAGTTCTGTTCTTTTGCCCAATTTGTGCCACATCATTTGTCTAGCCGTCTCTTCGACCATGAAAAGCCGTTGAAGTCTTGGTATGATTGGTAGATACCAAAGAACATTAATGGGGATTTTGGTCTGACTCTTCTCACCCATACCGTTGTCTACTAGAACATACCTGGAAGCATTGCAAATAGGGCAATAGTTCAAGCCCGCATACTCAAGCCTAAATAAGGCACATCCATTCCCACATGCATCTATCTTCTGATAGGGCATCTTAAGCGCACGTAGGATTTTGTCCGACTGGTACAGGTTTGGTGGCAATACATGGCCTTTGGGTAGAAAGCGTCCAAATATCGTCATCATCGCATCGTAGCATTCTCTACCCAGGTTGACTGAGCCTTTAGAGCCATTACTTGCGCGGTGGCATCCAGCTGACAAAGCTCAGTGTGCTCGTGGAGAGGACATTTTGAAGACTCCAACATTTCAAAAAAGGCCTTTGCAGATTCCTCCATCTCATCATCCGAATCCCGAGCATCATCAAAGTCTTGCACCATGTCTTCGATCCCGGTACCATCCTCGTCGGTGCGACGACGAAGCACCTCAGCTCTGGCACGTTGGACAGAGTCACCATGAAATGTCCAAACCATATAATTAGGCGTAAAACCCCACTTCTGCAAGTGTTTGATCATTTCAAACTCTGGCTTCTTCTTACAGTTGTCGCAATCGATACAAGGGCACCAGGTTGTTTTCTGTCCATTTGCAAATGTGACTCTCACAAACTCCTTGGTTTTTGTTAACCATTCACGGGTCATGTCTTTCTGACTAGTGTGACCAGTGTACATCCACCCACGATCACTCATCCTGCCTAGCTACTGCAGACACACAAAATATATACATAATTCAGCAAACCATATTCATCAGTTAATAGAGTTTGTCAGTTTCATTATGTCGATGCAACCTAGATGCTAGTAGGTAAAGATAGGTCCTAATCCCACCCGAGTATGTGTAGATTGGGTTCGTTTTCCCATGCTCCGCTCCGGATCCGACGCACAATTTCGGCAGCACCTCCCCGCTGTTCTCCTGATACACGTCTCGGCAATAAGTAGAGAGGATGTGTACCCGGAGAACAATAGGGAGGCACTAACCAAATTCTGCATTGGATCTGGAGCAGAGCATATGGGAAAACGAACCCAATCCACACATACTCGGGCTGTCCATGGATAACGTTGGACAATTCGAAAGAATCACAGTTATAAATATGCTAACGAATGCATATTTATAGATGTAACCCTTTCGAACGGGAGACGCATTGTGGTCACGCATACTGATGATTGAACACACCTATATCTAGCAAGTTTCATCAGCATGAAGATCGGAATAGAGGAAATGAAGGGTGCAGGAGGAGATGTCATTTGTGCTCACCCACGAATGCAGGGGCGGAGCTCGTCGAACGCACGGGGAGGTCGTCGAACACCAGACCCTCCCAGCGACGAAACAACTACACATTTAAATCCACGTGATCAACATAAATATGATGTTATGTACAACAAAATCGAAAAATATATGACCTAACTCATAATTCACAAATATATGACCCGTGTCGGGGTCGGGGTGTCGTGCCGGGGTCGGGGTGTTGGGGGTGTCGTGTCGAGGCCGGGGTGCGATGTCGTGGTCGGGGGTGCTGTGTCGGGGTGTCGGGGTCGGGGTGCCGTGTCGGGGTGTCGGGGTGTCGTGTCGGGGTCGGGGTCGGGGTCGGGGTATCGTGTTGGGGTCGGGGTGTTGGGGGTGTCGTGTCGGGGTCGGGGTGCTGTGTCGTGGTCGGGGGTGCCGTGTCGGGGTGTCGGGGTGTCGTGTCGGGGTCGGGGTGTCGGGGTGTCGTGTCGGGGTGTGGGGGGGTGTCGTGTTGGGGTTCGGGATGCCGTGTCGTGGTGTCAGGTCGGGGGTCGGGGTGTCGGGGTGTCGTGTCGGGGTCAGGGTGTAGGGGGTGTCGTGTCGGGGTCGGGGTGTCAGGGGTGTCATGTCGTGTTGTCGGGGTGTCGTGTCGGGGGTCGGGGTGTCGGGGGTGTCGTGTCGGCGATCCTCGACCCGGTTACATCGGCACTAACGCACCCTCCTCCTCCTCCTCTTCTTCTTATTCTCCTTCTTCTTTTTCTTCTTTTCTCCTCCTCCTCCTCCTCCTTTTCTTCTAACTAACTAACTATACCTAAATTACAAATAACTAACTAACCACACCTAAATTACAACTAACTAACTAACTAGACCTAAATTACAACTAACTAACTATACCTAAATTACAACTAACTAACTAACCACACCTAAATTACAACTAACTAACAAACTACACCTAAAAAATGAAAAAAAGAGGGGGAGGGGGCTCACCGGTGTGGGGCAGCGGCCGGCAGGGGGGCGTCTGCGGCGGCCGGCGGTGGGGGTGAGTGGCGCGGGCGGCGGGGGGGGGGGGGGGGCACGGACGGGGAGGCGTCCGGTCGATGGTGGGCACGGGCGGCGGGGGTGGGGGCGCGACGGGGGCGGGGGTGGGCGCGGGCGGCAAGGGTGGGGGCGGTGAGGGAGCGGGTGGCGGGGGCGTGACGGGGCCGGTAGCGGGGGCGCGACGGCGGTCGGGAGCATGGGGGCGGGGCGGCGGCCGGCGCGGGGGCGCGGTGGGGGGTGGGGGCTGGGGAGATGGGTCGGGGGGGGGGGAGAGATGAGAGGCGTGGGGATGCGCCGTTAGCGGTTTAGGTATCCAGCTCTTTGTCGTTCCGCTAGCGGACGACAAAGAGGTGGGGTGGTGGGTCGTTACAGTACTGCCGTCAACTGGACCCCACCCACCTCTTTGCCGTCCGCTCACCAACGACAAAGAATCTTTGCCGTCCGCTAGCAGATGGCAAAGAGCTGGCAGATGGCAAAGCCCATCTTTGTCGTCCGCCAACTCTTTGTCGTCTGCTTTGTGCTAGCTAATGGCAAAGACTCTCTTTGTCGTCTGCTAGCCGACGACAAAGAGCTGGCAGACGGCAAATTGTCTGATTCTAGTAGTGAATGGGCCAGTTACCTATTCGCACATGGTTGTGGGTAGTGGAATTGGTGGAGACGGGCAGCAACCTTTGGAGTGGGGAAGAGCTTGTCCCCGCACCCTCCCCTATAAATTGGGAGGTCTCGAGAGGCGATGCTCATCCACCCTCTTCTTCTCCTTGAGTCCGAATCCATAGAGCTTGCTCCTCTGCCTCCTTGTCTTGAGCTGCGCTCGTCGCCAGCATGCCCAGGGGACGAGGGCGTCCTCTGGCTTCCGACGTGATGGCGAGGGCTTCCTGATAGGATCATGCCACCGCTTGAGCCATGCAGGAGGAGGGCGGTTCTAGTGCGTGTGGCGGAGGTGCTGGAAGGGGTCGAGGCCGACGCGAGACCCATGATCGGGGAAGATGGAGTGCTGCTTCTCTTCCTCCTCCGCCATCAAATCCTCCCCCTGTGGTGGGTCACACCGAGGGAACAGCGCTGGAGTTGGTCATCAAGCTGCCTGGTCCGCCCTGAAGCCACCTGCGTCTCCCTTGCCCTTTCGCCAGGGTGATGGAAGTTAATAAGCCACATGCGATGTGGTTGCGGGTGCATGGTTGATGCAACGGCACCATGCGAGAAGACGTCGAGTTCCTGGGGCGTCGTGTCATGCTTCTTAGGCATGGGTGGAAAACCTTCGCACGTACCCACAACTTCACGAGTCGGCATGCCCTTCGCTTCAAGTTGGTGGAGGACGACCTGCTCTTCGTCAAGATTTATGGGCATTCAGGCACTCGTCTTGGCTGATACAAGCAGATCTCGAGTGGTGTCGAAAGCTCCTCCTCGGGCAATAGTGATGAGGAGGACATTGTTGGTGAAGACAACGATGACGAGCCGCAAGCCATCAAGTTGAAGTATGCCGACTTAGACTCAAGCTGAGCATCGTTCGCACCATCACCGTCAGCTAAACCTCCCCCAGCAGGGCAATTTGTGGGGTTTCTTGACCTTGGCGCCACCTTCTCCCCCAACCGGATCCGGTAGGCTCGTGGACTTTGGCTTCGTCTTCCCTTCCGGTGGGCCTGCCGTCCACGCAATGCTGGTCCTGACGGGGTCAGGCTAGGCTTCTGTTGGAGCTCTTCTTTTATCCCCTTTAGTCTCGTTTCTAGGGGAGAAAGACAAATAAAGGATTATTAAAAAGAGGCGCCGTCTAATGTAACCTTTATCCAACTAGTATCGAAAATGAATCAGAAAGTGCTATCTTTCTTTCGCAAGTACTACCCCTTTCTTTCCTTGTTTATACCTTATTGGCACGTTTTGTCCTGGCTGCACAGAGCCACTTGCCAGATCATCACTTTAACACGAGTACTAAGAGGGAAAACGAGCCCCTCACAATAGGTTGGCCTTGTTCCTTGGCAGGGCTCCTTGCCGGCATCGGCGCAGGCCCCCCCCCCCAAGTTGTTAAACAAAAACAGGGGGACGGCTCGTTCCGACAAGGGTTTTCACCACGTGGATGACTCCACTACTCACAGTAAGGAAGAAACTAAGGATTTCCTTGAGGAATCGAAGGGCATTGAACTTGGGATATGTGATTATACTTATCTTTCCCAAGTAGTATCCCTCCTTCGAGTACGATGGGCCGTTATCCTTGTTTCTTCGCTTCTCTTCCCTGCTTCCCCGACGGTCAAACACGTAGGGTGAGAATAGTAACAAAGATTACAGGTTCATCAAGTACTCGAGAAAATCTTATAACTTAAAAGAGATAACACCGCAATCATAAAAATGCGTAATGAGGATGTAAAGTGATGATATGACACAATGCCTAGCTTTATTATTATTGCACAGGGTCTGCGCCTGGCTTTGCACAAATGGTTACATTCAACATGGACAAGGCTTGTACAAAAGGTGGCTGACGGTGACTGAGCCCGACAACCGCGCCTCACGGGTAGAACTAATGAAGATGCTTAATGTTCCATGTGTTAAGCAGCTTGGTGCCATCTTTGGTCTCCAGACAGACAACGCCAAGTCTGGTGACTCGTGCTACCCGGTAAGGGCCTTCCCACTTCGGCATCAACTTGTTGGTACCCTTGGCAGACTGAACTTGCCTGTAAGGGCATATTTCTCCCTAAGAGGTTTTGGTGATTGATAACAATACTTATGCGGACTAATCATGTGCATTTAGCATTTCAGATATCTCATATCGAGGCACAAGACGATTCGGTGCCCCTCGGAGTTTATCGAAGATGGTTGTTCTCTACGTTTCCTTTCGGTGGATTTGAGTCGTAGGAAATCCATACTATTAAGAGGGGGTCCGCTTCGGAAAGGTTTTGGTGGAATTAACACGTACACATCTATTCTATTGCACCACCTTTCCTTCGCTTCAATGGAGCTCCGGTCTGTTTTCCTTGTCTATGCAAAGTGAAGGCTTCATGGTGCTAGCTTTCAGTGGCTAGCGGTAATACCACTCATGGTAGTGGTAGTACCGTAGGGGCCCGTAGTAGTACCGTTGTCCTCAGCCTTGGTGCGGTAGTAGGTGTAGATGTAATTTTTTACATCTGCCCGCCTGCGGTAGTAGGTGCGGATGTAATTTTTTACATCCGCCCTCCTACGGTAGTACCGCAATTTGTTTTCGGTACTACCGTGCCGAACTTTTTCGAAGCCCCGACCTCAACGGAGGTAGGCACAGAAGTAATTTTTTACTTCCATGCATCTCCTGTGCCAGATTGTTACCGACCATGCGGTAGTACAGTATGGGCTTGCAGTAGTACCGCTCTGGCATTTTGGAGCATTGTGCCTCCACACCGCTCCAATGGAGACATACTTCCTCACAAGGGAAGGAATTGCGGTAACACATCCTCGTCTCCATCGGCTCCACTTTTGATTATCTCTTGCCTTTAATTCTTGCAAGTTATTATTATGCCGTATCCCTTGCTCGCTTGTGTGGTTGTTGTGATTAGCATCATATAGGTTGCTCACCTAGTTGCACATCTAGCCAACCTACTTGTTGTTAAGCCTAAATTGTTAAAGAAAAGCTAAAAAGTGTTACTTGCATATTCACCCCCTTCTAGTCAACCATATCGATCCTTTCAATTGGTATTAGAGCCACGTCTCTTCATTAAGGGTTTCACCACCCTTAGAGTATGGCTGGCGAAGAGGCTCGTGTGGGAGAACTTCCCGAGGCCATGGGAGTGAACACAGTCTTTCGTGAGGAATTGAGTGAGGCCATGTCCTACGTAACGACGGAGGTCAAATCCATGTTGAACGAATTCCTTGATAATCTTAAACTTTCCACCGATGCGGTTCAAGTGGTTAATCCCAATAACTCGACATCGGATGTCAACTTCGGTAAGGAGGGGGCTAGTGCTGATAAGGATAATCGCTCTCAAGGAATTAATGGGTTGGGGAGCTTTGCCTCAGTTCCCCCTCCTGTGGTCTATGGAGGACGGGTGCATCCACCTCATATAGTTAATCACGGTCCTCCTCCTAAACTTGTGAAGAATGATTTTGCTAACTGGGTTTTTAGTATCCAGTCTCATTTAGATCACAACTCAATTCATCTCATAACAGTCATTGAAGAAGGATACTACCCTCGTGATCCATTCAACCTCACTCCAAGAGAACAAGCGGATAAACAATTCTTCTTCTTTGTTCATACTCCAAGCCTCTGTTACCTCTAAAGACTTACCTCACTTGCTTCCTTTCACTATTGCTAAAGAGTGTTGGGAACACATTGTCTCCATGTACAAGGGCAGATCAAGCATACAACGGTCAAACTATGAAGTTGTCGTTGATCAGTCAGATGAGTTTGTAATGATAGAGGATGAGGAACTGCGTGAGCTCTATAGAAGGGTGACTACTCTCGTCGTTGCCTTCAAAGATCATGGCAGCAAGGATGTGGATGATAACGTGATCAAGCGTAAGTTTCTGAAGGCCATCATGCCCTACAACATGGCCATGTCCACTGTCATTCCTCAAAGATCGGACCTGTTGGAAGTATGCCCTAGAGGCAATAATAAATTAGTTATTATCATATTTCCTTGTTCTGATAATCGTTTATTATCCATGCTATAATTGTATTGATCGGAGACTTAAATGCATGTGTGGATACATAGACAAAACCATGTCCCTAGTATGCCTCTAATAGACTAGCTCGTTGATCAAAGGATGGTTAAGGTTTCCTAGCCATGGACATGAGATGTCATTTGATAATGGGATCACATCATTGGGAGAATGATGTGATGGACAAGACCCAAATTACAAACGTAGCATATGATCGTGTCAGTTTATTGCTGTTGTTTTCCGCATGTCAAGTATATGTTCCTATGACCATGAGATCATGCAACTCACTAACACCGGAGGGATGCTTTGTGTGTATCAAACGTCGCAATGTAACTGGGTGACTATAAAGGTGCACTATAGGTATCTCCGAAGGTGTCTATTGAGTTGGCATGGATCAAGACTGGGATTTGTTACTCTGTGTGACGGAGAGGTATCTCAGGGCCCACTCGGTAATGCAACATCACAACAAGCCTTGCAAGCAATGTGACTAATATGTTAGCCACGGGATCTTTCATTACGGAACGAGTAAAGATACTTGCCGGTAACGAGGTTGAACTAGGTATGGAGATACCGACGATCGAATCTCGGGCAAGTAACATACCGAAGAACAAAGGGAACGTTATACGGGATTGATTGAATCCTTGACATAGAGGTTCGACCGATGAAGATCTTCGTAGAATATTTAGGAACCGATGTGGACGTCCAGGTCCCGCCATTGGTTATTGGCCGTAGAGGTGTCTCGGTCATGTCTACATAGTTCTCGAACCCGCAAGGTCTGCACACTTAAGGTTCGGTGACGTTTCGGTAGTGTAGAGTTATGTATGGTGGTGACCTAAGGTTGTTCGGAGTCCCGGATGTGATCCCGGATGTCACGAGGAGCTACGGAATAGTCCGGAGGTAAAGATTCATATATAGGAAGTCCCAGTTTGGTCGCCGGAAAAGTTCCGGGCTCATCGGTAGTGTACCGGGAGTGCCGGTAGTGTACTGGGAGACCACCGGGAGAGGTATTTCGACCCAAGAGGCTTTATGGGCTGTAGGAGGATGAATACCATCCCTTAGTGGGCTGGTGGAAGTCCTACACAAAGCCCATGAGGCTGGGAATAAAATATCAAAAGGAAAAAGGTGGAAAAAGGCAAAAAAGGGCCAAATAAGGAGTCCTAATCCTACTAGGAGTGGAGGAGGAGGACTCCTCCCTCCTTGGTTTGGCCGACCCAAGGGCTGCCTTTCTGGCAGCCAAGCCTCCTCCTCCTCTCCTCCTATATATACTAGAGTATTTTAGGGTTTTGGCACAAGATTTTCAGCCACGTGCCACTCGTTCCTCGAGTGCATAGTTTCTCCTCTAGATCGGTTTTCTGCGGTGCTTAGGCGAAGCCCTACTGGAATAACTCCACCACCATCACCGGAGCGCCGTCATGCTGCCGGTGAATTCTTCCTCCTCTCCGCCTCCTCTTGATGGATCAAGACGGTCGAGATCGTCATCAAGCTGCACGTGTGCTGAACGCGGAGGTGCCGTCCGTTCGGTACTAGATCGGAAGGATCGTGATCAAGGCCACGGGAAATTCGTGATCGGATCGCGGGACGGATCGTGACGAGATCTCGGGTCGGTTCGTGATTGGTTCGCGGGACGGTTCGTGATTAGATCGCGGGACGCTCGGCGATTTGGATCGCGACGAAGTACGACTACACCAACCGCGTTTCTCAACGGTTCCCGCTTAGCGATCTACAAGGGTACGTAGATCCACTCTCCCTCTCGTAGATGCTCATCACCATGGATAGGTTTGCATGTGCGTAGGAAACTTTTTGTTTCCCATGCAAAGTTGCCCAACAGTGGCATCATGAGCTAGGTTAATGGTTCGATGAGATCTCGAGTAGAACACAAAAGGTTTGTGGGCGTTGATGCTTAGATTGCTTCCTCCCTTGGTCGTGTTTTGGTTCAGCGGTATTGTGGGATGAAGCGGCCCGGACTAACCTTACTCGTACGCTTACGAGAGACCGATTCCCTCAACTGCACTTGTTGCAACAGATGGCTAGCGGGTGTCAGTTTCTCCTACTTTAGTTAGATCGGATTCGACAAAGGCGGTCCTTGAGAAGGTTGAAAAGCAAACTAGTGTATCACCGTTGTGGTTTATGCGTAGGTGAGAATTGTTCTTGCTAGATACCCGTAGCAGCCACTGTAACATCCCGAATTTTGGAATGTTAAAATAAATTTAGAATGAATGTTTGTTGGTTTGAGTGATTGAAAGTGAGTGAAATTTGAAACTTTTGGAAGTTTTGAAAGTTGAATGAGAGGGAATGAAATGACTTTCCCAAACTTTCACTTTGCATCTCTGCTCATCAAGAATTCAGATTCATTTCATCACAAAACCTCAGAGTGAAGATGACATGACTTCTTCCATTCAATGAAATGAAAAGGGATTTGAAAAGAATTTGAATTTCATTTGAAAATATTTCAAATTCAGAAACTTTATGCAACTCAATGATTTTCATGAGAGAAGATAATATGACTTCTTCAAATTATATGAAATATGAGTTGGAAGTTTAAAAGAAGGACTTGAAAGAGCTTCTAAAAACCTCTGAATTATTTTGAAAAATCCATTTCATATTTGGTCACTATTCAAAACTTTCAAAACATTCAAAACCATTGACAAAGTTTTGAGAGGAATAATATGACACTCCAAACGGGGAATCATTTGAACCATCTTTGAAATTATAAAACTCAGGAAAACTATTTCTGAATTATTTTCTATTAAGTTTCAAAGCCATTTTGAAAGTGGTTTTAAAAATTTATTTTTCTTCAAAATTAAAATATATGGAAAATAGGGTAAAATGATTTCTTTCAAAATAAAAATGAAGAAATCTAAATTTGAAGTCATTTTGATATTTTCAAAATGTTTTAATTGCATTTTTTAAATAGTAGCACTGTTTGAATTTTTTTATGATTCTGTAAGTGTTTTATTTTACTCTGAAATTATGTTCATGATTTAGGAAATCTTTTTCCGGTCATTTTGATATATATATTCACTATGTTTGTAAACGTTTTGAATGCTTTAAATGTGTTTGAAAACGCTCTGGAAATTATTAAAAAGAGAAATTAACGCGTGTATTAAAACAGGCCAGCCCACTGCCTTTAAGATCCGAATTCTCTCCGTAATGGTCACCCCTGACCGCGCCCTTTTTCTTCTCCCTCTGACGCGTGGGACCCGCCGTCCGACCGCAAACATCGCCGGTCATCCTCCTCCTCCCACGTGTCCGACGACCACCGGCGATCTCTCCCGCGGATCTCTCCCCTCGTGCCTTCCCCGACCACCCGCGAGCCCCTATAGGTACCCCTGCCTCTCCTCTCTCCATTCCCCCAGTTTCCCCCTCGTCCGAGCCCCTCTCCTCGCCGGAATCCGTCGCCGGAGCAACCGGTAGCCACCGCACCTTTTGCCCTCGTAACCGTTGCCACACCCGTCCCCGAGCCTTCCTGAGGCCTCCGACGACCTCCCTGCACTCGTGCACACCTCCCCACCTCTCTGCTTCGCCAGAGACCCACCGGAGCCGCCACCCCACCACCCTCGCCGGAATTTCCCTCGGCCACCACCATCCCGAAACCATCCCGAGCTCGTGCACGTCGACTCCGTCATCCCCGAGTCCCTCCGACGCCACCTACCTCGACGACGTCCTCGCCCGCGTTGGACGGAGCCATCCCCGATGCCGGAGGACCACCGGAGACGCCTCCTCATTGCCTCCACCTCCTTGGCCTCGCCGGAAGAACCATCGTCGGCGACCCCCTCCACTGTGAGCTCCTCTCCCCCCGTGTGTGCGTTGGATCTGGATCCAACGATCCAGATTATAACAAATAAAAACCCCGAACCGGTACGCGTTATACTCCGGTCATCCGCCCGAAACTCCCTAGCACACGCACCCCTGGACAAATCACAGAGCGACACGTCACCCCCTGACCGTTAGTTAGGGAATTTTCATTTTCTGTTTCTTTTTTTTCAAAACAGATTTTCTTCTATTTTTGTTTTAATCGTATCTTTTATGTTTTTATGTTTTTTAATTTAATTCTTTTTGCATTAGGTCAAAAATTTCACCTAGTTTCTGTAGATATAATATTTGACTATGTTTGAATATTTTAAATTCGAATTTGAAAAGATTTGATTTAAATTTTGTTTTTTAAATATCTTGAGTTCTAAAATGAATTTTGAGTTGATTCTTTTTGCTACTTGTCACGAGTGATCCTAGTTATCAGTAGGTAAAGTTTGAGAATTTTTTAGAATAAAATTGATTAGGGTTTTAACTAAAAACAGAATCTGTTTAGTTTCCTATTAGTTTAATTAGATTGATTTACTTTGTTTTGTTTTGAAAATCTGAATATGATTTACATTATGTTTTAGATTTCATTTAGTTCTGTTGTTCTAAATTTAGGATTTATACTTGCTGTTAATTTTTTTTTTGCTTAGTTTATTACTATGTTGTTATAGGAACATTATTTTTTTAACTAAGCATAGTTTGGTAAAAACAGACTAGTTAGTAATAGTTAATTTTAACAAAATTTTAAGTAATTAGATTCTGTTTTCAAATGAAATCTGTAGTAATTCTTTTCTGTTAAGAAATGTTTTAAACAAAAATACTTTAGTTTTACTCTATTATTATAGGAAACTATATTTTCTTCATTAGGTAATGTTTAATAAAACAATTTAGTTTTAGTAGAAACTCATTTCACAAAAGTTTTAGATGATTTAATTCTGTTTTATAATAAAGATTTTATTTAATTACTTTCTGTTAACTTAGTTGTTTCATAATTTGTTTTTTTAGTTTATGGTTGTGCTTGTAGTTAAGTTCATTAGGCAAACACTCATGTTGTTTAGTATGTTGTTTTCATAGTTTTTACTTGTTCTTCGAAATTAATTCTTTTTGCTAGAAAAATATTTACTAAATTTCTTTTGTTATATTTTACTTTGTTTTTGGTTTTGTTTTGTTGAAAATAGTTGCTTATAGTGGGAAATTACCTTAGTTGCTTTTATGAAAACTTTGTTGATTTTGTCTTAAGTATTTCCTTCATCAACCTTGTTGCTTTGGTTTTGTGTTAATTTTGATTGTTAGAATTGATTGTTAGTATGATTGCTTATATGAATGCAATGCTTGTTTATATAGATTTTCATCGGAGAGTGACGAATAGTCTATCAGTTACTTCTGAGAGCGATATTATTCTTCATCAACAGTACAGGCAAGTTCACTTTGACCATCTTTTCATACCTATGTTTTATTGCATATAGTGACATAATTTCAACAAATCCCTCCCGTAGTGTTATTGAAATTCTTGTAGTTGAGTAGAATGCATGAGGTAGGAACCCACCACTTGTTACTAAAGCCCCGGGAACGCTAGTTAGTGCAATGCTATGCTAAAGTAGACGGGGTCTGGTATGAGTGTTCGTGAGTGGTGTGAAGAAGGACTCCACGTCAAAACGACGACTTCATGAAGGCTTTTTCAAGACCTGCATATTCAAGACCTCAAGACTTCGAGACTCGAGAAACAAGTTTTTCAATACACACTACTGGGTGAGGGATTGTTGAAACGGTACCCTGGAGAAACTAGTGGATTTGCCTAGGTGTTGTTGGAGATGGCCAGTATTCACGCGGAAAGCCTCACCCAGACTCAAAGAGAAGGGTGAATACTTCATGCCCGGAAGCTTACCTGTGTAGCCACAAGTCATTATGGGCTCTGTCTTGGTTGATCTTTGTTGTGACTCTGCTGGGCAGTGCTACGAGATGTAGTCGACGTTAGGATTGGATGGGCACTGTCGGACAGTCAGGGAAACACTCTGAAAGACCATGTTTCTTTCATCCTATTCTCAAACACCAGGTAGTGCGAGGACTTACCAGGAGGGAAAGAATCTTGTGGGTAAAGTACACAACACTCTGCAGAGTTAAACCTAATCGATTAGCCGTGTCCCCGGTTACGGACAATTTGAGCTTCTAGACTTGGATCTATCTCTGAACTCTCAACACTGGACTGATAACTAATTGTGGGCAACTTAATGATACTTATGGGCATTGAGACATTGGTTGGCGGAACCATGTCATGATAGGTAACTCCATAGTGAAATTCCTGATATTCGTTTGTTGTAGGAAAATAAAATCAACTTTTATGCAAAAACTTAGCCACAGAGCCATAAAGCCTTATTGCATATAGTATAGTTTCTATCTTCTGTTCTGCTATGGTGATATTGCCGGCATATTCAAAATGCTGACCTACATGGCTGCAACGTCTTATGTTGAAGATACTCTTCTACGACGGGTAAGAGTACGATTCAGGGTTACGGTCTACACTCAACTTGCCGTTGGTGTTATTGGGACTCCACTCCCGTTGACTGTATTCCGCTGCTATTTTAAGGTATATATCAGTTTTACGTTATTTACATGTGATTGCACTTTGATATATACATTGATGTACTGTGTGTGCCAGCATACCGATCCAGGGATGGCACAGAACACACAGAGGCTTGACTCGTTTTGAGTCGGGTCGCTACAGAAATGGTATCAGAGCACATGTTGACTGTAGGACGTGACTCTAGAAACTGGAAAGCCCTTAGGAAATGATTTCTCAAAAAAAATCTTTTTTTTTCAAAAGACCCTTTACTTCTCATCTTATTTGAGTCTTATCAAATGATCTCTCTTACCTCAAATAGTTAGACAATACCCTTTCCCCTTGACCACACTAAGGATCAGATGAGACCACTTCGACAAGGACCAGATATCAAAACAACTGATGGTCACTTCAAAGTAAAGAAGATTTCACCATGCATTAGAAGAGTTGAAGCTACACGAGTTGAAGACTGTGAAGACGCAAAGAAATTGAAGACCATGAAGAATTTCCAAGATATTATGCCCTAGAAGACCAAACCCCTGTTGTATAGTTACGTTAGATACGATGATTTTGTGAGCTGTCATTTGTGTGTAATTTTCGACAGCCACAACTAAAATCTATTTTCAAAACCATTATTTGTATTGTGTGTACCCCCTCCCTTTTCTCTCTCTCGTATCTCATCCCAAAACCTTGACCCCAATAGATGATGATTGAAGCTGGACTTGTGTATTCTGGATCAATGACTCGGTTAGAGACAGAAGAATGGATGCAGAACATGGAGGATCACCTAAGGAGTAGCCTTGTTACAAGGAACAAGATGGTCCAATATGCTCTTCGATACTTTGCAGAAGGTGCTGCAAATTGGTGGAAGATGCATGGAGATATCCATGATAGGCAGGAATCAATCACTTGGGAAGTATTCAAGATGACTTTGCAAGGATCCCATGTTGTTACCAACACCCAGAAGCCCCGTTGCAAAGAGGTGAAGAAGATTGGTGCCTGCAAGATATGTGGAGAGATAGGACACACCCAGGCAGAACACAAGGATGGATGCCCTTACTGTGAAGAGAATCACCCTGCCGAGGACTGCCCAACTGGGCAAGTGACATGTTTCTTGTGTGAAGGAACTACACATTACCCTGCTCAATGCCAAGTGTACCCCAAGGTACAAGAAGTCATCAAACAGCAGAAGAAAGCCATGAAGAATGCCTTCAGAGAAAAAATTGGAGAACTTGTGAAGAAGGAAGATGATGAAGACCCTAATGGAGAAGGATTAACCAGGTTTTACTCAAATGCCTGCTATACATGTGGAGAAGAAGGACATTTCTCACAGGATTGTACGAAGGAAAGAAAAGAGTACCTGGAAAACTTCCCGGTAGAAGAAGTGGAGTTTGATCCATGGGAAATTGAAGTGTTGATCAGACAAAGAACCTCACGAAGAGACAAGCCCCTGAACAGAAGGAGCTGAGTCATATTCGATGTTTCAAGTGTAAGGATATGGGCCACTATACCAATAAGTGCCCAAGAAAGGGACCAGAACTCCCAGGAGCAAAAACCAACATCAAGAAGCCCCGAGATATGTCAGAAATCATTTGTTTTCAATGCAAGAAGATAGGACACTACTCCTATACCTGTCCAGAGAAGAATGGCTAAACATGAGTAGTCTGAGTTTTGGATTCTGGATGTAATAAATGTAATAGGTAGCACTCTTACCATTTTGAAGTTATGTAACGGAAGTCTCAGAGTTTGTAATAAATTCATGAGTCAATGGAAATTATGGTGTCATGATTTATCTTATGTTGAAATATGTGAGTTGTTACTCTATGACCCAAGATCTCCGACCATTTTCGAGGATATGAGAAAATATGGTCTATGCAATCATGAGTACATTTTATTTTAAGTGGGGTAGTAACCACAGGGATAAATGAATGAAGAAAATACCATTCATGTTAAGGAGTTTGGATAAGTGAATACGGATGAAGAGAATGTGGAACCACCGCAAACTATCCGGATAATAACCTTTGAGACAAAGAGTTTTCGAAGCTGGAATGCTGAGAAACGGAATGATTGTGATGAAACCATACCCAAGGTTAAACAAACCAATGGAAAGAAAAATGAATTCCATGGAGTGGAATCCAGACAATAATAGGTCTGTAAATTGTTACCTCAAGGGTATAATGGAGTGAACTGAAGGTAATGTTGGAATGTGAAACGATAGTAACCCCAAGAGTGAGTTAAAGCTATTCAAGTATTCAAGTGAACCCACAAGTCACTGACCTCAGGATTGATAAGGATCAAGCCCCACCTTTGTGAAGGAAGAAACTTGGAAGATGCTACGATTGGTCAGCAAACGATTTCTTAGGAGTATACGAAAACCTGAGAGTTGTGAAGAAACGATAGATGTTTTATTTGTTTAGCTTGCAGAATCAATGGATTTACCCTAACTTTGTTCGTTGACAAGAGAAATTTCTGCAACGCTTGTGAGGAAGACCAAGTGTTAGAATATGAGATTCACTAAACCTTATACAAGGTAATGATTTCAGTGCGACATGGTTTGGCCACCATGACGACTTACTCTAATCATTCTCTTGCTATTCGGAATGGTAAATCTGAGTGACTTAACCATAGTAAAGAGACGACGTTCTTTGAAGCTTTTGTTTAAGCCTTAGAATGGTATGATGTAGAACCCTGGTACATGACAGTTGCTGTCACACGTAGGAATTTTACGATGAGGGATGAAGCCAACACGCATTTCACTGCAGGATAACCACTAATGGTAGACCACCATGAGATCTTCGATAAGTTATTTAGAATGAATGTGAGACATGTGAGTTAAGAGACCCAGTATCGGAGGAAATACATGTTGTTATGAGGACACAAGATTTTGATATAACGGAAGAGCATCACCGAAGGAGCTATCGTGAAGAATGTGAACAGACAGCTACACCCACAGGATTACCATGATTTTGACAGACCAGTAACTCTCATTTTAAGTGTGGTAGACCCCACACCTTTCCAGGACAATGGATCTGTTAGAAGACCCCAAAGCCCTAACCTTTTCTTGCTAGCCCCTCCGAATCTCGAGGACGAGATTCATTTTAAGTGTGGTAGATTTGTAACATCCCAAATTTTGGAATGTTAAAATAAATTTAGAATGAATGTTTGTTGGTTTGAGTGATTGAAAGTGAGTGAAATTTGAAACTTTTGGAAGTTTTGAAAGTTGAATGAGAGGGAATGAAATGACTTTCCCAAACTTTCACTTTGCATCTCTGCTCATCAAGAATTCAAATTCATTTCATCACAAAACCTCAGAGTGAAGATGACATGACTTCTTCCATTCAAAGAAATGAAAAGGGATTTGAAAAGAATTTGAATTTCATTTGAAAATATTTCAAATTCAGAAACTTTATGCAACTCAATGATTTTCATGAGAGAAGATAATATGACTTCTTCGAATTATATGAAATATGAGTTGGAAGTTTAAAAGGACTTGAAAGAGCTTCTGAAAACCTCTGAATTATTTTGAATAATCCATTTCATATTTGGTCACTATTCAAAACTTTCAAAACATTCAAAACCATTGACAAAGTTTTGAGAGGAGTAATATGACACTCCAAACCAGGGATCATTTGAACCATCTTTGAAATTATAAAATTCAGAAAAACTATTTCTGAAATATTTTCTATTAAGTTTCAAAGCCATTTTGAAAGTGGTTTTAAAAATTTATTTTTCTTCAAAATTAAAATATATGGAAAATAGGGTAAAATGATTTCTTTCAAAATAAAAATGAAGAAATCTAAATTTGAAGTCATTGTGATATTTTTAAAATGTTTTAATTGCATTTTTTAAACAGTAGCAGTGTTTGATTTCTTTTTATGATTGTGTAAGTAAAATTTACTCTGAAATTATGTTCATGATTTAGGAAATCTTTTTCCGGTCATTTTGATATATATATATATATATATTCACTATGTTTGTAAACGGTTTGAATGCTTTAAATGTGTTTGAAAACGCTCTCGAAATTATTAAAAAGAGAAATTAACGCGTGTATTAAAACGGGCCAGCCCACTGCCTTTAAGATCCGAATTCTCTCCGTAATGGTCACCGCTGATCGCGCCCTTTTTCTTCTCCTTTTGATGCGTGGGACCCGCCGTCCGAACGCAAACATCGCCGGTCATCGTCCTCCTCCCACGCGTCCGACGACCACCGGCGATCTCTCCCGCGGATCTCTCCCCTCGTGCCTTCCCCGACCACCCGCGAGCCCCTATAAGTACCCTTGCCTCTCCTCTCTCCATTCCCCCAATTTCCCCCTCGTCCGAGCCCCTCTCCTCGTCGGAATCCGTCGCCGGAGCAACCGGTAGCCACCGCACCTTTTGCCCTCGTAACCGTCGCCACACCTGTCCCCGAGCCTTCCTGAGGCCTCCGACGACCTCCCTGCACTCGTGCGCACCTCCCCACCTCTCTGCTTCGCCAGAGACCCATCGGAGCCGCCACCCCACCACCCTCGCCGGAATTTCCCTTGGCCACCACCATCCCGAAACCATCCCGAGCTCGTGCACGTCGACTCCGTCATCCCCGAGTCCCTCCGACGCCACCTACCTCGACGACGTCCTCGCCCGCGTCGAACGGAGCCAGCCCCGACGCCGGAGGACCATCGGAGACGCCTCCTTGTCGCCCCCACCTCCTCGGCCTCGCCGGAAGAACCATCGTCGGCGACCCCCTCCACTGTGAGCTCCTCTCCCCCCCTGTGTGCATTGGATCTGGATCCAACGATCCAGATTATAACAAATAAAACCCCCGAACCGGTACGCGTTATACTCCGGTCGTCCGCCCGAAACTCCCTAGCACACGCACCCCTGGACAAATCACAGAGCGACACGTCACCCCCTGACCGTTAGTTAGGGAATTTTCATTTTCTGTTTTCTTTTTTTTCAAAACAGATTTAATTCTATTTTTGTTTTAATTGTATCTTTTATGTTTTTAGGTCTTTTAATTTAATTCTTTTTGCATTAGGTCAAAAATTTCACCTAGTTTCTGTAGATATTAAATTTGACTATGTTTGAATAATTTTAATTCGAATTTGACCAGATTTGATTTAAATTTTGTTTTCTGAATATCTTGAGTTCTAAAATGAATTTTGAGTTGATTCTTTTTGCTACTTGTCACTAGTGATCCTAGTTATCGGTAGGTAAAGTTTGAGAATTTTTTAGAATAAAATTGCTTAGGGTTTTAACTAAAAACAGAATCTGTTTAGTTTCCTATTAGTTTAATTAGATTGATTTACTTTGTTTTGTTTTGAAAATCTGAATATGATTTACATTATGTTTATATTTCATTTACTTCTGTTGTTCTAAATTTAGGATTTATACTTGCTGTTAAAAAAATAATTTGCTTAGTTTATTACTATGTTGTTATAGGAACATTATTTTTTTAACTAAGCATAGTTTGGTAAAAACAGACTAGTTAGTAATAGTTAATTTTAACAAGGTTTTAAGTAATTAGATTCTGTTTTCAAATGAAATCTGTAGTAATTCCTTTCTGTTAAGAAATGTTTTAAACAAAAATAGTTTAGTTTTACTCTATTATTGTAGGAAACTATATTTTCTTCATTAGGTAATGTTTTATAAAACATTTAGTTTTAGTAGAAACTCATTTCACAAAATTTTTAGATGATTTAATTCTGCTTTATAATAAAGATTTTATTTAATTACTTTCTGTTAACTTAGTTGTTTCATAATTTGTTTATTTTTAGTTTATGGTTGTGCTTGTAGTTAAGTTCATTAGGCAAACACTCATGTTGTTTAGTATGTTGTTTTCATAGTTTTTACTTGTTCTTCAAAATTAATTCTTTTTGCTAGAAAAATATTTACTAAAATTCTTTTGTTATATTTTACTTTGTTTTTGGTTTTGTTTTGTTGAAAATAGTTGCTTATAGTGGGAAATTACCTTAGTTGCTTTTATGAAAACTTTGTTGATTTTGTCTTAAGTATTTCCATCATCAACCTTGTTGCTTTGGTTTTGTGTTACTTTTGATTGTTAGAATTGATTGTTAGTATGATTGCTTATATGAATGCAATGCTTGTTTATATAGATTTTCATCGGAGAGTGACGAATAGTCTATCAGTTACTTCTGAGAGCGATATTATTCTTCATCAATAGTACAGGCAAGTTCACTTTGACCATCTTTTCATACCTATGTTTTATTGCATATAGTGACATCATTTCAACAAATCCCTCCCGTAGTGTTATTGAAATTCTTGTAGTTGAGTAGAATGCATGAGGTAGGAACCCACCACTTGTTACTAAAGCCTCGGGAACGCTAGTTAGTGCAATGCTATGCTAAAGTAGACGGGGTCTGGTATGAGTGTTCGTGAGTGGTGTGAAGAAGGACTCCACGTCAAAACGACGACTTCATGAAGGCTTCTTCAAGACCTGCATATTAAAGACCTCAAGACTTCGAGACTCGAGAAACAAGTTTTTCAATACACACTACTGGGTGAGGGATGGTTGAAACGGTACCCTGGAGAAACCAGTGGATTTGCCTAGGTGTTGCTGGAGATGGCCAGTATTCATGCGGAAAGCCTCACCCAGACTCAAAGAGAAGGATGAATACTTCATGCCCGAAAGCTTACCTATGTAGCCACAAGTCATTATGGGCTCTAGCTTGGTTGATCTTTGTTGTGACTTTGCTGGGCAGTGCTACGAGATGTAGTCGACGTTAGGATTGGATGGGCACTGTCGGACAGTCAGGGAAACACTCTGAAAGACCATGTTTCTTTCATCCTGTTCTCAAACACCAGGTAGTGCGAGGACTTACCAGGAGGGAAAGAATCTTGTGGGTAAAGTACACAACACTCTGCAGAGTTAAACCTAATCGATTAGCCGTGTCCCCGGTTACGGACAATTTGAGCTTCTAGACTTGGATCTATCTCTGAACTCTCAACACTGGACTGATAACTAATTGTGGGCAACTTAATGATACTTATGGGAATTGAGACATTGGTTGGTGGAACCATGTCATGATAGGTAACTCCATAGTGAAATTCCTGATATTCCTTTGTTGTAGGAAAATAAAATCAGCTTTTATGCGAAAACTTAGCCACAGAGCCATAAAGCCTTATTGCATATAGTATAGTTTCTATCTTCTGTTCTGCTATGGTGATCTTGCCGGCATATTCAAAATGCTGACCTACATGGCTGCAACGTCTTATGTTGCAGATACTCTTCTACGACGGGTAAGAGTACGATTCAGGGTTACGGTCTGCACTCAACTTGCCGTTGGTGTTATTGGGACTCCACTCCCGTTGACTGTATTCCGCTGCTATTTTAAGGTATATATCAGTTTTACGTTATTTACATGTGATTGCACTTTGATATATACATTGATGTACTGTGTGTGCCAGCATACCAATCCAGGGATGGCACAGAACACACATAGGCTTGACTCCTTTTGAGTCGGGTCGCTACAGCCACGTAAAACATGCAACAACAATTAGAGGACGTCCGACTTGTTTTTCAGGGTATGTTGTGATGTGATATGGCCAATTACATGATGTGATATATGTGATGTATGAGATGATCATGTGATGTATAGAATTACACGACTTGCACGTCGATGAGTACGGCAACCAACAGGAGCCATAGGGTTGTCCTTAATTATTGTATGACCTGCGTGTCAATCATTAAGCGCTATGTAATGCTTTACTTTATCGCTAATCGGTAGCAATAGAAGTAGAAGCAGGGTTGGCGCGACAAACCCAATGGCAGCACATTGATGGAGATCAAGATGATGGAGATCATGGTGTTGTGCCGGTGACGATGGAGATCATGCCGGTGTTTGAAGATGGAGATCTTAAACACAAGTTCATGGCCATATCATGTCACTTATGATTTGCATGTGAGTTAATCCTTTTTATGCACCTTGTTTTGCTTAGGACGACGGTAGCATTATAAGGTGATCCCTCGCTTAATTTCAAGATAAATTATGTTCTCCCCGAGTGTGCACCGTTGCGAAAGTTCATCGTGTTGAGACACCACGTGATGATCGGGTGTGATAGACTCTACGTTCACATACAACGGGTGCAAGCCAGATTTGCACGTGGAGAACACTCGGGTTAAACTTGACGAGCCTAGCATGTACAGACATGGCCTCGTAACACAAGAGACCGAAAGGTCGAACATGAGTCATATAGTAGATATGATCAACATAATGATGTTCACCATTGCAGCCACCTCAACTCACGTGATGATCGGACTTGAGTTGGTGAATTTGGATCATGTATCACTCGAATGATCGGAGGGATGTCAATTTGAGTGGGAGTTCTTAAATAATATGATTAATTGAACTCATTATCATGAACATAGTCAATAGTGTCTTTGCAAATTATGTTGTAGATTACTAGCTCGCGCTGTAGCTCCCTTAAATTTTTATATGTTCCTAGAGAAATAGAGTTGAAAGATGTTGGTAGCAATATTGCGGACTGGGTCCGTGATCTGAGGATTGTCCTCATTGCTGCAAAGAAGGCTTATGTCCTTAATGCACCGCTCGGTGCGCCACCCCCTCTAGCGTCGTCTGTAGATGTTGTGAACATCTGACTGGCACGTTTCGATGACTACTTGATAGTTTAGTGCGTCATGCATTACGGCTTAGAATTGAGGCTCCGAAACATTTTGAACGTCATGGAACATATGAGATGTTCTAGGAGCAGAGATTGTGATCTCAGGCTCGTGCCTGTGTTGCGAGATATGAGATCTCCAACAAGATTCTTTGCCTATAAGATGAAGGAGAATAGCTCAATCGTTGAGCATGTACTCAGATTGTCTGGGTACTACAATCGCTTGAATCAAGTGGGAGTTGACCTTCCAGATAAGATAGTGATTGATATAGTTCTCCAAGTCACTGTCACTAAAGCTACTAGAACTTAGTGATGAACTATAAAACACCAGGGATAGAAGTATTGATCCCTGAGCAGTTCGCGATGTTTGACACCGCGAAGGTAGAAATCAAGAAGGAGCATCAAATGTTGATGGTTAATCAAACCACTAGTTTTGAAAAGGGCAAGAGCAAGGAGGGAAACTTCATGGATAGCAAGTCAGTTGCTGCTCTAGTGAAGCAACCCAAAGTTGAACTCAAACTCGAGACTAAGTGCTTCTATTATGAGGTGAGAGGTCGCTGAAGCGGAACAACCCTAGATACTTGGTAGATAAGAAGGCTGGCAACATCAACAGAAGTATGTTTGATATACGAGTTATTGATGTGTACCTTGCTAGTACTCTTAGTAGCACCTGGGTATTGGATACCGGTTCGGTTGCTAAATGTTAGTAACTCGAAATAAAAGCTACGGAATAAACGGAGAACTAGCTGAGGGTGAGGTGACGATGTGTGTTGGAAATGTTTCCAAGGTTGATGTGATCAACATCGCACGCTCTCTCTACCTTCAGGATTAGTGACGAACCTAAATAAGTGTTATTTGGTGTTTTGCGTTGAGCATGAACATGATTAGATCATGTTTGTTGCAATATGGTTATTCATTTAAGTCAGAGAATAATGGTTATTCCGTTTACATGAATAATACCTTCAATGGTCATGCACCCAGTGAGAATGGTTTGTTGAAATCTTGATCGTAGTAATACACATGTTCATAACATTGATGTCAAAAGATACAAAGTTAAATAATGATAGTACCACATACTATTGGCACTGCCGCAAAATGTCATATTGGTATAAAGCGCATGAAGAAACTCCATGCTGATGGATATTTGGACTCATTCGATTTCGATTCGGTTGAGACATGCGAACCATGCCTCTTGGGCAAGATGACTAAAGGACCCCGTTGGATGGAGCGGGCAAGTGATTCATTGGAAATGATACATGTTGATGTATGCAATCTAGTGAGTCTTGTAGCGTGCAGTGGATATCGTTATTTTGTTACCTTCACTGATGATTTGAGTAGATATAGTGTATATGTACCCAATGAAACACAAGTCTGAATCGTTTGAAAGGTTCAAGCAAATTCAGAGTGAAGTTTAAAGATCATCGTGACAAGAAGATAAAAATGACTGCGATATGATCGTGGAGGTGAATATCTGAGTCACGAGTTTGGCATACAACTTAAGACAATGTGAAAGTTGTTTCACAACTAAACGCCACCTGCAACACCATAGTGTGATGGTGTGTCCGAACAACATAGTTATGCTCTATTGGACATGGTGCGTGCTATGATGTCTCTTATCGTTTTACTACTATAATTTTGGGGTTATGCATTAGAGACAACTACATTCACTTTAAATAGGGCACCATATAAATCCATTGAGATGACACCGTGTGAATTATGGTTTGATAGAAACCTAAGCTGTCATTTCTTAATATTTGGGGCTGCGACACTTGTGTGGAAAATGTTTTCACCTAATGAGGTCGAACCCAAGGCGGACAAATGCATCTTCATAGAATACCCTAAGATCAGTTGGGTGAACCTTCTAAAGTGTTTGTTACTAAAACGGATCCTTTCTCGAGGAAAAGTTTCTCTCGAAAGAATTGAGTGGGAGGAAGATAGAACTTGATGAGGTTGTTAAACCTTTGTTCAACCAGAGAGTAGTGCAGCATAGAATGTTGTTTCTGTGAAGCCTACGTTAGTTGAAGAGGAAGTTAATGATGATGATCATGAAGCTTCAAGATCAAGTTACTATCGAACTTCGTAGGTTGACAAGGATGTGTACTGCTCCTAAGCGGTACGACAACCCTGTCTTGGAGGTCATGTTGTTGGACAATGATGAACCTACGAGCTATGGAGAAGCGATGATGGGCCCGGATTCCGACAAATGGTTGGAGGCCATGAAATCCGAGATAGAATCCATGTATGAAAACCAAGTATAGACTTTGGTAGACTTGCTCGTTGGACAGCAGGTCGTTGAGTACAAATGGATCTTTAAAATGTAGATATACGCTGATGGTAATTATCACCATTTGTAAAGCTCGACTTGTTGCAAAGTTGTTTGTGACAAGTTCAAGGAGTTGACTACGATGAGACTTTCTCACTCGTAGCGATGCTAAAGTCTGTTGGAAATATGTTAGCAGTTGCTGTATTTTTCAATTATGAAATCTGGCAGATGGATGTCAAAACATTGTTTCCTTAACGGTTTTACTTGAGGAAAGGTTGTATGTGATACAACCAGAAGGTTTTGTTAGTCCTAAGGATGCTAAAAGGTGTACAAGCTTCAGTGATCCTTCTATGGACCGAAGCAAGCATCTCGGAGTTGGAATATACACTTTCATGAGGTGATCAAAGTTTTGAGTCTATGCAAAGTTTATGAGAAACTTGTATTTACAATAAAGTGACTGGAGCACTATAGAATTTCTGATAAGTATATGTGGATGACATATTGTTGATCGGAAATAAGGTAGGATTTCTGGAAAGCATAAATGGTTGTTTGAAAAGTGATTTTCAAAGGAAGACCTGGATAAAGCTACCTAATTGTTGAGCATCAAAATCTATAGAGATAGATCAATATGCTTGATGAGACTTTCAATAAATACATACCTTGACAAGATTTTGAAAGAGTTCAAAATGGATCAGTCAGAGAAAGAGTTCTCACCTGATTTATAAAGGTGTGAAGTTGAGTAAGACTGAAAGCTCGACAACGGTAGAAGAAAGAGAAAAGACGAACGTCATCCCCTATGCCTTAGCCATAGGCTCTGTGTAGTATGCCATGCTATGTACCGCACCTGTGTGTGCCTTGCCATGAGTCTGTCAAGGGGTACTAGAGTGGTCCAGGGTGGACCAGTGGACAGCGGTCGACATTATTCTTAGTAAGCAGAGGAGTAAGGAGATGTTTCTCGATTATGGAGGTAATATAGAGTTCGTCGTAAAGAGTTACGTCGATGCAAGCTTTAAACACCAATCCGGATGGCTCGTAGTAGCAATCTGGATACGTATAGTGGAGCAGCCATTTGGTAAAGTACCAAGTGGAGTGTGGTAGCAGTGTTTATGGTTTGACATAGATTTGCAGAGTACACACGGATCTGAATGTTACAGACATGTTGACTATAAGACCTCTCTCACATGCAAAGCATGATCGAACCCCAGAACTCATTGGGTGTTAGATTCATAACAATGCGAATCACATGGTGATATGAACTAGATTATTGACTCTAGTGCAAGTGGGAGACTGTTGGAAATATGCCCTAGAGGCAATAATAAATTAGTTATTATCATATTTCCTTGTTCTGATAATCGTTTATTATCCATGCTATAATTGTATTGATCGGAGACTTAAATGCATGTGTGGATACATAGACAAAACCATGTCCCTAGTATGCCTCTAATAGACTAGCTCGTTAATCAAAGGATGGTTAAGGTTTCCTAGCCATGGACATGAGATGTCATTTGATAACGGGATCACATCATTGGGAGAATGATGTGATGGACAAGACCCAAATTACAAACGTAGCATATGATCGTGTCAGTTTATTGCTGTTGTTTTCCGCATGTCAAGTATATGTTCCTATGACCATGAGATCATGCAACTCACTAACACCGGAGGGATTCTTTGTGTGTATCAAACGTCGCAACATAACTGGGTGACTATAAAGGTGCACTACAGGTATCTCCGAAGGTGTCTATTGAGTTGGCATGGATCAAGACTGGGATTTGTTACTCTGTGTGACGGAGAGGTATCTCAGGGCCCACTCGGTAATGCAACATCACAACAAGCCTTGCAAGCAATGTGACTAATATGTTAGCCACTGTATCTTTCATTACGGAACGAGTAAAGAGACTTGCCGGTAACGAGGTTGAACTAGGTATGGAGATACCGACGATCGAATCTCGGGCAAGTAACATACCGAAGAACAAAGGGAATGTTATACGAGATTGATTGAATCCTTGACATAGAGGTTCGACCGATGAAGATCTTTGTAGAATATGTAGGAACCAATGTGGACGTCTAGGTCCCTCCATTGGTTATTGGCCATAGAGGTGTCTCGGTCATGTCTACATAGTTCTCGAACCCGCAGGGTCTGCACACTTAAGGTTCGGTGACGTTTCGGTAGTGTAGAGTTATGTATGGTTGTGACCGATGGTTGTTCGAAGTCTCGGATGAGATCCCGGAGGTCACGAGGAGATCCGGAATGGTCCGGAGGTACAGATTCATATATAGGAAGTCCCAGTTTGGTCACCGGAAAAGTTCCGGGCTCATCAGTAGTGTACCGGGAGTGCCCGTAGTGTACCGGGAGACCACCGGGAGGGGTATTTCGACCCAAGAGGCTTTATGGGCTGTAGGAGGATGAATACCAGCCCTTAGTGGGCTGGAGGAAGTCCTACACAAAGCCCATGAGGCTGGGAAGAAAATACCAAAAGGAAAAATGTGGAAAAAGGCAAAAAAGGGCCAAATAAGGAAGGAGTCCTAATCCTACTAGGAGTGGAGGAGGAGGACTCCTCCCTCCTTGGTTTGGCTGACCCAAGGGCTGCCTTTCTGGCAGCCAAGCCTCCTACTCCTCTCCTCCTATATATACTAGAGTATTTTAGGGTTTTGGCACAAGATTTTCAGCCACATGCCACCCGTTCCTCTAGTGCATAGTTTCTCCTCTAGATCGGTTTTCTGCGGTGCTTAGGCGAAGCCCTACTGGAATAACTCCACCACCATCACCAGAGCGCCATCACGCTGCCAGTGAACTCTTCCTCCTCTCCGCCTCCTCTTGCTGGATCAAGACGGTGGAGATCGTCATCAAACTGCACGTGTGCTGAACGCGGAGGTGCCGTCCGTTCGGTACTAGATCGGAAGGATCGTGATCAAGGCCACGGGACGTTCGGGATCGGAGCGCGGGACGGTTCATGACGAAATCTCGGGTCGGTTCATGATTGGTTCATGGGACAGTTCATGATTTGATCACGGGATGCTCGGCGATTTGGATCGCGAAGAAGTACGACTACACCAACCGCGTTTCTCAACGCTTCCCGCTTAGCGATCTACAAGGGTACGTAGATCCACTCTCCCTCTCGTAGATGCTCATCACCATGGATAGGTTTGCGTGTGCATAGGAAATTTTTTCATTCCCATTCGACGTTCCCCAACAGGACCTTCACACCTTGTCCTATGGTGATGTGTTGGATGAATTTATTGCAATGAACATCCTGAACACGACAGCTGACAATGCTCTCGGCTGCGTGCAACGGTCCAAGAGATCTTCCCCCAACCTTGCTTTGAATGCCAAGGCCTGTCAAGAGGAAGAAGAAGAAGAAGAAGAAGAAGAGGGTTGCCCCGAGGACACCAAATATGCCTATCATGAGCATATGGCTCTTGCATCCATGCAATTTTGGGGTAACAAGAGAAACACAAGGCCCAACTTCTCCAAGAACAACTCAAACGGGTCAAAGGGCAAGCAACATGTGAGAATATGCTACAACCATGGTAATGTGAGTCACTTTGTGGTGGATTGCGCATATGAGAAGAGCGAAGAAAATGGTGGCAAGCTCATTCGCAAAGATAAGGCCAAGTCCTTCCCCAACAAAACCAACTTCACCAAGAAGGCTCCTCACAAAGTATTGGTGGATCAAGAAGAGTATTCCTTGGATGATGATGTTGATGACGAAGACACAAGCGGTGAAGGAATGGCAATGGCATCTGTGTCAATTGCTTCCTCTACTCCAACAAAGGTTTCACTCTTCGACTCCCCCAATGAGAACATCGTCGCGAGGTGCCTCATGGCTAAAGGTATCACCAAGGTAACCTCCAACACCAAAACCTCAAACATTAAGACTTCTATTTCTTCCACTCCGTCTTTGTTAGAATGTGTGGATGAACTTGAGGAGGTGAAAGAGGATACAAATGAGTTTGACAAATTCTTGTTAAACTCAAGGGAGAGTCCAAGAAGCACTTCGTTGATCTCTTGGAACAACTTGGTGAGGCCAATGAAACTGTTGACTCTCAGAAGAATATCTTGAGAAGGTGAGAGGCCATAGTCGTGATTATGCCGATGAGTTAACAGATCTATCTATTGCACTTGAGGAAGAGCGAGGTCTTCATATGACTCTTGAGGATTCACAAAATGATGACCTTGCTAAATTATGTAAAGATTATGATCATGCTATTGTTCTTAACCGTGTGCTCAAGTCTGAAAAGGTTGCACTTGGGCTTGGCCATGATCGACTCAAGTTTGAGATTGACACACTTGAAAATTCTCACAAGGCATTGAAGTGTGCTCATGCCTCTCTTAAGGAGTCACATGATCAACTCCAAGTGAAACTCACTAAGGAAATTGTCACGTGTCCTCCTTTTGTTCTAATTGATAATGCATCTGCTACTAACCCGTGTTGTGAGCATGCACATCTTGTGGAGGAAAATGCTGAGCTAAAAGAGCAGCTTGAAAAGGGTTTGGTCACTTGTATCCAAGGTGAGAAGACGCTCAATGACCTTTTGAGTAATTAGAAGGAAGTTGTGGCAAAAGAAGGAGTTGGGTTTGCACCCAAAAACAACAATAAGAAGAAGGTGAACACTAAGGAAGTTCCACCTCTCAAGGAAACCTTTGTAAGAGAAGGCAATGGTCCTCATGAGAAGAATAAATACAAAGTTGTGGTTGGTAATTCCAAGAAGGGAAAGACCACCCACCCCAACAAGACCGACGACTTTAACCCCTCTTATGTTTTGTGCCGTGCTAGTGATGGGCATGTTTATGCCAAATATGTTGGTTCTTATTATGAGTACATTGAATGGCATATTTGGGTTCCTAAGAACCTTGTTGATAACATGAAAGGACCCATTAAACAATCGGTACCTAAAACCAAACATTGATCTCTTGTAGGGGTTTGCTTCGAGAGTAACGTCATGGTTGCTCGATAGTGGAGCGACAAATCATATGACCGGAAGCAAGGACTTGGTGGTGGATTTTCATCCTGACCCATCTATGGCCACCCAAGTCTCATTTGGTGATGATGCAATTTCAAAGTTATTGGGTCTTGGCAAGGTGATAATCTCTCCGGAACTCTTCATAGAGAATGTTATACTTGTTGAGACCGTCGCATACAATTTACTTTCTGTTCATCAACTCGCAATCATGGGTTTTAGTACCTTCTTTGGTGTTGACTCTGTGACCCTTTTGTGGAGCAAGACTCTTAAAGTAGCTTTTGTTGGGCATGTCGAGAATGTTCTCTATGTGGTGAACTTGTCGGAGCGACCCACTAAGAGCGCGGCTTTCCTAATGGCTAAAGTTTATGTGGGATGGCTCTGGCATCGCCGGCTAGCCCATGTTAATATGAGATCTTTGCAAAGTCTCCTCAAAGGGGATCACGTCCTTGGACTAACAAATGTGAGTTTTGCCAAAGATCGTGCTTGCAGTGCTTGTATTGAAGGAAAGCTTCATGAGACTACTCACCATCCCACGACTACCATTTACTCGAAGAGGCCCTTCGAGCTCCTCCACATGGATCTCTTTAGTCCTCCATCTTTTGATAGCCTTGGGGGAAGAAATTATTGTTTGGTGATCATGGACGACTACTCAAGATACACTTGGGTATATTTCTTCAAGAGGAAGAGTGAAACACAACAAATAGTCATCGACTTTGCAAATGAAGCTCAACGACAACATGAGGCAAAGATTCTGATGATAAGAAGTGGCAATGGCACCGAGTTCAAGAAATACATCTTGAATGAGTTCCTTAGTGATGAGGGGATCAAGTATCAATACTCCACACCTTATACGCCACAATAAACTGGTGTTGCCGAGAGAAAGAACCGGACGTTGATGGATGCGGCAAGGACCATGATGGTGAAATTCAAATCTCCATACAATTTCTGGGCCAAAGCCATCAACATAGCTTGCCATGCATCCAATCGGCTCTATCTTCGAAAAGGCTTGAACAAGACTACTTATGAAATTCTTACCGGTAACAGGGCATATCTCAAGTACTTCAGGGTGTTCGGGTGTAAGTGTTTCATTCTCAAGAAAGGTGTTCGTTTGTCTAAATTCGAACCTAGAACTCAAGAGGGCATATTGGTTGGTTATGCTACAAACTCTCGCACTTACCATGTCCTCAATAAATCCATCGGACTCATTAAGGAGATGTGTAACGTAGAGTTTGATGAAAATAATGGCTCTCAAGTGGAGCAAAGTGGTCTTTGTGATGTAGGTGATGAAATTCCTCCCCAAGCCATGAGAAGAATGGGTGTGGGATACTTCCTACTCGTTGAGGAACCCCTTGTGGCCGAAGGAGAAGGACAATGTTCCACTGGAGTGGAACCATCACTGATGCAAGACCCACACGCTTCCGAAGAACAAAATGAAGGTTCTCTACCACATGGACAAGATCAATGGCCCGATCAATCTACTGATGATGGTGTCTCGCCAAGTGATGCCCAAGATCCAGTTGACGTCCCCGAGCAAGCTCAAGCTCAAGATCTTCTTCAATATCAAGGGCAAGCTCACGAAGGTTCTCAAGATCATCAAGAAGATGATTCTCATAATGTTGTCCCTCAACCTTCCATGGAGGAAATCTTAGAGAGAAGAGCCGCCAAGAATGCTGCCAATCTCAAACTTAGACAACATTTTATGGAAAACGTCTACGGCAACTTGCAAAAAGGGGTAACCACTCGTAGACAACTAACAAAATTTTGTGAACATCACGCGTTTGTTTCTTGCATTGAGACCCTCAAGGTACAAGATGCACTTGAGGACATGGAGTGGGTTGAAGATATGCACGATGAACTCAACAACTTCGAGCGCAACCAAGTGTGGTGATTGGTGCCAAGATCTAAGGAGAGCCACAATGTTATTGGAACTAAATGGATCTTCAAAAACAAGCACGATGCAAACGGTATCGTCATTCGCAACAAGGCAAGATTGGTGGCACAAGGCGACTCCCAAGTTGAGGGTATCGACTACGGTGAAACCTTTGCTCCTGTTGCTCGCCTTGAATCTATTCGCATGTTGCTTGCATATGCTTCTCATCATAACTTTAAATTATATCAAATGGATGTTAAGAGTTCTTTTCTTAATGGTCCTCTTAAAGAGTTGGTATATGTCAAGAAACCCCCAGGGTTCGAGGATCCCAATTTCCCCAATCATGTATACGTTCTCGATAAGGCTCTCTATGGCCTTAAGCAAGCCCCGCGCGCATGGTATGAGCACCTTACTGAGATGTTGCAAGACCGTGGGTTTGAAATTGGGAAAACCGATCCCACTCTTTTTACGAAGAGGGCCAACGGGAACTTGTTCATATGCCAACTATATATTGCTGATATTATATTTGGTTCTCCTAACAAAGCTTTCAATGAAGAATTTGCCACTCTGATGACAAAAAAGTTTCAGATGTCTATGATGGGAGAGTTGAAGTTCTTCCTTGGTTTCAAAGTCAAGCAACAAAGTGAAGGTACCTTCATCAATCAAGGCAAATACACTCAAGACATGCTCAAGAGGTTAAAGATGTATGAGCACAATCCTCCCAAGGCCAACACTCCTATGCCTCTCAAATGCCATCTCGACAGTGATCCCAATGGTAAAGCTGTGGATCAACAGGTATATCGCTCCATGATTGGATCCTTGCTTTACCTCTGTGCATCTAGACCGGATATCATGTTAAGTGTGGGTATTTGTGCATGATTTCAATCCGCACCTAAGGGGAGTCACCATGTGGCTGTCAAGCGAATCTTTCGATATTTGGCTCATACCCCAATCTTTGGCTTATGTATCCCAAGGGGAATTCGTTTGATCTTATTGGATATACTAACTCGGATTGGGCGGGAGACCATGTGGATAGGAATTCCACTTCCGGAGGCTGCCAATTTCTTGGTCGGTCTTTGGTAAGTTGGTCTTCAAAGAAACAAAATTGTGTTTCTTGCTCGTCAATCGAGGCTGAGTATGTAGCTACTGCCAGTTATTGTGCACAGTTTCATTGGATGAGGCATACTTTAAAGGATTATGGTGTCAATTGTGACAAAGTGCCTCTTTACTGTGATAATGAAACTGCCATTATGATCTCCAGCAACCCGGTTCAACATTGCAAGACGAAGCATATTGATATTCGTCATCACTTCCTCCAGTTACACATCAAGCGAGGAGATATCAATCTTATACATCTCAACACTAATGAGCAACTTGTAGATATATTTACGTAGCCATTGGATGAAGGAAGATTTCGCGAGTTAAGGCATGATCTAAATATCATTGGTTTGAGCAATGTGGATTTATTTAGTGCACACCCCACCACACTCATCATTATGTCTTGTAACATCCCAAACTTTGGAATGTTATAATAATTATTAGAATGATTGTTTGTTTGTTTGTTTGAGTGATTGAAAGTGAGTGAAATTTGAAACTTTTTGAAAGTTTATTGAGAGGGAATGAAATGACTTTCCCAAAACATTCAATCTGCATTTTGATCACCAGGAATTCAAATTCATTTCATCACAAAACCCTAGAGTGAAGATGAAATGACTTCTTCCATTTAAAGAAATGAAAAGGGATTTGAAAATGATTTGAATTTCCATTTTGAAAATATTTCAAATTCAGAAAACTTTATGCAACTCAATGATTTTTATGAGAGAAGATAATATGACTTCTTCAAATTATATGAAATATGAGTTGGAAGTTTAAAATAAATCTTTGAATAGTGAATGTGAAAATCTCTGGATTTTCTTTTGGAATCATTTCATATTTGGTTCCTATTCCAATTTTCAAAGTATTCAAACCCGTGACAAAAATTTGAGAGGAGTAACATGACACTCCACACCAGGGACTTCTTGGTGATTTATTTGAATAATAAAAACCAGGGGTTATTCTGAAAAAAATATTTGCAAAGGGATTTAAAAGCAAAAGGGCAATTTCTGAAAATAATATTTTTTCCAAATTATTCAAATGCAAGAATGAAAATGTCCATTAAATGGAATTTATTATTCTGTTAATTTTGCTATAAAATTTGACTATATTTGGAATATATTCGAATGCATTGAATAAGTTTTATGGCTCTGGTAAAATCATAAATAGAAAACGGTAACGGTTTATAATAAAACCGGCCGGCCCACAGCCTTTAAAGCCGAATTCATTTCGTAATGGTCGCCCGCTGACTACGCTCGCCCTCTCCTCTCGCTGACATGTGGGACCATCGCCCGCTCCTTTCTCCCGCGCGGTCGTCCTCCTCCTCCCGCACGCGCCGTCGTCGCCGGTTCCCCTCGCCGCGGATCTCCTCCTCTTTTACTTCCCCGACAACCGCACTGCCCCTATAAGTACCCACCCCTCTCACGCATCCATTCCTCTTGCTTTCCCCCTCTCTTCGAGCCCCCACCTCGCCGGAATCGCTCGCCGGAGCTTTCGGTCGCCGCCGCGCCTCTCCCCTCCTAGCGCCCGTCTCCGACCTCCCCGACCTCTCCCGAGCGCACCATCGAGCTCCTCTCGCCCGTGCGCACCACCCCATCCCCTGCCCGAGCCCCAGAGACCCCAGACCCGCCTCACCGTCACCCTCGCCGGAGTAACCTCCCCACCCGAAGCTCGAGGAGCTCCTACTCGTCGACTCCGACGCCCCCGAGCCTCACCGACGCCACCATAGCCTTCGCCGAGCTCCCCTGCGTCGACCGGTGCCGGTGACATCGCCGGAGACCCTCGGAAGCCATCTCCTCGACGACCTCGACGCCCCTGCCATCGCCGGAGCCTTCGCCGTTGCCGGCAACCACCACGGTGAGCCTCTCTCCCTCTCCCCTCCGTCAGATCTAATTTCTACGGTCTAGATTAGATTTTTTTAATTCGCGAACCGGTATGTGCTAAGGTCCGGTCGTCCGCCCGAAAACCCCTAGCACACGCCCACCTGGACGAACTAGAGAATGCCACGTAGCCCCCTGACCGTTAGAAACGAATTTTTCTTTTCTATTTTAATTTCTGTTTCCAGAATAGGTTTAGATTTCATTTTCCTTATATCTTTTAAACTATTTAATGTTTGTAATTGATTCTTTTTGCAGTAGATCAAAAATTTCATCTAGTTTCTGTAGATGTCAAAATTGACTATGTTTAAAAATTTAAATTTGAATTTAAACAGATTTGATTTAAATTTTGTTTTCTGAATATCTTGAGTTTTAAAAGGTATTTTTGATTGATTCTTTTTGCTACTTGTCACTAGTGATATTAGTTATCATTAGGAAGAGTTTGAGAATTTTAGAATATTTGAAAATACTGTTTTCAACTAAAACAGATTCTGTTTAATTCCTATGTTGTTTAGTTAGCTTAATTTTTTCTTTAGTTATTTTGAAAATCTGAATATGATTTATGTTATGTTTTAGATTTCATTTAGTGCTGTTGTTCTAAATTTAGGATTTATACTTACTGTTAAAACAATAATAATAATTTGCTTAGTTTATTACTATGTTGTTATAGGAACATTATATTTTTAACTAAGCATTGTTTCATAAAAATAGACTAGTTAGTAATAGTTAATTTTAACAAAGTTTTATATTATTAAAATTCTGTTTTCCAAGAAAAAGTTTCCAGTAATCTTTTATGTTAAGATATGTTTTGTTAATAAAAATAGTTTAGTTTTGCCCTATTATGATAGGAAAACTATGTTCTTTATCATTAGGTAATGTGTTATAAAACAGTTTAATTTAATAGAAACTCTTTTCACAAAACTTTTTGATGATCTAATTATGTTTTGTACTAAAGGTTTTTATAAATTATTTTCTGTTAACTTAGTTATTTTACAAAATGTTTTCTTTTAGTTTATAGTTGTGCTTGTAGTTAAATTCATTAGGCAAACACTCATGTTGTTAGAATGTTGTATTCATAGTTTTAGTTGTCTTTCAAAAGTAATTCTTTTGCTAGTAAAATATTTACTAAAATCCTTTTGTTGTATTTTACTTTGTTATTGTTTGTTACTATTTGAAAATAATTGTTTTAGGGGAAAACTACTTTAGTTGCTTTTATGAAAACTTTCTTGATTTTAACTTTTGTCTTAAGTATTGCCTTCATCAACCTTGTTGTTTTGTTTCTTGTGTTATCTTGTGATTGTTAGAATTGATTGCTAGTATGATTGCTTATGAATGCAAGGTTTGCTATATAGATTTTCATCGGAGAGTGACTAATAGTCTATCAAGTTATTTCTGAGAGCGATCTTTATCTTCATCAACACTATAGGCAAGTTCACTTTGACCATCTTTTCATACCTATGTTTTATTGCATGTAGTGACATCATTCAACAGATCCCTCCCGTAGTGTTATTGAAACTCTTGTAGTTGAGTAGAATGCATGAGGTAGGAACCCACCACTTGTTACTAAAGCCCTGGGAACGCTAGTTAGTGCAATGCTATGCTAACGTAGACGGGTTCTGGTATGAGTGTTCGTGAGTGGTGTGAAGAAGGACTCCATGTCAAAACGACGACTTCATGAAGACATCTTCAAGTCCTGCATCTTCAAGACTTCAAGACCTCAAGACTCGAGAAGACAAGTTTTCAATACACACTACTGGGTGAAGGATGGTTGATTAGGCATCCCTGGAGAAACCAGTGGATGGCCGGGATGCATGGAGAAGCGCCATGACATCTTGCGGAAAGCTTCACCCAGACTCAAAGAGAAGGATGAATACTTCATGCCCGGAAGCTTACCTGTGTAGCCACAAGTCATTATGGGCTCTGGCTTGGTTGATCTTTGTTGTGACTCTGCTGGGCAGTGCTACAAGATGTAGTCTATGTTAGGATTGGGATGGGCACTGTCGGACAGTCAGGGAAGCACTCTGAAAGACCATGTTTCTTTCATCCTGTTCTCAAACACCAGGCAGTGCGAGGACTTACCAGGAGGGAAAGAATCTTGTGGGTAAAGTACACAACACTCTGCAGAGTTAAACCTAATCGATTAGCCGTGTCCCCGGTTACGGACAATTTGAGCTTCTAGACTTGGATCTATCTTTGAACTCTCAACACTGGACTGATAACTAATTGTGGGCAACTTATGATACTTATGGGCATTGAGACATTGGTTGGCGGAACCATGTCATGATAGGTAACTCCATAGTGAAATTCCTGATATTCCTTTGTTGTAGGAAAATAAAATCAGCTTTTACGCAAAAACTCAGACACAGAGCCACAAAGCCTTTGCATATAGAATAGTCTTTATTTTTCTGTTCTACTATGGTGATATTGCCAGTACATTCAATGTACCGACCTACACGGCTGCGACGTCTTATGTTGCAGATACTCTTCTACGACGGGTAAGAGTACGATTCAGGGTTACGGTCCGCACTCAACTTGCCGTTGGTGTTATTGGGACTCCACTCCTGTTGACTGTATCCGTTGCTATTTTAAGGTATATATCAGTTTTACGTTATTTACATGTGATTGCACTTTGATATATACATTGATGTACTGTGTGTGCCAGCATACTGATCCAGGGATGGCACAGAACACACACAGGCTTGACTCGTTTTGAGTCGGGTCGCTACAGAAATGGTATCAGAGCACATGTTGACTGTAGGATGTGACCCTAGAAACTGGAAAGCCCTTAGGAAATGATTTCTCGAAAAACTTTGTTTTCAAAAGACCTTCTACTTCTCATCCCTTCTGAGTTTTATCAAGAGTTAGAAAATACCCTTTTTCCCTTGACCACACGAAGGATCAACTGAGGCCCTCCAAGAAGGACAAGATATCGAAACAACTGATGGTCACTTCAAAGTAAAGAAGATTTCACCATGCATTAGAAGAGTTGAAGCTACACGTGTTGAAGACTGTGAAGACCCGAAGAAATTGAAGACCATGAAGAATTTTCCAAGATATTATGCCCCTAGAAGACCAAACCCCTGTTGTATACTTACGTTAGATACGATGATTTGTGAGCTGTCATTTGAGTGTAAGTTTTATTTTCGACAGCCACAACAAAAAAATATATTTTCAAAACCATTGTTTGTATTGTGTGTATCCCCTCCTTTCTCTCTCTTACCTATCTCATCCCAAAACCTTGACCCCAATAGATGATGAATGAAGCTGGACTCATGTATTCTGGATCGATGACTCAGTTGGAGACAGAAGTATGGATTCACAACATGGAGAATCACTTCAGGAGCAACTCGATAGCACAGAAGTATAAGGTTCAATATGCTCTCCAGCACTTTACCCAAAGTGCCGCAACTTGGTGGAAAATGCATCATGCCATACAAGGATTTAATGGAGCAAAGAATTGGGAAGAACTCAAGAAGACTCTGTTAAGATCCCGTCTCATTCAGAATCATTGTGTTATCCCGATGAAGAATACCCGAGCATGCAAAATCTGTGGAGAGATAGGACACACCCAAGAAGAACACAAGGAAGGATGTCCTTATTGTGAAGAAAATCACCCTGCTGAGGAATGCCCAACTGGGCAGGTGACATGTTTCTTGTGTGAAGGAACCAACCACTACCCGGATCAATGCCAAATATACCCCAAGGTACAGGAAGTCATCAAGCAACAGAAGGAAGACATGAAGGAAGCCTTCAGCGGAGAATTTGGAGAATTTGTGATGAAGAAAGATATTGAAGACCCTGATGGAGAAGGATTAACCAGATTTTACTCAAATGTCTGCTATACATGTGGAGAAGAAGGACATTTCTCACAGGACTGTACGAAGGAAAGAAAAGAGTATCTGGGAAACTTCCCGATAGAAGAAGTGGAGTTTGATCCACAGGAAATTGAAGCTTTGATCGGAACAAAGAAACTTAGGAAGAGACGAGCCCCTGAACAGAAGGACCTGAGTCATATTAGATGTTACAAGTGTAAGGATATGGGCCACTATGCCGATAAGTGCCCAAGAAAGGAATCAAGAACCCAAGGAGCAAGCACCAACATCAAGAAGCCCCGAGATTTGTCAGAAATCATCTGTTTTCGGTGCAAGAAGACATGACCCTATTCCTATACCTGCCCAGAGAAGAATGCTAAGCATGAGTAGTTTGAGGTCGGAAGTAATAAATGTAATAGGTAGCACACTTATCCTTTGAGGTTATGTAATGGATAATCCATTTGTTTTAAGGATGACAATACTCTCTAAAGATGTTGGAAAGTGAATTTGAAGTTTGATTTTGAATAACATGGATGTTTACCCAAGTCGAGACATATGTCAATTCTGAGTACCTTTTCTGACACACGCAGATGACCACCCTTTATGAGTCTTTCCTCAAAGGCCCGGAAACAATCATGACCCTGACCAGTGATCATGACTACCCAAGGATCCTGAAGGATATGATGAAGCACATCCATCTTGAAGGAGATGCAGTCTACAAAGGCTACCCATTCATGGATAATGGAGTGAAACTTTGGTATGTGGAGGTACACCCTCACCGTGCAAAGGGAGTTTGCCCAAAGACTACTGGACGATACTTTTACATATCTCGTGTACCACAAGCTATTTTCTTTGACGCTGTTCGTGAAGCTGCCATGGAAGCCATACGCCATATTGGAGAAATACTTGAAGCAAGACTCCGTCATACTCAGGAATACCTGCAAGAGGTGCATACGAAGATGATGGAGATGAAGCTCATGTCCACCCTAATCAAGGAAAAGATGGAGGATTTCAACGAGCACATCGGAAATTTTCAGTGGTACTAAAATATATCCAAGGGGAGATGAATGAATAAAGTTGAGAGTGGATGCTAGACCATACCAAACTATGTAGATGGCAGCATTTGTAATAAAGTATTTTCTAGGAGTTTTAAGAAGTGATTGAGAATGTAACCAAGGATTGAATATGAGAAGAATGGGATAGTTTCGAAGATGGAAATACCTGTATCATGAAGCACTTTTGATTTCATGAGCTTATATTGTAACGGAAGTTTGAGAGTTTGTAATAAATTCATGAGTCAATGGAATTTATGGTGTGATGATTTACCTTATGTTGCATTTCATGAGTTGTTACTCTATGACCCAAGGTCGCCTACCATTTTCGAGGATATGAGAAAATATGGTTTATGCAAACATGATTGCATTTCATTTTAAGTGTGGTAGAAACCACAGGTACCTTCCCCGAATTAAGGAGTTTGGATAAGTGAATGCAGTTGAAGAGAATGTGGAACCTCCTCAAAACTATGAGAAGGGTAACCTTGTGACAAAGTACTTTTGAGGGTTAAACAAACCAATGGAAAGGAAAATGAATTCCATGGAGTGGAATCCAGACAATAATAGGTGTGTAAATTGTTACCTCAAGGGTATGGTGTAGTGAACTGAAGGTAATGTTGGAATATGGATCGATAGTCACCCCACGGGTGAGATGAAGTTGTTCAAGAATTCAAGTGAATCCACAAGTCACTAACCTCAGGATTGATAAAGATCAAGCCCCACCTTGGCGAAGGAAGAAACTTGGAAGAAGCTACGACTGATCAACAGTCGTTTTCTTGGGAGTTTACGAAAACCTGAGAGTTGTGAAGGAACGCTAGATCTTTTGTTCAGCTTGCAGAAATCAAAGGATTTATCCGAACTTTGTTCGTTGACAAGAGAAATTTCTGCAACGCTTGTGAGGAAGCCCAAGTGTTAGAATACGAGATTCACTAAACCTTATACAAGGTAATGATTTCAGTGCGACATGGTTTGGCCACCATGACGACTTACTCTTATCATTCTCTTGCTATTCGGAATGGTAAATCTGAGTGACTTACCCATTGTAAAGAGACAACGTTCTTTGAAGCTTTTTGTTTAAGCCTCATAATGGTAGGATGAAACCCCTTGTACATGACAGTTGCTGTCACACGTAGGAATTTTACAGTAAGGAATGAAGCCAAGACCCATTTCACTGCAGGATGACCACCAATAGTAGACCACCATGAGATTATCGATAAGTTATTTAGAATGATCACGAGACCTGTCAGTTATAAGAACCAGTATTGGAGGAAGTACACCTTGTTGTGAGGACACAAGATTTTGATATAACCGAAGATCATCACCAAGGAAGATGCTGAGAAGAATGTGAACAGACAGATGCTGCATAGGACTGTCAAGATTTTGAAGGACTAGTAACTCTCATTTCAAGTGTGGTAGACCCACATTTCCAGGTCAATGGAGTTTTGTTGAAAGACCCCACACCTTCTTGGTCAATGGATTTGTTAGAAAACCCCCAAACCCTAACCTTTTCTTTCTAGCCCTTTCGAATCTCGAGGACGAGATTCATTTTAAGTGTGGTAGGTTTGTAACATCCCAAACTTTGGAATGTTATAATAATTATTAGAATTATTGTTTGTTTGTTTGTTTGAGTGATTGAAAGTGAGTGAAATTTGAAACTTTTTGAAAGTTTATTGAGAGGGAATGAAATGACTTTCCCAAAACATTCAATCTGCATTTTGATCACCAGGAATTCAAATTCATTTCATCACAAAACCCTAGAGTGAAGATGAAATGACTTCTTCCATTTAAAGAAATGAAAAGGGATTTGAAAATGATTTGAATTTCCATTTTGAAAATATTTCAAATTCAGAAAACTTTATGCAACTCAATGATTTTTATGAGAGAAGATAATATGACTTCTTTAAATTATATGAAATATGAGTTGGAAGTTTAAAATAAATCTTTGAATAGTGAATGTGAAAATCTCTGGATTTTCTTTTGGAATAATTTCATATTTGGTTCCTATTCCAATTTTCAAAGTATTCAAACCCCTGACAAAAATTTGAGAGGAGTAACATGACACTCCACTCCAGGGACTTCTTGGTGATTTATTTGAATAATAAAAACCAGGGGTTATTCTGAAAAATATATTTGCAAAGGGATTTAAAAGCAAAAGGGCAATTTCTGAAAATAATATTTTTTCCAAAGTATTCAAATGCAAGAATAAAAATGTCCATTAAATGGCATTTATTATTATGTTAATTTTGCTATCAAATTTGACTATATTTGGAATTTATTCGAATGCATTGAATAAGTTCTATGGCTCTGGTAAAATCATAAATAGAAAACGGTAACGGTTTATAATAAAACCGGCCGGCCCACAGCCTTTAAAGCCGAATTCATTTCGTAATGGTCGCCCGCTGACTACGCTCGCCCTCTCCTCTCGCTGACGTGTGGGACCATCACCCGCTCCTTTCTCCCGCGCGGTCGTCCTCCTCCTCCCGCACGCGCCGTCGTCGCCGGTTCCCTTCGCCGCAGATCTCCTCCTCTTTTACTTCCCCGACCACCGCATTGCCCCTATAAGTACCCACCCCTCTCACGCATTCATTCCTCTTGCTTTCCCCCTCTCTTCGAGCCCCCACCTCGCCGGAATCGCTCGCCGGAGCTTTCGGTCGCCGCCGCGCCTCTCCCCTCCTAGCGCCCGTCTCCGACCTCCCCGACCTCTCCCGAGCGCACCATCGAGCTCCTCTCGCCCGTGCGCACCACCCCATCCCCTGCCCGAGCCCCAGAGACCCCAGACCCGCCTCACCGTCACCCTCGCCGGAGTAACCTCCCCACCCGAAGCTCGAGGAGCTCCTACTCGTCGACTCCAACGCCCCCGAGCCTCACCGACGCCACCATAGCCTTCGCCGAGCTCCCCTGCGTCGACAGGTGCCGGTGACATCGCCGGAGACCCTCGGAAGCCATCTCCCCGACGACCTCGACGTCCCTGCCATCGCCGGAGCCTTTGCCGTTGCCGGCAACCACCACGGTGAGCCTCTCTCCCTCTCCCCTCCGCCAGATCTAATTTCTACGGTCTAGATTAGATTTTTTTAATTCGCGAACCGGTATGTGCTAAGGTCCGGTCGTCCGCCCGAAAACCCCTAGCACACGCCCACCTGGACGAACTAGAGAATGCCACGTAGCCCCCTGACCGTTAGAAACGAATTTTTCTTTTCTGTTTTAATTTCTGTTTCCAGAATAGGTTTAGATTTCATTTTCCTTATATCTTTTAAACTATTTAATATTTGTAATGGATTCTTTTTGCAGTAGATCAAAAATTTCATCTAGTTTCTGTAGATGTCAAAATTGACTATGTTTAAAAATTTAAATTTGAATTTAAACAGATTTGAGTTAAATTTTGTTTTCTAAATAACTTGAGTTTTAAAAGGTATTTTTGATTGATTCTTTTTGCTACTTGTCACTAGTGATATTAGTTATCATTAGGAAGAGTTTGAGAATTTTAGAATATTTGAAAATACTGTTTTCAGCTAAAACAGATTCTGTTTAATTCCTATGTTGTTTAGTTAGCTTAATTTTTTCTTTAGTTATTTTGAAAATCTGAATATGATTTATGTTATGTTTTAGATTTCATTTAGTGCTGTTGTTCTAAATTTAGGATTTATACTTACTGTTAAAACAATAATAATAATTTTCTTAGTTTATTACTATGTTGTTATAGGAACATTATATTTTTAACTAAGCATTGTTTCATAAAAACAGACTAGTTAGTAATAGTTAATTTTAACAAAGTTTTATATTATTAAAATTCTGTTTTCCAAGAAAAAGTTTCCAGTAATCTTTTCATTTAAGAAATGTTTTGTTAATAAAAATACTTTAGTTTTGCCCTATTATGATAGGAAAACTATGTTCTTTATCATTAGGTAATGTGTTATAAAACAGTTTAATTTAATAGAAACTCTTTTCACAAAACTTTTTGATGACCTAATTATGTTTTGTAATAAAGGTTTTTATAAATTATTTTCTGTTAACTTAGTTATTTTACAAAATTTTTTCTTTTAGTTTATAGTTGTGCTTGTAGTTAAATTCATTAGGCAAACACTCATGTTGTTAGAATGTTGTATTCATAGTTTTAGTTGTCTTTCAAAAGTAATTCTTTTGCTAGTAAAATATTTACTAAAATCCTTTTGTTGTATTTTACTTTGTTATTGTTTGTTACTATTTGAAAATAATTGTTTTAGGGGAAAACTACCTTAGTTGTTTTTATGAAAACTTTCTTGGCTTTGAGTGTTGTCTTAAGTGTTTCCTTCATCAACCTTGTTGCTTTTGTTCTTGTGTTACATTGTGATTGTCAGTTTTGATTGCTAGAAGTGTTTGCTTATGAATGCAATGTTTGCTATATAGATTTTCATCGGAGAGTGACGAATAGTCTATCAAGTTATTTCTGAGAGCGATCTTTATCTTCAACAACAGTACAGGCAAGTTCACTTTGACCATCTATTTCGTACCTATGTTTTTATTGCATGTAGTGACATCATTCAACATATCCCTCCCGTAGTGTTATTGAAATTCTTGTAGTTGAGTAGAATGCATGAGGTAGGAACCCACCACCTGGTTACTAAAGCCCCGGGAACGTTAGTTACTTTTATGCTATGCTATAGTAGACGGGGTTTGGTATGAGTGTTCGTGAGTGGTGTGAAGAAGGACTCCACCTCAAGACGACAACTTCATGAAGACATTTTCAAGTCCTGCATCTTCAAGTCCTCAAGACTTCAAGACTCGAGAAGACAAGTTTTCAATACACACTACTGGGTGAAGGATGGTTGATTGGGCATCCCTGGAGAAACCAGTGGATGGCCGGGATGCATGGAGAAGCGCCATGACATCTTGCGGAAAGCTTCACCCAGACTCAAAGAGAAGAATGAATACTTCATGCCCGGAAGCTTACCTGTGTAGCCACAAGTCATTATGGGCTCTGGCTTGGTTGATCTTTGTTGTGACTCTGCTAGGCAGTGCTACGAGATGTAGTCGACGTTAGGATTGGGATGGGTACTGTCGGACAGTCAAGGAAACACTCTGAAAGACCATGTTTCTTTCATCCTGTTCTCAAACACCAGGCAGTGCGAGGACTTACCAGGAGGGAAAGAATCTTGTGGGTAAAGTACACAACACTCTGCAGAGTTAAACCTAATCGATTAGCCGTGTCCACGGTTACGGACAATTTGAGCCTCTGGACATGGATCTATCTCAGAACTCTCAACACTGGACTGATAACTAATTGTGGGCAACTTATGATACTTATGGGAATTTAGACACTGGTTGGCGGAACCATGTCATGATAGGTAACTCCATAGTGAAATTCCTAGTATTCTTTTGTTGTAGGAAAAATAAAATCAGCTTTTACGCAAAAACTTAGACACAGAGCCACAAAGCCTTTGCATATAGAATAGTCTTTATTCTTCTGTTCTACTATGGTGATCTTGCCAGTACATTCCATGTACTGACCTGTTGGAAATATGCCCTAGAGGCAATAATAAAATGGTTATTATTGTATTTCCTTGTTCATGATAATTGTCTATTGTTCATGCTATAATTGTGTTAACCGGAAACCATAATACATGTGTGAATACATAGACCACAACATGTCCCTAGTGAGCCTCTAGTTGACTAGCTCGTTGATCAATAGATGGTCACGGTTTCATGGCCATGGACATTGGATGTCGTTGATAACGGGATCACATCATTAGGAGAATGATGTGATGGACAAGACCCAATCCCAAGCATAGCACAAGATCGTGTAGTTCATTTGCTAAAGCTTTTCAATGTCAAGTATCGTTTCCTTAGACCATGAGATTGTGCAACTCCCGGATATCGTAGGAATGCTTTGGGTGTGCCAAACATCACAACGTAACTGGGTGGCTATAAAGGTTCACTACGGGTATCTCTGAAAGTATCTGTTGGGTTGGCACGAATCGAGACTGGGATTTGTCACTCCGTGTGACGGAGAGGTATCTCTGGGCCCACTCGGTAAGACATCATCATAATGAGCTCAATGTGACTAAGGAGTTAGCCACGGGATGATGTATTACGGAACGAGTAAAGAGACTTGCCAGTAACGAGATTGAACAAGGTATGGGGATACCGACGATCGAATCTCGGGCAAGTATCATACCGATAGACAAAGGGAATTGAATACGGGATTGATTGAATCCCCGACATCGTGGTTCATCCGATGAGATCATCGTGGAGTACGTGGGAGCCAACATGGGTATCCAGATACCGCTGTTGGTTATTGGCCGGAGAAGTGTCTCGGTCATGTCTACGTGTCTCCCGAACCCGTAGGGTCTACACACTTAAGGTTCGATGACGCTAGGGTTATAGGGAAATGGTATACGTGATTACCGAAGGTTGTTCGGAGTCCCGGATGAGATCCCGGACGTCACGAGGAGCTCCGGAATGGTCCGGAGGTAAATATTGATATATAGGAAGTCCAGTTTTGGTCACCGGAAAGTTTTCGGGCACATCGGTAGTGTACCGGGAGTGCCGGGAGGGTGCCGGAGGACCCCCGAGAGGGATGTGACGACCAAAGGACCTCATGGGCCCTTAGAGGAGGTGTGCCAGCCCATATTGGGTCGGCCAAGACCATCTATGTGGGCCCATGTGTCTGGAGATAAGGAGATAAGGCAAAAGGGATTTAAAAGGAGGAGATCCACCTCCATTGTGGGAGGTGGACTCTCCCTTTAATTCGGCCGGCCCTCTCCTCTTTGGAGTAGAGGCCAAGCCAGCCCTCCACGTCCCTCCTCCTATATATACTTGAGGTTTTGGATGTTTTGAGCCAGGATTTGATCTCTCTCTCTCACGGCAAAGCCCTACCTCTCTTCTTCCTCCTCCGCAGCGCTTAGGCGAAGCCCTGTCGGAATACCTTGCTACTCCACCACCACCACGCCGTCGTGCTGCTGTTGGAGCCCTTCCCCAACCTCTCCTTCCTCCTTGCTGGATCAAGGTGTTGGAGACGTCACCGGGCTGCACGTGTGTTGAACGCGGAGGTGCCGTCCGTTCGGCACTTGATCGGATCTACCGCGATCTGAATCGCTGCGAGTACGACTCCATCAACCGCGTTCTTGTAACGCTTCCGTTAGCGATCTTCAAAGGTATGAAGATCCACTCTCCCCTTGCTCGTTGCTGGTTTCTCCATAGATGGATCTTGGTGAACGCGTAGAAATTTTTTTGATTTACTACTACGTCTCCCAACAGTGGCATCATGAGCTAGGTCTATGCGTAGAATCTATGCACGAGTAGAACACAAAGCAGTTGTGGGCGTCGATTTTGTTAATATGCTTGCCGTTACTAGTCTTATCTTGATTCGACGGTATTGTGGGATGAAGCGGCCCGGACCAACCTTACACGTACGCTTACGTGAGACCGGTTCCACCGCCTGACATGCACTAGTTGCATAAGGTGGCTAGCGGGTGTCTGTCTCTCCCACCTTAGTCGGATTGGATTCGATGAAAAGGGTCCTTATGAAGGGTAAATAGCAATTGGCATATCACGTTGTGGTTTTGACGTAGGTAAGAAACGTTCTTGCTAGAAACCTATAGCAACCACGTAAAAACTTGCAACTACAAATTAGAGGACGTCTAACTTGTTTTTGCAGCATATGCCGTGTGATGTGATATGGCCAAAAGGATGTGATGTGATGCATTGTGATGTATGAGATTGATCATGTTCTTGTAATAGGGTTCACGACTTGCATGTCGATGACTATGACAACCGGCAGGAGCCATAGGAGTTGTCTTATATTATTGTATGACCTGCGTGTCAATCATAAACGCCATGTAATTACTTTACTTTATTGCTAAACGTTAGCTGTAGTAGTAGAAGTAATAGTTGGCGAGACAACTTCATGAAGACACAATGATGGAGATCATGATGATGGAGATCATGGTGTCGTGCCGGTGACAGTGATGATCATGGTGCCCCGAAGATGGAGATCGAAGGAGCAAGATGATATTGGCCATATCATGTCACTATATTGATTGCATGTGATGTTTATCATGTTTACATCTTATTTGCATAGAACGACGGTAGTAAATAAGATGATCTCTCAATAAAATTTCAAGAAAGGTGTTCACCCTAACTGTGCACCGTTGCTAAGGATCGTCGTTCCGAAGCACCACGTGATGATCGGGTGTGATAGGTTCTAACGTTCGCATACAACGGGTGTAAGCCAGATTTACACATGCGAAACACTTAGGTTGACTTGACGAGCCTAGCATGTACAGACATGGCCTCGGAACACGGAAGACCGAAAGGTCGAACATGAGTCGTATAGAAGATACGATCAACATAGAGATGTTCACCATGGATGACTAGTCCGTCTCACGTGATGATCGGACACGGGCTAGTTGACATGGATCATGTATCACTTGGAAGACTAGAGAGATGTCTATCTAAGTGGGAGTTCATTAATAATTTGATTAAGTGAACTTAATTATCATGAACTTAGTCTAAAAATGTCCTTGCAAATTATGTCGTAGATAGCTCGCGCTGTAGCTCCACAGTTTTATTGATACAATCCTAGAGAAAAGTAAGTTGAAAGTTGATGGTAGCAATAATGCGGACTGGGTCCGTGATCTGAGGATTGTCCTCATTGCTGCACAGAAAGCTTATGTTTTTGATGTACCGCTAACTGCACCACTCCCTCAAGTGTTGTCTGTAGATGTTGTGAACATATGACAGGCACTTTTTGGTGACTACGTGATAGTTCAATGCGTCATGCATTGCGGCTTAGAATTGAGGCTCCAAAACGTTTTGAACGTCACGGAACATATGAGATGTTCTAGGAGCTGAGATTGTGATCTCAGGCTCGTGCCTATGTTGAGAGGTATGAGACCTCCAACAAGATTCTTTGTCTGCAAGATAAAGGAGAATAGCTTAATCGGTGAGCGTGTGCTCAGATTGTCTGTGTGCTACAATCACTTGAATCAAGTGGGAGTTAATCTTCCAGATGAGATAGTGATTAATGCAGTTCTCCAAGTCACTGCCACCAAGCTACTAGAGCTTCGTGATGAACTATAACATGCCAGGGATGGATAAGATGATCCCTGAGTTGTTCGTGATGTTTGACACCACGAAGGTAGAAATCAAGAAGGAGCATCAAGTGTTGATGGTTAAGTTAAACCACTAGTTTCAAAAGGGGCAAGGGCAAGAAGGGAAAACTTCAGGAATGGCAAGCCAGTTGTTGCTCTAGTGAAGAAACCCAAGGTTGAGCCCGAACCCGAGACTAAGTGCTTCTGTTATGAGGAGAATGTTCGCTGAAGCGGAAAAACCCTAGATGCTTGGTAGATAAGAAGGCTGGTAATGTCAATGGAGGTATATTTGATATACGTGTTAGTGATGTGTACCTTGCTGGTACTCCTAGTAGCACCTAGGGTATTGGATACCGGTTCGGTTGCTAAGTGCTAGCAACTCGAAATAAAAGCTACGGAATAAACGGAGACTAGCTAGGTGAAAGGTGACGATGTGTGTTGGAAGTGTTTCCAAGATTGATGTGATCACCATCGCACGCTCTCTCTACCTTCGGGATTTGTGATAAACCTAAATAAATGTTATTTGGTGTTTGCGTTGAGCATGAACGTGATTAGATCATGATTAGTGCAATACGGTTATTCATATAAGTTAGAGAATAATGGTTATTCTATTTACATGGATAATGCCTTCAATGGTCATGCACCCACTCGGAATGGTTTATCGAATCATGATCGTAGTAGTACACATGTTCATAACGTTGGTACCAAAAATATATATATAAAGGTAATAATGATAGTACCACATACTTGTGGCACTGCCGCTAAATGTCATATTGGTATAAATCGCATGAAGAAACTCCATGATGATGGATTTTTGACTCACTCGATTTCGAATCGGTTGAGACATGCGAGCCATGCCTCTTGGGCAAGATGACTGAGACCCCGTCATCCAATATGATGGAGCGGGCAAGTGGCTTATTGGAAATAATACATGTTGATGTATGTGGTTCAATGAGTGTTGAAACACACAGTGGATATCGTTGTTTTTCTTTACCTTCACTGATGATTTGAGTAAATATGGGGATATTTACTTAATGAAACACGAATCTGAAATGTTTGAAAGGTTCAAGGAGTTTCAGAGTGAAGTTAAAGATCATCGTGACAAGAAGATAAATGTCTATGATATGATCATGGAGGTGAATATCTAAGTTACGAGTTTGGTATGCAATTTTAGACAATGTGGAAATTGTTTCACAGCTCACGCCTCCTGGAACACCATAGTGTGATGGTGTGTTCGAACGTCGTAGTCGTGCTCTATTGGATATAGTGAGTACTATGATGTCTCTTATCGTTTTACCACTATCATTATGGGGTTATGCATTAAAGACAAATCCATTCACTTTAACAGGGCACCATCTAAGTCTGTTGAGATGACACCGTGAGAATTATGGTTTGACAGAAGCCTAAGCTGTCATTTCTTAATGTTTGGGGCTGCGACGCTTATGTGAAAATGGGTTTTTCACCTAGCGAGCTCGAACCCAAAGCAGACAAATGCATCTTCATAGAATACCCTAATGAGACATTGGGTATACCTTCTATCTCAGATCCAAGCGCAAAAGGTATTTGTTGCTAAGAACGGGTCCTTTCTTGAGAAAGAGTTTCTCTCGAAAGAATTGAGTGGGAGGAAGATAGAACTTGATGAGGTTGTTGAACCTTTGTTTCAACCAGAGAATAGCGCAACACAGAAAGATGTTTCTGTAGAGCCTACTCAGTTGAAAAGGAAGTTAATGATGATGATCATGAAGCTTCGGATCAAGTCACTATTGAACCTCGTAGGTCGACAAGGACGCGTACTGCTCCTGAGTAGTACGACAACCCTGTCTTGGAAATCATGTTGTTGGACAACGATGAACCTACGAACTATGGAGAAGCGATGGTGGGCCCGGATTCCAACAAATGGCTAGGAGCCATGAAATCCGAGAAAGGATCCATGTATGAAAACCAAGTATGGACTTTGGTAGACTTGCCTGTTGAATGGCGGGTCATTGAGTACAAATGGACCTTTGAGATAAACATAGACGCTAATGGTGAAATGTCACCGTTTATAAAGCTCGACTTGTCGCAAAGAAGTTTCCGCCAAGTTCAAGGAGTTGACTGTGATGAGATTTTCTCATCTGTAGCGATGCTAAAAGTCTATTAAAATTTTGTTAGCAGTTGCTGCATTTTTCGATTATGAAATCTGGCAGATGGATGACAAAACAAGGTTTCCGTAATGGTTTCTGTGAGGAAGAGTTGTATGTGATACAACCAGAAGGTTTTGTCAATCCTAAGGATGCTAATAATATGCAAACTCCAGCGATCCTTCTATGGACTGGAGCAAGCATGTCGGAGTTGGAATATATGCTTTGATGAGGTGATCAAAGTGTTTAAGTTTATACAAAGTTTATGAGAAACTTGTATTTGCAAGAAAGTGAGTGGGAGCACTATAGAATTTCTTATAAGAATATGTAGTTGACAAATTATTGATCGGAAATGATGTAGAATTTCTGGAAGAGCATGAAGGGTTGTTTGAAGGTTTTTTTTTCAAAGGAAGACCCAGATAAAGCTACTATTTTATTGAGCATCAAGATCTATAGGGATAGATCAATTCGCTTGATAAGTTTTTTCGACGAAGACATACCTTGACAAGTTTTTGAAGGAGTTCAAAATAGATGGGTCAAAGAACGAGTTCTTGACTGTATTGTAAGGTGTGAAATTGAGTAAGACTCAATACCTGACCACGGCAGAAGATAAAGAAAAGATGAGTGTCATCTCCTATGCTTTAGCCATAGGCTCTATATAGTATGCCATGCTGTGTACCGCACCTGTGTGTGCCTTGCCATGAGTCTGTCAAGGGGTACAAGAGTAATCCAAGAGTGGATCACTGGACAATGGTCAAAGTTATCCTTAGTAACTTGAGAACTAAGGAAATATTTCTCGATTATGGAGGTGATAAAGAGTTCATCGTAAAGGGTTACGATGATGCAAGCTTTAACTCCAATCCGGATGACTCTTAGTAGAAATCTGGCTACATATAGTGGAGCAGCCATTTGGAATAGCTCCAAGTGGAGCGTGGGAGCAGTATCTACAAATATGACATGGAAAGTTTGTAAGGTACACACGGATCTGAATGTCGTAGACCCGTTGACTAAAACCTCTTTCACGAGCAGGACATGAACAAACCCCAGAACTTATTGGGTGTTAATCACATGATGATATGATCACATGGTGATGTAAGTGTTAATCACATGGTGATGTGAACTAGATTATTGACTCTAGTGCAAGTGGGAGACTGTTGGAAATATGCCCTAGAGGCAATAATAAAATGGTTATTATTGTATTTCCTTGTTCATGATAATTGTCTATTGTTCATGCTATAATTGTGTTAACCGGAAACCATAATACATGTGTGAATACATAGACCACAACATGTCCCTAATGAGCCTCTAGTTGACTAGCTCGTTGATCAATAGATGGTCACGGTTTCATGGCCATGGACATTGGATGTCGTTGATAACGGGATCACATCATTAGGAGAATGATGTGATGGACAAGACCCAATCCCAAGCATAGCACAAGATCGTGTAGTTCATTTGCTAAAGCTTTTCAATGTCAAGTATCGTTTCCTTAGACCATGAGATTGTGCAACTCCCGGATACCGTAGGAATGCTTTGGGTGTGCCAAATGTCACAACGTAACTGGGTGGCTATAAAGGTTCACTACGGGTATCTCTGAAAGTATCTGTTGGGTTGGCACGAATCGAGACTGGGATTTGTCACTCCGTGTGACGGAGAGGTATCTCTGGGCCCACTCGGTAAGACATCATCATAATGAGCTCAATGTGACTAAGGAGTTAGCCACGGGATGATGTATTACGGAACGAGTAAAGAGACTTGCCAGTAACGAGATTGAACAAGGTATGGGGATACCGACGATCGAATCTCGGGCAAGTATCATACCGATAGACAAAGGGAATTGAATACGGGATTGATTGAATCCCCGACATCGTGGTTCATCCGATGAGATCATCGTGGAGTACGTGGGAGCCAACATGGGTATCCAGATCCCGCTGTTGGTTATTGGCCGGAGAAGTGTCTCGGTCATGTCTACGTGTCTCCCGAACCCGTAGGGTCTACACACTTAAGGTTCGATGACGCTAGGGTTATAGGGAAATGGTATACGTGATTACCGAAGGTTGTTTGGAGTCCCGGATGAGATCCCGGACGTCACGAGGAGCTCCGGAATGGTCCGGAGGTAAATATTGATATATAGGAAGTCCAGTTTTGGTCACCGGAAAGTTTTCGGGCACATCGGTAGTGTACCGGGAGTGCCGGGAGGGTGCCGGAGGACCCCCGAGAGGGGTGTGACGACCAAAGGACCTCATGGGCCCTTAGAGGAGGTGTGCCAGCCCATATTGGGTCGGCCAAGACCATCTATGTGGGCCCATGTGGCTGGAGATAAGGAGATAAGGCAAAAGGGATTTAAAAGGAGGAGATCCACCTCCCTTGTGGGAGGTGGACTCTCCTTTTAATTCGGCCGGCCCTCTCCTCTTTGGAGTAGAGGCCAAGACAGCCCTCCACGTCCCTCCTCCTATATATACTTGAGGTTTTGGATGTTTTGAGACAGGATTTGATCTCTCTCTCTCACGGCAAAGCCCTACCTCTCTTCTTCCTCCTCCGTAGCGCTTAGGCGAAGCCCTGTCGGAATACCTTGCTACTCCACCACCACCACGCCGTCGTGCTGCTGTTGGAGCCCTTCCCCAACCTCTCCTTCCTCCTTGCTGGATCAAGGTGTTGGAGACGTCACCGGGCTGCACGTGTGTTGAACGCGGAGGTGCCGTCCGTTCGGCACTTGATCGGATCTACCGCGATCTGAATCGCTGCGAGTACGACTCCATCAACCGCGTTCTTGTAACGCTTCCGCTTAGCGATCTTCAAAGGTATGAAGATCCACTCTCCCCTTGCTCGTTGCTGGTTTCTCCATAGATGGATCTTGGTGAACGCGTAGAATTTTTTTTGATTTACTACTACGTCTCCCAACATGACCTACACGGCTGCAACGTCTTCTGTTGCAGATACTCTTTTACGACGGGTAAGAGTACGATTCAGGGTTACGGTCTACACTCAACCTGCCGTTGGTGTTATTGGGACTCCACTCCCGTTGACTGTATCCGCTGCTATTTTAAGGTATATATCAGTTTTACGTTAATTACATGTGATTGCACTTTGATATATACATTGATGTACTGTGTGTGCCAGCATACTGATCCAGGGATGGCACAGCAAACACAGAGGCTTGACTCGTTTTGAGTCGGGTCGCTACATGGCCTGTATTTGTCATTCCACTCAATCTCCCCCCGGAGAGATTATGAAAAGAAAGAATATTTTCCTGACATTGATAATTCCAGGGCCCAAATATCCGGGCAAGAAAATGAATGTGTACATGCAACCGCTTAAGGATGAATTGAAAGAAGCCTGGGATAATGGGATCAAGACATACAACGGCGCTACAAAAAAGAATTTCAAAATGCATGTGTGGTACATGTACTCGATGCATGATTTGCCGGCGTATGCGCTATTCGTTGGCTGGTGTATGCATGGAAGGTTTCCGTGCCCCACATGCATAGACAGTTCCTGGATCCTGACCATAAGTTTAGAAAAGACAAGAAGAATTTCATCAAAGGTAGAGTTGTCAAAAACATTGCACCACCTGTGTTGACAGTTCAACAGATGCTGGATCAGATAAATGCTCTCGAGATGGATCCAGATCGTCCAGGGTATTTCAAAGGGTATAATACGGAACACACCTGGACTCACAAGATATGTTTGTGGGATATGTCTTACTTTAAAGACCTCCTTTTCCCACACAACATCGACATGATGCACACTAAAAAGAATATCGCGGAGGCCCTTTTTGGTACATTTTTTGGCATATAGGGGAAGGCGAAGGATAATCCTGAGGCTAGATGAACTAGAAGAGTTGGCGCCGGAGTTGATCTGCAAGTTAGAAAAGATCTTTCCACCGGGCTTCTTTAATCCAATGTAGCATTTGATTTTGCATCTCCCGACTGAGGCAAGATTGGGGGGCATACACAGCCTAGAATCGTCAGTTGCATAATACGAAGCCTCAGTACAATGATGGCAACCGTGAAAAAGGTCGATCCAACCTCAGCCTATTCAAAGGGAAGCTTGCACCAGCTGGTGCTTCGAAATCAACAAGGTTGGATGTCAAAGAATGGCGAACCATTTCATTATATATCTTCAACAACCTAACAGAAGTGTGGTCGTACATCGATTAAGTTCTCGGTACATTTTTTCGCAACTTCTAATTCCTTTGAAATGCTCTTATTCCCGGATATGTGATATAATCGATACATTGCCAAATTCTTGGATGGAGCGGTGATCCAAAAGGATTCCATTGAAGAGTACGAGCTTCTGGCAAAGCATGGAGGCGGATATCCCGGTTTCATCTCTTGGTTCAAGCAAACGGTAATTTCCGTTAATTAGACGATTTCATTTCTTTGCCTAGTTTGCGGTTAATGCAACAATCCTTTGGTATTAAACTTGTAGGCTAATGTAGAGTCTATGGACTCCGAATTGAGACAAGTCGCTAATGGTTTTGACTTTAAGGTCCATTCATTTGACAAATACGACATCAACGGGTATCGCTTTCGTACTTTTGGCAAAGAGCTATCTATGGCCGACCGAAAGTCTACAAATTGTTGTGTCCTCGCTGTCGGCGAAGGAGGGGTCAAGTATTATGGAAGAGTTGAAGCAATTTATGAACTTACATTCTGTGGTAAAAACACACCAAATGTCATAGTCTTCAAATGTTATTGGTTCCAGCCGAAGGAGACTAGAAGGACTCATGAACATATAGGGCTAGTCGAAATTAAACAAAGCACCCATTTAGATGTTCCCGATGTCTACATTACGGCTCAAAAGGCGACCCAAGTTTTCTATCTATCGTGGGCCTGCCAAACGGATCCAAATTTGAAAGGTTGGGATGTTGTTTATGATGTGCCGCCACATTTTAGACCACCTCCCCTCAATGAAGATTATTATGAACCTCACATTAACCCAGACACATATGAAGGAGAATTCTTCCAAGAAACACGTGTTTCCAAAAAACGCTTCAAGAACCACTCTACTTCACCCCAGAACATTGAGGTCGACAGCGACAGTGATCCCGACTTCACCCCTGAGCAGGAATAAGAAGAGACGGAAGAAGAAGAGGTTACTGCTGCGGATGACCTGACCATGCTTGACCGATTACATACAGGCCTGCCACATGTTGATGCATTTATTGATGATGCTGATGAGCACGTCATTACTGATAGTGATGATGATTATGCATTTATTGATCCCGAAGCATATATAGACGATGAAGATTAATATTAGTAATGTGAGGTATTCAATTATTATTATGTACATATATATTATTAATTAGTTCATGTTATTAGGTATTCAATTTTTTTGTGTTGAACTAATTTCGTTCACTCTTTGTCATCGCAGGTGTTGATAGATGGTGGGCAGGGGTCGAGAGCGCTCTCAGCCTCCTTCCTCGGCGCGTGCTGGGAGGGGTGCTATTATTCCACCCCAGCAACTCCGCAGAGCGCTGGTACACAACATGCAGACATCGGCGGGCGCTTCTTCTTCGACCGGAGAGGTCGGGGGAAGACGAAGAGAGGTGCTAGAGGTAGGAAGGCTGTTGCGCCTTCCTCGCCGCCACCCCCAGGTGATTCTCCCGACCACCGGAGTGCTCCGTCTCAGGTGGACCCATCTGACTTGGACCCGTCTCAGAATCCGGTCCATGAGCCTCGGGTCGACGAGCCTCGGGTCACCGAGCCTTCGTCCCAGGAGACTCCGTCCCAGAGTCTTCGTCCCAGGAGACTCGAGTCCTAGAGTCTTCATCCCACGTGACTCAGGAGGCTAGTGGCCATGCTGATGGTGGCGAGGACAATTACTTGTCTGAGGACACATATAGCGAGGGCGAGCTGGTTGAGGAGGGTAAGAAGGTCTACTAGCGTGGTTGTACAAAGCTGCCTCCCGTGTTGACGACCCGCGAGCAGAGGTGGTTGATTGTGCCTAATGTGGGGAAGTAAGTGCATTTACTCTTTTTAACCTTTTGCCTTCATGTTTCTTCAAATTAATATCTAATGTGTTAGCCTTGTCATACTGCAGGGGTTGGAAATACGAGCATGATGTCCGCAGGCCCAACCAGGTCCTTGGTGTGCTTCTCTGGCCCACTTCCCAGGGAAGGTCCAGTTGCCCGGTGAGGGTGAGGCTCCACAGGTAGCATTGACCTGGGAGTTGTACAAGGCTGCCCCGGCCCCGCTGGAGGAGATGGTCGACGGTGTCTTGTGCGAGATGGTGGCTGACATTGTGATCCGTCGCTTTTGGGTAATTTCTCCTTTATAGAATTAAAAATCAACAACACCTAGTGATTCTACTAATCAGTGTCTAATGTGTTGTCTTGTTTGATTGCAGACCTTCTACAGGTGTCTCGAGGAAGACGAGGCGAGAGCGGCTGTTGTTCTCGAAGCCGAGTGCAAGCGCCTACTTCAGAACTTATGGCACGAGGCTCGGGTGCAGGCTATTCGAGACTACTACGCCTCGAGTAACATTAAGAGGGCCAAGAAGAAGTGCCGCAAAAATTATCTGAGTAAGGAGAAGTTTATGAAGGTAATTAGTTTGTTTGATTTGATTCGTAGGCGTAGGGCTGAAATTTCTCTTGTCTAACTTAGGTGGCCTTGAGATGGTGTGCGGATAGGATGGACTGTTGGGAGGCATTGGTGGATGAGTGGTGCTCTCCCGAATGGCTAGCCAAACATAACAAGGCCAAGGAGAAGCGTGCCCAAATGAGAGGTGTGCCACACCATCAAGGTAGCTCCAACCTATTTCAATACAGGGATAACTAGGTATGTGGTTTGCTTCATGATTCATGCAATTTCATTCTTCATGCTAGCTTGAGCCCTTAACTAATATTTTGTTCACCTCTTTTCACGCGAGAAAACAAGAAGGAGGTGCCACCTCTGTTCGACCTCTAGCCATGGCCCATACTGCCTCGTAGAAGAAGGCCAAGGCATTCTTTGAGGATGACCTCGATCATCCAGAGAGCTTCAGCAACAGCTCCTCCCACAACAAGCTTGTGGGGTACAGAGATCTTGGGAAGGCGAGGAAAGGGGAGGACTTCAACCCGAGCCAGAGTCCTTTTGATCCAGAGCTCCTGATGATATCTGAAGGTGGGAGGCCCCATGGATCGATAGCCATTGGGGATGGACTCATACGTTGTCCTAGAACTCTACCGAAGATCAAGAAGTGCTAGACGAGCTCTGATCCTGAGATAACGCCTTGTCCACAGCCAATGGAGCTCGCCATTGAGGCTAGGACCCAGGAGCTTCTGGCGAAGGCAAACAGGCAGGCGGCACGGAGGGAGAGGGACATGGAGGAGAGGACGGCTAAGCTGTTGGAGGAGGAGAGGAACCGGACGACGTGTCTCACCAGGACCTATACGAGCTCCTCGTGGTAAGTTTCTCTTGCATATTAGCCAAATCATGCACGTAATGTTCATTTCATTACTAACTAATATGAATGACTCGTGAAAACAAAATGTGCAGACCGTGTGCCAGAACAATGGTCAGACCCCTCCGTTAATGCCTCATATTGCTATAGCACCCACGGTGAGTTTCATTTAAATGGTCATTAGTTACTAGTATTCACATTTGAGTTGCATCATGCTAAGGAGACATTGCAAATGATCTTTGGTGCAACGTGCCTCCCGACAAGCATCGACTGATCCTTCTGCGTCTGCCGCAACCCCGATCGGTCCTTCTACGTCTCACCCTGGCCCAAACCCTACCGATCCTTCACCTTCATGTTGATGGTAAGTTTTCCAAAGTGTTTTCATTAACAAATACATACTTAGCTTAAGAAATGACCAACTTATCTCCAAAATGACCTACACTTAGCTTATTTTCCTCGAAAATGACTTGATATGTTAGTTAGCTAGAAAATGGTATATTCTACCTAGGATAGCTATAAAATGACCTATACTTAGCATTTTTTCCTCCAAAATGACTTGATATGCTTAGTTAGCTAGAAAAAGGAATTACCACCTACTATATCTCAATAATGATCTATAACTAGCTTAGCTAGTTCATTTATGATATAATTAGCTCACTTAGGTACAAAATGGCATAACTACCTGTTGGGGAACGTCGCATGGGAAACAAAAATTTTCCTACGCACACGCAAACCTATCCATGGTGATGAGCATCTACGAGAGGGAGAGTGGATCTACGTACCCTTGTAGATCGCTAAGCGGGAAGCGTTAAGAAATGCGGTTGGTGTAGTCGAACTTCTTCGCGATCCAAATTGCCGAGCGTCTCGCGATCCAATCACGAACCGTCCCGCCAACACATCATGATCCGTCCCGCGAACTCATCACGATCCATCTCACGATCTTGATCACGATCTGTCCCACGAACTCATCACGATCCGTTCCGTGATCACATCACGAACCGTCTCGCGATCTCGATCACGGTCCTTCCAATCTAGCGCCGAACGGACGGCACCTCCGCGTTCAGCACACGTGCAGCATGATGACGATCTCCACCGTCTCGATCCAGCGAGAGGAGGTGGAGAGGAGAGAGAGTTCACCGGCAGCATGACGGCGCTTCGGTGATGGTGGTGGAGCAATTCCGGCAGGGCTTCGCCTAAGCGCTGCAGAAAACCGATCTAGAGGAGAAACTATGCACCGGTGGAACGGGTAGCACGTGGCCGGAAATTCTGTCCAAAAACCACCCAATCCACTAGTATATATAGGAGGAGAGGAGAGGAGAGGCAGACAAGGCCTTTGGGTTGGCCGAAATAGGAGGTGGGAAGCAATCCTACTTCACCTCCAATCCTAGTTGGAGTAGGATTGCCTCCTATTGGCTGATTTTCCACTTTTTGCTTTAGGACTTTCTCTCCTGCGCCATGGGACTTTGTGGCTGTTTTGCCAGCCCAATAAGGGCTGGTTATTATTCTCCCACAGACCATGGACCTCTTGGGGTCGAAATACCCCTCCCGTAGGCCTCCCGGTACACTACCGGCACTCCTGGTACACTACCGGCACTCCTGGTACACTACCGATGAGCCCGAAACTTTTCCGGAAACCAAACTGGGACTTCCTATATATGAATCTTTACCTCCGGACCATTCCGGAGCTCCTCGTGACGTCCGGGATCTCATTCGGGACTCCGAACAAACTTCGATCACCACCATACACAACTCTACACTACCGAAACGTCACCGAACCTTAAGTGTGCAGACCCTGCGGGTTCGAGAACTATGTAGACATGACCGAGACACCTCTACGGTCAATAACCAATGGCGGGACCTGGACGTCCACATTGGTTCCTACATACTCTACGAAGATCTTTATCGGTCGAACCTCTATGTCTAGGATTCAGTTAATCCCGTATAACGTTCCCTTTGTTCTTCGGTATGTTACTTGCCCGAGATTCGATCATCGGTATCTCCATACCTAGTTCAACCTCGTTACTGGCAAGTCTCTTTACTCGTTCCGTAATACAAGATCCCGCAACTAACAATTAGTCACATTGCTTGCAAGGCTTATTGTGATGTTGCATTACCGAGTGGGCCCCGAGATACCTCTCCGTCACGCGGAGTAACAAATCCCAGTCTCGATCCATGCCAACTCAAAACACACCATCGGAGATACCTGTAGAGCACCTTTATAGTCACCCAGTTACATTGCGACATTTGATACACACAAGGCACTCCTCCGATATCTGTGAGTTGCATGATCTCATGGTCATACGAACACATACTTGACATTTGGAAAACAGTAGCAATAAACTGACATGATCATATGCTACGTCTGTAGTTTGGGTCTTGTCCATCACATCATTCTCCTAATGATGTGACCCTGTTATCAAATGACATCTCATGTCCATGGCTAGGAAACCTTAACCATCTTTTGATCAACGAGCTAGTCTATTAGAGGCATACTAGGGACATGGTTTTGTCTATGTATCCACACATGCATCTAAGTCTCCGATCAATACAATTATAGCATGGATAATGAACGATTATCATGAACAAGGAAATATGATAATAACTAATTTATTATTGCCTCTAGGGCATATTTCCAACAGTCTCCCACTTGCACTAGAGTCAATAATCTAGTTCACATCACCATGTGATTTGCATTGTTATGAATCTAACACCGAATGAGTTCTGGGGCTCGATTATGCTTTGCATGTGAGAGAGGTCTTATAGTCAACGGGTCTGTAACATTCAGATCCATGTGCACTTTGCAAATACCTATGTTAAACTGTAAACACTACTACCACACTCCGCTCGGTACTATTCCAAATGGCTGCTCCACTATACGTATCCAGATTGCTACGACGAGTCATCCAGATTAGTGTTAAAGCTTGTATCGACGTAACTCCTTACGACGAACTCTTTATCACCTCCATAATCGAGAAACATCTCCTCAGTCTCTTAGTTACTAAGGATAATCTTGACTGATGTCCAGTGATCCACTCCTGGTTCACTCTTGTACCCCCTGACGGACTCATGGCAAGGCTCACACAGGTGCGGTACACAGCATGGCATAATATAGAGCCTATGGCTAAGGCATAGGGGACGACGTTCGTCCTTTCTCTTTCTTCTGCCGTTGTCAAGCTTTGAGCCTCACTCAACTTTCACACCTTACAAATCAGGCGAGAACTCTTTCTCTGACTGATCCATTTTGAACTCTTTCAAAATCTTGTCAAGGTATGCACTCATTGAAAGTCTCATCGAGCATCTTGATCTATCTCCATAGATTTTGATGCTCAACAATTAGGTAGCTTCATCCAGGTCTTCCTTTGAAAATCACTTTCCAAATAACCGTTTTATGCTTTCCAGAAACTCTACATTATTTCTGATCAACAATATGTCATCCACATATACTTATCAGAAATTCTATAGTGCTCCCACTCACTTTATTGTAAATACAAGTTTCTCGTAAACTTTGTATAAACTCAAAAACTTTGATCAACTCATCAAAGCGTATATTCCAACTCCGAGATGCTTGCTTCAGTCCATAGAAGGATCACTCAAGCTTGCTCACCTTTTAGCATCCTTAGGAGTGACAAAACCTTCTGGTTGTATCACATACAACCTTTCCTCAAGTAAACCGTTAAGGAAACGATGTTTTGACATCCATCTGCCAGATTTCATAATTGAAAATGCAGCAACTGCTAACATAATTCCAACAGACTTTTAGCATCGCTACGAGTGAGAAAGCCTCATCGCAGTCAACTCCTTGAACTTGTCACAAACATCTTTGCAACAAGTCGAGCTTTACAAATACTGACATTCACCATCAGTGTCTGTCTTCATTTTAAAGATCCATTTGTACTCAACGACCTGCCGTCCAACGAGCAAGTCTACCAAAGTCTACACTTGGTTTTCATACATGGATCCTATCTCGGATTTCATGGCCTCCAACCATTTGTCGGAACCCGGGCCCATCATCGCTTCTCCATAGCTCGTAGGTTCATCGTTGTCAAACAACATGACCTCCAAGACAGAGTTTTCTTACCGCTCAGGAGTAGTACACATCCTTGTCGACCTACGAAGTTTGATAGTAACTTGATCCTGAAGCTACATGATCATCATCATTAACTTCCTCTTCAACTAACGCAGGCTTCACAGAAACATCTTTCTGCGCTGCGCTACTCTCTGGTTGAACAAAGGTTTAACAAGCTCATCAAGTTCTATCTTCCTCCCACTCAATTCTTTCGAGAGAAACTTTTTCTCGAGAAAGGACCCAGTTCTAGCAACAAACACTTTGCACTCGGATCTGAGATAGAAGGCATACCCATCTGTTCTTAGGGTATTCTATGAAGATACATTTGTCCGCTCTGGGTTCTAGCTTATTATGTGAAAATATTTTTGACACAAGCATCGCAGCCCCAAACATTAAGAAATGACAGCTTAGGTTTCTGTCAAACCATAATTCACACGGTGTCATCTCAACGGATTTAGATGGTGCCCTATTTAAAGTGAATGTAGTTGTCTCTAATGCATAACCCCAAAATTATAGTATTAAAACGATAAGAGACATCATAGCATGCACCATATCCAATAGAGCATAACTATGATGTTCGGACACACCATCACACTATGGTGTTCCAGGTGGCGTTTAGTTGTGAAACAACTTTCACATTGTCTTAAGTTGTATGCCAAACTCGTGACTCACATATTCACCTCCACGATCATATCGCAGTCATTTTTATCTTCTTGTCACGATGATCTTTAAACTTCACTCTGAATTTGCTTGAACCTTTCAAACGATTCAGACTTGTGTTTCATTAAGTAAATATACACTATATCTACTCAAATCATCAGTGAAGGTAAGAAAATAACGATATCCACTTCACGCTACAAGACTCACTAGATTCCATACATCAACATGTATCATTTCCAATGAATCACTTGCCCGCTCCATCCAACGGGGTCCTTTAGTCATCTTGCCCAAGAGTCATGGTTCGCATGTCCCAACCGATTCGAAATCGAATGAGTCCAAATATCCATCACCATGGAGTTTCTTCATGCCCTTTATACCAATATGACATTTTGCGGCAGTGCCACAAGTATGTGGTACTATCATTATTTAACTTTGTATCTTTTGACATCAATGTTATGAACATGTGTATTACTACGATCAAGATTTCAACAAACCATTCTCACTGGGTGCATGACCATTGAAGGTATTATTCATGTAACCAGCATAACTATTATTCTTTGACTTAAATGAATAACCGTATTGCAACAAACATGATCTAATCATGTTCATGCTCAACGCAAAACACCAAATAACATTTATTTAGGTTCGTCACTAATCTTGAAGGTAGAGAGAGCGTGCGATGTTGATCACATCAACCTTGGAAACATTTCCAACACACATCGTCACCTCACCCTTAGCTAGTTCTCCGTTTATTCCGTAGCTTTTATTTCGAGTTACTAACATTTAGCAACCGAACCGGTAACCAATACCCAGGTGCTACTAGGAGTACTAGCAAGGTACACATCAATAACTCGTATATCAAATATACTTCTGTCGATGTTGCCAGCCTTCTTATCTACCAAGTATCTAGGGTTGTTCCGCTTCAGCGACCTCTCACCTCATAATAGAAGCACTTAGTCTCGGGTTTGAGTTCAACTTTGGGTTGCTTCACTGGAGCAGGAACTGACTTGCTATCCATGAATTTTCCCTCCTTGCTCTTGCCCTTTTCGAAACTAGTGGTTTGATTAACCATCAACACTTGACACTCCTTCTTGATTTCTACCTTCGCGGTGTCAAACATCGCGAACAGCTCAGGGATCAATACTTCTATCCCTGGTGTATTATAGTTCATCACTAAGTTCTAGTAGCTTTAGTGACAGTGACTTGGAGAACTATATAAATCACTATCTTATCTAGAAGATCAACTCCCACTTGATTCAAGCGATTGTAGTACCCAGACAATCTGAGTACATGCTCAACGATTGAGCTATTCTCCTTCATCTTACAGGCAAAGAATCTTGTTGGAGATCTCATATCTCGCAACACAGGCACGAGCCTGAGATCAGAATCTCTGCTCCTAGAACATCTCATATGTTCCGTGACGTTCAAAACGTTTCGGAGCCTCAATTCTAAGCCGTAATGCATGACACACTAAACTATCAAGTAGTCATCGAAACGTGCCTGTCAGATGTTCACAACATCTATAGACGACGCTAGAGGGGGTGGCGCACCGGGCGATGCATTAAGGACATAAGCCTTCTGTGCAGCAATGAGGACAATCCTCAGATCACGGACCCAGTCCGCAATATTGCTACCAACATCTTTCAACTCTATTTCTCTAGGAATATATAACAATTTAAGGGTGCTACAGCGCGAGCTAGTATTCTACAACATAATTTGCAAAGACATTATTGACTATGTTCATGATAATGAGTTCAATTAATCATATTACTTAAGAACTCCCACTCAAATTGACATCCCTCGGGTCATTCGAGTGATACATGATCCAAATTCACCAACTCAAGTCCGATCATCACGTGAGTTAAGGTGGCTTCAATGGTGAACATTATTATGTTGATCATATCCACTATATGACTCAGGCTCGACCTTTCGGTCTCTTGTGTTCCGAGGCCATGTCTGTACATGCTAGGCTCATCAAGTTTAACCCGAGTGTTCTGCGCGTGCAAATCTGGCTTGCACCCGTTGTATGTGAACGTAGAGTATATCACGCCCGATCATCACGTGGTGTCTCAACACGACGAACTTTCGCAACGGTGCACACCCGGGGAGAACACAGTTCATCTTGAAATTCAAGTGAGGGATCACCTTATAATGCTACCGCCGTACTAAGAAAAACAAGGTGCATAAAAGGATTAACATCTCATGCAATTCATAAGTGACATGATATGGCCATGAACTTGTGTTTAAGATCTCCATCTTCGAAACACCGGCATGATCTCCATCGTCACCGGCACAACACCATGATCTCCATCATCTTGATCTCCATCAATGTGTTGCCATTGGGGTTGTGGCGCCAGCCCTGCTTCTACTTCTATTGCTACCGCTTAGCGATAAAGTAAAGCATTACATAGCGCTTAATGATTGACACGCAGGTCATACAATAATTAAAGACAACCCTATGGCTCCTGCCGGTTGCCGTACTCAACAACATGCAAGTCGTGAAATTCTATACATAACATGATCATCTCATACATCACATATATCTCATCATGTAATTGGCCATATCACATCACAACATACCCTGCAAAAACAAGTTAGACGTTCTCTAATTGTTGTTGCATGTTTTACGTGGCTGCTACGGGTATCTAGCAAGAACGATTCTCACCTACGCATAAACCATAACGGTGATACATAGATTGATTTTCAACCTTCTCAAGGACCGCCTTTGTCGGATCCGATCCAACTAAAGTGAGAGAAACTGTCACCCGCAAGCCATCTAAGCAACAAGTTGCGTCGAGGGAACCGGTCTCTTGTAAGCGTACGAGTAATGATGGTTCGGGCCGCTTCATCTCACAATCCCGCTGCACAAAAATCCGACCAAGGGAGGATGCAATCTAAGCATCAACGCCCACAAACCTTTTGTGTTCTACTCGAGAACTCATCGAACCATCAACCTAGCTCATGATGCCACTGTTGGGGAACGTCGCATGGGAAACAAAAAATTTCCTACGCACACGAAAACCTATCCATGGTGATGAGCATCTACGAGAGGGAGAGTGGATCTACGTACCCTTGTAGATCGCTAAGCGGGAAACGTTAAGAAACGCGGTTGGTGTAGTCGAACTTCTTCGCGATCCAAATCGCCGAGCGTCCCGCGATACAATCACGAACCGTCCCGCGAACACATCATGATCCGTCCTGCGAACTCATCACGATCCGTCTCACGATATTGATCACGATCTGTCCTGCGAACTCATCACGATCCGTTCCGTGATCACATCACGAACCGTCTCGCGATCTGGATCACGGTCCTTCCAATCTAGCGCCGAACGGACGACACCTCCGCGTTCAGCACACGTGCATCATGATGACGATCTCCACCGTCTCGATCCAGAGAGAGGAGGTGGAGAGTGGAGAGAGTTCACCGGCAGCGTGACGGCACTCCGGTGATGGTGGTGGAGCAATTCTGGCAGGGCTTCGCCTAAGCGCTGCAGAAAACCGATCTAGAGGAGAAACTATGCACCGGTGGAACGGGTAGCACGTGGCTAGAAATTCTGTCCAAAAACCACCAAATCCACTAGTATATATAGGAGGAGAGGAGAGGAGAGGCATCCAAGGCCTTTGTGTCGGCCGAAATAGGAGGTGGTAAGCAATCCTACTTCACCTCCAATCCTAGTTGGAGTAGGATTGCCTCCTATTGGCTGATTTTCCACTTTTTGCTTTAGGACTTTCTCTCCCGCGCCGTGGGCCTTTGTGGATGTTTTCCCAGCCCACTAAGGGATGGTTACTATTCTCCCACAGCTCATGGACCTCTTGGGGTCGAAATACCCCTCCCGGAGGCCTCCCGGTACACTACCGGCACTCCCGGTACACTACTGATGAGCCCGAAACTTTTTCGGAAACCAAACTGGGACTTCCTATATATGAATCTTTACCTCCGGACCATTCCGGAGCTCCTCGTGATGTCCGGGATCTCATACGGGACTCCGAAAAAACTTCGGTCACCACCATACATAACTCTACACTACCGAAACGTCACCGAAACTTAAGTGTGCAGACCCTGCGGGTTCGAGAACTATGTAGACATGACCGAGACACCTCTATGGTCAATAACCAATGGCGGGACCTGGACGTCCACATTGGTTCCTACATATTCTACGAAGATCTTTATCGGTCGAACCTCTATGTCAAGGATTCAGTTAATCCCGTATAAGGCTCCCTTTGTTCTTCGGTATGTTACTTGCCTGAGATTCGATCGTCGCTATCTCCATACCTAGTTCAACCTCGTTACTGGCAAGTCTCTTTACTCGTTCCGTAATACAAGATCCCGCAACTAACAATTAGTCACATTGCTTGCAAGGCTTATTGTGATGTTGCATTACCGAGTGGGCCCCGAGATACCTCTCCGTCATGCGGAGTAACAAATCCCAGTCTCGATCCATGCCAACTCAACACACACCATCGGAGATACCTGTAGAGCACCTTTATAATCACCCAGTTACGTTGCGACGTTTGATACACACAAGGCACTCCTCCGATATCTGTGAGTTGCATGATCTCATGGTCATAGGAACACATACTTGACATGCGGAAAACAGTAGCAATAAACTGACACGATCATATGCTACGCTTGCAGTTTGGGTCTTATCCATCACATCATTCACCTAATTATGTGACCCCGTTATCAAATGACATCTCATGTCCATGCCTAGGAAAACTTAACCATCTTTTGATCAATGAGCTAGTCTATTAGAGGCATACTAGGGACATGGTTTTGTCTATGTATCCACACATGCATCTAAGTCTCCGATCAATACAATTATAGCATGGATAATAAACGATTATCATGAACAAGGAAATATGATAATAACTAATTTATTATTGCCTCTAGGGCATATTTCCAACACTACCTAGGATAGCTCAATAATGATCTATAATTAGCTTAGCTAGTTCATTTATGACATAATATGCTCACTTAGGTAAAAAAAATTGCATAATAACCTTGGTTTAGCTCCAAAATGACCTATACTTAGCTTATTTTCCTCAAAAATACATAATAACCTTACTTACCTCCAAAATGATATATTCTACCTAGGATAGCTATAAAATGACCTATACTTAGCATTTTTCCTCCAAAATGACTTGATATGCTTAGTTAGCTAGAAAATGGCATTACTACCTTGGAGAAGAGGAGAGGACAAGGGAAAAATAAAGAGAAGATAAATTCTTCTTCTTCTTCTTCTTTTTCTTCTTTTTCTTCTAGCTAGTCTTCTTCTCCTTCTAACTATCATCTTTCCTACTTTGCAGATTTGCTATAGATGAGGAAGAGTGCATTGATGGACTATACTCTTCTACGTCTGCTACCTTTATGTTTATGGAAAACTTGTTTTATATACGTATGTATGGATATGTTGTTGGAAACCATATTGTGTGTTGTTGGAAACTTTTATATATGTTGGACTTGTATGTTGAAACTTATTGTTGGTATGTGCTTGTTTCAACTTATTGTTGGTATGCATGGATATATATGTGATATTGTTGGATATATATGTTTCAAATTGAATGATTTAAAAAAATAGGGGCTATCTAGCCACTTTGCCATCACCTGGCACACGACAAAGTGGCCACATGGCAGGTACCTCTGCAACCTGGGGCCGGCCTAGGTTGGTTCTTTGCCGTCCGGCGGCAGATGGCAAAGAACCTAGGGTCTTTGCCGTCTGCTAGCGGACAGCATAGAACCAACCTAGGCCAGCAAAAAAAGGTGTGTTGCTGTCCGCTGGCAGACGGCAAAGACCTAGGGTCTTTGCTGTCTACCAGCGGACGGCAAAGCACGTCGTTAAGCCCCCTAACAGTGTTGGCGAACGTCGCATGGGAAACAAAAATTTTCCTACACACACGCAAACCTATCCATGGTGATGAGAATCTACGAGAGGGAGAGTGGATCTACGTACCCTTGTAGATCGCTAAGCGGGAAGCGTTAAGAAACACGGTTGGTGTAGTCGAACATCTTCGCGATCCAAATCACGAGCCGTCTCGCGATCCCATCACGATTCGTCCCGCGATCTCATCACGGTCCGTCTCACGATCTTGATCACGATCTGTCCCGCGAACTCATCACGATCCGTCCCGCGATCTCATCACGAACCGTCTCGCGATCTCGATCACGGTTCTTCCGATCTAGCGCCGAACGGACGGCACCTCCTCGTTCAGCACACATGCAGCTTGATGACTATATCCACCATCTTGATCCAGCAAGAGGAGGTGGAGAGGAGAGAGAGTTCACCGGCAGCGTGACGGCGCTCCGGTGATGGTGGTGGAGCAATTCCGGCAGGGCTTCGCCTAAGTTCTGCAGAAAACCGATCTAGAGGAGAAACTATGCACCGGTGGAACGGGTAGAACGTGGCTGGAAATTCTGTCCAAAAACCACCCAATCCACTAGTATATATAGGAGGTGAGGAGAGGAGAGGCAGCCAAGGCCTTTGGGTTGGCCGAAATAGGAGGTGGGAAGCAATCCTACTTCACCTCCAATCCTAGTTGGAGTAGGATTGCCTCCTATTGGCTGATTTTCCACTTTTTGCTTTAGGACATTCTCTCATGCGCCATGGGCCTTTGTGGCTGTTTTACCAGCCCACTAAGGCCTGGTTATTATTCTCCCAGAGCACATGGACCTCTTGGGGTCTAAATAACCCTCCCGGAGGCCTCCCGGTACACTACCGGCACTCTCGGTACACTACCGATGAGCCCGAAACTTTTCCGGAAACCAAACTGGGACTTCCTATACATGAATCTTTACCTCTGGACCATTCCGGAGCTCCTCGTGACGTTAGGGATCTCATCCGGGACTCCGAACAAACTTCGGTCACCACCATACATAACTCTACACTACCGAAACGTCACCGAACCTTAAGTGTACAGACCCTGCGGGTTCGAGAACTATGTAGACATGACTGATACACCTCTACGGTTAATAACCAATGGCGGGACCTGGAAGTCCACATTGGTTCCTACATATTCTATGAAGATCTTTATCGGTCGAACCTCTATGTCAAGGATTCAGTTAATCCCGTACGATGTTCCCTTTGTTCTTCGGTATGTTACTTGCCCGATATTCGATCGTCGGTATCTCCATACCTAGTTCAACCTTATTACTGGCAAGTCTCTTTACTCGTTCTGTAATACAAGATCCCGCAACTAACAATTAGTCACATTGCTTGCAAGGCTCATTGTGATGTTGTATTACCGAGTGGGCCCTGAGATACCTCTCCGTCACACGGAGTAACAAATCCCAGTCTCGATCCATGCCAACTCAACAGACACCCTCGGAGATACCTGTAGAGCACCTTTATAGTCACCCAGTTACATTGCGACGTTTGATACACACAAGGCACTCCTCCTATATCCGTGAGTTGCATGATCTCATGGTCATAGGAACATATACTTGACATGCAGAAAACAGTAGCAATAAACTGACACGATCATATGCTATGTTTGTAGTTTGGGTCTTGTCCACCACATCATTGTCCTAATGATGTGATCCCGTTATCAAATGACATCTCATGTCCATGGCTAGGAAACCCTAACCATCTTTTGATCAGCGAGCTAGTCTACTAGAGGCATACTAGGGACATGTTTTTGTCTATGTATCCACACATGCATTTAAGTCTCCGATCAATACAATTATAGCATGGATAATAAACGATTATCATGAACAAGGAAATATGATAATAACTAATTTATTATTGCCTCTAGGGCATATTTCCAACAGTCGCCCACTTGCACTAGAGTCAATAATCTAGTTCACATCACCATGTGATTCGCATTGTTATGAATCTAACTCCCAATGAGTTCTGGGGCTCGATAATGCTTTGCATGTGAGAGAGGTCTTAGTGTCAACGGGTCTGCGATATTCAGATCCATGTGTACTTTGCAAATTTCTATGTCAAACCAAAAACACTGCTACCACACTCCACTTGGTACTGTTCCAAATGGCTGCTCCACTATACGTATCCAGATTGCTACTACAAGTCATCCGGAATGGTGTTAAAGCTTGCATCGACGTAACTCTTTACGACGAACTCTTTATCACCTCCATAATCGAGAAACATCTCCTTAGTCTTTTAGTTACTAAGGACAATCTTGACCGCTGTCCAGTGCTCCATTCCAGGATCACTTTGAAACCTTCTAGCCATACTTATGGCAAGGCTGACATCGGGTCTTGTGCATAGCATTGCATACATGATAGAGCCTATGGCTGAAGCATAGGTGATGACACTCATCTTTTTTCTATCTTCTGCAGTCACTGGGCATTGAGTCATAGTCAATTTTATACCTTACAAATCGGGCAAGAACTCTTTCTCTGACTGATCCATTTTGCACTCTTTCAAAATCTTGTCAAGGTACGTGCTCATTGAAAGTCTCATCAAGTATCTTGATCTATCTCTATAGATCTTGATGCTCAACAATTAGGTAGCTTTATCCAGGTCTTCCTTTGAAAAATAACTTTTCAAACAACCATTTATGCTTCCCAGAAATCCTACATTATTTCCGATCAATAATATGTCATCCACATATACTTAACAGAAATTCTATTGTGCTCCCACTCACTTTATTGTAATTACAAGTTTCTCGTAAACCTTGTATAAACATTAAAACTTTGATCACCTCATCAAAGCGTATATTCCAACTCCGAGATGCTTGCTTCAGTCCATAGAAGCATCACTAAAGCTTGCACACCTTTTAGCATTCTTAGGACTAACAAAACCATCTGGTTGTATCACATACAACCTTTCCTCAAGTAAACAGTTAAGGAAACGATGTTTTGACATCCATCTGCCAGATTTCATAATTGAAAACATAGCAACTGCTAACATAATTCCAACAGACTTTAGCACCACTATGAGTGAGAAAGTCTCATCGTAGTCAACTCCTTGAACTTGTCGCAAACATCTTTGCAACAAGTCGAGCTTTACAAATAGTGATATTCACCATCAGTGTCTGTCTTCATTTTAAAGATCCATTTGTACTCAACGACCTGCCGTCCAACGAGCAAGTCTACCAAAGTCTACACTTGGTTTTCATACATGGATCCTATCTCGGATTTCATGGCCTCCAACCATTTGTCGGAATCCGGGCCCATCATCGCTTCTCCATAGCTCGTAGGTTCATCGTTGTCCAACAACATGATCTCCAAGACAGAGTTGTCGTACCACTTAGGAGCAGTACACATCCTTGTCGACCTACAAAGTTCGATAGTAACTTGATCCTTAAGCTTCATGATCATCATCATTAACTTCCTCTTCAACTAATGTAGGCTTCACAGAAACATCTTTCTTTGTTGCGCTACTCTCTGGTTGAACAAAGGTTTAACAACCTCATCAAGTTCTATCTTCCTCCCACTCAATTCTTTCGCGAGAAACATTTCCTCGAGAAAGGATCCGTTTAAACAACAAACACTTTGCACTAGGATCTGAGATTGAAGGTTCACCCAACTGATCTTAGGGTATTCTATGAAGATGCATTTGTCCGCCTTGGGTTTGACCTCATTAGGTGAAAACATTTTCCACACAAGTGTCACAGCCCCAAATATTAAGAAATGACAGCTTAGGTTTCTATCAAACCATAATTCACACGGTGTCATCTCAACGGATTTAGATGATGCCCTATTTAAAGTGAATGTAGTTGTCTCTAATGCATAACCCCAAAAATTATAGTAGTAAAACGATAAGAGACATCACAGTATGCACTATATCAATAGAGCATGACTATGATGTTCGGACACACCATCACACTATGGTGTTCCAGGTGGCATTAGTTGTGCAACAAATTTCACATTGTCTTAAGTTGTATGCCAAACTCGTAACTCAGATATTCACCTCCACGATCATATCGCAGTTATTTTTATCTTCTTGTCACGATGATCTTAAACTTCACTCTGAATTTTCTTGAACCTTTCAAATGATTCAGACTTGTGTTTCATTAAGTAAATATACACTATATTTACTCAAGTCGTCAGTGAAGGTAAGAAAATAATGATATCCACTGCACGCTACAAGACTCACTGGATTGCATACATCAACATGTATCATTTCCAATGAATCACTTGCCCGCTGCATCCAACGGGGTCCTTTAGTCATCTTGCCCAAGAGGCATGGTTCGCATGTCTCAACCGATTCGAAATCGAATGAGTCTAAAGATCTATCAGCATGGAGTTTCTTCATGCGCTTTATACCAATATGACATTCTGCGGCAGTGCCACAAATATGTGGTACTATCATTATTAACTTTGTATCTTTTGACATCAATGTTATGAACATGTGTATTACTACAATCAAGATTTCAACAAACCATTCTCACTAGGTGCATGACCATTGAAGGTATTATTCATGCAAACAGAATAACCATTATTCTCTAATTCAAATGAATAACCGTATTGCAACAAACATGATCTAATCATGTCCATGCTCAACGCAAAACACCAAATAACATTTATTCAGGTTCATCACTAATCCTGAAGGTAGAGAGAGCGTCCGATGTTGATCACATCAACCTTGGAAACACTTCCAACACATACCGTCACCTCACCCTTAGCTAGTTCTCCATTTATTCTATAGCTTTTATTTCGAGTTACTAACATTTAGCAACCGAACCGGTATCCAATACCCAGGTGCTACTAGGAGTACTAGCAAGGTACACATCAATAACTCGTATATGAAATATACTTCTGTCGATGTTGCCAGCCTTCTTATCTACCAAGTATCTAGGGTTGTTCCGCTTCAGCGACCGGTCACCTCATAACATAAGCACTTAGTCTCGGGTTTGAGTTCCACTTTGGGTTGCTTCACTGGAGCAGCAACTGACTTGCTATCCATGAAGCTTCCCTCCTTGCTCTTGCCCTTCTCGAAACTAGTGGTTTGGTTAACGATCAACACTTGACGCTCCTTCTTGATTTCTACCTTCGCGGTGTCAAAACATCGCGAACAGCTCAGGAATCATTATTTCTATCCCTGGCAATTTATAGTTCATCACTAAGTTCTAGTAGCTTAGTGACAGTGACTTGGAGAACTATGTCAATCACTATCTTATCTGGAAGATCAACTCCCACTTGATTCAAGCGATTGTAGCACCCAGACAATCTGAGTACATGCTCAACGATTGAGCTCTTCTCTTTCATCTTGCAGGCAAAGAATCTTGTTGGAGATCTCATATCTCGCAACACGGGCACGAGCCTGAGATCCTAATTTCAGCTCTTAGGAACATCTCATATGTTCCGTGACGTTCAAAACATTTTTGGAGCCTCAATTCGAAGCCCTAACGCATGACGCACTAAACTATCAAGTAGTCATCAGAACGTGCCTGTCAGATGTTCACAACATCTACAGACGATGCTAGAGGGGTTGGCGCACCGAGCGGTGCATTAAGGACATAAGCCTTCTGTGCAGCAATGAGGACAATCCTCATATCACGGATCCAGTCCGCAATATTACTACCATCATCTTTCAATTCTATTTCTCTAGGAACATATAAAAAATACAAGGGAGCTACAGCGTGAGCTAGTAATCTACAACATAATTTGCAAATACACTTTGACTATGTCCATGATAATGAGTTCAAGTAATCATATTACTCAAGAACTCCCACTCAAGTTGACATCCCTCCGATCATTCGAGTGATACATGATCCAAATTCACCAACTCAAGTCCGATCATCACGTGAGTTGAGGTGGCTACAATGGTGAACATCATCATGTTGATCATATCTACTATATGACTCATGTTCAACCTTTCGGTCTCTTGTGTTCCGAGGCCATGTCTGTACATGCTAGCCTCGTCAAGTTTAACCCGAGTGTTTTGCACGTGCAAATCTGGCTTGCACCCGTTGTATGTGAACGTAGAGTCTATCACACCCGATCATCACGTGGTGTCTCAACACGACGAACTTTCATAACGGTGCACACTCGGGGAGAACACAATTTATCTTGAAATTAAGTGAGGGATCACCTTATAATGCTACCGTCGTCCTAAGCAAAACAAGGTGCATAAAAAGGATTAACATCACATGCAAATCATAAGTGACATGATATGGCCATGAACTTGTGCTTTTGATCTCCATCTAGAAAGCACCGGCATGATCTCCATCGTCACCGGCATGACACCATGATCTCCATCATCTTGATCTTCATCAACGTGTCGCCATCGGGGTTGTCACGCCCTGCATGCTTCTACTACTATTGCTACCATTTAGCGATAAAGTAAAGCATTACATAGCGCTTAATGATTGACACGCAGGTCATACAATAATTAAAGACAACCCTATGGCTCCTGCCGGTTGCCGTATTCATCGACATGCAAGTCGTGATAATCTATACATCACATGATCATCTCATACATCACATATATCACATCATGTAATTGGCCATATCATATCACAAGATACCCTGCAAAAACAAGTTAGACGTCCTCTAATTGTTGTTGCAAGTTTTACGTGGCTGCTACGGGTATCAAGCAAGAACGATTCTCCCCTACGCATAAACCACAACGGTGATACATAGATTGCTTTTCAACCTTCTCAAGGACCGCCTTTGTCGGATCCGATCCAACTAAAGTAAGAGAAACTGTCACCCGCAAGCCATCTAAGCAACAACTTGCGTCGAGGGAACCGGTCTCTCGTAAGCGTACGAGTAATGTTGGTCTGGGCCGCTTCTTATTACAATCCCGCTGAACCAAAATCCGACCAAGGGAGGAAGCAATCTAAGCATCAACGCCCACAAACCTTTTGTGTTCTACTCGAGATCTCATCGAACCATCAACGTAGCTCATGATGCCACTGTTGGGGAACGTCGCATGGGAAACAAAGATTTTCCTACGCACACGCAAACCTATCCATGGAGATGAGCATCTACGAGAGGGAGAGTGGATCTACGTACCCTTGTAGATCGCTAAGCGGGAAGCGTTAAGAAACGCGTTTGGTGTAGTCGAACATCTTCGCGATCCAAATCGCCGAGCGTCCCGCGATCTCATCACGATCCATCCCGCGATCCCATCACGATCCGTCCCGCGATCTCATCACGGTCCATCTCACGATCTTGATCACAATCTGTCCTGCGAACTCATCACGATCCGTCCCGCGATCTCATCATGAACCGTCTCGCGATCTCGATCACGGTTCTTCCGATCTAGCGCCGAACGGACGGCACCTCCGCGTTCAGCACACGTGCAGCTTGATGACGATCTCCACCATCTTGATCCAGCAAGAGGAGGTGGAGAAGAGAGAGAGTTCACCGGCAACATGACGGCGCTCCAGTGATGGTGGTGGAGCAATTCCGGCAGGGCTTCGCCTAAGCACTGCGGAACTACGATCTAGAGGAGAAACTATGCACCAGTGGAACGGGTAGCACGTGGCAGGAAATTCTGTCCAAAAACCACCCAATCCACTAGTATATATAGTAGGAGAGGAGAGGAGAGGCAGCCAAGGCCTTTGTGTCGGCCGAAATAGGAGGTGGGAAGCAATCCTACTTCACCTCCAATCCTAATTGGAGTAGGATTGCCTCCTATTGGCTGATGTTCCACTTTTTTCTTTAGGACTTTCTCTCCTGCGCCATGGGCCTTTGTGGCTGTTTTCCCAGCCCAATAAGGGCTGGTTATTATTCTCCCACAGCCCATGGACCTCTTGGGGTCTAAATATCCCTCCCGGAGGCCTCCCGGTACACTACCGGCACCCCCGGTACACTACCGGCACTCTCGGTACACTACCGATGAGCCCGAAACTTTTCCGGAAACCAAACTGGGACTTCCTATATATGAATCTTTACCTCCGGACCATTCCGGAGCTCCTCGTGACGTCCGGGATCTCATCTGGGACTCCGAACAAAATTCAGTCACCACCATACATAACTCTACACTACCGAAACGTCACTGAACCTTAAGTGTGCAGACCCTGCGGGTTCGAGAACTATGTAGACATGACCGAGACACCTCTACGGTCAATAACCAATGGTGGGACCTGGACATCTACATTGGTTCCTACATATTCTACGAAGATCTTTATCGGTCGAACCTCTATGTCAAGGATTCAGTTAATCCCGTACGATGTTCCCTTTGTTCTTCGGTATGTTACTTGCCCGAGATTCGATCGTCGGTATCTCCATACCTAGTTCAACCTCGTTACTGGCAAGTCTCTTTACTCATTCTGTAAAACAAGATCCCACAACTAACAATTAGTCACATTGCTTGCAAGGCTCATTGTGATGTTGTATTACCGAGTGGGCCCTGAGATACCTCTCTGTCACACGGAGTAATAAATCCCAGTCTCGATCCATGCCAACTCAACAGACACCCTCGGAGATACCTGTAGAGCACCTTTATAGTCATGCAGTTACGTTGCGACGTTTGATACACACAAGGCACTCCTCCGATATCCGTGAGTTGCATGATCTCATGGTCATAGGAACATATACTTGACATGCAGAAAAAGTAGCAATAAACTGACACGATCATATGCTATGTTTGTAGTTTGGGTCTTATCCACCACATCTTTCTCCTAATGATGTGATCCCATTATCAAATGACATCTCATGTCCATGGCTAGGAAACCTTAACCATCTTTTGATCAACGAGCTAGTCTACTAGAGGCATACTAGGGACATGTTTTTGTCTATGTATCCACACATGCATTTAAGTCTCCGATCAATACAATTATAGCATGGATAATAAACGATTATCATGAACAAGGAAATATGATAATAACTAATTTATTATTGCCTCTAGGGCATATTTCCAACAAACAGAGCTAATTTGCCACGTCTGCCGTCCAGGCCCTTTGCCGTCTGCTGGCAGACGACAAAGATTCAAAGGTCTTTGTTGTCCGCCAGCGGATGGCAAAGCGCCCTTTGCTGTGGCTTATTTAGCCGGACGGTTGGCCGTCTGCTAGCGGACCAGAAAGCCTTTGCCGTCAGGGATTCATGCCTTTGTCGTCCAGGATGGCTGACGGCAAAGTGCCTGATTCCTGCAGTGTTCCAACAATCTCCCACTTGCACTAGAGTCAATAATCTAGTTCACATCACCATGTGATTCGCCTTGTTAAGAATCTAACACCCAATGAGTTCTGGGGCTTGTCATGCTTTGCATGTGAGAGAGGTCTTTTAATCAACGGGTCTGCGACATTCAGATCCATGTGTACATTGCAAATTTCTATGTCAAACTGTAAACACTGCTACCACACTCCACTTGGTAATATTCCAAATGGCTGCTCCACTATACATATCCAGATTGCTACTACGAGTCATCTGGATTGGTGTTAAAGCTTGCATCGACGTAACTCTTTACGACGAACTCTTTATCACCTCCATAATCGAGAAACATCTCCTTAGTCTTCTAGTTACTAAGGATAATCTTGACCGCTGTCCAGTGATCCACTCCTGGATCACCTTTGTAACCTTGACAAACTCATGGCAAGGCACACACCAGGTGCGGTACACAACATGGCATCATATAGAGACTATGGCTAAGGCATAGGGGACGACGTTCGTCCTTTCTCTTTCTTTTACCATTGTCGAGCTTTGAGTCTCACTCAACTTCACACCATACAAATCAGGCAAGAACTCTTTCTCTCTGACTAATCCATTTTGAACTCTTTAAAAATCTTGTCAAGTTATGTACTCATTCAAAGTCTCATCAAGCATCTTGATCTATCTCTATAGATCTTGATGCTCAACAATTAGGTAGCTTTATCTAGGTCTTCCTTTGAAAAACTCTTTTCAAACAACCATTAATGCTTTCCAAAAATTCTACATCATTTCTGATCAACAATATGTCAACCACATATGCTTACCAGAAACTCTATAGTGCTCCCACTCTCTTTATTGTAAATACAAGTTTCTCATAAACTTTGTATAGACTCAGAAACTTTGATCACCTCATCAAAGTGTATATTCCAACTCCGAGATGCTTGCTTCAGTTCATAGAAGGATCACTGAAGCTTGCACACCTTTTAGCATCCTTAGGACTGACAAAACCTTCTGGTTGTATCTCATACAACCTTTCCTTAAGGAAGGAAACGATGTTTTGGCATCCATCTACCAGATTTCATAATCAAAAAATGCAGTAAGTGCTAACATAATTCCAACAGACTTTAGCATCGCTACAAGTGAGAAAGTCTCATTGCAGTCAACTCCTCGAACTTGGCGGAAACTTCTTTGCGACAAGTCGAGCTTTATAAATGGTGACATTCACCATCAGCGTCTGTCTTCATCTCAAAGGTCCATTTGTACTCGATGACCTGCCGTCCAACAAGCAAGTCTACCAAAGTATATACTTGGTTTTCATACATGGATCCTTTCTCGGATTTCATGGCCTCTAAACATTTGTTGGAATCCGGGCCCATCATCGCTTCTCCATATCTCGGTAGGTTCATCGTTGTCTAACAACATGACCTCCAAGACATGGTTGTCGTACCACACAAGAGCAGTACGCGTCACTTCTTTGCTTCTGTCCACTTCCACTCCGATGAGAAGCGGACCATGACTTGGATGACCAATGTAGAGAGGATGTTTGCTGACTAGAACGAGTTCATGGATTGGTTGCACGTTCATGATGAGGGACTTGATGAGCCCGTTGGTTTCCGCCCTCATGGCAACCCACAGCCTGCATACAAGGAGAAGCTTATGCCCTACTATATCGATAAGACTTTACCCTCTGGTCAGAAAACTTCTGTGCTAAACCCGTCCCTCGATGTTATGCACCAGATCTTTCGCAACACTCTATTTCCTTGCATGGGAGACAAGCACAAGGTGCACTCCTATCTTGTTGATAGGCTTCTACTTTGTGAGAAAGGTCGAACTGAAAGTATTGACCCCCTTGATGTTTCTCACATTATGTGGACTGAGCTTCGAACTGCTGTGTTCCACCGTAAGGTCCCTATTTATGGGCCCTACTTCTTCCTCTTGATTCATACAACTTGGTAGAAGACCCTTCCGGGTGAGGACTTTGAGGCTCACTGGTTTCATCATGAGCCTATTCGGCTACGTCTGAAGGACAAGTGGGCTAACACTACCACTAAGCCAGCTCCTGCTCATATGGCGGTTGATGAGGATGAGATCGAAGAGGAGGAAGATGACAGTTCTGAGATGTATGTGCCATCATCTTCTGAGCCATCTTGTGCCAAGAATCTCTCACACAAGATGAAGACATTGTTCTGCATGTAGGCCAAGGGACAGTATCAGACTCAAGTTGCTCAGAAGGAGAGTCGCCAGCGTGACAAGCGGATTTTGAGGAAGCTTGGCGAGACCATCTCGAGTGGGTTTGAGAAGGACATCACTCCTGAGGCTACTTGGATGGAGAAGTAGAAGTACAAGTGGGCTGATTCAGATGAGGAGTCCATTCTAGCTGCATTAGAGGAGGAGCTTGATGATAGTCTTTCTCCAGGGGAGCTACCACCTGTGTCTTAGGTGTCCTCTCTGCCTTTTTGGCGTCTCGATGCCAAAGGGGGAGAGAGAGTAGGATTTGAGAGTGTTTGCGTTGTCGTCTCCTTTCTTTCATTAAACTTTGGTTTATGTCATTTGTGTGTGAGACCAGGAGACTTCTTCGATCATATGGTGTGAGACATATGCTATTACTCTAATTTTAATATTGTCCAGTATGATTTGTAGCTTGTGAGTCTATCTCTTATGTAACCTTATCTTCATGCTCACGTGCTATGCCTTGTTTCCATACTTGGTGTTATTCATTCTATTACAAGGATTTCCTTGTTTATAAAATATAGGGGGAGTGTTGATCCTAGTGTGTGTGCTTTGCAGTCCAAAGCATATCTATAGAGTGCACACATCTAGGGGGAGCCTGTCTATATTTTATAGATTTTGGGTTTGCATATGCTCATTTTATATCTTTATGTGCAAATCCCGTATTGTCATCAATCCACCAAAAAGGGGGATATTGTAAGGGCATATTTCTCCCTAAGTGGTTTTGGTGATTGATGACAATACTTATGCAGACTAATCGTGTGCATTGAGCATTTGAGATATCTCATATCTAGGCACAAGACGATTCGGTGCCCCTCGGAGTTTATCGAAGATGGTTGTTCTCTATGTTTCCTTCTAGTGGATTTGAGTCACAGGAAAGCCGTACTATTAATAGGGGGTCCGCTTCGAAATTTTTTGGGTGGAATCAACACGTAGACATCTATTCTATTGCACCACTTTTCATTCACTTCAATGGAGATCCAGTCCGTTTTCCTTGCATGTGCAAAGTGAAAGATGTAGGGTGCTAGTTTTCAGTGGCTAGTGGTAGTACCGCTCATGGTAGCGGTAGTACCACACGGGCCCATGGTAGTACCGCTCGGATGAGTAGTAGTACCACTGTCCTCAACCCTGGTGCGGTACTAGGCGCAGATGTAATTTTTACATCCGCCCACATGCAGTTGTAGGCGCAGATGTAATTTTTTACATCCACCCTCCTGCGGTAGTACCGCAATTTGTTTCCGGTACTACTGTGCCGGACTTTGGTGCAGCCCCGACCTCAGCGGAGGTAGGCATGGAGGTAATTTTTTACTTCCGTGCATCTCGTGTGCCAGATTGTTATCGACCATGCGGTAGTACCGTATGGGCTTGCGGTAGTACCGCTCCGGCGGTTCTCCTTCTGGCTGCCTAGTGCAATCGCCCTACGTCTGGTCACTACCGTACAAACGGTAGTACCACACCCTGCAACGGTAGTACCACAACTCCTTGCGGTACTATCGTGGCTCGTTTGCGGTAGTACCGCAGCGTGCGGGCTGAGTGTGGGGATAACGGGTGGATCCTCCTCTCCACTATATAAAGCAGGTCTTCGTCCCCAAGAAGACCACCTCTTCCTTCCCTAAGCTCCATTATTGCTCAAAGCTCCATTTTCGCCCGATCTCTCTCCCTAGCCAATCGAACTTGTTGATTTTCTAGGGATTGGTTGAGAAGGCCCCTATCTACACTTCCACCAAGAGAAATTTGATTCCCCCACTAATCCCTTGCGGATCTTGCTACTCTTAGGTGTTTGAGTACCTTAGACGGTTGAGATCACCTCGGAGCCACATTCTATTGTGGTGAAGCTTCATGGTGTCATTGGGAGCCTCCAATTAAGTTGTGGAGATGGCCCCAACCTTGTTTGTAAAGGTTCGTTTGCCGCCTTCAAGGGCACCAATAGAGGAATCACGGCATCTCGCATTATGTGAGGGCGTGAGGATAATACGGTGGCCCTAGTGGCTTCTCGGGGAGCATTGTGCTTCCACACCGCTCCAACAGAGACGTACTTCCTCACAAGGGAAGGAACTTCGGTAGCACATCCTCGTCTCCCCCGGCTCCACTTTTGGTTATCTCTTGCCTTTAATTCTTACAAGTTATTATTGTGTTGTATCTCTTGCTTTCTTGTGTGGTTGTTGTGATTAGCATCATATCATTTTCTCACCTAGTTGCACATCTAGCCAACCTACTTGTTGTTAAGCCTAAATTGTTAAAGAAAAGCTAAAAAGTGTTAGTTGCCTATTCATCCCCCTCCCCTCTAGTCAACCATATCGATCCTTTCAACGCCTAAGGACAAGGTCACCTTCCTCAAGGCTCCAGGCGTGGACCCTGCGGCTATGGTAGCGGCGCAGGGCTTGCTGGTAGCATGCAGCACGCACAGCAGCCCAGAGACGGTCTTCCTCGAGGAGAATGGCATTGTCATACCGTAACTGTTGTTGCTCTACTTCATCGTAGGCAAGCACTCGAGGTGATCCATTTATGAGTTCCGTGGGGAGCACTGCTTCCATCTCGTATACTAGGGAGAAGGCCGTCTGGCCGGTGGCTCAATTTGGTGTCATCCTGAGGGACCAAAGAACCACCAACAGTTTGTCTATCCAGCGCCTGCGGCTCTTCTGCAGCTTATCGAAAGTCCTTGTCTCGATCCCTCGCATCACTTCAGCATTCATCCTCTCGACTTGCTCATTGCTTCTTGGATGGGAAACAAAGGTGAAGGAGACCTTGCTTCCAAGGCTTTGGATATATTGCATGAAGGCATGGCTCGTGAACTGGCTGTCGTTGTGAGTGATCACCCTGTTAGGTACTCCAAAACAGCACACCAGTCTTTTCATGAACTTGATAGCTGACTGCACAGTCAACTTTCTCATTGGTTCTACCTCAGGCCACTTTGTGAACTTGTCAGTTGCCACGAAGAAGAACTCAAAGCTCCGGATAGCACAGGGGAAGGGGCATAGGATATCGAGCCCCATACCAAGAATGGCCAGGATAGAGCGATTGTTTGCAGAGATTGCGCTGGCTGATGGATGTTCTTGGAATGGAACTGGCAGGCTTCACACTTGGTAACCATCTTAGTAGTGTCTTGGAGGGCAGTGGGCCAATAGAAAGCCTGTTGGAAAGTTTTTCCGTCAAGGGCCCTTGATCCAATGTGGGAACCACATACTCCTCCTTGAATCTTTGCCAATAGCTTCAATCCATCCTCCCGGCAGATGCACCTTAATTTCATGTTGTTTCGTCATCTTCTGTACAGGGTGTCATCGACAAACCGGTACATACTTTATTGGCATTCTACTTTCTTGGCTTCTGCTTGCTCTTCGGGGAGTTCTCCTATTTGGAGGAAGTGGACTATATGTTGCACCCAGGTCGGAGCCTATGGCTCGACAACAAGGACTAAAGGCATCTCCTCATTCGTGGGAGCGCTTGCCTCAACCGTGAGAACCTGGGGCCTTGCGGGAGGGATCTGCTCATCAACCGGGACGGGATTTTTCTCGGTAGCTTCTCTACCAGCGTCTTTGAGGAGCTCTGTCAAGAGATTTTAGCTTCCTTCTCTTTCTGTACATTGCTGATGGGCATACCGATAGTTGAATGAGGCGGAGAACAAAAGTCCCTGGTTCCACAAGAAGCTTCTGCGCAGCGCACTTCGATAGATGGTCAGCAATGCTATTTTCTGCTTGTCGTACATGCTCTTCTTGCAGTCCATCGATGTGCTCCTCCAATTTCTTCACTTCTTCCACGTATGCTTCCATCAGCGGGCTCTGGTATTCTTTGTTTACTTGCTTAACCACAAGCCGAGAGTCTCCTCGGATGACCAATCTCTTAATCCCCAACTCTACCACGATTCTAAGTTCGGCATGGAGCCTCTCGTACTCAACGGTATTGTTGGTTGCTTCCTCCTAGGGAAAGTGCATTTGAATGACATACTTGAGGTGCTCTCCGGTGGGGTAAACGAGGAGCACGACTGCTCCAGCTCCCTGGAGTGAGAAAGCACCATCAAAGTACATGATCCATTCTTTGGGTGCTTCTTTGGTGGGGAGAATTGTCTCTGGAGCTTCTTCATCTGGCGTTGGTGTCCATTCTGCAATAAACTCTGCCGACACCCTGCTTTGAATGGTGGAAGTGCTTCATACTCCAATCTGAAACTTGACAACTCCAGTACCTACTCAACTATCCTTCTAGTGGCTTCGGGGTTCCTCAATATGCGTTGCAATGGGAAACGGGTAACAACCATGAGCTCATGGGCTTGGAAGTAGTGGCGCAGCTTCCTCGAGGCCATGATAAGGCCGATGATCAGCTTTTGTACTCCAGTGTGCCTTGACCTAGCCCCTGTAATACGGAATTGACAAAGAAAATGGGTCGCTGCACCATTTTCTTCTTTGCCACCTCTTTAGATCTGTTGTTGTCCATTTGTTGAGGTCCCCCTTGATTTGTATCGAGTCCTACCGCGGATGTTTCTGTCTGATCCCCAGAACCATCAGTAGTAGTCTTGAATCTTCATACACTTCTTGCTGTGTCACCAGTGTTGCACTAACCATTTGATTCATCGCTGCTAAGTACAGCAGGAACGGCTCTTGTGGGAGTGGAGGAATGGTAATTTTTTAGGTCTTGCAGCGCTCCATCTGCCTCCGGGGTCCACTTCATCATGACAAGCTTCTTCAAGATCTTGAAGAACAGCAAGGCACACTCAGCAGACTTGGAGATGAAACTACTCAATGCGGGAACACATCCTATCAAATGCCTGATGTCTTTGATGGTCTTGGGTGCTTGTATCTGCTCAATCGCCTTGATCTTGTCGGGATTGGCTTCTATTCCTCGCTAATATAGAAAGAACCCAAGCAGCTTGCCGGATGGGACACCAAATTCACACTTTTTAGGGTTGAGCTGTAGGTTGATCTTGCCCAAATTTGCAAAAGATTCTTCCAAATCTTGTATGAGAGTTGCTTCATCCTTGTTCTTGACTACAATGTCATCCATGTAGGCTTCCACATTTCTATGCGGTTGAGGTCCAAAACCAATCTGAACTGCTCTGGCGAAGGTTGAACCATCACTCTTTAACCCGAAGGGCATACTCACAAAATAGTGTGTGCTAGAGGGAGTTATGAACGCGGTCTTCTCTTCATCTTATTTAGCCATAAATATCTGGTGGTATCCGGAGTAGGCATCCAAAAAGGAGAGCAAGTCACATCTGGAGGTGGAATCTGCAATCTGATCTATGCATGACAAGGGAAACATGTCCTTTGGGCAAGCTTTGTTCAAGTCAGTGAAATCTATGCAGAGCCTCCATTTCCCATTCGCCTTGCGTACCTTTGCTAGCCAAGTTGGATGCAAAACTCCTCTGACCAGACCGTTTGCTTCAAGTTTCTTGATTTCCTCGGCAATGAACTGTTGCTGCTCCAAGGCTTGCTACCTAACCTTTGCTTGACGGGTCGGGCATGAGGGCAGACAGCAAGGTGGTTCTCAATTACCTCCCTGGGAACACCGGGGATGCCAGATGGTTGCCAGGCAAACACATCAACATTCGCCCGCAGGAAGGCCATGAGCGTGCTTTCCTATTTGTCAGTAAGGGTAGCACTGATGCTGAACATACCACCAGTCTCGTCCAGCCTTGTCGGGACTTTTTTCGTCTCAGGATAGGTGACCATGGTCTTCTTGCTAGTGGAAACTCCCCAGAAGGTCATCATCAGGTGCTGCGCACTCCAAAGAGGCATGCTTCTCGGAGTCCTTCCCAGCATCCCTGCTAGCTTTCTTTGATTTCTTTGATTCCTTAGCAGGAGCTGATATGTCTGTGGCCTCAGCTGCTACTGCATCACGGTACATCTGATCTATGCAGATAGCCGCATTCTTCTTGTCGAATGGGATGGAAATGATTCCAATGGCCCCTGGCATCTTCAAAGTATTGTAAGCATAATGGGATGCTGCCATGAATTTTGGCAAAGCAGGGGGACCGAGGTTCCCGTTGTAAGGCAGAGGAATCTCGGGTACGTCGAACACTATCCTCTCTATCCGGAAGTTTAGTTCCTCGCCAAATGTCACTGGCAGAGTGATCTTTCCCTTGGGTCAACTCTTGTTGGGGTTGATTCCTTGGAATGTGCCCATAGCTTCAATCACTTCATCAAGGATCTGCAGTTTCTCAGCCACTTTAGGGGAGATCAAGTTCAACCCCGCCCCCCGTCAACTAACATCTTGGACACCTTGAGGTTGTGGATTGTCGGGGAAACCAACAATGGAAAACATCCGATCGTAGTGGTACAGTTAGGATGATCCTCTTCGTCAAATATGATAGACGTGCGGGTCCATTTGAGCGGCTTCCTAGATTCTGCCATTGGTTCCACGACATTGACCTTGCGTGCCCACTGTTTGATCCAGCGGTGAGAGTAATGCAAGGATGCACCCCCGTCAACGCACATGACTTTGGTTGCCTTCTAAAACTCCCTATCATTGGAATCCTCATCATAATCCTCATCCTTACTCATATCGTCTGTTTCTTTCTTCTCACGGCCTTTGGCGGGTGTTTCCTTTTGCTATGGGGTTTTGCCGCGGTGGCCTCCTCTGCTGCCACGGCCCTTCTTGACAGTATCGTCTTGGCATTTTTCTTTGTCACGTTTCTCATATTCGGCACTCTACTTCTCAACAAGTTGCTAGACTTGTCTGCATCCTTGGAGATCGTGGCCCTTAGGGCGGTGAATTTTGCAGTATGGTACGTCGGACTTCCCGGTCTTTTCAACAGTAGTAGCCTCCCGGCAATCAGCGCATGCGGCAGCTCCCTTGTCGGGGGTCTTAGCCTTTGCCTTGTTGCCTACACTGAGGTCTTCTAAGCTCTCAATAGCCAATACTGCTTTTCCCTTACGCTTCTTGTTATGCTACTTGTTTCTTCCCTTTGGGTCGGGGGCGTCGTCGTCGTCATCGGAGTCAACTTTGACACTTGCCTCCTCACCGGGGAGTCGCCTTCCTTCTTCAGCTTGAGCACACTTATCCGCCAAGGTGTAAAGCTCATTGGTAGTCTTGGGGATCTTGACATTCAACTTGGCTCGCATCCTCCTATTGTGCACGTTCGAATGGAACGGTACTATTACTGCTACGGGATGTATTTCGGGGATGTTGCGGTGCACTCGGTTGAATCTCTGGATATACTTTCTCAAAGTTTCTCCCTCCTTATGCGGGAGGACTTGGAGATCACTAGGCTGGTCTGGTTCTTGGTGACCACCTATGAAGGTGCCATTGAACTTTTTGCATAGATCTGCCCATGATGAAATCGACTTCTCTAGCAAGTGCCTCAGCCACGATCTCAGATTCGGCTTAAGTGCCAAAGGGAAATAGTTGGCGAGCACCTTTTCATCTCTTCCTCCTGCGGCTTGAACAACTATTGTGTATATGCCCAAGAACTCTGCTGAGTTCAGCTTTTCGTCATATTTCTCGGGTAGCTCAGGCTTGAAATCTCGGGTTGACGACCAGCGGACTCGTCACAGCTCGCTAGTGAAGGCAGGGCAGCCGACCTCGTAAGGAAGGTACCCGCCAGCACTGGATGTGGGGTTGCCGAAATCTGGACCGTTGCGCTTGTCAGATTGACGGTGCGCTTCCCGGAGTTGCTCAATGGTGATGCGCGCGTCTTATTTCCACCGGTCTTCAAGGACACGCCGCTGATCCCGGTGGTCGTGCAGTCCAGACAAGACTATGGATGCCTTGTCGTTCTCTTCAGCATGTGAAGCTTGTTGCGGCTGCCTCTGGGTCTGTTGTCATGGCGGGGATTGCACTGTTGGTGTGGCCCCTTTGACGTGCTTGTCGGCCCGGCTGCCGCTGCCGTTCGCGTACATCACGATGGTTCTACATGCTGGGACTTGTTGGCTTCGATGAAGGAAATCAAACTCTGAATGGTGGCTCTTCATTCATCCATCTTATCAGCTGTTGTCATAAAGTTTAGCATCTGGACTCGCGCCATGGCTTTCCCTGTTGTGTCCGGCATGGCAAAAGAGGCGGACTGCGACATCGCTCGGCTCCTGGTGGGACTAAGAGAAACGTCACTGCGTTCTCGACATCGTGTGCCACTCGTCGGGGCCGTCTGACATGCAGGAGGCTGAACATGCGGGTTTGCAGCCCCGCTCGGTGCACCGTCTTGTTCTACACGAGGCGCATGCCCAGTAGCCCCGCCGGTGACGGGCGCAGCTGAAGGGTCACGACTTGCACCAGAGCCGGTGCTACCGAGGTGGCCGCGGCCATCAGCGTGGTGGGAAGGTGAGAATGATTGTTTCCCTCGCCCACGACGTCAGGCCTGGGCTCGCCAAGTTGTTGTTGTGGTTGCACCTCTCCGGCGTCTCCTCCTCCATCTCCGGCCATGAGGGACTTGACGGGGGTGCCGCCTGTGCCGGCCGAGTCGCCCATGATGCCCGCCTAACCCGCAGCCGCTATGGTGCCAATGGTGCTCATGGCCGCGTGTGAGGGAGCCTTCAAAGCGTAAGGATGCATTACTGCACCAGATTTCTTCTTGGAGCCATTGTTGGAGAAGATGATGATGAAGATCGATGCAGTGATCACAATCTCGGGTTTGCACCAACGCAGCGCCACCTACCTCAGGCGCAAAAGATGTCCGCGCAGGATGCATTCGAACACTTATGGGGCCATCGGCCCCTTTGTGGTTTGGCGGGGGCGTGGACGCAAGCACAAAGAGCAGTGACAGCAAGACGACACGGCGATTTACCCAGGATTGGGCCACTATGAAGCGTAAAACCCTACGCCTGCTTTGTGGGTGGATTGATCAGAGGAACACAAAGAATGTGCAGTGCCCCCGCCTGCCAATGGTTGGCTTCGGGGGAGCTACTACACGAGTACAAGTGTTTGAAAGTCCGAATCCTATGCTAGGCTACCTTGGGTCTCCTTTTATAGCACAAGGGGCAACCATAGTGCCAAAATAGACATTGTCTGATGATTAGATAGCTAGCAGAGCTTATCATACCTAACTCTAGCATTAGGGACAAAATATCATCATTGTTAGTCTAGGTGGCATGCGAGGGCGCATCTCCGACAAGCTTATACCACCGCTATAGCTAACTATCGCACCACAACTTGACACATAAGTGGACGGGTGTCAAGGAGGCGTAATTGATCTTCCAGCATGTCGTCACGTGCATAGTGAGAGACCCTTAGCCACCTGGGGGCTCCACACTGCCTTGACAAGTGATTGTCCTTGCGATGCGATGGAGCGGTGGCCGATCAGCTCGTCCCTGCCAGGGGATGGCTTGCCGGGTCTTCAAGGAGGGGCGCATGTCCTGGTCCCCGGCAAGTGCGGGGGACGCTCCTGGCGCGCTGCAGTCCAGGCTTGGGCTACTGCGTCGAGCTTGTTGGAGTCTTGCCTTGATCGTTCATTGGGTTTAAACAAATGTCGAAGGGTTCAGCTACTACCACATGTGCATAAGTCAGGGATATTGGGTACTCCTGTCCTAGTGCACCGACACTAGGGGTATCTTGGGTTACATAAAGTCGGTTACATCAGGAAAGGAATATGTCAAACCCACCATATTGTACTTGGAGTGTACGTTACGTCCCGAGAGATTCCATCTTGGTTATGGTGTCCGAACCTTCATTAAAACCACAACGCGGCCCACTGTGCGGCCCGCGGAGATAAGCCGGAAGCCCGAGGACCCCGTAATTATAGACTCCCTTAGTAGCCCCTGAACAAGCCTCCAATGTCGTAGTAATATTTCGGCATTTGCACATCATAAGTCTTTGGCTTGCAGGGCGAGTTCCACGTTTAATTCAAAATCTACCGATAACAATTCGACCACCAAATATTCCCTGAACTCTGAATTTACAACTTAGCCCCGAAGGCCAACCATGCAAGCAAAGATATTATTTTTGCTGACAACCTTTTGCCAAAAGGTCACAGGTTGAACATTACTGTTGACCAATCTCCAAAAAGCTTGAACCACAGTTCGAGGCGGTTTTCATTTTTAATTAGCACGTCTCATTAATATGGAGATTGTGTCCCGCTTTTTCGGGGATACGATTTATGATTTCGGGTATCCCATGAGTGCATAACTACACGATTCATTGGGAAGTGGTGAGGTCGATGGCGCATCTTGGGGACTCTTGGTATTTCAGCGGCCTATAAGAAGGAGTTGTCTGCCAAGACCTTTAGTACGCTCTTCTTGACTCCCCATTTCCATCTTCCTCTTGAGCTTGGAACTTCTCAGCCTCATTCCTCCCAGACCTTTCGAACCCTTCCTTAATTCGGTCATGGCAGGAGCAATCTCCAAGGGCAAGTGGGAGGCCTCCCAAGTCATCAAGAAGGACATTAGAGAGCTAAAGCTTGTAGGCTATTTGTCGGCGGTCGTCGTCCATCGAGCCCCGAAGAAGAAGGAGGTCATACATATGTGGCTTGAGACTGTGTTGGTATTTACCCAAAGAGGAAGGGATGATGCAGCAGAACGAGGTAAGTATTTCCCTCAGTTATAAAACCAAGGTATCAAACCATAGAGGACAATCACGCACCCACATAAACAACACGTGCACACAAATAAAAATACTTGCAACCCGACGCGAAAGAGAGGTTGTCAAGCTCTCCACTGTAATAAGATAGATTCGGTAATGATAGTTTTGGCAAACATATCTCGCAAGAAAACAAGTAAACAGAAGGTGCCACAAGGCATTTTTTATTAACAGATCTGAGAACAAAAAGGCAAAATAGTAGATCGGAAAGCAATATATTGGAAAAGTAGACCCATGGCCGTAGGTTTCACTAGTGGCTTCTCTCATGAGTATAACACACAGTGGGTGAACAACTTACTATTGGGTAATCAATAGAAGATCAAATAATGATGACGATATCCAGACAATGATCATTATATAGGCATCACGCCCAAGATAAGTAGACCGAAACAATTCTGCATCTACTTCTATTACTCCACACATCGACCGCTATCTAGCACGCATCTAGTGTATTAAGTTCATGGGAAAACAGGATAATACAATAAGAGCGGTGACATGATGTACACAAGATATATTCATGTAGCAATAGACCCCATCTTGTTATCCTTAATGGCAACGATACATGCATGCCTTGATGCCCCTTCTGTCACTGGGAAAGAACACCGCTAGATCGAACCCATCACAAAGCACCTCTTCCCATGGCAAGAAAAATTGATCTAGTTGGCCTGACCAAACCAAAGATTCGAAGAAGAAGTACGCGGCTATAAGTAATCATGAAAATAATAGATCAAAGAAGACTGAAATCATATTCATGGATAGAAACTGATCATGAACTCAAAATTCATCGGATCCCAACAAACACACCGCAGAAGTCATTACATCAAATAGATGTCCAAGAGACCATTGTATTGAGAATCATAGAGAGGGAGCAAGCCATCTAGCTACTGCCTATGGTCCAGTAGGTCTATGGTGGACTACTCATGCATCATCGGAGAGGCACATATGATGAAGATGAACCTGTCGTGGGAGACGAACAACTTTGGGAACATAGGGACACCTTTCGGTTCGGCGGGGGGAAGGCTCGCACAAAGAGTCGGTCTGATGAACAGCATGCAGGGATCTTTACCCAGGTTCGGGCCGCACGGATGGGTAAAACCCTACTCCTGCTTGGTTGTATTGAGAGTGTTCTTAGGGTTCTAGCTACAGGAGCGCCCTAAGCAGCCGCCATGCGTGTGAGCTAGAAAGTCCCAAAAGTCGAAAAGTCCAAAAGTCCTCTACCTTATCACCCTCGAGCTCCTTTTAGACTCTGAAGGCGATCCCAACAGTGGCTTACAGTGTGTACACGGGGTGTACAAAGCTACAGTGATATCATACCTAACACTGACTGAGTAGGACAAGCGCATTTAATGCACCATCAGGCATCTCTGTCCGTCAATGGGATGGGACGGGAGCCCGTCACATAGGCACCGCTTAGCCCCTTCCAACGTCGACGCTGCAACACGCGTCTAGGTGGATCGATGCCTGGCCCGTGCGCTGGCGGGGCCTTGTCGGGGCCTTGCCTTGTCGGGGCCTTGCTTTGCCTGGGGGTTCAATAGCCCTCCTGGCAAGGTCTTGCTGCTGGTCTTGATTCTCCTGTGTTCGTATCTGGCAAGTCCCTGCTAGGCCTCATCGCCAGGGTGGCTACTACTGCCCGTGCATGAGTAAGCGGCACTGGAGAGCCCAAAACTCTAGTGCACCGACAAGAGCCCCCGGGCCTGGGCCACACATGGTGCGAGGCGTTGTTGGGCTAGGCCCAAACAATGCATGGGCACACGTGGAAGGGCCTTGCGGTTGTGATCATTGTGCTCGCTGCGCTTCCCCACGACGCCCACTGAATGCGAGACATGGGACACGTGCGCGGCACAACATTCAAATTTTTAATTACCGCGTCAGGTCATTTCCACCACGCACGCCGTATGCATGGCACGGAGCCAGCAATGGGCGCCCGTGATTTAAAGTCCTTGGGAAATGCAGTAACTGCAGCGCCATGGATTGGGCAACGGGGTGGTTGCTGTTTGCCCTGTGATGGAGGGTGCCGCTATTGGAGGAGGTGGGCGGCGTCGTTTGGAGTGGGGGAGAGCCGGCCCCCGTGCTCCCCCTATAAACTGGTGGCTAGCGAGGGCGATACTCATTCATCCTCCCATATTTTGAGAGAAAACCTCCATAGTTCGCCCTTCCACGCCTCCTCAATCTTCAGGTAGCGCTCGCCCTTAGCCATGAACAGGGGGTGGGGGCGACCACCGTCCTTTGCTCCGAGGTGGAGCTCTCGCCGGGATCGTGCCGCCGCTTCAGCCATGGAGGCGTAGGGTGGTTCGAGCTCGCGCGGTGGAACAGGCGTGAGGGGTCAAGGCCACCATGGAGGCCGAGGTCGGGGGAGGCAGAGTGGTGCTCCACCCCCTCCTCCGACACCAGGCCTCTCCATTAAGGAGACCCATGCTGAGGGGACGGCACTGTATTTCGTCCTCGAGCTGGCCCGTCCCCTCCAGAGACATCTGCGCTTCCCTCGCCTCTTTTCCAGGGCAATGGAGGATGATGAGCCGCCCGTCCTGTGGCTATGGGTGGCTGGTTATTGTAACGGCGCGATGCGGGTAGACATCGAGTACCCAGCAAACCGTGTCATGTTCCTCGGGCGTGGCTGGAAAACCTTTGCCCGCGCTCACAACCCCCAGGGGGGAATTTCTTTGCTTTAAAATGATGAGGCTAATATGCTCTCCATCAAGATTTATGGGCGCTCCGGCGTCCGCCTCAGCTGCAGCGAAGAGAGCTCGAGTAGCACCGAAAGCGTGTCCTCGGGCGAGAGTGATGAGGAGGACAGCGGCGAAGATAGCGACGATCAGTCCAGTCTTCGAGCGGTCAAGTCAGAGCCCGACGACTCGAGCTCGGACTGACCGCCGGCTGCACCATCACCGCCAGCCTTACGCCTCTCCCCTCCCGGGGGGGCGATCTTGCCGAGGGCCTTTGTCCCGGGCACTGCCTCATCTTCTAGCTGGATCTTCTGGCAGGCCCGCAGACTTCGGCTTCTGGGTCCTCCCACCTTTTCGCCCGTGCTGGCCTTCTCTTCTGTGCAATGCTGGTCCAGGAGGGGCCAGGTTCTTGCCTGCCCATCTGGTAACCATGCTCCTCCGTGCAGTGCTGGTCCAGAGGGGTCAGGCCGGGCTTTTATCGGAGGCCTTTCGCCATCTTTTTCTTCTTGTAGCCTGCCTCTCCTTTCCATCTTTTTCTTCTTGTAATCTCCCCTAGGGGAGAAAGTGAAATAAAGATGTACTTAGGAAAAAGCGATATCTTATGTAAATTTCACCCTATTTTTAATGACTGCTTATTATTTTCCTTGTTAGGCCTTTTCTGTGTATGGAACTTTCCCATGCTTTCTTGGAAAAATCTTGCCGACATGCGTAACCCTACCCCTAGCGCTTCGAGGAACAGGTCCTGAGCAGCCTGCTAGCGGTGCTACTACCGATAAGATACCTTAGCGTCCTTGGTACAGCCGTTCAAGGTGGTTGTCTTCCTCAAAACAGAATAAAGGCATGAGCGCTGTGACTTGAGTCATTGAGCGGACTCGAAACGAAACAAGGAGCGCGGGCATGACCATTGAAGCCGTCAAGTGGTCCCGAACATGGTGAGGGCGCAGCCAATTGCGACAAGGTTCCCGTGCGTGTAGGGTTTCCACACACAAGCCGAAATCGCCCAAGGAAAATAACTTCACTTCAAGGATTTACTTGGGGGTTTTGCAACTTATCTTTTTCTTGTTGTGCTTCTTCCGGCAAGTTTTTTTGGGATGTCACTCATATGTATCCGTACCACCATCCCCCCCGGCAAAGCTGCATGCGATGTGACCTTCTGTCCTTTGAGAAAAAGAAACAAGAGAAAATATGGATATGGAACCTTGGCAGTCTGTTAGACCTTGCCGGGATTAAGGGTAATGCAACACTTCAGACAAACATGCACATGAGTAAACATGAGAATTGATCAGGATTGCAGAACACTTATCTTTATTGAACTACGCACAGGGTCTGAGCCTGGCTTTGTACCAAGTATTACATGCTTCAGTGGCAATACTTGTACAAAAGCTGGTTACCGGGAGGCCCGACAACCGCGCCTTATGGGTAGAACTTGCGAAAGTGTTTGATATTGCAGGAGTTGCTCACTAGAATGCCATCTTTGGTCTCCAGACAGACTGTGCCAGGCCTGGTGACCCGTACTACCCGATAAGGGCCTTCCCACTTTGGCGTCAACTTGTTGGAATTCTTGGCGGGCTGAACTCGCCGAAGAACAAGTTCGCCTTCCTCAAGACTTCTAGCATTAACCTTGCAGATATGGTAGCGGCGCAAAGCTTGTTGGTAGCATGCAGCTCTCACAGCAGCCTGAAGACGGTCTTCCTCAAGGAGCGTCGCGTCATCTCGCCGCAACTGCTCTTGCTCGAGCTCATCATAAGCGAGCACTCGAGGAGACCCGTATATGATTTCTGTGGGGAGAACTGGCTCCACCCCACAGACGAGGGTGAAGGGTGTCTGGCCGGTAGCTCGATTTGGTGTCATTCTGATTGACCAAAGAACCACCGGCAACTCATTAATCCAATGCCTTTTGCACTTGTGCAGCCTGTCGAAAGTTCTCGTCTTAAGGCCTGCAGCACTTCAGCATTAGCCCTTTCCGCTTGGGCATTTCTCCTTGGGTGGACAATGGAAGCAAAACAGATTCTGCTGCCTAGGTCTTGGACATATAGCATGAAAGTGCGGCTCGTGAACTGTGTGCCGCTGTCAATGATGATCCTGGTGGGAGCACCAAAGTGGCAAACTAGTCCCTTGAAGAACTTGATGGCTGGCTATGTTGTCCCCTTCCACACTGCTTCCACTTCCGGCCACTTTGTGAACTTGTCGATTGCCACATACAAGTACTCAATGCCCCCGACAGCGCGAGGGAAGGGGCCCAAGATGCCGAGCCCCCAGACCGAAAACGGCCAGGAGAGAGGGATTGTTTGAAGGGCTTGAGCTACTTGATGTAATCTCTTCCAATGAAACTGGCATGCCTCACACTTGGTTACTAATGTCATTGCATCCTGAAGGGTAGTGGGCCAAAAGAAGCCTTGATCCTATGTGGGAGTCACATATGCCTCCATGTATCTTTGCCAACAGCTCCAGTCCATCTTCCCGGGAAATGAACTTGAGTTTCACACGGTTTCGCCTCTTTCTGTATAGGACGTTGTCCACGAACTGGTACATACTAGACCGGCGGGCTACTTTCTTTGCTTCTTCTTGTTCCCCGGGAAGTTCTCCTATCTAAAGGAAACGAACGCTATGTTGTGCCCATGTCGGAGCCTGGGCTCGACAACAAGGACTAAAGGCATATCCTATGCTGGGGTAGCATTTGTCTCAACAGCAAGGGCCTGAGGTCCCGTCAGAGCCTGCTGCACCCTGACAATCCTGGCGGGAGCGCGAGCTTCCATGACAAGGGCCGAGGGCCCTGCCGGACCACAATACTCACCGACAAGCATGCCGTTCTCTCTCGCAACCTTCTCGCCGGTGGCTTCCGGGAGCCCTGCTAGGAAATACTTACCGGAACTTAACTTCCATATCTTTTCTTGTCCAGTTGGTGGTGTCATGGAGAGTTGAGTTAGTTGGAGCACAAAATTTGTTGGCTCCACAGGTAACTTAAGGGCAGCACACTTTGACAGGCCATCGGCAACGCTGTTTTTTGCACGTGGAATGTGCTCCATTTGCAGGCCGTTAAAATGTTCTTCCAACTTCCTTACTTCATCTACATAAGCTTCCATTAACGGGCTCTATTAATCTTTGTTTACTTGACTGACAACAAGTTGAGAGTCACCTCTGACAATAAGTTTCTTGATCCCAAGGTTTGCCGCGATCCTGAGACCGGCAAGCAGTCCTTCATACTCAGCAGTGTTGTTCGTTGATCTCTCCCGAGGAAAGTGCATCTGAATCACTTGTCTGAGGGGATCTTCGGTGGGTGCGACAAGCAGCACTCCGGCACCGGCGCCTTGCAGCGAGAAAGCTCCATCAGAATACATGATCTAATCTTGATCGGTTTCCTTACTGGGGAGAGTTGACTCTGGAACTTCTTCATCGGGCGTTGGGGTCCACTCTTCAATGAACTCCGCCAAGGCCCCGCTCTGAATGGTTGAAGTGCTTTCAAACTTAAGACCAAAGCTTGACAGTTCCAAAGCCCACTCCACAATCCTGCCGGTAGCTTCTGGGTCCCGCAAGATCCGCCGTAGTGGGAAGCGGGTGATGACAGTGATCTCATGTGCTTGGAAGTAGTGGCGGAGCTTCCTCGAGCCAATAAGAAGGCCGAAGAGCAACTTTTGCACGCCAGAATATCTCGACCTAGCCCCCTACAACAGGGAGCTGACAAAATAGACTGGGCGCTGCACCATTTTCTTCTTCTAGATTGCCTCATTCGACTTCATAGATCCTCCCTTGCCGGCACCACACCCTGTCGGAGAATGTCCGAGCTCGTCGCTTGGCGGTCCTGCGTTGTCGCTGCTTCCTCATCAACTTCTCTGTCAGCCACTAGTGCGGCACTCACCACTTGATTTGTTGTCGCTAGGTATAGCAGCAACGGCTCTTATGGTTTTGGCACGACTAGGACTAGCGGAGAAGAGAGGTACTTCTTTAATTCCTGCAGCGCTGCCTCTGCTTCCAGAGTCCATTTCATTGGGCCTACCTTCTTCGATATTTCGAAAAAGGGGAGGGCACGCTCAGCAGATTTTGAGATGAACCTACTCAGAGTAGCAACACAGCCAGCAAGACGGCGCACATCTTTGACTCGTCTTGGTGCCTCAATTTGCTCAATTTCTTTGATCTTGTCAGGATTTGCTTCGATTCCTCGTTGAGATACAAAGAACCTGAGAAGCTTGTCAGATGGGACACCGAACACACACTTCTCAGGGTTGAGCTTCATGTGGATCTTCCGCGGGTTGGCACATATTTCTTCTAGGTCTGATATGAGCGTAGTCTTGTCCTTGGTCTTGACCACAATGTCATCCATATAAGCCTCCATATTTCTATGTAGAGGGGCTCAAAACCAATCTAGACCACTCATGCAAATGTAGAACCAACTCTTTTCAACCCTAAAGGCATATGCAAAAAGCAATACGTACCACACGGGGTGATAAATGCGGTCTTATCTTTGTCTTCCTTAGCCATGAAAATCTGATGATAGCCGGAATAGGCATCAAGGAAAGACAGCAAGTTGCAGCTGGCGGTGGAGTCCACAATCTGGTCGATGCGCGGCAAGGGAAAAGGATCTTTAGGGTAGGCTTTGTTGATGTCTGTGAAATCTATGCATAGCCTCCATTTCCCATTCGCCTTGTGTACTACAACCGGATTGGCCAACCACGTTGGATGGAGTACTCCTCTGATCAAGCCAGCCGCTTCTAGTTTCTTGATATCTTTGGCAATGAACTGTTGCCGCTCCAAAGCTTGCTTCCGGACCTTCTGCTTGATGGGCCGCACGTGTGGCAGATGGCAAGGTGGTGCTCAATGACCTCCTTGGGAACACCGGGGATATTAGATGGTTGCCATGCAAACACATCGACATTCGCCCGCAGGAAGGCGACGAGAGCGCTTTCCTATTTGTCATCTAGGGTGGAACTTATGGTGAAAGTTCCCCTCATGCTTTTCTCCTTGGCGGGCACCTTCTTGGTCTCTAGCGGAGCCTCCTTGGACTTCTTGGTCTTGCCGGTGGAGCTCTCTAGCACATCGTCAACGGGAGTGCAACACTCCGAGGAGGTGCGCTTGCCAAAGTGCGCACTAGAGGCCTTGTCGGTCTTCTTCCACCCGGGAGCTCCAGCGGCAGTTGAAAGTGCCTTGGCAGCAGGTGCTGCAGCCGCCCCTGGTAGAATTGGTCGACGCAGTTAAGTGTGCTCTTCTTGTCGGAGTTGATAGTGAGGACGCTCATTGGCCCGGGCATCTTCAGCATGTTGTAAGCGAAGTGGGTGGCCGCCATGAACTTGGCCAGTGCCGGGCGACCAAGGATGCCGTTGTACGGCAATGAAATATTGGTGACGTGAAAAACGATCTTCTCCGTTCTGAAATTGATATGAGTGCCAAACGTCACCGGTAGCATGACCTTGCCCTTCGGCTGAGTTCTTCCTGAATTGATCCCTTGGAAAGCGCCTATCGGCTCGAGATCCTCGTTAGGAATCTGCAGCCTCTAAATGACATCAGGTGAGATCAGGTTCAGGCTAGCCCCACTGTCGACTAACATGTTCGTCACCTTGAGGTTTCAGACTGTCGGCAAAACCAACAGCGGCAAGCACCCAACCGCAGTTATGCGATCAGGGTGATCCTTGGCATCGAAGATGATAGGAGTGTTGGACCACTTTAGAGGTCTGTGGGCGCCGATAGAGTGCTCTGCCACATTAACCTCGCGCGCCCACTGTCTTAGTTGGCGGTTAGAGGAATGCGACGAGGCACGTCCCTCGATGCACATCATCTCTATAGCCTTCTAAAACTCATGCTCAGTAGACTCGTCGTCCTCTTTGACATCATCATCATCTCCCTCTTCCTTGTCGTGGCCACGGGCAGGCCGGTCTTTTTGTTTCCTGGGATTGCCACGACGACCCCCTCAGCCGACACGCTTCTTGCCGGACCCCTAGGCACCATCCTGGCCTTTCTCCTTGTCTCGCTTCTCGTACTCGGCCTTTTGCTTCTCGGCAAGCTGCTCAACTTGTCGGCAACCTTGGAGATAGTGGACTTTGGCGCGATGGATCTTGCAATACAGCTTGCCAGAGCCTTCTGACTTGCCGGCAGCAGCCATGGCATGCAGGAGGCCCACCCGGCAACATCATTTCCGGGGTCATCAACCTTGCCCTTCTTGGCGGCACCGGGATTGTCGGATCCCTCGACGGCAAGCATGGTCTCGCCCTTGCGCTTCTTGTTCCGTCGCCGGCCCTTCTTTGCTGGGATAGCGATGTCTTCATCTTCAGAGTCGACCCTTGCGCCGGCGTCTTCACTAGGGAGTCTCCTTCCTTCTTCAGCCCAAGCACATTTGTCTGCCAAAGCATAAAGCTCGGCAACGTCCCTGACTCTGTTCATCGCCAGCTCTTCCCACATCCTGTGGTTGCGCATGTTCTGATGGAATGCGCTGATAACAAAGGCAGGATGAATGTCTGGGATGTTGTAATTCACGCGGCTGAACCTTTGGATGTATTCGCGTAAAGTTTCGCCCTCCTTCTGAGGGATGATGTGTAGATCACGTTCTTGGCCAGGAGCTTGATGACCTCCTATGAAGGCGCCAACAAACTCGTGGCACAAGTCTGCCCAAGAGGCGATGGACCCCTCTGGCAAGTGCATCAACCACGACCTAACGTTGGGCTTAAGCACCAACAGGAAGTAGTTGGTGAGTATCTTGTCGTTGCGACCCCCGACAGCTTGCATCGCAATAGTGTAGATGCTTAGGAACTCCGACGGATGAGTCTTGCCATCATACTTCTCCAGGACTTCTGGCTTGAAAGTGCGGGACTTGGGCAATTGGAGTTGCCGCAGCTCACGGGTAAACGCTGGACAACCCACCTCATAAGGTAGGCTGACAGGATACCCTGGCATAGACTTGTCTACAGTGAGCCCCACGTGCCTATCGAACTAGAGGCGTGCTTCCCGCCGCTGCTCGATTGCATTTCGAGCGTCTTCCTTGCCACTTTCTCGAAGAACTTGATGCTGACCGTGGGGTGTCCGTGGGTCAGATGACACCGTCGTGTAACCATCATAAGAATCGGTCCGTCGAGTCGGCGATCGACGATGTTGCTGTGGAGGATAGTGCTCCAAAGTCACGCCGCCTAAGGCCTTCTCACCACTGGCGTGAGCCGTCTCGGTGGACCGAAACTTATCTACGAGGTTGAGGAGGCTCTGAATAGTGGCTCTCCATTCGTCAAGCATCTCCACAACAGGAGGGAAGTTTAAGAGTAGCTGCGCCCGCGCCATCGCTTCCTCCGACGTGGTCGGTACCGAACGACGGGAGGAACGCGAGTTGCTCTTACTCCTCACCGTGTTAGAAGGAGCACCATCGCGGTCCCGCATTGCCATGCCACTCCCGCGTACACGCTGGTCCCGTGTATCTTGGGAATGATGCGCAGGAGCTTTCCCGTGGGGACGTTGAGAACTGCGGGCGCCATGGCGTGTCTCTCCACGCGCGTCCTGAGCAGGTCATGACGTAGGCGCCAGTGTGGGCACCTTGGAAGATACCCTTCCACCCCCAGAGTTTTCCATAGCACCCGCATGCAGTACCGCTCCGTCCTAAGACCTAGGGGCGTGGGGTTTCCTGCCATCGCCATTGATGTCTCCGCGGCGAGTGTCGCCGCTTGCTTGGCCTTGGTCACCGAAGCATCGCGGAAGTTTTGAACCTCCGCCTCCTCCTCCTCCACCCACGTCCATGTCGTCTCCTGTTTGCACAGATACAGGGACGACGGACGTGGATGGGCCAACTGCTGTCAGGCCCTTCTTCTTGGGGGCCATGGCGATGTTGAGTATGAAGAAACTGGTGCGCTGAGTACCAGAACGGGTTCGTATGACCTAGCTTCTCCCTACATGGAGCGCCAATGATGTCGTGGGAAATGAACACCTATGGGATCATAGGGACCCCTTTCGGTTTGGCAGGGGGAAGGCTCACACAAAGAGCCGGTCTGATGAACAAATCGCGGACATCTTTACCGAGGTTCGGGCCGCACGGATGCGTAAAACACTACTCCTGCTTGGTTGTATTGAGAGTGTTCTTAGGGTTCCAGCTACAGTAGCGCCCTGAGCAACTGCCATGGGTGTGAGCTAGAAAGTCCCAAAAGTCCAAAAGTCAAAAAGTCCTCTACCGTATCGCCCTAGGCCTCCTTTTATACTCTGAAAGGGATCCCAACAGTGGCGTACAGTGTGTACACGGGGTGTACAGAGCTACAGTGCTATCATACGTAACACTGACGGAGTAGGACAAGCGCATTTAGTGCACTGTGAGGCATCTCTGTTTGTCAGTGGGACGGGACGGGAGCCCGTACCATCGACACCGCTTAGCCCCATCCAACGTTGAAGTTGTGACACGCATCTAGGTGGATCGACACCTGGCCCGTGCGCTGGCAGGGCCTTCCCGAGGCTTCGCCTTGCCGGGGCCTTGCCTTGTTGCGGCCTTGCTTTGCCTGGGGGTTCAATAGCTCTCGAGGTAAGGTCTAGCCAGTGGTCTTGATTCTCCTGTGTTGGTATCTGGCAAGTCCCTGTTGGGCCTCGTCACCAGGGTGGCTACTACTGCCCTTGCACCAGTAGGGGGCACTAGAGAGCCCAAAACTCTAGTGCACCGACAGAACCCCTCTGTGATGGTCTTAGATTGGATCTCGAGGTTCTGGAACTTGCAGGGGCTGGAATTGTGTTTTGTCGACTCCTATAGGGTTTTCTGAATATTTGGGAATTTATAGGGTGAATAGTCGGTTGAGGGGAGTCTCGAGGTGGGCACCCTCCACCAGGCTGCGCTAGGAGCCTCTGGTGCGCCCTGGTGGAGGGTGGCCACCCTGGCCCCCCTCTCTTGTGCTTGTTTGTCCCATCCTAGCTCTTCTGGTCAATAAAAAATCTCCAAAAATTCCCATAGCATTTGGGATCTGTTTGGTACCGATTCCGCGAAGTAAAAAACAAGCAAAAAACATCAACTAACACTTTGGCACTATGTATATAGGTTAGTGCCAAAAAATGATATAAAGTTGCTTTAAAATGATTGTAAAACATCCAAGATTGATAATATAACAGCATGGAACAAGCAAAAATTATAGATACGTTGGAGACGTATCAGCATTCCCAAGCTTAATTCCTACTCGTCTTCGAATACGTAAATGATAAACACAGAATTTTTCATGTGGAATGCTGCCTAACGTGTTCATCATATATATTTCTTTGTAGCATGGAAATTTGGAATTTTAGATGGTTCAAAGCAATAGCCTAGTTTTGACATGAAAACTTTAATACTCAAGCATATCAACAAGCAACCATGTATTTCAAAATATCAACGCTAAAGCAAGTTAGCCCTAGCTCATCATGCTCAATCATTAATTCATTCATGATACACACTCAAATATTAGCTACACCTAATGCTCAAGTACGATCATAGTGCATCCTAGTTGGTGCTTTATAAGAGAAGATGGAGACTCAAATTGAAAAATAAAAATTGCATAAAGTAAATAGATAGGCCTTTCGCAGAGCGAAGTAGGGATTTGTAGAGGTGCCAGAGCTCAAGTGTTTAAATTGGTAGATAAATATATTTTGGGTGGCATGCCTTTCCTGTCAACTAAAACGACTGAGGGATTTCAATATCTTTCCATGCTAGATACACCATAGTCGAATCCCAAATAGAAAATAATGTTTATTCCTTTTTCCACCATACTTTCACTTTCCATGGCTAGCCGAATCCACGGTTGCCTTCCATACCAACACTTTCTAAGGAATTTATTATTTGACAACATAAAGTAATTTTTTTCTTTTTCATTTTGGGATTTGGCATCCCTATTACCATCATACTCTCGTGCAATGACAAGTGAATAAACACTCATCTTGAGAGTAACACATCTAGCATGGAAAAATATTAGTCACCCCCTACCGTTTCATGAGCTGTACGAGCACAGAAAAAGGAAATTTTATTTTGAAATTTAGAGATGGCACATACAAATTTTCTTGGAATGGCATGGAATATCGTATATAGGTAGGTATGGTGGACTCATATGGCAAAACCGGTTTACGGATTTTGGATGCACAAGTAGTATTTGTACTTAGTACAAGTGAAGGCTAGAAAATAGATTGAGAAGCATCCAATTAAGAAACAAAAAATCACATAATCAAGTACTAAGCATAAAGGACACTGGATAACGCACCATAAGTAGGATGTAATTTTGTAGCATAACTATTGACTTTCATGCTTGTATACGGAATCACAAACCTTAACATCAATATTCTGCCTAAGCATAATTACTTACCAACATAACTAACATATTACTATCGTCTTGTCTCAAAACTATTATAAAGAATCGATTTTAATTTTTCCAATGATCTTCATGGAAGTTTTTATTATATCCCTCTTGAATATCTATCACTTCGGGACTAGTTTCATGGATTGAAATTGCTTTTGATAACCTCACATGGATATAAGTGAAGAACATGAGCATACAAGTTTCATCTCTCAAAATAATATAAGTGAAGCATGAGAGAATTTATTCAAAATTACTAACTCTCATAGTAATCTAAGTGAAGCATGAGATCATTTCTTCAAACATGTAAAAGCACGTCGTGCTCAAAAAGATATAAGTGAAGCACTAGAGGAATTCCTTTGCTCAATAGATTTAAGTGAAGCATAAAGAGCAATTCTAGCAAATCATAGAATATTTTTGGATCTCTCAAATAGGTGTGTTCATAAAGGACAATAGAAAATAAATCAAACATACAAGATGCTCCAAACAAAACTCATGATATGTGACAAATAAAAATATAATTCCAAGTAAAATACCGATGGTTGTTAGAAGAAGGAGGGGATGCCACTCGGGGCATCCCCAAGATTGGTTGCTTGTTACTCTTTGGATATTACCTTGTGGTGATGTAGCATTCCAAACTTAGGCTCTTATTACTCCTTATTCCTTCATCCATCATGCTCTCACCCAAAACTTTAAAACTGTGATCACACAAAACTTGACAAAACTCTCGTGAGATTCGTTAGTATAATAAAGAAAATTACCACTTTCGATACTGTTGTAAACCCATACATATTTTATTATTGCATTAAAACTACTATATTCTAACTTTACCATAACTTATACCCCCCGATACAAGCCATAGAGATTCATAAAAACAAGCACACAATGCAACGAAAACAGAATCTGTTTTAGACAAAACAGTCTGTAGTAATCTGTACTCTAGCCATACTTCTGGAACTCTAAAAATTCTTATACACTAGGACAACATAAATAATTTTCATATAAATACTGTGTTAAAAATTTCATCTTAATATCTCGTTCCCGTAAAACACGAAAAATTGTGCACTGGGAACAAAGTTTCTGTTTCTGATTCAGCATTGTTTTTACTCATCTTATGGATCATCCTAAATGATTTACTTGGATCAAACACTAAATAAAACGTAAAACACAATCATAACAGAATAATAATTTTGAAAACACTCAAAAATAGAAAGTAAGAGATAAAAATATTTTATCCATTGGGTTGCCTCCCAACAAGCGCCATCGTTTTACGCCCCTAACTAGGCATAACACATAGTTTCAAGTATTGTCATCCTTATTTTTTACTCCATAAAAGGACCTCATGATTGCTTCATATGGTGGCTTAATACTTGTTCTAGGGAAGTGTTTGACACCCTTTCTAAGAGGAAATATAAACTTAATATTGCCTTCTTTCATATCAATCACGACATCTATAGTGTGTAAAAACGGTCTACCAAGTATGATAGGACAAGTACGATTGCAGTCAATATCAAGAAAAATAAAATCAATGGGAACATAATTCCTATTTGCAAGAATAATAACATCATGAATTCTTCCTAAAGGATTTTAATAGTATAATCTGCCAATTTAGAGAACATTCTTCAATATTGGTAAGACCAAGCACATCACATAGAGATTTCGGAATTGTGGAAACACTAGCACCCAAATTACACAATGCAAAGCATTCAAATTTTTTAATCTTAAATTTAATGGTAGGTTCCCACTCATCATGCAATTCCCTAGGAATTGAAATCTCTAATTCCAACTTTCATTCTAAGGATTTCATCATGGCATCAAAAATATGTTTAGTAAAGGTTTTATTTTGTTCATAAGCATGGGGTGAATTTATCATAGATTGCAGAAAATAAATACAATCAACCAAGTAGAAACTCTCATAATTAAAGTCTTTATAATAAAAAGTACTGGGCGCATCACTAGTTAAAATTTTGACCTCTCCAAACCCACTTTTATCAAAATTTTCATCAAGATTTTCACCCTCCAAATCATTGGGACGCCCTCTAACTAAAGTTGAATCTTATTCAGTCCCTTTATCATCAATTTTAACATTACTAAACAAGGAATCAATAGAGCAAACACCAATCATTTTAAGATCTTCATCATTGTTATGAAAATAATCGCTAGAAAATGTTTTTTCTAAAAATTCTCTTTTAGCTCTATGCATAGCGGTTCTTTTCTTTCTTTCATCCATAGAAACGTATAAAGCCTTAATTGATTAATTAATATTGGGTGTAAAAGCATGCAACTTGAGATTTTCTACATCATTGGAAATTCTATCAATGCTTATAGACATATCATCAATCTTATTTAACTTTCCTTCTATCTGAGTATTGAAAATCTTTTGAGCAGTGATAAATTATTTAAAAATATTATCAAGATGATAGGTGTTCCTATTATTATTATTATTATAAGAATTACCATAGGAATTATCATAATTATTAGAGGAATTTCCAGGAAAAGGCCTAGGATTAAAATAACCTCTATAAGCATTGTTATTGAAGTTGTTTCGTGAGATGAAATTCACATGTATGGAAACACTATTTTGCTCAATCAAAGTAGACAAAGGCACATCATTAATATCAATAGGGGCATTTTACTATCAACCAGCTTCACAGGAGCATCAACTTTTTCACTCAAAGTAGTAATTTCTTCCATCGAATTAACCTTTTTATTAGTAGGTGCTCTTTAAGTATGCCATTGTGAATAATTTTCCATAATATTATCTAGCCATTTAGTAGCTTCACCCAAAGTAATTTCCATAAAAGTACCTCCCATGGCGGAATCTAAAAGATTTCTAGAGACAAAATTTAATCCTACATAAAAAATATATATGATCATCCAAAGATTTAAACCATGAGTAGGACAATTTCTTAAAATCAATTTCATTCTTTCCAAAGATTGTGCAACATGTTGATGCTCAGGTTGCTTAAAATTCATGATTTGAGTTCTAAGGGAAATAATTTTCACGGGCGGAAAATACTTAATAATAAAAGCGTCCTTACAGTTATCCCAAGAATCGATACTATTGCGAGGCAAAGAAGAAAAACAATTTTTTGCACGACCCCGCAAGGAAAAAGGAAACAGTTTCAACTTCACAATATCATTGTCCACATGTTTTTTATTTTGCATATTGGAGAATTCCACGAAGGTGATTAGATGGGACGCGACATCCTCATTAGGAGTACCAAAAAATTGATCTTTCATGACAAGATTCAACAAAGCGACATTAATATCACAAGACTCCACACTAGTGGCAGGAGGAGCAATAGGAGTTATAATAAAATAATTATTATTGGTATTGGAAAAATCACATAGCTTGGTGTTTTCTTGAGTCATCGTGACTATGCAAACAAGATTGCAAGCAAACAAGAGATCTGATGAGAAAAAGGCAAACGAAAATGAGAGGGTGAATAAAACAGCAAATTTGTGAAGTGAGGGAGAGTAAAACAAGAGGAAAATGGGAAATAATGAAAATTGCAAGGAGATGAGATTTGTGATTAGGAACCTGGTAGATGAGTTCGCTTCGTCCCAGGCAACAACGACATAAGTTCCTTTGGTGTGGCTTGAGACTGCATCAGTATTTCCCCAAAGAGGAAGCAATGATGCAGCACAACGACAGTAAGTATTCCCTTAGTCATGAAACCATGGTATCAATCCTTAGAGGAAGATCACGAACCGACATAAACAATACCTGCACACAAATAACAAATACTTGCAACCCGACCGAAAGAGAGGTTGTTAAGCTGTCTATGGTATTGAGATATATTAGGTAATGATAGTTTTGGCAAATAGATCTCGCAAGAACACAAAGTAAAAAAAGTAAAAAAAAAGTGCAGCAAGGTATTTTTTGTTTTTTGGATTAGTAGATATGAAAACAAAAAGGCAAAATAGTAGATCAGAAAGCAATATGTTGGAAAAGTAGAGACGGGGTCGTAGGTTTCACTAGTGGCTTCTCTCATGAGTATAGCACATGGTGGATGAACAAATTATTGTTGGTAAATTGATAGAAAATCAAATAATCATGACAATATCCAGGCAGTGATCCTTATATAGGCATCACGTCCAAGATAAGCAGACCGAAACGATTCTGCATCTACTTCTATTACCGCACACATCGACCGTTGTCCAGCATGCATATAGCGTATTAAGTTCATGAGAAAACGGAGTAGTGCAGTAAGAATGGTGACATGATGTAGAAAATATCTATTCATGTAGGAATAGACCCCATCTTTTTATCCTTAATGGTAACGATACATCCATGTCTTGCTGCCCCTTTTGTCACTAGGAAAGAACACCGCAAGATCGAACCCATCACAAAGAACCTCTTCCCATGGCAAGAAAAATTGGTCAGTTGTCCTAACCAAACCAAAGATTTGAAGAAGAAATACGAGGCTATAAGTAATCATTAAAATAAGAGATCAAAGAAGACTCAAATCATATTCATGGATAGAAACGGATCATGAACTCAAAATTCATCGGGTCCCAACAAACACACCGCAAAAGTCATTACATCAAATAAATCTCCAAGAGACAATTGTATTGAGAATCATAGAGAGACAGGGGAAGTGATCTAGCTACTGCCTACGGACCAGTAGGTCTATGGTGGACTACACATGCATCATCGGAGATGCACCTATGACGAAGATGAACCCTCGGTCATGGTGTTAGATTGGATATCGAGGTTTTGGAACTTGCGGCTGTTAGAATTGTGTTTGGTCGACTCCTCTAGGGTTTTCTGAATATTTGGGAATTTATAGGGCGAATAGTCAGTTGAGGGGAGTCTTGAGGTGGGCACCCTCCACCAGGCCGTGCTAGGGGCCTCTAGCACGCCCTGGTGGAGGGTGGCCACCCTAGGCCCCCTCTTTTGTGCTTGTTTGGCCCATCCTGGCTCTTCTGGTCCATAAATATTCTCCCAAAATTCCCATATCATTTGGGCTCCGTTTGGTACTGATTTTCTGCCAAGTAAAAAACAAGCAAAAACATTAACTAGCACTTTGGCACTATGTCAATAGGTTAGTACCAAAAATGATATAAAGTTGCTATAAAATGATTGTATAACATCCAAGATTTATAATATAACAGCATGGAACAAGCAAAAATTATAGATACGTTGGAGTCGTATCACATACCCAAGCCCAGAGAAGGCGAGAGGGTAGTTTTCATTCCCCACTTTCTCCGGGGCTTAGGCTTCCCCCTTCACACCTTCGTGAGGGGTATTCTCTTTTACGACGGGCTATATTTTCATGATCTCCCCTTGAATTATTTTATGCATATCTCCTCTTTCATTACTCTCTATGAAGCCTTTCTTTGGGTTCAATCTCATTTCGTCCTATGGTTTAAGATATTTAATATGAAGCCAAAAGTTGTTAGCGGCGAGCTGGACGACTATGGGGGAGTCATGATTAGCAAGATCGCCTTAGTTCAATGGCATGATGGTTCTTTTATAGACACTGACAAGGTTTGGCAACGAGAGTGGTTCTACATCACCGAACTACGCGAAGAAGGATGTGAGGCACCTCCCATATTTAGATCTGGCCCTCCTACCAGACTAATGTCATGGATGAAGAAGGGGATCGATTGGGGGAGCGCAGCGGAGGTGAAGACCTTATAGAGGTGCATCTCTACCCTGATAAGGAAGAAGAACATTGAACTACCGAATGTAGTTCAAGTCATGCTACACCACCGCATTCTCCCATGTCAACACCGGGCCTCCCCATGTGGGAATACAGTTCAGATGACCCTGTCACCATGCCGGAGTTCTTCCGCATCTCCCACAAGAAACCGTGGAAAATGTTGTTCAAGCTGCGAAAGAGCTTGCCAGCAAAAAGGAGGACCTTGGCATGGAAGCCTCGGCCCCTCTCAGACCGGTAACATTCTTTTCACTTGTGTTCAGTTTTTTCCTCCCTTTTCGAGGGCTCTAATCCCCCCTTCCACCTCATTTTGACACATCTGGCTAGAAAAATCCTAGCAGATCAACTGCCCGGCTCCACGGAATGATATCGATATTATATCCTGAAGGGAATGTAGACTACATGCTAGATCTATATTCAGACTAACAATGCTATGTGAAATAATGAGGAGCTTTTTTATACAGATTTGATTATTCTCATCTAGATTAGAAATAACAAAGTCTCATCTAACTTCCACACATCATTTATGTAATCAAACAAAGTATAAAAAATAAGGGAGTGCCCAGAACTCATCTAGATGAGATATAATTTGGCCTCATTCATGTGAAAAACAAAAACATATACAAAGTAGTATACAACCCACGTCAGCATACACACATCTTATAGTATCACATCCAATGGCTACAAAGGTGAATGAGACATAACTAAACTTAGCTAGATGAGTTCTGGCAAAACCAAAAAAAATAAAAACCCTGCAGGAATCTTCATGAAAATCAAACGACATACGAATTAGATGTTACTTAGTTAAGTCTCATCTAGATGAGCACTGAACGCACATTTTTTATAGCTACCATGCGTGTTCCGGTTTGAAACTATATGTGTGAACAAATTTGCTAAAGTAGGGACTGTTTGCACGATGAAGTTCCCTACGAACAAACGTTGGCCAATGGCTGTGTAGGGTAGAATAGACAAATTTGACCTAAAGGCGCAACTAATTCACAAAATGGATTGCAGGTGAAAGTTTTTCACTCACATGACCAGTTTAAAGTCCAGTCAAATTTACTATCTTTATTTTCATGGAAAAATGGGATCTATGAGGCACATTCAGGACATGCCTCTACTATAATCACTTAAAATCACTTAATTTTTTTTCTTCCTTTGGATTTCATCTTTCCTGAATACTCGTTCAAGCAAGAGCGATTCAAGTGTCAGCTAATCACCACCGCTCGGAGCCTCAAGCTGAAGGTAAAGAAAAGAAAAGCTGAATAAGACACCCCCAATGACAGATGGACGCAAGTCCTAGCTGCTTATTTACAGAATTCGACTATGAGGCCCCCGAGCCCGCAGTCCCTAAACACACCAAAGAAGACCAGCCGGACCGCCGCCATCGAGGTCTTGACATGCTGACTAGCAAAACGGGAGAAGTACCCGAACACCCTTGCAAAGGACGGATGGGATCAGGTTAACCCGACCCGTTCGACCTACGACACACTCTGAATGCTCACACATGTCAGACAAGATGCATTTACGAATCCAAAGGATGAACCCCAGAAGGATGGGATGGGTACCAAGTTTGGCTCGACCAAAACGATAGAGTTCGAGGATAGCACCGGGACCGAATTCAATCCGACCTTCGGCGCAACGTGACCAGGGTTAGGGGCACCACCCACCTGATGTGTTTCACTGATGAGGTGATGCAACACCCGTTCCCCTAGGGGTTCAAACCCGTAAATATTAAGAAATTGAAGGCACTACTGACCTGGTTGTCTGGATTGAAGATTTCCTTCTCCACATACACATGGCTCGTGGGGATGACCTCCATGCCATAAGTACCTATTACTAAAGCTCAAAGGACCAACACGACATTGGCTGAACAACCTCCCTGAAAACTCCGTTTGGAGTTGGGAAGAGCTCGAGGATGCTTTCCGCTCTAACTTTCAGGGCTCCTATGTTCGGCCGTCAGACGCTGCAGACCTGAGCCACATCATTCGATAGGCCGGGGAGTCATCCCGACAATTCTGGAACCGATTCTGGACCAAGAACAACCAAATTGTCGATCGCTTCGACGCTACGGTGTAGGCCTCTTTAAGGAACAACATTCGTGACAAATGGCTCGCTCGTCAACTCGGACAGGAACAACCTCAAAAAATGTTTGCTCTCACATCACTCATGTCCCACTTTTATGTGGGGGAAGATAGTTGGCTAGCACGTCAAAACAATCCTCCCGCAAACCCCAACACTACCGAAGTGCAGGACAACAACGAGAAGCCACGACGTAACATGAATAGACGCTGGCACAACGGCGCTGAAGCCAAAGACACGATGGTTAATTCCGGTTTCCGTAACTCAAAATCATCACAACGGAAGATGCCTGACAAAGGGAATTGGGACGGACCCTCCTAGCTGGACACAGTAATGGACAGACCCTACCAGATTCACGGCACTCAAGACAAGCCTGCTACCCACACCAACCGTAACTGTTGGGTGTTTAAACAGGCAGACAAGGTTGCAGCCAAAGACCACGGTAAGGGCGCTCGTAGCAAGGATGATGAAGAGCTCCGCAAGCCGGATAATGGTGGCCAGAAGCAATTTCCCCCTGAGGTAAAAAGTGTGAGCATGATCTAAGCCACATATATACCAAAGAAGGAAAGGATGCGCACACTTAGGCACATATACAGTATAGAGCCCGTCGCCCCAAAATTCAACCCATGGTCAGCTTGCCATATCACCTTTGACCGCACTGACCATCCGACCAGTATGCGACACGGTGGGTCAGCCGCTCTGGTACTCGATCCCATAGTGGACGGGTACCATTTAACAAGGGTCCTAATGGATGGAGTTGGCAGCCTCAATCCTATCTACGCAGACATGGTGAAGAGATGGGTATCGATCCGTCAAGGATCAAACCGAGTAACACCACTTGTAGAGGAATAATACCTATTGTTATGGCCTGCTGTTCGGGCACCATAACCCTAGAAGTAGTGTTTGGTTCACTCGATAAATTTCCCAGTGAAGACTTAATCTTCAACATTGTCCCTTTTTGTAGCGGCTATCATGCGCTTTTGGACCGAATAGCTTTCGCCTGTTTCAATGTTATCCCCTACTATGCCTATATGAAGCTCAAGATGCTCGGACCCAAGGGGTTATCACCATCAGCAACAATACGGAGTACTCGCTCTGAACAGAAGAACACACCATGGATCTAGCAGTCGAGGTGCAGCTCGGCAATGAAACGCTGAATCCCGAGTCTGTCATCAAGGCAGAAAGGTAAGTAAGCGAGCCCGGACTCTATTTCGGTTCCCGGAGGCTCATGCTCCAAATGAATGGGAATACACGCCCAATGGCATGCCCCAGTTACCCGCAAGGTATGTACTCCGGAATTATAATTTCACACTTAAAATTCCCTAGGTTGTCGTGGACCTGTCATCGAAAGGCCTATTGTCCGGCTAAATTGAACAGTGGTCATACATGTCTTCGGATAACACCATGCTCCGTCAAGGATCCAATCAAGAATGTTAAGCTCACACAATTCGGCGACCTCTCAAGACTTTCTCACACAAGGCCCGCTCGACAACTACCACCTCCTGTAAGGGGGTTCCCTCTAGGAGAACAAAGGCGCAGCTGTGTAGCAGGACACAATAAAGGACTTCAAGCCATTTGTAATGGTCCTTTTAAAGCTTTTTTCCTGTAAAACTTCAATTTTACATATTTGTAACCGTTGCTTGGACAGATCGGAGTTTATACCTGTAAAAGGTTTATTAGAAATAAAAGGTTTATCACAAATAAAGACCAATTTTTACGGTCCTATGGCAGTCATTTATACTGCACAAGCCTTTTGCCTCTTGTCTTCATCACTCTCTGTACCAAAACAAGCTAGTTCTATACACACCTGGGATGCGGCCTGCTAAATCGATAGAGGGCTCAGCCATTAAGCTCGCTCCAAGCATCAATTTGACACCATAGTTTCTTTTGAGTGTTCGTCATCCCGGATATTGTGTTATATGCATTGGTTCCGAATTATGTCTTGGGTCAAAAGTTGGGTTGCCCGGCTCCTGTGTTTACCCCTTTACGTTCTACTTATTCGGCTAAAAGGGTAAATGGAGAACCACCGCGATTGTACTTCTAGTTCGTCAAGTTAAGTACTTCAGTGGAGAAAGCCAAAAACTAACTGGCATAATAAGCGAGAGTCAGTCTGCGATCCGACGACAGGTGTTAAAATAAGAATCATTGGAGGTTCATCGTGTTAAAAAGGAGGGTTTGGAGTAAGACAAGCCATGTGATGCAAGTTTGGGATAAAACACAGAACGTCACCGAGCAAAGGGGGCCTAGTGCTCACCCCCCGCATATAAGCTCCTATGGTTAAGTGAAAGCAATAAAGTCGCATAGTTTGATTGCCTCGTTTTCTTCTGAACTACTACCTTCAGGTACCAAGACGTTGGTTAAGGGTAACAGTGCAGATATTGAATACACCCCCTTGAGTATCTATAGAGTGGTTGAAGCCGTCGACTGGCAACTTTTAGAGTTAAAACAACCACACATGAGTCAAAATTAACAACATCACAGTATAACATATACCATGCAAACTTCATAGGCATTCAGATACAATAACTTTTCAACAACAAAGGTAGCACTTTCACTCAAATATTACATCCATCGGACATAGGGCTTCGATGGCCCGAGCACCGCCCATAATGGCATGGAAGTATAGCTTGGAGCGCCTATGGCCCTTTCCGGGTGGCAGCAGGGCAGTGGCCATCTCGAGTGGCTTTAGCTTCGGCCAGTGCACCATGGTCTTTGAGAACACCATTCGAGCACCCTCAATGCATGCAGAGCATGCCAGGGCATCAACCTGGGGTGCGGCAGCAACCAACCTTTGCACCAAACCGAAGTAGCTGCCTGGAATTGGCTTTGTGGGCCATAACATAATACAAATATCCTTCATGGCCGTCTCGGCTATGTGGTGCAAATCCATTAGTTGCTTCAACTGATCGGAGACAAGGAGCAGTTGCTTTAGGGCTTGAAACTTCTCCCAGAATAGCCGTTGCTCAGCATCCCGTTACTGGGAGGCGTAATGTTGTGCCACATCCACCACACTCTTAGGCAGGTCCACAAACATGCTTGGAAAATGCCACACTCGAGTGAGCAACAAATACCTTTTTCCACCAGCGTTGCATTGGAGTAAGTATTTCTTACCGCTCACAATCTGCTCTATTTAGTGAAGTTCCTTTTCATGGCGCTGCACCTCCATGCGTGCCTCCTAGAGGGTTATAGAGTTCAAGGATGGCTTCGTAGCTTGCTTTTTGTTCTTCTGCTCAAGACCTCACACTTAGAGATGCCATCCTTGAGTTGCTGTTGCACTTCCACAACCCTGGACTCATGCCTGCTATTTTTTAATTTTGTTGATAACATATCAACAGCCACTTGTTTGGCAGATGCCTTATGATCTGCGGCCTCCTGCTTCGCCTTTGATAACTCGGCCTTGAGATTCTCGATCTCCATGGCCATGGCTGCATTGAGCGATAACATGTTCATTTTTATGATACAACCATGGAAATTTGTTACTCATATATGGCAAATATATATATCCATGTAGTTCGGACTTACCTTGAGCATCGTCAAACCGCTTGTTCGGCGGTCGAGCTCATCTTCGGAGCTTTTTGGCTTCTGATTCATCTCTTCCAATTCCACATCATGGGGGGGATATGGTCAATGGGATGACATGTATAAGCCATTAGAACATGTCAGATTCCCAAGTTATTACTTTTTAAAATCCTATGTGCGGATGATTTTCACATTCAAGTAGAGTCTTGGGGGCTATGACCAAACTCAATCAAGAAAAGAATTTTTTGGAGTCTTATCACATTCGACCCCCGCGTGAGTTCTTCCGAACTCACACTAGGCTCTGGGGCTAATAAGTATGGCAATTACATATCAAACAAAAAGTGGTATCATTCTACGTAAATTACCTTGAAGCCTGCTAGCAGGCTGTCGAAGGCTTCTTTCAATCCGCTGTTCACGGATCGAATACCTTGCAATGTCGCGCCCAGGAGGGAACGATGTTGTTCGGCGATGGAGGAGTCATCTAGACCCTCCTCCATCATGGTCATGCACCCAGACTGAATCCGCTCTCTTATAGGTGGCTCCGAGTGCGGCGTTGTGGTTTCTCCCACTAGAGAAACCCCGGTGACTCCGGAACCTTCGCGTGTCCTGGAGCTAACTTTGGGGAAACCTCGGGATGACCGAGCTCCCCCCTTGTGTAACAGGAGGGATTCGCTCTCCCTCTCTTCAATGGTCAAGGTATTAACCTCGGCCATAGTATCATCACCCGCGCCCCTCACCTCCCCTGTGACTGGGGGAATGGAGTTATGGGACACACTCCCACTTACTACCAATGCGGCGAGCGGAGATTCTCCCTTCGAGTTTTGATCGGCAGGGAGCTCGCGTGTTGGGCTTCAATAAGGAAAAACACATACTGGTATAAAAACCTTTAGAAGGAATAAAATGCTGAATTAAGGTGAATTCATACCTTTGTGCCTCGGGTCTAAGCCTCAGGGTCTTTTGGGGGACAACCTCAAATTCTTAGACTCCTCGTCAGAGTCCGATATATCATCAAGCAAGGCCACCTTGGGCCTATATGGTCTTTTATGGGAGGGATCTAGGTCACCCTCAGAGTCTTCAGACACCGTCCTCTTCTTGGAATGGGAAGAATCACTCTCATCGCTAAGACAGACATCTTCTTAGAAGATTGGTACGTAGTTGCTATCTTCTAAATTGGCGGGATCTTTAGAGTGTTTAGGGTATCTTCCCTCAGGATCACCCTACTGCTGTTCGGGAGTGGCTGAGTAAGTGGGATCTTCAGGGGTATCTGGTGTAAGGTTTTCAGAGGCAGTGTTATGTTTCGTGCCCTTACGCCCCTTAGATTTTTTTATGCTGACTGCGACGCTTGAGTGTGTCGTCGCCGCTTTTTTGGGTGGTATGTCGTCGCTGGTCGAAGCGGGCTTGCTACAGTCCTTATTGTCGGGCGTGTCCACCATGTAAACATCATATGTGGAGGTGGTTGTACACTGTCCAATGTTGGTGGGGATGGGTGGGTCAGCCTCTTCCTTCATGTCTTTTAGCTCCTCAGAGGCATAGTCCATCATATTGGTTAAATCCTTGATAGTGGCTACCAAGTGCGTGGTGGGTGGGCCGTAAAAAAATTCCTGACCTACCTCCAGACCGATCGAGCATGGGCCGAGGTCAGGTCGTCCATGATTTTCATTGACTGTATCTAGTCTAGTGCTTCATTCAGAAGCGAGAGGTCGACTGGATTAATCTGTCGGACTCCATCAAAGCCAACCTCGGGAGCGTCCGTATGAGGAGAGTATTTGGCCAGAGCTGACCCCTGGTCCTCACGCACTGTAATCGGATCCAAGCTTAAAGCCCGACTCCCGGTTGGGATGGGCCCACGGGTGGGGCGGAGCTGAAGGCCCAAATCTAAGGCTTCAGGATATCCGAATTCATCGGAAGAGACCGCGAGATCGGTAAAGAAAAGGTCACCCCAGGAGTCGGTAGAGAATTCTAGGTTCCCAAACCTGATCTCTTGATCAGGGGCAAAACTTCCGATCTGGCCAAGATGGCGGGTCGGGTCAGCATGCCACACACAAAAATCTGTCTAGGGACAAAGGTGTCCCCGTTACAGACTTCATCGCTGATGATGAGGCGAGCCATCAACCATCTAGCGAACTCTCAATGAAAGCACCAATTTCGATGTCAAAACTGGCAGATCTCATGTAGGGGGTCCCGAACTATGGATCTTGGGTCGATGGGTTATAGGAGACAAGGGAGACGATATTTACCCAGGTTTGGGCCCTCTTGATGGAGGTAAAACCCTACGTCCTACTTTGAATGTATTGAATATGTGGTATCGAGTACATAGTTGATCTACCTCGAGATTGTATGATATGGTCTGAACCCTAAGAGTAATGAGCTTAACTGCCCTATGAACTAAAACGCTTTGGTTTATATAGCGACCATGGGTATCCAGATTTAAGGTTACATCAGGAAAGGAATATGTTGAACCCAACCTCTTGTACTTGAAGTGTACGTCACGTCCTGAGAGATTCCGTCTTGGTTATGGTGTCCAAACCTTCGTTGATAACCACAAGGCGACCTACTGTCCGTCCCATAGAGATAGGCCGACAGCCTAAGGACCCCTTAATCCTGGACTCCCTCAATTACCAACCATAGTAACCATCTGTTCCCGTAGGAAAGTAGTTGGGCCGAGGTACTTGATCGTCCCATGCCTTAGCTATGGTCTCTGCCTCACCCAACTTATTCCGGTAAACAATTATGTACGGTGGCATGATAGTGTATCCCTTGCTGGGATGATAGTTAAGCAAAGAAGGTGCAGGCAACACAATAACATAACGAGTAACCTCACTATATACCAAGTTATAACGAATATGTTGCAGGGGTTGAGGTTCATCAATGAACTAGTGATCTACCATGGACTAGTGATAAAGATAAACCTTAAGCAACAAACAAATAGTGGGGCGTATGGCGACATTAAAACATTTCGCTAAGGGGTGGCATAAATACCACCGTGAACCTTGCCCTTGGTTTGATTAAGATGCAAGCGGTGCACGTCAATAGCTCCTAAGTTGTAAGTGTTATCACCATATAGTGCATGACGCAAAATAGTGAGGGTGGGGGCACTGAGACCCCCCCCCCCCGAATCATAGCAATTATACATTTCCCTTTGAATACAAAGAAGTAATGCACAAACGGAAAATGTAAACTGGTGGCCCTAGCATTTGATATGCCCCTAGTTTCTCCCATAGTTAAGGTAAGGAGGAATTCCTCCAACTCCTCTGGTTTAGGATCACGCATTCCCCCGTCATAGGGAAGAAAGCATATTTCACAAAATCCAGCAAGTGGTATTTCATAATGTGTTGCTTATAAATCGAAGCATACCATCGGGACACCTGGAGTATTTGTGAAATAGAAATTTTGCACAAGGGAATTCATAAGCAGATAGTATTAATCAAACTCATTGATGACTGTGATCTGCGTTGGGTTTTCCAGGAAGAGGAACGGGTTATCGCAGCATAATGTGGGTAAGTATTTCCCTCAATTATGAAACCAAGGTTTATGGAACCAATAGGAATACAAATCCTCAACCGTCTTTAGCAACTGCACAAAAGAAACAAACAACTTGCACCGAACGCGGGCAAGAGGGTTGTCAATCCTCTTGATCTCGTTATTTGCAAGCAAATGAGGTGTGTAGATAGTTGTTGATAATTGTAAATTGCAAAATAAAATAATACACAAATAATGGCAGTAAGGCAGTAGTAGCGTTTGTAAATATATAAGTGAATAGACCCACGGGCCGTTGTGTTCCCTAGTGGCATCTCTCATGGCAAAGGCATATGGTGGATAAACAAATTATTGTTGGGCAATTGATAGAAAAGAAAATAATTGTGCAATGTTCACGACAATGATCATGTGGATATAGGCATCACATCCATAAGCAAATAGGCCGACTCCTACCTGCACCTATTACTATTACTCCACTTCAAGAGCGCTTCTATGCTTGCCTCTCTACATATTAAGTAAAAACAGAGTAATGCTTAGAGAACAATGACATGATGTAGACAAAGTAAACTCAATTAATATGAATAATCCCCATCATTTTATCCTTAGTAGCAGCAACACAAAGACACATGTCCCTTTCTATCACTGGGATATAGAAATTCACCAGCTTGAACCTACTACAACGCACCACTCCCATTGAAGAAATATTAATCTAGTTGGCCAAACTATATCAATAGATCGGAGAGCATTACGAAACTATGATGATCATGCAATTAAGAATCAAAATAATCAGAGGTTACTCAAATAATTTTCATGAATAATCTGAACATAAACCCACAATTCATTGGATCCCAACAAACACACCATACAAAGGAATTACATCGGATAGATCAAAGAGAAGATGTGATGAACATTGTATTGAAGATCATAAGAGAGAAAGATTGCCATCTAGGTACTGCCTACGGACCCGTAGGTCTGTGGTGAGCTACTCACACATCATGGTGAGGGCAGCAAGGTTGATGTAGAGGCCCTCCGTGATTGATCTCCCCTCCGGCAGATCGCCGGAACGGAGGTTTAGATGGCCTCTCATCGGAACAGAGACTTGTGATAACCCACAAGTGTAGCGGATCAATTGTAGCCTTTCTCTATAAGTAACGGTGTCGAACCCAACAAGGAGATAAAGGTCTAACAAATATTCCCTCAAGTTTTGTCGACCACCGATACAACTCTACGCACGCTTAATGTTCGCTTTACCTAGAACAAGTGTGAAACAAGAAGTACTTTGTAGGTGTGATAATATAGGTTTGCAAGATAATAAAGAGCACAGAAATAAAAACTAGGGGCTGCATAGATAAAGAAATAACTAAGTTAGTTTAACGAGTGTCGAAAAGTGGTGGTAGGAGTTGCAGAATTGTCCCTAGGCAATTGATAACTAGACTAGTAATCATTATTACAATTTTATATGGGGAAGAGGCATAAGCTAACATACTTTATCTACTTGGATCATATGCACTTATGATTGGAACTCTAGCAAGCATACGCAACTACTAAAGATCATTAAGGTAAAACCAAACCATAGCATTATAAGGTATCAAGTCCTCTTTATTCCCATACGCAAACAACCTACTTACTCGGGTTTGTGTTTCTATCACTCATGCCACCCACCATAAGCGAATCATAAGCATATTGTAAACCCTACAGCGGGGATCCCTCACACTTTTGCTACAGGGAGAGCACCATACGATAACACCAATAATAAAACATGCAACTCAAACCAATCATGATCATCAATCAACCAATAGGACAAACTAGATCTACTCAGACATCATAGGATGGCAACACATCATGGATAATAATATGAATCATAAAGCACCATGTTCAAGTAGACAGTATAGTGGGTTGCGGGAGAGTGGACCACTGTAGATAGATGAGGGAAGGTGATGGAGGTGTTGGTGAAGATGACAGAGTTGTTGGAGTAGATCTCCGTCACGATGATGGCCCCGGCAGCGTTCCGGTGGCACCGGTAGAGAGGGGAAGAGAGCCCTCCTTCTTCTTATTCCTTGACCTTCCCCCTATATGGGAGAAGGTTTTCCCCTCTGGTCCATGGCCTCCATGGTGGCGGAGGGCGAGAGCCCCTCCAAGATTGGATCTCTCTCTCTGTTTCCTTCTGTTTCTGCGCTCCCAGATTCTGGCCTTTCACCGTTTCTTAAATATCCGGAGATCCGTAACTCTGATTGGGCTGAAATTTTGAGGGGATTTTCCTTATAAAAATATATTTCTTGCGCCCAAAGGACACCGCCAACCGACCTAAAGGGTGGCCACAAGACCTCAGTGTGTAGCCAGGGGGTGGGCCGCGCCTAGCAGGCTTGTAACCTCCTCGGGCATCGTCTCGTGTTGATTCTTTTCCCCAAAAATCACATATATTCCAAAAAAATCTCCGGAAGTTTTTATCGCGTTTGGAATTTTTTTATATGGATTTTCTTAGAAACAAAAAACATGCAACAAACAGGAACTGGCACTGGGCACTGGATCTATATGTTAGTCCCAAAAAATAGTATAAAAAGTTGCCAAAAGTATATGAAAGTTTTAGAATATTGGCATCAAACAATCAAAAATTATAGATATGACGGATACGTATCAGCATCCCCGACCTTAATTCATGCTCGTCCTCGACTAGGTAAATGATAAAAAAAGATAATTTTTGATGTGGAATGCTACCTTGCATAATCTTGTTCATATAATCTAATCATGGCATGAATATTAAGACACGAGTGATTCAAAGCAATAGTCCATATTGACATAAAAACTGTAATACTTCGAGCACACCAACAAGGCAATCGTGTCCTTTCGAAATAACATGGCCTTAGAAAGTTATCCCTACAAAATCATATGGTCTGGCTATGCTCCATCTTCCCCACACAAATATCTAAATCATGCACAACCCCGATGAACAAGTCAAGCAATTGTTTCACACTTTTATGTTCTCAAACCTTTTAAACTCTCACACAATACATGAGCATGAGCCATGGATATCACACTATAGGTGGAATATAATATGGTGGAGGTGATGAGGAAAAAGGAGAAGATAGTCTCACATCAACTAGGCGTATCAACGGGCTATGGAGATATCCATCAATAGATATCAATGTGAGTGAGTAGGGATTGCCATGCAATGGGTGCACTAGAGCTGTAAATGTATGAAAGCTCAAAAATAAAACTAAGTGGTCATGCAAATGATGAAAATTCAACTAGCTATATGAAAGTGACAAAATAGGAGACTCACTATCATGAAGATCATGGTGCTACGTTGAAGCACAAGTGTGGAAAGAGATAGTAGCATTGTCCCTTCTCTCTTTCTCTCATTTTTTATTTCTTTTTCTCATTTTTTTTGGTGGGCATCTTTGGCCTCTTTTTTTATTTGGGCTTAGTTGGCCTCTTTTATTTTTTTATAAAGTCCAGAGACTCCTCCCAACTTGTGAGGGAATCATAGCTTCCATCATCCTTTTCTTACATGGTACAATGCTCTAATAATGAAAATGATCGCACTTTTATTTACTTACAACTCGATACCTAGAACAAAAATATGACTCTATATGAATGCTTCTGGTAGGATACCGGGATGTGCAACGATCTAGCCTAGCAAATGACATCAAAAAAACAGACAAGCCTTGAATACATCATGCAAACTATCTTACGATCATGCAAAGCAATATGAAAATGATGGTGCATGTCATACTAAATGGAACGGTGGAAGTTGCATGGCAATATATCTCAGAATGGCTATGGAAATGCCATAATAGGTAGGTATGGTGGCTGTTTTGAGGAAGGTGTATGGTGGCTGTTTTGAGGAAGGTGGGTTTGATGCACCGGTGAAAGTTGCGCGGTACTATAGAGGCTAGCAAAGGTGAAAGGGTGAGAGTGCGTATAATCCATGGACTCAACATTAGTCATAAAGAACTCACATACTTATTGAAAAAGTCTATTAGTTATCAAACAAAGCATTAGACACATGCTCCTAGGGGAAAGGTTGGTTGGAGTTAACCATCGCACGCTCCCGACCCTCACACAAAGGTTCACAATCATTAAACAAACCATGATCCGACTTCGTTACATAACGGTTCACCATACGTGCATGCTACGGGAATCACAAACTTCAACACATGCATTTCTCCAATTCACAACTACTCACTAGCATGACTCTCATGTTACCATCTTCATATCGCAAAACTATTGCAAGGAATCAAACATATCATATTCAGTGATCTAGAAGTTTTATGTAGGATTTTATGACTAACCATGTGAATCACCAACTCCTGTTAATTCCCTAAATATATATAAGTGAATCACGATAGTTTAATTAATTCTAAAAAATATATGTCCATGCTCTAAAAAATATAAGTGAAGCAAAAGAGCATTCTACCACTGATACAATCGATAGTTTCATCAAAACGAGCAAAACAATGCATCAAAAACATAATATGTCAAAAAACAGGACAGTCTGTAGTAATTTGGACATTCATCATACTTATGTAAATCTAAAAATTCTGAAACATTAGGACAAAATGAAAAAATTGCATAGAAGTAATTTGTAAAAAATTCAGAAACTGTTGACATTCCAGTAAAAAATGTAAATTCACGCACTACAGCCAATGTTTCTGTCTTTGCACTGCACACACCAAACAAGCAATCTAATCATCCTAAAGGAAAATCTTGGCACTATATTTTTATAATACAATGGATTTATACAAGGGGATAATTAGTTTTGTTGAAAAGTTTCTGTAATCAAGATTTGCAAAGTTTCCATGAGCATGAACAAAGCTCAAGGCTAGCTCCCACTTTCACAATGCTCGTCTCACTCACTTTCACTTTTATTTTTGAAAAAGCTTTAGGTTCCCCTCTTTATTTTTTTGTTTTTAAACTATATAAAATCACACAACACAATTAAATGGCTCTCTAAAACTTCTAGGTTGTCTCCCTGGTAGCGCTTTCTTTAAAGCCATTAATCTAGGCATAAAGTGATCAAGTAATGGATCCACCCGGATCCGAAGGTATATCAAAGCCAATTTTAATTAACCATGATTTGTAATTTAGTAAGCACAAAGTAACATATATCATGCAACAACAAAGTCTAACTCTCTTCCTATGCATCGACATGTCATAAAAGAACAATTCATGCACACAAAGTAAAGGCCAATACATAGCATAAGCAGTTTCTTGCAATTTTGTCATATTGGAAACATAGAGAGGTGGATATGTAGTTCCTCTCTCATAATAATTGCAAGTAGGAGCAGCAAGCACATGCATATTATATCTATCAAAATCATCATGTGTAATAGTAAAAGGCAACCCATCTATATAATCCTTAATAAGTACAAACTTCTTCAATATAGTGTAGTTGGGAGAATTCAAAAAGATAATAGGACTATCATGTGTGGGTGCAATAGCAACAATTTCATTCTTAACATAAGGAACTATAGCAAGTTAATCTCCATAAGCATCATTCATATTGGCATCATGGACACAAGCATAGCAAGCATCAAGTTCATCAAAGAGGGATATTTCAAATGAATCCAAAGGATCATAGCAATCAATATACCATTCATACTTCGGTAAGCACGAAGGGAAATTAAACAATGTATGAGTTGAAGAGTTACTCTCATTAGAAGGTGGGCACAGGTAGATAATCCGCTCTTCCTCCTTTTATTCTTCGCTCTCCTCCTCATCTTTTTCATCTAATGAGCTCACAGTTTCAGCAATTTCTTCTTCCATAGATTCGTGCAAAATATTAGTCTCCTCCAAGGCAGCAGACACTCTGTCAATAAATGCATCAATATCGGAATTATATTCATAATTCTCATAGAAATATTTAAGTATAGCAAAAATTTCAGTTCTATAAACATCATCATCGTAATTTTCACACTTCTCAAACAAAGATTCAATTTCATAAGCACCCTTAAAAGCAATGAATTCTTCTATTCGTTCCACATCATAGTAATCATAAATACCATTAGCATAAGAAGACAAGGTTTCATTATCATTAAATTTACATGAAAAAGGAAGGTGTGGAGCCTTCATCCTAGAGCAACAAGTATAATCATATCTCTGGCATAGATTCCAAGCACACCATTTCAACATATAAATCTGATCCCATAACAGCTTCCCTTTTTAAGTCAAGCGATGATCCCTAAGGTATTCACGTTGACCCAACGTGTATCCCATTATCAAGTTGAATTGGGTTTTCTCAGGATTATCAAAGTAGTGCATAATATCTTTGACATAACGAGCATCGAGGGTTTTAGAATGTTCCCCATCTCCATGAGTAGCAAGTACACCTAATTTTTTTTGGTATTTCGTGCTCCAAGGTAGTAGTAGCATTTGTAAATATATATGTGATTAGACCCGGGGGTCGTAGTGTTCCCTAGTGGCATCTCTCATGGCAAAGGCATATGGTGGGTAAACAAATTACTGTTGGGCTATTGATAGAAAAGCTAATAATTATATGATGTTCACGAAAATGATCATGTGTATATAGGCATCATGTTCATAAGCAAATAGGCCGACTCCTGCCTACACGTATTACTATTACTCCACTTCAACAGCGCTTATATGCTTGCCTCTCTACATATTAAGTAAAACAATGTAATGCTTTGTCGAAAAATGACATGATGTAGACAAAGAAACTCAATTAATATGAATAAACCCCATCGTTTTATCCTTAGTAGCAGCAACACAAATACGCATCTTGTCGCTTTCTGTCACTGGGATATAGAAATTCGCCAAGTTGAACCTACTACAACGCACCACTCCCACTGAAGAAATATTAATCTAGTTAGCCAAACTATCTCAATAGATCTGAGAGCATCACGAAGCTATGATAATCATGCAATTAAGAATCATAATAATCAGAGGTGACTCAAATACTTTTCATGATTAATCTGAACATAAACCCACAATTCATCGGATTCCAACAAACACACCATACAAAGGAATTACATCGGATAGATCAAAACAAAGATGCGATGAACATTGTATTGAAGATCATAAGAGAGAGAGAGATTACCATATAGGTACTGCCTACGGACCCGTTGGTCTATGATGAACTACTCACACATCATGGTGAGGGCAGCAAGGTTGATGTAGAGGCCCTCCGTGATTGATCTCCCCTCCGGCAGTTCGCCTTTAGATGGCCTTCCGTTGGAACAGAGACTTGTGGAGACAGAAAAACTGTTTTGGGAGCGCTTCTAGGGGTTTTGGAATATATGAGGATTTATAGGCCAGAGAACAATGTCGGGAGGGATGCCAGGGGGCACAAGCTATCTTGCCCCCCCAAGGGCACGACCAGATGGCTTGTGAGGCCCTGGCACACCTCCTGGCACTCCTTCGATGCTTGTCGTGCTTCATATTTTCCATAAAAAATATTAAAATTTCATTGTATTTGGACTCCATTTGATAAGGCAAACCTGCAAAGCAAAAAACATGCAGAAAACAACAACTCGCACTTGGCACTAGGTCAATAGGTTAGTGCTAAATAATATTATAAATTGGTAAAAAAAATGCCCAAAAAGTATCCTAGAATGATAATATATCAACATGGAACAATAAAAAATTATAGATACGTTGGAGACGTATCACTCATCTGCCAGGAAGTTGGTCAACCCGGCATTTGCAACGAATTGCATAAACTCTTGGTTAAAACAAGCTTTGCTCATGAAAGGTTCATGTGTCCATTCATACGGCCTAATCTTTGCGTTATAAATAAGATGACGTCTTGGTCCTGAGTTCTCCCAACAACTCCTTTGGGGCTCCTGCACGAAGAACCCCTCCTAAGGAAATTTATTTTCCTAAGCATGAATTTCTGAAATTTTTGTGCCACAAAATTATGTAATAAAACTTTGCAAGATTGGTAGTAAGTACTCATATAGATGCCTAGAGGCCATATCAAGCATTCATACTACTTGGAACTCTAGGAATTCAACATGCAAGCCCAATTTCAGTATAAGCAGGTGCATCAAAATATGCAAAATATAAACCACTAAAGCAAAAACTAATTGGAGGAATGAGAGAGTCACATACCAAGGAGAAATTCCTCAAAATAGTTTCGGAAATGGAGTTCCTAGCAAAGAGATCAAAAATCCCAGGCTCAGGAGCAAGAACGCAAGAGAGACAGAGAGAGAGAGAGAGATTATGAATTTTTGCTAGAGGTAAGGGACTCACAAGTGCTCCTCCCTTATGTGGTTTCAGCACCAAAAATTCTTAAGTACTCCATAAAAAATTACGTTAAAATTTTGTGGCAATCTGAGACTTTTTATTTTTGGGCCATTTTTATTGCACAAGAAACTCAGAAAACAGGATAATCATGTTTTTTTAACTAAGAATAACGAAGCCAAAAATAATGGTACAAAAAGTTGTGCTCACTAAATTCATCAACCCCATGTCTTTCAAAAAGGATCCATTAATAAGGTTGATCAAGTCTTATTAATAGTCATTTCTGATTGACATGAAACCGATTTTTTTCGTATAATACTAAGTTACCTCAATGGGGATTTGCATATCCCCAACAATAAGAATATCATATTTCTTCTTGGCAGTAGGAAGAGGAAATTTAAAACCTCCAATTATGATTGTGGCACTTGGCTCAATGACATTAATATTATTAACCAAAGTTTGCTTCTTCGGAAAATGCACAGTATGTTGTTTGCCATTGACATGAAAAGTAAGCTTGTTTTTTTTGCAATCAATAACGACCACTACAGTATTTAAAAAGGGTCTACCAAGGATAATCGACATGTTGTCGTCCTCGGGCATCTCAAGAATAACAAAGTCTGTTAAGATAGTAACATTTGCCACCACAACAGGAACATCCTCACAAATTCCAATAGGTATAGCAGTAGATTTATCAGACATTTGCAAAGATATCTCGGTAGGTGTCAGATTATTCAAATCAAGTCTTTTATATAGAGAGAAAGGCATAACAGTAACACCTACTCCTAAATCACATAAAGGAGTTTTAACATAACTTTGTTTAATGGAGCAATGTATTGTGGGTATACCCGGATCTCCCAACTTCTTAGGCACTCCACCATAAAAAGTATAATTAGCAAGCATAGTATACATTTCAGTTTCATGAATTTTTCTTTTGTTGGAATAACATCCTTCATATACTTAGCATATAGAGGGATTTTAAAAATATCAGTCAGTCAAGTGTGCAAAAAGATAGGTCTAATCATTTCACCAAAGCGTTCAAACTCCTCCTCGTGCTTACTCTTAGATGGCTTATGATGCATCTCCATCGTATCCACTTTTCCAAACTCATTTGCCCTTGTTTTCGACTCTAATTTGCATGATTTGAATGGAACTAACCCGGACTGACGCTGTTTTCAGCAGAATTGCCTTGGTGTTATTTTTATGCAGAAATAAAAGTTCTCGGATCATCCTGAAAACTTACGGAGAATATTTTTGGACATAATAAAAAATACGGACGCAATAATCAACCGGAGGTGGGCCACCTACAGGCCATAAGCTTGCTAGGCGCGGCCACCCCCCTGGTCACGCCTAGCAGGCTTGTGGGGCCCTCGTGGCTCATCCGACCTCATCTCCAGCAGCATATAACCCTATTCGCGAAGAAAAAATTAGAGAGAAGAGTTCATTGTGTTTCACGATACGGAGCCGCCACCACCTCCTACTCTTCCTCGGGAGACCAGATCTGGAGTCCGTTTTGGGCTCCGGAGAGGGGAAATCGACGCCATTGTCATCACCAACCATCCTTCATCACCAATTTCATGATGCTCTCCGCCGTTCGTGAGTAATACCATAGTAGGCTTGCTGGACGGTGATGGGTTGGATGAGATTTAGCATGTAATCGAGTTAGTTTTTGTTAGGGTTTGATCCCTAATATCCATTATGTTCTGAGATTGATGTTGCTATGACTTTGCTATGCTTAATGCTTGTCACTAGAGCCCGAGTGCCATGATTTCAGATCTGAACCTATTATGTTTTCATGAATATATATGTGTTCTTGATCCTATCATGCAAGTTGTAGACACGTATTACGAGTTATGATCCGCATCCCCCAGGGTGACAATAATTGGGATTCTTTCGGGTGATTACCGTAGTTTGAGGAGTTCATGTATTCACTAAGTGCTAATGCTTTGGTCCGGCTCTCTATTGAAAGGAGGCCTTAATATCCCTTAGTTTCCATTAGGACCCCGATGCCACGGGAGGGTAGGACAAAAGATGGCATGCAAGTTCTTTTCCATAAGCACGTATGACTATATATGGAATACATGACTACATTACATTGATGAATTGGAGCTAGTTCTGTGTCACCCTATGTTATAACTATTGCATGATGAATGCTATCCAACATAATTATCCATCATCGATCCATTGTCTACGAGCTTTCCGCATATTGATCCTTTCTCAGTTACTTCTCCACTTCTATTGTTACAATCACTATAAAAATGATACTATTACTTTTGCTATCGTTACTGTTACTTCCATACTACTTTGCTACTAAATACTTTGCCATAGATATTAAGTCTTACAGGTGTGGCTGAATTGACAACTCAGCTGTGAATACTCGAGAATATTCTTTGGCTCCCCTTGTGTGGAATCAATAAATTTGGGTTGAATACTCGACCCTCGAAAACTATTGCAATCCCCTATACTTGTGGGTTATCATCTTACGAGGGGATGGCATGGGTTTCGGACCCATGACTCCCTTTCCTTACCATGTTTTCTAGCAACAAAGTCTTTCTTCTCGTAACGTTCATTTCTGGGATGTGGGTTATCAAGATCTTCAGCAGGTTCTATTTCCACATCATTATCATGTTCTTTATTATTATCTGGCTAAGCATTTACGTGAACATCAACATTATTATTATCATTCTCATTATCACTTGGTGCATGTTCACTACCAAATTGTCTCTCGGCATCAGAAATAGAAATATCATTATGTTTTTCAGCAGCTTTTCTATAACATGTTCACTAGAAGCATGCAAAGTCCTATCATTTTTGTTTTTGTTTTTCTTCTCAGATGGACTAGGTGTATTATCGTTAATTTTCTGAGAATCATGTTCAATTCTTGTAGGATGACCTTCAAGATAAAGCAGTTCCTGAGTCATTCTTCCTCCACTAGTCATTACTCCAACAGTGTGATCATTCCTATTATCATCTAATTCAGCAAACAAATCATTTTGTGACTTAGCAACTTGGTCTAGTTGAGTATAAACCATATAAGCATGTTTACCTAGACCCTTAACATCATTAGCAATTCTAAACATCAAGTCACTCAAGCGAGTTATTATCATAGCATTGCATCTTAATTGATGTTTTACATAGTTATTGAAATGTTCTTTCTTAACAATGTAATTATCAAATTCATCCATACACAGACTAGGGGTCTTAGTATAAGGTATATCACTTTAATTAAAGGAACGGAGGGAATTTACCTCAATTACGTGTGTCTCGGTGTCAAATCCATCTATTTCTTCGATAGGTGGTAACTTCTTGACATCTTCAGATTTAATACTTTTTCCTTCCTAGTTTTTTTGCCTTATTGCATGTCTTCGGGACCAAGGAATAAAATACCTCTCTTATTTTGAATATGTTCCGGTGGTGGCTCAGGAAGTGCCAAATTATCAGCATTTTTAAATATATTATTAGATAATTCTTCAGCTTGCCCAACGGTTCTTTCCCTGAAATCACAACCAGCACGACTTTTTATGTAGTCCCTAGAAGCATAGGTTAGTTGATTATAAAATATATCAACTATATCATTTATCTTAAGAGGATGGTCAGGTAAACCTCTAAGTAGCTACAAAAGCCTCCCCCAAGCTTGAGGGAGATTCTCTTCTTCACTTTGCACAAAGTTAAATATTTCCTGTCAAGAAGCTTGTTTCTTATGAGCAGGAAAATATTTTACAGAGAAGCAATATATCATATCCTGGGGACTACACGCACAACCAAGAGCAAGGGTCACGCACCATACCTAAGCCTCTCCCTTTAGCGAAAAAGAAAAAATCTTAAGGATATAATAGTAGCGCATCTTTTCCTCATGAGTAAACAAAGTGGAAAATATCATTCAGTTTAGTGAGATGTCCAACAACAGTTTCAGCTTCACAACCATGGAAAGGTTCAAATTCTACTGTAGGGGTCAACTCAAGGTCTAGAGAGAATTCATAATCCTTATGAGTAACAAATATAGGAGAAGTAGAAAATTTAGTGTCATGTTTCATTTTCTCCATCGTATATTTTTCTTTCAGTTTGCAAAGTAGTTTCTTCAAATCATCTCTATCAATATCAACAAGAAAGTCCTTGGCTATCTCCCCATCCATAACATAACACTCGGCTACATCGGGCAATTCATATATATTGGGAGAGCGAGGTGTAATAGTGTTGGAAATATGCCCTAGAGGCAATAATAAATTGGTTATTATCATATTTCCTTGTTCATGATAATCGTTTATTATTCATGCTATAATTCTAGTGATTGGAAACTCAGATACATGTGTGGATACGTAGACAACACCATGTCCCTAGTATGCCTCTAATAGACTAGCTCGTTGATCAAAGATGGCTATGGTTTCCTAGTCATGGACATGAGATGTCATTTGGTAAGAGGATCACATCATTAGGAGAATGATGTGATGGACAAGACCCAAACTACAAACGTAGCATACGATCGTGTTAGTTTCTTGCTACTATTTTCTGTATGTCAAGTATTTATTCCTATGACCATGAAATCATGCAGCTCACTGACACCGGAGGAATACCTTGTGTGTATCAAACGTCGCAACGTAATTGGGTGACTATAAAGGTACTCTATAGGTATCTTCGAGGGTGTCTGTTGGGTTGGCATGGATCAAGACTGGGATTTGTTACTCCATGTGACGGAGAGGTATCTCAGGGCCCACTCGGTAATACAACATCACAATAAGACTTGCAAGCAATGTGACTAAGTGTTAGCCACGGGATCTTGTATTACGGAATGAGTAAAGAGACTTGCCGATAACGAGGTTGAATTAGGTATGGAGATACCGACGATCGAATCTCGGGCAAGTAACATACCGAAGAACAAAGGGAACATCATACGGGATTAACTGAATCCTTGACATAGAGGTTCAACCGATAAAGATCTTCGTATAATATGTAGGAACCAATATGGGCATTCAGGTCCTGCTATTGGTTATTGACCGTAGAGGTGTCTCAGTCATGTCTACATAGTTCTCGAACCCGCAGGGTCTGCATACTTACGGTTCGGTGAAGTTTCGGTAGTATAGAGTTATGCATGGTGGTGACCGAAGGTTGTTCGGAGTCCTGGATGATATCCCGGAAGTCATGAGGAGCTCCAAAATGGTCCGGAGGTAAAGATTGATATATGGGATAATAGTGTTTGGTGTCCGGAAGGGTTCCTAAATTCACGGGAAATAGTTTCGGATGTTTCCCGAAATGTTCGGGTTACAACAACACTTTATTTGGGCCAAGGGGTAAAGCCCATGAGGCTTTAGGAACTTGCAAAAGCTCTTTTGCGGAGGCCAGGGGCCAGACGCCAGGGACCCTGGCATCTGGGGCCAGACGCCGAGGACCTTCGCGTCTGGTCCTGGAGTCCGAGAAGGACTCTTGCCTTGCGGGCAAACCGACCTTGAGGAGGATTTTTCTCCAAGTTTCAACCCTAGGGATCTGCATATAAATAGAGGGGCGAGGCTAGAACTTGGGACATATCAAGAAACCCTAAGCCACGTGCTGCCTCTCCTCTAGTTCATAGTTTCTCCTCTAGATCGGTTTCAGCGGTGCTTAGGCGAAGCCCTGCTGGAATTGCTCCACCACCATCACCACAACGCCATCACACTGCCGGAGAACTTGTCTACCTCTCCGCTCTCTCTTGCCGGATCAAGAAGGCAGAGATCGTCATCGAGTTGTACGTGTGCTGAACATGTAGGTGTCATCCTTTCGGCGCTAAATCAGAAGGACTGTGATCAAGATCGCAAGACAGATCATGATGAGATCGCAGGACGGATCGTGATGAGTTTGCGGGACGGATCGTGATTGGATCGCGGGACGGACCGTGATGAGATCGTGGGATGATCAGCGACTCGGATCGCAAAGACGTTCGACTACACCAAACGCTTCCCGCTTAGCGATCTACAAGGGTATTTAGATCCACTCTCCCTCTCGTAGATGCTCATCACCATGGATAGATCTTGCATGTGCGTAGGAAATTTTTTGTTTCCCATGCAACGCTCCCCAACAGTGGCATCATGAGCTAGGTCTATGTGTAGATGAGATCTCGAGTAGAACACAAACAGTTTGTGGGCATTGATGCTTAGATTGCTTCCTACCTTCGTCGTGTTTTGGTTCAGTGGTATTGTGGGATGAAGCAGCCCAGACCAACCTTACGTGTACGCTTACGAGAGACTGGTTCCATCGACTGACGTGTAACTTCATTACACAAAGATGGCTGGCGGGTGCCTGTTTCTCCTACTTTAGTTGGATCGGATTCGACAAAGGCGGTCCTTGAGAAGGTTGGAAAGCAACTTATGTATCACCGTTGTGGTTTATGCGTATGTGAGAATTGTTCTTGCTATATACCCATAGCAGCCACGTAAAACATGCAACAACAATTAGAGGACGTCTAACTTGTTTTTGCAGGGTATGTTGTGATGTGATATGGCCAATTACATGATGAGATATATGTGACGTATGAGATGATCATGTGTTGTATAGAATATCACAACTTGCATGTCGATGAGTACGGCAACCGGCAGGAGCCATAGGGTTGTCTTTAATTATTGTATGACATGCGTGTCAATCATTAAGCGATATGTAATGCTTTACTTTATCGCTAAACGGTAGCAATAGTAGTAGAAGCATGGTGGGCGTGACAACCCCAATGGCGACACGTTGATAGAGATCAAGATGATGGAGATCATGGTGTCATCCCGGTGACGATGGAGATCATGCCGGTGCTTTCAAGATGGAGATCAAAAGCACAAATTCATGGCCATATCATGTTGTCGGGACCCCGATCTTAAGCCATCAGAATCCAGCCTGTAACACATCACATCACTTTGCGGTCACATGCACGGTTATCTCCACGACTGCCACCTTACTTGGGCCGGGACCATTTGCGTCTTTTGACTCACGTAAGTGAATGTGTCACTGGCATTCAAATGTCAAAGAACCTGGGCCGACATGACTAGTCGTAAAATCCAAGTGGCACATCCGTACAGGGACAGGCATACGTAACCTAGCAATGCAGGTGTCAATCTCTAGCGTGTCTAGACGAGTCATAGCAAGCTACAAGGACTCCATTATGCCGTGGGACATAAATGTCATCACTGCACATAGACGAGCATTATCAGGCTACAGGGACACCATTACACTGCGAGACATTCCCCCGAAGGGACAGACACAGCAGCAAAGAAGGATACATGCCGGTCAATCAATGTGTCTAGAGCAGTAGCAAGCTAACAAGGCTCGGTGGAATCACAAAGAGGCATTTCCTCGTAAAGAGTACTAATAACGCACACAACTAGGTGTCGGATCCCATACATACCAATGCACATCACACATACGCATGACATGCCCGATATGCATAGATACAACTATGGCATCACAAACATAAACGTACAACATTACACCATTTATTTAGATGGCTCGGAAGAGCCAATACAATAAGATGTTACAAACAGGGGTCACAAGACCCAACATTCAGAGCATTCAAACAAGCAAGCAGAAGTTCAATATGTCTGGGTATAGACATCTACAAAAGTGGCTTAAAGAGCCTGAAAAGCTACAACGACCCTACCATAGGAACCAGACGTCTGTCTGGGATTTCCATGCTAATCCGGTCAACATCGAACTTCACGTCCTAAATACCACTAATGAGACTGACGTCTCCTCTGCAAAAACATAAATTAAGCAAACGTGAGTACAAGGGTTCTCAACAAGACTTACATCAGAACTAACTACACATGCATCAGTATCAATGAAGGGGGTTGTGGAGTTTACTGCAACAAGCCACCTTTGACTCTTGGCTAACCTATACTACGACTACAAGTAGTATCTTTTAGGTGGGATAGCGCACACGAGTCCACATATTCTCCAATCAGTACACCACTATGGATCCACTTCCGTCTCCCTACGAGAAGGCCATCCATAGCACTCATGCTTATCTTGTTTATTTTAGAGTATCCACTTCAACTTATCTATGAACCACATAAGTTCTCCAAGTAGTCCATATCCGAGGACACGGCTATTCGAATAGTTTATTTAACCCTGCAGGGGTATACTTCTTCACACGTGCTCCCGCCAATTATCGCCATGTGCACGGAAAAGGCACCTCGGCAACCTTCAAGCGGAAGCCCAGCGAGGGGGTCGGCCACGACCGTCAATCACACAAGACCCTAGTCCAGGTTTATTGCCTATTTGAGACTGGACCCGCACGGAAGTCTGGTCGAAGTTTCTGCTACGGCCCCAAATGATGTGCATAGGGTTCCCAAGCCCACCGTTTGTGTGCCACTCGGTACACCGTGCCACTATGCCTATACTGCATCACAGTCCACCCCGTCGGGCAGCGCTATGCACGGCCGCCAACACTTTTCCTACAAACACCAGAAACAAGTTGCAACTCCTGGATAGAGATCTAGGTGATTAATAAGTCGAGCGAGGTCATATTTCAGGGCCCAACGTGTGGTAGTAACTGTTTTGGATAACATACACAGAAGTCAATTCTTAAGGACGTTCCCAATGAGACAACCCTACTCCTACATGACCTCTCATCGCTACCTTTACCAAATCGTGTTCACACACTTAGCTCTCCCACAGTAGGACATGAACACTGCCATTCCGATTCATCGCCCAGATGGATCAGACCCGACACGACACGACTCTAAGCCTAGCAGGCACAGTAAGCAAGCATCGATGAGTAAGCACAACAAGGCTCAAGCAGTTGCTACTCATGCTAAGTGGTTTCAACTATTTACTGTGGCAAAGACAGGTCATGCAAAGGAATGGGTTCAACTACCGAGAACATGTAACAGTTGAATCGTTATTGTCCTAATGCAGTAAAAGAGAGCAGGAGCGAGAGAGTGGGTTCATATCAGTATGCTCAAGGGGGTTTGCTTGCCTGACAGTCCTGAAGATATCATTTCTCTTCATCAGTGTCAACGATCACATCGTCGAAACCATCGTCTACCGAGAGGGAATAAGCACCGACAAACAGGAAGAAGGAACACATTCAATGTGATGCAACAATCATGATGCATGAAATGGCATGTTAAGTTACTTAATTGACCTAGTGCTATAGGTAGTCATATTAAGTGAAGTGGAATTCAAACTTATACTAAATTCCAACTCCAACATTATCTATTAATTTATCCTAATCATGAAATGTCCTAATTGGCGATGTTAACTTTCTCAAACATGCATGATCATGTCATAAACAGATTCATTGGATTTTTCTGATCATTTTTCATATATAAATTATTTTCATCTGACTTACAGATTATTTTCTATGATTTTTAGAAGTTTTAAACATTTTTTGAAAATATTAAATCATTTATTGATATATTTTAAATTCAGAAACATTTATTGAGTCAGCATGACGTCATAGTGATGTCATTAGGTCAACTGGTTTCCTAGGGTCAAATCTGACAAGTGGGGCCCACTGGTCAATGACCCATTAAATAAACAGGGATTATTTTTTTCCTAGCTAATCATTTCTGTCTAATTAAACTTGTGGGGGCCCACTGTCAGTGTCTCCGAGTCTAATTAGTGGGTTAGCTATCCCCTAATTGGGGCCACGTCAGCCAGGCCGAAGGGAGGCCGCCGGCGACCAAATTACACAGCGGTGGCTCACCGGCGTTTCTCGGGGCGGCGCTACAGGGGGCGGCGGGCGGCGTAAAGGACACCAAAGGGGAGCCCATCCCCGCGCTCATCCAAGGAAGCACGCGGGAGGCTTTGGGGTGGCCAGGGACGATGGCCACGGTGACCTTTGCGACGGTCGGAGCTTGGCAACGGTGGGGATGGTGGCTAAGCAGCAGGGAGAAGGACGGGGATCGACGGGGAGGCTCACGGCGCATCGGAACACGGAGCTCGCGGGCTCGGGGAGGCACCGAGGCAGCGAATCGACGGCGGCGACAGCGGCTTAAGAGACCGGTGATGGAGGCAGCAAGGGCGAGGGGGAGAAACCAGGGAGGGGAGGAGAAGGGAGAGGGCTCTGGGCTTTCTCAAGCGGGGAGATAGGCTCGAGGGGGCAAGGAAGAAGGCAGAGAGGAGCTGGCCTCCTCGGGCATGGGCGTGCGAGCACGCAGCTGCTCCTACTGGCAGAAGGTAGGAGAAGGCACCTGATGGGCTGGGCCTCCCCTGTGCTGGGCCGGCTACAGGTAAGGTTCTTTTCTATTTTTTTACTCTATGTTTAAAATATTTGGGCAAAAACCCTAAAGACAAAAACCTTGGAATTTATTTTGGGGTCTAACCATAATATTGCTAAGCCCTATAATAAGTTTCAGCACTTTTGGAAAATTAAAATATTTATAGTCATTTAGTTATCATTTTTAGATGCATTCATGATTTATTTAAAAATACAAAATAAATATTTAGAAGTTTTGCACCCCTGGTATGTTGTTTCCAACATTTATCAGAAATGGTGAAGATTTTTGAAGACCATTTGGAAACATTGAAATTCAGCTGTTGGAGTTTGGTTTAATCCATGAGATGCTAGGGTTTGTCATCCCCATTTCATATTCATTTGAAGTTAAACATGATGCAATGAATGCTCAATGATGCAACTAATACAAGCAATTTCTTGGGCTGTGACAACTCACCCCCACTAAACAAGAATCTCGTCCCGAGATTCAAGCATAGGGTAAGAGGACAGAAGGGACACAAAACTAACACAATATTCATGATCCAGTTTCCCTTCTCGAAGATGTTACTTCATTTCATCATCTTGACTTCGGCGTCTTTTCTATCAAACAAAAAGGAATAAGAAAGCTCTACAAGATTCGATCTTCTCGGAGATCGAGAAACTCATGATCAACTCGTAGAATGAGACGTAATAACATCTCTCGAGCTGGGACACAAAACACACATTGAGAACGATGGAGTGAGATAGATGACGGAGGTTCAATTGGTAGTCAACAACTCCACGCTAAAACAGATGGTGATGAGGTTTGAAAGTAGTGAGGAGTTAGTTGCCCTTCATACCATATCGAGCACCTTAGGGAAGGTGACTCGTAGGTTTATCCCTTAAGTGGCAAAAAGAATTACTTCTGATACAGAGATCATTGAAACTCTTCATACCAGCCTAAGGTAATTTGCAAACGATCGTTGGAAGGAATTCAAAGAATGGCATACTCAGACCGGAGGGAAACTAGAGTTATAAAACAACTCGACAACGGAAAGCACATTCCAATTAATACCGAGAGTATAACCAGTGTCTGAGCGTGCTCTCAAGAACTTGATGTTGGGGAACGTTGCATGGAAAACAAAAAAATTCCTACGCACACGCAAATCTATCCATGGTGATGAGCATCTGCGAGAGGTAGAGTGAATCTACATACCCTTGTAGATTGCTAAGAGGGAAGCGTTAAGAAACGCGGTTGGTGTACTCGAACGTCTTCGCGATCCAAATCACCGTGCGTCCCGCAATCCAATCACGATCCGTCCCGCGATCCAATCACGATCCGTCCTGCGATCCGATCACGATCCGTCCCACGAACTTGATCACGATCCGTCCCACGAACTTGATCATGATCCTTCCGATCTAGCACCGAACGGACGGCACCTCCGCGTTCAGCACACGTACAACTTGATAACAATCTCCACCGTCTTGATCCAGCAAGAAGGAGTGGAGAGGAAGAAGAGTTCTCCGGCAGCCTGACGGCACTCCGGCGATGGTGGTGGAGCAATTCCGGCAGGGCTTTGCCTAAGCACTGTAGAAATCCGATCTAGAGGAGAAACTATGCACTGGAGGAACAGGTAGCACGTGGCTGAAATTCTAGTGCAAAAACCCTCTATACCACCAGTATATATAGGAGGAAGAGAGGAGAGGAGGCAGCCTTGGCTTCCCAGGCCAAGGGCTTCGGCCGAAAGGAGGTGGAGGAGGTGGAGTCCACCTCCAATCCTAGTAGGACTAGGATTCACGTATCTTGCCTTTTTTTCCACCTTTTCTCTTGGGATTTTTTCTTCCAGCCGCATGGGCCTCTTGTGGTTGTTCCACCAGACCACTAAGGGCTGGTTTCCACTCTCCCACAGCCCATGTAGCCTCTTGGGTCTAAATACCCCTCCCGGAGGTCTCCCGGTACACTACCGGCACTCCCGGTACACTACCGATGAGCCCGAAACTTTTCTGGTGACCAAAACAGGACTTCCTATATATGAATCTTTACCTCCAGACCATTCCGGAGGTCCTCGTGACGTCCGGGATCTCATCCGGGACTCCGAACAAACTTCGCTCACCACCATACATAACTCACACTACCGAAACGTCACCAAACCTTGAGTGTGCAGACCCTACGGGTTCGAGAACTATGTAGACATGACCGAGACACCTCTACGGTCAATAACCAATGGCGGGACCTAGATGTCCACATTGGTTCCTACATATTCTATGAAGATCTTTATCGGTCGAACCTCTATGTCAAGGATTCAGTTAATCCCGTATGATGTTCCCTTTGTTCTTCGGTATGTTACTTGCCCGAGATTCGATCGTCGGTATCTCCATACCTAGTTCAACCTCGTTACTGGAAAGCCTCTTTACTCGTTCCGTAATACAAGATCTCGCAACTAACACTTAGTCACATTGCTTACAAGGCTTATTGTGATGTTGTATTATCGAGTGGGCCCTGAGATACCTCTCCGTCACACGGAGTAACAAATCCCAGTCTTGATCCATGCCAACTCAACAGATACCCTCGGAGACACCTGTAGAGCACCTTTATAGTCACCCAATTACGTTGCAACGTTTGATACACACAAGGCACACCTCCGATATCTATGAGTTGCATGATCTCATGGTCACAGGAACATATACTTGACATGCAGAAAACAGTAGCAATAAACTGACATGATCATAAGCTACGTTTGTAGTTTGGGTCTTGTCCATCACATCATTCTCCTAATGATGTGATCCCGTTATCAAATGACATCTCATGTCCATGGCTAGGAAACCTTAACCATCTTTCGATCAACTAGCTAGTTCACTAGAGGCATACTAGGGACATTGTGTTTGTCTATGTATCCACACATGTATCCATGTTTCCAATTAATACATTTATAGCATGGATAATAAAAAATTATCATGAACAAGGATACAATAATAAACACTTTATTTATTGCCTCTAGGGCATATTTCCAACAGTCTCCCACTTGCACTAGAGTCAATAATCTAGTTCACATTACTATGTGATTTACATTGTAATGAATCGAACACCCATGCACTTCTGGTGTTGATCATGTTTAGCCCTTGGAAGAGGTTTAGTCAACGGGTCTACAACATTCAGATCCGTGTGCACATTGCAAATATTTATGTC